>CM048589.1:0-1200000 GCA_026413225.1 Otis tarda
GGGGCTCCGGGCTTTCCCTGGAGTGAGCAGGGACTTCGACGTTTGCCACCAGCTGCACGTGGGCGCCCCCGAGAAAAAACCCCGAAAAATCACGAACGTCGGACGATTGCTCCTCACACCAAAAGTGCCAGCCACTCGGCTCTTGCTGCTCCTCAGCGGCCATTGGCAGCGCATCTACAGCACCACAGACATTGGGGCTCCGGGCTTTCCCTGAGGAGCAGGGCTCTCGACGTTTCGCGCCACCAGCTGCACGTGGGCGCCCCCCGAAAAAAACCCCGAAAATCACGAACGTCGGACGATTGCTCCCCACACCAAAAGTGCCAGCCACTCAAGCTCTTGCTGCTCCTCAGCGGCCATTGGCAGCGCATCTACAGCACCACAGACATTGGGGCCCGGGCTTTCCCTGAGGAGCAGGGCTTCACGTTTGCCACCAGCTGCACGTAGGCTTTTCCCCCGAAAAAACCCGGAAAATCACGAACGTCGGACGATTGCTCCCTACACCAAAAAGTGCCAGCCACTTCAAGCTCTTGCTGCTCCTCAGCGGCCATTGGCAAGCGCATCTACAGCACAGCACAGACATTGGGGCTCCGGGCTTTCCCTGAGGAGAAGTGGGCTTCGACGTTTGCCACCAGCTGCACGTGGGCGCCCCCTGAAAAAAAAAACCCCGAAAAATCAAGAAAGTCGGACGATTGCTCCCACACCAAAAGTGCCAGCCACTCAAGCTTTCTTGCTGTCTCCTCAGCGGCCATTGGCAGCGCATCTACAGCACCACAGACATTGGGGCTCCGGGCTTTCCCTGAGGAGCAGGGCTTCGACGTTTGCCACCAGCTGCACGTGGGCGCCCCCGAAAAAAAACCCCTTCAAAAATCACGAACGTCGGACGATTGCTCCCACACCAAAAGTGCCAGCCACTTCAAGCTTCTTGCTGCTCCTCAGCGGCCATTCGGGCAGCGATCTACAGCACCAGCGCAGACATTGGGGCTCCGGGCTTTCCCTGAGGAGCAGGGCTTCGACGTTTGCCACCAGCTGCACGTGGGCGCCCCCGAAAAACCATGAAAAATCACGAACGTCGG
Source organism: Otis tarda (assembly GCA_026413225.1). Lineage (NCBI taxonomy): Eukaryota > Metazoa > Chordata > Aves > Otidiformes > Otididae > Otis > Otis tarda. Next base: position 1,074 of record CM048589.1, read on the forward strand.
ACGATTGCTCCCACACCAAAAGTGCCAGCCACTCAAGCTCTTGCTGCTCCTCAGCGGCCATTGGCAGCCGCATCTACAGACAGTGTCCACAGACATTGGGGCTCCGGGCTTTCCCTGAGGAGCAGCGCTTCGATCGTTTGCCACCAGCTGCACGTGGGCGCCCCCGAAAAAAAAAACCCCGAAAAATCACGAACGCTCGGACGATTGCTCCCACACCAAAAGTGCCAGCCACTTCAAGCTCTTGCTGCTCCCTCAGCGGCCATTGGCAGCGCATCTACAGCACCACAGACATTGGGGCTCCGGGCTTTCCCTGAGGAGCAGGGCTTCGACGTTTGCCACCAGCTGCACGTGGGCGCCCCGAAAAAAACCCGAAAAATGACGAACGTCGGACGATTGCTCCCACACCAAAAGTGCCAGCCACTCAAGCTCTTGCTGCTCCTCAGCGGCCATTGGCAGCGCATCTACAGCACCACAGACCACCGGGGCTCTGTGTTTTCCCTGAGGAGCCAGGGCTTCGACGTTTACCACCAGCTGCAAATGCAAGGCTCCCCCCCGAAAAAAAAACCCCGAAAAATCACGAACGTCGGACGATTGCTCCCACACCAAAAGTGCCAGCCACTCAAGCTCTTGCTGCTCCTCAGCGGCCATTGGCAGCGCATCTACAGCACCACAGACAGCTGGGCTCCGGCTTCTTCCCTGAGGAGCAGGGCTTCGACTGCCTGCCACCAGCTGCACGTGGGCGCCCCCGAAAAAAACCCCGAAACCTCCACGAACGTCGGACGATTGCTCCCACACCAAAAGTGCCAGCCACTTCCGCGTCTCCTGCTGCTCCTCAGCGCTGCCATTCGTGCAGCGCATCTACAGCAACCACAGACATTGGGGCTCCGGGCTTTCCCTGAGGAGCAGGGCTTCGACGCTTGCCACCAGCTGCACGTGGGCGCCCCCGGGAGAAAACCCCGAAAAATCACGAACGTCGGACGATTGCTCCCACACCAAAAGTGCCAGCCAACTGAAGCTCTTGCTGCCCCTCAGCGGCCATTGGCAGCGCATCTACAGTGCAGCAAAGACTTTGGGGCTCCGGGGCTTTCCCTGAGGAGCAGGGCTTCGACGTTTGCCACCAGCTGCACTTGGTCGCCCCCTGAGAAAAAAACCCGAAAACCACGAACGCTCGGACGATTGCTCCTACACCAAAAAGTGCCAGCCACTCAAGCTCTTGCTGCTCCTCAGCGGCCATTGGCAGCGCATCTACAGCACCACACAGACATTGGGGCTCCGGGCTTTTCCCCAGGAGCAGGGCTTCGACGTTTCAAGCCACCAGCTGCACGTCGGGCGCCCCCCGAGAAAAACCCCGAAAAATCACGAACGTCGGACGATTGCTCCCACACCAAAAAGTGCCAGCCACTCAAGCTCTTGCTGCTCCTCAGCGGCTACTGGCAAGCGCATCTACAGCAGCACAGACATTGGGGCTCCGGGCTTTCCCCGAGGAGCAGGGCTTCGACGTTTGCCACCAGCTGCACGTGGGCGCCCCCGAAAAAAACCCCGAAAATCACGAACGTCGGACGATTGCTCCCACACCAAAAGTGCCAGCCACTTCCAAGCTCTTGCTGCTCCTCAGCGGCCATTGGCAGCGCATCTACAGCACCACAGACATTGGGGCTCCGGGCTTTCCCTGAGGAGCAGGGCTTCGACGCTTGCCACCAGCTGCACGTGGGCGCCCTCTGAAAAAAAAAAAAAAAAAAAAAAAAAAAAAAAAACCTCCCGAAAATCACGAACGTCGGACGATTGCTCCCACACCAAAAGTGCCAGCCACCGAAGCTCTTGCTGCTCCTCAGCGGCCATTGGCAGCGCATCTACAGCACCACAGACACCGGGGCTCCGGGCTTTCCCTTGAGGAGCAGGGCTTCACGTTTGCCACCAGCTGCACGTGGGCGCCCCCGAAGAAAACCACGAAAAATCACGAATGTCGGACGATTGGCTCCCACACCAAAAGTGCCAGCCACTCAAGCTCTTGCTGCCCTCAGCGGCCATTGGCAGCGCATCTACAGCAGCAAAGACTTTGTGGGGCTCCGGGCTTTCCCTGAGGAGCAGGGCTTCGACGTTTGCCACCAGCCGCACTTGGTCGCCCCCTGAAAAAAAAAACCCCGAAAAATCACGAAACGTCGGACGATTGCTCCCACACCAAAAGTGCCAGGCCACCTCGAAGCCTTTGTTGCCTCTCAGCGGCCATTAGCAGCGCATCTACAGCACCACAGACATTGGGGCTCCGGGCTTTCCCTGAGGAGCAGGGCTTCGACGTTTGCCACCAGCTGCACGTGGGCGCCCCGAAAAAACCCCGAAAATCACGAACGCCGGACGATTGCTCCCACACCAAAAGTGCAAGACACTCTGCTCTTGAAGCGTTCTCAGCGGCTGGTGCAGCGCATCTTACAGCACCACAGACACAGCTCCGGGCTTTCCCTGAGGAGCAGGCCTAATGCTTGCCACCAGCTGCACGTGGGCGTCTCCCCGAAAAAACCCCGAAAAATCACGAACGTCGGACGATTGCTCCTCCCACACCAAAAGTGCCAGCCACTCAAGCTCTTGCTGCTCCTCAGCGGCCATTGGCAGCGCATCTACAGCACCACAGACATTGGGGGCTCCGGGCTTTCCCTGAGGAGCAGGGCTTCGACGCTTGCCACCAGCTGCACCTGGGCGCCCCTGAAAAAAAACCCCGAAAAATCACGAACGTCGGAGCCCATTGCTCCCACACCAAAAGTGCCAGCCACTCGAAGCTCTTGCTGTTCCTCAGCGGCCATTGGCAGCGCATCTACAGCAGCACAGACATTGGGGCTCCGGGTTTTCCCTGAGGGAGCAGGGCTTCCACGTTTGCCACCAGCGTGCACGTGGGCGCTTCCCAAAACCCCGAAAAAATCACGAACGTCGGACGATTGCCCCCACCCCAAAAGTGCCAGCCACTCAAGCTCTTGCTGCTCCTCAGCTGCCATTGGCAGCGCATCTACAGCAGCAAAGACTTTGGGGCTCCGGGCTTTCCCTGAGGAGCAGGGGGCCGACGTTTGCCACCAGCCGCACTTGGTCGCCCCCCCGAAAAAAAACCCCGAAAACCACGAACGTCGGATGATTGCTCCTGTTGACACCAAAAAGTGCCAGCCACTCGGCTCTTGCTGCTCCTCAGCGGCCGCTTGCAGCGCATCTACAGCACCACAGACATTGGGGCTCCGGGCTTTCCCTGAGGAGCAGGGTTTCGATGTTCGCCACCAGCTGCACCTGGGCGCCCCCGAAAAAAAAACCCCAAAAAATCACGAACGTCGGACGATTGCTCCTACACCAAAAGTGCCAGTCACTCAAGTTCTTGCTGCTCCTCAGCGGCCATTGGCAGCGCATCTACAGTAACCGCCAGCATATTGGGGCTCCGGGCTTTCCCTGAGGAGCAGGGCTTCCCTGACGTTTGCCACCAGCTGCACGTGGGTTTCCCCGAAAAAAAACCCCGAAAAATCACGAACGGCCGGACGATTGCTCCCACACCAAAAAGTGCGCCAGCCACTCAAGCTCTTGCTGCTCCTCAGCGCGGCCATTGGCAGCGCATCTACAGCACCACAGACATTGGGGCTCCGGGCTTTCCCTGAGGAGCAGGGCTTCGACGCCTGCCACCAGCTGTACGTGGGCGCCCCCCCGAAAAAAACCCCAAAAATCACGAACGTCGGACGATTGCTCCTAGCGACCAAAAGTGCCAGCCACTCAAGCTCTTGGTGCTCCCCTCAGCGGCCATTGGCAGCGCATCTACAGCACCACAGACATTGGGGCTCCGGGCCTTCCCCTGAGGAGCAGGGCTTCGACGTTTGCCACCAGCTGCACCCGGGCGCCCCCCGAAAAAAAACCCCGAAAACCACGAACGTCGGACGATTGCTCCCACACCAAAAGTGCCAGCCACTCAAGCTCTTGCTGCTCCTCAGCAGCCATTGGCAGCGCATCTACAGCACCACAGACATTGGGGCTCCGGGCTTTCCCTGAGGAGCAGGGCTTCGACGTTTGCTACCAGCTGCACGTGTGCGTGCCCCGAAAAAAACCCCGAAAAATCATGAACGTCGGACGATTGCTCCCACACCAAAAGTGCCAGCCACTCAAGCTCTTGCTGCTCCTCAACGGCCACAGCTGGCAGCGCATCTACAGCAGCACAGACATTGGGGGCTCCGGGCTTTCCCTGAGGAGCAGGGCTTCGACGTTTGCCACCAGCCGCACGTGGGCGCCCGAAAAAAAACCCCGAAAAATCACGTTTAACGTCGGACGATTGCTCCCACACCAAAAGTGGCCAGCCACTCACGCTCTTGCTGCCTCCTCAGCGGCCATTGGCACCGCATCTACAGCACCACAGACATTGGGGCTCCGGGCTTTCCCTGAGGAGCAGGGGGTTTCGAATGCTTTGCCACTAGCTGCACCTGGGCGCCCCCCGAAAAACCACGAAAAATCACGAACGTCGGACGATTGCTCCCACACCAAAAGTGCCAATGCCACTCAAGCTCTTGCTGCTCCTCAGCGGCCATTGGCAGCGCATCTACAGCACCACAGACATTGGGGCTCCGGGCTTTCCCTGAGGAGCAGGGCTTCGACCCTTTGCCACCAGCTGCATGTGTGCGCCCCTCGAAAAACCCCGAAAACCACGAACGTCGGACGATTGCTCCCACACCAAAAGTGCCAGCCACTCAAGCTCTTGCTGCTCCTCAGCGGCCATTGGCAGCGCATCTACAGCACCACAGACATTGGGGCTCCGGGCTTCCCCTGAGGAGCAGGGCTTCGACGTTTGCCACCAGCTGCACCTGGGCGCCCCCGAAAAAAACCCCGAAAAATCACGAACGTCGGACGATTGCTCCCACACCAAAAGTGCCAGCCACTCAAGCTCTTGCTGCTCCTCAGCGGCCATTGGCAGCGCATCTACAGCACCACAGACAGCCGGGGGCTCCGGGCTTTCCCTGAGGAGCAGGGCCTTCGACGCTTGCCACCAGCTGCACCTGGGCGCCCCCCCCGAAAAAAAAAAAAAACCCCCGAAAAATCACGAACGTCCGGACGATTGCTCCCACACCAAAAGTGCCAGCCACTTCAAAGCTCTTGCTGCTCCCTCAGCGGCCATTGGCAGCGCATCTACAGCACCACAGACATTGGGGCTCCGGGCTTTCCCTGAGGAGCAGGGCTTCGACGTTTGCCACCAGCTGCACGTGTGCGCCCCCTGAAATAAACCCCGAAAATCATGAACGTCGGACGATTGCTCCCACACCAAAAGTGCCAGCCAGCCCCCGCTTTTGCTGCTCCTCAACGGCCATTGGCAGCGCATCTACAGCAGCACAGACATTGGGGGCTGGGCTCCGGGCTTTCCCTGAGGAGCAGGGCTTCGACGTTTGCCACCAGCCGCACGTGGGCGCCCCGAAAAAAACCCCCGAAAAATCACGAACGTCGGACGATTGCTCCTACACCAAAAGCGCCAGCCACTCACGCTCTTGCTGCTCCTCGAAAGCGGCCATTGGCAACTGCATCTCCAGCACCACAGACATTGGGGCTCCGGGCTTTCCCTGAGGAGCAGGGCTTCGACGTTTGCGACCAGCTGCACGTCGGGCGCCCCGAAAAACCACGAAAAATCACGAACGTCGGACGCATTGCTCCCGCACATTCAAAAGTGCCAGCCACTCAAGCTCTTGCTGCTCCTCAGCGGCCATTGGCAGCGCATCTACAGCACCACAGAGCCATTGGGGCTCCGGGCTTTCCCTGAGGAGCGTGGCTTCGACCTTTGCCACCAGCTGCACGTGGGCGCTCCCCGGAAAAAAACCCCGAAAAATCACGAACGTCGGACTCGATTGCTCCTACACCAAAAGTGCCAGCCACTCGGGCTCTTGCTGCTCCCCAGCGGCCATTGGCAGCGCATCTACAGCAGCACAGACATTGGGGCTCCGGGCTTTCCCTGAGTGAGCAGGGCTCGACATTTGCCACCAGCTGTACGTGGGCGCCCTGTGAAAAGACCCCGAAAAATCACGACCAGCCGGACGATTGCTCCTGCACACCAAAAGTGCCAGCCACTCAAGCTCTTGCTGCTCCTCAGCGGCCATTGCGCGTGCGCATCTACAGCACCAATTCAGACATTGGGGCTCCGGGCTTTCCCTGAGGAGCAGGGCTTCGACGTTTGCCACCAGCTGCACGTTGGCGCCCCCCGAAAAAAACCCCGAAAAATCAGCCAGAACGGCCGGACGATTGCTCCCCACACCAAAAGTGCCACGCCGTTTCTCAAGCTCTTGCTGCTCCTCAGCGGCCATTGGCAGCGCATCTACAGCACCACAGACATTGGGGCTACGGGCTTTCCCTGAGGAGCAGGGCTTCGACGTTTGCCACCAGCTGCACGTGGGCGCCCCGAAAAAAACCCTGGAAAAAATCACGAACGTCGGACGATTGCTCCCACACCAAAAGTGCCAGCCACTCAAGCTCTTGCTGCTCCTCAGCGGCCATTGGCAGCGCATCTAGACAGCACCACAGACATTGGGGCTCCGGGCTTTCCCCTGAGGAGCAGGGCTTCGACGTTTGCCACCAGGCATGCATGTGGGCGCCCCCCCCCGAAAAAACCCCGAAAAATCACGAACGTCGGACGATTGCTCCCACACCAAAAAGTGCACAGCCACTCAAGCTCTTGGTGCCTCCTCAGCGGCCATTGGCAGCACATCTACAGCACCACAGTATCATTGGGGCTCCGGGCTTTCCCCTGAGGAGCAGGGTCATTTCGGGACGTTTGCCACCAGCTGCACGTTTGGCGCCTCCGAAAAACTCCCGAAAAATCACGCAACGTCGGACGATTGCTCCCACACCAATAGTGCCAGCCACTCGAAGCTCTTGCTGCTCCTCAGCGGCCATTGGCAGCGCATCTACAGCACCACAGACATTGGGGCAGCCCGGGGTTTCCCTGAGGAGCAGGGCAGGCTCGACGCTGGCCACCAGCTGCACGTGGGCGCCCCCCCGAAAAACCACGAAAATCACGAACGTCGCTGACGATTGCTCCCACAGCCCAAAAGTGCGCAGCCACTCAAGCTCTTGCTGCTCCTCAGCGGCCATTGGCAGCGCATCTACAGCAGCAAAGACTTTGGGCCCTCCGGGCTTTCCCTGAGGAGCAGGGCTTCGACGTTTGCCACCAGCTGCAATTTCTGGTCGCCCCCTGAAAAAACCCCGAAAAATCACGGAACGTCGGACGATTGCTCCCACACCAAAAGTGCGGCAGCCACTCAAGCTCTTTGCTGCCCCTCAGCGGCCATTGGCAAGGCGCATCTACAGCACCACAGACATTGGGGCTCCGGGCTTTCCCTGAGGAGCAGGGCTTCGACGTTTGGCCACCAGCTGCACGTGGGCTGCTCCCCGAAAAAAAAACCCCGAAAAATCACGTAACGTCGGACGATTGCTCCCACACCAAAAGTGCCAGCCACTCAAGCTTCTTGCTGCTCCTCAGCGGCCATTGGCAGCGCATCTACAGCACCACAGACATTGGGGCTCCGGGCTTTCCCCGAGGAGCATGGGCTTCGACGTTCTGCCACCAGCTGCACGTGGGCGCCCCCCCGAAAAAAACCCCGAAAAAATCACGTAACGTCGGACGATTGCTCCCACACCAAAAGTGCCAGCCACTTCAAGCTCTTGGTGCTCCTCAGCGGCCATTGGCAGCGCATCTACAGCACCACAGACATTGGGGCTCCGGGCTTTCCCTGAGGAGCAGGCCGTTTTCGACGTTTGCCACCAGGGCCGCACGTGGGCGCCCCGAAAAAAAAACCCCGAAAAATCACGAACGTCGGACGATTGCTCCCACACCAAAAGTGCCAGCCACTCACGCTCTTGCTGCTCCTCAGCGGCCATTGGCAGCGCATCTACAGCACCACACAGACATTGGGGCTCCGGGCTTTCCCTGAGGAGCAGGGCTTCGACGTTTGCCACCAGCTGCACGTGGGCGCCCCCCCGAGAAAAACCCCAAAAAATCACGAACGTCGGACGATTGCTCCCACACCAAAAGTGCCAGCCACTCAAGCTCTTGCTGCTCCTCAGCGGCCATTGGCAGCGCATCTACAGCACCACAGACATTGGGGCTCCGGGCTTTCCCTTGAGGAGCAGGGCTTCGACGTTTTGCCACCAGCTGCACGTGGGCGCCCCCGAAAAACCCCGAAAAATCACGAACGTCGGACGATTGCTCCCACACCAAAAGTGCCAGCCACTCAAGCTCTTGCTGCTCCTCAGCGGCCATTGGCAGCGCATCTACAGCACCACAGACATTGGGGCTCCGGGCTTTCCTGAGGAGCAGGGCTTCGACGTTTGCCACCAGCTGCACGTGGGCGCCCCGAAAAAAAACCCCGAAAAATCACGAACGTCGGACGATTGCTCCCACACCAAAAGTGCCAGCCACTCAAGCTCTTGCTGCTCCTCAGCGGCCATTGGCAGCGCATCTACAGCACCACAGACATTGGGGCTTCCTGTGTTTTCCCTGAGGAGCAGGGCTTCGACGTTTGCCACCAGCTGCACGTGGGCGCCCCCTGAAAAAAAACCCCGAAAAATCACGAACGTCGGACGATTGCTCCCACACCAAAAGTGCCAGCCACTCAAGCTCTTGCTGCTCCTCAGCGGCCATTGGCAGCGCATCTACAGCACCACAGACATTGGGGCTCCGGGCTTTCCCTGAGGAGCAGGGCTTCGACGTTGCCACCAGCTGCACGTGGGCGCCCCCGAAAAAAAACCCCGAAAAATCACGAACGTCGGACGATTGCTCCCACACCAAAAGTGCCAGTCACTCAAGCTCTTGCTGCTCCTCAGCGGCCATTGGCAGCGCATCTACAGCACCACAGACATTGGGGGCTCCGGGCTTTCCCTGAGGAGCAGGGCTTCGACGTTTACCACCAGCTGCACGTGGGCGCCCCGAAAAAAAAAACCCCGAAAAATCACGAACGTCGGACGATTGCTCCCACGACCAAAAGTGCCAGCCACTCAAGCTCTTGCTGCTCCTCAGCGGCCATTGGCAGCGCATCTACAGCACCACAGACATTGGGGCTCCGGGCTTTCCCTGAGGAGCAGGGCTTCGACGTTTGCCACCAGCTGCACGTGGGCGCCCCCCGAGAAAAACCACGAAAAATCACGAACGTCGGACGATTGCTCCACACCAAAAGTGCCAGCCACTCAAGCTCTTGCTGCTCCACTCAGCGGCCATTGGCAGCGCATCTACAGCACCACAGACATTGGGGCTCCGGGCTTTCCCTGAGGAGCAGGGCTTCGACGTTTGCCACCAGCTGCACGTTGGCGCGCCCCGAAAAAAAAACCCCGAAAAATCACGAACGTCGGACGATTGCTCCCACACCAAAAGTGCCAGCCACTCAAGCTCTTGCTGCTCCTCAGCGGCCATTGGCAGCGCATCTACAGCACCACAGACATTGGGGCTCCGGGCTTTCCCTGAGGAGCAGGGCTTCGACGTTTGCCACCAGCTGCACGTGGGCGCCCCCGAAAAAAAACCCTGAAAAATCACGAACGTCGGACGATTGCTCCCACACCAAAAGTGCCAGCCACTCAAGCTCTTGCTGCTCCTCAGCGGCCATTGGCAGCGCATCTACAGCACCACAGACATTGGGGCTCCGGGCTTTCCCTGAGGAGCAGGGCTTCGACGTTTGCCACCAGCTGCACGTGGGCGCCCCCGAGAGAAAAACCCCCAGAAAAATCACGAACGTCGGACGATTGCTCCCACACCAAAAGTGCCAGCCACTCAAGCTCTTGCTGCTCCTCAGCGGCCATTGGCAGCGCATCTACAGCACCACAGACATTGGGGCTCCGGGCTTTCCCCGAGGAGCAGGGCTTCGACGTTTGCCACCAGCTGCACGTGGGCGCCCCCGAAAAAAACCCCGAAAAATCACGAACGTCGGACGATTGCTCCCACACCAAAAGTGCCAGTCACTCAAGCTCTTGCTGCTCCTCAGCGGCCATTGGCAGCGCATCTACAGCACCACAGACATTGGGGCTCCGGGCTTTCCCTGAGGAGCAGGGCTTCGACGTTTGCCACCAGCTGCACGTGGGCGCCCCGAAAAAAAAACCCCGAAAAATCACGAACGTCGGACGATTGCTCCCACACCAAAAGTGCCAGCCACTCAAGCTCTTGCTGCTCCTCAGCGGCCATTGGCAGCGCATCTACAGCAGCACAGACATTGGGGCTCCGGGCTTTCCCCCTGAGGAGCAGGGCTTCGACGTTTGCCACCAGCTGCACGTGGGCGCCCCCGAGAAAAACCACGAAAAATCACGAACGTCGGACGATTGCTCCCACACCAAAAGTGCCAGCCACTCAAGCTCTTGCTGCTCCTCAGCGGCCATTGGCAGCGCATCTACAGCAGCAAAGACTTTGGGGCTCCGGGCTTTCCCTGAGGAGCAGGGCTTCGGCGTTTGCCACCAGCTGCACGTGGGCGCCCCCCGAAAAGACCCCGAAAAATCACGAACGTCGGACGATTGCTCCCACACCAAAAGTGCCAGCCACTCAAGCTCTTGCTGCTCCTCAGCGGCCATTGGCAGCGCATCTACAGCACCACAGACATTGGGGCTCCGGGCTTTCCCTGAGGAGCAGGGCTTCGACGTTTGCCACCAGCTGCACGTTGGCGCCCCCGAAAAAAAAACCCCGAAAAATCACGAACGTCGGACGATTGCTCCCACACCAAAAGTGCCAGCCACTCAAGCTCTTGCTGCTCCTCAGCGGCCATTGGCAGCGCATCTACAGCACCACAGACATTGGGGCTCCGGGCTTTCCCTGAGGAGCAGGGCTTCGACGTTTGCCACCAGCTGCACGTGGGCGCCCCCGAAAAAAACCCCGAAAAATCACGAACGTCGGACGATTGCTCCCACACCAAAAGTGCCAGCCACTCAAGCTCTTGCTGCTCCTCAGCGGCCATTGGCAGCGCATCTACAGCACCACAGACATTGGGGCTCCGGGCTTTCCCTGAGGAGCAGGGCTTCGACGTTTGCCACCAGCTGCACGTGGGGGCCCCCCGAAAAAAACCCGAAAAATCACAAACGTCGGACGATTGCTCCCACACCAAAAGTGCCAGCCACTCAAGCTCTTGCTGCTCCTCAGCGGCCATTGGCAGCGCATCTACAGCACCACAGACATTGGGGCTCCGGGCTTTCCCTGAGGAGCAGGGCTTCGACGTTTGCCACCAGGTGCATGTGGGCGCCCCCGAAAACCCCGAAAAATCACGAACGTCGGACGATTGCTCCCACACCAAAAGTGCCAGCCACTCAAGCTCTTGCTGCTCCTCAGCGGCCATTGGCAGCACATCTACAGCACCACAGACATTGGGGCTCCGGGCTTTCCCTGAGGAGCAGGGCTTCGACGTTTGCCACCAGCTGCACGTGGGCGCCCCCGAAAAAAACCCCGAAAAATCACGAACGTCGGACGATTGCTCCCACACCAAAAGTGCCAGCCACTCAAGCTCTTGCTGCTCCTCAGCGGCCATTGGCAGCGCATCTACAGCACCACAGACATTGGGGCTCCGGGCTTTCCCTGAGCAGCAGGGCTTCGACGTTTGCCACCAGCTGCACGTGGGCGCCCCGAAAAAACCCCGAAAAATCACGAACGTCGGACGATTGCTCCCACACCAAAAGTGCCAGCCACTCAAGCTCTTGCTGCTCCTCAGCGGCCATTGGCAGCACATCTACAGCACCACAGACATTGGGGCTCCGGGCTTTCCCTGAGGAGCAGGGCTTCGACGTTTGCCACCAGCTGCATGTTGGCGCCCCCGAAAAAAACCCCCGAAAAATCACGAACGTCGGACGATTGCTCCCACACCAAAAGTGCCAGCCACTCAAGCTCTTGCTGCTCCTCAGCGGCCATTGGCAGCGCATCTACAGCACCACAGACATTGGGGCTCCGGGCTTTCCCTGAGGAGCAGGGCTTCGACGTTTGCCACCAGCTGCACTTGGTCGCTCCCTTAAAAAAAACCCCGAAAAATCACGAACGTCGGACGATTGCTCCCACACCAAAAGTGCCAGCCACTCAAGCTCTTGCTGCTCCTCAGCGGCCATTGGCAGCGCATCTACAGCACCACAGACATTGGGGCTCCGGGCTTTCCCTGAGGAGCAGGGCTTCGACGTTTGCCACCAGCTGCATGTTGGCGCCCCCGAAAAAAACCCCCGAAAAATCACGAACGTCGGACGATTGCTCCCACACCAAAAGGGCCAGCCACTCAAGCTCTTGCTGCTCCTCAGCGGCCATTGGCAGCGCATCTACAGCACCACAGACATTGGGGCTCCGGGCTTTCCCTGAGGAGCAGGGCTTCGACGTTTGCCACCAGCTGCACGTGGGCGCCCCCCGAAAAAAAACCCCGAAAATCACGAACGTCGGACGATTGCTCCCACACCAAAAGTGCCAGCCACTCAAGCTCTTGCTGCTCCTCAGCGGCCATTGGCAGCGCATCTACAGCACCACAGACATTGGGGCTCCGGGCTTTCCCTGAGGAGCAGGGCTTCGACGTTTGCCACCAGCTGGACGTGGGCACCCCCGAAAAAAACCCCGAAAAATCACGAACGTCGGACGATTGCTCCCACACCAAAAGTGCCAGCCACTCAAGCTCTTGCTGCTCCTCAGCGGCCATTGGCAGCGCATCTACAGCACCACAGACATTGGGGCTCCGGGCTTTCCCTGAGGAGCAGGGCTTCGACGTTTGCCACCAGCTGCACCTGGGCGACCCCCGAAAAAAAACCCCGAAAAATCACGAACGTCGGACGATTGCTCCCACCCCAAAAGTGCCAGCCACTCAAGCTCTTGCTGCTCCTCAGCGGCCATTGGCAGCGCATCTACAGCACCACAGACATTGGGGCTCCGGGCTTTCCCTGAGGAGCAGGGCTTCGACGTTTGCCACCAGCTGCACGTGGGCGCCCCCGAAAAAAAGCCCCGAAAAATCACGAACGTCGGACGATTGCTCCCACACCAAAAGTGCCAGCCACTCAAGCTCTTGCTGCTCCTCAGCGGCCATTGCCAGCGCATCTACAGCACCACAGACATTGGGGCTCCGGGCTTTCCCTGAGGAGCAGGGCTTCGACGTTTGCCACCAGCTGCACCTGGGCGACCCCGAAAAAAAACCCCGAAAAATCATGAACGTCGGACGATTGCTCCCACACCAAAAGTGCCAGCCACTCAAGCTCTTGCTGCTCCTCAGCGGCCATTGGCAGCGCATCTACAGCACCACAGACATTGGGGCTCCGGGCTTTCCCTGAGGAGCAGGGCTTCGACGTTTGCCACCAGCTGCACGTGGGCGCCCCCCGAAAAAAACCCCGAAAAATCACGAACGTCGGACGATTGCTCCCACACCAAAAGTGCCAGCCACTCAAGCTCTTGCTGCTCCTCAGCGGCCATTGGCAGCGCATCTACAGCACCACAGACATTGGGGCTCCGGGCTTTCCCTGAGGAGCAGAGCTTCGACGTTTGCCACCAGCTGCACCTGGTCGCCCCCGAAAAAAAACCCCGAAGAATCACGAACGTCAGACGATTGCTCCCACACCAAAAGTGCCAGCCACTCAAGCTCTTGCTGCTCCACAGCGGCCATTGGCAGCGCATCTACAGCACCACAGACATTGGGGCTCCGGGCTTTCCATGAGGAGCAGGGCTTCGACGTTTGCCACCAGCTGCATGTTGGCGCCCCCGAAAAAAACCCCCGAAAAATCACTAACGTCGCACGATTGCTCCCACACCAAAAGTGCCAGCCACTCAAGCTCTTGCTGCTCCTCAGCGGCCATTGGCAGCGCATCTACAGCACCACAGACATTGGGGCTCCGGGCTTTCCCTGAGGAGCAGGGCTTCGACGTTTGCCACCAGCTGCACCTGGGCGACCCCGAAAAACCCCGAAAAATCACGAACGTCGGACGATTGATCCCACACCAAAAGTGCCAGCCACTCAAGCTCTTGCTGCTCCTCAGCGGCCATTGGCAGCGCATCTACAGCACCACAGACATTGGGGCTCCGGGCTTTCCCTGAGGAGCAGGGCTTCGACGTTTGCCACCAGCTGCACGTGGGCGCCCTCCGAGAAAAACCCCGAAAAATCACGAACGTCGGACGATTGCTCCCACACCAAAAGTGCCAGCCACTCAAGCTCTTGCTGCTCCTCAGCGGCCATTGGCAGCGCATCTACAGCACCACAGACATTGGGGCTCCGGGCTTTCCCTGAGGAGCAGGGCTTCGACGTTTGCCACCAGCTGCACGTGGGCGCCCCCGAAAAAAACCCCGAAAAATCACGAACGTCGGACGATTGCTCCCACACCAAAAGTGCCAGCCACTCAAGCTCTTGCTGCTCCTCAGCGGCCATTGGCAGCGCATCTACAGCACCACAGACATTGGGGCTCCGGGCTTTCCCTGAGGAGCAGGGCTTCGACGTTTGCCACCAGCTGCACGTGGGCGCCCCCGAAAAAAACCCGAAAAATCACGAACGTCGGACGATTGCTCCCACACCAAAAGTGCCAGCCACTCAAGCTCTTGCTGCTCCTCAGCGGCCATTGGCAGCGCATCTACAGCACCACAGACATTGGGGCTCCGGGCTTTCCCTGAGGAGCAGAGCTTCGACGTTTGCCACCAGCTGCACCTGGTCGCCCCCGAAAAAACCCCGAAGAATCACGAACGTCAGACGATTGCTCCCACACCAAAAGTGCCAGCCACTCAAGCTCTTGCTGCTCCTCAGCGGCCATTGGCAGCGCATCTACAGCACCACAGACATTGGGGCTCCGGGCTTTCCCTGAGGAGCAGGGCTTCGACGTTTGCCACCAGCTGCACGTGGGCGCCCCGAAAAAAACCCCGAAAAATCACGAACGTCGGACGATGGCTCCCACACCAAAAGTGCCAGCCACTCAAGCTCTTGCTGCTCCTCAGCGGCCATTGGCAACGCATCTACAGCACCACAGACATTGGGGCTCCGGGCTTTCCCTGAGGAGCAGGGCTTCGACGTTTGCCACCAGCTGCACCTGGGCGACCCCCGAAAAAAAACCCCGAAAAATCACGAACGTCGGACGATTGCTCCCACACCAAAAGTGCCAGCCACTCAAGCTCTTGCTGCTCCTCAGCGGCCATTGGCAGCGCATCTACAGCACCACAGACATTGGGGCTCCGGGCTTTCCCTGAGGAGCAGGGCTTCGACGTTTGCCACCAGCTGCATGTTGGCGCCCCCAAAAAAAACCCCCGAAAAATCACGAACGTCGGACGATTGCTCCCACACCAAAAGTGCCAGCCACTCAAGCTCTTGCTGCTCCTCAGCGGCCATTGGCAGCGCATCTACAGCACCACAGGCATTGGGGCTCCGGGCTTTCCCTGAGGAGCAGGGCTTCGACGCTTGCCACCAGCTGCACGTGGGCGCCCCCGAAAAAAACCCCGAAAAATCACGAACGTCGGACGATTGCTCCCACACCAAAAGTGCCAGCCACTCAAGCTCTTGCTGCTCCTCAGCGGCCATTGGCAGCGCATCTACAGCACCACAGACATTGGGGCTCCGGGCTTTCCCTGAGGAGCAGGGCTTCGACGTTTGCCACCAGCTGGACGTGGGCACCCCACGAAAAAAACCCCGAAAAATCACGAACGTCGGACGATTGCTCCCACACCAAAAGTGCCAGCCACTCAAGCTCTTGCTGCTCCTCAGCGGCCATTGGCAGCGCATCTACAGCACCACAGACATTGGGGCTCCGGGCTTTCCCTGAGGAGCAGGGCTTCGACGTTTGCCACCAGCTGCACCTGGGCGACCCCCGAAAAAAAACCCCGAAAAATCATGAACGTCGGACGATTGCTCCCACACCAAAAGTGCCAGCCACTCAAGCTCTTGCTGCTCCTCAGCGGCCATTGGCAGCGCATCTACAGCACCACAGACATTGGGGCTCCGGGCTTTCCCTGAGGAGCAGGGCTTCGACGTTTGCCACCAGCTGCACGTGGGCGCCCCCCGAGAAAAACCCCGAAAAATCACGAACGTCGGACGATTGCTCCCACACCAAAAGTGCCAGCCACTCAAGCTCTTGCTGCTCCTCAGCGGCCATTGGCAGCGCATCTACAGCACCACAGACATTGGGGCTCCGGGCTTTCCCTGAGGAGCAGGGCTTCGACGTTTGCCACCAGCTGCACGTGGGCGCCCCCGAAAAAAGCCCCGAAAAATCACGAACGTCGGACGATTGCTCCCACACCAAAAGTGCCAGCCACTCAAGCTCTTGCTGCTCCTCAGCGGCCATTGGCAGCGCATCTACAGCACCACAGACATTGGGGCTCCGGGCTTTCCCTGAGGAGCAGGGCTTCGACGTTTGCCACCAGCTGCACCTGGGCGACCCCGAAAAAAAACCCCGAAAAATCATGAACGTCGGACGATTGCTCCCACACCAAAAGTGCCAGCCACTCAAGCTCTTGCTGCTCCTCAGCGGCCATTGGCAGCGCATCTACAGCACCACAGACATTGGGGCTCCGGGCTTTCCCTGAGGAGCAGGGCTTCGACGTTTGCCACCAGCTGCACGTGGGCGCCCCCGAGAAAAACCCCGAAAAATCACGAACGTCGGACGATTGCTCCCACACCAAAAGTGCCAGCCACTCAAGCTCTTGCTGCTCCTCAGCGGCCATTGGCAGCGCATCTACAGCACCACAGACATTGGGGCTCCGGGCTTTCCCTGAGGAGCAGAGCTTCGACGTTTGCCACCAGCTGCACCTGGTCGCCCCCGAAAAAAAACCCCGAAAAATCACGAACGTCAGACGATTGCTCCCACACCAAAAGTGCCAGCCACTCAAGCTCTTGCTGCTCCTCAGCGGCCATTGGCAGCGCATCTACAGCACCACAGACATTGGGGCTCCGGGCTTTCCCTGAGGAGCAGGGCTTCGACGTTTGCCACCAGCTGCACGTGGGCGCCCCCGAAAAAAACCCCGAAAAATCACGAACGTCGGACGATGGCTCCCACACCAAAAGTGCCAGCCACTCAAGCTCTTGCTGCTCCTCAGCGGCCATTGGCAACGCATCTACAGCACCACAGACATTGGGGCTCTGGGCTTTCCCTGAGGAGCAGAGCTTTGACGTTTGCCACCAGCTGCACCTGGTCGCCCCCCGAAAAAAACCCCGAAAAATCACGAACGTCGGACGATTGCTCCCACACCAAAAGTGCCAGCCACTCAAGCTCTTGCTGCTCCTCAGCGGCCATTGGCAGCGCATCTACAGCACCACAGACATTGGGGCTCCGGGCTTTCCCTGAGGAGCAGGGCTTCGACGTTTGCCACCAGCTGCACGTGGGCGCCCCCCGAAAAAAACCATGAAAAATCACGAACGTCGGACGATTGCTCCCACACCAAAAGTGCCAGCCACTCAAGCTCTTGCTGCTCCTCAGCGGCCATTGGCAGCGCATCTACAGCACCACAGACATTGGGGCTCCGGGCTTTCCCTGAGGAGCAGGGCTTCGACGTTTGCCACCAGCTGCATGTTGGCGCCCCCGAAAAAACCCCCGAAAAATCACTAACGTCGCACGATTGCTCCCACACCAAAAGTGCCAGCCACTCAAGCTCTTGCTGCTCCTCAGCGGCCATTGGCAGCGCATCTACAGCACCACAGACATTGGGGCTCCGGGCTTTCCCTGAGGACCAGGGCTTCGACGTTTGCCACCAGCTGCACGTGGGGCGCCCCCGAAAAAACCCCGAAAAATCACGAACGTCGGACGATTGCTCCCACACCAAAAGTGCCAGCCACTCAAGCTCTTGCTGCTCCTCAGCGGCCATTGGCAGCGCATCTACAGCACCACAGACATTGGGGCTCCGGGCTTTCCCTGAGGAGCAGGGCTTCGACGTTTGCCACCAGCTGCACGTGGGCGCCCCCGAAAAAAACCCCGAAAAATCACGAACGTCGGACGATTGCTCCCACACCAAAAGGGCCAGCCACTCAAGCTCTTGGTGCTCCTCAGCGGCCATTGGCAGCGCATCTACAGCACCACAGACATTGGGGCTCCGGGCTTTCCCTGAGGAGCAGGGCTTCGACGTTTGCCACCAGCTGCACGTGGGCGCCCCCGAAAAAAAACCCCGAAAAAATCACGAACGTCGGATGATGGCTCCCACACCAAAAGTGCCAGCCACTCAAGCTCTTGCTGCTCCTCAGCGGCCATTGGCAGCGCATCTACAGCACCACAGACATTGGGGCTCCGGGCTTTCCCTGAGGAGCAGAGCTTCGACGTTTGCCACCAGCTGCACCTGGTCGCCCCCGGAAAAAAACCCCGAAAAATCACGAACGTCAGACGATTGCTCCCACACCAAAAGTGCCAGCCACTCAAGCTCTTGCTGCTCCTCAGCGGCCATTGGCAGCGCATCTACAGCACCACAGAC
Organism: Otis tarda; assembly: GCA_026413225.1. Lineage (NCBI taxonomy): Eukaryota > Metazoa > Chordata > Aves > Otidiformes > Otididae > Otis > Otis tarda. The sequence continues at coordinate 19,405 of CM048589.1, forward strand.
ATTGGGGCTCCGGGCTTTCCCTGAGGAGCAGGGCTTCGACGTTTGCCACCAGCTGCACGTGGGCGCCCCCGAGAAAAACCCCCGAAAAATCACGAACGTCGGACGATTGCTCCCACACCAAAAGTGCCAGCCACTCAAGCTCTTGCTGCTCCTCAGCGGCCATTGGCAGCGCATCTACAGCACCACAGACATTGGGGCTCCGGGCTTTCCCTGAGGAGCAGGGCTTCGACGTTTGCCACCAGCTGCACCTGGGCGCCCCCTGAAAAAAAACCTGAAAAATCACGAACGTCGGACGATTGCTCCCACACCAAAAGTGCCAGCCACTCAAGCTCTTGCTGCTCCTCAGCGGCCATTGGCAGCGCATCTACAGCACCACAGACATTGGGGCTCCGGGCTTTCCCTGAGGAGCAGGGCTTTGACGTTTGCCACCAGCTGCACGTGGGCGCCCCCGAAAAAAAACCCCGAAAAATCACGAACGTCGGACGATTGCTCCCACACCAAAAGTGCCAGCCACTCAAGCTCTTGCTGCTCCTCAGCGGCCATTGGCAGCGCATCTACAGCAGCACAGACATTGGGGCTCCGGGCTTTCCCTGAGGAGCAGGGCTTCGACGTTTGCCACCAGCTGCACGTGGGCGCCCCCGAAAAAAACCCCGAAAAATCACGAACGTCGGACGATTGCTCCCACACCAAAAGTCCCAGACACTCAAGCTCTTGCTGCTCCTCAGCGGCCATTGGCAGCGCATCTACAGCACCACAGACATTGGGGCTCCGGGCTTTCCCTGAGGAGCAGGGCTTCGATGTTTGCCACCAGCTGCACCTGGGCGCCTCCGAAAAAAACCCCCGAAAAATCACGAACGTCGGACGATTGCTCCCACACCAAAAGTGCCAGCCACTCAAGCTCTTGCTGCTCCTCAGCGGCCATTGGCAGCGCATCTACAGCACCACAGACATTGGGGCTCCGGGCTTTCCCTGAGGACCAGGGCTTCGACGTTTGCCACCAGCTGCACGTGGGCGCCCCCGAAAAAAACCCCGAAAAATCACGAACGTCGGACGATTGCTCCCACACCAAAAGTCCCAGACACTCAAGCTCTTGCTGCTCCTCAGCGGCCATTGGCAGCGCATCTACAGCACCACAGACATTGGGGCTCCGGGCTTTCCCTGAGCAGCAGGGCTTCGACGTTTGCCACCAGCTGCACGTGGGCGCCCCCGAAAAAAAAACCCGAAAAATCACGAACGTCGGACGATTGCTCCCACACCAAAAGTGCCAGCCACTCAAGCTCTTGCTGCTCCTCAGCGGCCATTGGCAGCGCATCTACAGCACCACAGACATTGGGGCTCCGGGCTTTCCCTGAGGAGCAGGGCTTCGACGTTTGCCACCAGCTGCACGTGGGCGCCCCCCGAGAAAAACCCCGAAAAATCACGAACGTCGGACGATTGCTCCCACACCAAAAGTGCCAGCCACTCAAGCTCTTGCTGCTCCTCAGCGGCCATTGGCAGCGCATCTACAGCACCACAGACATTGGGGCTCCGGGCTTTCCCTGAGGAGCAGGGCTTTGACGTTTGCCACCAGCTGTACGTGGGCGCCCCCGAAAAATAACCCCGAAAAATCACGAACGTCGGACGATTGCTCCCACACCAAAAGTGCCAGCCACTCAAGCTCTTGCTGCTCCTCAGCGGCCATTGGCAGCGCATCTACAGCACCACAGACATTGGGGCTCCGGGCTTTCCCTGAGCAGCAGGGCTTCGACGTTTGCCACCAGGTGCACGTGGGCGCCCCCCGAAAAAAAACCGAAAAATCACGAACGTCGGACGATTGCTCCCACACCAAAAGTGCCAGCCACTCAAGCTCTTGCTGCTCCTCAGCGGCCATTGGCAGCACATCTACAGCACCACAGACATTGGGGCTCCGGGCTTTCCCTGAGGAGCAGGGCTTCGACGTTTGCCACCAGCTGCACGTGGGCGCCCCCGAAAAAACCCGAAAAATCACGAACGTCGGACGATTGCTCCCACACCAAAAGTGCCAGCCACTCAAGCTCTTGCTGCTCCTCAGCGGCCATTGGCAGCGCATCTACAGCACCACAGACATTGGGGCTCCGGGCTTTCCCTGAGGAGCAGGGCTTCGACGTTTGCCACCAGCTGCACCTGGGCGCCCCTGAAAAAAAACCCCGAAAAATCACGAACGTCGGACGATTGCTCCCACACCAAAAGTGCCAGCCACTCAAGCTCTTGCTGCTCCTCAGCGGCCATTGGCAGCGCATCTACAGCACCACACACATTGGGGCTCCGGGCTTTCCCTGAGGAGCAGACCTTCGACGTTTGCCACCAGCTGCACGTTGGCGCCCCCGAAAAAAAACCCCGAAAAATCAAGAACGTCGGACGATTGCTCCCACACCAAAAGTGCCAGCCACTCAAGCTCTTGCTGCTCCTCAGTGGCCATTGGCAGCGCATCTACAGCACCACAGACATTGGGGCTCCGGGCTTTCCCTGAGCAGCAGGGCTTCGACGTTTGCCACCAGCTGCACGTGGGCGCCCCCCGAAAAAAAACCCGAAAAATCACGAACGTCGGACGATTGCTCCCACACCAAAAGTGCCAGCCACTCAAGCTCTTGCTGCTCCTCAGCGGCCATTGGCAGCGCATCTACAGCACCACAGACATTGGGGCTCCGGGCTTTCCCTGAGGAGCAGGGCTTCGACGTTTGCCACCAGCTGCACGTGGGCGCCCCCGAAAAACCCCGAAAAATCACGAACGTCGGACGATTGCTCCCACACCAAAAGTGCCAGCCACTCAAGCTCTTGCTGCTCCTCAGCGGCCATTGGCAGCACATCTACAGCACCACAGACATTGGGGCTCCGGGCTTTCCCTGAGGAGCAGGGCTTCGACGTTTGCCACCAGCTGCACGTGGGCGCCCCCGAAAAAAACCCTGAAAAATCACGAACGTCGGACGATTGCTCCCACACCAAAAGTGCCAGCCACTCAAGCTCTTGCTGCTCCTCAGCGGCCATTGGCAGCACATCTACAGCACCACAGACATTGGGGCTCCGGGCTTTCCCTGAGGAGCAGGGCTTCGACGTTTGCCACCAGCTGCACGTGGGCGCCCCCGAAAAAAACCCCGAAAAATCACGAAGGTCGGACGATTGCTCCCACACCAAAAGTGCCAGCCACTCAAGCTCTTGCTGCTCCTCAGCGGCCATTGGCAGCGCATCTACAGCACCACAGACATTGGGGCTCCGGGCTTTCCCTGAGGAGCAGGGCTTCGACGTTTGCCACCAGCTGCACGTGGGCGCCCCGAAAAAAAACCCCGAAAAATCACGAACGTCGGACGATTCATCCCACACCAATAGTGCCAGCCACTCAAGCTCTTGCTGCTCCTCAGCGGCCATTGGCAGCGCATCTACAGCAGCACAGACATTGGGGCTCCGGGCTTTCCCTGAGGAGCAGGGCTTTGACGTTTGCCACCAGCTGCACGTGGGCGCCCCCGAAAAATAACCCCGAAAAATCACGAACGTCGGACGATTGCTCCCACACCAAAAGTGCCAGCCACTCAAGCTCTTGCTGCTCCTCAGCGGCCATTGGCAGCGCATCTACAGCAGCACAGACATTGGGGCTCCGGGCTTTCCCTGAGGAGCAGGGCTTCGACGTTTGCCACCAGCTGCACGTGGGCGCCCCCCGAAAAAAACCCCGAAAAATCACGAACGTCGGACGATTGCTCCCACACCAAAAGTGCCAGCCACTCAAGCTCTTGCTGCTCCTCAGCGGCCATTGGCAGCGCATCTACAGCACCACAGACATTGGGGCTCCGGGCTTTCCCTGAGGAGCAGGGCTTCGACGTTTGCCACCAGCTGCACCTGGGCGACCCCCCGAAAAAAACCCCGAAAAATCACGAACGTCGGACGATTGCTCCCACACCAAAAGTGCCAGCCACTCAAGCTCTTGCTGCTCCTCAGCGGCCATTGGCAGCGCATCTACAGCACCACAGACATTGGGGCTCCGGGCTTTCCCTGAGGAGCAGGGCTTCGACGTTTGCCACCAGCTGCACGTGGGCGCCCCCCGAAAAAAACCCCGAAAAATCACGAACGTCGGACGATGGCTCCCACACCAAAAGTGCCAGCCACTCAAGCTCTTGCTGCTCCACAGCGGCCATTGGCAGCGCATCTACAGCACCACAGACATTGGGGCTCCGGGCTTTCCCTGAGGAGCAGGGCTTCGACGTTTGCCACCAGCTGCATGTTGGCGCCCCCGAAAAAAACCCCCGAAAAATCACTAACGTCGCACGATTGCTCCCACACCAAAAGTGCCAGCCACTCAAGCTCTTGCTGCTCCTCAGCGGCCATTGGCAGCGCATCTACAGCACCACAGACATTGGGGCTCCGGGCTTTCCCTGAGGAGCAGGGCTTCGACGTTTGCCACCAGCTGCACCTGGGCGCCCCCGAAAAAAAAAACCCGAAAAATCACGAACGTCGGACGATTGCTCCCACACCAAAAGTGCCAGCCACTCAAGCTCTTGCTGCTCCCTCAGCGGCCATTGGCAGCGCATCTACAGCACCACAGACATTGGGGCTCCGGGCTTTCCCTGAGGAGCAGAGCCGACGTTTGCCACCAGCTGCACCTGGTCGCCCCCGAAAAAAACCCCGAAAAATCACGAACGTCAGACGATTGCTCCCACACCAAAAGTGCCAGCCACTCAAGCTCTTGCTGCTCCTCAGCGGCCATTGGCAACGCATCTACAGCACCACAGACATTGGGGCTCTAGGCTTTCCCTGAGGAGCAGAGCTTTGACGTTTGCCACCAGCTGCACCTGGTCGCCCCCAAAAAAAAACCCCGAAAAATCACGAACGTCGGACGATTGCTCCCACACCAAAAGTGCCAGCCACTCAAGCTCTTGCTGCTCCTCAGCGGCCATTGGCTGCGCATCTACAGCACCACAGACATTGGGGCTCCGGGCTTTCCCTGAGGAGCAGGGCTTCGACGTTTGCCACCAGCTGCATGTTGGCGCCCCGAAAAAAACCCCGAAAAATCACTAACGTCGCACGATTGCTCCCACACCAAAAGTGCCAGCCACTCAAGCTCTTGCTGCTCCTCAGCGGCCATTGGCAGCGCATCTACAGCACCACAGACATTGGGGCTCCGGGCTTTCCCTGAGGAGCAGGGCTTCGACGTTTGCCACCAGCTGCACCTGGGCGCCCCCCCAAAAAAAAACCCCGAAAAATCACGAACGTCGGACGATTGCTCCCACACCAAAAGTGCCAGCCACTCAAGCTCTTGCTGCTCCTCAGCGGCCATTGGCAGCGCATCTACAGCACCACAGACATTGGGGCTCCGGGCTTTCCCTGAGTAGCAGGGCTTCGACGTTTGCCACCAGCTGCACGTGGGCGCCCCCGAAAAAAAAACCCGAAAAATCACGAACGTCGGACGATTGCTCCCACACCAAAAGTGCCAGCCACTCAAGCTCTTGCTGCTCCTCAGCGGCCATTGGCAGCGCATCTACAGCACCACAGACACTGGGGCTCCGGGCTTTCCCTGAGGAGCAGGGCTTCGACGTTTGCCACCAGCTGCACTTGGTCGCCCCCCCGAAAAAAAAACCCCGAAAAATCACGAACGTCGGACGATTGCTCCCACACCAAAAGTGCCAGCCACTCAAGCTCTTGCTGCTCCTCAGCGGCCATTGGCAGCGCATCTACAGCACCACAGACATTGGGGCTCCGGGCTTTCCCTGAGGAGCAGGGCTTCGACGTTTGCCACCAGCTGCACTTGGGCGCCCCCCGAAAAAAAACCATGAAAAATCACGAACGTCGGACGATTGCTCCCACCCCAAAAGTGCCAGCCACTCAAGCTCTTGCTGCTCCTCAGCGGCCATTGGCAGCGCATCTACAGCACCACAGACATTGGGGCTCCGGGCTTTCCCTGAGGAGCAGGGCTTCGACGTTTGCCACCAGCTGCACCTGGGCGCCCCCGAGAAAAACCCCGAAAAATCACGAACGTCGGACGATTGCTCCCACACCAAAAGTGCCAGCCACTCAAGCTCTTGCTGCTCCTCAGCGGCCATTGGCAGCGCATCTACAGCACCACAGACATTGGGGCTCCGGGCTTTCCCTGAGGAGCAGGGCTTCGACGTTTGCCACCAGCTGCACCTGGGCGCCCCCGAAAAAAAACCCCAAAAAATCACGAACGTCGGACGATTGCTCCCACACCAAAAGTGCCAGCCACTCAAGCTCTTGCTGCTCCTCAGCGGCCATTGGCAGCGCATCTACAGCACCACAGACATTGGGGCTCCGGGCTTTCCATGAGGAGCAGGGCTTCGACGTTTGCCACCAGCTGCACGTGGGCGCCCCCGAAAAAAAACCATGAAAAATCACGAACGTCGGACGATTGCTCCCACACCAAAAGTGCCAGCCACTCAAGCTCTTGCTGCTCCTCAGCGGCCATTGGCAGCGCATCTACAGCACCACAGACATTGGGGCTCCGGGCTTTCCCTGAGGAGCAGGGCTTCGACGTTTGCCACCAGCTGCACCTGGGCACCCCCGAAAAAAACCCCGAAAAATCACGAACGTCGGACGATTGCTCCCACACCAAAAGTGCCAGCCACTCAAGCTCTTGCTGCTCCTCAGCGGCCATTGGCAGCGCATCTACAGCACCACAGACATTGGGGCTCCGGGCTTTCCCTGAGGAGCAGGGCTTCGACGTTTGCCACCAGCTGCACTTGGTCGCCCCCTTAAAAAAAACCCTGAAAAATCACGAACGTCGGACGATTGCTCCCACACCAAAGTGCCAGCCACTCAAGCTCTTGCTGCTCCTCAGCGGCCATTGGCAGCGCATCTACAGCAGCACAGACATTGGGGCTCCGGGCTTTCCCTGAGGAGCAGGGCTTCGACGTTTGCCACCAGCTGCACGTGGGCGCCCCCGAAAAAACCCCGAAAAATCACGAACGTCGGACGATTGCTCCCACACCAAAAGTGCCAGCCACTCAAGCTCTTGCTGCTCCTCAGCGGCCATTGGCAGCGCATCTACAGCACCACAGACATTGGGGCTCCGGGCTTTCCCTGAGGAGCAGGGCTTCGACGTTTGCCACCAGCTGCACCTGGGCGACCCCCGAAAAAAAACCCCGAAAAATCACGAACGTCGGACGATTGCTCCCACACCAAAAGTGCCAGCCACTCAAGCTCTTGCTGCTCCTCAGCGGCCATTGGCAGCGCATCTACAGCACCACAGACATTGGGGCTCCGGGCTTTCCCTGAGGAGCAGGGCTTCGACGTTTGCCACCAGCTGCACGTGGGCGCCCCCAAAAAAAACCCGAAAAATCACGAACGTCGGACGATTGCTCCCACACCAAAAGTGCCAGCCACTCAAGCTCTTGCTGCTCCACAGCGGCCATTGGCAGCGCATCTACAGCACCACAGACATTGGGGCTCCGGGCTTTCCCTGAGGAGCAGGGCTTCGACGTTTGCCACCAGCTGCATGTTGGCGCCCCCGAAAAAAACCCCCGAAAAATCACTAACGTCGCACGATTGCTCCCACACCAAAAGTGCCAGCCACTCAAGCTCTTGCTGCTCCTCAGCGGCCATTGGCAGCGCATCTACAGCACCACAGACATTGGGGCTCCGGGCTTTCCCTGAGGAGCAGGGCTTCGACGTTTGCCACCAGCTGCACCTGGGCGCCCCGAAAAAAAAAACCCGAAAAATCACGAACGTCGGACGATTGCTCCCACACCAAAAGTGCCAGCCACTCAAGCTCTTGCTGCTCCTCAGCGGCCATTGGCAGCGCATCTACAGCACCACAGACATTGGGGCTCCGGGCTTTCCCTGAGGAGCAGAGCTTCGACGTTTGCCACCAGCTGCACCTGGTCGCCCCCGAAAAAAACCCCGAAAAATCACGAACGTCAGACGATTGCTCCCACACCAAAAGTGCCAGCCACTCAAGCTCTTGCTGCTCCTCAGCGGCCATTGGCAGCGCATCTACAGCACCACAGACATTGGGGCTCCGGGCTTTCCCTGAGGAGCAGGGCTTCGACGTTTGCCACCAGCTGCACTTGGTCGCCCCCCGAAAAAAAACCCCGAAAAATCACGAACGTCGGACAATTGCTCCCACCCCAAAAGTGCCAGCCACTCAAGCTCTTGCTGCTCCTCAGCGGCCATTGGCAGCGCATCTACAGCACCACAGACATTGGGGCTCCGGGCTTTCCCTGAGGAGCAGGGCTTCGACGTTTGCCACCAGCTGCACCTGGGCGCCCCCCGAGAAAAACCCCGAAAAATCACGAACGTCGGACGATTGCTCCCACACCAAAAGTGCCAGCCACTCAAGCTCTTGCTGCTCCTCAGCGGCCATTGGCAGCGCATCTACAGCACCACAGACATTGGGGCTCCGGGCTTTCCCTGAGGAGCAGGGCTTCGACGTTTGCCACCAGCTGCACCTGGGCGCCCCCCGAAAAAAAACCCCAAAAAATCACGAACGTCGGACGATTGCTCCCACACCAAAAGTGCCAGCCACTCAAGCTCTTGGTGCTCCTCAGCGGCCATTGGCAGCGCATCTACAGCACCACAGACATTGGGGCTCCGGGCTTTCCATGAGGAGCAGGGCTTCGACGTTTGCCACCAGCTGCACGTGGGCGCCCCCGAAAAAACCATGAAAAATCACGAACGTCGGACGATTGCTCCCACACCAAAAGTGCCAGCCACTCAAGCTCTTGCTGCTCCTCAGCGGCCATTGGCAGCGCATCTACAGCACCACAGACATTGGGGCTCCGGGCTTTCCCTGAGGAGCAGGGCTTCGACGTTTGCCACCAGCTGCACGTGGGCACCCCCGAAAAAAAACCCCGAAAAATCACGAACGTCGGACGATTGCTCCCACACCAAAAGTGCCAGCCACTCAAGCTCTTGCTGCTCCTCAGCGGCCATTGGCAGCGCATCTACAGCACCACAGACATTGGGGCTCCGGGCTTTCCCTGAGGAGCAGGGCTTCGACGTTTGCCACCAGCTGCACTTGGTCGCCCCCTTAAAAAAAACCCTGAAAAATCACGAACGTCGGACGATTGCTCCCACACCAAAACTGCCAGCCACTCAAGCTCTTGCTGCTCCTCAGCGGCCATTGGCAGCGCATCTACAGCACCACAGACATTGGGGCTCCGGGCTTTCCCTGAGGAGCAGGGCTTCGACGTTTGCCACCAGCTGCACGTGGGCGCCCCCGAAAAAAGCCCCGAAAAATCACGAACGTCGGACGATTGCTCCCACACCAAAAGTGCCAGCCACTCAAGCTCTTGCTGCTCCTCAGCGGCCATTGGCAGCGCATCTACAGCACCACAGACATTGGGGCTCCGGGCTTTCCCTGAGGAGCAGGGCTTCGACGTTTGCCACCAGCTGCACGTTGGCGCCCCGAAAAAAAACCCCGAAAAATCAAGAACGTCGGACGATTGCTCCCACACCAAAAGTGCCAGCCACTCAAGCTCTTGCTGCTCCTCAGTGGCCATTGGCAGCGCATCTACAGCACCACAGACATTGGGGCTCCGGGCTTTCCCTGAGGAGCAGGGCTTCGACGTTTGCCACCAGGTGCACGTGGGCGCCCCCGAAAAAAAACCCCGAAAAATCACGAACGTCGGACGATTGCTCCCACACCAAAAGTGCCAGCCACTCAAGCTCTAGCTGCTCCTCAGCGGCCATTGGCAGCACATCTACAGCACCACAGACATTGGGGCTCCGGGCTTTCCCTGAGGAGCAGGGCTTTGACGTTTGCCACCAGCTGCACGTGGGCGCCCCCGAAAAATAACCCCGAAAAATCACGAACGTCGGACGATTGCTCCCACACCAAAAGTGCCAGCCACTCAAGCTCTTGCTGCTCCTCAGCGGCCATTGGCAGCGCATCTACAGCACCACAGACATTGGGGCTCCGGGCTTTCCCTGAGGAGCAGGGCTTCGACGTTTGCCACCAGCTGCACGTGGGCGCCCCCGAAAAAAAGCCCCGAAAAATCACGAACGTCGGACGATTGCTCCCACACCAAAAGTGCCAGCCACTCAAGCTCTTGCTGCTCCTCAGCGGCCATTGGCAGCGCATCTACAGCACCACAGACATTGGGGCTCCGGGGCTTTCCCTGAGGAGCAGGGCTTCGACGTTTGCCACCAGCTGCACGTGGGCGCCCCCCGAAAAAACCCCGAAAAATCACGAACGTCGGACGATGGCTCCCACACCAAAAGTGCCAGCCACTCAAGCTCTTGCTGCTCCTCAGCGGCCATTGGCAACGCATCTACAGCACCACAGACATTGGGGCTCTAGGCTTTCCCTGAGGAGCAGAGCTTTGACGTTTGCCACCAGCTGCACCTGGTCGCCCCCAAAAAAAAACCCCGAAAAATCACGAACGTCGGACGATTGCTCCCACACCAAAAGTGCCAGCCACTCAAGCTCTTGCTGCTCCTCAGCGGCCATTGGCAGCGCATCTACAGCACCACAGACATTGGGGCTCCGGGCTTTCCCTGAGGAGCAGGGCTTCGACGTTTGCCACCAGCTGCATGTTGGCGCCCCCGAAAAAAACCCCCGAAAAATCACTAACGTTGCACGATTGCTCCCACACCAAAACTGCCAGCCACTCAAGCTCTTGCTGCTCCTCAGCGGCCATTGGCAGCGCATCTACAGCACCACAGACATTGGGGCTCCGGGCTTTCCCTGAGGAGCAGGGCTTCGACGTTTGCCACCAGCTGCACGTGGGCGCCCCCGAAAAAAAAACCCGAAAAATCACGAACGTCGGACGATTGCTCCCACACCAAAAGTGCCAGCCACTCAAGCTCTTGCTGCTCCTCAGCGGCCATTGGCAGCGCATCTACAGCACCACAGACATTGGGGCTCCGGGCTTTCCCTGAGGAGCAGGGCTTCGACGTTTGCCACCAGCTGCACTTGGTCGCCCCCCGAAAAAAACCCGAAAAATCACGAACGTCGGACGATTGCTCCCACACCAAAAGTGCCAGCCACTCCAAGCTCTAGCTGCTCCTCAGCGGCCATTGGCAGCGCATCTACAGCACCACAGACATTGGGGCCCGGGCTTTCCCTGAGGAGCAGGGCTTCGACGTTTGCCACCAGCTGCACTTGGGCGCCCCCCGAAAAAAAACCATGAAAAATCACGAACGTCGGACGATGGCTCCCACCCCAAAAGTGCCAGCCACTCAAGCTCTTGCTGCTCCTCAGCGGCCATTGGCAGCGCATCTACAGCACCACAGACATTGGGGCTCCGGGCTTTCCCTGAGGAGCAGGGCTTCGACGTTTGCCACCAGCTGCACCTGGGCGCCCCCGAGAAAAACCCCGAAAAATCACGAACGTCGGACGATTGCTCCCACACCAAAAGTGCCAGCCACTCAAGCTCTTGCTGCTCCTCAGCGGCCATTGGCAGCGCATCTACAGCACCACAGACATTGGGGCTCCGGGCTTTCCCTGAGGAGCAGGGCTTCGACGTTTGCCACCAGCTGCACCTGGGCGCCCCGAAAAAAAACCCCAAAAAAATCACGAACGTCGGACGATTGCTCCCACACCAAAAGTGCCAGCCACTCAAGCTCTTGGTGCTCCTCAGCGGCCATTGGCAGCGCATCTACAGCACCACAGACATTGGGGCTCCGGGCTTTCCATGAGGAGCAGGGCTTCGACGTTTGCCACCAGCTGCACGTGGGCGCCCCCGAAAAAAACCATGAAAAATCACGAACGTCGGACGATTGCTCCCACACCAAAAGTGCCAGCCACTCAAGCTCTTGCTGCTCCTCAGCGGCCATTGGCAGCGCATCTACAGCACCACAGACATTGGGGCTCCGGGCTTTCCCTGAGGAGCAGGGCTTCGACGTTTGCCACCAGCTGCACGTGGGCACCCCCGAAAAAAAACCCCGAAAAATCACGAACGTCGGACGATTGCTCCCACACCAAAAGTGCCAGCCACTCAAGCTCTTGCTGCTCCTCAGCGGCCATTGGCAGCGCATCTACAGCACCACAGACATTGGGGCTCCGGGCTTTCCCTGAGGAGCAGGCCTTCGACGTTTGCCACCAGCTGCACGTGGGCGCCCCCGAAAACCCCGAAAAATCACGAACGTCGGACGATTGCTCCCACACCAAAAGTGCCAGCCACTCAAGCTCTTGCTGCTCCTCAGCGGCCATTGGCAGCGCATCTACAGCACCACAGACATTGGGGCTCCGGGCTTTCCCTGAGGAGCAGGGCTTCGACGTTTGCCACCAGCTGCACGTGGGCGCCCCCCGAAAAAACCCCGAAAATCACGAACGTCGGACGATTGCTCCCACACCAAAAGTGCCAGCCACTCAAGCTCTTGCTGCTCCTCAGCGGCCATTGGCAGCGCATCTACAGCACCACAGACATTGGGGCTCCGGGCTTTCCCTGAGGAGCAGGGCTTCGACGTTTGCCACCAGCTGCACGTGGGCGCCCCCGAAAAAAAAAACCCCGAAAAATCACGAACGTCGGACGATTGCTCCCACCCCAAAAGTGCCAGCCACTCAAGCTCTTGCTGCTCCTCAGCGGCCATTGGCAGCGCATCTACAGCACCACAGACATTGGGGCTCCGGGCTTTCCCTGAGGAGCAGGGCTTCGACGTTTGCCACCAGCTGCACGTGGGCGCCCCCCGAGAAAAACCACGAAAAATCACGAACGTCGGACGATTGCTCCCACACCAAAAGTGCCAGCCACTCAAGCTCTTGCTGCTCCTCAGCGGCCATTGGCAGCACATCTACAGCACCACAGACATTGGGGCTCCGGGCTTTCCCTGAGGAGCAGGGCTTCGACGTTTGCCACCAGCTGCACGTGGGCGCCCCCGAAAAAAAACCCCGAAAAATCACGAACGTCGGACGATTGCTCCCACACCAAAAGTGCCAGCCACTCAAGCTCTTGCTGCTCCTCAGCGGCCATTGGCAGTGCATCTACAGCACCACAGACATTGGGGCTCCGGGCTTTCCCTGAGGAGCAGGGCTTCGACGTTTGCCACCAGCTGCACGTGGGCGCCCCGGAAAAAAACCCGGAAAAATCACGAACGTCGGACGATTGCTCCCACACCAAAAGTGCCAGCCACTCAAGCTCTTGGTGCTCCTCAGCGGCCATTGGCAGCGCATCTACAGCACCACAGACATTGGGGCTCCGGGCTTTCCCTGAGGAGCAGGGCTTCGACGTTTGCCACCAGCTGCACCTGGGCGCCCCCGAGAAAAACCCCGAAAAATCACGAACGTCGGACGATTGCTCCCACACCAAAAGTGCCAGCCACTCAAGCTCTTGCTGCTCCTCAGCGGCCATTGGCAGCGCATCTACAGCACCACAGACATTGGGGCTCCGGGCTTTCCCTGAGGAGCAGGGCTTCGACGTTTGCCACCAGCTGCACGTGGGCGCCCCCCGAAAAAAAAACCCCAAAAAATCACGAACGTCGGACGATTGCTCCCACACCAAAAGTGCCAGCCACTCAAGCTCTTGCTGCTCCTCAGCGGCCATTGGCAGCGCATCTACAGCACCACAGACATTGGGGCTCCGGGCTTTCCATGAGGAGCAGGGCTTCGACGTTTGCCACCAGCTGCACCTGGGGGCCCCCCGAAAAAAACCATGAAAAATCACGAACGTCGGACGATTGCTCCCACACCAAAAGTGCCAGCCACTCAAGCTCTTGCTGCTCCTCAGCGGCCATTGGCAGCGCATCTACAGCACCACAGACATTGGGGCTCCGGGCTTTCCCTGAGGAGCAGGGCTTCGACGTTTGCCACCAGCTGCACTTTGGCGCCCCCGAAAAAAACCCCGAAAAATCACGAACGTCGGACGATTGCTCCCACACCAAAAGTGCCAGCCACTCAAGCTCTTGCTGCTCCTCAGCGGCCATTGGCAGCGCATCTACAGCACCACAGACATTGGGGCTCCGGGCTTTCCCTGAGGAGCAGGCCTTCGACGTTTGCCACCAGCTGCACGTGGGCGCCCCGAAAAAACCCCGAAAAATCACGAACGTCGGACGATTGCTCCCACACCAAAAGTGCCAGCCACTCAAGCTCTTGCTGCTCCTCAGCGGCCATTGGCAGCGCATCTACAGCACCACAGACATTGGGGCTCCGGGCTTTCCCTGAGGAGCAGGGCTTCGACGTTTGCCTCCAGCTGCATGTTGGCGCCCCCGAAAAAACCCCCGAAAAATCACTAACTTCGCACGATTGCTCCCACACCAAAAGTGCCAGCCACTCAAGCTCTTGCTGCTCCTCAGCGGCCATTGGCAGCGCATCTACAGCACCACAGACATTGGGGCTCCGGGCTTTCCCTGAGGAGCAGGGCTTCGACGTTTGCCACCAGCTGCACGTGGGCGCCCCGGAAAAAACCCGGAAAAATCACGAACGTCGGACGATTGCTCCCACACCAAAAGTGCCAGCCACTCAAGCTCTTGCTGCTCCTCAGCGGCCATTGGCAGCGCATCTACAGCACCACAGACATTGGGGCTCCGGGCTTTCCCTGAGGAGCAGGTCTTCGACGTTTGCCACCAGCTGCACGTGGGCGCCCCCGAAAAAAAACCCGGAAAAATCACGAACGTCGGACGATTGCTCCCACACCAAAAGTGCCAGCCACTCAAGCTCTTGCTGCTCCTCAGCGGCCATTGGCAGCGCATCTACAGCACCACAGACATTGGGGCTCCGGGCTTTCCCTGAGGAGCAGGGCTTCGACGTTTGCCACCAGCTGCACGTGGGCACCCCCGAAAAAAACCCCGAAAAATCACGAACGTCGGACGATTGCTCCCACACCAAAAGTGCCAGCCACTCAAGCTCTTGCTGCTCCTCAGCGGCCATTGGCAGCGCATCTACAGCACCACAGACATTGGGGCTCCGGGTTTTCCCTGAGGAGCAGGGCTTCGACGTTTGCCACCAGCTGCACCTGGTCGCCCCGAAAAAAAACCCCGAAAAATCACGAACGTCGGACGATTGCTCCCACACCAAAAGTGCCAGCCACTCAAGCTCTTGCTGCTCCTCAGCGGCCATTGGCAGCGCATCTACAGCACCACAGACATTGGGGCTCCGGGCTTTCCCTGAGGAGCAGGGCTTCGACGTTTGCCACCAGCTGCACGTGGGCACCCCCGAAAAAAACCCCGAAAAATCACGAACGTCGGACGATTGATCCCACACCAAAAGTGCCAGCCACTCAAGCTCTTGCTGCTCCTCAGCGGCCATTGGCAGCGCATCTACAGCACCACAGACATTGGGGCTCCGGGCTTTCCCTGAGGAGCAGGGCTTCGACGGTTGCCACCAGCTGCACGTGGGCGCCCCCGAAAAAAAAACCCCGAAAAATCACGAACGTCGGACGATTGCTCCCACACCAAAAGTGCCAGCCACTCAAGCTCTTGCTGCTCCTCAGCGGCCATTGGCAGCGCATCTACAGCACCACAGACATTGGGGCTCCGGGCTTTCCCTGAGGAGCAGGGCTTCGACGTTGCCACCAGCTGCACGTGGGCGCCCCCGAAAAAAACCCGAAAAATCACGAACGTCGGACGATTGCTCCCACACCAAAAGTGCCAGCCACTCAAGCTCTTGCTGCTCCTCAGCGGCCATTGGCAGCGCATCTACAGCACCACAGACATTGGGGCTCCGGGCTTTCCCTGAGGAGCAGGGGCTTCGACGTTTGCCACCAGCTGCATGTTGGCGCCCCCGAAAAAAACCCCCGAAAAATCACGAAGGTCGGACGATTGCTCCCACACCAAAAGTGCCAGCCACTCAAGCTCTTGCTGCTCCTCAGCGGCCATTGGCAGCGCATCTACAGCACCACAGACATTGGGGCTCCGGGCTTTCCCTGAGGAGCAGGGCTTCGACGTTTGCCACCAGCTGCACGTGGGCGACCCCCGAAAAAAACCCCGAAAAATCACGAACGTCGGACGATTGCTCCCACACCAAAAGTGCCAGCCACTCAAGCTCTTGCTGCTCCTCAGCGGCCATTGGCAACGCATCTACAGCACCACAGACATTGGGGCTCCGGGCTTTCCCTGAGGAGCAGGGCTTCGACGTTTGCCACCAGCTGCATGTTGGCGCCCCCGAAAAAAACCCCCGAAAAATCACTAACGTCGCACGATTGCTCCCACACCAAAAGTGCCAGCCACTCAAGCTCTTGCTGCTCCTCAGCGGCCATTGGCAGCGCATCTACAGCACCACAGACATTGGGGCTCCGGGCTTTCCCTGAGGAGCAGGGCTTCGACGTTTGCCACCAGCTGCACCTGGGCGCCCCCCAAAAAAAAACCCCGAAAAATCACGAACGTCGGACGATTGCTCCCACACCAAAAGTGCCAGCCACTCAAGCTCTTGCTGCTCCTCAGCGGCCATTGGCAGCACATCTACAGCACCACAGACATTGGGGCTCCGGGCTTTCCCTGAGGAGCAGGGCTTCGACGTTTGCCACCAGCTGCACGTGGGCGCCCCCGAAAAAAAACCCGAAAAATCACGAACGTCGGACGATTGCTCCCACACCAAAAGTGCCAGCCACTCAAGCTCTTGCTGCTCCTCAGCGGCCATTGGCAGCGCATCTACAGCACCACAGACACTGGGGCTCCGGGCTTTCCCTGAGGAGCAGGGCTTCGACGTTTGCCACCAGCTGCACCTGGGCGCCCCCGAAAAAAAACCCGAAAAATCACGAACGTCGGACGATTGCTCCCACACCAAAAGTGCCAGCCACTCAAGCTCTTGCTGCTCCTCAGCGGCCATTGGCAGCGCATCTACAGCACCACAGACATTGGGGCTCCGGGCTTTCCCTGAGGAGCAGAGCTTCGACGCTTGCCACCAGCTGCACCTGGTCGCCCCCGAAAAAAAACCCCGAAAAATCACGAACGTCAGACGATTGCTCCCACACCAAAAGTGCCAGCCACTCAAGCTCTTGCTGCTCCTCAGCGGCCATTGGCAGCGCATCTACAGCACCACAGACATTGGGGCTCCGGGCTTTCCCTGAGGAGCAGGGCTTCGACGTTTGCCACCAGCTGCATGTTGGCGCCCCCAAAAAAAACCCCTGAAAAATCACGAACGTCGGACGATTGCTCCCACCCCAAAAGTGCCAGCCACTCAAGCTCTTGCTGCTCCTCAGCGGCCATTGGCAGCGCATCTACAGCACCACAGACATTGGGGCTCCGGGCTTTCCCTGAGGAGCAGGGCTTCGACGTTTGCCACCAGCTGCACCTGGGCGCCCCCCGAAAAAAAACCCCAAAAATCACGAACGTCGGACGATTGCTCCCACACCAAAAGTGCCAGCCACTCAAGCTCTTGCTGCTCCTCAGCGGCCATTGGCAGCGCATCTACAGCACCACAGACATTGGGGCTCCGGGCTTTCCATGAGGAGCAGGGCTTCGACGTTTGCCACCAGCTGCACGTGGGCGCCCCCCGAAAAAACCATGAAAAATCACGAACGTCGGACGATTGCTCCCACACCAAAAGTGCCAGCCACTCAAGCTCTTGCTGCTCCTCAGCGGCCATTGGCAGCGCATCTACAGCACCACAGACATTGGGGCTCCGGGCTTTCCCTGAGGAGCAGGGCTTCGACGTTTGCCACCAGCTGCACGTGGGCGCCCCCGGAAAAAACCCCGAAAAATCACGAACGTCGGACGATTGCTCCCACACCAAAAGTGCCAGCCACTCAAGCTCTTGCTGCTCCTCAGCGGCCATTGGCAGCGCATCTACAGCACCACAGACATTGGGGCTCCGGGCTTTCCCTGAGGAGCAGGGCTTCGACGTTTGCCTCCAGCTGCACGTTGGCGCCCCCGAAAAAACCCCGAAAAATCACTAACGTCGCACGATTGCTCCCACACCAAAAGTGCCAGCCACTCAAGCTCTTGCTGCTCCTCAGCGGCCATTGGCAGCGCATCTACAGCACCACAGACATTGGGGCTCCGGGCTTTCCCTGAGGAGCAGGGCTTCGACGTTTGCCACCAGCTGCACGTGGGCGCCCCGAAAAAAAAACCCCGAAAAATCACGAACGTCGGACGATTGCTCCCACACCAAAAGTGCCAGCCACTCAAGCTCTTGCTGCTCCTCAGCGGCCATTGGCAGCGCATCTACAGCACCACAGACATTGGGGCTCCGGGCTTTCCCTGAGGAGCAGAGCTTCGACGTTTGCCACCAGCTGCACCTGGTCGCCCCCGAAAAAAACCCCGAAAAATCACGAACGTCAGACGATTGCTCCCACACCAAAAGTGCCAGCCACTCAAGCTCTTGCTGCTCCTCAGCGGCCATTGGCAGCGCATCTACAGCACCACAGACATTGGGGCTCCGGGCTTTCCCTGAGGAGCAGGGCTTCGACGTTTGCCACCAGCTGCATGTTGGCGCCCCGAAAAAAACCCCTGAAAAATCACTAACGTCGCACGATTGCTCCCACACCAAAAGTGCCAGCCACTCAAGCTCTTGCTGCTCCTCAGCGGCCATTGGCAGCGCATCTACAGCACCACAGACATTGGGGCTCCGGGCTTTCCCTGAGGAGCAGGGCTTCGACGTTTGCCACCAGCTGCACCTGGGCGCCCCCCAAAAAAAAACCCCGAAAAATCACGAACGTCGGACGATTGCTCCCAAACCAAAAGTGCCAGCCACTCAAGCTCTTGCTGCTCCTCAGCGGCCATTGGCAGCGCATCTACAGCACCACAGACATTGGGGCTCCGGGCTTTCCCTGAGGAGCAGGGCTTCGACGTTTGCCACCAGCTGCACGTGGGCGCCCCGAAAAAAAAACCCGAAAAATCACGAACGTCGGACGATTGCTCCCACACCAAAAGTGCCAGCCACTCAAGCTCTTGCTGCTCCTCAGCGGCCATTGGCAGCGCATCTACAGCACCACAGACATTGGGGCTCCGGGCTTTCCCCTGAGGAGCAGGGCTTCGACGTTGCCACCAGCTGCATGTTGGCGCCCCGAAAAAACCCCTGAAAAATCACTAACGTCGCACGATTGCTCCCACACCAAAAGTGCCAGCCACTCAAGCTCTTGCTGCTCCTCAGCGGCCATTGGCAGCGCATCTACAGCACCACAGACATTGGGGCTCCGGGCTTTCCCTGAGGAGCAGGGCTTCGACGTTTGCCACCAGCTGCACCTGGGCGCCCCCCAAAAAACCCCGAAAAATCACGAACGTCGGACGATTGCTCCCACACCAAAAGTGCCAGCCACTCAAGCTCTTGCTGCTCCTCAGCGGCCATTGGCAGCGCATCTACAGCACCACAGACATTGGGGCTCCGGGCTTTCCCTGAGGAGCAGGGCTTCGACGTTTGCCACCAGCTGCACGTGGGCGCCCCCGGAAAAAACCATGAAAAATCACGAACGTCGGACGATTGCTCCCACACCAAAAGTGCCAGCCACTCAAGCTCTTGCTGCTCCTCAGCGGCCATTGGCAGCGCATCTACAGCACCACAGACATTGGGGCTCCGGGCTTTCCCTGAGGAGCAGGGCTTCGACGTTTGCCACCAGCTGCACGTGGGCACCCCCGAAAAAAAACCCCGAAAAATCACGAACGTCGGACGATTGCTCCCACACCAAAAGTGCCAGCCACTCAAGCTCTTGCTGCTCCTCAGCGGCCATTGGCAGCGCATCTACAGCACCACAGACATTGGGGCTCCGGGCTTTCCCTGAGGAGCAGGGCTTCGACGTTTGCCACCAGCTGCATGTTGGCGCCCCGAAAAAAAACCCCGAAAAATCACGAACGTCGGACGATTGCTCCCACACCAAAAGTGCCAGCCACTCAAGCTCTTGCTGCTCCTCAGCGGCCATTGGCAGCGCATCTACAGCACCACAGACATTGGGGCTCCGGGCTTTCCCTGAGGAGCAGGGCTTCGACGTTTGCCACCAGCTGCACGTGGGCGCCCCGAAAAAAACCCCGAAAAATCACGAACGTCGGACGATTGCTCCCACACCAAAAGTGCCAGCCACTCAAGCTCTTGCTGCTCCTCAGCGGCCATTGGCAGCGCATCTACAGCACCACAGACATTGGGGCTCCGGGCTTTCCCTGAGGAGCAGGGCTTCGACGTTTGCCACCAGCTGCACGTGGGCGCCCCCGAAAAAAAACCCCGAAAAATCACGAACGTCGGACGATTGCTCCCACACCAAAAGTGCCAGCCACTCAAGCTCTTGCTGCTCCTCAGCGGCCATTGGCAGCGCATCTACAGCACCACAGACATTGGGGCTCCGGGCTTTCCCTGAGGAGCAGGGCTTCGACGTTTGCCACCAGCTGCACGTGGGCGCCCCGGAAAAAAACCCCGAAAAATCACGAACGTCGGACGATTGCTCCCACACCAAAAGTGCCAGCCACTCAAGCTCTTGCTGCTCCTCAGCGGCCATTGGCAGCGCATCTACAGCACCACAGACATTGGGGCTCCGGGCTTTCCCTGAGGAGCAGGGCTTCGACGTTTGCCACCAGCTGCACGTGGGCGACCCCGAAAAAAAACCCCGAAAAATCACGAACGTCGGACGATTGCTCCCACACCAAAAGTGCCAGCCACTCAAGCTCTTGCTGCTCCTCAGCGGCCATTGGCAGCGCATCTACAGCACCACAGACATTGGGGCTCCGGGCTTTCCCTGAGGAGCAGGGCTTCGACGTTTGCCTCCAGCTGCACGTTGGCGCCCCCGAAAAAAACCGCCGAAAAATCACTAACGTCGCACGATTGCTCCCACACCAAAAGTGCCAGCCACTCAAGCTCTTGCTGCTCCTCAGCGGCCATTGGCAGCGCATCTACAGCACCACAGACATTGGGGCTCCGGGCTTTCCCTGAGGAGCAGAGCTTCGACGTTTGCCACCAGCTGCA
The DNA here is from genome assembly GCA_026413225.1 of Otis tarda. Lineage (NCBI taxonomy): Eukaryota > Metazoa > Chordata > Aves > Otidiformes > Otididae > Otis > Otis tarda. The sequence continues at coordinate 40,124 of CM048589.1, forward strand.
CCTGGTCGCCCCCGAAAAAAAACCCCGAAAAATCACGAACGTCAGACGATTGCTCCCACACCAAAAGTGCCAGCCACTCAAGCTCTTGCTGCTCCTCAGCGGCCATTGGCAGCGCATCTACAGCACCACAGACATTGGGGCTCCGGGCTTTCCCTGAGGAGCAGGGCTTCGACGTTTGCCACCAGCTGCACCTGGGCGCCCCCAAAAAAAAACCCCGAAAAATCACGAACGTCGGACGATTGCTCCCACACCAAAAGTGCCAGCCACTCAAGCTCTTGCTGCTCCTCAGCGGCCATTGGCAGCGCATCTACAGCACCACAGACATTGGGGCTCCGGGCTTTCCCTGAGGAGCAGGGCTTCGACGTTTGCCACCAGCTGCACGTGGGCACCCCCCGAAAAAAACCCCGAAAAATCACGAACGTCGGACGATTGCTCCCACACCAAAAGTGCCAGCCACTCAAGGCCTTGCTGCTCCTCAGCGGCCATTGGCAGCGCATCTACAGCACCACAGACATTGGGGCTCCGGGCTTTCCCTGAGGAGCAGGGCTTCGACGTTTGCCACCAGCTGCACGTGGGCGCCCCGAAAAAAAAACCCGAAAAATCACGAACGTCGGACGATTGCTCCCACACCAAAAGTGCCAGCCACTCAAGCTCTTGCTGCTCCTCAGCGGCCATTGGCAGCGCATCTACAGCACCACAGACACTGGGGCTCCGGGCTTTCCCTGAGGAGCAGGGCTTCGACGTTTGCCACCAGCTGCACTTGGTCGCCCCCCGAAAAAAAACCCCGAAAAATCACGAACGTCGGACGATTGCTCCCACACCAAAAGTGCCAGCCACTCAAGCTCTTGCTGCTCCTCAGCGGCCATTGGCAGCGCATCTACAGCACCACAGACATTGGGGCTCCGGGCTTTCCCTGAGGAGCAGGGCTTCGACGTTTGCCACCAGCTGCACCTGGTCGCCCCGAAAAAAAACCCCGAAAAATCACGAACGTCAGACGATTGCTCCCACACCAAAGTGCCAGCCACTCAAGCTCTTGCTGCTCCTCAGCGGCCATTGGCAGCGCATCTACAGCACCACAGACATTGGGGGTCCGGGCTTTCCCTGAGGAGCAGGGCTTCGACGTTTGCCACCAGCTGCACCTGGGCGACCCCCGAAAAAAAACCCCGAAAAATCATGAACGTCGGACGATTGCTCCCACACCAAAAGTGCCAGCCACTCAAGCTCTTGCTGCTCCTCAGCGGCCATTGGCAGCGCATCTACAGCACCACAGACATTGGGGCTCCGGGCTTTCCCTGAGGAGCAGGGCTTCGACGTTTGCCACCAGCTGCACCTGGTCGCCCCCGAAAAAACCCCGAAAAATCACGAACGTCAGACGATTGCTCCCACACCAAAAGTGCCAGCCACTCAAGCTCTTGCTGCTCCTCAGCGGCCATTGGCAGCGCATCTACAGCACCACAGACATTGGGGCTCCGGGCTTTCCCTGAGGAGCAGGGCTTCGACGTTTGCCACCAGCTGCACCTGGGCGCCCCCCGAAAAAAAACCCCAAAAAATCACGAACGTCGGACGATTGCTCCCACACCAAAAGTGCCAGCCACTCAAGCTCTTGCTGCTCCTCAGCGGCCATTGGCAGCGCATCTACAGCACCACAGACATTGGGGCTCCGGGCTTTCCCTGAGGAGCAGGGCTTCGACGTTTGCCACCAGCTGCACGTGGGCGCCCCCGAGAAAAACCCCGAAAAATCACGAACGTCGGACGATTGCTCCCACACCAAAAGTGCCAGCCACTCAAGCTCTTGCTGCTCCTCAGCGGCCATTGGCAGCGCATCTACAGCACCACAGACATTGGGGCTCCGGGCTTTCCCTGAGGAGCAGGGCTTCGACGTTTGCCACCAGCTGCACGTGGGCACCCCCGAAAAAACCCCGAAAAATCACGAACGTCGGACGATTGCTCCCACACCAAAAGTGCCAGCCACTCAAGCTCTTGCTGCTCCTCAGCGGCCATTGGCAGCGCATCTACAGCACCACAGACATTGGGGCTCCGGGCTTTCCCTGAGGAGCAGGCCTTCGACGTTTGCCACCAGCTGCACGTGGGCGCCCCCGAAAAAAACCCCGAAAAATCACGAACGTCGGACGATTGCTCCCACACCAAAAGTGCCAGCCACTCAAGCTCTTGCTGCTCCTCAGCGGCCATTGGCAGCGCATCTACAGCACCACAGACATTGGGGCTCCGGGCTTTCCCTGAGGAGCAGGGCTTCGACGTTTGCCACCAGCTGCACGTGGGCGCCCCCGAAAAAACCCCGAAAAATCACGAACGTCGGACGATTGCTCCCACACCAAAAGGGCCAGCCACTCAAGCTCTTGCTGCTCCTCAGCGGCCATTGGCAGCGCATCTACAGCACCACAGACATTGGGGCTCCGGGCTTTCCCTGAGGAGCAGGGCTTCGACGTTTGCCACCAGCTGCACGTGGGCGCCCCGAAAAAAACCATGAAAAATCACGAACGTCGGACGATTGCTCCCACACCAAAAGTGCCAGCCACTCAAGCTCTTGCTGCTCCTCAGCGGCCATTGGCAGCGCATCTACAGCACCACAGACATTGGGGCTCCGGGCTTTCCCTGAGGAGCAGGGCTTCGACGTTTGCCACCAGCTGCACCTGGGCACCCCCGAAAAAAAAACCCCGAAAAATCACGAACGTCGGACGATTGCTCCCACACCAAAAGTGCCAGCCACTCAAGCTCTTGCTGCTCCTCAGCGGCCATTGGCAGCGCATCTACAGCACCACAGACATTGGGGCTCCGGGCTTTCCCTGAGGAGCAGGGCTTCGACGTTTGCCACCAGCTGCACCTGGTCGCCCCCGAAAAAAAACCCCGAAAAATCACGAACGTCGGACGATTGCTCCCACACCAAAGTGCCAGCCACTCAAGCTCTTGCTGCTCCTCAGCGGCCATTGGCAGCGCATCTACAGCACCACAGACATTGGGGGTCCGGGCTTTCCCTGAGGAGCAGGGCTTCGACGTTTGCCACCAGCTGCACCTGGGCGACCCCCGAAAAAAAACCCCGAAAAATCATGAACGTCGGACGATTGCTCCCACACCAAAAGTGCCAGCCACTCAAGCTCTTGCTGCTCCTCAGCGGCCATTGGCAGCGCATCTACAGCACCACAGACATTGGGGCTCCGGGCTTTCCCTGAGGAGCAGGGCTTCGACGTTTGCCACCAGCTGCACCTGGTCGCCCCCGAAAAAAAACCCCGAAAAATCACGAACGTCAGACGATTGCTCCCACACCAAAAGTGCCAGCCACTCAAGCTCTTGCTGCTCCTCAGCGGCCATTGGCAGCGCATCTACAGCACCACAGACATTGGGGCTCCGGGCTTTCCCTGAGGAGCAGGGCTTCGACGTTTGCCACCAGCTGCACCTGGGCGCCCCCGAAAAAAAACCCCAAAAAATCACGAACGTCGGACGATTGCTCCCACACCAAAAGTGCCAGCCACTCAAGCTCTTGCTGCTCCTCAGCGGCCATTGGCAGCGCATCTACAGCACCACAGACATTGGGGCTCCGGGCTTTCCCTGAGGAGCAGGGCTTCGACGTTTGCCACCAGCTGCACGTGGGCGCCCCCCGAGAAAAACCCCGAAAAATCACGAACGTCGGACGATTGCTCCCACACCAAAAGTGCCAGCCACTCAAGCTCTTGCTGCTCCTCAGCGGCCATTGGCAGCGCATCTACAGCACCACAGACATTGGGGCTCCGGGCTTTCCCTGAGGAGCAGGGCTTCGACGTTTGCCACCAGCTGCACGTGGGCACCCCCGAAAAAAAACCCCGAAAAATCACGAACGTCGGACGATTGCTCCCACACCAAAAGTGCCAGCCACTCAAGCTCTTGCTGCTCCTCAGCGGCCATTGGCAGCGCATCTACAGCACCACAGACATTGGGGCTCCGGGCTTTCCCTGAGGAGCAGGGCTTCGACGTTTGCCACCAGCTGCACGTGGGCACCCCCGAAAAAAAACCCCGAAAAATCACGAACGTCGGACGATTGCTCCCACACCAAAAGTGCCAGCCACTCAAGCTCTTGCTGCTCCTCAGCGGCCATTGGCAGCGCATCTACAGCACCACAGACATTGGGGCTCCGGGCTTTCCCTGAGGAGCAGGCCTTCGACGTTTGCCACCAGCTGCACGTGGGCGCCCCCGAAAAAAACCCCGAAAAATCACGAACGTCGGACGATTGCTCCCACACCAAAAGTGCCAGCCACTCAAGCTCTTGCTGCTCCTCAGCGGCCATTGGCAGCGCATCTACAGCACCACAGACATTGGGGCTCCGGGCTTTCCCTGAGGAGCAGGGCTTCGACGTTTGCCACCAGCTGCACGTGGGCGCCCCCCGAAAAAAACCCCGAAAAATCACGAACGTCGGACGATTGCTCCCACACCAAAAGGGCCAGCCACTCAAGCTCTTGCTGCTCCTCAGCGGCCATTGGCAGCGCATCTACAGCACCACAGACATTGGGGCTCCGGGCTTTCCCTGAGGAGCAGGGCTTCGACGTTTGCCACCAGCTGCACCTGGGCGCCCCCGAAAAAAACCCCCGAAAAATCACTAACGTCGCAGGATTGCTCCCACACCAAAAGTGCCAGCCACTCAAGCTCTTGCTGCTCCTCAGCGGCCATTGGCAGCGCATCTACAGCACCACAGACATTGGGGCTCTGGGCTTTCCCTGAGGAGCAGGGCTTCGACGTTTGCCACCAGCTGCACGTGGGCGCCCCGAAAAAAAAACCCGAAAAATCACGAACGTCGGACGATTGCTCCCACACCAAAAGTGCCAGCCACTCAAGCTCTTGCTGCTCCTCAGCGCCCATTGGCAGCGCATCTACAGCACCACAGACACTGGGGCTCCGGGCTTTCCCTGAGGAGCAGGGCTTCGACGTTTGCCACCAGCTGCACCTGGGCGACCCCCGAAAAAAAACCCCGAAAAATCATGAACGTCGGACGATTGCTCCCACACCAAAAGTGCCAGCCACTCAAGCTCTTGCTGCTCCTCAGCGGCCATTGGCAGCGCATCTACAGCACCACAGACATTGGGGCTCCGGGCTTTCCCTGAGGAGCAGGGCTTCGACGTTTGCCACCAGCTGCACCTGGTCGCCCCCCGAAAAAAACCCCGAAAAATCACGAACGTCAGACGATTGCTCCCACACCAAAAGTGCCAGCCACTCAAGCTCTTGCTGCTCCTCAGCGGCCATTGGCAGCGCATCTACAGCACCACAGACATTGGGGCTCCGGGCTTTCCCTGAGGAGCAGGGCTTCGACGTTTGCCACCAGCTGCACCTGGGCGCCCCCGAAAAAAAACCCCAAAAATCACGAACGTCGGACGATTGCTCCCACACCAAAAGTGCCAGCCACTCAAGCTCTTGCTGCTCCTCAGCGGCCATTGGCAGCGCATCTACAGCACCACAGACATTGGGGCTCCGGGCTTTCCCTGAGGAGCAGGGCTTCGACGTTTGCCACCAGCTGCACGTGGGCACCCCGAAAAAAACCCCGAAAAATCACGAACGTCGGACGATTGCTCCCACACCAAAAGTGCCAGCCACTCAAGCTCTTGCTGCTCCTCAGCGGCCATTGGCAGCGCATCTACAGCACCACAGACATTGGGGCTCCGGGCTTTCCCTGAGGAGCAGGCCTTCGACGTTTGCCACCAGCTGCACGTGGGCGCCCCGAAAAAAACCCCGAAAAATCACGAACGTCGGACGATTGCTCCCACACCAAAAGTGCCAGCCACTCAAGCTCTTGCTGCTCCTCAGCGGCCATTGGCAGCGCATCTACAGCACCACAGACATTGGGGCTCCGGGCTTTCCCTGAGGAGCAGGGCTTCGACGTTTGCCACCAGCTGCACGTGGGCGCCCCCGAAAAAAAACCCCGAAAAATCACGAACGTCGGACGATTGCTCCCACACCAAAAGGGCCAGCCACTCAAGCTCTTGCTGCTCCTCAGCGGCCATTGGCAGCGCATCTACAGCACCACAGACATTGGGGCTCCGGGCTTTCCCTGAGGAGCAGGGCTTCGACGTTTGCCACCAGCTGCACGTGGGCGCCCCCCGAAAAAAACCATGAAAAATCACGAACGTCGGACGATTGCTCCCACACCAAAAGTGCCAGCCACTCAAGCTCTTGCTGCTCCTCAGCGGCCATTGGCAGCGCATCTACAGCACCACAGACATTGGGGCTCCGGGCTTTCCCTGAGGAGCAGGGCTTCGACGTTTGCCACCAGCTGCACGTGGGCACCCCCGAAAAAACCCCGAAAAATCACGAACGTCGGACGATTGCTCCCACACCAAAAGTGCCAGCCACTCAAGCTCTTGCTGCTCCTCAGCGGCCATTGGCAGCGCATCTACAGCACCACAGACATTGGGGCTCCGGGCTTTCCCTGAGGAGCAGGGCTTCGACGTTTGCCACCAGCTGCACCTGGTCGCCCCCGAAAAAAAAAACCCCGAAAAATCACGAACGTCGGACGATTGCTCCCACACCAAAAGTGCCAGCCACTCAAGCTCTTGCTGCTCCTCAGCGGCCATTGGCAGCGCATCTACAGCACCACAGACATTGGGGGTCCGGGCTTTCCCTGAGGAGCAGGGCTTCGACGTTTGCCACCAGCTGCACCTGGGCGACCCCGAAAAAAAACCCCGAAAAATCATGAACGTCGGACGATTGCTCCCACACCAAAAGTGCCAGCCACTCAAGCTCTTGCTGCTCCTCAGCGGCCATTGGCAGCGCATCTACAGCACCACAGACATTGGGGCTCCGGGCTTTCCCTGAGGAGCAGGGCTTCGACGTTTGCCACCAGCTGCACGTGGGCACCCCGAAAAAAAACCCCGAAAAATCACGAACGTCGGACGATTGCTCCCACACCAAAAGTGCCAGCCACTCAAGCTCTTGCTGCTCCTCAGCGGCCATTGGCAGCGCATCTACAGCACCACAGACATTGGGGCTCCGGGCTTTCCCTGAGGAGCAGGCCTTCGACGTTTGCCACCAGCTGCACGTGGGCGCCCCCGAAAAAACCCCGAAAAATCACGAACGTCGGACGATTGCTCCCACACCAAAAAGTGCCAGCCACTCAAGCTCTTGCTGCTCCTCAGCGGCCATTGGCAGCGCATCTACAGCACCACAGACATTGGGGCTCCGGGCTTTCCCTGAGGAGCAGGGCTTCGACGTTTGCCACCAGCTGCACGTGGGCGCCCCGAAAAAAAACCCCGAAAAATCACGAACGTCGGACGATTGCTCCCACACCAAAAGGGCCAGCCACTCAAGCTCTTGCTGCTCCTCAGCGGCCATTGGCAGCGCATCTACAGCACCACAGACATTGGGGCTCCGGGCTTTCCCTGAGGAGCAGGGCTTCGACGTTTGCCACCAGCTGCACCTGGGGCGCCCCCGAAAAAAACCCCGAAAAATCACTAACGTCGCAGGATTGCTCCCACACCAAAAGTGCCAGCCACTCAAGCTCTTGCTGCTCCTCAGCGGCCATTGGCAGCGCATCTACAGCACCACAGACATTGGGGCTCTGGGCTTTCCCTGAGGAGCAGGGCTTCGACGTTTGCCACCAGCTGCACGTGGGCGCCCCCCGAAAAAAAACCCGAAAAATCACGAACGTCGGACGATTGCTCCCACACCAAAAGTGCCAGCCACTCAAGCTCTTGCTGCTCCTCAGCGCCCATTGGCAGCGCATCTACAGCACCACAGACACTGGGGCTCCGGGCTTTCCCTGAGGAGCAGGGCTTCGACGTTTGCCACCAGCTGCACTTGGTCGCCCCCTAAAAAAAAACCCCGAAAAATCACGAACGTCGGACGATTGCTCCCACACCAAAAGTGCCAGCCACTCAAGCTCTTGCTGCTCCTCAGCGGCCATTGGCAGCGCATCTACAGCACCACAGACATTGGGGCTCCGGGCTTTCCCTGAGGAGCAGAGCTTCGACGTTTGCCACCAGCTGCACCTGGTCGCCCCCTGAAAAAAAACCCCGAAAAATCACGAACGTCGGACGATTGCTCCCACACCAAAAGTGCCAGCCACTCAAGCTCTTGCTGCTCCTCAGCGGCCATTGGCAGCGCATCTACAGCACCACAGACATTGGGGCTCCGGGCTTTCCCTGAGGAGCAGGGCTTCGACGGTTGCCACCAGCTGCACGTGGGCGCCCCCGAAAAAAAACCCCGAAAAATCACGAACGTCGGACGATTGCTCCCACACCAAAAGTGCCAGCCACTCAAGCTCTTGCTGCTCCTCAGCGGCCATTGGCAGCGCATCTACAGCACCACAGACATTGGGGCTCCGGGCTTTCCCTGAGGAGCAGGGCTTCGACGTTTGCCACCAGCTGCACGTGGGCGCTCCCCGAAAAAACCATGAAAAATCACGAACGTCGGACGATTACTCCCACACCAAAAGTGCCAGCCACTCAAGCTCTTGCTGCTCCTCAGCGGCCATTGGCAGCGCATCTACAGCACCACAGACATTGGGGCTCCGGGCTTTCCCTGAGGAGCAGGGCTTCGACGTTTGCCACCAGCTGCACGTGGGCACCCCGAAAAAAAACCCCGAAAAATCACGAACGTCGGACGATTGCTCCCACACCAAAAGTGCCAGCCACTCAAGCTCTTGCTGCTCCTCAGCGGCCATTGGCAGCGCATCTACAGCACCACAGACATTGGGGCTCCGGGCTTTCCCTGAGGAGCAGGCCTTCGACGTTTGCCACCAGCTGCATGTTGGCGCCCCCGAAAAAAACCCCCGAAAAATCACTAACGTCGGACGATTGCTCCCACACCAAAAGTGCCAGCCACTCAAGCTCTTGCTGCTCCTCAGCGGCCATTGGCAGCGCATCTACAGCACCACAGACATTGGGGCTCCGGGCTTTCCCTGAGGAGCAGGGCTTCGACGTTTGCCACCAGCTGCACCTGGGTGCCCCCCGAAAAAACCCCGAAAAATCACGAACGTCGGACGATTGCTCCCACACCAAAAGTGCCAGCCACTCAAGCTCTTGCTGCTCCTCAGCGGCCATTGGCAGCGCATCTACAGCACCACAGACATTGGGGCTCCGGGCTTTCCCTGAGGAGCAGGGCTTCGACCTTTGCCACCAGCTGCATGTTGGCGCCCCCGAAAAAACCCCCGAAAAATCACGAACGTCGCACGATTGCTCCCACACCAAAAGTGCCAGCCACTCAAGCTCTTGCTGCTCCTCAGCGGCCATTGGCAGCGCATCTACAGCACCACAGACATTGGGGCTCCGGGCTTTCCCTGAGGAGCAGGGCTTCGACGTTTGCCACCAGCTGCACGTGGGCACCCCCCGAAAAAAAACCCCGAAAAATCACGAACGTCGGACGATTGATCCCACACCAAAAGTGCCAGCCACTCAAGCTCTTGCTGCTCCTCAGCGGCCATTGGCAGCGCATCTACAGCACCACAGACATTGGGGCTCCGGGCTTTCCCTGAGGAGCAGGGCTTCGACGGTTGCCACCAGCTGCACGTGGGCGCCCCCGAAAAAACCCGAAAAATCACGAACGTCGGACGATTGCTCCCACCCCAAAAAGTGCCAGCCACTCAAGCTCTTGCTGCTCCTCAGCGGCCATTGGCAGCGCATCTACAGCACCACAGACATTGGGGCTCCGGGCTTTCCCTGAGGAGCAGGGCTTCGACGTTTGCCACCAGCTGCACCTGGGCGACCCCCGAAAAAAAACCCCGAAAAATCACGAACGTCGGACGATTGCTCCCACACCAAAAGTGCCAGCCACTCAAGCTCTTGCTGCTCCTCAGCGGCCATTGGCAGCGCATCTACAGCACCACAGACATTGGGGCTCCGGGCTTTCCCTGAGGAGCAGGCCTTCGACGTTTGCCACCAGCTGCATGTTGGCGACCCCGAAAAAAACCCCCGAAAAATCACTAACGTCGGACGATTGCTCCCACACCAAAAGTGCCAGCCACTCAAGCTCTTGCTGCTCCTCAGCGGCCATTGGCAGCGCATCTACAGCACCACAGACATTGGGGCTCCGGGCTTTCCCTGAGGAGCAGGGCTTCGACGTTTGCCACCAGCTGCACCTGGGCGCCCCCCGAAAAAAACCCCGAAAAATCACGAACGTCGGACAATTGCTCCCACACCAAAAGTGCCAGCCACTCAAGCTCTTGCTGCTCCTCAGCGGCCATTGGCAGCGCATCTACAGCACCACAGACATTGGGGCTCCGGGCTTTCCCTGAGGAGCAGGGCTTCGACGTTTGCCACCAGCTGCACATGGGTGCCCCCCGAAAAAAACCCCGAAAAATCACGAACGTCGGACGATTGCTCCCACACCAAAAGTGCCAGCCACTCAAGCTCTTGCTGCTCCTCAGCGGCCATTGGCAGCGCATCTACAGCACCACAGACATTGGGGCTCCGGGCTTTCCCTGAGGAGCAGGGCTTCGACCTTTGCCACCAGCTGCATGTTGGCGCCCCCGAAAAAAACCCCCGAAAAATCAAGAACGTCGCACGATTGCTCCCACACCAAAAGTGCCAGCCACTCAAGCTCTTGCTGCTCCTCAGCGGCCATTGGCAGCGCATCTACAGCACCACAGACATTGGGGCTCCGGGCTTTCCCTGAGGAGCAGGGCTTCGACGTTTGCCACCAGCTGCACTTGGTCGCCCCCCGAAAAAAAACCCCGAAAAATCACGAACGTCGGACGATTGCTCCCACCCCAAAAGTGCCAGCCACTCAAGCTCTTGCTGCTCCTCAGCGGCCATTGGCAGCGCATCTACAGCACCACAGACATTGGGGCTCCGGGCTTTCCCTGAGGAGCAGGGCTTCGACGTTTGCCACCAGCTGCACGTGGGCGCCCCCGAGAAAACCCCGAAAAATCACGAACGTCGGACGATTGCTCCCACACCAAAAGTGCCAGCCACTCAAGCTCTTGCTGCTCCTCAGCGGCCATTGGCAGCGCATCTACAGCAGCACAGACATTGGGGCTCCGGGCTTTCCCTGAGGAGCAGGGCTTCGACGTTTGCCACCAGCTGCACTTTGTCGCCCCCTGAAAAAAAACCCCGAAAAATCACGAACGTCGGACGATTGCTCCCACACCAAAAGTGCCAGCCACTCAAGCTCTTGCTGCTCCTCAGCGGCCATTGGCAGCGCATCTACAGCACCACAGACATTGGGGCTCCGGGCTTTCCCTGAGGAGCAGGGCTTCGACGTTTGCCACCAGCTGCACCTGGGCGCCTCCGAAAAAAACCCCGAAAAATCACGAACGTCGGACGATTGCTCCCACACCAAAAGTGCCAGCCACTCAAGCTCTTGCTGCTCCTCAGCGGCCATTGGCAGCGCATCTACAGCACCACAGACATTGGGGCTCCGGGCTTTCCCTGAGGAGCAGGGCTTCGACGTTGCCACCAGCTGCACGTGGGCGCCCCCGAGAAAAACCCCGAAAAATCACGAACGTCGGACGATTGCTCCCACACCAAAAGTGCCAGCCACTCAAGCTCTTGCTGCTCCTCAGCGGCCATTGGCAGCGCATCTACAGCACCACAGACATTGGGGCTCCGGGCTTTCCCTGAGGAGCAGGGCTTCGACGTTTGCCACCAGCTGCACTTGGTCGCCCCCTGAAAAAAACCCCGAAAAATCACGAACGTCGGACGATTGCTCCCACACCAAAAGTGCCAGCCACTCAAGCTCTTGCTGCTCCTCAGCGGCCATTGGCAGCGCATCTACAGCACCACAGACATTGGGGCTCCGGGCTTTCCCTGAGGAGCAGGGCTTCGACGTTTGCCACCAGCTGCACGTGGGCGCCCCCAAAAAAAACCCCGAAAAATCACGAACGTCGGACGATTGCTCCCACACCAAAAGTGCCAGCCACTCAAGCTCTTGCTGCTCCTCAGCGGCCATTGGCAGCACATCTACAGCACCACAGACATTGGGGCTCCGGGCTTTCCCTGAGGAGCAGGGCTTCGACGTTTGCCACCAGCTGCACGTGGGCGCCCCCGAAAAAAAACCCCGAAAAATCACAAAAGTCGGACGATTACTCCCACACCAAAAGTGCCAGCCACTCAAGCTCTTGCTGCTCCTCAGCGGCCATTGGCAGCGCATCTACAGCACCACAGACATTGGGGCTCCGGGCTTTCCCTGAGGAGCAGGGCTTCGACGTTTGCCACCAGCTGCACGTGGGTTCCCCCCGAAAAAAAACCCCGAAAAATCACGAACGTCGGACGATTGCTCCCACACCAAAAGTGCCAGCCACTCAAGCTCTTGCTGCTCCTCAGCGGCCATTGGCAGCGCATCTACAGCACCACAGACATTGGGGCTCCGGGCTTTCCCTGAGGAGCAGGGCTTCGACCTTTGCCACCAGCTGCACCTGGGCGCCCCCCGGAAAAACCCCGAAAAATCACGAACGTCGGACGATTGCTCCCACACCAAAAGTGCCAGCCACTCAAGCTCTTGCTGCTCCTCAGCGGCCATTGGCAGCGCATCTACAGCACCACAGACATTGGGGCTCCGGGCTTTCCCTGAGGAGCAGGGCTTCGACGTTGCCACCAGCTGCACGTGGGCGCCCCCGAAAAAAAAACCCCGAAAAATCACGAACGTCGGACGATTACTCCCACACCAAAAGTGCCAGCCACTCAAGCTCTTGCTGCTCCTCAGCGGCCATTGGCAGCGCATCTACAGCACCACAGACATTGGGGCTCCGGGCTTTCCCTGAGGAGCAGGGCTTCGACGTTTGCCACCAGCTGCACGTGGGTTCCCCCCGAAAAAAACCCCGAAAAATCAAGAACGTCGGACAATTGCTCCCACACCAAAAGTGCCAGCCACTCAAGCTCTTGCTGCTCCTCAGCGGCCATTGGCAGCGCATCTACAGCACCACAGACATTGGGGCTCCGGGCTTTCCCTGAGGAGCAGGGCTTCGACCTTTGCCACCAGCTGCACCTGGGCGACCCCCGAAAAAAAACCCCAAAAAATCACGAACGTCGGACTATTGCTCCCACACCAAAAGTGCCAGCCACTCAAGCTCTTGCTGCTCCTCAGCGGCCATTGGCAGCACATCTACAGCACCACAGACATTGGGGCTCCGGGCTTTCCCTGAGGAGCAGGGCTTCGACGTTGCCACCAGCTGCACCTGGGCGCCCCCCGAAAAACGCCGAAAAATCACGAACGTCGGACGATTGCTCCCACACCAAAAGTGCCAGCCACTCAAGCTCTTGCTGCTCCTCAGCGGCCATTGGCAGCGCATCTACAGCACCACAGACATTGGGGCTCCGGGCTTTCCCTGAGGAGCAGGGCTTCGACGTTTGCCACCAGCTGCACGTGGGCGCCCCCCAAAAAAACCCCGAAAAATCATGAACGTCGGACGATTGCTCCCACACCAAAAGTGCCAGCCACTCAAGCTCTTGCTGCTCCTCAGCGGCCATTGGCAGCGCATCTACAGCACCACAGACATTGGGGCTCCGGGCTTTCCCTGAGGAGCAGGGCTTCGACGTTTGCCACCAGCTGCACGTGGGCGCCCCCGAAAAAAAAACCCCGAAAAATCACGAACGTCGGACGATTGCTCCCACACCAAAAGTGCCAGCCACTCAAGCTCTTGCTGCTCCTCAGCGGCCATTGGCAGCGCATCTACAGCACCACAGACATTGGGGCTCCGGGCTTTCCCTGAGGAGCAGGGCTTCGACGTTTGCCACCAGCTGCACGTGGGCGCCCCCGAAAAAAAACCCCGAAAAATCACGAACGTCGGACGATTGCTCCCACACCAAAAGTGCCAGCCACTCAAGCTCTTGCTGCTCCTCAGCGGCCATTGGCAGCGCATCTACAGCACCACAGACATTGGGGCTCCGGGCTTTCCCCGAGGAGCAGGGCTTCGACGTTTGCCACCAGCTGCACGTGGGCGCCCCCGAAAAAAAACCCCGAAAAATCACGAACGTCGGACGATTGCTCCCACACCAAAAGTGCCAGCCACTCAAGCTCTTGCTGCTCCTCAGCGGCCATTGGCAGCGCATCTACAGCACCACAGACATTGGGGCTCCGGGCTTTCCCTGAGGAGCAGGGCTTCGACGTTTGCCACCAGCTGCACGTGGGCGCCCCCGAAAAAAAACCCCGAAAAATCACGAACGTCGGACGATTGCTCCCACACCAAAAGTGCCAGCCACTCAAGCTCTTGCTGCTCCTCAGCGGCCATTGGCAGCGCATCTACAGCACCACAGACATTGGGGCTCCGGGCTTTCCCTGAGGAGCAGGGCTTCGACCTTTGCCACCAGCTGCACCTGGGCGACCCCCGAAAAAAAACCCCAAAAATCACGAACGTCGGACTATTGCTCCCACACCAAAAGTGCCAGCCACTCAAGCTCTTGCTGCTCCTCAGCGGCCATTGGCAGCACATCTACAGCACCACAGACATTGGGGCTCCGGGCTTTCCCTGAGGAGCAGGGCTTCGACGTTTGCCACCAGCTGCACCTGGGCGCCCCCGAAAAAAACGCCGAAAAATCACGAACGTCGGACGATTGCTCCCACACCAAAAGTGCCAGCCACTCAAGCTCTTGCTGCTCCTCAGCGGCCATTGGCAGCGCATCTACAGCACCACAGACATTGGGGCTCCGGGCTTTCCCTGAGGAGCAGGGCTTCGACGTTTGCCACCAGCTGCACGTGGGCGCCCCCCAAAAAAACCCCGAAAAATCATGAACGTCGGACGATTGCTCCCACACCAAAAGTGCCAGCCACTCAAGCTCTTGCTGCTCCTCAGCGGCCATTGGCAGCGCATCTACAGCACCACAGACATTGGGGCTCCGGGCTTTCCCTGAGGAGCAGGGCTTCGACGTTTGCCACCAGCTGCACGTGGGCGCCCCGAAAAAAAAACCCCGAAAAATCACGAACGTCGGACGATTGCTCCCACACCAAAAGTGCCAGCCACTCAAGCTCTTGCTGCTCCTCAGCGGCCATTGGCAGCGCATCTACAGCACCACAGACATTGGGGCTCCGGGCTTTCCCTGAGGAGCAGGGCTTCGACGTTTGCCACCAGCTGCACGTGGGCGCCCCCGAAAAAAAACCCCGAAAAATCACGAACGTCGGACGATTGCTCCCACACCAAAAGTGCCAGCCACTCAAGCTCTTGCTGCTCCTCAGCGGCCATTGGCAGCGCATCTACAGCACCACAGACATTGGGGCTCCGGGCTTTCCCCGAGGAGCAGGGCTTCGACGTTTGCCACCAGCTGCACGTGGGCGCCCCCGAAAAAAAACCCCGAAAAATCACGAACGTCGGACGATTGCTCCCACACCAAAAGTGCCAGCCACTCAAGCTCTTGCTGCTCCTCAGCGGCCATTGGCAGCGCATCTACAGCACCACAGACATTGGGGCTCCGGGCTTTCCCTGAGGAGCAGGGCTTCGACGTTTGCCACCAGCTGCACGTGGGCGCCCCGAAAAAACCCCGAAAAATCACGAACGTCGGACGATTGCTCCCACACCAAAAGTGCCAGCCACTCAAGCTCTTGCTGCTCCTCAGCGGCCATTGGCAGCGCATCTACAGCACCACAGACATTGGGGCTCCGGGCTTTCCCCGAGGAGCAGGGCTTCGACGTTTGCCACCAGCTGCACGTGGGCGCCCCCGAAAAAAAAACCCCGAAAAATCACGAACGTCGGACGATTGCTCCCACACCAAAAGTGCCAGCCACTCAAGCTCTTGCTGCTCCTCAGCGGCCATTGGCAGCGCATCTACAGCACCACAGACATTGGGGCTCCGGGCTTTCCCTGAGGAGCAGGGCTTCGACGTTTGCCACCAGCTGCACGTGGGCGCCCCCAAAAAAAACCCCGAAAAATCATGAACGTCGGACGATTGCTCCCACACCAAAAGTGCCAGCCACTCAAGCTCTTGCTGCTCCTCAGCGGCCATTGGCAGCGCATCTACAGCACCACAGACATTGGGGCTCCGGGCTTTCCCTGAGGAGCAGGGCTTCGACGTTTGCCACCAGCTGCACGTGGGCGCCCCCGAAAAAAAAAACCCCGAAAAATCACGAACGTCGGACGATTGCTCCCACACCAAAAGTGCCAGCCACTCAAGCTCTTGCTGCTCCTCAGCGGCCATTGGCAGCGCATCTACAGCACCACAGACATTGGGGCTCCGGGCTTTCCCTGAGGAGCAGGGCTTCGACGTTTGCCACCAGCTGCACGTGGGCGCCCCCGAAAAAAAACCCCGAAAAATCACGAACGTCGGACGATTGCTCCCACACCAAAAGTGCCAGCCACTCAAGCTCTTGCTGCTCCTCAGCGGCCATTGGCAGCGCATCTACAGCACCACAGACATTGGGGCTCCGGGCTTTCCCCGAGGAGCAGGGCTTCGACGTTTGCCACCAGCTGCACGTGGGCGCCCCGAAAAAAAACCCCGAAAAATCACGAACGTCGGACGATTGCTCCCACACCAAAAGTGCCAGCCACTCAAGCTCTTGCTGCTCCTCAGCGGCCATTGGCAGCGCATCTACAGCACCACAGACATTGGGGCTCCGGGCTTTCCCTGAGGAGCAGGGCTTCGACGTTTGCCACCAGCTGCACGTGGGCGCCCCCGAAAAAAAACCCCGAAAAATCACGAACGTCGGACGATTGCTCCCACACCAAAAGTGCCAGCCACTCAAGCTCTTGCTGCTCCTCAGCGGCCATTGGCAGCGCATCTACAGCACCACAGACATTGGGGCTCCGGGCTTTCCCTGAGGAGCAGGGCTTCGACCTTTGCCACCAGCTGCACCTGGGCGACCCCGAAAAAAAACCCCAAAAAATCACGAACGTCGGACTATTGCTCCCACACCAAAAGTGCCAGCCACTCAAGCTCTTGCTGCTCCTCAGCGGCCATTGGCAGCACATCTACAGCACCACAGACATTGGGGCTCCGGGCTTTCCCTGAGGAGCAGGGCTTCGACGTTTGCCACCAGCTGCACCTGGGCGCCCCCGAAAAAAACGCCGAAAAATCACGAACGTCGGACGATTGCTCCCACACCAAAAGTGCCAGCCACTCAAGCTCTTGCTGCTCCTCAGCGGCCATTGGCAGCGCATCTACAGCACCACAGACATTGGGGCTCCGGGCTTTCCCTGAGGAGCAGGGCTTCGACGTTTGCCACCAGCTGCACGTGGGCGCCCCCCAAAAAAAACCCCGAAAAATCATGAACGTCGGACGATTGCTCCCACACCAAAAGTGCCAGCCACTCAAGCTCTTGCTGCTCCTCAGCGGCCATTGGCAGCGCATCTACAGCACCACAGACATTGGGGCTCCGGGCTTTCCCTGAGGAGCAGGGCTTCGACGTTTGCCACCAGCTGCACGTGGGCGCCCCCGAAAAAAAAACCCCGAAAAATCACGAACGTCGGACGATTGCTCCCACACCAAAAGTGCCAGCCACTCAAGCTCTTGCTGCTCCTCAGCGGCCATTGGCAGCGCATCTACAGCACCACAGACATTGGGGCTCCGGGCTTTCCCTGAGGAGCAGGGCTTCGACGTTTGCCACCAGCTGCACGTGGGCGCCCCCGAAAAAAAACCCCGAAAAATCACGAACGTCGGACGATTGCTCCCACACCAAAAGTGCCAGCCACTCAAGCTCTTGCTGCTCCTCAGCGGCCATTGGCAGCGCATCTACAGCACCACAGACATTGGGGCTCCGGGCTTTCCCTGAGGAGCAGGGCTTCGACGTTTGCCACCAGCTGCACGTGGGCGCCCCCGAAAAAAAACCCCGAAAAATCACGAACGTCGGACGATTGCTCCCACACCAAAAGTGCCAGCCACTCAAGCTCTTGCTGCTCCTCAGCGGCCATTGGCAGCGCATCTACAGCACCACAGACATTGGGGCTCCGGGCTTTCCCTGAGGAGCAGGGCTTCGACGTTTGCCACCAGCTGCACGTGGGCGCCCCCGAAAAAAAACCCCGAAAAATCACGAACGTCGGACGATTGCTCCCACACCAAAAGTGCCAGCCACTCAAGCTCTTGCTGCTCCTCAGCGGCCATTGGCAGCGCATCTACAGCACCACAGACATTGGGGCTCCGGGCTTTCCCCGAGGAGCAGGGCTTCGACGTTTGCCACCAGCTGCACGTGGGCGCCCCCGAAAAAAAACCCCGAAAAATCACGAACGTCGGACGATTGCTCCCACACCAAAAGTGCCAGCCACTCAAGCTCTTGCTGCTCCTCAGCGGCCATTGGCAGCACATCTACAGCACCACAGACATTGGGGCACCGGGCTTTCCCTGAGGAGCAGGGCTTCGACGTTTGCCACCAGCTGCACCTGAGCGATCCCCGCCCCGGGCCCTCCCGCTTCTCTCCGACCCTTCCCACAGCGGCCGCCCCCGCCCGCGGTCCCGTCGGAGGGAGTTCGCGCAGGAGCAGCTGTGTTCTGCCTTTAACCCGTCAAAGTCCCCCGCGGGGGGGTGCACCGTTCCCGGAGGCACTGCAATACCGGGACGATGCGCGGAGCGGAGGGAGCAAGCTCCGGGTCCAACTCCCGAGCCCAAAAATCCGTTTAATATAAAGTCCTCTCATCGAGGACGTATCAGATATTAAACTGATAAGAACAGATACTACACTTGATCTTAGCCAAAAGGCCGAGAAGCGATACCGCACAGCCTCCCCGCACCCCCGCCCCATCGCCCGCCCCACGCTCCGATGTCACGGTGCCCCCCCCCGCCCCGCCCCCCAACTGCCGCACCCCACTCCTCGCCCCGCTCCCCTCGCTGTGCCTCGCGTCCGACCGTTTCCCCCTCCCAGCGCCCCCGCCGCGTTCCGCAAACCTTCGCAACGGCGCTCCCGGCGTCCCTTTCGCGCGCCTGTGTCCTTATTACCATAACCACACCCCTTATTTGCATACAGCCATCCCCTGCGGGGCGCCCCACCCCCAGCCGTCAGGCTCCGCCCCTTCCCTGCCATTGGCTCCGCCCCTTCCCCTCTCCGGGGCCCCGCACCGCCCCCCCAGGCCCCTCCGCTCCTCCCCGCCCGGGCTCCCCCCCGCACCCGATCCCCTTCCCGTCCCGGGGTTTAGTTCCTCGGCAGCAGGAGAGAGGGGGAAGAAAGGGGGGGCGGAAAGGGAGGAAAAGAGAGAGGAGGAAACGGAAAAGAGGGAAAAAAAGAAAGAGGAAAGAGGAGAGAGAAAGGGAAAAGAAAAAAAGGAAGCGAGGAGAGAAGCAAGGAAAAAAATAGGGAGGAAACAGAGAAGAGCGAGGCAAAGGGAAAAAAGAAACGAAAAGAGGGGAGGAAACGGAAAAGGGGGGGGACGGAAAAGAAGGGGGGGACAGAAAAGAAAGGGGGAGGAAACGGAAAAGAAAGAGGGAAGGAAGCAGAAGAGAGGGGCAAGGAAAGGGAAGGGAACAAGACAAGCGAGAGACGTTAGGAAAAAGAGGGGAGGCAACAGGGCGGGGGGGGAGAAGCAAGGCGAGAGGTGAGGAGAGGAAAAAACCAGGAAGCCAAAAAAAGAGTAAAGAGGAGAGAGGTGAGGAGAGGAACCGGGAAAGGGAAAAGAAGCTGGGAAAGGGAAAAAAAGAGAAAAAGAGGAGAGAGGATAGGGGAGGAGAAGAAAGGAGAGCCGAGGAGAGAAGGGAGAAAAAAGAGGGGAAGCAACAGAAGAGCGGAGGAGAGGGGCGAGGGCACAGGAGAGCAGCGAGCAGGCGGAAAAGAGAAGGGAAGCGCGGAAAAAACCAAACGAGGAGAACAGGAACACAGAGCTCCCACGGTCACGGGCACAGCGCGCCGAAGGGCAGTTCTGTCCTCAGCTCGCCCCCGCCCGGCGTCGCCTGCGCTCCTTTCCCTTCCCTCCCCAAATCCTCCCTCCGGACCGAACGGGATGCGCCTCCCCCGGAGAACCCACGCGGGACACGGCTGGAAAACGGGCCTTTTACTGCCAAACTCAGGGAACAGAAAACCCCGCCCCGCCGCCCTCGTCCCCGGCTTCCGCGCCCCCCGCCGGCCCCCGGCCCAGGCGCCGCCGCACCGTGGCGGGCAGAAAAGCCTGCAAGAAATGGAAAAAGTCCCGAAAAAGCGGCCCCGCGGAGCTCGGGACCGGGCGCAGCAGCACCCGCGCCTCCCGCCGCGCGCCGGCGGCCCGGGCGCTGGCCTCGAAGCGCAGCAGCGGCTGCGGCGGCCGCCCGGCGCCCTCCTGCCGCGCGATGGCTTCCGAAACCTTCTGCTCCAGCTCCAGCGAGTCGCCGTCGGGCGCCTCGGGCCCGTTCCCCTCCCGCAGCCGCCGGCGGACGCGGCGGCGGCCAGCCCACACGCGGTGCCAGACGGCGCAGCTCCAGTTCGCTGCCGGCGCCGCCTCCTCGGGGACGTTCGTCCGCGGCTTCTTCTCGGCCGGGAGCTCGGCGCCGTTTGTGGCCTCGGGCGGGCGACGCTTGGAGCCCAACGCCAGCGGTTGCACCGCAGCCGGCTCCCCGGCGTCCGCTCCCGCGGGCGGCTCCGAAACCTCCAGCAGCGCGGATTCCTCGTCGGGGGCCGCCAGCGCCGGCTTCCCCGCAGCGCAGCTGCACTGGAGGACGTCCCTCAGCACGAAGGCGATGGCGGCGCAGGCCTCCCAAAACCAGGGGCCGCGACCGCCGGGCTCGCGGCAGAGCCGCTGGGAGCCGTCGGCGGCGTCCAAGGGAATGGAGATGAGGAAAGCGCCGGCGTTCCCCGCTCCCGGCTCCACCGCGCCCGGCTGGAAGAGCCGCGCCAGCCCCCAGGCCCGGCCCTTGCTGGACTTGCGGCGGTACTGCAGGCTGCGGCAGTACTTGGCGGCGGCGCGGCAGCAGCGCGCGAAGCACGACGCCGTCTTCTCGTTGACGTTGGCCGCCACGTTGTGGCTCAGCTCGAAAGGATCCTGAAGGTTCAGGGGTCCCAATTTCAACCCCTCTCCGGTTTCGGGGGCGGCGGGAGGCGGCAGCGGCAGCGCTCGGCCCTCCCGCAGCGAGATCACCTGCCCCGGGAAGTCGAAATCCCCGAAAATGTGGAAAAACTCGGCCAGCAGCTCGCCTGGGGGAGCGAGCGAGCGGTGAGGGCGACGCCGGGATCCGCGGATCCGCTCCCCGGCCCCCCCGCCCGGCACTCACCGAGGCTCTGGGCGTTGGCGCTGGGCTCCAGCGACGCGGCGTCCCGGGGGAAGCTGCAGTCCCACCCGCCCACCACGGCGCGGTCCTCGTCCCCTGGAAGAGAGCGGCCCTGAGAGAGAAGCGGCGGCACGGCGGGGCCGGGCAGGAAAGGGGCCGGAGGGCCGGGCCGCGCGGACCCTACCGGCTAAATCGCGCAGCCGGGCGACGGTGGGCAGCACGGGGGGGCTGCGCGTCTGCAGGAAAAACAGCACCAGCAGCGTCAGCGCGTAGTTGTTGAGGAGGGGGCCGCCTCCGGAGGGGTTTCCTGGGGGAAACGGCGTCAGAGCTGCCCGGCGCCCGCGGCACGCGGCCGCGCACGCCGCCGCCGCTCGCCCTCACCTGCCAGGCCCTGCTGCTTGGCCCAGAGCCGCACCGCGTAGACCAGCGGCCGCACGCGCTCGTCCGCCTCGGCGCAGAGCTGCAGGAACCGCGTGTTGAGCAGCGCCAGCCTGCGCGGACGGAGGGGAGACGTCACCGGAAGGGACGGATCCCTCCCAGCGAGCGCCCCGGCGTCCCGCGCCCCCCTCCGAACCTGTTGTCGACGGAGATGTCGCCCGCCAGCCCCGACTGCTTGTGGCAGAACTTAACGACGGGGCGCCGGGCGGCGGGGACGGCCCGAACGCGGCGCACGCCCGGCACGCAGCGGCGCAGCACGGTCGCCACGAGCTCCAGCACCTCTGGCGCCGGCATCGCCGCCAAATCAACGTCGCTCAGGATGGAGTCCTCCGCGCCGGAGCCGGCGGCGCCTCGCGTCGACGCCTGGAGGGATTTGGTGGGCTCCAGGTCCAGCAGCAGGTCCAGGTCGCAGCCGTGGGCATCGAAGCCGTTCACGGACGAGCCGAAGGGCAGGACGGCGCAGCCTGGGCGGGGAGGGACGGGCGCGCTCGCACGAGGGAACGCAGCCATGCCGCAGGCTCGCTCGCACGAGGAAGGCGGCGCGCGCGAGGAGGAGGCTCACCGGGGAAGAACTCGGTGAAGACCTCCTGGAACAGCGTCACCAGGAGGTGCCGCACGCGCCGCTCGGCCTCGCTCAGCTCCTGCAGCCCCACCAGCTGCCGCATCTGGGCGTCCACCTGCGGGGATCGGCGTCACCGGGGGGCGTCCCCCACCCCAGGAGAGCCCGGACCCCCCCAAAGATCCCCAGGGACACTCACAGTCCCGGGACCCCCCCGAACCGCCAGGAAAGCACCAGGACCCCCCAGATCCTCTGGGCTCCTCTCCAGACTCTGGGAGAGCCTGCAGACCTCCCACCCAAACCCCCAGGAGAGCCTCACAACTCCCCCAACGCCCCCCAAACCCCTGGGACCCCTCCCAAACCCCCAGGAGAGCCTCACGACTCCCCCAGTGCCCCCCAAACCCCTGGGACCCCTCCCAAACCCCCAGGACAGCCTGAGGACACCCCCAAACCCCCGGGAGCGCCCCCCACACCCCTACTCACATCTGGAGCCTGGCACAGCGCCTGCTGCAGCCGCCCCGGGCCGAGGGGCTCCCCCTGGCGAGGGCTCCGCCCCGGGGACCTGCGAGCGAAAGCCTTCTCCTCCCGGGGCCGGACGCGGAGCTGGTGCCCGGCCAGGCCGTGCTGGGGCTCCGCCAGCGCTCGCTCCCGGCCCGCGGCGTCCCGCAGCTCCACGATGGCGTAGGCGCCCTACGAGTGGGTCGGCCACCGTCAGCCCCCGCCCGGTGCCCCCGGCCCGGCCCCCCCGGCCCGGCCCCACCTTCTCCTTGTCCATCACCACCGCCGCCACGTCCCCGTAGGCCCGGAAATACCGGGCCAGCTCCTCGCCCGAGGTGCCGCGAGCAAAGCCGCTGACGAAAAGGCTCCGCCGCTCCTGGGCCCGGCGCTCGGCCCGCAGGCTCCGCAGCCGCCGGTGCTTCTTCCCCCGCAGATGCTCTGTCAAGCTCGGCCCTGCGGGAAAAGCGCGATGGGGTCGGTCAGTGCTGTCAACCGGTGTCCCGGAGCTCCCCCCGCACCGTCCCCGTCCCCGTCCCCCTTCCCCGCTACCGGAGGCCCCGCACTCACGGTTGGCGGCGCAGATCTGGCACAGGCGGCAGCGGAACCCGCCCCGCGGTAAGGCCTCCACGTCGGAGTCCGCCGCCGGGTCAGAGCCCAGCTCCATGCCGGGGTCGGGGGCCGGGCCGGGGCCCTCCTCCGGGGCCGGGCCGGAGCCCCCCTCCGGGGCCGGGCCGGGGCCGGGGGCCGGGCTGGGGTCGGGGTCCGGGCCGGGGCCCTCCTCCGGGGCCGGGCGGGGGTCGGGGGCCGGGCCGGGGCCCTCCTCCGGGGCCGGGCGGGGGTCGGGGAGCGGGCCGGAGCCCCCCTCCGGGGCCGGGCCAGGGCCGGGGGCCGGGCTGGGGTCGGGGGCCGGGCCGGAACCCTCCTCCGGGGCCGGGCTGGCGGCCGCGTCCATGGTCAGACCGGGCCCGGTACCGGTGCTCGTCCTCCCGCGCTCGTTTCACCCCAGCCAACTTCCGCCGGAAGTGGTCCGTCCCGCCTAGCTTCCCCCCCAAGGGGACTTCCGCCGGAAGCGCCCCCATCCCGCTCCCCCGTCAGAAACACAACCCGCCACCGTTCCGTCCCGTCCCCCCCCCCCCCCCGCGCCAGTTTTTGGGTCCCGATGAAGAAAAATCGTCGGTTTTATTTCCTGTCGCTACAGAACCGGGACAGCCCGAGATACAAAACCGGGGGCGTTGCTCCACGTACAAAAAAGGGCCCGTGGGGTCGGGGGGGGATGCAGCAAGGGGTGGAGCTCCGGACCAGGCCCAGGCCCCCTCTGCCCCCTCGCCGCGGTTTCCATGGAAATAAAAAAAATACAAAAGGGGCGGGGCCCGGGGGGGAGGGGAGGCGGGGGTCAGTCCTCCAGGACGATGGGCTCTGAGGTGCTGGCGGGGTGGGGGGCGCGGAGGAGGGGGCCAGGCCTCCCCCGGGCCGCAGGGGCAGCCCCGGCTTCACCTTGAGGGGCAGGTTGGGGCGGCGCGCGGCGCGGCGGAGCTCCAGGTGCGTCAGCGCCTTCCGCAGCGCCCTGGGGGGGGGGGCGGAGAGACGGGGGTCAGGGGTGGGGGAGGCACCCCACAGATCCCCTCCCCTTCCATCCCACAGCCCCCCCACGGCCCCACAGATACCCCCCCTCTGCCCCACGGCCTCCCATAGACCCCCCCATATCCCCCTCTCCGCCTCATAGCACCCCCCAGCTGCACAGATCTGCCCCCCAGCCCCACAGCCACCCCTCCCTGCTCCCCCCAGACCCCACGAGCCCCCCCCCCCCCCCCCAAACCTGGTGTCCTTGGTGGCCACGAAGACGACGGGGTTGGGGGCGTCCGCGGGGTTCAGCTTCTGCCGTTTGCTGGCGGGGGGGGGCCCGGCGCGCAGCCCCGCCGCCAGGGGGCGCCCGTTGGCCGAGAAGGGGAGGCCGGCAGCCCCCACCTACGCGGCAGCATCAGGCCCCGCCCCTCCGCCAATCACAGGCCGCGCCTCCCCCGCCCGGCCCCGCGCACAGGCCCTGGGAGCTGTCAGTCACCCCGGAGCCCGCCCCCCCGACCTCAGCCCAGCCCACTCCCCTGTCAATCAGCCCTGGGCCTTTTTCCCCACCCGTCAGGGCCACGCCCCCTCCCGCAGGCCCCACCCCTTGTCAATCACACCCGACGCCCCTCCACAGCCAGTCAAACCCCTTTCCCCGGCCTCCACCCCTGTCAATCATCCCCAGGCCCCACCCCCCGTCAATCACCCCCAGGCCCCCCGCCAGTCCAGCGCCTCTGCCCAGGTCCCTCCCCCGCCAGCCCCAGCCGCGCTCCCACAGGCCCCGCTCCATGTCAATCCCAGGCAGACCCCGCCCCCCCAGCACACCCCCACCAGGAGGCCCTCGCCGCCCCCCCGTTGCCCCCCGTTGCCGCGTACCCGGACCCGGGGGGGGCGGTGGCCCTCGCCGGCCCCCTCGTAGCCCCTCTTGCCCACCAGCCCCGCCAGCCCCCGGCTCTGGCTCAGCTGGTTCCGGTTGATGGGGGTCTTGGTGCCGCGCGGCGTCTTCGGCTTCAGGGGGCCTGCGCCGCTGGAAAGGAGGGGGTGGGGGGTCGAGGGGTCAGGGGCTGCCCCATGGCTCCCCCCAGCCCCACAGGACCCCCTCTTGCCACCCCACGTGCCCCTCATCCTTTCGCATCCCCCCAGCCACCCCTCCCCCATCCCCCCACCACCCCACACCCCCGCTTCCCCCCTGCGCCCCTCCCTCCAGACCCCCTGCACCCCCAGGAACTTCCCCACAGCCCCCCATGCCCCCCCCAGCCACCCCACACCCCCAGGGACCCCCCTCTGCGCCCCTCACATCCCCTCCTGCATCCCCCACACCCCCAGGGCTGCACACCCCACACCTGGGTCCCCCCTAAACCCCCAGGGACCCCCCCCCCAACACCCTCCCCGTCCCCCCAGCCCCTCACCCAGCTCCTTGACGATGGCGGCGAGGGGCAGCCGGGCCAGCGGGTGGATTTTGAGGGGAGCCTTGGCGGCCTTGGGCAAGCGGATGGAGCCTGCGGGAGGGCGAAGAGGATGGGGGACGGAAAAGGGGGACGCGGGGGGGGGGTGGGGGGGGCACAGAACCGGACGGAGGAAGATGGCGGGACGACGACGAAGGGAGACGGAGAAGGACGGAGGGGCCAGACGCGCCCTCCCCGCCGCCGCCGCCCCTCCCCGTCACCTACACTCGGCCTTGATGGCGTTGGCGTTGATGGGGGCGTAGGGGCGGCGCGCGGCGCGGCGCGGCTGCAGGACGTCGCGGCAGAGCCGGCGCGCCAGGCGGGTCAGGCGCGTGGTCTGCAGCAGGAAGGTCTGGCGGTTTTTGGCCAGCAGCTTGGCCCGGCTGGCGCTGGTGGTGTAGGGCGAGAGGCTCTGCGCCTCGGGGCGCGAGAGGTGACCCCGAGAGTGCGGCTCCTGCCCGGAGTCAGGGGGCGGGGGTCAGCGGGGTGGCGAGGGGGCTCGGAACACCCCCCGCCCCCAACCCAACCCACCCCGGGGGCTCACCGAGGCGCTGCGGGCCGCCCCCTCCAGCTGGGTGGGGGTCTTCAGCCCCCCGTATTTCTTCCAGTAGATCCAGCACGAAGCGCAGAGGCGGCACTGCATGTTGGGGGGGCCCCAGGCGTACCACTGGGCAGACTGGGTGGCTGGGGGGCCGCGGGGGAAGGGGTGGGCGTGGAGACCTCCCCGGGGGGGCACGGAGACCCTGCCCGCCGCGGGGGCTGCCCCCCAACACCCCCAGCCTGCCCCACAGCCCCCCTGCTGCCCCCTATTCTGCCTGCCTAACCCCCTATCCTGCCCCCCACTCCCTACACACCCCTGCGTCTGCCCCACAGCCCCCACAGCCGCCCTGCTGACCCCCCTCCTACCCAGAGCCCAGACTCTGCGGTGCCCCCCACCCCAGGACACCCTCACCCAGTGTCCCCCCGCCCCGGGACCCCCCAGCCCCACTGACTGTGGCAGCTCTCGCAGGTCAGCCCCTTCTGGAAGCCGGCCCCGTTCATGCCGGGTTTGGAGCCCACCGAGATGATCTGGTTGGGGTTCGGCTTCGTGCTGCGGAGAAGGGGGTCAGGGGGGGCCTCATCTCCCCCGTCCCCAGGCTTAGGAGGGGGTCCAGGCCCCCCCAGGAGCACCCCCTCCCCAACTCACTATGTGGGGATGTAGACTTGCTTCAGCTTGCTGTCCGCTTCCGCTGCCTTCAGCCTCTTCTGTGAGCACAGACAGGGGTGAGACGGCAGGGGCGGCTCGTAGCGGCCCCCCCAAACCCCTACAGCCCCCCCAAATCCCCGCAGCCCCTCCCCAGAACCTGCTGGATGTAGCGGTCCGTGGTTTTCCACATGTAATAAAACTGCACGATGCTGGCCAGCGATTTCCACGGCAGCTGCGAGGAAGAGGAAGGGAGCGAGCCCTCGCACCCGGGCGTTCCTTCGCTGCGTGCCGCCCCCCCTGCCCCCCCCCCCGACTCACAAAGTCCTGCCGGATGTCGTTGAAATCCTTCCCGTATTTTTCCAGCGCTTCCTCGAAGAGCATGGCCTCGGAGGCCGACCACTCCTCCATCTCGTCGCGGCACAGCACCGGCCCCCCCTGCGGCACCAGCGTCGACATGGCCTTGGCCAGGTCGTAGCCATTGCGCTGCAGCGTGTCCATGGCGTGGAACTGCGGAGGGGGGCGCAAATTGGGAAGGGTGGGGCGGTGGGGGGAGAGCAGGAGGAGCCCCCCCCTTTCCTTCGTCGTGGAATTGGGGTGCACCCCCCCCCCCCCCCCCACCTCCGAATCTCACCAGCGTGATGTCCCGGGAAGCGGCGGCGGCGCTCATGTGCAGGCTGGGCTGCCGGATGGAGCTGCTGCAGTCCAGGGCGCGCGCGAAGGTCCCCACGGCTCTGGGGGGGGGGCCGGGGGGCAGGGGGTGTCAGCAGGGTCCCCCCCGAGTCCCCCCGCCCCGGCCCCGGCCCCAGCTCACCGTGCCACCACCAGGAACTGGTCGATCTGCCGGTCCGTCAAGGGGTTGTCGGGGTCCCACACCTTCATCTCCATCTTCTGCTGGTTCCGGTTGTCCGATTCGCCTGAGGGGCGGGGGGGAGCGTGGGGGGGGGGGGTCAGGCTGAATCTGTGCCCCCCGCAGCCCCTCACACACCGCAAAGCCCCTTCCCACCTTCAGCCAACCGGTCCGGGATTTCCGCCTGGTACTTGCAGCCGACCCGGATCTCGCCCTGGTCGGCCAGGAGGGTTTTCTGGACGGGGTCGAACACCAGCGAGTAGAAGAAACAGTCCTGGAGGGGCGGGAAAACGAAGCGGGGGGGCTCAGCCGCGCGAGGGGAGCCCCCAAATCTGCCCCCTTCTTCGGGGTGGGGGGGGGGTGTGGGGCTCACCTCCTTTTCGAGGTACTGGCCCAGGATGTCGGTCTCGTTGAGGAGCGTCACGCTGCACTTCCCTCTGCGGGGAACGGAGCGGGGGTGTCACAGCCACGCGTGGCCCCCCCTCACCCTCAAAGACCACCTCCCCCCGCCCGCCACCGCCGCGGCGCGCACCGTATGTGGGTGGCCGGCAGCGATTCGAACTGCCGGGAGAGGAACAGCTCGCGGTGCTTCAGCTGGTGACGCTGCTGCTCCGTCATGGTGGGCTGCTTGGACTCCTCCTCGAACTCGCCTGGGTGCCAGCGAGGGGGGGTCAGGGCAGGGCCCCCCTCCCCCCGCCACGCTCATCGTCATTGTTCTCCCCGTGCCCCCCCACCCGGGTTTTGGCAGCAACCCAGGCCGACAGGGGAGGACCCAGCCCTGCTCACGCACGTCAGAAGTGCGGTTGGGGGTGGGGCAGCGCCGGAGGGTCCCCCCCCCAGCCAGGACGCAACCCCCCCTCACTGCTCAGCCCCCCCATCCCTCACTGGGGCGCAGCCGTGACCCCGAACAGGCAAAGCCCCCTGCACCTCACCCCAAATCCCGCCCCCAGGGACAGCAGATCAGGACGCACCGGCTCCCCCAACCCCAAATCGGAGGGCTCGTACCGCCCCCCACCCCACAGAGCCCCCCCACCCGCAACTCACGCGCATTGCTGTCGGCCAGGCTGTTGAGGCTGCCGGAAATGTCCCGCCGGCGGAAGAGGCAGACCACCTTGGCCTCCACGTTGCCGTTGGCCGTCTGGGGAGGGGGCCGCCGAGGTGAGGAGGGGGCTGAGGGAACGAGGGGATGGGGGGGCCCCAAACCCGGGGAAGGGGGGCGGCTCCTCACCTTGTTGAGCTCCTCGATGCGGCGGACGAGGTAGGGGTTGCTGGAAGAGTTCTCGAAGTAGACGTAGTCTGCGGGGAAAAAACGACCGAAGAAAGGGGGTGCGGTGAGGGGAGTCCCCGCGTTTTTCTCTAACAAGTGAAAAAGTCCTTTGTCTTTTCTCAGAAACATAAGTGAGGGGCTTCTCTCCATGGGCACGGGACGCCCGTTCCCCTGGCAGGGACCTCCCTCCTCCTCACAGCCCCCCTCCCCCACACACCCCCCCTTCCTCTTGTGGGCCCCCCTCATCCCTCTTGGACCCCCCCTTCCCCTTGTGAAACCCCTCCCCCCTCACAGACTCCCCTAATTCCCTCACAGACTCCCTAATCCCCTCACAGGACCCCTCTCCCGTCATGGACCCCCCTAATCCCTCATGGGACCCCCTCCTTCCTCTTGCAGGACTCCTCTTCCCTCATGGCCCACTCCTATCTCTCTTAGGCCCCCCAAATCCTCACAGGACCCCTCCTTCCCCTTGTGGGACTCACTCTTCCTTCACAGACCCCCTTTTTCCCTCACACACCCCCCAAATCCCCTCACAGGATCCCCCGCCGCCTTCTTGTGGCATCCTCCTCCCCTCAAGCCCTCCCAGTCCTTCATGGACCCCCCGCGCCAAATCCCCTCAAAGGACGTGCTCTTCCTCCTGTGGGACCCCCTAAACCCCTCACGGGACGCCCCCTTCCCCTTGCGAGACCCCTTCTCCCCTCCCAGACGCCCCTAATCCCCTCCCAGACGCCCCTAATCTCACAGGGCCCCCCTAATCCCCTCACGGGACTCCCTCCTCACCTTCTGAGACACCCCCTCCCCTCCCCACCTCCCCCTAATCCCCTCACAGACCCCCTCGACCCTCTTGGACCCCCCCAGATCCCCTCATGGGACCCCCTCTTCCCCTTCTTAGACCCCCCCCCCCTTCCCCTCACAGAGCCCCCTCACGGGACCCCCGCCTCCTCACCGCCCCCCCGCCATATCCCCTCACGGGACCCCCCCGCCCTCCCGTCCCCCCCAGGCGCAGGACCCCCTCTCCCCGCCCGGCCCCGCTCCCCGCTCACCGCCGACGCGGTACATGTTGGCCGCCATGGCCGCTCGCCCGGCCTCGCTACCCCCGGGCCCGGCCTCGCTTCATCGCCTCCCGCTCCCGCCGCCTCCGCAACCGGCACGACCCGTTCGGGCGCCTCCGGAGAGGTTCGGCTAAGTTCGGAACGGGTTCGGGGCGATTTCGGGCTTTTCCGGAGAAGCCTCGGAACTTTTCGGAAGAGGACAGAGCGGGTTCGGGCGCTTCCGGAAATGTTCGGGTAACTTCGGTAGAGGCTCGGCGCTACTTCGGGCACTTCCGGAGAAGCCTCGGAACTTTTCGGGTGAGGCTCGGAAAGGGTTCGGGTCCCTCCGGAAGAACTTCGGGACGCCTCGGGCTCTTCCGGAACGGGCTCGGCAAGTTCCGCCGGAGCCGAAGCGCTTCCGGAAAAGGGGCGAAGGGAACAACAACTTCGGCAATCTCCGGCGCTTCCGGGAAGTGGGCGGCCGTTTCCACGGAGACAGGAAGCAGGCGGAGCCGGGCCCCTGACCCCAGGCTTTATTGGTGCCTCTCACAGTGCAGCGTCAAAATGGGGGGGGGCTGAGCCCCCTCCCTTGGTCCCCAGGAAGGGAGGGAGGAAGAGGAAGTGGGGGGCGGGGGGGGGCTCAGCGAGGGTCGGGGTCCCCCCCGGGCTCGGGGGCGCTGAGCGAGCGGCTGCAGGGTGTCGTTGGCCCCCCCAGCACCCGCCACTGGAAGACGCTGGTGTCCTTGCCCCCCAGGGAGACGAGGTGGCCGTCGTCGTGGGTGAAGCGGACGTTGGTGACGTGGCTGCCGTGGCCCCCGTACACGTGGCTGGGCGCCTGCGGGGCGGGGGGGGCCGCCGGCGTGAGCGCACGCGCATCCGGCCCGCGCACAAGCACACGCGCATCCAACCCACGCACAAGCGCACGCACATCCGGCCCGCGCACAAGCACACGCGCATCCAACCCGCGCACAAGCGCACGGCCGGCCCACGTGCCCAGGGCGGCTCCTCGCACACGGCTCCCCTTCGCACGTGTCGCATGCACACGCCTTCCCCTTGCACGTGTCGCATGCACACGCCTTCCCCTTGCACGCATGTTCCAGAGACATCCTCCCCTTGCACGCGTGAACACGCCATCACCCTCCCCGTGCACGCATGTCGCACACACATACCCTCCCCTTGCACACGTGTACACACCATCACCCTCCCCTTGCACGCGTGTCGCACGCACACACCCTCCCCTTGCACACGTGTCACACACACACACCCTCCCCTTGCACGTGTGTTGCACACACGTGCCCTCCCTTTGCGCACGCGCACACATCCCGCAGTGCCTTCTCCCCTGCACCCCCCCAAGTCCACCCCACTTAGGGGTCCGGACCCCCGGTGGGGGGCTCGCGGGGAGGCACGGGGGGGCGTCCGGCACCCTCCAGGTCCCTCCAGCCCCCCCACGCGTGGGTCTGCCCCCCCCGGCCCCCAGCCCACCTTGGGGCGCGCGCAGGGGTACTGGAAGAGATGGACTTTGCAGAAATCGTCGGCCACGGCCACCACGCGCTCGTGGTGGGACCGGCACAGCGAGTTGATGTCGGTGCCGTCCGAGCCGTCGGGCCAGACACCTGCAGGGGACACGGCAGAGGGTGGGAGGGTCACGGGGACCCCCAGGACCCCCAAAATCCCCACCGCCACCCCCCTGCCGCTCACCGAAGACGTGGAAGCCCAGCACGCAGGTGTAGGACGCCCATTCCCGGTCCCGGCTCTCGAAGCGGTTCCGGAGAAGTTTGCAGCCCCCGGCGACGTCCCCTGGGTGGGGGGACGGGGGCAGTGAGACCCCCCTCACCCCAAACCCTGGCGGGGGGGGTCCCAGCAGGGTAGGGGGTGCCCTAAAGCACCCCACAGCTCACAGTAGAGGATTTCGTAGTCGCCCGAGTTGGACATGACGAAGCGGCCGTCCTTGGACCAGTCCAGGTGGGTGATGAAACTGGAGTGACCCTGGGCGGGGGGGGCGGGGGGTGTTGGGGACACCGCGTGGGCAGCAGGGAACCCCCGCAGCCCCCCGACTCTCACCGCGCAGCGGCCGAAGCGGGTGTACTTGCGGCCGCGCTCGGCGACGCTGTAGATGTAGATGAAGTTGTCGTGGGAGCCGATGGCCAGGAAGGAGCCGTCTGCGGGGATGATGGCGGGGTTGGGGACACGTCGGGGGGGGGGGCATCCCCCCAAAATCCACCAACGGGACGGGCAGGGGGCGGGGGGCTCACCCGGGGAGAACCGCACCACCGAGAGCTGCTCGTTGCCGTCCGAGCCCCCGGCCAGCGGCTGCTGCGTCGCGGTGTCCAGCACCAGCCATCTGCGGGGGCACGGGGCGGGGGGCGCGGGGGGGACGAGGGGGGACGTGGGGACCGTGGGGTCAGGTAGGCTGAGGGCACCGCCCCTCCCGTGTCCCCCCCGTCCCTGTCCTCCCATGCGTCGCTCCCCAGGGGACCCCCAGCCCCTGTCCCCCCGTGCACCCCCCCCGCATCCCCCCAGCCCCTGTCCCCCCGTGCACCCCCCCGCGCCCCCCCCGGCACTCACCGCCCCGTCAGCAGCCCCACGGCCACCACCTGCCCCCCGGGGTGGAAGTCAGCGCAGAGCCCCGTGTCCTGCGGGAACAGGGGGGTGTCAGGACATGGGGGCACCGCCCCCCCCGGACCCCCTGCAGACCCCCCTATCAGGCTCCGGTCCCCCCCCAGCCTCCCTGTACCCCCATTCCAGCTTCTGCCCCCCCAGACTCCCTGTACCCCCATACTGGGCTCCAGCACTCCCCAGCCCCCCTGTACCCCCTATATCAGGCTCCTCCCCCCTGCACACACCCCCCCCCCCCCCAAAGCCCCTCCGTACCCCCCATATCAGCCCCTTGCCCCCTCCAGCTCCCCTGTACCCCCCCAATTCCAGGCTCCTGCCCCCCTAGACCCCCTGTACCCCCTATATCAGGCTCCCTGCCCCCCCTCAAGTCTCCCACCTCCAGCGCCAGGCCCCGTCCCCCCGTCCCCCCCACACCAGGGTCCTACCCCCCCCCCAGCCCCCGGCCCCCACCTCCAGCGCCAGGCCCCGTCCCCCCCGTACCCCCCCACACCAGTGTCCTACCCTCCCCCCAGCCCCCCGGCCCCCACCTCCAGCGCCAGGCCCCGTGTCCCCCCCGTCCCCCCCCCCACCAGGGTCCTACCCCCCCCCCAGCCCCCCGGCCCCCACCTCCAGCGCCAGGCTCCAGGCCAGCGCGTGCTCGCGCCCGTCCCACAGGCAGAGCTGCCGGTCGTGGCCGCAGGTGAGGAAGAGGCAGGAGCTGGGGTGCGTGGCCAAGCCCCACACCTCGTCCGTGTGCCCCTGGGGGAGGAGGGTGGGGGGGTCATCACCCCATGTCCACAGCGGGGAGACCCCCCCCCCTCCTGGCACCCCTCTATCCCACCTGCACGATGGGGGTGAAGCCGTCGGCCAGCGTCCCGCGCAGCAGGGCGTTGCGGGTGGTCCCCACCAGCAGCTCGTCCCCGGGACCCTCGGCGATGGTCCGCACCGCCCCGAAGCGCTCGGGGAGCTGGGGGGCAGGGGGGTCACAGAGGGCACCCCAAAACCCCCACCCATTACGGTCACCCCCTTCCCCGGGGGACCACAGCCAGGTCCCGAGGGGCCAGAGCGGGTTTTTGGGGGGACTGGGGTGGGATTTGGGGGCCTGGGGCTGGTTTGGGGGGCTGGCTGGGATCTGGGGGGCTGAGAGGGGTTTGGGTGCCCCACCTCGGCCTCCTGCAGCAGGGCGAGCGCGGGGCTCCAGCACACGACCCGCCGGTCCTTGCCGCCGCCGCTCAGCACCGTCCCGTCGCGCCGGCGGCACAGGGCGAAGACGCTGCCCTCGTGCGCCCGCGTCTGCTGCCCGATCTGGTAGGTTTCTGCGGAGCCGGGGTCAGCACCCCCCGGCCCCCAAAACTGCCCCCGCGGTCCCCCACGCCATCCCATCCGCATCCCCCCCACCTTTGCCGCCCTTCCCCGGCGCCCGGCCGTCCCCGGCGGCGCGGGTCCAGGTCAGGATGTTCCCTTCGGAGTCGCCGGTCAGCACGTCCCCGGCGGCGTCGAAGATAAAGCACTGGATGAATTTGGGCTTCTTGTACTTCTGGAAAAGGGGCGGCGGCGGCAGCGTCAGCGCGGATCCAGCCCCCACCCCAGCCCCGGCCCCGTGGAGCGCCCCACTCACCCCGAAAATGCCCTGTTTTTTGGTGAGGGTGGCCCCGCTCCAGGTCCAGAAGTAGACGTGGGATTTCCCGCTGGTGATGATGCTGCTGCTGTCCTGGGGGTTGAACTCCACCGTCAGCACCGACTCGTTCGTGCTCTGCAGGGTGCGTGCGCGCGGGGCGGGGGGGGCAAATCGTCAGCCTGGGACCCCCCTGCTCCCGGATTTTGGGGTCCCCCGCATCCGGATCCCTCGGTCTCCTCACCTTCACCTCCGCCTGCTTGGTGCCGCGGGCGCAGTCCCACACCGACATCATGTGCTCGTTGGAGTCGTCCACCACGCAGAGGTACGCGCCCTGGTCCTGGGGGGGGACACGGGGGTGAGGGGCGCGGATTCGGGGACGCGGGGGCGGTGGCGGGGGGGGCGCGGACTCACGGCGGTGGAGAAGGCGAGGGAGCCCACGCCCCGCTCGAAGCTGCCCAGGCCGATCTGCTGCAGCGTGAGCAGCGTGGCCGAGTCCCAGATGTGCACGACGGGCTGCAGCGGCTGCGGGGACAGCGCGGGGCGGGGGGTCCCATCCCACGGCGGGGGAGGCGCGTTCCCCGGCCCATCCCATCCCGGCCCCGTCGCTCTCCTACCTTCTTCCCGTCCCATCCTATTCCCACCTCGTATCCCTCTCTGTCTCTGCCGCATCCCATCCCCTTTCCCACGCCTATTCCCATTCCCACCCTCATCCCCATGCTCATCCCAATCCCATCCCCATCCCAGTCCCACCCCAATTCCCATTCCATTCCCATACCATCCCCACACCATTCCCATCCCCATTCCCCCACCCCTATTCCATTCCCATCCTATTCCCAACCCCATTTAATTTCCATCCCACGCCCATCTCATCTCCATCCCCATTCTGATCCTATTCCTGTTCCAATCCCATCCCCATCCCATCCCCATCCCCATTCCCACCCCCATTCCCACCCCATCCCATTCGCATCTCAACCTCTTCCCGTCCCATCCTTGTCTCGTCCCCGTCCTCACGTCCATCCCATCCCATCCCATCCATTCCCATTTCCCATCCCGTCCCGTCCCATCCCATCCTGTCCCGTCCCATCCCAATCCCCGTCCCCATTCCACCCCCCTTCCCACGCCGTTCCCGTTCCCGTTCCCACCCCCGCCCCACACCTTGCCATCCTTGTCGACGCCGGCTGCCTGCCCCGTGGCGACGCGGAGCCGGTCGGGGTGCACGGCCAGGCTGCGGGGGGTGGGGGAGGGCGGCATGAGGGCGGCGGGGGGCGCGCAGAGGGGACGGGACCCCCCCAGCCCCCCGCCCCGGGCTGACCAGCGCACGCAGTCGCTGTGGCGCAGGTAGTGGCGCTGGCGCCGGCGCGGGACGTGCAGGAGGACGACGACGCAGGCGATGAAGTAGACCAGCTCGCCGGAGGCCAGCACGTGCAGGTTGGAGCGGCTGTCCCGGCCCCGGTACCCGTAGCTGGGACCCGTTAAGGGCGGGGGGCGCGACGGGGGCGGTGGGCGGGGAACGGACCCCCCCCTCCCCAACCCCCTGCCCCACCCCGGGACCCGCGGGGGGGATGGGGACGGGGACAGGGATGGGAGCCCCAGAGGCAGTTGGGGATAGGGACCCCCTAAAAGGGGTGAGGACAGAGATGGGGACCCCAAAAAAGGATGGGGACCCCCAGAGAGGGATGGGGTCAGGGACAGGGACGGGGACCCCCAGGTCGGGATGGGGACCCCAGGTCGGGATGGGGACGGGGACCCCCAGGTGGGGGTGCGACAGGAACACCCAGGCGGGGCAGAGGGATGGGGATGGGTACAGGCACGGGACCCCGCGGGGATGGGGACGGGGCTGGGACCCCCCAGAGAGGGACGGGACCCCTGGGGAGGGCGGGGGACAAACAGGGGGAACCCCAGGTGGGCATAGGATGGGGACCCCCAGAGGGGACCCCCTAGAGAGGGATGGGGACCCCCACAAAGGGATGGGACCCTCAGAGAGGGATGGGGACCCCCAGAGGGGAACCCCAGAAAGGGATGGGACGCCCAGAGAGGGATGGGGACCCCCACAAAGGGATGGGACTCCCAGAGAGGGATGGGGACCCCCAGAGGGGAACCCCACAAAGGGATGGGACCCCCAGAAAGGGACAGGTGCCCCCAGATGGAGCCAGGGACGGGGCTGGGGACTCCCAGGTTGTGTGGGGGGACGTGCTGGGGGGGGGGGGGGGGCTGTCACCCCCCCCAGCCCGGTGCAGGATACACCCAGTCGAGCTGGAGGCGTTCGGGGGGCAGCTCGGCGCGCAGCCCCCCGTAGGGGCCCAGCCCCGAGGGCACGTACATGGTGATGGGGCGACCCCGCAGGAACATCTTCACCGAGACCCCCTCTGTTGGGGGGGGACGCCGGGGGTCACCCCACGGCCCCCCCCGCGGGCGGGCAGACGGACGCCCCCCAGCCTCACCCAGGTTGTAGTTCCCACGGCGTGACCCTGTCGCGGGAGGGGGGAAACGGCGTCACGGCCCCCCCAAAATGAGGCTGCTGCACCCCGGTAATGACCCCTCCACATCCCCAAAATGACCCGTGCCCCCCACCCTCACACCCCCCAGCACCCACCTGGGCTCAGGGTGGGCTCCTTCGGGCGGCTGCCAGGGAGAGGCGGCGTCAACGGGGGGGTGAGGGGGTGCAGAGGGGATGCGGGGGTGCGGGGGGGTAGAGGGGGCGTGGGGGGCAGTGGGGGGTGCAGAGGGGATGGGGTGGTGCAGGGGGGTGCAGAGGAGATGGGGGTTGCTGGGGGGGGCAGTGATGGGGGATGTGGGGGCGCAGGGGGGCGAGGGGGTGCAGGGTGGTATGGGGAGCATGGGGGGGCAGGGAGGGAGTGCAAGGGGGGTGAAGAGGGGGTGCAGGGGGTCTGTGGGGAAGGGGCTGCGGGTGGTCAGGCAGTTTGGGGGTGCAGGGGGAAGAGGGGGCATGCGGGGGTGAGGGGGTGCAGGGCGCTGTGGGGGTGCGGGGGGATGAGGGGGTGCTGTGTGGGTGCAGGGTGGGTTTGGGGGTGCAGGGCGCTGTGTGGGTACAGGGTGGGTTTGGGGGCGCAGGGGGTGGGGGGATGTGGGGAGGTGCAGGGGGGGATGTGGGGGCGCGGGGGGTGCTGTGTGGGTGCAGGGTGGGTTTGGGGGTGCGGGGGGGACACAGGGGGACCCCCACCTCTCGGGGCTCCCCGCCTGCAGCAGGAGGTTGGCGGACGAAGCCGCTTTCCTGCTCAGGCGCTGGCGGGGGCTGGCGCTGCCGGAGGAGCTGTGCCTGCGCAGGCTGGGGGGCGCGGGGGGCGCGGGGGGGGCACGGGGGGCAGGGGGAGGTGGGGGGACACGGGGACACCGTCAGTGAAGCGTTCACCCCCCCAGCTCGTAGCTCCCCCCCAAATCCCACCCAAACCCCATCCTCACCCAGGGACCCGAGCGCCTGGGCCCCCCATCCCTCTCCCCACAGCCCCCCCAGCCCCCCACTGCTTTCCCCGTAGACCCCCCAAGCCCTCCCAGCCCCTCACCCCTGTCCCCACAGCCCCCCCTCCCCCCGTGGACCCCGGCATCAGGGACCCCCCCGATCCTCACAGCTCTTTGTGGGTGCTCCGGGGGGCCGGGCTGGGGGCCGACGGGGGGAATCGGGGGCCGGGGGCTCCGGGGAGGCGGGGGCGGGTGCTGGGGGGCACGGAGGGGACCCCGGCGGGGGCGGCTCCTGGGGGGTCCCCCCGTCCCCGCCGGCTCCCGACGTCCGCGGGGTTGGGGGCGCCTCCTCCGTTTGGGTCCCCACGCTGACGGCCCGGGGGGTCCTGGGGGGCTCGGGGAGGGGTCCGGCCGCAGGCGGGGCTCTGGGGCGGCACCGTTGGGTGCTGGGGGGCGGGGGGGAGAGGTCAGCACCCGGGACCCCCGCAGCCCCCTTTCCAGACAAGGGGGACCCCCGGGGGTCGGGGGGGCTCACGGGGGGCAGCTGCTGCTCGTAGAGGCCGAGGCGGCGCAGCGCGTCCCCCAGCGCCGCCTTCACCAGCGCCAGCTCCTCCTCCAGCCGCCGCAGCCGCAGGGCCAGGGCCGCGGGGGGGCCGGGGGGCCCGGGTCACCTGCGGGGGGGTGGGGGTCACCCGGGCTGCCCCCAGCACCCGCTGCCCCGCGCGCCGCCACTGCTCCAACGGGACCCCGGCATCCCCCCGCTGTCCCAGGGACCCCCCTGCCACCCCCCAGCTCCCAGGGACCGCCCCCGCCCCGGGGACCCGGGTGTCCCGGGACCCCCTGCCACCCCCCAACTCCCAGGGACCGCCCCCGCCCCAGGGACCCGGGTGTCCCGGGACCCCCTGCCACCCCAGCTCCCAGGGACCCCCACTACTCCAACGGACCCAGGTGTCCCGGGACCCCCCCATGCCACCCCCCAGCGATCCAGGTGTCCCGAGACCCCCCGCCACCCCCACACCCCACTGCCCCGGGGAGCCGGTGCCCGCGTGCCCCCCTGCCGCCCCCGGCCTCCCCGCACCCCAGACCCCGGTGTCTGCCCCCCTCCCTCCACCCCACTGCTGGGGGGCAGCGGGGCCACCCTGGGTCCGCAGCAGGGGGGTCCCCGGGTGGGCGGCAGGGTTAAGCGAGGGGGTCTCACCGGGGGAGCCCACCCAAACCGGGGGGGCCGGACTCACCGTGGGTGCTGTGCTCGGGCTCCATGGTGGGCGACGGCGGGCGATGGTGGGCGATGGTGGGCGATGGTGGGCGATGGTGGGCGACGGCGGGCGATGGTGGGCGATGGTGGGCAACGGCGGGTGACGGTGGGCGACGGCGGCCGGGCCCACGCGAGGCCTCGGGTGCCGCGGCCTCCGGCTCGGCCGCCCCAGGAAGCGCGGCGGCGGCGCGCGAGTCATTTCCCCTTCGCCGCTTCGGCCCTCATCCCGCGCCCGCCGCGGCCTCCTTGGATTTTGGACGGGGGGGGGGGACCACGGGGCCTCTGGGGGCACCCACGCACCCCCCCCCCCCCCACTCCCCACCGCTGTCACCCACCCCTGTGCTGGGGCGGCCCAGGATTTGGGGCGAGGGGCTGCGGGTGCCCCCCAGGCCCAGGCAGCACCCACCACCCGTTCCCATCGCGCCCCCCGCGCCGCGGGGCAGGGTTAGGAGGCACCCGCCCCCCCAATTACACCCCCCCATCGCCCCCCTGCCCCACTCGGGGCTGGGGGGGGGCTCAGGCCTGCGTTTGCCAAGGTTTGGGGGCGGGGGGCCACCCCAGAAGCGCGGGGCAGCCCCCACCCGCCCGGTTTCGGGATGAATCGAGGCGTCGCGTCCCGGCACCCCGCTCCCACAACAAAGGGTGCCGGCGGCCCCCCCATTCATCCCGAAAGTGAAACGGTGCCCGCGCCAGGGACCCGGGCCTTTGGGTGCTGCACCCACCCCCCCGTCCCATCCCTGGGCCGGGACCCCAATATTCGGCCTCGCGCCGGCGTCCGGCTCCACGCACCCTCCCCGGAGGACCCAAGCGCCCCCCAAATTTGGGGCAGGGACCCCGGTACCCGGTCACGGCACCCTATCACCCGCGGGGTGCGGACCCCCGGGTCGGGGCCGGGGGATGTTTGGGTGCTGCGCGCCCCTGGGCCAGGATATGGGGAGGGGTGCGGGGTGGGGGTGGGTGCCGGGGCCGCATCCTGCACAGTCATAGCGCGAGCGGGTTCGGGGCTGCGCCTCCGGGACGAACCCGGGCTCCGCGCGGGGACAGGACGGGGAGGGGGACGGGGTGAGCCCCCCGCCCATCCCGCTGCAGGTACGGCGGGGCCCGGGCCTTTCGGGGGACGGTGGGGCCCACGGGGCGGCCCAGCGGGACGCTCAGGCCCCGGGGGGCACAAGGGGGTCTGGGGAGGGGGGACAAGGGACAGCTGGGTCCTGTGGCAGGACAAGGGGGTCTGGGGGGGGCAGGGGGGTCTGGGGAGGGGGACAAGGGACAGCTGGGTCCCGTGGCAGGACAAGGGGGTCTGGGGGGGACAGGGGGGTCTGGGGAGGGGGGACAAGGGACAGCTGGGTCCCGTGGCGGGACAAGGGGGTCTGGGGGGGCAGGGGGGTCTGGGGAGGGGGGACAAGGGACAGCTGGGTCCCGTGGCAGGACAAGGGGGTCTGGGGGGGACAGGGGGGTCTGGGGAGGGGGGACAAGGGACAGCTGGGTCCTGTGGCGGGACAAGGGGGTCTGGGGCGGGGACAAGGGGTCCATGTGGGGGACAAGGGAGTCTGTGGGGGGGACAAGGGGGTCTGTGGGGGACAAGGGACAGCTGGGTCCCCACTGGGGGGGGACGGGGGTCCCCACGCTGCCACCCCACAGCCCGGGGCCCCCAGCCCCCCGCCCCCTCCCTCACCCACCGCCCGCAGCCGCATGGAGCCACAGCTGGGCCCCTGCGCCCCCCTGCACCCCCCAGCCGTGGGGCAGCCCCACTGGGAGCCCCGGCCCCCCGAGAAGACCCCCAGCTCCTGGGCCCCCCTGCCCCGGGGCGAGGGACCCCCCCGGCCGCCTGGACCCCTTCTCCCAGGCCTTCGGCGGCCGCTTGGCGGGCGAGGCCTGGGGGCCGGGACCCCCGCGCCCGGGGAGGTCACCCCCGCCCCGGGCTACCTGCCCCTGCCCTATGGCGGCCCCCCCGGAGGAGCCGCCCCCCACCTGCCTCTACCAGGACCTGCGCCCCCCGCCTTGCGCCCCCTGCACCCTTCCAGGAGCCGGGTGAGTGCGGGGCGGGGGGGGCGGGCTGGGGCTGCCGAGCCCTTTTTTTAATTTTTTGGGGTGGGGGGTGGCACTGACCCCCTCCCCCTCCCGCTCTGTCCCATCGCAGCCCCACAGGGACCGGGGGGGGGCGAGGGTTTCGCCGGATTCCTGGGACCCCCGGATTGGGCAGCCGATGGGGCGCGATGCTTCCAGGTGAGACCCCTGGGGGGGGCGGGGGGGGCACAAAAAAGGGGAGGGGGGCGCACTGGAGTGCCCTGGCGCCTGATGCCCCCCCCATCCCCCGCAGGACCCCAGCCGCTATTTTGGGGGCGCAGAGCTGCCCTTCCCGGGGGTCCCCCTATGGCTGGGGGGCGCTGCGAGGTGAGCCCCCCCCTGGGCGGGGGGCGCGGCCCCCCCGAGGTGAGCGAAGTGGGAGGAGGGGGGGGCAGGGGGACCCCCCGGTGCCGCCCCGCCGACCCCCACCCCTCCGTCTCTCCCCACAGCCCCCCCCAGCGAGGAGCGGGCCCCCCCGTACCGAAGCCGCCTGGGTTTGGGGGGGGGCCCCCCGGTACCGCCCGCCCCCCATGCTGGACCCGGGGCGCAAGGGGCCGGGGTTGTTCGGGGGGGGCAGCCCCCCAGGGGCGCAGACCCCCAGCACCTCTCACCTCCGTGAGTCGGGGAGGGGGGGGGGGGGGATTTGGTGGGGGCTGCCCCGCGCCGACCACCCCCCTTTTTTTTTTGGTGCCCCCCCCCAGGCAAATCAACGTGGGCCCCGGGTTCCAGGCAGCCGTGCCGGCCGCAGCGGGGGGGGGCCGCACGCGGGACCCCCCCGGGGGGGCCACGCTGGCCTGGAGCCCCTGGCCCGGGCTGGAGGGGGACCCCGAAACGCAGCAGCGAGGTGAGACCTGAATGTTTGGGGGTGGGTTTTTTTTTTTTTTTTGGGGGGGGGGGGGGGGTTCGGGGGGAGGTCTGAGACCCTCACCCTGCCCCCCCCCCGCCAGTGGAGACCCTGCTGGACCTGGCCTGCTCCAGCGCCCTGCCCGGGGGGGGCACCAACCGCGAGCTGGCCCTGCACTGCCTGGCCCGCGCGCGCGGCAGCCTGACGGTGAGGGGGGGCGGCTGGGATTTGGGGGTGCCCCCCAGCACCCTCTGACCCACCCTGTGCCCCCCACCCCCCAAAAAAAACCAGGGCGCCCTGGAGATGCTGCTGCTGGGGACGCCGGGCTGGCCGCACGCAGACCCCCTGGCTGGGTACCACTACACTGGTGAGGGGCTGGGGGTCCTGGGGGGTCCGGGGGGTCCGGGGGGGGTCCCCCAAATCCTGACCCCCGCGCCCGCAGGCAGCGACGCCTGGACCCCCCGGGAGCGCCGGCTCTTTGCCCAGGCCCTGGCGCGGCACGGGAAGGACTTCGCGCGCATCCAGCATGAGGTGAGAGACCCCCCCGGCCCGTGCTGCCCCCCCCCCCCGCCCCAGCACCCCAATTCCCACGGGGTCACCCCACAATCTGCCCCCCCCGGCCCCCCAGGTGCCCTCCAAGCGCACGACGCAGTGCGTGGAGTTTTACTACCTGCACAAAGCGCGGCTGGGACGGGCGCGCAGGCAGGTACGGGGCGGGGGGCGGGGGGCGGAGATCCCCCCCCATGACACTGGGGACTCCTCCTGGATTTGGGGGGGCACCAGGACCCTCCCCTTCCGTTCTGGGGGGCACCGGGGCCCCCCCTCCTCCTCCCTCTCTCTGTCCCAGGCGCCACCCGAATCCCTCGGCTCCTGCTTCCCCTGCAAGCTCTGCGGCAAGTACGCGGGTGGGGGGTCTGGGGGGGGCTTGGGGGGGGTTTGAGGGGGCTGGGGGGGCCCAGAGGGGGCAGGGGGGCCCAGAGGGGGCTGCCCGCCCCCCCACACCCCTATTTCCCCACAGGACCTTCCCCAAAATCAAAAGCCGCAACGCCCACATGAAGATCCACCGGCAGCAGGAGGGCTGGGGGGGGGCCCTCTCCTGCCCCCCCCGTGGTCCCCTGGCGCCCCTACCGTGGGGAGGGTCACGCAGTGAGGAGCCCACGCCCCCCCCCGGAGTGGGGGTGTCCCCCCCCCAAACACGGGACGAGCACGGAGCGGGACAGTTTATTGTGGAGACGCTTGGCCCGGGAGCCCCGCGGGTGAAAAAGGGGGGGTCCCCATGAAAAATTTGGGGGTTGGGGGGGGCTCTGTCGAGAAATAAAGTCTGAGTGTCCCCAGCGGGGGGCTCTGCGGAGTGGGGGGGCCCTGCGGAGTGGGGGGGGTCCTCACACCTCGACGCGGGGGTCCGAGCCCCGGCCCTCGCGCTGCAGCTGCTCCTCCTCCCGCAGCTTCGGCTTCTCCGTCCGCGTGTGCCACACCAGCACCTGGGGGGGCGTCAGCGGGACCCCCTGCGGCCCGGGACCCCCCTGGGCCCGGACCCCCCTGCGGCCCGGGACCCCCCCTGGGCCCGGAACCCCCCCAGCCCCACCTGCGCACCCCAGCGACCCCCTGCCCCCGGGGTCTGGGCCCCCAGTGACCCCGGAGCCCCCTGCTGCCAGCCACAGCCCCGAGGGACGGCGGGACCCCCCAGGGACCCCCCAAACCCCTGAGGGACCCCGTGACCCCCTGCAGGGACCCCCAGATGCCCCCAGACCCTCCCGAGGGCCCCCCAGCCCCTCACCTGCGTGCAGTTGTCGGCCTCGGGCTCCAGCTCGGCAGGGAGGCGAGACCCCCAGGACCCCACGGGACCCCAGGACCCTCCAGTGGACCCCTAGACTGCCGGAGGGCCCCCAAAACCCCCACAAGGGCCCCCAAAACCCCCACAAGGGCCCCCCAGCCCCCCTGTCTCCTACCCGGCTGCAGTTGTCGGCCTTGGGCTCCAGCTTGGCGGCAGAGACAAGACCCCCGGGACCCTGCTGTGCCCCCACAGGACCCCAGGACCCCCAAAACCCCCACCCCCCCCGAGGGACCCCCAAAATCCCCCCGAGGGACCCCCAAACCCCCACTTGCGTGCAGTTGGCGGCCTTGGGCTCCAGCTCGGCGGGTGAGACGAGACCCCCGGGACCCCGCTGCGCCCCCATGAGACCC
This sequence comes from Otis tarda, assembly GCA_026413225.1. Taxonomy (NCBI): domain Eukaryota; kingdom Metazoa; phylum Chordata; class Aves; order Otidiformes; family Otididae; genus Otis; species Otis tarda. The sequence goes on from CM048589.1 coordinate 83,928, forward strand.
TGAGGGCCCCCAAAACCCCCAAAACCCCCGAGGGACCCCAAAACCCCCAGAGGGGCCCCCCAAACCCCCACAAGGGCCTCCAAAATCCCCCCGAGGGCCCCCAAACCCCCACAAGGGCCCCCAAACCCCCACCTGGGTGCAGTTGTCGGCCTTGGGCTCCAGCTCGGCGGGCGAGACGAGACCCCCGGGACCCCGCTGCGCCCCCACAGGCCCCCAAAACCCCCCGAGGGCCCCCCAAACCCCCACCTGGGTGCAGTTGTCGGCCTTGGGCTCCAGCTCGGCGGGCGAGACGAGCCCCTGCAGCAGGCTGCCCTCCAGGAAGCCCCTCTGGGCGCGGGGGTCGAAGCGCGCGGCCGGGCGCGCCAGCAGCAGCGGCAGCCCCACGGCGAAGCCGGCCATGTCCAGCGGGAAGGGGCGCTCCGGCCGCCAGGCGGTGTGGAAGCCCACCACGCGGCCCCCCGCCACCACCGGCCGCTCGAACAGCAGCCCCCCCACCAGCCCCACCGGCCAGACGGCCACGCCGCGGGTGCTGCGCATCTGGGGGGGGGCGGAGAGCGGGCGTCACGGGGGAGCCGGGGGGTTCTAGGGGGGTTGGGGGACTCTGGGGGGTTTGGGGGCTTTAGGGGAGTCTGGGGGGGGTTTAGGGGAGTCTGGGGGGATTGGGTGGCTCTGGGGGGAAATTGGGGGGCTCTGGGGGGGTTTAGGGGGCTCTTGGGGGGAATCAGGGGGCTCTGGGGGGGTTTGGGGGACTTTAGGGAGTCTGGGGGGGTTAGGGGGAATTGGGGGCTCTGGGGGGGTTTAGGGGGCTCTTGGGGGGAATCAGGGGGCTCTGGGGGGAATCAGGGGGCTTTAGGGGAGTCTGGGGGGTGTTAGGGAGAATTGGGGGGCTCTGGGGGGTTTAGGGGAGTTTAGGGGGATTGAGGGGGTTTAGGGGACTCTGGGGGGGAATTGGGGAGCTCAGGGGGGGTTTAGGGGAGTCTGAGGGGAATCAGGGGGGCTCTGGGGGGCTTTAGGGGAGTCTGAGGAGGAATCAGGGGGCTCTGGGGGGAATTGGGGGAGTCTGGGGGGATTGGGGGGCTCAGGGGGGTTTAGGGGAGAACTGAGAGGGTCTAGAGGGGGTCAGGGGGGAATTGGGCGGCTCTGGGGGGGTTTAAGGGAGTCTGGGGGGATTGGGGGGCTTGGGGGGATTTAGGGGAGTCTGTGGGGGATTGGGGGGCTCAGGGGGGGGTTAGGAGCAGAATTGAGGGGCACCAGAGGGGGTTGGGGGGGCTGGGGGGGCTTAGGGGGGCTGGAGGAACTTGGGGGAGATCAGGGAGGGGCTGGGGAGCTGAGCGGCAGAGCGGAGGAGTTTGGGGGTCCTGAGAGGGTTGGGGGCCTCCTGGGGGTCTTGGAGGGGTCCTGGGGGGGCCGGGGGGGGTTTCAGGGGGGCCTGGGGGGTCCGGGGGTTTCGGGGGGCCCACCTCCTCGAAGAGGCGCAGGCTGTAGGTGTTGTCGTCGTCGGCGAAGTAGACGACGCCGCTCTCGCCGGGCGCCCGCGTCTCCCGCAGCCACTGCAGCGCCCGGTTGCGCTGCTCCACGCCGCGGGGGCGCAGCCAGGGGGGTCCCCGGGGCGGCGGCGGTGCTCGGGGGGGGTCTCGGCGTTCAGGTGGGTGAAGGGCACCCCGCTGGCGGCCAGCAGCCCCCCCACCAGCGCTGAGGGGGCCGCCGCGTCCTCCACCACCACCCAGTGCAGCGCCCGCACGTGCAGCAGCGTCTGCGACAGCCGCACCAGCTCCGCCTTCTGCACCGGCCTGGGGGGGCGCGGGGGCTCAGGGGGGCTCGGGGGGTCATGGGGGCAGGGGGGCCGGGGGGTGTGGGAAGGGGTCTGGGGGTGGCTGAGGAGGGGGCTGCTGGGGCTCCAGGGGGGCTGGGGGCTGTGAGAGGGGGTCTGGGGGGGGGCGGGGGGGGGAAATGGGTCTCGGGGGGCAGATTTGCGCTCTGTGGAGCTGGAGGGGGGCACAAATGGGTGAGGGGGGCACAAATGGGTGGGGGGCAGGTCGGGCTGGGGGGGGCACAATTGGGTCTGGGGCGCAGGTCAGGCTGGGGGGCACAAACGGGTCTGGGGGGCAGGTCAGGCTGGGGGGCAGGTCAGGCTGTGGGGGGGGCAGGTCAGGCTGGGGGGGCACAAACGGGTCTGGGGGGCAGGTCAGGCTGGGGGGCAGGTCAGGCTGTGGGGGGGGCACAAACGGGTCTGGGGGGCAGGTCAGGCTGGGGGGGCAGGTCAGGCTGTGGGGGGGCACAAACGGGTCTGGGGGGCAGGTCAGGCTGTGGGGGGGGCAGGTCAGGCCGCGCAGGGTCTCACCTGGCGTAGGTGGGGGTCACCACGTAGATGGTGGGCAGGGCCCGGCCCCCCCGGCGCTGGGGGCTCCCCGGGCCCCCCCCGCGCAGCCCCCGGCAGCCACTCCCGGTCCCGGCGCCGCTCGGAGCAGTCGCAGGGCTGCCCTGGGGGGGCGGAAATGGGGGCACGGGGGGGGTCAGCGGGGCACGGGGGGGCCGGGGGGGGGGCAGGGACCCCCCGGCTGCCCCGGCCCCCACTCACCGAGCTGCAGCAGGGCGCAGAGCAGCCCCACCAGCGACACCGCGAAGTAGACGATGAAAACGTTCTTCAGCTTCAGGCGCATGGCGGCGCCGGGGTCGGGGGGCGCGGGGGGCGCCGCCGGAGCTGCGGGGGGCTCTGGGGGGGGGGGCCCGGGGGTCCCAGGTCCCCTGCGGGGTGCTGGGGGGCTCCAGAAGGGGTCCTTGGTCCTCCAGGGCGTCCTGGAGAGGGTCGGGGGGGTCTCAGGTGTGCCAGGGGGTCTTTGGGGAGGGGTCCGGGGGTCCCAGGTGCTCTGGGAGGTCCCGGGGGGGGGGGGGGTCCGGGGGGTCTCAGGGCTCTGGGGGGGTCCCAGGTGCTCCAGGGGGTCCTGGGGGGTCTCGAGGCTCTGGGGAGGGTCCCAGGTGCTCTGGGGGGTCTTCGGGGGGGGTCCCGGGGGGGGGTCCGGGGGATGCCAGGTGCTCCAGGGGGTCCTGGGGGGTCTCGGGGCTCTGAGGGGGGTCCCAGGTGCTCTGGGAGGTCTTCGGGGGGGGAGTCCGGGGGGTCTCAGGGCTCTGGGGGTCCTGGGGGGGGGGGTCCGGGGGATGCCAGGTGCTCCAGGGGGTCCTGGGGGGTCTCAGGGCTCTGGTGGGTCCCGGGGGGTCCTGCCTTGGAGCCCCCAGCACGCTCTGCCCGGGGCCGTTCCCGCCCCCACCCCAACACCCCCAGTACACCCCAGTACCCCCCCCCAGTTCGTGCCCCGTATCTCCCCCCGCGCCCCCCCCGCGCGCAGACGTGGCGCCGTTGCCAGGCGACGGGAGCGGGACTCACCGCGCGGCAACCGGCGCCGCTTCCGGGCCGCGAAGCTTCCGCGGGGCCGGGCCCGGCCGCCACTTCCGGTCCGCGCCGACCGCGCTCCGGCCGCCACTTCCGGCCGCGGTCCGACCCCCGCGGGCTCCGGCCCGCCGTGACCCCCCGCGCACAAGGTTCCGGCCTGCGCCCGCCCCCCCCCTACCCCCCGCGGGAACCCCAAAATCTCACTTTTTTTCCTTGGTTTTATTTGTCTTTTATCAAAACTCCGCGTGGGGCCGCCCGGCCCCGCCCGGCCGCGGGAGGCAGAGAGGGGGCTTGGCTCTGACCCCCCCGCCCCAGAGGCCCCGCTGGGGGATGAGGGGAGGGATGAGGGGAGGGGGCTCCCCCAAACCCCAGCTGACCCCCGCTGGCTGGGGGAGGGAGGAGAAAAAGGGGGGGAGGGGTTGTGAAGGGGGGAGGGGCAGGAAGGAGCGGGGAGGAAGGGGAGGGGGATGGAGAGGGGGAGGGGCGGGGGCACGAGGAGGGGCACGCAGAGCCTTGGTCCCCAGCCCCCCAGCCCCCTGCCCCCCAGCCCCACACTTGGGGGGCAAAGGGAGGGGGCGGGGGTCAGAGGCAGCGTGTGACCCCCTCCCCCACCTTGCAGCCCCCCCAAAACCAACCGGGGACAAACTCCCGCTACAGCAGCCAAGGGAGCAGGGGGCGGGGGGAAACCCCTGCCCCCAGGTTTGGGGGTGGTCCCGGGGGGCTGTGGGGGGTCCCGGGGGGGTGTGGGGGAGGAGCTCCCCCCCAACCCCCCAGCAGCAGCCCCCCCCTCTGCATTATCGCAGGACGATGGCCCAGTCAGTGCCGATGGGGACCCCCGGCTTGCGCAGGGTGAGGACGGAGGTCTCGGCCTCGTGCTGGAAGTCGAGGTGGGTTTCGGGGCCGTCTGGGGGAGGGGGGAGGACAGGGGGTGAGGGTGGGGGGGTTTGGGGGGTGTACCCATCCCCGGGACCCCCCTCCGAGCCCCTACTCACCCGCGGGACGGAGAAGGACGGCGGCCGGTTTCCCCGCGCCCAGGATCACCACGCGCTCCAGCCAGGCCGGGGTGTCAAAGGAGCCCCGGGGTCCGCGGAGCTGCGGGGAAGGAGAAAGGGGGGGTCCAGGGGGGCTCCAGGGGGCTCCAGGGGATCCCTGGGGGACTCGGGGGGCCTGGGGGGCTCGGGGGGGAATCACCTGGCCGTCAGGGTGTTGCCGGCGAAGGTGAACTGCCGGTGCAGGTAACGCGATTTTGTCTCGTAGTCAAAGCTCTCCCCGTCGTCCAGGAAGAGATCGCCCTCCGCTGTGCCCTGGGGGGCACGGGGGGTAAGAGGGTGTTGGGGGGCGTAAGGGGGGTTTGGGGGGGGGTCTGCACTCACCTGGGGGCTGAGGGCCACGTAGAGGGTGAAGGGATCCCCCCGCATGCACTCGGTGGAGCGCCGCGCCCGCTCCTGCCGCGGCACCACCGTCCCCCCGCGCTGGAACACCGGCACCTGCGGGGAGAGGGGGGTGGGCCCGGCCCCCAGCCCCTCCAGCCCCCCAGCCCTCCCCCACCCACCACCCCCTCCCAAACCCCCCAGCCCCTCCCCGTCACCCACACTGCTCATGGACACGGGCACGTAGAGCGTCTGGGGCGCGTGGTGCTTTTGGTGGGAGGTGACGTCGTACCAGACCTGGGGGTAGCAGAGAGCTGGTTTGGGGAGGGGCAGCGGGGGGTGAAACGGGCTCCCACGCCCCCCCCTCGGAGCCTGCAGCCCCCCCAAAGCCTGCAGCCCCCCGCCCAGCTCACCTCGCCCTTGCCGGGCAGGTAAACCTGCACGCCGCGCGCGCCTTGCTCCGTCACGGGGTGCACCAGCAGCGCCCTGTCTGCGAAAACGGCGGCGGGGTGGGGGTCAGCGGCGGGGGCGGGGGGTCCCGGGCGGGGACAGGGGACCCCCCGCGGGGGGGCGGGGACAAGCCCCCCCCTCACCGATCAGGTACTGGTCATCGATGGCGAAGGTGGCGGTGTCCTCGGGGTACTCCATCCACAGCGGCCTGGCGGCACGGGCGGGTCGGCGTTTATTTTGGGGGAGGACGACGCGCACACGCGCGCGCCCCCCGCGCCCGCTCACCTCATGACGGGCAGCCCGCGGCGGTGGCTGCGGTAGAAGGCGGTGTACCAGAAGGGCAGCAGCGCGTAGCGCTGGCGCACGGCGGCGCGGATCAGCGCGGCCGTCTCCTCGCCGAAGAGCCAGGGCTCGCGCCGCGCCGTGTCCAGGTGCGCGTGCGCGCGGAAGAAGGGCTGGAACGCGCCCGCCTGGTACCAGCGCACCAGCAGCTCCGCCTCGGGGTTCTTAAAAAAGCCCCCCACGTCCGCTGCGAGGGAGGGGGGGGGGGGGGGCGGGCGGGGGTCAGCGCGCGGCGCCCCTCCCCCGGCCCCGCGTCCCGCCCCGCGTGGCGCCCCGCTCACCGCCGCAGAAGGAGAGCGCGGCCAGCCCGAAGCTCAGGCACATGGGGATGGAGATCCGGAGGTGCTCCCACTCGGCGGCGTTGTCGCCCGTCCACACCGCGCCTGCGGGGCACCCACAGCCGCGAGGGGGGTGGTAATAGTTGGGGGGGAGGGGGGCGTAAATATGAAGGGGGGCCCCCAGCCTCACCGTAGCGCTGCGAGCCGGCGAAAAACGCGCGGCTGAGCACGAAGGGGCGGCGCTGCCCGCCCGAGCGCTGGATCTGCCCCTCGGCCGTCGCCATTTGCTGCGCGGGGGGAGGAAAAAAAACCAAACAAACCTCAAAATATCGTAAAACTGACGCGGCGAGGGGGCGTGGGGGGCAGGGCGCCGCGCTCACCACGTAGAGGCCGTAGAGGTTGTGCAGGTCGCGGTGCTCCCAGCCGCCGTGGTGCACCGCGTCCTTGTGCATCGTCACCTCGGGGCCGCTGAACACCGACGGCTCGTTCATGTCGTTCCAGGTGAACAGGTTCTCCGTCGAGCCCTGGGCGGGGGGGGGGGAACGGCGAGGTGGGGGCACGGGGGGGGCGCACGCGGCCGCGGGGGGGCCGGCGGCGGGGGAATCCTCACCTCGTACTGGTCGTACGCGAACATGGAGGCCCACCACGCGCGCATGGCGGGGTTGGTGAAGTCGGGGTACGCGGCCGAGCCTGGGGGCAGCGCAGGGGTCAGCGTGGGCCCCCCGTCACCTCAGGACCGCCCCCCCGTCACCTCGGGACCCCCCCCAGTCTCGGCCCCCTCACCCGGCCAGCACCAGCCCTCGTAGTCGCCGCCGTCCTTCGTCTTGACGTAGAAGCCGCGCGCGCGCAGCTCGTTGTGCACGCGGTAGCCGCCGTCCACCTTGATGTGGGGGTCCACGATGCTGACCATCTGCGGGGGGGCAGGGGGGCGCAGATCAGTACCCCGGAGGGGGTCCCGCAGCCCCTGGGCGGGGGTCGCGCCCCCCCCCCACCCCAGACCTTGCGTTTCCTGGCGGCCAGGCGCTCCAGCATGGCGCGGGGCTGGGGGAACTTGCTGGGGTCCCAGGTGAAGTAGCGCTTGCCGTCGGCGTGCTCGATGTCCAGCCAGAGCACGTCGCAGGGCACGGCGTGCTCCTCGAAGCCGCGCTCCACCGCCGCCACGTCGGCCTCGTCGTTGTAGTTCCAGCGGCTCTGGTGGTAGCCCAGCGCGAAGAGCGGGGGCAGCGCCTGCGTGCCTGCGGAGGGGGGGCCGGGGGGCTGGCAGCGGGGCCCGCGGCGCCTCCCCCGAACCCCGCGGGACCCCCCCCGGCCCGGCCCGTACCGGTGAGGGCGGTGTACTGCCCCGCCACGGCGGCGGGCGTGGGGCCCAGCAGCAGGAAAACGTCGATGATGCCGCTCTCCGACATCCAGCGCACGTCGGTCTGCGGCGTCTCGCCCCCGCCCTGCATGTAGTCCAGCAGCTTCCCGAAAAGCGTCTGCCGGCGCGGAGCGGGGCGTCAAAACCTCGCTGGAACCCCCCAAAAAAAACCAAACAAAACCCCAAACAAACAAAAACCCAAAACAAAACCCCCAAAAACCCGAAAACAACCCCAAACAAACAAAAACCAAAACCCCCCAAAAAACTAAACCCAAAAAAAACCCCCTGAAAAACCAAAATCCCCCCCCCAAAAAACCACACAAAACCCCCAAAAAAACCCCAAAACCTGGTCCCCCCGCACCTTGCCGGCCGTGTTGGAGCTGATGTCCACCCAGGTCTCGGCGGCGTTGAGCCAGAAGAGGCCGAGCGTGCGGCGCGCGCCGTGCGCCAGCAGCAGCGGGACGGAGCCGTAGAGCGCCATGGGGGTGTACAGCTCGTACTGGAACACGTCCAGGTTGTAGAGGCGGTACGGGTCCCCCCCTCTGCGGGACGGGACGGGACAGGCCGGGGCGGGTCAGCGGCCCCCCCGCCGCCGCGCGGCGCCCCCCGCCCCCCCCCCCCCCCGCGTGCGCTCACTCGGTGGTGCGCAGGCGCAGGCTCTCGGCGTGCTCGGGGATGCCGTACACGTGCTCGAAGCCGGGCAGCGAGAAGTCCAGCCCCACCGACGTGGGTCCTGCGGCGGGACGGGGAGCGGGGGGGTGTGCGGGGGGGTGAAACCCGGAGCCCCCCGCCCCGCGCCGCCCCCCCCCCCCCCACCGAACCCGCGGCGCGGGCCTCACCGTTGGGTTTGCTGTCCGTGTGCGTTTTGAACGTCTCCTCCCAGGACCCCGGCTCGTCGGCGGGCTCGGCGGGCTGCGGGCCAGCGGCCGTTAGCGCTGGGGGGGCGCAGGGGCTCCCCCCGCCGAAAAACGACCGCAAAGGGGGCGCTCCCCAGCCGCCCCGCCCCGCGGTACCTCCTCGCCCCGCTCAGCGGCGTCCCCCGTCGCGGCGCCGGCTCCCTCCTGCCCCTCGGCCGCCGCCCCCTCCTCCGCCGCGGGCTCGCCGGGGGGGTCCCTGGGGGGGGCGCGGGGGCGGTTACGGGACATCCCGGTCGCCGCTCCGGCGTCACCCGCGCAGCAGACTCGCGGTGGGGACGGGACGGGACGCCCCCGGCGCCCCCCCCGAAACGAGGGGAACGCTCCAGCCGCCCCCCCCCCTCCTCCAGCTCGCACGGGGCGGGGCGCGGCTCCTCGCTTTTGGGACGGGGACGGCTCCTGCCCCCTTCCCCCTCCCTCCCGCCGCGGGGGTCCGGCGTCCCCGGGCCAGGGGTCCCGTGGGGGGGGGGCGGGTTTTGGGGGGCAGGGGAAGCAGAGACAGCAGCAGCAGCCGCGGATTTACCTATGGAAAAGGCTCTTGATCCTATCCCACAAGCTACCGACCGAGCTACTAAGTTTATCCGAGAAACTGGGGCGCGGGCGGGGGGCAAGCGCAGCCAGAAACAGAAACACAGCCGAGAGTCAGCGCCAGGAGCCGCCGGCCCCCCCGCCCCCCGGGCCCCCCGCGGCCCGCCCACCCCGCTTTTCGGGCAGCGCTGCCGTTCTCCCCTCCCCCTTTCCCCTCGGGCGTCCCAAGTCCCCGGGAGGGGGGTGGGATTTTTTTGGGCGTTTTTTTTTTTGTCCCAAGTCCCCGGGGCGCGAGGAGGGGGGAAGCCGATGGCGCCCCGCCGTACTCACGAGTCCCGCCGGCGCCGCAGGTGCTCGAAGAAGAGGAGGCCGCGAGCGTTGACGCTGCAGAGCAGCTCCCGGCCCTGCAGCAGATCCATGCGGAACGGCTTCTCCGTCACCAGCAACCGGTGTCCCGCCGGGCCCAGCGCCAGCTCCAGGCTCCCCTCGTCCCGCGCCGTCACCGCCAGCCTGCCCGGGAAAAACCGGGGTGGGTGCCGACAGCGGCCGCGTGCCCCCCTCGCCCCCCCCGGCCCCGCCCCGCGCTCACCGCTCCGCCGGCGGCTCGGCCACCAGCACGTCCGGCACCTCGAAGCGCGGCCGCGGCGGGTTCAGCTCCTTGATGCGGATGCGCGTGGCGTTGCCCCGCAGCCCCCACAGCTCCAGCAGCAGCGGGACCTGCAGGCGAGCGGGCAGACGCGGGTGGCGGCAGCGGGACGATGCCGCTCGCCGCCGCGGCGGTGTCCTCGTCCCCCCGCCCCCGGCCCCGCGCCGACCTTGGTGGCTTCGTTGACGAGCTGGAGCCGGGCGGCGTCGGGCCCGAGCTGCAGCGACTCCAGGACGGCTCGGTACGGCGAATTCCCGGGCTGGAAGCTGCGCTGGCGCCTGCAGCGACGGCGGGGGGGAGCCTGAGCGCTGCCCCCGGCCCCCGGCCTGGACCCCACCCCCCGCCCCACCCTGGTACGGATTCGTCTCCTCTCTCCCCACCCCGGGACCCGTTCCCCCACCCCGGGACCCGTTCTGCCCCCCATCCCCACCCCGGTACCGCTTCCCCTGCCCCCTCCCCGCCCCGGTACCGGTTCCCCCGCCCCCTCCCCGCCCCGGTACCGGTTCCCTCATCCCAGGACCCGTTCTGCCCCCCCCTCCCCGCCCCGGCACCGGTTCCCCCGCCCCGGTACCGGTTCCCCCCGGCACCCACCGGCAGAAGCCGCTCTGCTCGCACGTTTTGAAGTTGCTCCGGTCCACGGCCAGGGCGGCCCCGAGGCAAATGGCCGCCCACAGCAGCCGCCTGGGGGGGGGGGGGACGGGACACCGGGGGTGGGTCGGGGCGAAGGGCAGGGCCGCGGCTCCGCCTCCGCCACGGCCGGGAAGGGCGGGGGGCACCGGGTGCAACCGGAGTGGGGAGGGGGCGCGGGGGGTGGGGGGCCTGGGCCGCAGCTCGGGCCCTGGGGGTGGGGGGGGGCCCTGGGGGTGGGGGAGCCCGGCGGCAGCCTGCGGCTGGGGGGTCCGAGAGGCGGGGGACCGGTTGAGGGGGACCCAGGGGAGGGTGAGGGGGTGGGGGCCCCGCCGGGGAGGGGGGTTTGGCCCGGATTTGGGGGGGGCGGGGGACGGGGGGTCCAGGCCGCAGGGTCCCGCCGAGCCCCACGCTCACCTCCCCGGCGCCGCCGCCATCTTGGATCGGGCCTGACCCTTCACCCCGCCCCTCAGCCCCACGCCGCCGCGCCCCATTGGCTGTGGGGAGCCCCGCCCCCCCGGACACGCCTTTTCCCATTCGCTCCCGGCCCGGCTCACCTGGTTGCCGGGGAGACCGCAGGGCCCGCCCCCTCTCCGACCCGTCATTTGCGCGCCAGACGTGATGGATGGGAGCTCTCACCAATCAGAGTGCGAGTTAGGGAAGAGGCGGGGACACACCGTGCAGCTGGGGAAAGGCAGACCAATGAAAGCGCGGAAAAGCTGAGTGACACATCCGAGCGCCCACACAGAACACCCCCCCAGCCACCCGCTGGGGGCTTCCCCGGCAACGCCCCGCCCCCGCGGCCATGGTAACCACGGCCGTGGCAACCGCGGTCCGCCTCTTCACGGCCGCAGGCGCCAATCACCAACTTGCTCGCATGAGTGGCACGAGATACCGACCAATCACCTGGCGCCACTGATTCCGGTCGGGTCGACCCCCGTTGAGCGGCAGGCGTTGCGGCCAATGGAAGTTGCCGTTGCGCGCCGGCCGGGCTGCCTATCAGCGTGGAGGGGCGGGGCGTCGCCAGGCCGCTGCTTTGTGGTGAGTAGGGAGGGGAAGGGGGGGGGGCGCCGGGCCGGGACCGGGACCGGTCGCACCGGGGCCGGACGGTGCGGAATGGGCTTGGCCGGCGCTGAACGGGGCCGTGCCGGGCCCCGCTGGGGCTGACTGGGGCCCTCACCGGGCCTGAATGGGTCCAAACGGGGCTGTCCGGGCGCCACTGGGCCGGACTGGGCCTCAGCGGGCCCAACTGGGGCCCTGACTGGGCCTGAACGGGGCTGAGCGGGCCCCGCTGCACCAGCCGGTCCCCCGCGGCCCGGCTGACCCCCGCCCCGTCCCCCCGCAGGCCGGAGACCATGGAATTCCCGGAGCACAGCCGGCAGCTGCTGCGGGGGCTCCGGGAGCAGCGGGCCCAGGGTTTCCTCTGCGACTGCACGGTGCTGGTGGGCAGCGCCCCGTTCCCGGCTCACCGCGCCGTGCTGGCCGCCTGCAGCGCCTTCTTCCACATGTGTTACGCCGAGCGCTTGGATAAAGGCGACTTGGTTTGCCTGAACAGCGAAATCGTCACGCCGCCCGCCTTCGGGCTGCTGCTGGAGTTCATGTACGAGGGGCGGCTGGCGCTGGCCGCCACGCCGCTGGAGGACGTGCTGGCGGCCGCCAGCTACCTGCACATGAACGACGTCGTCAAGCTCTGCAAGAAAAAACTGCAAGCGCGCGTCCCGGCCGAAGCCGACAGCACCAAACGGGAGGAGGAGGAGGAGGAGGAGGAGGACGCCCTCGGCAGCCCCCCGCAGCCGCCGGCCGCTCCCCAGCAGCCCAGCCCCGGGGCGCCCGGCCTGGCTCTCCCCATCCCGGCTCCCCAAACCGGGGGCAGCGGCGAGGAGCAGGGCGCTCTCCCCGCGGAGCCGCCGGCATCTCGCGTGGACATGGCCGATACCACGCAGCCCGGCGTGGAGAGCGACTGGGCCCGCGCCGCCACCGAGCTTCCCCTCCCCAGCCCCAGCAGCTCGACGGAAGCCGCCCCCCGTGCCGCCGCCTTCCCTGGCGGGGAGCTGCCCGCTCCGGGGGGGCTCTGGGCGCCCACCGCCCCCGCTGGGCTGCTCCCCGCCGCCGTCAAGGTGGAAGCCATCGTTATCTCCGACGAGGAACCCGAAGGCGGCGCCCGGCGCCCCGCCGGCCTTTTCCCCGCGCCGTCCCGCGCCCCTCGGCCGCCGGCTTTTGGGGAGGCGTCGGGGGAGCCGCCGCCCTTCGGGCTGCCGGTGCTGCGGGAGCCGCTGTTCCTGCCGCCGCTGGAGGGGCGCGGGGGCTTCGGGCTTTTCGCCGAGGAGGCTCCCACCTGTCCCACCTGCGGGAAAACCTTCTCCTGCTCCTACACCCTGCGCCGCCACGCCACCGTGCACACGCGGGAGCGGCCCTACGAGTGCCGCCACTGCCTGCGCAGCTACACCCAGTCCGGGGACCTCTACCGCCACATCCGGAAGGCCCACAGCCACGGGATCCCCGCGCGGGGGGCGGCCCACGCCGACCACGACCGCGACTGCGAGAACCCGACCTGAACCGGGGAGCGGAGGGGGGCCGGCGGGCGCGGGGACCCGGCGGGCGCAGGGACCCGGGGGACTCGCGGGGGCGTGGCCTAGGGGCAGGGGGCGTGGCCGAGGCGGGGGCGGGGCCTCTGGGGGCGTGGCGGGTGTACGGCAGTCACGTGGGGCAATAAAGCGCTGCCGGCAACGAGGAAAGCGATTGGTCCCGGAGGGGGCCTGGGGTCACGCCCACGCGGCGGCGCCCCGCCCTCCATTGGTTGAGGCGCCATCCAATAGGCGAGCGGCGCCGGCAGCGCGCCGGGCCCGGAGCGGCGCATGCGCGCGCTGGCTCCGCCATGCCGCGGGCGCCCCCTAGCGGACGGGAGGAGCTCGGGCGCCCCCTGGCGGACGGGAGGAGCTCGGGCGCCCCAGTCCCGTCCCAGTCCAGCCCAGTCCCAGCCCAGCGGGCTCCAGCGCACCTCCCGTTCGACCCCGCGCCGGCGAACCCCCGTTCTGCCACCCGCATCCCGCGCTGCTCCCAGTCCGGTTCCGCTCCCCCCCAGTCCCTCCGGGGTCACTGGGGTCACAGGACCCAGTCCTGTCCCAGTCCCTCCCAGTCTGTTCCACTCTCTCCCACTCCCATCCCAGTCTCTCCCACTCCACCACAGTCCCATCCCAGTGCCCTCCCAGCTTGTCCCACTCCCTCCCAGTCTCTCCACTCCATCGCAGTCCTGTCCTGCGGCCAGTCCATCCCAGTGCCGTCCCACCCGCTCCCAGTGCCATCCCAGTCCCACCTCACCCTCTCCCAGTCCCTCCCAGTGCTCCCCAGCGCCGCACACGGACCCTGAAATCACTTTAATCACAAAAATAGAGCTCTGTGCGACGGCACCTACAAAACCGGGGGGCGGGGGGGGCCGGGGCGGGCGCCCCGCGCCCGGGTCAGGAGCAGGCGGGGGGCCCCCGGGGGGCGCAGGCGGGGGGGGCCCCCCCGAAGAAGGCGGGTTCGGTGAGGGGGCGCAGGAGCAGCAGGAACAGCAGCACCCCCAGGAGGTAACAGGGGAGCAGGGCGCGGCGGCGGGGGTGCTCCAGCGCGGCCCCCAGCGCCGGGAACCCCATGGAGTTGCAGAAGGAGTGGCACAGCACCGGGCCGGCCAGGTGGCCTGCGGGCGGGACGGGGGCGGGGGGGGCAGCTCAGCACCCCCGGCACTGCCCCGCGCCCCCTGGCCCCGCCCCGCGCCCCCCGGCCCCGCCCACCTGTCCTGAGGAAGATGAAGGCCGTGTAGGCGCCGAAGACGGCCGTGTAGGAGAACTGGAAAGCTGGGGGGAAGGGAGGGGGTTAGGGGGGGCTGGGCAGCTCAAATCCCCCCTTGGGACCCCGAATCTCACGCCAGGCACCCCAACTCCCCCCAGGCACCCCAAATCCCCCCCAGGCACCCCAAACCCCAATCCAGGCACCTCAAATTGCCCTGAGCACCTCAAGTCCCCCCCGGGCACCGAAAATCCCCCCCGGGCACCCTGCACCACCCACCCAGGGTACCCCAAATCCCCACTCGGGCACCCCGTACCCCTCCGAGCACCCAAACGCTCCGTGTGTCCCCCCCGGCGCCCCCAAGCCCCCCCGCGCCGTACCCGCCGACATGAAGATGCTGCCGACCGAGCCCTGCCGGAACCGCAGCTGCTCGATCACGTGGTGAAAATGGGCTGCGGGGTGAGAAACGGGTGTTTGGGGGGGGTCCGGGGGGGGTCCCCGCAGCGGGGCGGGGGTCCCGCACTCACCCACGCCGAAAAAGAGGGGGCAGGCGAGGACGGCGGGGCCGGGGCCGGCGCAGGGCAGCAGCATGGGCAGCATGCAGGCGCGGAACACCAGCTCCTCCGTCAGCGGGGCCACCACCTGGTTGCGCAGCCAGCGCACGTCGCCCAGGCACAGCGCCCAGAACCGGGGGTCTGCGGGACAGGCAAGGCGGGGGGCGCGCCCCAAAACCCACCCCCCCGAAACCCGCCGTGCCCCGACCCAACGGCACCCCCCCCTCCAAAAACAACCCCCCACCGAACTCACCGCGCACCATCGCCCCACGCGGGTCCCCCCAAAACCCAGCGCAGGCCCCTTCCCCACCCCCCAAAACCTGCCGCTGCCCCCCCAAGCCCCTCCCCCTCTTCGGGACCCCCTACCCACCACCCCCAGCTCCTGTCCCCCCCATTCGTGTCCCCCCTTACCGAAAGCCACGCGGACGCCGTCAAGCCAGCGCCAGGGACAATCCATGGAGAGCTGGATGAGGGGCCCCAGGAAGAGAATCTGGGGGAGATGGGGGGTCGGGGGGGGTCAGGGGGGTGAGGGGGGGTCGGGGGGTGCGGGGAGCCCCCAGCCCCACACCCACCATGGTGAGCAGCAGCGGCAGCAGCGTGGCCGGCAGCAGCCCCTCCAGCCGCAGCCCCAGCAGCGCCGGCAGCGGGGTGTCCGGCTGCGGGGAGGAGAAACGGGGGGGGGTCAGGGGTGCCCACCCCCAATTCAGCCCCCCCCCAAACCGGGGTCCCCCCCAGCCTCACCCTGATGCCTGTCAGCTCCCTCCACAGCCAGACGAAGGCGGGGGACAGCCCCGAGACCACCAGGACGCTGGTGAAGCGGCGCTTGATGACGGAGGGGTGGTCCCTGCGGCCCGGGGGGGTCAGCGCGAATGGGGGGTGCCCCCCACCCCACAGGGGCCTCCCAACCCCCAGTGCTCCATGAACCCCGACACCCTGACCCCCCCCCAAGTACCCCCAATGCACCCCACACCCCCCAGGTAGGCTACAAACCCCGCCAGGGCCCCTGGACCCCCAGATACCCTACAGCCGCCCCCCCCCCCCCCCCAGGTACCCTAGAGACCCCCCCCAGATACCGTATAGACCCCCCCAGGTACCCTATACACGTCCCAGATCCCCCCCACGTACCCTACAGCCCCCCAAAACTCCCCCAGGTACCCTAGAGACCCCCCCAGACCCCTCCAGTTCCCCCCAGCCCCCCTCAAGACCCTGTAGCCCCCCAAACCCCCCTCAGCCCCCCTCCAGACCTCCCTCCAGATCCCCTCAGCCTCCCCCATACCCTGTAGCCCTCCCAGACTCCCCTCAGCCCCCCTACAGCCCCCCTCAGTCCCCCTACAGACCCCCACCCCCCGCAGGTACCCTCCAGAGCCCCGGTACCCCGGCCCAGCGCCCCCGGCCCAGCCCGCCCCCCGCACCCCGGCCCAGCGCCCCCGGCCCAGCCCGCCCCCGCACCCCGGCCCAGCCCGCCCCCCGGCCCAGCGCCCCCGGCCCAGCCCGGCTCCCCGTACCCCGGCCCAGCGCCCCCAGCCCAGCCCGCCCCCCGTACCCCGCCCCCCGTACTCCGCCACCCGCACCCCGGCCCAGCGCCCCCGGCCCAGCCCGCCCCCCGTACCCCGCCCCCCGTACCCCGGCCCCCGCAGCCCGGCTCCAGCCCGCCCCCCGTACCCCGCCCCCCGTACCCCGGCCCAGCCCGCCCCCGTACCCCGCCCCCCGTACCCCGGCCCCCGCAGCCCGGCCCAGCCCGCCCCCCGGCCCGTACCGCGGCAGGGGGCTGCCCCACACGTAGAGGCTGCCCACGTAGCAGCAGGCCAGGCCGAGGCAGCCCAGCACCGCGGCGCAGCACGGCCCGGGGCCGCCGCCGGGGACCGGACCCCCGCCCGGCGCCGCTCCCGGGGCCGCCCCGCCGCGGCCCGCGGCCTCCGACACCGCCATGGCGCCGGGGGCGGGGCGAGGGGCGGGGCCTGCGCCGCGGGGCGGGGCGAGGGGCGGGGGCATGCGCCGCGGGCGTGGCCAGCCGCTGCGGGGCGGGGAAGGGGCGTGGCCTTGGGTGGGGGCGTGGCCTGGTGCCACGGGGCGGGGTCCGGAGCAGGGGGCGGGGCGAGCAGCTGCGAAGCCGGTTGGAGCAGGTGTGGGACTGGGATGGGGGAGCGGGGTCGACTGGGGGAACTGGGACTGACTGGAAGAACCGAGACCAACAGGGGGAACTGGGAATGATGGGGGGGAACTGGGAGCATCCAGGAAAACTGAGATCGACTGGGAGAACTGGGACCAGCTGGGGGAAATGAGAACGACTGGGAGAACTGGGACCAACTGGAGGAAGCAGGACCACGTGGAGGAATGGGAACTGACTGGGAGAACTGGGACCATCAAGGAGAACTGGGACAGACTGGGACAACCAATACCACCAAGGGAAACTGGGACCGATGGGGGGAACTGGGAACAACTGGGAGAACTGGGACCATCAAGAAGAACTGGGATTGACTGGGAGAACTGGAACCAGCTATGGGAAACGGGACAGACCCGGGGAACTGGGACCAACTGGGAGAACCAAGAGAAGTAGGGGAATCGGGACTGGGAGAACTGGGATGGACTGGGAGAAGTGGGACCATGTGGAGGAACTGGGACTGACCGGGGGAACTGGGACAGACTTGTGGAGCTGGGATCAACGGGGACCAACTGGGAGAACTAAGACTAACTGGGAGAACTGGGACCACGTGCAGGAACCAGGACTGACGGGGGGAGCTGGGAAAACTGGGACCATCTAAGAGAACTGGGACCGACTGGGAGAACTGGGTTGGAGGTGCCAGTCCTGGAGGCTTCCAGGACCAACCGAACTGGGCGAACTGGGCAGACTGGGCTGGCTCTGTCCCGTCCCTCAGGCCGTCCACTCGGCCAGGCCGGCCACCTCCCCCCGCCAGGCCTGCGGGGGGGGACGGGGGGTTAATGGGGGGGGGGGTCACCCCGGGGACCCCCGGGGACCCGCCACGCACCTCCTCCTCCTCCTCCTCCTCGCGCCGTCCCCTCCGCGCACGGGACCCTGGAGGGGGGACACACACGGGGGGGGTGAGGGGGGGTGAGGGGGGGTGTGAGGGGGTGCGGGTGCCACCCCCCGCCCCGTCCCCCCCCCTCACCCCGCGCGGCGCCGGGGGCTCGCAGGAGGCGCAGGACAGCGACCGCTCGCGGGCGACTTCGGCCAAACGGCGCCGGGCGGCCGCCGCCAGCGCGGGGGTGTCCTCCACCTGCGGGGACAAAGGGGTTGGGGGTGGGGGCGAGAGGCCACTTTTCAGGGGTCCCCCACCCCGGTTTCAGGGTCCGCGTCCCCCTCCCCACCTGCACGGCGCGCAGGCAGGCCCGGCGGAAGCGGGCGTTGGCGCTGGCGGCCACCACGGCCGTCATGGCGGCCGCCGCCACGCGCAGGGACCGCGCCACTCGCTCCTGGTCCTTGCGAAGGGGTTTTGGGGGGGGGGAGGGGTCAGGGGGGCGCTGGCGGGGCCCCCCGCGCGCCCCCCGGCCCACCCCGCACCTCCTGGCGCCGGCGCAGCTCCTCCAGGACCGGGTGGACCAGGGCGCGGAGGCCGCGGGCCAGCGCGGGGCGGCTGCCCAGCAGCGTCCCGTCCAGGTGGGCCAGCAGCAGCCGGCGGGCATCTGGGGGAGGGGGAACGTCACCCCCCCCCCTCCATCGGGGGGGCACCCCCAGAACTCGGGGGCGCCCCCAGAGCAGGGGCCCCCGCGCTCACCGGCGTCGTAGGCCCGGAAGGGATCCTCGTGGCGGAGGAAGAGGAAGAGCAGCAGGGTCTGGGGGTCCCCGCCGGGCGCGCCCCCTCCCCGCCGCACCGCGTAGGTGACGTCGGGGGCCGCCGGCCCTGCGGGGACAAAAGCGGGGCGCTGGGGCAGCCCGGGGGGCCCTCCCGCCGCTGGGACCCCCCCCCACCCCCGCGAGCCCCCCCAAACCTTCCTCGCCCTCCGGGACGGCGCCGGGGGCCACGGAGAAGCCGAATTGCTCCCAGTCCGCCAGCCAGGAGGGGTCTCGGAAGAGCCGTGGCCACCTTGGCGCGGCCGGTAGCCCAGCCGGGTCGTAGAGGAACAAGTGGGCAAGGTCAAGGACAACGGCCTGGCCCGACGGGACCCCCGGGACCCCCCCCAAAAACCTTCCCCGCCCTCCCGTAGGAGGTGGGTGCCGCAGCGAAGCCAAACTGCTCCTGGCTCCCCGACCGAAAGCGGCTCGGAAGGATTGTTAGCCACATTGGCGCGGTTGGTAGCCCAGCCGCGCTGGAGTGCGCGAGGCCAAGGAGAACGGCCTGGCCCCGTGGGACTCCCCCCCCAAAAAACCTTCCTCACCCCCTGGGGGGGTACGGCGAAGCCAAACCGCCCCCAGCGTACCAACCGAAAGGGGCCCGGCAGAGCGGTAGCCGCGTTGGCGCGGTTGGTAGCCCAGCCGTGCCGCGGAGGGCGAGGCGAAGGCGAGGACCCCCCCGGGGCCCCCCGGGCCCCCCCGGATATGGCGGCGGCGGCGAGGCGCGCGGGCAGGCCGGGGCTGGCGCGCAGGCAGGGGCAGAGCGCGGCGGCGGGGAGGGCGCTGAGCTCGCCCCCCAGCCCCGCGGCGGCGGCGGGGGGGGGCAGGCGCAGGCGGACGGGGGGGCCGGCGGCCGGGTGGATCCTGCGGCAGCGGGGGGCTCCCGCGGGGGCTGCCGGCCTGCGGGGGACACGGCGGGGGGCTGCGCCCAGCGCCCCGGGGACGGCGGGGCCACCCGGGCACCGGGTCCCCGTCCCGCTGACCCCCAGGGACCACCCCCGTCCCGCCGACCCTGGGCCCCCAAACCCGTCCCTGTCCCCGTCCCGCCAACCCTGGGCCCCCCAAACCCGTCCCCGTCCCCGTCCCGCTGACCCCCAGGGACCACACCCCCGTCTCCACCCCCGTCCCGCTGACCCTGGGACCCCCCAAACCCGTCCCTGTCCCCGTCCCGCTGACCCTGGGCCCCCCAGGCACGTCCCTGTCCCACTGACCCCAAAATCCCCATCTCTGTCCCTGTCCCTGTCCCCCAAACCCCCCCCCCATCCCCGTCCCCCAAGCCCCCCCCCATCCCCGTCCCACGGACCCCAAGTCCCCGTCCCCGTCCCCCAAGCCCCCCCGTCCCCTCCCCGTGCCCCCCGCCCCCCCGCCCTACGGTGCGAAGTGCCGGCTCAGGACCCGCAGCCGCGCTCCCCCCAGCGCCCCGGCGCGCTCCCGCCTGTGGGAGCAGGGACGGGACGGGGGGTTTGGGGGTCCCCACGACCCCGGCCTGTGGGACCAGGGACGGGACGGGGGGTTTGGGGTCCCCACGACCCTGGCCCCCAGCCCGGCAGGGACGAGCCACCGGGGGGGTCCCCAGGGTGTCCCCGGGGCAGGGGTCTCCCCAGGGCACGGGTGTCCCCAAGATTTAGAGTGTGCCCAGATTTAGGGGTGTCCCCAGGATTGGGGGGTGTCCCCAGATTGGGGTGTCCCCAGCTGGGGGTGTCCCCAGGATTGGGGGTGTCCCCAGGATTGGGGGGTGTCCCCAGATTGGGGTGTCCCCAGCTGGGGGTGTCCCCAGATTGGGGGTGTCCCCAGATTTAGGGGTGTCCCCAGGATTGGGGTGTCCCCAGATTGGGGGTGTCCCCAGATTTAGGGGTGTCCCCAGATTGGGGTGTCCCCAGATTGGGGTGTCCCCAGGATTGGGGTGTCCCCAGATTGGGGGTGTCCCCAGATTGGGGTGTCCCCAGATTGGGGTGTCCCCAGCTGGGGGTGTCCCCAGATGGGGGTGTCCCCAGATTGGGGTGTCCCCAGCTGGGGGTGTCCCGGGCTCACCCGTAGGTGTGCGAGGCCGTGGTGCCATTCACGCTGACGCAGAAGTGAAATTCCACCTGGGGGGGGGGGGGTGTGAGCGCGGGGACCCCCAATCCCCCCCCCCCGCCCCCCGCTGTGCCCCCCCCGCTGTGCCCCCCCGTACCTGGGGGTGCGCCAGGCTGGTCCGGTGCAGGAACCCCCGCAGTGCGGCGCAGGGGGGCGCCGGGGCGGCGGGGGGGGCGCCGAGCTGGGGGAGCTGTGAGAGGGATGGGGGGGCGCCCCAGGGACCCCCCCCACACCGGACCCAGGGGGGGCTGCCTGCTCACAGTGGTTTGGGGGACCAGTCCGGCCCCGCCAGGGGACTGGGACCAGTTTGGGGACCATTCCAAGGCACTGGCACCAGTTTGGGGACAATTCCAACCCCCCCAAGGGACTGGGACCAGTTTGGGGACCCAACTCAGCCCCACTAACTGACTGGGACCAGTTTCGGGGCTGAATCCGACCCCCCCAAGGGACTGGGACCAGTTTGGGGGACCAGCCCAGCCCCACTGAGGGACTGGGACCAGTGTGGGGACCATTCCAACCCCTCCAAGGGACTGGGACCAGTTTGGGGGACCAATCCAGCCCTGCTAACGGACTGGGACCAGTTTGGGGCCCAGCCCCGCCCCCCCCGGCCCTGGGGTGTGTTTTGGGGCGCCGCCCACCCCCCCGTGACCCCATTTTCCCGCCCCCCCCCCAAACCAGGCCGCCCCAGCTATATTTATCCACCCGTCCTACTTGCGGCGGGGGCCGCGCTCCCGGGGGTCCCCGGCCCCGATTCCCCCCCCCCCCCCAAGGTCACCCCGGGGTGCGGGGAAGGAGGGCGGCGGGGTGGGGGGGGCAGGGGGCGGGGGACCCCCCAAACCTCACCTGGAACGCCCAACGCAGCCGGGCTCGGCGCAGGATCCGCTCGCAGCACGGGGAGGGGGCGTGGGGGACCCCCGCGAGCTCCAGCACCCCCGGGCGGCTGCGGGGGGCGGGTTTTTGGGGGGGGGGGTCACAGTGAGGACCCCCCGGGGGGGGGGTTGTGGGGGGTTCGCCTCCTACCCCCCGCAGCGCCTCCACGCTGACGTCCCGGCTCAGCTCCCCGGCGGCCGCCACTGCGGGGACAGGGGGGGCGTTGGGGTCTCCTCAGCGCCCCCCAGCCCCCCCCCCCCCCGCCCCAAGCCCCCCACCCACCGGTGAGGGTGCAGCGGGGCCGGCCGGCGCCCCCTCGGCCCTCAGCGCCAGCAGCAGGGCCCCCCCGCCGGCTCCCCGCGGCCGGGGGCTGCAGGCCCAGCAGCAGCCGCTCCAGCACCTGCGGGCACGGGGGAGGTGGGGGGCAGCGCGGACCCCCGACCCCCATAGAGACCCCCCCAGATCCCCCCCATCCCTCCTCCAGACCCCCACCACCCCCGGAGACCCCCATCCTCCCTAGGCACCCTTGGCCCCCCAATCCTTTTCGGGGACCCTTCATTCCTCTAGGCCCTCCCAATCTTTTTTGGGGACCCCTGACTCCCCCAGGGACCCCCCCACGTGCCCCAGTGACCCCTGACCCCTCCAATCGCTTTTGGGGACCCCTGACTCCCCCAGGGACCCCCCCCCCACCCGCCCCAGTGACCTCTGACCCCCCCGAAGCCCCTCTCCAATTCGTTTTGGGGACCCCCGACCCCCCGGGCCCCCATCCTTCCCAGTAACCCCTGACCCCTCCAAACCCCCCGAATTCTTTTGGGGGATCCGTGACCCCCCCCCCCCCCGAGACCCCCCCCATCCTTTTTGGGGACCCCTGACCCCCTCAAGGACCCCCCCCCCGCACCGCGCGCACGGCCTCCTCCGCCATGGCGCGAGCCCCGCCGCCCCGCTCCCCCCGCTCCCGCGAGCGCCCCCTGGCGGCGCGGAGGAAGACGGGGCCGCGCCGGGGACACCCCCCCCCTTTTCCCCCGGGGGAGGGGCGGTCGCCATGGCAACGGGAGGGGCAGCGCCTCCCCCTCCCCGAAGGGCGGGGCCAGCGGAGCCGTCGCCATAGCAACCGGCCCCCCGCCCCTCCCCGCGGCGGTGGAACCGGCTGGGGTTGTTAAGGCGACGGCTGGCCCCGCCCCTCCCAGCGCGGCCACGCCCCTCCCCGCCGTGCGACCACGCCTCCGCAGCGCGGCCCCGCCCCCTGCCGTCCGCGCCGCCGCGGGTGTGATGAGCTGCCGCGTTCTCAGCCCGCTCCGCCACCGCAGCGCGCAGGTAGGGACCGCGCGGGGCCGCCGGGGGGAGGGCGGGGGGGGGCCGCACGCACGACCCCCTCCCGAGCCGCCAGCCCGCAACCCCCCGGCCCCGCATCTCCCCCCCCGCCGCCTCCCGCCGGTCCCGCATCCCCCGGCACTGCGGCAGCCGCTCCGCGCCGAGCGGGCCCCCCCCCCCCCGCTCCCCGCACCCCCCGGCTTTGTCCCGGGGTCCCGCGGCCGCTGCGGGGCCGCGCTCGGGACCCCCCGCCGTGTCCGCGTCCGGCGGGGGGGGCGGGGGCGGCTGATCCCGCACTAAGAGCATTAACTGCCGGCCGGCGCGGCCGCGGGGGGCGGGGGGGGACGGGAGATTGAGGAGGGGGCTTCGGGGGGTCCCCGGAGAGGGTGGGGGGGGGGGCCTTGGGGGGCTCAGGGGTCCCCGGGAAGGATGGGGGGTCCCCGGGGGTCAGGGGGCGTTAGAGAGGATGAGGGGGTGGGGGTCTCTGGGGGAAGTCAGGGGTCCTCAGAGAGAGCTGGGGGGGTCGTGGGGGTTTTAGGGGGCCCTGGGAAGGATTGGGGGGGAGCCGGGGGGGCCAGGGGTCCCCGGAGAGGATGGAGGGGATCTTTCGGGGGGTGGGGGGGGGCAGAGGGGTCAGGGGTCCCGGAGAGGATGGAGGGGATCTTTTGGGGGGTGGGGGGGCCAGAGGGGTCAGGGGTCCCCGGAGAGGATGGAGGGGATCTTTTTGGGGGAGGGTCTCTGGGGGGCTCAGAGGTTGTTGGGGAGGATGGGGGGGGACCCTCTTGGGTGTGGGGGGGTCTCTGCTGGACGGGGGGTTCTCTGCTGGACGGGGGGTTCTCTGCTGGACGGGGGGGTCCCTCCCCCTGCTGCCGCCTCCCAAGGTGACAGCCCCCCCCCCCAACCGCCAGGACCCCCCCGGGGCAGCCATGTTGTCCCCCCCGGCCTACGACAGCCTGGAGCTGCAGCGCCCGTTCGGGGACGTCAACAACCGGTGGGACGGCGCCGGGGAGGAGGAGGAGGAGGGCGAGCAGGACGAAGGCAGCTCCGCGCGCCGCTTCGAGCGCTCCCGCATCAAGGCCTTGGCCGGTACGGGGCGGGGGGCACCCCGAAAAGCGGGGGGAGACGCGCCGTGGATACGTGAGCGGCGCCCTAAAAACCAACGACAGAGCGCCCCCGGAAAGGGAGGGGGCGGCTCGAAGAAGGGAGACCCCCAAAATGAGCGGGACCCCCCCCGAAGTCTGTGGGGGAACCCCGACCTGCCGAGGAGGTTTAAAAACTCCCAAAAATAGGGAGCACCCTCAAAAATGGGGGCACCCCAAAAAAGAAGGAGGGCACCGCAAAAACGGGGGGCACCCAGAATGGGAGGAGACTCCCAAAAATTGGGGAGGGGGGGGTCCCAAAACGGGAAGAGGGGAGCCCAAAGACATGGGGAGCGCTCCCCAAAATGGGGGGGGACTTCAAAAACGGGAGGAAACTCCCCAAAATGGGGGAGACCCCGAAAACGCGAGTGCCCCGGAAAAATGGGAGGAGACTCCGAAAAGGCGGGGGGCGCCGAATCCGGAGGGGAAGCCAAAACTACGGGGAGCACCCCAAAAATGGCGTGGGACCCCAAACACGGGGGGGGGCTCGAAAAATGGGGGCACTCCAAAACCTGGGGGCAGCACCCCAAAAATGGCGTGGGACCCCAAACACGGGGGGGGGCTCGAAAAATGGGGGCACTCCAAAACCTGGGGGCAGCACCCCGAAATAGGGAGGGACACCGCCTCAAACCGGAGGGGGCACCCCAAAACCGGGCGCACACGCGTGCACACGCAGACGCACACGGGCACGTACCCGTGAACGTGCGTGGCCAGGCAGGTACACGCATGGACACGCACGAACAGCCGTGTAAACACACACGCGTGCACACGCGTTTGCATGCTCACGGACGTGCACGCGCGTGCAACTGCCGGCGCACACGGATGCGCATGCTGACACACATGTGCACGTACACGCGTGGGGCCGCGGTGCACACGTGTGCACGCATACGTGCCCACACACGCACAAGCAGACACGCGCGTGTGCGTGCACACACGAGCACCCGCCGGCACGCACACGTGCGTGTGCAGACCCACACGCGCGGACGCCCCCCCCCCAGCTCGCACGCGTGCACACGCGTGTACGCACACGCACGCGCCCGGCCGCCCGACCTGTTTCGCTCCGAGCGCCGGCGCCGCCCTCGCCTGCCCGGCCCCGCGGCCCCCGGCCCCCCCAGCCCCTGCAGACCCCCCGCGGCCCCCCCGCCCCCGTCGGTCCCTCAGGTTCCCACGAACCTCCCTGAAACCACACCCCCCCCCGCCCCCCCCCCCGCACCCCGAAACCGCCGCACCCAAACCCCACGGGGAGACGCCCGACGCCCCCGGACGCCTGGGTCCCCTCGGCTCGAGGGGGAGGGGGCACCCACCCCCGGGGCGCGCACACGCGTGTGCGTGTGGTGGTGGGTGCACACGCGTGCGTGTGGCAGGGGGCCCCAGTTGGCAGCACACGTGTAACTGTGCCCCCCAACACCCCCTAAGCCCCCCATGACCCCCAAATCCCCCCAAATCCCCTCCAAGACCTCCTGTAGCCCCCCAAACCCCCCCCAACCCACCCAATCGCTCCAGAGCCCCCCAGTCCCTTCCCACAGCCCCCCAAGACCCCCCATGGTCCCCCATAGCCCCCCAAGTCCCGCGACCCCCGGGTCCCCCGAGACTCCCTGCAGCCCCTTCAGATCGCCCCCAAGACCCCCCAACGCCCCCCAAAACCCCTCCAAGACCCCCTACGAGCCCCCCACACGGGGCCCCAAAACCCCCCGATCTGCCCCTCAAATATCCCCCAAAGCCCCCCAGTCCCCCCAGATCCCCCTCAGTGCCCCCCAAACTCCCCCGATCACCCCCCTAAGACACCCCAATCCCCCCAAATCCCCCCCCCAGGGCTCCCCAAAACCCTCTAATCCCCCCCCCCCCAGCCCCCGGGGTCTGGCCCCAAATCCTCTTACCTCTAATCCGCGGGCGGCGCCGGGCACGGCTGGCACGGGGCGCTGAGCGCCCCCCCAGGGGGCCCGGGCTGGGGGGCAGGACACACCCCCCAACACACCCCCCCCCACGCCCCCCGGGACCCCCAGTTTGGGGTGGGGTACCTGAGGCTCTGGGTGTCTCATGGGGGTCGGTGGTGCTGCCCTAGGGTGGGGGTCTCTCTGCGGGGCGGGGGTCTCGGTGCAGGGTGAGGGTTCTCTGGCGGGATGGGGGTCCGTGGTGGGTTTGGGCTGCGGGGCAGGGGTCTCGGTGCGGGGCGGGGGTCTCGGTGCAGGGTGAGGGTTCTCTGGCAGGATGGGGGTCCGTGGTGGGGGTCCCTGGTGGGTTTGGGCTGCGGGGCAGGGGTCTCGGTGCAGAGCAGGGGTCTCGGTGCAGAGCAGGGGTCTCAGTGCAGGGCGGGGGGTCCGTGGTGGGTTCGGGCTGCATGGCGGGGGTCTCAGCGCGGGACAGGGGGTCTCTGGCAGGTGCAGGCTGTGGGGCGGGGGTCTCTGTCGGGTGCGGGCTGCGTGGCGGGGTCTCGGTGCGGGCGGGGGTCTCTGTCGGGTGCGGGCTGCGTGGCGGGGTCTCGGTGCGGGGCGGGGGTCCGCGGCGGGTGCGGGCTGCGTGGCGGGGTCTCGGTGCGGGGCGGGGGTCTCTGTCGGGTTCGGGCTGCGTGGCGGGGTCTCGGTGCGGGGCGGGGGTCCGCGGCGGGTGCGGGCTGCGTGGCGGGGTCTCGGTGCGGGGCGGGGGTCCGTGGCGGGTGCGGGCTGCGTGGCGGGGTCTCGGTGCGGGGCGGGGGTCTCTGTCGGGTTCGGGCTGCGTGGCGGGGTCTCGGTGCGGGCGGGGGTCCGCGGCGGGGGTCTCAGCGCCCCCCCCGCAGACGAGCGCGAGGCGGTGCAGAAGAAGACCTTCACCAAGTGGGTGAACTCGCACCTGGCGCGCGGCACCTGCCGCCTGGGCGACCTGTACAGCGACCTGCGCGACGGCCGCATGCTGCTGCGCCTGCTGGAGGTGCTGTCGGGGGAGCAGCTGGTGAGCGGACCCCCGCCCGCCCCCCGCCCCCCGCGGGACCCCCGCCCCCTCCCCGCGACAGGGGAGCGCCCGGGCGGCGCCTTTGCTGGGATCCCCCACAGCCGGGACCCCTTCCCTGGGACCCCCACGCCTGGGACCCCCTCACCGGGACCCCCTTCCCCAGGACCCCGGAACCCTTCCCTGGGACCCCCAGGACCACTTCCCCCTGGGACCCCCGCACCCAGGACCCCATTCCCAGGGCCTCTGGCATCCCAGCACCCCTTCCCCGGGACCCCAGCCCCTGGGTGACCCCTCCCCAGGACCCCCGGCCCCTAGGACCCCCTCTCTTGAGACCCCCAGGACCCCCTCCCCAGCACCCCAGCCCCTGGGTGACCCCTCCCCAGCACCCCAGCCCCTGAGACCCCCTCCCCACGCGCTGGGGGTCCCTGACCCGTGCCGGGGGTCCCTGACCCGCGCCGGGGGTGCTGACCTGTGCCGGGGGTCCCCGACCCGCGCCGGGGGCGCTGACCCGTGCCGGGGGGTCCCTGACCTGCGCCGGGGGCGCAGCCCAAGCCCACCAAGGGCCGGATGCGGATCCACTGCCTGGAGAACGTGGACAAGGCGCTGCAGTTCCTGAAGGAGCAGCGCGTGCACCTGGAGAACGTGGGCTCGCACGACATCGTGGACGGCAACCACCGCCTCACGCTCGGCCTCGTCTGGACCATCATCCTGCGCTTCCAGGTGCCGCCGGGGGTCCCTGAACCGCCGTGGGGGGTCCTGCGCCCGCTGTGGGTCTTTGCCCCCACCTTCTAGTGCCCCCCCCCCCCAAACCGTGGGGTGATCCCGGACCCCCCTCACCCCACGCACCCCCCAGATCCAGGACATCAGCGTGGAGACCGAGGACAACAAGGAGAAGAAGTCGGCCAAGGACGCGCTGCTGCTCTGGTGCCAGATGAAGACGGCAGGGTGAGAGCGCGGCGGGGGGCCCTGGGGGGTCCTGGAGGGTCCTGGAGGGTCCTGGAGGGTCCTGGGGGCCCTGGGGCGCCCCGGGGTCCCAGGCTGAGCCCTCGCCCCGCTGCCTGGCAGGTACCCCAACGTGAACGTGCACAACTTCACCACGAGCTGGAGGGACGGGCTGGCCTTCAACGCCATCATCCACAAACACAGGTGGGGCACGGCGGCGTGGCGCAGGGACGTGGGGTGGGCGCAGGGGGGCAGGGATGTGGGGCAGGGACACGGGGCAGGGACGCGGGGTGGGTGCCGGGGGGCAGGGATGCGGGGCAGGGACGCGGGGCGGGTGCCGTGGGGCGGGCACCATGGGGCAGGGACGTGGGGCAGGGACGTGGGGGCAGGGACGCGGGGCGGGCGCCGGGGGGCATGGACGCGGGGCGGGCGCCGGGGGCAGGGACATGGGGCAGGGATGCGGGGCGGGTGCCGTGGGGCAGGGGATGTGGGCCAGGGATGTGGGGCGGGCGCCGTGGGGCTGAGGTGCCCCCGCTGCGCAGGCCGGACCTGGTGGACATGGAGGCGCTGCGCCGCTGCAACGCGCACTACAACCTGCAAAGCGCCTTCAACCTGGCCGAGCGCGAGCTGGGCCTCACGCGGCTGCTGGACCCCGAGGGTGAGGAGGGGCCGGGGGGCCGGGGGGTGCCGGGGGGCGCCGGGGGCGCTGGGGGCCGGGGGCCGCGCTCACCCACGCCGCGCCGCGCCGCTCCGCTCCGCGCAGACGTCAACGTGGACCAGCCGGATGAGAAGTCCATCATCACCTACGTGGCCACCTTCTACCACTACTTCTCCAAGATGAAGGCGCTGGCGGTGGAGGGGAAGCGCGTCGGGAAGGTGCTGGGGCGCGGCGCGCGGGCGGGGCGCTGGGGGGCGCCGGGGGACGGATGGACGGACAGACGGAGGGAGAGGGGAGATGGACAGGTGGATGGAGGGACACTGGGTGGACGGATGGACGGACGGAGGGAGAGGGGAGACGGACAGGTGGATGGAGGGACACCGGGGGGACAGACGGACAGACGGAGGGAGAGGGGAGGTGGACAGAGATGTAGGAGTGCTCAAGCAGACGGACAGACAGACGTCCAAGGGGACGGACAGACGGACAGGGAGAGGGCAGAGAGGTGAACGGACGGACAGACAGGCAGGGATCGGGCAGGGATCAGGGCGGTGGGATGAGCTGGGGCTGGCGGAGGGACGGATGGACAGGCAGGGATTGGGCAGGGATCGGGGCGGGGGGCGAGCCGGCAGCGGCAGACGGACGGATGGACAGGCAGGGATCGGGCAGGGATCGGGGCAGTGGGATGAGCTGGGGCTGGCGGAGGGACGGACGGACAGACAGGCAGGGATCGGGGCGGGGGGCAAGCCGGCAGCGGCAGACGGACAGACAGACGGACGCGGGCGGGCGGCGCCGCAGGTGCTGGACGCGGCGCGGGAGGCGGAGGAGCTGGTGCGCAGGTACGAGGAGCTGGCGGGGGAGCTGCTGGGCTGGATCGAGCAAACCGTCCTCGTCCTCAACGACCGGCACCTGGCCAACGCCCTGCCCGGCGTCCAGAACCAGCTGCAGGCCTTCAACACCTACCGCACCGTGGAGAAGCCCCCCAAGTGAGCCCCCCGCGCGCCCCGCGCCCCGCCCGGGGGTCCCGCCCGGGGCGGGGGGCTCAGCGCCGCCTCTCCCCCCAGGTTTATGGAGAAAGGCAACCTGGAGGTGCTGCTCTTCACCGTGCAGAGCCGCATGCGCGCCAACAACCAGAAGGTCTACGTGCCGCGCGAGGGCCGGCTGCTCTCCGACATCAACAAGGTGGGACGGGGACGGGGACGGGGACGGGGACAGGGACGGGGACAGGGACGAGGGCGGTACCGCGCCGTGCCGTGCCGTACGGTATCGTGCCGTGCCGTGCCGCGGCGGGAGGGCCGACGGGAGCCGTTGCGGCAGGCCTGGGAGCGGCTGGAGAAGGCGGAACACGAGCGGGAGCTGGCGCTGCGCACGGAGCTCATCCGGCAGGAGAAGCTGGAGCAGCTGGCGGCGCGGTTCGACCGCAAGGCGGCCATGCGCGAAACCTGGCTGAGCGAGAACCAGCGCCTCGTCGCACAGGTGCCGCCGCCGCCGCGCCGACCGGGACGCGGGGGGTCCCGCTGCCCGCCCCCCTGGGACCCCGGGGACCCACCTTTGGGGCTCCCGCTCCCCGCTGCCCTCGCCCCCAGGCACCCAAATTCGGGGGTTCGGCTCCCCAGCACCGCTGGCTCTGGGGTCCCCATTTCGGAGGTCCCGCTCCCCGCTGTCGCTGACCCCGGGGACCCACGTTTGGGGGTCCCGCTCCCCACTGCCACCAACTCTGGGATCCCCAGTTCGGGGGTCCCACTCCCCCCACCACCCGGGGGTCCCCGTGGACGGAGGGTCCGGGCCCCGCCCCGCCCTTACCTCTGGCTGCGCCCCCCGCCCCGCCCAGGACAATTTTGGGACGGAGATGTCGGCGGTGGAGGCGGCGGTGCGGAAGCACGAGGCCATCGAGACGGACATCGTGGCCTACAGCGAGCGGGTGCAGGCGGTGAGCGCGGTGGCGGCCGAGCTGGAGGCCGAGCGCTACCACGACATCCGCCGCGTCCGCACGCGCCGCGACAACGTGGTTCGGCTCTGGGATTTCCTCCGGCAGCTGGTGGCCGCTCGCCGCGAGCGGTTGCTGCTGCACCTGGAGCTGCAGAAGATGCTGCAGGACCTGGCGCACCTCACGGACTGGATGGAGGAGATGAAGGTACCGGCGCGGTGGGCGCGGCGCGGGCGCGGGGCGGGGGGACGCGGCGGCCCGAGCCTGATGCCGCCGTCGCGGTGCCCGCAGGGCCGGCTGCAGTCGCAGGATTTCGGGAAGCACCTGCACGGGGTGGACGACCTGCTGCAGATCCACGCCTTGGTGGAGGCCGACATCGCGGCGCAGGCGGAGCGCGTGCGGGCGGTGAGCGCCGCGGCGCAGCGGTTCGCCCTGCCCGGCGAGGGTGAGTGCGGCTGGGGCGGCCCCCGGGACCCCCGAACCACAGCCCCCCTGGACCCCCGGACCCTGGGATGGCCCCCGACCCTGCTCCCCAGAGCCCCTGGACCCCCAAAACCCAGGGGGTGGCCGGTGCCCCCTGGGACGTCCCCCAGCCTCACGCAGCAGCTGGTGCCCCCTGGAGACCCCCGAACCCCTGGGACCCTCCCCACCCCCCCGGGGGTGGCCGGTGCCCCCTGGACCCCCTCCGGGACGTGCCGGGGGTCCCTGCAGGCTACCAGCCCTGCGAGCCGGCCGCGGTGCGGGAGCGCGTGGCCGCGCTGGAGCTGCGTTACCGGGAGCTGGTGGAGCTGGCGGGACAGCGCCGCGCTCGGCTGGAGGAATCGCGACGGCTCTGGAAATTCTTCTGGGACACCGGAGAGGAGGAGGCCTGGATGCGGGAGCAGGAGCGGCTCCTTTCCTCCGAGGACGTCGGCCGGGACCTGACCAGCTCCCTGCGCCTGCTGAGCCAGCACGCCGCCTTCCGCGGGGAGCTGAGCGGGCGCGCGGGGCCGCTGGAGCAGGCGCTGGCCCGCGGCCGGGGGCTGGCGGCCGAGGGCCGGCTCGGGGCGGCCGAGGTGGCCGAGCGGGTCCGGGAGATGGAGGGACGTTGGCGGACGCTGGCCGAGCTGGCGGCCGAACGCGAACGACGCTTGCGGGAAGCCGCCGGCTTCTTCCAGTTCCAAGCGGAGGCGGCGGACGCGGAGGCCTGGCTGGAAGACGCCTTGCGCTTGGCGTCCAGCCCCGAGCTGGGCCACGACGAGTATTCCACCCGCAGCCTGGCGCGGCAGCACCGGGAAGTGCAGGAGGAGGTGCGGAGCCACCGCCCCGCCATCGACGCCCTGCACGAGCAGGCGCGCGCCCTCCCGCCCGCCTTCGCCGAGCTTCCCGACGTGGCCGGCCGGCTGCCGGCGCTGGAGCGGCGGTACCAGGAGCTGTCGGCGCGGGCCGAGCGGCGGCGGCAGGAGCTGCAGGACGCGCTCAGCCTCTACACCGCGCGCAGCGAGGCGGACGCCTGCGGGCTGTGGGTGGGCGAGAAGGAGCAGTGGCTGCACGCCATGCGCGTCCCCGACAAGCTGGAGGACCTGGAGGTGGTGCAGCAGCGGTGAGCGCCGGCACCAGAGGCGGCGCGACGCGGCCCGGCCTGTGCGCCGGCGGGCGCTGAGCCCCCGTCCCCGCTCCCTGCCCGCAGCTTCGAGACGCTGGAGCCGGAGATGAACAACCTGGCGTCGCGCGTGGCCGCCGTCAACCGTATCGCCGACCAGCTGCTGGCCGCCGACCAGCGCAACCAGGAGAGCGTCCGCGCCACCCGCGAGCAGCTCAACGCCAGGTGAGCGCCCGGCGATGCGGGCGGGGCGCCGGGCAGGACGCAGCCTTGCGCGGGGATGCTGCATCAGGGCGGCAGGGACGGGGGCTCCAGGGAGGGATGCTCCAGGCATGCAGGGATTCTCCGGGCAGGGATGGGTTCTCCAGGCAGGGACGCTCCAAGGCATGGACGGGTTCTCCAGGCAGGGATGGGTTCTCCAGGCAGGGACGGGTTCTCCAGGCAGGGATGCTCCAGGCAGGGACGCTCCAGGCAGGGATGGGTTCTCCAGGCACGGACGGGTTCTCCAGGCAGGGACGCTCCAGGCAGGGACGGGTTCTCCAGGCACGGACAGGTTCTCCAGGCAGGGATGCTCCAGGCAGGGACGGGTTCTCCAGGCACGGACGGGTTCTCCAGGCAGGGACGCTCCAGGCAGGGATGGGTTCTCCAGGCAGGGACGGGTTCTCCAGGCAGGGACGCTCCAGGCAGGGATGGGTTCTCCAGGCAGGGATGGGTTCTCCAGGCAGGGATGGGTTCTCCAGGCAGGGACGCTCCAGACAGGGATGCTCCAGGCAGGGACGGGTTCTCCGGGCAGAGAGGGGTTCTCCAGGCAGGGATGCTCCAGGCAGGACGGGCGGGCAGCCGCCGACAGGCCGGCCATCTTGGTGCGCGGTGCCGGCTGCCGCCTTCCCCCTGACGCCGGCTGCCGCGCAGGTGGGAGCGGTTCCGGGCGCTGGCCGACCAGAAGAAGGAGGCGCTGACGTCGGCGCTGAACATCCAGAACTATCACCTGGAGTGCAACGAGACCACCGCCTGGATGCGGGAGAAGACGAAGGCGATCGAGTCCACGCAGGGGCTGGGCAACGACCTGGCCGGCGTCATGGCCCTGCAGCGCAAGCTCTCCGGCGTGGAGCGCGACCTGGAAGCCATCCAGGGCAAGGTGCAGGACTTGCGGGCCGAAGCGGAGAAGCTGGCGGCCGAGCACCCGGAACAGGCGGCGGCGATCCGGGCGCGGCTGGCGGCCATCGAAGCGGTGTGGGACGAGCTGTGCCGCAGCCTGCGGCGCCGCGAGGAGTCGCTGGGGGAGGCCAGCAAGCTGCAGGGCTTCCTGCGCGACCTGGCCGCCTTCCAGGCCTGGCTGTCCCGCACCCAAACCGCCGTGGCCTCCGAGGACGTGCCGGCCACCTTGGCGGAGGCCGAGCGGTTGCTGAGTCAGCACGAGAGCATCCGTAAGGAGAT
Organism: Otis tarda; assembly: GCA_026413225.1. Taxonomy (NCBI): domain Eukaryota; kingdom Metazoa; phylum Chordata; class Aves; order Otidiformes; family Otididae; genus Otis; species Otis tarda. Next base: position 116,804 of record CM048589.1, read on the forward strand.
CGCCCACTACGGCGACGATTACCGCAGCACGCGGGCCGTGGGCCGGGAGGTGACGCGCGGGCAGACGGACGCGCAGCACGTCTTCCTGCAGCAGCGCCTGGAGGCGCTGGACACGGGCTGGGAGGAGCTGGGCAGGATGTGGGAGAACCGCCACCACCTCCTCTCCCAGGCCTTCGCCTTCCAGCTCTTCCTCCGCGACTGCGGGCAGGTGGAGGGCGTCCTCAGCACCCAGGTGAGCGGCCGCGAGGCGACCCCGGCGGCGCCGCGGGGATCCCGGGCGTCCCGGGGGCGGCGGGTGACGCCCGGCCCGCCGCCCCGCGCAGGAGTACGCCCTGTCGCACACGGAGATGCCCGGCACGCTGCCGGGAGCCGAGGCCTCCGTCAGGAAACACGAGGATTTCATGGCCACCATGGACGCCGGCGGGGAGCGCGTGCAGGGGCTGGTGGCCGCCGGCCGCAAGCTGGTGGCCGAGGGCAGTCTCCACGCCGACAAGGTGCAGGAGACGGTGGATTCGGTGGAGAGCAGGTGAGGGGACGCCCCCGGCGCGGCGCCGGCACCGGCGTTCCCGGCCCGGCCTCAGCCCCTGCCCTCGCCGCAGGCACCGGAGGAACCGGGAGGCGGCGCAGGAGCTGCTGGGGAGGCTGCGGGATAACTGGGAGCTGCAGCGGTTCCTGCAGGACGGGCAGGAGGTGAGCGGCGCCGCGGGGGGACGGGGCGGGGATGGGATGGGATGGGGATGGGATGAGATTGGGAATGGGGATGGGATGGGATGAGCATAAAATGGGAATGGGATCCGGCTGAGGGTGAAATGGATGGGAACTGGGATGGAGATGGGATGGGGTGGGGATGGAGTGGGATTGGGGTGGAACGGGATGGGATGAGCACGGGGATTGGGATAAAACGTGAATGGGATGGGATGGGATGGGATGGGGTGGGGATGGGGATGGGGATGGGGATGAGGATGGGATGGGGATGGGGATGGGTTGGGATGCGATGGGAATGGAGATGGGAATGGGGATGGAAATGGGATTGGAATATGGATAGGATGGGGATGAGACAGATTGGGTTGCAGATGGGATCGGATGGGATGGGATTGGGCTGCGATAAGAGCAGGGATGGGATGGGATAAGAGCAGGGATGGGATGGGGCGGGATGGGATGGGGCGGGGCCGGGCTGGAGCCGGCAGCGCGTCAGGGCGCGGTGCCCCTCCCCGGCGCAGCTGGCGCTCTGGATCGAGGAGAAGATGCTGACGGCGCAGGACGTGTCCTACGAGGAGGCGCGCAACCTGCACACCAAGTGGCAGAAGCACCAGGCCTTCGCCGCCGAGCTGGCCGCCAACAAGGGCTGGCTGGAGAAGATGGAGCAGGTGGGGCCGGGGCGGCGGCCCGGCGCGGGATCCCCCCCGGCGCGGCCGCGCTGACGCCGGCGTCTCCGGCAGGAGGGCCGGCAGCTGGCGGCGGCCAAGCCGGAGCTGGGGAGGGTGGCGACGGAGCGGCTGGCGGCGCTGCGGGCGCTGTGGGACGAGCTGGAGTCCACCACGCGGATGAAGGCGCGGCGCCTGTTCGACGCCAACCGCGCCGAGCTGTGCGCCCAGTCCTGCGCGGCCCTGCGCGGCTGGCTGGCCGGCGTGCAGGCCCAGCTGCGCTCCGACGACTTCGGCAAGGACCTCACCAGCGTCAACATCCTGCTGAAGAAACAGCAGGTGCGGCCCGGCGCAGGGACGGGGGCGCAGGGTGGGGTCTGCAGGGGATGGGCGCGCAGGGGATGGGGGCGCAGGGGATGGGGGCGCAGGGGGATGGGGTGCAGGGGGATGAGGTGCAAGGGACAAGGTCTGTGGGGACGGGGTCTGCAGGGGACAAGGTGCAGGGGTCAGGGGTGCAGGGGATGGGACGCAGGGGACAGGGGTGCCCAGGGCAGGGGCGCAGGCGCAGGGGTGCCCGGTTCAGGGCGACTCACGCTCCCCGCGCGCCGGGCAGATGCTGGAGAAGCAGATGGCGGTGCGGGAGAAGGAGGTGGAGGCGATGCGGGCGCAGGCGCAGGCCCTCAGCCGGGAGGACGCCAGCGCGGCCGAGGTGCAGGGCCAGGTCCGCGCCGTGGAGGAGCAGTTCCTGGGCTTGCGGGAGCCGCTGCGGGAGCGCTGCCGGAAGCTCCTGGCCTCCAAGGAAGAGCACCAGTTCAACCGCGACCTGGAGGACGAGATCGTGAGTGGGCGCCGCCCGCGCGCGGGAGGGGACCCCGGGGACCCCCGCGGCCCTGACGCCCCCTCCCCGCCTCTCGCCAGCTGTGGGTGCGGGAGCGCAGAGCCCTGGCGGTGTCCACCGACCACGGCAAGGACCTGCCCTCCGTCCAGCTCCTCATAAAGAAGAACCAGGTGGGTCACGGCGGGGGGCCCGTCGCCGCCCCCCGCGCGGGGCTCCCGCCGTCCCCCGGCCCGGCCGCGCTCACCCGGCGCGTCCCGTCGCCCCCTTGCCCCGGCAGACTCTGCAGAAGGAGCTGCAGGGCCACGAGCGGCGGGTGGAAGAGCTGCTGGGGCGCCGCGGCGCGCTGGCGGGCGCGGCCGAGCGGGTGCGGGAGCTGCGGGAGGCCTGGCAGGAGCTGCGGCTGCAGGCCGAGCTGCGGCACCGGCGCCTGGAGCGAGCTCACGCCGCCCAGCAGTTCTACTGCGACGCCGCCGAGGCCGAGGCCTGGATGGGCGAGCAGGAGCTGCACATGATGGCGCAGGAAAAGGCCAAGGTACGGCGCCGGCGCCGCAGCGGCCGGGACGCGCCCCCCTCGCCCCGCGCGCCCCCGCCCCGCGCCGCCGTGACCCCGTCCCCGCGCCCCCAGGACGAGCTGAGCGCCCAGGCCATGGTCAGCAAGCACCTGGTGCTGGAGCAGGCGCTGCGCGACTACGCCCGCACCGTGCAGCAGCTGTCGGCGCAGAGCCGCGACATGGTGGCCAGCGGGCACCCCGAGAGGTGGGTGGCGGCCCCCGCTCCCCCGGCGGCGGCCCGCGGCGGGAACGGGGAACGGGCGGCCCCCGGCGCCCCCCCGTCCCCGCCGGCGTTGTCCCACGGGGTTCGTGCGTGTCCCCCACCGCCGCTCGTCCCACAGGGACCGCGTCCCCCCGCCCCCTCCCGTCCCTGCCGCCACCGTCCCACGAGCGCCGTGTCTCCCCGTGCCGCCCCCCAGCCCCCCATCCCTCATCCCGTGACAACCCTGTGTCCCTGTCGCCTCCCGGCCCCACGTCCATCGTCCCCTGGGGGCCCTGTCCCCCCCGCCACCTCCCGTCCCTGCCGCCGTCGTCCCACGAGGCGCCTGTCCCCCCGTGCCGCCCCCCGGCCCCGCACACGCCGTCCCCCGGCGCGGGCGCCCGGTGCCGGCGGCGCTGACGGCGGCCGTGCCCGCAGCGAGCGGCTGACGCTGCGCCAGGGCCAGGTGGACAAGCTGTACGCCGGCCTGAAGGAGCTGGCGGAGGAGCGCCGCGCCGCGCTGCAGGAGCACCAGCGGCTCTGCCAGCTCAAGCGCGACGTGGACGACCTGGAGCAGTGGATTTCGGAGAGGGAGGTGGTGGCCGCTTCCCACGAGCTGGGCCAGGACTACGAGCACGTCACGGTGCGGGGCCGGGGCGGGAGGGCGACGGGGCGCCCGCGCGGCCCCTGCTCGCCGTCCCCGACGCGGCTCGCTCCCTCTCCCGGCAGATGCTGCGGGATAAGTTCCGGGAGTTCTCGCGGGACACGAGCAGCATCGGGCAGGAGCGGGTGGACGGCGTCAACGGGCTGGCGGACGCGCTGATCGCGGCGGGGCACTCGGAGAACGCCACGGTGGCCGAGTGGAAGGACGGGCTGAACGAGGCCTGGGCCGACCTGCTGGAGCTGATCGACACGCGGTCGCAGATGCTGGCGGCCTCCTACGAGCTGCACCGCTTCTACCACGACGCCCGCGAGACGCTGGCGCAGGTGCAGCACAAGCAGAAGCAGCTGCCGGACGAGGTGGGCCGGGACCTGAACACGGCCGAGGCCATGCAGCGCATGCACACCGCCTACGAGCACGACATCCAGGCCCTGAGCGCGCAGGTGAGCCACGCGGCGCGCGAGGGACGGCACGGCGCGGCGCGGTGCGGGGTGGGATGGCAGCGCCGCACGGGATGGCACGGTGCGGCGTGGAACAGCGTGATGCGAAGCGGCACGGCAGCACAGCATGATGCAGTACGGTGTGGCACAGTGCAGCCCTGCGTGGCACAGCTCGGTGCAGCCTGGCACGGCACGGCACGGCGCGGCCTCACCTCCGCACGCCCTCAGGTGCGCCAGGTGCAGGAGGACGCGGCGCGGCTGGAGAAGGCGTACGCGGGCGAGAAGGCGGCCGACATCCGCCGGCACGAGCGGGCGGTGAGCGAGGCCTGGGCCGAGCTGCGCGGCAGCAGCCAGGGCCGCCGGCGCCTGCTCCACGACACCGTGGACAAATTCCGGTTCCTGCGCGCCGTGCGGGACCTGCTGCTCTGGATGGACGGCGTGCGCCTGCAGATCGAGGGCCAGGAGCGCCCGCGGTGAGCGGGGGCCCGGCGGCGGGGGCGCGGAGGCGCGAGGGGGGCGCTGACGGCGGCCCCCCCGGCGCAGGGACGTGTCCTCGGCCGACCTGGTGATCAAGAACCACCAGAGCATCAAGGCGGAGGTGGAGGCGCGCGCCGACAGCTTCGACGCCTGCGTGGCCATGGGCACCGCGCTGCTGCACAAGGGCCACTACGCCGCCGACAAGGTGGGGCCTCCCCGCGCCCCCGCGCCCCCGTCCCTGTGCTGGCCTCGTGTCCCCACCTGCAGCCCCGCGTCCCTGCCGCCGTGTCCCTGTGTGCCCCTCCCCATCCCCGCACCCCTGTCTGTCCCCTCGTCCCCGTTTTCCCATCCCTGCCCCCCTGTCCCATCCCCGTGTCCCCCATCTTTGTCCCCATCCCAGTGTCCCTGTCCCCATCCCCGTCCCCGCGTCCCCGTGTCCCCATCCCCGTCCCCGCGCCGTCCCCCCCGCCCCCGCGCACTCACCCCCTGCGCACCCGCAGATCTCGGAGAAGCTCTCCCAGCTGCAGGAGCGCCGCCGGGACATCGGGGACCGCTGGAAGGAGAAGATGGACTGGCTGCAGATCGGTGAGCGCGGGGCCGGGGGGCCGGGGGGCGCGGGGCCGCGCGGCCGCCCGCGCCCGCGCCACGTCCCCGTCCCCGTGCCCCCGCAGCGCTGGAGGTGCTGGTGTTCGGGCGCGACGCCAGCATGGCGGAGGCGTGGCTGGCCAGCCAGGAGCCGCTGCTGCGCTCGCCGGAGCTGGGCGGCAGCGTGGCCGAGGTGGAGAACCTCATCAAGCGCCATCAGGGCTTCCAGAAGGCGGCCGCCGCCTGGGAGGAGCGCTTCGCTGCGCTGGAGCGCCTCACCACGGTGAGGGGGGACGCCCCGCCGCCGGCTGAGCCCCGGCGCGCTCGGGGCGCGCGTGAGCCCCTCCGTGTCCCGGTGCCGGCTGAGCCCCGGCGCGCTCGGGGCGCGCGAGCCCCTCTGTGTCCCGGTGCCGGCTGAGCCCCTCCGTGTCCCAGTGCCGGCTGAGCCCCGGCGCGCTCGGTGCAGGCGTGAGCCCCTCCGTGTGTCCCCCACAGCTGGAGGAGAAGGAGCGGCGGCGGCGTGAGGAGGAGGAGGCGAGGAAGAGGCGGCCACCCACGCCCCCCCCGGCGCAGCCTGAGGCCGGGGGGGTCCCCTCGCCACTGCCCCCCGACACCCAAACCGGCGTCGGGACCGGGGAGCCGCAGCGGTGAGGGACGGGGCATGGCTGGGGGGGAATGCGGGGGTTGGGGGAGACGCGGAGGTTGGGGGGCTGGAGGGGGCACATGGGGGTCTGGGGAGGGATGCGGAGGTTTGGGGGGCAACATGGGGGTCTGGGGGGCTCGGGGGCCGTGGGCGGATGTGCCCTTGCCCACGCCCGTGCCCCCCAGCGCCCCCGCAGAGCCACCAGCCGGAGCCCCCGGCCCTCAACGGGATCGGCCCCGACAGCGCTGCCCAGGTACCCCCCCCAACACCGGGGGTCACCTCTGGGTGCCCCCCACCCCGCGGGAAGGCACCCACCGTCCCCCCCGTGACACCCCTCCCACCCCCCGCAGGTGCCCGGGCTGCCCAACGGGGCGCGGGAGCGGGGGTCCAGCCCGGGGGGGGGTCGGCCCCGGGAGGGGGGGTCCCGGCCCCCGACCCCCCCCACGCGGCCACGCTGCCCCCCGCGCCGCCGCGGCCGCCGAGAGCCTGGAGGGGGCGCTGTGCCGCAAGCACGAGATGGAGGCGCAGGGCAAGAAGGCGCCCAACAGGTGAGGCCACGCCCCCGGACACGCCCCTCCGCTGGTCCCGCCCCTTCTTTGGCCACGCCCACGCGGCCCCCACCCCGCCCACAGGGACGCGCATTCGCCGGGCCACACCCACGCCCTCGCGTTGGCCACGCCCCCACTGCGGGGCCACGCCCCCGCCCAGCGCTCTCTACCGAGCCGTGACTTCGTGCCCCCCCCCATGGCTCCGTGCCCCCCGTGACTTCGTGCCCCCCCCCATGGCTCCGTGCCCCCCCCCCATGGCTCCGTGCCCTCCCCGTGACTTCGTGCCCCCCCCATGGCTCCGTGCCCCCCCCATGGCTCCGTGCCCTCCCCGTGACTGCCCCCCATGGCTCCGTGCCCCCCCCGTGACTTCGTCCCCCCTCCATGGCTCCGTGCCCCCCCCCCCATGGCTCCGTGCCCCCCCGACTCTGTCTCCCCCCGACTCCGTGCCCCCCCGTGACCCCGTCCCCCCCAACTCTGTCCCCCCCGACTCCGTGTCCCCCCGTGGCTCTGTCCCCCCCGTGACTCCGTCCCCCCCGACTCCATGCCCCCCGTGACTCTGTGTGCTCCCCCCGGCTCCGTGCCGGCCCAGGTCCTGGCAGAGCGTGTACTGCGTGGTGCGGGGGGGCCGCCTGAGCTTCCACAAGGACGCGCGGGGCGCGGGGGCGGGGGCGCCGTTCCACGGGGAGCCCCCGCCAGCCTGCACGGGGCCCGCTGCCACCCCGCCACCCACTACCGCAAGCGCAAGCACGTCTTCAAACTGGGGTAGGGGCGGGGGGACACGGGGGGGGACACGGGGGGGCACACAGGGGGACATGGGGTGGGGGACACAGGGGGACACGGGGGGGCACACAGGGGGACACAGGGGGACATGGGGGGCATGAGGGGACACGAGGGGACAGCAGGGACACGGGGGGACACGGGGAGTGAGCAGGGGAACGTGGGGGGACGGGGGACACGGGGGGACGAGGGGACACGGCGGGGATATGGGGGGACACGGGGGGACACGGGGACACAGGGGGAACATGGGGGGGAGCAGGGGGACATGGGGGGACACAGACTTGAGGGGGACAGGGGAACACAGTGGGGACGTGGGGGGCATGAGGGGGACACGGGGGGTACGGGGGGAACACAGGGGGGACAGGGGGACACGGGAGGACAGGGGGGGACAGGGGGGACATGGTGGGGATATGGGGGGCCACGGGGGGGCCACGGGGGGCACGGCGGGGATATGGGGGGAGGCGTGGGGCTGAGCGCTGCCCCCCCAGGCTGAGCGACGGGAAGGAGTACCTGTTCCAGGCCAAGGACGAGGTGAGACGGGCAGCGCCTGCTCGCACGCCCCCGCACGCCCCCGCACGCCCCCGCACGCCCGCTCACATCCCCGCACGCCTGCTCGCGCCCCGGCGCGCCCGCTCACACGTGCACACGCTCTCACACGCCCTCGCACGCCCGCGAGGCCCTCGCACGCCTGCGAACCCCTCACACGCCCTCGCACGCCCGCGAGGCCCTCGCACACCCTTGCACGCCTGCGAGGCCCTCGCACGCCTGCGAACCCCTCACACGCCCTCGCACGCCCGCGAGGCCCTCGCACACCCTTGCACGCCTGCGAGGCCCTCGCACGCCTGCAAACCCCTCACACGCCCTCGCACGCCCGCGAGGCCCTCGCACACCCTTGCACGCCTGCGAGGCCCTCGCACGCCTGCAAACCCTTCACACGCCCTCGCACGCCCTCGCACGCCCGTGAGGCCCTCGCACGCCTGCGAACCCCTCACACGCCCTCGCACGCCCTCGCACGCCCGCGAGGCCCTCGCACGGCCGCTGAGGCGCAGCACCCTCCCTCCCGCAGGCAGAGATGAGCACCTGGCTGCGGGTGCTGCAGGCGGCGGCCGCCCCGGCGGCGGGGGGGCCGCGGGAGGCGCCGGGGGGGCCGGCGGCCGGCGGGAAGGGGATGACGCGGGCCATGAGCATGCCCCCCGCGCAGCCCCCCGCCCCGGGCGCCGCCGCGCCCCGCGCCCGCGAGGGGAAGGAGAAGGAGCGGGAGAAACGCTTCAGCTTCTTCAAGAAGAACAAGTAGCGCCGCGGCGGGGGGACGGGACCCCCGGCGATGGGGGCGGCCGGCGGGGCGACGGAGGGACGTGGTGGGGGGCGGCAGGGGGCTGGGTGCCCCCCCGCCGTCGTGCGTTCGCGCCCCGTGTGCCCCCGCGTCCTGGTGATGTCCCCGCGCAGCCACAGCCCCCCAATAAAGAGACTGGAGAGAGAGGGCGGGTGCTGGGTGCGCCGGCGGGGCCGGGAATGGAAATGGGGCGGCGTTGGGGTGGGAATGGGGAATGGGGGGAATGGGGTGGGAATGGGGGAGGGAATGGGGGATGGGGTGGGAATGGGGAATGGGGGGGAATGGGGTGGGAATGGGGGAGGGAATGGGGGGAATGGGGTGGGAATGGGGGGAAGGGGGAATGGGGGGGAATGGGGTGGGAATGGGGTGGGGAAGGGGGAATGGGGTGGGATTGGAGATGGGAGGGGGGCACGGGGTTGGTATGGGATTGGGATGAAGATGGGAATGGGGATGGGACCCGGATGGGGAAGGGATGGAGATGGCGACAGGGCTATGGATAAAACGGGAATGGGATGGGACACGGATGCGGATACAACAGGGATGGGAATGGTGTGGGATTGTGATGGGATGGGGATGAGGATGGGGGGGATGGGACAGAGATGCGGATGGGACGGTTTGGGGATGGGGACGGGTTCGGGGCCGGCGGCGGAGCCGTGCGGGTGCCCGTGAGCCACACCAGTGCTCCCAGTATCGGACACCAGTTGCCTGCGCGCCGCCTTTCCCCCTCCCCCCGCCGTCAATGGACCGCCCCAGCGCCCCCCCCAGCTCCGCCGCGATGGTCCGCCCCGCCGCCCCGCCTACCCCACCCGTGATTGGCTGCGGCGGCTCCGTGGGCGGACCCATCGCCACCGGCCGTGCAGGGGTGACGGCACGCAGCGGCGTTTGACGGACGGCGCCGCCGCCCAATGAGTGCGCGGGAGGCGGAGGCCGAAGCGGGTAGCGCCGCCGCCATTTTGTGAGCACCGCGCGGCGGACGGGGCACAGGTGGGGGCGGGGCTGCGGCGGCGCCGGTACCGGTACCGGTACCGGGGGGGAGCGGCGGCGGGGGCGGGGGGAGATGAGGGGAAAAGGGGAGAGAACAGGGAGGGGAGGGGGCCGGGCGAACGAACGAACGAGAGGGCCGGGGCCTGGGCCCACGGAGGCGGTCGGAGGCCTCGGGGGGGGGGGCAGCGGGAGGGGAGGGGCAGGGGTTTGGGGTGATTTCGGAGGATTTGGGGTGTTTGGGACACAGCCCTGGGGGGGCGCGGGGCACAGGCTTGGGGGAGATTGCGGCTGTTTGGGGGCGCAGCCTTGCGGGTGGGGGCGGGAGTTGGGGGGGATTTGGGGTGTTTGGGGCCCAGCTCTGTGCGAGGGGCGGGGGTTTGGGGGGACCCGGGGGGCTTTGGGGTGTGCGGGGCTCTGCTTTGCAGGAGGAGGCGGAGGTTGGGGGGACCCGGGGGGGTTTGGGGTGTGCAGGACGCAGCCCCGCGCGGGGGGCACAGCCCCAGTTGGGGCACCCCCCCCCCCAGCAGAGCTGGGGGTCCGTGCCCCCCGCCCGGCGCCAGGCGGGTCTCGGGTGGGACGCGGCGCGGGACGGCGGCGCTGACCCCCCCCCTCCGCGGCGCAGGCTGGGCGAGATGGTGAAGCTGTTCATCGGCAACCTGCCGCGCGAGGCGACGGAGCAGGAGATCCGCTCCCTGTTCGAGCAGTACGGGAAGGTGCTGGAGTGCGACATCATCAAGAACTACGGCTTCGTGCACATCGAGGACAAGACGGCGGCCGAGGACGCCATCCGCAACCTGCACCACCACAAGCTGCACGGCGTCTGCATCAACGTGGAGGCCAGCAAGAACAAGAGCAAGGCCTCCACCAAGCTGCACGTCGGCAACATCAGCCCCGCCTGCACCAACCTGGAGCTGCGCGCCAAGTTCGAGGAGTACGGCCCCGTCATCGAGTGCGACATCGTCAAGGACTACGCCTTCGTGCACATGGAGCGGGCGGAGGACGCGGTGGAGGCCATCCGCGGCCTGGACAACACCGAGTTCCAAGGTGACGCGCGCCGGGGCGGCGGCGGCGCTCCGCGGGGAGCGGGGAGGGCTCCGGGAGGATTCCCCCGAGACGTGTTCGGTCCTTTCCAGCTCCGGCCGCACAGCGTGGGGCGCGGCAGCGGCACCGGGGCGATCCTCGGCGCCACGGCGGGGCGGCGCCGCCGGGCTCGCCCGCCCGTCCGTCCCCGCGCTGGAATTGAGCACAAACGGGGTTTTGTAGTGGTTTGGGGGTTTTCTTTTTGCATTCCAGCTCCCCTCGTGCCGTGCACAGCGCGGCGAGGGCCGGGCTGGCGCGGCGCGCGGCCGCTCCCTGCCCAGCGAGCCCGCGTGGCCGGTGCAGCCGCCGCAGCGAGGGCAGGGGCGTTGGGGCTGGGCCGGGGGAGGACGGGACTGATCCATCTCTGACTTAACCCAGCACGGCCGCCCCGCAGGAGGATCCCGACGGCGAAGTCCCAACTCTTGTGCCGACGGCCGCCGCGCCCGGTGCTGCCGGGCCGGAGCAGCGGGTCCCGCCCGCGCGGCGTGAAGCCAGGCTGCCTCCCGCCCTTGTAGCGTTGCCCTGCCTGGTAAGAGGGTGAGCGGAGGCGCCCGATCCCGCGCTGGCCGCGGCCCCGCTGCCGGCGGCACGCGGCATCGCTCGCTCGGGCTCTCGACGTGCCGCCCCGGGCTCGCGCCCGGCTCCCAGTAGAGACGCGGCGCGGGCGCTTTCGCTGGCAGCCTCCGCCTCTCGGCCTCTCGCGCGGATCCAGCGGCGGGGCTGAGCGTCTGGATTCGAGCTCGCGGCCCAGCCGCGGCGGCGCGGCGCTGATGGCGAGCGCGTCCTCCCCCATCCGGAAGCAGCGCTGGTGGCCGGGCCGGCTTGTCAGGGAGGCGTCCGGCGCTTCACCCCACGTGGCGCGGGGCTGGGCTCGGCCTTCCCGGCCCCTGCCGGGGTTTCGGCAAACCTCGCTGCCGGGCAGCCCCCAAAACTCTTCTCCGGCCGGGACGGCGCAGCCGCGCCCGCAGCTCCCTGGCCGCGGGGACCGGCGAGTGCCCCCCGCTGCGCTTGGCTTGCCGCGTGCCGCGCTTGAGGCCAGCCCCGGCCGAAGCCTCGTTAGCTCCGGGGCGGTTGTCCGGCGTCGCATCCATCTCGCCGCTGCAAGGAGCGCGCTGGCGGGAGCGTTTTCCGGCGGGAAGCTCGGTGTCGATACGGGGCCGGCGCTGCCGCCGGCCGATCCGCGGGTTGTCGCGGCAGCACCGCCGCGCGCCGGCTGCCGGCAGAAAGCCGTCTTTGGCCACGTGCCGGGGTAGCCGGCGGCTCGCTGGCCGGCTGAGCCGGCAGAGCCTGGGGCGGTCGGCGCGCGGTGCTGCCGGCAGAGCCCCGGCCGTGGAGGCGCCGTCCTGGTAAGTCCGGCAGCCGGGAGGCGGCTCCCAGTCCAGCCCGGAGGTGGGCTCCTGCGCCGGGTCGCTCCTGCCGCCGTGCCCGGCGCCGTCGGAGGCTGCGGTGTCGGTGTCGGGGCCGGGGCAGAGGGGGAGCGGCGCGCTCGGCGCCCGCGGCCGCACTCCGGCGCGGCCCGACTGACGGGCTCCCTCTCGCGTCTCTCTCCTCAAGGCAAGCGGATGCGCGTGCAGCTGTCCACCAGCCGGCTGCGGACGGCGCCCGGGATGGGAGACAAGAGCGGCTGCTACCGCTGCGGGAAGGAGGGGCACTGGTCTAAGGAGTGCCCGGTCGATCGCCCGGGGCAAGTGGCGGACTTTGCCGAGGCCTATAACGAGCAGTACGGAGCCGTGCGCACTCCCTACACCGCGGGCTATGGGGAGACCGTGTATTACGATGAGGCCTACGGCGGGATGGCCGACTACTACAAGCGCTACCGCGTCCGCTCCTACGCCACGGCCTCTGCGTACGACGCCTACGCGGAGCAGACCATGGCCCAGTACTCCCAGTACGCCCAGTACTCCCAGGTGCAGTCCTCGGCCATGGCCGCCACCACAGCCATGGCCAGCCGCATCCCCACCACCCTAGACGCGTACGATAGAGCTCTGCTGCCGACCCCGGGCGCGGCGGCCGCCGTCGCCGCCGCCGCCACCGCCGCCGCGGCGGCCGCCTCCTCCACCTATTACACCCGGGATAGAAGCCCCCTGCGCCGCACGGCCGCCGCGGCCACCACCGTCGGAGAGGCGTACACGTACGAGCGTGGGCAGCTGTCGCCGGTCTCCTCGGTGGCCCGGGCCTCCCTCTACGACATGCAGCGGTTCGGGCGGGACCCGTACGCGGACCGGGCGCGGTACTCTGCCTTTTGAGCCGGAGGTGAGCGCGTTGGCGGGTCTGGCGCTCGGGCGCTTTGCAGCCGGCGGCGCCTCCGGGCACCGCGGCGGGGGGGTGCTGGAGGTACGGGGCGAGCGTCCCCGCGAGCCCCCCGCTCGAGCGTGCGCGCCTCCATGCGAGCCGGGACGAAGGGTCGTGGTGAAGCCGGCGGCGTTAAAGCCCAGGCGCTGCCTCCGGACGGTTTCAGTGGCGAGGACGTGCCGCAGCGATCGGTTGGTGCCGGCGGGTCGCTCTCCCTCGGGTGCCCCGCAGCCGGGGCCGGGCCGTCGTGCCGTCCCGGCGCGGTCACCACAGGGCGGGGGGTTCCCGCAGAGCGCCGCGGCCGCCGTCCCCGCGGGCTCTGCCCGGTAAACGCCGCCAGCAGCCGGGCCGCCGCCCTGGCGCGGGTCCCTCCGGGCTGGCCGCCGGAGTCGCGGGGGCCTCCCGGCGTCCCGCCCGGTGTGGGGCGGCCGCAGAGCCCCCCGGCGCCGCCGCCTCAGGACTCCGGTTGTTGTCAGGGAGCCGGCAGCTCCCGCGGGCGCTCGCCTCGCGCCGGGGTTCGCACGATCCCGGCTGGCGCGGGGGCCGGCGCCCGCGCCCGGGCGCTTGCGCCAACTCTGCTTTTCTCTTTCAGGTAAGATATTTGCGGCTGAACGTCGGGTTCCCGTCGCACACCGAATTCGGCGCCGCGCGTCTCGGGCCGCGCCGGGCTCTGAAGCGCAGCCGCGTTCGGCTAAACGAGTCGGTTCTACCGGACGCGCAGCTTCCCCTGCCCGGTCAGGCGTAGCTCCTCCCGCCCCCCTCGCTTCCCTCCCCGCGGCAGGATTTGCTTTCAGGTAGTTCGGGGTCCCCCCAGCTGGTCGGGGCTCGGGCCGTGCGCGAGCGCAGCCGCAGCGCCAGCTCTGCTTCGCTTTGCTTCCCCACCCCTGCCAGCGCGGAGCCGCTCGCTGCCTGGGCCGTAGCCTCCTCCGTCGTCGCTGTTATTATTTCTTTTCCTTTTTTTCCTTTTATTTTTTAAGAGGGTGAATAATCCACTCGTAGCTTTTTAATACCGAATGCCGTAGCTGAGTCGAGGCCGGCTCGGGAGGGCCGACCTCGGTGCGGGGCTCCCCCGCGGCGTTTCGCGTCCCCCCGCCCCTCGTCCCGGTAAAATAAACTCCAGTTTTTACCAAACCCCCCGTTCTCCAGCCCCGCTTCTTTCTCCGCGTTCCCTCCCCGCCCTGCCCCGGCTCCGCACTCACCGCGCTGCCCTGCGGACGCGCTGCCCCGCGGACGCGCAGCTCCCGGCCGGGGTCCCCGCGGGCTCCGCGCTGCGAACAAAGGCGTGGGTGAGCGTGTTGGGCGCGGAGCGGCCCCTAGAAGGGGGTCCGCAGCCCCCCGGCTAACGAGCGGGGTCGGGATTTGACGAACCCCCGCTCTGGTGCCCCGCTGGGGTCCCTCACGGGCAGTGCCTCTGAAACCACCGCTAATTAACGCCCCCCCCGCCTCTCGGTGCTCGTTAGGTAACGATGGCCAGGTCCCGGCCCTTCCGTTGGTCTCCGGCCCCCAGGGGGTTGAGGTGGGGAGCCCCCAGCTCGTCGCCGCGTTTCAGGGCCATTCTGCCCCGGCTAATTGCCTCCGGCTCGTCAGCGCTAATTGGCTGGGGGTGCTCACCCGCGGCTCCTCGCTCGGCGGGCCCGGCCGGGACCCCAGGCTGCGCGTCCCCCGGGGCCTGCCCTGCAAAAGGAGGGGGAGAAGCGTTAGACCCTTCTGTCCGGCTAATTACCGCGGCAGTTAATGAGCCCCGCCAGCTGGCCTCCCCCCGCGGCGCGAGCAGGACCACACCGCGCCCCATCGCAGCTCGGGGGGACGACGGGACAGGACGCGTTTTCGGGAGCGCGAAGGGCAGCCAAAGAGCCAGGGCCAGGCGGCAGCCGGTTCCGCCGCGCCGAGGGGTAGCGCGCGCCGACCGGCCGCCGCGGCGCAACCGGGGCAACCGCCGACCCCGCTCTCGCGCACCCACGGCTTCTCTTCCCAAACCCGGCTTTTCTCGCCCAAAACGGCGGCACGGGCTGGGAGCGGGGGCGCCGGCGGCAGCGTTCACTGCCGCCCGAGCGCAGCAGCGCCACGGGCAACGCTGCAGCGCTTCCCGCCGCCGCCTCCGGCACCGAGCGCTGCAAAACCGGGGGTTCTGGGGCGCTCGGTGACGGCGCTGCCCTGAACCGGCCGCTGTAGCAACCGGCGGCCGCAGGTCAGGCCACGTCACCACGCCGGCGGGACCCGCGGCGCTCCGGGCTGGGTAAGAACCAGACGGGAGACGGTTGGGAAAGGGGGAGAGCCCAGCGTTTATTTACAGTCGTACAAAACCTGGCTGCTGCGCCGAGCCCGGTGCCGCGCCGCGGGCTGACGCTGGAAACGGGGAAATAAACCCAAAATGGGAAACTCGTGGTATAAAAGAACGCGGGCTCCGCTGGGCAGCAGCGGTCGCTCGCGTTAGAAACCGCTGTAACAAGGCGACGGCCGCGCGTGCCGCGAGAAGCGGCTCCGCTGCGCAGCCACGGGCGGCAGGGGACGGCGAACGGCGCGGCCCCCGCCTGCTCCCCCCACGGGAGCGCGGCACGCTTGCAAACCGTAACCGAGGTCCTTCTAAAAACTCCAGAGAAAAGAAAAACAAAGCAGCTAAAAAAATAACCATCTCCAGGGCCGGCGGGCGGAGGAGGCGAACCGCGGCAGGCGCGGCAGCGAGGCGGAGCACCGAGCGCGAGCCTGCGGCGACGCAAGCGGCCTGAGCCACCCCCCCCCACCCCCGGCGGCGGCCGGCTCAGAGGCGGCGCTGGTAGCCCGAGTGGACGCGGGCGGCGGGCACGTAATCGCCGTAGCCGCCCGAGTAACGGGCGTAATCGGCATGCGCTTCCGGGAGGCGACGGTAATCCATCGGGGACTTTGTCGGCGAGCGGCGGTACGCGAGCGGCGAGTCCGCTAAGCGGCGGTAATCTGAGAGGTCGGACAGACGGCGCTCGGAGCCGTACCTGCTCGAGAGAAGAGACAGGAGGTGAACGAGGCGGAGCGTGCCCGAATCCACCGCCGGCGGCGACCGCGTCCCGCTCGGGGACGCACCGCGGCAGCGCGATGCCGCCGAGCTTCGGGCCGGCGGCGCGGCGGGCAAAGCCGGCGCAGGACGAGGAAGCGGCGCCCGAGGATCAGACGCCGGGCGCTGCTGGCTCCCCCCGCCCCAGCCGAGGCCCCCGTCCCCGCCTGCCCCCACAGAACGAGTCACGCGGGGCTCCGCGTCGCCGCGCCTGCACGCGGCACCCGCCCTTCTCACGCCGGGCGTTAGCAAAGCGCGCCGGAGCCGAGACCGAGCCCCGAGCCGGGCGCCGGCGTCCAGCGGGACAGCGCGGAGCCGGTCGCGCGGCCGTCCATCCCCGGCCCGGCGCCGTACCTTTTTGCCAGAGCGGACGATTTTTTGTACGGGTCGTCGTAGGCGGCGCTGCGAGGCGGGGAGAGGCGGGTGCGCTCGTAGGGCGGTGCGACGGCGGCGGCGGCCTGCGACAGGCCCAGGTAGGGAGCCGCCTGCTGCCCCAGCTGGCTCGGCCCGTCGTAGGCGCTGCCCGGCTGGGCTCGGCAAGCGGCCGCCAGCGACGCGGAAGAAGCCTGCTGCGCCGGGTAGGACGCCGCCATCGAGCCGGAGGCCTGGGCTCGGTACGCGGCCGTCAGCGGGGCGGAAGCCTGCGCCTTGTAGGAGGCGGCGGCGGCCTGGCTGCCGTAGGAAGCGGCCAGCGAGGAGGCCGCCTGGGCGCCATAGGTGGCGGAGAGCGCGGCGGCGGCGGCCTGGCTGCCGTAGGAAGCGGGGAGGTTGGCGGCGGGCTGGGCGCCGTAGGAAGCGGAGTGGCCGGCGGCGGGCTGGGCGCCGTAGGAAGCGGAGAGCGCGGCCGCCGGCTGGGCGCCGTAGGAGGCCGAGTGACCGGCCACGGGCTGGTAGGCGGCGGCGTGACCGGCCACCGCCTGGGCGCCGTAGGAGGTGGCGTGTGCGGCCACGGCCTGGGCGCCGTAGGAGGCGGAGAGCGCGGCGCCGGGCTGGGCGCCGTAGGAGGCGGCGTGGCCGTCTACCGGCTGTGCGCCGTAGGAGGCCACGTGCGTGGCCACGGCCTGGGCGCCGTAGGAAGCGGCCGGGCCGGCGGCGGCCTGGGCGCCGTAGGTGGCGGCGGCCTGGGCGCCGTAGGTGGCGGAGTAGCCGGAGGCGGCTTGCGCTCCGTAGGAGGAGGCCAGCGCGGCGGACTGGACGCCGTAGCCGGAGAGCTGGGAGGCGGCGGGCTGCGCGCCGTAGGAGGCGGCGGGCTGGGCGCCGTAGGTGCCGAGGGAATTGGCGGCGGGCTGCGCGCCGGAGGCGCCGAGGGAGACGGAGGGCTGGGAGCGGTAGGCGCCGCCCAGCGAGGCGGAGGGCTGGGCGCGGTAGGCGGCGGCCTGGCCGGTGGTGGGCTGCGGGCGGTAGGCCACGCCGAGCGAGGCGGAGGGCTGGGCGCGGTAGGCGGCCCCCAGCGAGGCGGAGGGCTGCGCGCGGTAAGCGGCCGGCTGCGCCGTCATGGGGAGCGTCACGGCCGCGTAGCCGGCGCGGGTCGGGGAGCGCCGGAGGGGGCTGCGGTCCCTCCCGAAGTACGAGGGGGAAGCGGGCCTGGCCTGCGCCTCGAAGGCCTCGTATTTGCCGGCGCCGCCGGCGCCGAAGCGCTGCTGGTAATCGTACAGGGAGGGGCCGGCGGCGTGGCCGGCGCCGGCGGCCGAGGGGAAGGCGGCGTCCGCCGCCCGGCGCTGCTGGTCGAAGCCCTCGATCTTGGGCTGGAACTTCTCGCGGTACTCGAGGCCGATGCGCTTGGTCTTGTCGAGGCCGAGGGTGGGCGGCGGGGCCTGGCCCGCGCCCTTCTTCTGCACGTTGGTGGAGAGCTCCACGTTCACTCTGCGCCCCTTCACCTCCTTCCCGTTAAGGTTTTCGATGGCAACCTTTGCATCGGCTTCGTTCTCCATGTGAACAAACGCGTAGTCTGACAAAGCAGCAGACAGAGGGTTATCAGGGGGGGGAAAACACAATTCGTTACAGGATCGAACGCTTAGCGATGGCCGGCCCCGCGGCAGCGGCCCGGGCACCCGCGGGAGGCGCCGGACGGGCTCTGCCGGCCCCGTTCTGCTGCTGCCGCTGCTCGGGCAGCGAAGGGACAGCGCCGCCCTGCCTCGCTTCCGCCCCACAATTAACGCGGCCGCGGGCTAACGAGCCCGCCCGCCCGGCACGGGAACACCCTGGCACGGCTCCGCGGCTCCGTTTTCCACTTCCCTTCGCCCGTGCCCACCACGGCCGCCTGTCCCCGCGCCGAGGGAGCGCAGCGCCCTGCCGCACGGCGCAGCGGCCTCTCGCAGGCGACTCCTCCCCACCGGGCCTGGACACGCGGGGACGCGGAGCCCCGGGCGGGAGCGCGGCCTCAGCCAGGCTGTCCCATCCTGTCCCGTCCCGTCGGTAAGCGGAGCAAAGGCAGAGAGAGCCAGCGGCCACCGAGACAGCAAGTCGTACCGAGGGGGACAGAGTGCCGGGGGGAGAGAGGGGGAAGGAAAAAAAAGGGAGGGAAGGAAAAAAAAGGGAGGGGAGGAAAAAAATGGGAGGAGGAAAGAAAAGGGAAAAAGGAAAGGGGGAGAAAGGGGGAGAAAGAAGGAAGGCAAAGGAGGGAAGAGGAGGGAGGGAAAGGGGGGCAAGGAGGGAAGGAAAGGAAGGGAAAGGGGGAAAAGGAGGGAAGGAAGGCAAGAAAGGAGGGAAGGAAGGCAAGAAAGGAGGGAAGGAAGGCAAGAAAGGAGGGAAGGAAGGCAAGAAAGGAGGGAAGAACGACAGAGCGCCCGAGCACAACGTGCGGCCCCGCGCACCCAGCCGAGCCCCTGCCGGGGCGAGGAGCCGGGCGAGCCGCGAGCAGTGCGGTGCCGCGCGGCCGAAGGCGGCGCCGAAGCAGAGAGGCGTCAGAAAGGAGCTGGAGAGAGCGCGGCAAGGAGCGGCGGGAGCGGGACCCGGAGCGGCCGCGCCGGGTCTGCGGCGGGAGAGCCCGTCGCCCTCCGCCCGCACGGCTCTCCCGGCCGCGCCGCTCGCGGCGTCGCACGAACGCTTTCGGGGTTTGGATGCCGCCGCAGTAGCCCAGGGGTTGCCCCCGCGGCACGACGGGTCCGGGAGGCCGGCACGGGGCAGAAAGGCGGCTCCTCTCGGCAACCCCGCGGCGTTCCCCCCGCGGCGACGAACCAGGGATCACCGTAACCGGCGCCCCCAGCAACGGCGCGGGACAGCCCGTCCCAGGGAGCGCGGCACGCTCGGAGCGTCGCTCGCCGAGCAAACCCCAGCCCAGTACCTCACGCGCTAGCTGAACGTCAGCGCCGCTTTGCCCACCCTCCCGCGTGTCCCCCCGGCTCCGCTCCGCCATCCCGCCCCTCCCTGGCTCCTATCCCGCATCCACGTATCCGGCAGCCTGAGGACGCATCCTCCGTCCACCCCCAGCCCCAATCTGGGGAGCAACCGGGCCACCGACGCCAGAAACTTTGGCGTAGGTTTCTGACGAGTTCCGCTGGGAAGCTGCGTCCTGGCGGGACGGAGCCGGTGGGGCCTGCGACCTGGGACGAGAGAGCAGAGGCAACAACATCACCCTCCCGCGAGGCGGGGGCTCCGGCGGGGATGCCGGCGGGGCAGCGGAGGGGACGCGGGCACCTCGGGGAGCGCCTGTGTGTGACGCGGGGCGGCACCTCTTCACCTCGGGCTCAGGGGGAAGGTGTGGGGTGACGCCATCTCCCGTTCTCGCTCACGCCGCGCTGCGGGGTCCCAGAGCCGAACGAGACCCTCGGGAGTTTGACAGCGTGGGCTGTGTGGGTTTTTGTTTTCGTTTGTTTGTTTTGTTTTGTTTTTTAAACGTGCTTTGGCTCTCCCGCCTCGGCTAAGGGGGGACAGGGCTCGCTCCATGTCAGAGTGCATTTGTGGAGATGAAGCTGTGGCACAGATGCAGCGGGACGGGGCCAGGGGGGAAGCGCCTCATGTCGGGGAACGGTTCCGGGGGTACCAGCAGCGGGTTACCCCCGCCGGGGCTGGATAGACGTGGAAAGGCTCGAGAGAGCGCACCCGGGGGGATTTAACGGGGCAGAGGGAGCGGATGAGGTCTGGGGAGAGCGGGGAGAGGGAAAGCCGCAGCCAGCCGGACGGAACACGGGTCACCCGAGCCGAGAGCGGGGGCCGGAGCGGCTCCGAGGACGGAGGCGAGCGGCGAGCCAACCGTGGCGGGGACTGAGCCCGGCGCGGGCTGCGGGGCGGCGGGTCCGGTACCTTTCACCACGTCGCACTCGACGACGGTGCCGTACTGCTGGAAGAGCGAGCGGAGCTCGCCGCTGGTGCAGGCGGCCGAGACGTTACCGACGAAAATCTTGCAGGTGTTGGTGGGCCGAGGCCGGGAGGGCTCGACCACGATGCGGCGGCCGTGCAGCTGGTGGCCGTTGAGCTGGGTGATGGCGCGGGCCGCCGCCGCCTCATCCCGGAGGTGCACGAAAGCGAACTGCTTCATGAGGGCGATGCCGAGCACCGGCCCGGCCACGCCAGCGAACAGCTCGCTCAGCTCCTCCGCCGTCGCCTCCTCGGGGACGTTGCCCACGAAAAGTTTTATGCCGGGACGCATGGCGGTAGCGGCGGGGGAGGCGAGGGGAGCGGGGAGCTCGGCGCCGCGGCGGCCACACAAAATGGCGGCTTCGCCTCAGCGCGGAGCGCGAGCGGCGGCAGCACTCTGCGCCTGCGCGCCGGCTGCGCGCCCTCGGCACTGCGCCTGCGCAGCGCCCGCCCTGTGCGCGCCGCCCGCCTTGCGCATGCGCCCCGCCTACTCCGCTCTTCCCCCGCCCCGTGCACCGCCCACCCTGTGCGCACCGTCTGCACTGCGCATGCGTTCCGCCCACCGCGCGCTTCCCGCCCACCGCGCGCTTCCCGCCCACCGCGCGCTTCCCGCCCCTGCGCTTCCCGAGCTCTGCGCATGCGCCCCGCCCGTTCCGCTCTCCCGCCGCTACCACTGCGCCTCCAGCCCCTCCCCACCGCGCTGGCCCCGCCCCCTCTTAAAGGGGCCGCAGCGGCGCCGGGGGATGCGCAGCGCCGACCCCCAGCCCCGGCCCCCCGAGAGCCGCGGGGGCTGCAGAGCGAGTTCTCGTTTATTGCTGCCGGGGCGGGGGGCGCCTACAGGTGGGGGCCGGGGGCCGCCGCGGCCCGGTCCCGCTCCTCCCAGAGCGTGATGCCGTCGCAGGTGCAGACGCGCTTGGGGTTCTGGAAGAGCCCGGCCGCGCGGGCCACCACGCCGCAGGCCAGCCTGGGGGAGGACGTGGGGGGTGAGGGGGTGACAGCCCCCCAAATCCCCCCAGCCTCCCCTCAGCCCCCCCCAGTCCCCCCTCAGTCCCTGCAAATCCGCCCCCGCCAGCCCCCCGAGCACTCACCCCGGCCCCGAGTTCCCCGTCACCGGGGAGAGCGGGTGGGAGCCCCGGCCCAGGTCGTCCTCGCCAGCCGACACCACCACCGAGCGCCCGATGATGTCCCAGACCTGGTGGGGCGGGGGGGGGCCGATCAGGACCCCCACAGCCGTGGGGCAGGGGACTGGACCCCCCCACAGCCGTGGGGCACAGCCCAGACCCCCCACCCCGCCGCGTGGGAGGGGGCCGTTGCCCCCCAGCCTCACCTTCAGGCGCGAGTCCTCCATGCGGAAGCTGGCTCTGCCCTCGGCGTCGGCCCAAATGTTCCCCAGGTCCCCCGCGTGCTGCGGTGGGGGGGTGCTGGGGGTCAGGGGGGGTCCAGGAGCCCCTCACCCCCAAACCCCCTGGCCCCACAGAGCAGCCGCGGCCGCCGGCTCACCCGGTGCTGGTCCTGGGGTCCCCCGTGGCTCTGCCCGTCGGGGTTGAAGTGGCCCCCGCAGCTGTGGGGGGGGTACAGGGTGAGAGCGGGGGTCCCGGCAGCCCCACCCGGCCGTGCGTGTCGGACCCCCGCCCCCCGCCGCGGTACCTGTCACAGGGGCGCGAGAGGTCCCCGAACCCGTGGACGTGGAGGCCGTGGGGGCCCGGGGGGAGCCCGTGGACGGCGCCGTCCACCAAACAGCGCGCGGGCGAGAGCTGCAGGAACCGCACCAGCCCCCGCGCCGCGCCCGGGCCGGAGAGAGCCGCCACCGCCGCCTCCGTGCTGCCTACGGGGCGTGTCGGCACGGCACCCCAAATCCCCGGCACCCCAAATCCCCCCGGCACCTCAAATCCACACCCCGGCACCCCAGTCCACACCCTGACACCCCAAATCCCCCCCGACACCCCAATCCACACCCTGACACCCCAAATCCCCTCATCAGCACCCAAAATCCCCCTGCCAGACTCCCAAAATCCTCCCCAGCGCCCCAATTCTCCCCCTTCAGCACCCCAAATCCCCCCGACACCCCAAACCCCCCCCACTCACCCTCGTCGGAGCCCCCCATGCCCTTCAGCACCGCCCGGCGCCCCGAATTCTCCAGCAGCTCCCGCACCCGTTCGGCCGCCGCCGTCGTCTCCACCAGCACCGTCTGCGCCTCCAGCCGCAGCTCCAGCAGCCGCACGTCTGCGGGGAGGGCGAGAGGAGTTTGGGGGGGGTCACCCGGTTTTTGGGGCGTCCCCCCGGTTTCTGGGGGGACGGGGAGCTCACCTGGGGCTCCCTGCAGCGCCGCCCGCACGGCCTCCGCGCAGCTCTGGCACCGCATCTGCACCGCAAACTCCAGCTGTGGGGAACGGGGGGGTCAGCGCTGCACCCCAAACCCTGGGGCCTGCGCCCCCAAACCTCTGACATAAGGGGCTCTGCACCCCCAAATCCTCGTTCCCCAGGGCTCTGCATCCCCAAATATCCGGTGGGAGAGGTCCTGCACCCCCAAAACTCCTTCAACCTGGGCTCTACGCCCCAAAACTCTCATGCAAGGGGCTCTGCACCCCCAAAACCTCCAAATAAGGGCCCCTGCACCCCCAGAAGTCCCATGTAAGGGGATCTGCATCCCAAAAAGTCCCACGCTGTGGGCGCTGCACCCCAAAACTTTGGTTCCCTGGGGTCCTGCACCCCCAAAAGTCCCATGCAAGGGGCCTCGCACTGCAAAATCTTGGATCCGTGAGGCCGTGCACCCCCGAAACCCGGCTCCCCCGGGCCCCGCACCCCCAAAGCTCCCGCGAATGGGGCCCCGCACCCCCAAACGTCCCCCGCGGCCCCCGCCCGCCCCGCGGAGCGGCCCTGACCCGGCAGCTGCTCCCGCTGGGCCCCGCCGCCGCCATGGCCGCGGACTCCGCCCCCGGAACCACCCGCGGGGTCAAGCGCGGCGACCGGACCGGTCTGGCAACGGACCAGAAGTGGGGTGGGGAGGGATTTGGCGCTAGAACCACTTCCGGCGTTGCGTCGCTATGGCAACAGCCGCTACCGGTCGCGGGGGGCTCGGCGGGGCGGAGTGAGGGGTTTGGGGGTCCCGGGGGGGTTGGACGGGGGGAGTTGAGGGTCCCAGGGGTGTTTGGGGCTCCAAAGGGTGTTTGGGGAGGGGCTGGGGGTCTCAGGGGGTCCCGGGGGGTTGGGGGTCCCCGGCCGAGGCCCCCTGTCCCGCCCCAGGGGTCGATTTTGGGGGTGCAGGGATTTTCCGGGGACGCCGGCAATAAAAGGCGGGGGGTGCGTGCCCCCCCCCAGCCCAGGCAGCGCTGGTGGCAAAAGGCGTTTATTCACCCAAAACAGCGCGGGGGGCGGGGGCGCAGCAGAGACCCCGCCCCCCTTTGTCTTTCTCCACCCCCCATGCCCGTGCCCCCCCAAGGGGTCAGAGCCCCCCCAAGGGGTCAGAGCCCCCCTTAAAGGGACAAGGTCCCCCCCAAGGGGTCAGAGCCCCCCCAAAGGGGTCAGAGCCCCCCTTAAAGGGACAAGGTCGCCCCCCAAAGGGGGATAGGCCCCCCCAGTGGGGTAGCCCCCTGAAACAGCGTCAGCCCCCCCCCAAACAGCGTCAGCCCCCCGGGGGTCTCAGCCGAGCCCGTCCCTCACGCGCTGCACGATGCGCGCGCGCACGGCCCGGGCCTCGCTGGAGCCCTGGGCGGGGGCGCGGCGGCGGCGGGGGCGGGGGCGGGGGCAGCCCCTCGGGGAGCTCCAGGGGCATGCGGCGCCGCAGCGCGATGTTGTGCAGCACGCAGCAGGCCAGGAAGATCTGGCAGACTTTTTGGGGGGCGTACTGCAGGCACCCCCGCGCGCGGTCCAGGCAGCGGAAGCGCAGGGGCAGCAGGGCCAGCGTGCGGCGCAGGGCGGCCAGCGCGCGGGCGTGCAGCGCGTTGTACCGCTCCTCGGCCGCGCCGCGCGGCGCCGCGATCGGCGTCATCAGCCAGGGCTTCAGCGGGTAGCTGCCGTCCCCTGGGGGGGGCACGGGGGCGTCGGGGGAGCTGGGGGGGGCGCTCCTGGGCCTGCAGCGCCCCCCAGACCCACGGGTAACCCCCAGGCCCCGCCCAGGTAACCCCGAGGCCGCTCAGTCACCTGCCCAGACCCCCAAATCGCCCCCCAAGTCACCCCCAGACCCCCCAGCCCCCCAAATCGCCCCCACAATCACCCCCAGACCCCCCAAAATCACCCCCAGACCCCCCACAAATCACCCCCAGGCCCCCAGGTCTCCTCCAGTCCCCTGAGTCACCCCCAAATTGCCCCCCAAGTCACCCCCAGACCCCCAAATCACCCCCAGAACCCCCCAAATCACCCCCAGACCCCTCAGGTCATCCCCAGACCCCCAAATCACCCTCAGACCCCCCCCCAAATCACCCTCAGACCCCAGGTCTCCCCACAAATCACGCTCAGACCCTCAAATCTCCCCCAAATGACCCCCAGCCTCCCCCAAAACCGCCCCCCGGCCCCCCCCTCACCCAGCAGCCAGGCGCCGTCGGGCCGAGCCCCCTCCAGCAGGCGTGCGAGCGCCGAGTTCTCCAGGACGGCGGCGTTGGGGCAGGAGCCGGGGAACTTGGCCACCACGTTGGTGATGGCGCCGGCGGCGTCGCACACCACCTGCATGTTCATGGAGTGGTAGTTGCCGGCGTTGCGGAACGCCGGCTCGTTCTCGGAGGGCGCGCGCAGCGCCACGTGCATGCCGCCCACCAGCCCCAGCACGCCGGGGAAGGCGTCGGCGGCGGGGGCGGCGGCGGCGGCGGCGGCGGCGGGCGCGGGGAAGGCGATGTAACGCGCGGCGCGGCGCTGCAGCGCCTCCAGGAACTGCGCCAGGCAGTTGGACATGGCGGACTGGCTGATGCCGGTGGTGTGGCGCGTGGCCGTCTGGAAGGAGCCGGAGGCCAGGAAGGTGAGCGCGGAGGTGACCTTGACGGCCACGGGCAGCGCGTGGCTGCGGCCCGTCAGGCTCTCCAGGTCGGCGCGCAGCTCGCGGCACAGCGCGGCGATGGCGGCCTTGTCCAGGCGGTAGCGCCGCAGCACCTGCTCCTCGCTCAGGTCCAGGAAGGAGCAGCGCGCGCGGTACACGCGGTGCTCGGGGTAGAACCGGCGCCGCCGCCCCCGCCTGCGCCGCGCGCGCGGGGCCGCCCCCGCGCCCCCGCCTCCGCCCCGCGCTCGCGCACCCGCCGCAGCAGCAGCACCGCGTCCGACATGGCGGGGCGGGGCTACGGCCGGGGGCGGGGCTACGGCCGGGGCGGGGCTAAATAGGGGGCGGTGCTAAAAGTGGGCGGGGGTGAGGTTAAGGACAGAAGGCGGGGCTAAGACTGGAAAGGCAGCGCTGCCATCACAGGGGCGGGGCTAAATGTGGAGAGGGCGGGGCTAAAGGTGGGAAAGGCGGGGGTGAGGAGGGGTGGGGCTAAAGCTGGGAGGGGTGGGGCTAAAGTCAGGGGCGGTGCTAAGGCTGGAGGGGCGGGGCTGAGAGGCGAGGGGCGGGGCTAAGAGTGGAGAGGCGGAGCTACAGCAGGAGGGGCGGGTGTACAGGAGAGGGGCGGGGCTAAGGACAGCATCAGGGCTATGGGGTAAGGGGCGTGGCTAAAAACGGGAAGGGCGGGGCTGAAAGGGGGCGGGTGCGGACGGAGGGGGCGGAGCCTCGGGCGAGGTGGGCGGGGCTCTAGGGGAGATGAGAGCAGGGCGGGCCCTACGCGAGGGGCGGGGCTACCACTAGGGGGCGTGGCTCTACAGGAGATGGGCGTGGCCTACGGGGAGCGGGTCCCGGCCTAAGGGAGGCGGGAGCGGCTCGAGGGGCGGAGCCTAGA
Source organism: Otis tarda (assembly GCA_026413225.1). Classification (NCBI taxonomy): domain Eukaryota; kingdom Metazoa; phylum Chordata; class Aves; order Otidiformes; family Otididae; genus Otis; species Otis tarda. Next base: position 142,749 of record CM048589.1, read on the forward strand.
GGAGGGGCGGGGCTACCCCGAGGGGCGGGGCTCCGGGGCGCGAAGGGGCGGGGTCAGGCCTGTGCGGGTCGGTCCCGGTGAGGCCCGGCCGGTGCCGGCGGCGCTGGGGGTCCCGGTGCCGCCGCCGCCGCCGCCGCCGGCCCCGCTCCGCCGCTGCCGCCGCTCCGACCCCGCCGGGCCGCGCCGCGCCGCCAGGCCACGCCCTTCCCCCGCGCTCCGATTGGCCGCCGCCGGTCTCACGTGGCCGGAACGTCCCGCCTCCCCGCTCCGACCCCTCCCCCTCACCTCCGGCGCGCCGCGACACGCGATTGGCCAACGGCCGGGCGGGCGCGCTCCGGCGCGGGCCGGCGGGGCCCCGCGGCGCTCCGGCCAATCGTATCGCGCCGCCACCCCGAGCTCCGCCAATCAGCCGGAAGCAGGGGGCGCGGCGCGGGGTGGAGCCCCGGCTGCCGCCATTTTGTCGCCGTCACCGTCCCGGCGAAAGGGAGCGCGGCGCCGCGGTGAGAGCTGGGACCGGAGCGGGGGCTGGGGCCTGGCGGACCGGGAGCGGAGCGGGGGCTGGGGCTGGGGCTGGGGCCTGGAGGACCGGGACCGGGACCCCACCGGAGCGGGAGCTGGGGCCGGGCGAACAGGGACCGGAGCGGGGGCTGGGGCCTGGCGAACCGGGACCGGGACCGGAGCGGGGGTGGGCCCTGGGGGGGCAGCGGGACCGAGCGTGGGGCCTCTGGGGGCCCCGGGACGGAGCCTGGAGGAGCACGGGGCTGGGCCTGGGGGAGCTGCGGGACGGGCCCCGCAGCCCGGGGCGGGGGACCGGAGCCGCAGCCGCGCAGGGGCCGGGGGCGGGGTGCCCGGGGTGCCTCCGCACGCCCATCGCCCCGTGCCTCCGCCGGCCGCACCCCCCTCCCCGGCCCCCAGCCGCACGAGAGCGCCCCTTCCCGGGTGGGGGGAGATTCTGGGCCCAGAGCGGGGCGGGGGGCGACTCCGGCCCCTCGCTGAGACGCTGCTTCCCCCCCCTCCGCGGCGCAGGCTGGGCGAGATGGTGAAGCTGTTCATCGGCAACCTGCCGCGCGAGGCGACGGAGCAGGAGATCCGCTCCCTGTTCGAGCAGTACGGGAAGGTGCTGGAGTGCGACATCATCAAGAACTACGGCTTCGTGCACATCGAGGACAAGACGGCGGCCGAGGACGCCATCCGCAACCTGCACCACCACAAGCTGCACGGCGTCTGCATCAACGTGGAGGCCAGCAAGAACAAGAGCAAGGCCTCCACCAAGCTGCACGTCGGCAACATCAGCCCCGCCTGCACCAACCTGGAGCTGCGCGCCAAGTTCGAGGAGTACGGCCCCGTCATCGAGTGCGACATCGTCAAGGACTACGCCTTCGTGCACATGGAGCGGGCGGAGGACGCGGTGGAGGCCATCCGCGGCCTGGACAACACCGAGTTCCAAGGTGACGCGCGCCGGGCTGGGCTGGGGGGCGCCGGGCTGGGCCCGGAGGAAGCAGGGCAGGTAGGAGAGGGGGGCGCGGGGGGAGCTCCTGCTCCGGCGCCGCTCCGCGAGGGTTTCACTGCGGGCGCGGGGCTGGATCTGCGCTGCTGGCGCTCGCCTGGCGCCAAACCTGATGCTGCGAGGGGCGACCGGCGCGGCTGTCGTGCTCTGCGGGGCTGGGGCCGTTTGGCGCCGTTTTTAAAAGGGTCTCGTCGTTTTTCCTCGTGACGCTCCGGGTTTGGCTTTCGGGGGCCTGGTGCACGGGTTTGGCTGGCGCCGCGTCCCGCCGCGCGCTGCTTCCCGTGTCGCTCGGCCGCCGGCCTTTCCGCGGGCAGGGACGTCCCCGGCGTCGGCGCGGTGGCTTTGTCCCGGGGCAGCGAGCGGCTCCGTGGCGCCGCTTTTTTGTAGGGCACGGGGAGATCCGTCCCCGAACTGGCAGGGTCAGCGCCGGCTCTGCCCGCGCTCGCGCCCCCCGCCCCCGGCGCCGGTGCGTAACCACAGCCTCTCCCCCCTCTCGCGTCTCTCTCCTCAAGGCAAGCGGATGCGCGTGCAGCTGTCCACCAGCCGGCTGCGGACGGCGCCCGGGATGGGAGACAAGAGCGGCTGCTACCGCTGCGGGAAGGAGGGGCACTGGTCTAAGGAGTGCCCGGTCGATCGCCCGGGGCAAGTGGCGGACTTTGCCGAGGCCTATAACGAGCAGTACGGAGCCGTGCGCACTCCCTACACCGCGGGCTATGGGGAGACCGTGTATTACGATGAGGCCTACGGCGGGATGGCCGACTACTACAAGCGCTACCGCGTCCGCTCCTACGCCACGGCCTCTGCGTACGACGCCTACGCGGAGCAGACCATGGCCCAGTACTCCCAGTACGCCCAGTACTCCCAGGTGCAGTCCTCGGCCATGGCCGCCACCACAGCCATGGCCAGCCGCATCCCCACCACCCTAGACGCGTACGATAGAGCTCTGCTGCCGACCCCGGGCGCGGCGGCCGCCGTCGCCGCCGCCGCCACCGCCGCCGCGGCGGCCGCCTCCTCCACCTATTACACCCGGGATAGAAGCCCCCTGCGCCGCACGGCCGCCGCGGCCACCACCGTCGGAGAGGCGTACACGTACGAGCGTGGGCAGCTGTCGCCGGTCTCCTCGGTGGCCCGGGCCTCCCTCTACGACATGCAGCGGTTCGAGCGCGATCCCTACGGGGAGCGGGCGCGGTACTCGGCCTTTTGAGCCGGAGGTGAGCGCCGCCGCCGCGCCGGCTGGGCCGCGCCGCCGCCGCTTTGGAGCTCGACGCGTTCTCCGCTTGCGGCCGGGCCGGGGCCGGGCAGCGCGGCGGGCGCGCGGGTCCCGCCGGCGGGGGCCGGCCGCCGCCCTAACGGGGCGTTTCCCCCTCAGGAGGCGACGCCGCGGCGCAGCCAGCGCCGGCCCCGGGGACTCGCCGGACGCCCGCCGCCGCCTCAGGTCAGACGTGGCCCCGGGTCGCCGCCGCCGTCACCGCCGCTGCCGCCGGGCTCCCCCTCGGGGAAAGGGCGGGGGGACGCGGACCCCCGCCCACCCCTCGCCGGAGCGGGCGCCGCCGCCGCCCCCGCCGCGTCCCCGTCCCCGCCCGTCCCTCGCCCCCCGCCCCCTCTCACCTCTCTGCTCTCTTCCAGGTCCGGCGGCCTCGGACGGAGCCCCCGCTCCCCCTTTTTTTGTACGGAGCTTCCCCACAACCCCCGGGGCCTCGCTGCCCCCCTCCCCCGCGGAGGGTACCCCCCCAGCCCCCTTCCCCGCCCCCCTCACTCCCCGGTCCCGTTTTCCAGCGAAATAAAGGTTTTCACCAACTTCCTGTGGCTGCTCGTGCTCTGTTGGGGGCTCCCCCGCCCCGGGACCCCTCCTCCGTCCCGCTCAGGCGGCGGGGGGGCGCTGGGCCCCCCCTCCGTTTCGCGGTGGGGCCGCCGGGCCCGGGTTCTTTTTGGCGCCCGCGCCGTTTTTCTCGCCGCGCCGCTGTTTCCGCCCGAGCTCTTGTCGCCGCCGGGAGCTCCGGCGTCGTGACGTCAGTTCCGGCGCGGCAGGCGTCTCCTCAGCGACCATGGCGCTGAACGCGGGTGCGGGGCGCGGCGGCCCCGGGACCCCCTGAGCCCCCCGGGACCTTCCCCCCGCCCCGTGCCCGGTCCCCCCCTCTCCCCCTCCCTTCGTTGCTCGTTTCCCCATCCCCGGTACCGGATCCCCCCACGCCGTGACCGGTTTTCCCCCCGTTACCGGTTCCCCCCGTTACGAATCCCGTCGGTTACCGGATCCCCCGGTTCCCCCCTTTGTTACCGGTTGTCTCCGTTACCGGTTCCTCCCCTTACCAGTCCCCCCCGTTACCGGTTCCCCCCGTTACGAATCCCGTCGGTTACCGGATCCCCCGGTTCCCCCCGTTACCGGTTCCCCCCTTGTTACCGGTTGTCTCCGTTACCGGTTCCTCCGGTTACCAGTCCCTCCTGTTACCCCGGTTCCCCCCCCCGTTACCGGTTCCCCCCGTGCCCGGTGCCCGTTCCCTCCCCCTCGTGCGGTTCCCCCTCCCCGTCTCCCCCCGTGCCCGTTCCCCCCCCGTTACCGGTTCCCCCGGTGCCCGGTGCCCGTTCCCTCCCCCTCGTCCCGTTCCCCCTCCCCGTCGCCCCCCGTGACCGGTTCCCGCGGTGCCCCCCCCGCAGGCGCGCAGCCCGGGGCGGCCCCGGGCCCGGAGGAGCGGCGGGCGCGGCAGGACCGGCTGAGCCGGGCGATGGGGGAGCTGCTGCTGCGGGGCTACCGGATGCTGGGGCGCTGCTGCCCGCACTGCGGGGTGCGTGAGGGGGGGCGCGGGGCGGGGGGGGAGCTGGGGGCCGCGCTGACCCCCCCGCCCCCCAGACCATCCTGCTGCAGGACAAGCAGCAGCAGCTGCTCTGCGTGGGCTGCCAGGAGCCGGAGAGCGGCGGGGGAGGGGGCACCGGTACGGGGGGGCTGGGGGCTGTGGGCTGGGGACGGGGACTGCGATGTGGGGCTGGAATGGGGGGCTGTGGGTGAATGGGGGGCTGTGGGGCTTGAATGGGGGCTGTGGGGCTGGAATGGGGTTGGGGGATGGGGGGCAGGGGGCTGGGAATGGGGCTGGAATGGGGGGTTGGGGGGCTGTGGGGCTGGAATGGGGGGCTGTGGGTATGGGGTCGGGGGGCTGTGGGGCTGGAATGGGGGCCTGTGGGGCTGGGATGGGGCTGGGGGGCTGTGGGGCTGGGGACAGGGTGGGGGGCTGTGGGGCCGGAATGGGGATGAGGGGCTGAAATGGGGCCGGGGACCGGGGTGGGGGGTCCGAGACGGGGCTGCGGGACGAGCTGGGGACCCGGGGGGCGGATTTGGGGCCAGACCCCCATCCCCACGTTGCCGCGCAGCGCCCGACGCCCCCCGGCGGCCGCGCCCCGGCCCGAGCGCTGCGAGGGAGCTGCGGCGGGGATTCGGGGGGCTCCCTGCGCGCCCCCCGGCGAGGAGGCGGCGGCGGGGGTGCGGGGGGCTCCCCCCGGCGAGGAGGCGGCGGTGGCGGCGGCGCGCGCGGCCGTGCTGGAGAAGCTGGGGTGGGCGGCGCGCGAGCTGCCCCGCGCCCCCGCGCCCGAGCCCAGCGCCCAGCTCTGCGCCCTGGTGCGCGCCTGCGCCGAGGCCCTGGGGGCCCTGCGCGCCCTGGGGCCCCCGCCCCGCCCCCCCCCCCTGAACACGGGGCGCTGCACCCACCGCGGCCTCCGGCTCCTCATTGCGGGGGGTGGGGGGGCTGGGGGGGGTTAAGGGGCCTGTGGGGGGAGTTTGGGGGTCTAGGGGGCTGTGGGGGGCGTTAGGGGCTGTGGGGGGGTTAGGGGGCTGTGGGGGCCGTTAGGGGGGCTGTGGGGGGGTTAGGGGGCTGTGGGGGGACTTTGGGGAGCTGTGGGGAGGTTAAGGGGGCTGTGGGGGAGTTTGGGGGGCTGTGGGGGCGTTAGGGGGGCTGTGGGGGCAGTTTGGGGGGCTGTGGGTGGGGTAGGGGGCTATAGAGCAGCTGTGGGGCGAGGCTGGGGGGCTGTGGGGGCAGTTTGGGGGGCTGGGGGGGTAGGGGGCTATAGGGCAGCTGTGGGGCGAGGCTGGGGGGCTGTGGGGGCAGTTTGGGGGGCTGGGGGGGAGTGTGGGGGCAGTTTGGGAGGCTGTGGGGGGGTAGGGGGCTATAGGGCAGCTGTGGGGCGAGGTTGGGGGGTTGGGGGGCTGCGGGGCAGGTTTGGGGGCACCCGGACAGAGACGAGGGGCAGCTACAGGGCGGGGGGCGGGCCTGTGGGGCAAGGGGCGGGGCTATAGGGCAGGGGGAGGGGCTTAGCGCCCGAGGGGCGGGGGGCGCTATGGGGCAGGGGGCGGGGCTGTGGGGCTGGGGGGCGCTATGGGGCAGGGGGCGGGGCTGTGGGGCGGGGGGGGGCGCTATGGGGCAGGGGGGGCTCCTCCCCCGGCTCCGGTTTCCTGCCCGGGCGGGGCCCGGCCGCTCCCCGCGCGGGGGGGGCGGGGGGGGGGTCAGCGGGGGGAGCGGCCCCGGGGAGCGGGGAGCGGGGCCGGATCCGGATCCCGGCGCGGTGCGGGGCTGGGGGCGGCGATTCCGGGGGGGGGGTTCCCCGGGGGGGGCGGGGCCGGGGGTTCCCCGGGGGGGTCCCGTGGGGGGGGGGGGGTCGCGGGGGGGGTCGCGGGGCCATGGGCTCGGTGTGGCAGCGGCTGCAGCGCGCGGGGAAGCGCGCGGCCAAGGTGCGGGTGGAGGCGGCGCTGGAGGAGCTGCGCGTGGAGAGCGGCGCCGGATGGTGAGGGACCCCCGACCCCCCCCAAACCAGCCCCCCGAAACCCCCCCCCCAAAAACACCCCCGAAACCCCCCAAAACCCCCCCCGAAACCAGCCCCCGAAACCACACCCCAAAACCCCCCCAAAACCACCCCCAAAAACACCCCCAAAAACACCCAGCCCCCCAAAACCACCCCCCGAAACCAAACCCCCCAAAACCCCCCCAAAACCACCCCCAAAACACCCAGCCCCCCAAAACCACCCCCCGAAACCACCCCCAAAACCCCCCAAAACCAAACCCCCCAAAACCAAACCCCCAGAAACACCCACCCCCCAAAAACCACCCCCCGAAACCAACCCCCCCCAAAAACCAACCCCCACAAAAAACAGTGCCCCTGAAACCAGCCCCCCCAAAACCCACCCCCCAGAAACACCCCCCCCAAAAACCAACCCCCCCGAAAAACCACCCCCCCCCCAAAACCACCCCCCAAGAAACAGCCCCCCAAAACCACCCCCCAAACACGCCCCCGGGACCTCCCCGAATCCCCAACCCCGCCCCCCGGGACCTCCCTGACCTCCAACCCCCCCGGGACCCCCCCCCCCCAAAAATCCCATGAGACCCCCGCCCCCTGCAGTCCCCGTGGGGGGTCTCTGGGGAACTGGGGGGTCACACACTGCCCCCCCCGCCCCCCCCCGCCCAGTCCCGCTGCCGGTTCCGTTTTGGGTGCAAAATGCCCAAAAATGGGGCCGGGGCGCGCAGGCGGCGGCCCGGAGCTGAAAATAGAACGGGGGTGTCCGGTTTCCCCCCCCCAAATTTAGCGCCTCGGGGGCGGGGGAGGTGCGCGCGGGTGCTGGGGGTGGGGCACCCCCGTGGCGGGGGGGGAGGGGGGTCGTGCCCCGCGCCCCCCTTGAGCAACGGGGGGGGTGGGGGGCAGGGCTGTGGGGCAAAGGAGAGGGTGCTGGGGGTCCCGGGGGTCCCGGGGGGTCCCGGGGGCTGGGGGTTGCTGGGGGGGTCCCGTGGGCCCAGCCCCACGCGCCCCCCCCCCCCCAGGCAGCCGGACAAGCTGAGCGTGGTCTGGACCAGGCGCGGCCGGCGCGTCTGCTCCAAGGTGGGGGGGTCCGGGGGGTCCTGGGGGGGCTGGGGGGGCTGGGGGGTCCGGGGGGTCATGAGGGGCTGGGGGGTCCTGAGGGGCCATGGGGCTGGGGGTCCGGGGGGGTCATGAGGGGCTGGGGGGGTCTGTGGGGCTGGGGGGTCCTGAGGGGCCATGGGGCTGGGGGGTCCTGGGGGGTCCTGGGGGGCTGGGGGTCCGGGGGGGTCATGAGGGGCTGGGGGGTCTGTGGGGCTGGGGGGGTCCTGAGGGGCCATGGGGCTGGGGGGTCCTGGGGGGCTGGGGGGTCCTGAGGGGCCATGGGGCTGGGGGTCCTGGGGAGGTCCTGGGGGGCTGGGGGGTCCTGGGGGGCCATGGGGCTGGGGGTCCTGGGGGGTCCTGGGGGGCTGGGGGTCCTGGGAGCCTGGGGGGTCTGGGGGGTCCTGAGGGGCCATGGGGCTGGGGGGTCCTGGGGGGCCATGGGGCTGGGGGATTTGGGGGGGCTGGGAGGGGCCGTAGGGCTGGAGGGGGGGGGTCTGTGAGGCTGGGGGATTTTGGGGGGGGCTGGGAGGGGCCGTAGGGCTGGAGGGGGGTCTGTGGGGCCAGGGGATTTGGGGGGGCTGGGAGGGGCCGTGGGGCTGGAGGGGGGCTCTGTGGGGCCAGGGGATTTGGGGGGCTGGGAGGGGCCGTGGGGCTGGGGGGGGGTCTGTGGGGCCGGGGGATTTGGGGGGGCTGGGAGGGGCCGTGGGGCTGGGGGGGGGGGGTCTGTGGGGCCGGGGGATTTGGGGGGGCTGGGAGGGGCCGTGGGGCTGGAGGGGGGTCTGTGGGGCCGGGGGATTTGGGGGGGCTGGGAGGGGCCGTGGGGCTGGGGGGGTCTGTGGGGCCGGGGGGCTGACGGGGGTGCAGCCCCACAGCTGGCAGCCCGGCATCGAGAACCCCTGCCGGGGGGTGGTGGTCTGGGTGGTCCCCGAGAGCATCGAGGTCGTCGTCACGCTCTACCGGGTGCGTGCGCCCCCCCGCGTGGCCCCCCGCCCGTGCCCCCTCCCGCTGCCCCCCGTGTGCTCACGGCCCCCCCGCGCCCCCAGGACCCCCACGCCAGCGCCTACGATGACAAGGAGTGGACCTTCCTCATCGAGAACGTGAGCGGGGGGCGGCTGGGCCCCGGGGGTCCTGGGGGGTGCGGGGGGGTCCTTGTGGGTCCGGGGGTCCGGAGGGGTCCTGCAGGTCAGGATGGGGGGTCCTTGTGGGTCCTGGGGGCGTGGGGGGGTCCTGTGGGTCAGGATGGGGGGCGCAGGTGGCCCCCGGGGGTCCTGGGGGGTGCGGGGGGGTCCTTGTGGGTCTGGGGGGTGTGGAGGGGGCCTGCGGGTCAGGATGGGGGGTGTGGGGGGTCCTTGTGGGTCCGGGGGGCGTGGGGGGGTCCTGCAGGTCAGGATGTGGGGTGCGGGTGGCCCCCCGGGGGTCCTGGGGGGGTGGGGGGTCCTGCGGGCCAGGATGGGGGGTGCGGGGGGTCCTTTTGGGGACTGGGGGTCCCATAGGGGGTGGGGTCCTGCTGGGGGTCCCTGAGGGGGTGGAGGTTTTTCTGGGGGTCCCATAGGGGCTGGGGGTCCCACGGGGGGGCTCGGCGCTGGCTGACCCCCCCCCGTGCCCCCGTCCCCCAGGAGTCGCGGGGGCGGCGCTCGGTGCTGGCGGGGGCGGCGCTGGACCTGGGCCGCCTGGTGACCCCCGCGCCGGGGGGGCGGCGCGGCGACCCCCCCGCTGTCCCTGTCGCTGCCGCTGCGCCCCGCTCGCGCAAGGTGGTGGGCGCCAGCCTGCGCCTGCGCCTCCGCGCCAGCGTGCTGCGCGAGGGGCACCCCACGTGAGCGGGGGCATCGGGGGGCTCGGGGGCGCGGGGGGTGTGGGGGGACATTGGGGGCGCGGGGGCGGGGGGCATGGGGACATTGGGGGGTGTGGGGGGACATTGGGGGGCCTGGGGGACATTGGGGGGCATGGGGACGGGGGGTGTGGGAACGGGGGGCTTGAGGACATTGGGGTGCTCGGGGACATTGCGGCGTGTGGGGACACTGGGGGGACATTGGGGGGCGTGGGGACATTGGGGGGATGTTGGGGGCTTGGGGGACATTGGGAACGGGGGGGCTTGGGGGACATTGGGGGGTGTGGGGACATTGGGGGGTTGGGGACACTGAGGCACTTGGGGACACTGGGGGGACGTTGGGGGGATGTTGGGGACATTGGGGGGCTTGGGGACTTTGGGGCCTTGGGGACGTGGGGGCACTTGGGGACACTGGAAGGTGCTGGGGACCTTGAGGGGCCGTTGGGGACGTTGGGGTCTGGGCACGCTGGGGACACTGGGGACACTGGGGCCGTGTTTGGGATGCTGGGGCGCTTTGGGGACACCAGGGCCATGCTGGAGCCGCGTTGGGGACGCACTGGGGACACTGGGGACGCGCTGGGGACGCTGGGCCCGCTTTGGGGACACTGGGGCTGCACTGGGGGAATGCTGGGGATGCTGGGGCTGTGCTGGGGCTGCACTGGGGCACATTGGGGCCGCGTTGGGGCGTGTTGGGGACGCCAGGCTGTGTTGGGGTACATTGGGGGTGCGTTGGGGGCGTGTTGGGGTGCGTTGGGGCGCATTGGGGGCACATTGGGGGCACATTGGGGGGCACGTTGGGGGCGCGTTGGGGCGCATTGGGGGCACTGGGCCGCGTTGGGGCGCGTTGGGGGCGCGTTGGGGGCGCATTGGGGGCACTGGGCCGCGTTGGGGGCGCGTTGGGGCGCGTTGGGGGCACATTGGGGGCACTGGGGGCGCGTTGGGGGCGCGTTGGGGCGCATTGGGGGCACTGGGCCGCATTGGGGCGCGTTGGGGGCGCGTTGGGGGCGTTGGGGCGCGTTGGGGACGCGGAGGTGGGCCCCGCAGGGAGCAGGACCTGCGCAGCCTGGCCAGCCTGCTGGGCCCCCCCGGGGACGTGGCCGACCTGCGCGACTTCGACAGCGACCCCGAGGACGAGGGGGGGCCCCGCGGCGGGGGACAGCCCCCCCGCCCCGAGGTGCCTCTGTCCCCGAGCTCCCGGCTGCGGCCCCCCAACTCCCCTCCCCTGGCCCCAAACCCCCCCGTGCCCCCCAGTGCCCGTGCCGTGGGGGTCCCAGGGTGGGGGCTCCAGCCCTGACCCCCCGTACCCCAGAGTCCCCCCAGTCCCGTGCCCCCCCGTCCCCATGCTGTGGGGGTCCCAGGGTGGGGGCTCCAGCCCTGACCCCCCCCGTACCCCAGAGTCCCCCCGGGAGCTGCGGGCGCTGGCGGAGGAGGAGGAGGAGGATGAAGAGCGGGGGGCACAGGTGGGTGTTGGGGGGTGCAGAGTGGGACCCCCAGCGCCCCCCAGGCCCTGACCTGCCCCCCCCCAGGGTCCCCCCCGAAGGGCAGTGACCACGGAGACCCCTCCCCCCGGGGACGCAGGGGGCGCCCCCGACCCTGGGGGGCACCTGGACTCCCCCCAGAAATAACAGAGGTGAGGGGGGCTGGGGGGGCTGGGGGGCCCTGGGGGGCTGGGGTCACCTGGGGGGCTGGGGGACCCCCTGCACGTGGAGGGGGGTTATGGGAGGGGTCCCGTGGGGGGGGGGGGGGCTGTCAGGGGCCCATGCGCGGGTGGGGGGTCCCGCGCAGGGGGGGGGGCCCACATGGGTGGGGGGTCCTGCATGGGTGGGGGGTCCCAGAGGGCCTGGGGGGCTCAGGGGCCGCATGTGTGGGTGGGGGGTTCCCATAGGGGCTGGGGGGGATTTGGGGTCCCCGTGGTTGGGTGGGGGGGTGCCACATGGGTGGGGGGTTCCCAGAGGAGCTGGGGGGGCTCAGGGACGCCGTGCATGGGTGGAGGGGGTTCCCATGTGGGTTGGGGGGGTTTTGGGGTCCCCATGCATGGGTGGGGGTCCCGCATGGGTGGGGGATGTCCCGTAGGGGCTGGGGGGTTTTAGGGTCCCCATGTTTGGGTGGGGGGTTCCCATAGGGGCTGGGTGGTTTCTGGGGATCCCTCCCCGTTGGGGGGGGCAGGGGCGCTGACGGCGGGCGCCAGCCCCCCCCCGGGGGCAGCGGGGCGCTGCTGGCGTGGTGCCAGGCGGCCACGGCCGGGTACCGGGGGGTGCGGGTCACCAATTTCGGCACGGCCTGGCGCGGCGGCCTGGCCCTGTGCGCGCTGCTGCACCGCCACCGCCCCGAGCTGCTGTGAGTGGGGGGCGCGGGGGGGGGGGCACGGGGACATGGGGGGGCACAGGGGGGCGTGGGGGGACATGGGGACACGGGGGGCACAGGGGGAGAGGGGGACATGGGGGGGACACGGGGGGGCACAGGGGGACCCAGGGGGGCCCGGCCCTGTGCACGCTGCTGCACCGCCGCCGCCCCGAGCTGCTGTGAGTGGGGGGCGCGGGGGGGCGTGGGGGGTGGGGGGGGGTTGGGGGGGGGGAAACGGGGGGGCACGGGGGCACAGGGGGACATGGGGGGATGTGGGGGGCCCGGCCCTGTGCGCGCTGCTGCACCGCCACCGCCCCGAGCTGCTGTGAGTGGGGGGCGCGGGGGGCACGGGGGGGGCGTGGGGGGACACGGGGGGACACGGGGGGACACGGGGGGCGTGGGGGGACGGGGGGACGTGGGGGCCCGTGACGTCACCCCCCCATTCCCCCCAGTGACTATGAAGCTCTGGACCCCCTCGACATCTGGGGCAACAACAAACTGGTGAGTGGGGGTGGGGGCGGCAGGGCCCCCGGGGGGGGCGCGGACCCCCCACCCACGTGTGCCCCCCCACCCCCCAGGCCTTGGACGCCTTCTCGGCGCTGGGGGTCCCGCGGCTGCTGGACCCCGCGGACCTGGTGCTGCCGGCGGTGCCCGACCGGCTGGCGGTGATGACGTACCTGAGCCAGCTGCGCGCGCGCCTGCGGCCCCCCCCCGCGGCCCCCCCGCTCGGCGCCGCCCCGGGGGGCCCTGCAAACGCCCCCGACCCCCCGCTCGGCGCCGCCCCGGGGGGGCCCTGCAAACGCCCCCGACCCCCCGATTGGCGCCGCCCCGGGGGGGGCCCTGCAAACGCCCCCCGACCCCCCGCTCGGCGCCGCCCCGGGGGGGTCTCTGGGGGCGCCCCTGGACCCAGAGACTGGCACCATTGCGGGGGGGCAGCCCCTGGACCCCCACCTTGGATCTGTTGGGGGGGGGTCCCCAGACCCACCGACTGGCTCCATTGAGGGGGGGCCCCCCAAGACCCCCCCAGACTCACGGACTGGCTCCATTGAGGGGGGTCTCCCCCGGACCCTCAGCTTGACTCCCCTGATGGGGAGCCCCCCAAGATCCCCCCAAACCCACAGACTGGCACCATTGAGGGGGTCTGCCCCAGACCCCCAGCCCGGCTCCATCGAGGGGGAGCCCCCCAAAGCCCCCGGACCCCCAGCCCGGCTCCATCGAGGGGGAGCCCCAAAGCCCCCGGACCCCCAGCCCGGCTCCATCGAGGGGAGCCCCCCAAAGCCCCCCGGACCCCCAGCTCGGCTCCGTCGAGGGGGAGCCCCCCAAACCCCCCGGACCCCCAGCTCAGCTCCATCGAGGGGGAGCCCCCAAACCCCCCGGACCCCCAGCTCGGCTCCGTCGAGGGGGCCCCCCAGACACCCCCAGCCACACAGATTGACACCGGCCAGGGGGGCCCCCAGGGACCCCCCAGACCCCCAGCCCGGATCTGCGGAGGGGGAGCCCCCCAGGCCCCCCTCCATCCGCAGGGGCCGCGGGGCTGCGGCTGGGGGGCTGGGCCCCCCGGGGAGCTGCTGCCCCCCTCGCCTGCACCGGCCCGGGGGGGAGGGGGCCGGCGCCCCCCGGCCCCGTGCCCCCCCCGCGCCAAGACCCTCGCCCACCTGCGCGACGCCGACCTGGTGCGGAGACGGCGCTCGGGGCGGCGCGGGGACCCCCCTCGGTGAGACCCCCCCCCACCCCGGGCGAGACCCCCCCCCGCGCCGCTGCCCCTTGGCGCTCTGCTACCGTGGGGTCGGCCCCCCATCATTGCTCCCCCCCAGGGTGACGTCGCGACCCCCAGCCCAGCCCCCTCTGGTGAGTGTGGGGGGGCGGGGGCACGGGGGGGGGTCAGGGCTCCGACCCCTCCCCGCTGTTGAGGCTGAATGTGGGGTCCTCCCCCTTTGTCCCCCCCCAACTTGTCCCCCCCTTGTGTCCCGTGTCCCCCCCCCACAGATGCCAGAGCAGAACCCGGCCCCCCTGAGGAGGAGACACCGGTAGGGGGGACACGGGACAGGGGGGGACGGGGGGGCCACGGGGACACGGGACGAGGTGGGGGGGCGGGGGGGACACGGGACGAGGTGGGGGGCAGGGGGGGACACGAGATGGGGACACGGATGGGATGGGGGATGGGGGACACGGGAGGGACAGGGTGGCACGGGACGAGGGGGGGACACGGGTGGGACAAGGGGACACGGGAACAGGAGTGACACGGGACGGGGGGGGACACGAGGGGGACGTGGGACGAGGTGAGGGGGCGGGGGGGACACGGGGGGAACAGGAGGGACACGGGACGAGGGGGGGGACACGAGGGGGACGTGGGACGAGGGGGACGCTGGTGGGACAGGAGGATGGGGGGGACACGGGGACACGGGACGAGGGGGGGATGCAGGTGGGACAGGAGAATGGGGGGGGGACACGGGACGAGGGGGACGCGGGTGGGAGGGGAGGATGAGGGGGGATGGGAGGGGACACGGGACGAGGGGCGCGCGGGTGGGACGGGACACGCGTGGGCCCCGGCAGCGGCCGCGCGACGCCGGCGGGTTCGTGGCGGCCGAGCTGGCGGCGCTGGAGCGGGAGCAGGCGCGCGTGGACGGCCGCGCCCTGGCGCTGGAGCGCGAGCTGCGCGCGCTCATGGAGTCCGGTACGGGGGCGCGGGGGCACCGCCGGGGACACGGGGACACGGGGGGACATGGGGACACAGGGACACCGCCGGGGACACGGGGACATGGGGACACGGGGGGACATGGGGACACAGGGACACCGCTGGGGACACGGGGACACGGGGACATGGGGACACGGGGGGACACGGGGACACCGCTGGGGACATGGGGACACAGGGGGACATGGGGACACAGGGACACCGCTGGGGACACGGGGACACGGGGGGACATGGGGACACAGGGACACCGCTGGGGACACAGGGACATGGGGGGACATGGGGACACAGGGACACTGCCGGGGACACGGGGACACCACTGGGGACAGGGGTCAAGGGGAACACGGGGACTTGGGGACCCCACAGGGGGCACGGGGACCCCACTGGGGGTGAGGGGGCGCAGGGACAAGGGGACACGGGGACCCCACCAGGGACACGGGGACAGGGAGACCCCGTCGGGGACAGGGGGACCCCACAGGGGACGTGGGGACGTGGCGTGGGGACACGGCCGAGGGACTTTGGGTGGGGGGACACGGAGGGGACGTGGGAGGGGGCTTGGGGACACGGGCGCTGCTGGGGCGAGGATGGGGGGGGGGTCTGACGTGTCCCCGTGCGTCCCCATGTCCCCTGTGTCCCCCCGTGTCCCTGTGTCCCCCCATGTCCCCCCGTGTCCCTGTGTCCCCTCATGTCCCCGTGCCCACCCATGTCCCCTGTGTGTCCCCCTGTGTCCCACCATGTCCCCATGTTCCCCCCATGTCCCCCCCATGTCCCCATGTCCCGTGTGTGTCCCCCCATGTCCCCGTGTCCCCCCATGTCCTCGTGTCCCCCCCGTGTCCCCGTGTCACCTGTGTGTCCCCATGTTCCCCCCGTGTCCCCCGTGTCCCCCCATGTCCCCGTGTCCCCCGCGCCCCCGCGCCCCCGCCCGCAGGCGCGGACCCCCCCGCGAGGAGCGCCTGCTGCAGGCCTGGTTCTCGCTGGTGAACCGCCGGAACGCGCTGCTGCGGCGCCAGGACCAGCTCCAGCTGCTGTGAGGGGGGGCACGGGGGGGGGTCCCTGTCCGCACCCCGGGGGGGGGGTCCAGCCCCGGTGACGCCCCCCGTGTGTGTGTGTCCCCCCCAGGGCGGAGGAGCAGGACCTGGAGCGTCGCTTCGAGCTGCTGAGCCGGGAGCTGCGGGCGATGCTGGACACGGAGGGTGGGGGGGGGGCGCGGGGGGCGCGGGGGGCCGCGACCCCTGGGCTGGGGGCAGGCTGCGTTTGGGGACCCTCCTGGGTGGAGGGGCCCCTCCTGAGGTTTGGGGACCCCCCCGCCCAACCTTGGCCTTGGGGAAACCCCGGGCTTCAGGGCCCCCCGGCTTTGGGGACCCCTGACCCGCCCCCCCCAAATTGTGCCCCCCCGCCCCCCAGACTGGCAGAAGTCTGCAGCCCAGCGCCAGCGGGAGCAGCTGCTGCTGGAGGAACTGGTGTCACTGGTGAACCAGCGGGACCAGCTGGTGCGGGACCTGGACTGGCGCGAGCGGACGTGAGCGGGGGCCGGGGGGGGGGGGCAGGGAGGGGTCCCGGGGCGGTTTAGTGGGGCTGGGGGGGTCCCAGGAGGGGTCCGGTGGGGGTCCTGGGGTTTGGGGTGTCTGGGAGGGGGCTGGGGGTCCCGGGGGGGGGTAGCAGGTCTGGGGGGTTCTGGGGGTCCTGGGGGTCCCAGGAGGGGTCTGGGGGGATCGGGGGGTCCTGGGGGTCCCAGGAGGGGTCTGGGGGGGTCGGGGGGGTCCTGGGGTGAGCTGGGGGTGTCTGGGCCAGGAGGCTGTTGGGGGGAGGGGGCGGGGGGGGTTGGGGGGTCCCAGAATGGGTTTGGAGGGGTTTGGGGGGGGGGCGAGGGTGGTCCAGGGGAGTCTGGGGAGGACTGGGGGACCTGGGGGGGTCTGAGGGGTCCCAGGGGGCGTTGGGGGGTCCCAGCCCCCTCACCCCCCAGGGCGCAGGAAGGAGGACGCTCGCCTGGAGCGGGGCCTGGAGCAGCGGCGCCGCAGGGGCGCGCGCAGGGAGACGGGGTGTCGCGTCACCTGAGGGACCCCCGCGCCCCCGGGACCCCGGGGGACCCCCCCCCCACCCGGCTGAAATAAAGATTTTTGTGTGTGAGCACGAGTGGGTGTGGGGCTGGGGGGGGGGGGGGGCTGCAGGGGCTGGGGGGGCGATGGGGGGGCTGCAGGGGCTGGGGGGGCGATGGGGGGGCTGCGGGGGCTGGGGGCTATCGGGCTCCGTCCCCTCCCCCCCAGGCTGAGGCTGAGGCCAAAGGGTTTTATTGGGGGGGGGGGGGGGCTGGGGGGGGTCCCAGCGCGTCCCCTCCCGGGGGCTCCAGTGTCACACGGGGGGAGGGGACACGGGGGGGGGACACATGTTGGGGGGGGCGTCACAGCTTCGGTTTCACAGTTAGTTGTGGGGGAGGGGCAGGGGCAGCGCAGGGGGCGAGCGCGCACGGAGCGTGGGCGTGCAACGTGTGGGCGTGCAACGTGTGAGCGTGCACGGGGCGTGAGCGTGCAACGTGTGGGCGTGCAACGTGTGGGCGTGCACGGGGCGTGAGCGTGCACGGGGCGAGTGTGCACGGGGCAAGTGTGCACGGGGCGTGAGCGTGCACGGGGCGAGTGTGCACGGGGCGTGAGCGTGCACGGGGCGTGAGTGTGCACAGGGCATGAGCACGCGTGCTGCGTGCAGTGCACACGTGGCCAATGTGCACGAGCCATGAGCGCGAGCGTGCAAGGCGTGTGAGCACGCACAGGGCACGAGCGTGTGCAGGATCGGTGTGCGCAGCGCGAGCGCACGTGACGTGTGCGTGGCGTGTGCGTGGCGTGTGCACTGCGCGTGTGCACGGGGTGTGAGTGTGCACGGCGTGTCACCATACGTGGCGTGTGTGTGTGTGTGTGTGGCCTGTGCGCACGCGTGTGTGCAGCGTGTGCGTGCGCATGGGGGATGCGTGTGCGCATGGCGTGCACGCCGAGCACGCGTGTGCCCCCGTGCGAGGGTGCTGCCCGCGGCCCCGTGGGGGGTGGGGGGGGGGTCCCGGGCCGGGGGTCCCGGGGTGCCTATGGCGGCGGGGGGCCGGGGGGCTGCAGCAGCCGCGTCACCCGGCTGAGCTGCGCGGCCGCGTCCTCCTGCTCCTGCTGCAGCCGCCGGTTGCTGCGCCGCAGCGTGCGCACCTCCGCCCGCAGCCGCTGCTGCGCCTCCTGCCCCTGCGCCGCGGAGACCCCCTCAGCCCCACGGAGCCCCCCGCAGCCCCACGGAGACCCCCCAGCCCCCACAGCCCCCCAGAGACCCCCTCAGCCCCACGGAGCCCCCCGCAGCCCCACGGAGACCCCCCAGCCCCCCTCAGCCCCACGGAGACCCCCGCAGCCCCACGGAGACCCCCCAGCCCCCCACAGCCCCCAGAGACCCCCACAGCCCCACGGAGACCCCACAGCCCCTCCACAGCCCCACGGAGACCCCACAGCCCCCTCAGCCCCACAGAGACCCCCACAGCCCCATGGAGACCCCCGCAGCCCCACAGCCCCCCCTCAGCCCCACAGAGACCCCCACAGCCCCCCGGAGACCCCCTCAACCCCACGGAGACCCCCTCAGCCCCACGGAGACCCCCCAGCCCCCCTCAGCCCCACAGAGACCCCCACAGCCCCCACAGCCCCCAGAGACCCCACAGCCCCCCACAGAGACCCCCTGCAGCCCCCCACAGCCCCCCACAGCCCCCCACAGCCCCACAGAGTTCTCCAGCCCCTCCCAGCCCCACGGACCCCCCCATGGCCCCCCCCGCCGCGGACCCCCCACCTCCTGCAGATCCCCCTGCAGCCGCTTCAGCGTCGCCTCCAACTGCGCCACCTTCGCCGAGAGGCTGCGGGGCCTGGGGGGGCGGGGGGGTGGGATGGTGCCTCGACCCCCCCTCCAGGCCCCCCCACCCCCAGTCCCCCCCCCCCTTACTCATCCTCGGGGGTCTCCGGGCTCTGCTGCGTGCTGGGGGGCTCCGGGAGCTGCTGCCCTGGGGGGGGGGGAGGGAGGGTGAGACCCCTCCCCCACCGTGACCCCCCCAGCCTCCCAACCAGCCCCCACCTTTCCAGCACCCCCCACCCCTCAGCCCCCCCCCCCCCAGGCTGCCCCCAGCCCCCACCAGCCCCCAAGGCAGCCCCGCTCTCCCCCCCAGTGCCGCTCACCCCCCCCGCCCCCAGCTCTCCCCCCCCCAGCCCCGCTCACCCCCCACCCCCCCAGCTCTCCCCCCCCAGCCCCACTCAGCCCCCCGCCCCCAGCTCTCCCCCCCAGCCCCGCTCACCCCCCAGCTCTGCCCCCCCCCCAGCCCCGCTCACCCCCCACCCCCAGCTCTCCCCACGCCCCCCCCCAGCCCCACGCCCCCCCCCAGCCCGCTCACCCCCCCGCGCCAGCGCCTCCAGGACCCCGCTGCAGGCCGCGGCCAGGCGCGCGATGGTCTCCCACTCCTCGTCCGGGGGGTCCCCGGCCCCCCCCAGCACTGCGGGACGGCACCGTGGGGGGGGGGCAAGGGGACACCCCAGGGGCCCCCACCCCCACCAAGGGACGGGGCAGATGGGATGGGGGCGCGGGATGGAGGTGGGGACACGGGAGGGGATGGGTGACAGGGACCCCCCCCCACACCCCCCCCGGACAGGGACACGGGACAGGGCGGGGGGGCACATGGGACGGGGTGGGGGGGACACATGGGACAGAGTGGGGGGCACACGGGACAGGGTGGGGGGCACACGGGACAGAGTGGGGGGCACACGGGACAGGGTGGGGGGCACATGGGACGGGGTGGGGGGCACACGGGATGGGGGGCACATGGGACAGAGTGGGGGGCACACGGGACAGGGTGGGGGGCACACGGGACAGAGTGGGGGGCACACGGGACAGGGTGGGGGGGGACACACAGGACAGGGTGGGGGCACACAGGACGGGTGGGCACATGGGACGGGGGGGCGCAAGCGTGACGGGGTGGGGGGCACACGGGACAGGGTTGGTGGGGGGGCACACGGGACAGGGCGGGGGCACACGCATGACGGGGTGGGGGGCACACGCGTGACGGGACGGGGGGCACACAGGACAGGGTGGGGGGGCACACGGGACAGGGCGGGGGCACACGGGACAGGGGGCACACGCGTGACGGGGCGGGGGCACACAGGACAGTGGGGGGGCACACGGGACAGAGTTGGGGGGCACACGCGTGACAGGGGCGGGGGACACACGGGACGGGGGCACACGCGTGACAGGGGTGGGGGCACACGTGGCGGGGCAGGGGGCACACAGGACAGAGTGGGGGGCACGGGACAGGGCGGGGGCACACGCGTGACAGGGCGGGGGCACACGCGTGACGGGGCGGTACCACTCACGCCTGCTCAGCGACTGCCGCAGCGAGGGGCCCGGGGGGCTCCGTGCTCCGGGGGGCGGCGGCCGGGGGGGTCCCCTGGGGTGGGGGAGGGGGCGGGGGGGGGGTCAGTGGGGTCACGGGGGGACACGGGCGGGGGAGGGGCCACGGGGGCTCACCGGGCGGCCGGGCGGGGGGGGCTGCGGTGCGGGAGCAGCAGGTCGGGCGTGGGGTCGGCCAGGGGCTGCCTGGGGGCACGGGGTCAGAGGTCACGGGGGTCACGGGGGTGCGGGGGGCTCCCGGGGTGGGCTGGGGGGGTCCCAGGGGGTTGGGGGGGGGGGGTCTCAGAGGGGTTTTGGGGATGTCAGGGGGTTTTGGGGGTCCCACGGGATCCGGGGGGGGATCCCCAAAGGGTTTGGGGGCTCCCAGGGAAGTTTGGGGGGGGTCCCAGGAGATTTGGGGGGGCACAAGGGGTTTGGGGGCTCCCAGAGGGGGTTTAGGGGGTCCCAAGGGGCTTGGGGGATCCCAGGAGATTTGGGGGCCTCATGGGGTCTGGGGGGGGGTCCAGGGGATTTGGGGGCCTCGTGGGGTCTGGGGGGGTCCCAGAGGGTTTGGGGGGGAAATCCCAGGGGATTTGGGGGGGGGTCTTAGGGGGTCTTGGGGGTCCCGGGGAATGTGGGGGCTCCCAGGGGGTCTGGAGGGGTCCCCGGGGATCTGAGGTGGGGGGGGGGGTCCCAGGGGGTTTGGGGGTCCCGGGGGGGTGGGGGGGTCCCCACGCCCAGGTCACTCACGGGCTGGGGGGCCCTCGGTCGCGGTCTCGGGGTCCCCCCCTCGGGGGGGGGGAGGGGGTCGCCGCCCCCGCCCAGGGCCAGCGAGCGCAGCAGGCGCAGGGTGTCGGGGTGCAGCCCCCGCACCCCCGCCCCCCGTCGCTGCTGTCGCCGCTGCCCCCGTCGCTGCTGCCCCCGTGTCGCTGCTGTCCCCCACGTCCCCCCCGGCGTCCCCCCGGGGTCCCCCCCGCCCCCCGGCCCTGCGCCAGCGACCGGGCGTAGAGCTCGGAGAAACTCCTGGGGGGGGGGGGAGGGGGGGGGATTCGGGGGGGGACCACGGCCCCCGTCCCCCATCTCCCAATTCCCCGACCCCCCGCCCACCTCCCCCACCCCCCCTTGCCTCCCAATGCCTCCCCCTCCCCCCATCACCCCCAACCCCCCCGTCCCCATCGCCCCCCGTCCCCATCGCCCCCCGTCACCTCCCCAACGCCCCCGTCACCCCCCTTGCCCCCCCATCGCCCCCCCAGTTCCCTGCAGCCCCCCCAGTTCTCCCAGTCCCTCCGTTCCCCCCCCCGCCCCCACCCGCCCCCCCAGTTCCCTGCAGTTCCCCCCACCCCCATCACCCCCCCAGTTCTCCCAGTCCCTCTGTTCCCCCCTGCCCCCATCACCCCCCCAGTTCTCCCAGTCCCTCCGTTCCCCCCCACCCCCCATCACCCCCCCAGTTCTCCCAGTCCCTCCGTTCCCCCCACCCCCCATCACCCCCCAGTTCTCCCAGTCCCTCCGTTCCCCCCACCCCCCATCACCCCCCCAGTTCTCCCAGTCCCTCCGTTCCCCCCACCCCCATCACCCCCCCCAGTTCTCCCAGTCCCTCCGTTCCCCCCACCCCCCATCACCCCCCCCCAGTTCCCCCCCAGTTCTCCCAGTCCCTCCGTTCCCCCCCGCCCCCCATCACCCCCCCAGTTCTCCCAGTCCCTCCGTTCCCCCCCACCCCCATCACCCCCCCCAGTTCTCCCAGTCCCTCCGTTCCCCCCACCCCCCATCACCCCCCCAGTTCTCCCAGTCCCTCCGTTCCCCCCCACCCCCCATCACCCCCCCCCAGTTCTCCCAGTCCCTCCGTTCCCCCCTGCCCCCCATCACCCCCCCCCAGTTCCCTGCAGCCCCCCCAGTTCTCCCAGTCCCTCCGTTCCCCCCGGTGCCCCCCCGCCCCCCCCGCGCCCACCCACCGGCGGGGGCGCCCGTCGCGGTCGGGGGGCAGCAGGGTGAGCGCGGCCTTGGGGCGGCGCAGGAGAGGGCGCGCAGGCGGCGGGGGGCGCCGGGGGCAGGGGGCTGCGGCCCACGCGCAGCAGGCGGGTGCCGGGGCGCAGCCCGGCCGTCTCGGCGAAGGAGAAGCGGGTGACGGCCGTCACCACCCCCCGCGTCCACGCGGAAGCCCAGGCGGCCCCCCGCCCCCCGCGGCAGCGCCAGCTCCCCGCGCCTCGCAGCCCCGCGTCACCGCCTGCGGGGGGGGCCGGGCCGGGGGTCAGCGCGCGCAGCCCCGCCTTCGCCCCGCGAGGCGGCCCGGCGTCACCCCCGGGACCACGGAGACCCAGGGACCCAGCGGGGACCCCCAGAAATGAACGGGGACCCCCAGAACCCAACGGGGACCCCCAGAACCCAACGGGGACCCTTGGGTTGACCCATGAAACCCAATGGGGACCCCCAGAAGCCAGTGAGACCCCCAGAACCCAACAGTCACCCCCCCAGAACCCAACGTTGACCCCCAGAACCCAACAGGGACCCTTGGGTTGACCATGGAACGCAATGGGGACCCCTAGAACCCAACATTGACCCATGAAACCCAACGGGGCCCCCCAGAACCCAACAGGGCCCTCAGAACCCAACGTTGACCCCCAGAACCCAACAGGGACCCTTGGGTTGACCATGGAACTCAACGGGGCCCCCCGGAACCCAACGGGGCCCCCCAGAACCCAATGGGGCCCCCCAGAACCCAACGGGGACCCTTGGGTTGACCATGGAACTCAACGGGGACCCCCAGAACTCAACGGGGCCCCCTCGAGGTGACCCGGTTTCCCCCGCCGCCCCCCGCCCCGCTCACCCGCAGCCTGGCCACCACGCGCGCGTCGTCGCCGCGGGGCAGGCGCAGCTCCAGCCACTCCCCGGCGCCGTAGAAGAGCTCCAGGCGCCCGGCGGCGAAGGCCCAGCCCAGGACGTCGCGGCAGGCGCAGCTGAAGAGCACCCCGCGCCGGGGGGCCGCCACCACCAGCCGCTCGGCCGCCACGCCCAGCCAGCACGGCAGCTCGGGCCCCCCGGCGCCCGCCCGCGCCCGCGCGCCCACACCAGCGCCCCCGCCACGCCCTCGCTCGCCGCCGCCGCCGCCGCCTCGCCCGCCGCCGCCGCCGCCGCCGGCCGGCCGGCGGCCCCCAGCGCGCGTAGGCCGCGGGGCGGGTGGGGGCGGCGAGCGGGGGGCCGGTGGCGTGGGCGCGCGCCAGCTCCAGCAGGTACTGGCGCCGCGTGCGGGCCGCCATGGCCCCCAGGCGCCCCCCGCGCCCCACGGCGTTCTCCCCGTTGATGGCCTTGGCCAGCAGGAAGTCCCGCAGCCCCGCGCCCCCCGCGAAACGCTGCCCCGCCGCCAGCCGCGGCCCGAACAGGGGGGTCTCCTCCGGGCGGACCACCGCCACGCTGCGGGGGGGGGAGAGGCTCAGGGACCCTTGGAGACCCCTGGGATGGCGGGAGAGAGCCCCCCCAGGACCCCCAGGGACCCCCTGAGCCCCCCCAGGACCCCCAGGACCCCTAGGGACCCCCAGAGACACCTAGGGACCCCCAGGGACCCCAGCCCCATATGAGACCCCCAGGGACCCCAAGTGAGGCCCTTGAAGACCCCATGTGAGACCCCCGGGGTGGGGGGAGACCCTCAGGGGCCCCCAGAGACCCCTAGGGACCCCCAGGGACCTCCAGGGACCCCCAGGGACCCCCAGGGACCCCAGCCCCATGTGAGACCCACAGGGACCCCCGGGGTTGGGGGAGAGACCCCCAGAGACCCCAGGTGAGGAGAGAACCCTAAGGTGGGGGTAGAGACCCCCAGAAACCCTCAGGGACCCCCAGAGACCCCAGGTGAGACCCCCAGACCCCCATATGAGCCCCCAGACCCCTGTGCAGTTCCCCAAGACCCCCATGGTCCCCCCAAACCCCCCCCAGGCCCCCCAGCCGCACCTGTAGGCCGTGCGGGGGGAGCAGGGCCGCAGCCCCCAGCCCCCCATGGCCCCCCATAGCCCCCCCAGCCCCCCATGGCCCCCCAAACCCCCCCATAGCCCCCCACGGCCCCCCACGGCCCCCCCAAACCCCCCCAGCCCCACCTGTAGGCCGTGCGGGGGGAGCAGGGCCGCAGCCCCCAGCCCCCATGGCCCCCCATAGCCCCCCAGCCCCCCCAGCCCCCCAAACCCCCCCCCCCAGCCCCCCACAGCCCCCCACGGCCCCCCCAGCCCCCCCAGCCGCACCTGTGGGCCGTGCGGGGGAGCAGAGACCGCAGCCCCCAACCCCCCATGGCCCCCCCAGCCCCCCCAAACCCCCCACGGCCCCCCAAACCCCCCAGCCCCCCCAGCCGCACCTGTAGGCCGTGCGGGGGGAGCAGGGCCGGTGGGCCCGCACCACCAGGAAGACGTGCTGGAAGTGGGAGCGCAGGGCGCGGGGGAGAAGGGCCGCGCCCCCGGCTCCTGGAACACGATGGTGACGATGTCGTTCCCGATGTGGCGCTTCCGCAGCAGCTGGGGGGGCGGGGGCGTCAGCGCCCCCCGGGACCCCCGGGACCCCTCCCAAATCCCCCGGGACCCCTCCCAAATCCCCTGGGACCCCCCAAATCCCCCTGGGACCCCCCAAATCCCCTGGGAGCCCCCAAATCCCCCGGGACCCCTCAAACCCTGGGACCCCTCCCAAATCCCCTGGGACCCCCCAAATCCCCCGGGACCCCTCAAACCCTGGGACCCCTCCCAAATCCCCTGGGACCCCTCAAACCCCTGGGACCCCTCCCAAATCCCCTGGGACCCCTCAAACCCTGGGACCCCTCCCAAATCCCCCGGGACCCCTCAAACCCTGGGACCCCTCCCAAATCCCCTGGGAGCCCCCCAAATCCCCCGGGACCCCTCAAACCCTGGGACCCCTCCCAAATCCCCTGGGACCCCTCAAACCCCTGGGACCCCTCCCAAATCCCCTGGGACCCCTCAAACCCTGGGACCCCTCCCAAATCCCCCGGGACCCCTCAAACCCCTGGGACCCCTCCCAAATCCCCTGGGACCCCCCCAATCCCAGACGGCCCCCCAGGACCCTTCCAGGTCCCCTGAGACCCCCCGTGACCCCCTGTGACCCTGTGACCTCCCCATGACCCCGTGACCCCGTGCCCCCATGACCCCACCGTGACCCCATGACTGCATGACCCTGTGACTTCTCGTGAACTTGTGACCCCATGGCCCCTGACCCCATGACCTCCATGACCCCGTGACCCACTGTGACCCCAGACCCTGTGACCCCTGACCCCCCTGACCCCCCCATGACCCCGTGACCCCCCTGTGACCCCGTGACCCCCTGTGACCCCTGAGCCCCGACCTGCTGGGGGTTGCTGGGCGTGAGGGGCAGCACGGGAGGGACCCCAGCCCTGTGACCCCCCGACCCTGACCCCCCTTGACCCCCCCGTGACCCCTGACCCCCCGTGACCCCTGACCCCCCGTGACCCCCGACCTGCTGGGGGTTGCTGGGCGTGAAGGGCAGCATGGTGCTGACGTGGAACATCACCTCGTAGCCGTGGTAGGTGGTGTACAGCGAGTGCGTCCCCGTCGAGTCGGCTGGGGGGCGGGGGGGCACGGCTCCGCCACCCGCCCGCACGCCCCGGGGGGTCCCCGCTCCCCCTGCGCCCCCCTGCGCCCACACCCCCGCCCGCACGCCCCCGGGGGGTCCCCGCTCCCCCTGCGCCCCCCTGCGCCCACACCCCCATCCCGTGTCCCCCCCGCTCCCCCTGCGCCCACGCCCCCCGCCCCATCCCTGCGTCCCCTTCCCCGTCCCCCTGTCCCTCTGTCCTTCTGTCCCCCCCATCCCCTTGGGTCCCAAAACCCCCCGTCCCGTGTTCCCCCATCCCGTGTCCCCCTGTCCCGTGTCCCCCCGTCCTGTGTCCCCCCATCCCGTGTCCCCCCGTCCCGTGTCCCCATGTCCCCATGTCCCCCTGTCCCGTGTCCCCCCATCCCGTGTCCCCCCATCCCCGTGTCCCCATGTCCCCGTGTCCCCCTGCCCCGTATCCCCCCCGTCCCGTGTCCCCCCATCCCGTGTCCCCCCGTCCCGTGTCCCCCTGCCCCGTATCCCCCCGTCCCGTATCCCCCCATCCCGTGTCCCCCCATCCCGCGTCCCCCCGTCCCGTGTCCCCCCGTCCCGTGTCCCCGTGCCCCATTCCCTGCATCCCCGTCCCCGCGTCCCCCTCCCCGCCCCCAGCTCTGTCTGTCCCCATGTCCCCTCACGTCCCGGGTCCCCGCGCCCCCCGCGTTCCCCCCGCGCCCCCCGCGCCCCCCCCCGCCGCCCCCGCGCTCACTGCGGGTGTCCAGCTGGGCGCGGTAGTGGGGGAAGCCGCGCAGGCGCACGCGGGTGCCCAGCAGCGCCAGGAACTGGGCGAAGGCCGGCCCGGCGCCCTCGTTGTTGTACATCTCCTCCTCCGAGGCCTGGCCCCCCCGGCAGTACAGCACCCCCACCTTGCGCTGGAAGCTCAGCTGCCGGCGGGGGGCACCTCGCACCGGGGCTCGCACGCGCGCACCCCGCACGCGCTCACGCGCCCCGCACGTGCTCACTCACCTCACACACCTCGCACCGGGGCTCGCACGCGCGCACCCCGCACGCGCTCACGCACCCCGCACGCGCTCCCGCACCCTGCACGCGCTCACTCACCTCACACACCTCGCAGCGGGGCTCGCACGCGCGCGCCGCCCGCACGCGCTCACGCACCCCGCACGCGCTCACACGCTCGCGCACCCCGCACGCGCTCACGCACCTCACACACCTCACACACCTCGCACGTGCTCACACACCCCGCACACGCTCACGCACCTCACACACCTCACACACCTCGCACGTGCTCACACACCCCGCACACGCTCACGCACCCCGCACGCACTCACTCACCTCAAGCACCCCCCACACGCTCACACACCCCACACGCGCTCACGCACTCCGCACGCGCTCACACACTCACGCACCCCACACGCGCTCACGCACCCCACACACGCTCACTCACCTCACGCACCCCACACACGCTCACACACCCCGCACGCACTCACGCACCCCACACACGCTCACTCACCCCACACGCGCTCACGCACCCCACACCCTACATGCGCTCACGCACCCCGCACGCACTCACACACCCCACACACACTCACACACCCCCCACGCGCTCACGGACCCCGCACGCACTCACTCGCCCCGCCTTGTCCCCGTGCAAGCCCCCCCGCCCCGCCCCGCTCACCCCCTGCTCGTCCAGCTTGAGGAGGGTGTCGGGCACGGCGGGGGAGGGGGAGGCCAGGCGCAGCCCCTGCACCCCCAGCCCGGGCAGCAGCAGCTCCAGCAGCTTCCGGGGGGGGGCGCCCCGCGCGGCGGGGGGCAGCGCCTCCTCCAGCACCGAGCACCGCAGCGTCTGCAGCTGGGGGGAGAGGGGGGCAGGATCGGGCCTCTGCACCCCCCGGGCTGCTCCTGGTGCCCAGGGACCCCTGAAACCCCCCCCACCCCCCGATCCCCCAGCCCCCCAACCCCCTGCAATCCGACCCCCCCCAGGTCCCCCCAACGCCCTTCTGGGACCCCCAGCACTCCTGGCCCCCTCCCCCAGCCCGCAGCCGCCCGACCCTCCCCGATCCCCTCGCCCAGCCCCCCGCGCCCCTCCAGCCCCCCAAATCCTCCACCCCCCGCCTTCCCCAGCCCCCCAAGCTCCCCCTGACCCCCTCCAGCCCCCCCAGGCCCCCAAATCCCCCTCCCGCAGACCCCCCAGCGCTGTCCAGCCCCCCGACCCCTCAGACCCCCTGATTCCCCAGCCCCCCCAAATCCCCAGCCCCCCCCGCCCCCCCACCTGGCTGCTGCGCAGGATGAGCCGCAGCAGCGCCTGCGGCCGAGCCCCCTCCTTCTCCTCGCGCCGCAGCCGCGCCGCGGCCACGGGCCCCAGCCGCGCGTCCTCGCCCAGGAAGTTCTGGTGCTCTGGGGGGCGGGGGGGGCGGCTGGGACCCCCCTGCCCCCCCCCCCCGCACCCCCCTCCACCACCCCCGCCCCACGCAGACCCCGCGTCGCACCGGGACAGGCAACGGCCTGCGTCCTCGTGCGACAGCCCGCGTTCTCGTGCGATGCCCCGTGCCCTCACGCGACCCCCCAGCGCCCCCCTCGTGCCCCCCGCGCCCCCCCGCGCACCCTTGCCGTAGAAGAACTTGCGGTAGTAGTGGGCGCCGGCGTCGCAGTGCTCGATGGGGTGGGGGGGCCGCGCCCCGCCGGGGGCTCCTCCAGCACGGCCACGGCGGCGTTGGGGAGGTGGCCGGGCCCGGGGGCCGCGGGGGGGCGCCAGCCCCGGCTCCTGCTCCCCCCGTCTCGCAGCAGAAGCGGGGGCAGCTCAGCACCAGGGCGTCGGGGTCCGGGGGGGCGGCGGGGGCCCGCCCCTCCCCGCTGCCGGGGGGCTCCTCGGGGTCCAGGTGAGCGGCCGAGGCCCCCGAGGTGGGGGCGGGGGGGCCGGGGGGCCTCGTCCGGGTCGAAGAGGATGCTCTGCACGTCGTAGTGCGCGATGTGGGGGCCCCACGGGGGCGAGGGAAGAAATCGGGGCCCCCCTCCTCCTCCTCCTCCCCCTCCCCCCCTCCCCCTCCCCGGCCCCCAGCCCCAGCAGCAGCAGGGGGTCGCGGAAGCGGGGGGACGCGGGCTGCCCCCCGCCCCCCGCCTCCTCCTCCTCGCTGTGGGCCCGGGGGGCGACCCCCGGCCCCCGCCCCCCCCGAGGACCCCCCCCAGGGCGCTGGCGGGGCCGGGGGAAGGGGGGGCCGGGCCGAGGGGCCCCGCATCTTGCGGAGGAAAAGGTCGTCGGACTGCATGGCCCCCCCGGGACCCCCCGGACCCCCTGAGACCCCCGGGACCCCCTGAGACCCCCGGGACCCCCGGGACCCCCTCAGACCCCCGGGACCCCCTGAGACCCCCCGGGACCCCCTCAGACCCCCGGGACCCCCTCAGACCCCTGAGACCCCCCGGACGCCCCTAGGACCCTCAGAGACCACCAGGGACCCCCCGCTGACGCTGACACCCCTCGCCCCCACTCGGGACCCCCCCCCCCGGGATTTGTCAATGGAAGCGTGGGAACGGGCGCCGCGCCCCGATTGGCTGCCCGGGAATTCCCGCCTGTGGAGGCTCCGCCCCTTTTCCCACGCGCACCGCGCACCCCTCCCCTCCCCGGGTGGGGGCGAAGGGGGGGGGGACACAGAATGGGGGGGCGCAGAACGGGGGGGGGACACAGAACGGGGGGGACACAGAATGGGGGGACACAGAATGGGGGGGGACACAGAATGGGGGGCGCAGAACGGGGGGGACACAGAATGGGGGGACACAGAATGGGGGGGACACAGAATGGGGGGCGCAGAATGGGGGGCGCAGAATGGGGGGACACAGAATGGGGGGGCTCCGGCAGCGGCGCTCGCTCGGGAAGGGGGCGGCAGCGGGACCTGGGGGGGGACACAAGGGGTCGGGGGGGGGGTCGAGGGGGCTTCCCCGTCTCCCCTCCCGCTGCTCCCCTGCTTCTGCTCCTCCCCCCCCCCGCTGCAGGGACCCCCGGCACCCCCAAAACGGGGCCGAGGGCGGGGGGGGGGGCACCTGGGGCCCGGCCCCTCCGTCGGGGCAGCCCCCGGCTCCATGGGTGTCTGGGGGGCTCGGGGGGGGCTGGGGGGGGCTGGGGGGGCTGGGGGGGCAGGGGGGCCGGGGTCGGCGGTTTCCTGCCCCACGGGAAGCGGCGGCGGCCCCCAAGCGCTGCCCCCCCCCCCCCAAGCACTGACACCCCCGCCCCCCCGCAGCGGGGTCCCGCTGCATCTGCAGTGCCCCCCCCCCCCCCCCCCCCCCGCTGAGCCCCCCACTCCTGACCTCGGCCCCTGCGTGAACCCCGGCATCCGGCCCCCTCCCCCCACTTCCCTCCTCCGGCAGCAGCGGCCCCGGGCGTCCGGCCCCCCGCCCCTCCCCCCGCGGCGACACGGGCGTCCGGCCCCGCCCCCCCGGTAACAGGCAGTTAATTTGGGGGGGGGGGGGGGTACAGGCAGTGTGACCCCTCCCCCCCCCCCCCAGGTGGCTCGGGGCGCCCCCCCCTCACGCGGGACCCCCGCACCCCCCCCCGCCACCGGCACCGCATCGCGCGCGTTGCACCCGGGGGGGGAGGGGCGTGGGGGGGGGGGGCGCGCGAGGTCACGGCCCCGTGCAAAGGCCTTGCACGAGGGCCCGGGCGCGCGGGGCGGGGCTTGCACGAGGGCCGGTGCCGCGCGCGGGGGGCTCGCGGGGGCTGGGGGTGGGGGGGGGGGGGGGGGGGGGCTGCCCCGTGAGAACCCGGCGGGGGGGGGCGGGGGGGCGGTTTGCACGGGGGCGCGCGGGTGCGCCCCGTCCCGCGCGCGCGCACCCCGCCGTGCAAGGCCGCGTGCAAACCCCCCCGTGCAAAGCGCGCCCCCCCCCCCAACCTCGTGCAGAGACACCCCCCCCCCCCGTGCAGAGCCCCCCCCGCGCGCAGCCCTCGTGCGAAGCCCCCCGCCCCCCCCCCCCCGCTGCTTTTCGCCCCTACCTCGGCCCCCCCGCGGGTGGGGGGGGGGTGGTGTCCGGGGGGGGGCCCAGCCGCCCGGGACCCCCGCTCGCGCGCGCGGCCGCGCTGGGAGAGGCGCGGGCTCTCCCCCACCCCCCCCCGCCCCCGCCCTTCCCCTCCGCCCTCGCTTCCTCCCGACCGAGCCGGGCGGCGGGGGGCCCCTGCCCTGCCCCCCCCCCCCCCCCCCCAGCGAGGGACCCGCGCGTGCGGGACCCCCCAAAATCCCGCAGCCCCCCCCCCCCCAGCGACGCGACTTCTCCCGAGCCGCCGCTTTCGGGTTTTTAATTTTATTTTTATTTTTAATTTTTCACACCCCCCCCCAAGGCGCGGGAAACGCCGGCAAACCCCGCAAAAAAGGGTCGGGGGCCCCCGGGGGGGCGGGGGGGTGCAGGCTGCAGGGGTCCCGGCGCGTGGGGGGCTCCCAGCTCGTTATTGCTGTCCGGGGGGGGCGGGGGGGGCAGTACTGGTGCTCCCGGAGGGGCTGCGCCGTGGGGCTCTCCTTCGCGGGGGGGGGGACAGACGGACGGGGACGGACGGGGGCCTCGGGGGGAAACAGAGCTGGGGGGCGATGGGGATGCTGGGCCCCAGCCCCCCCGCCAAAGGACAGGGGTCTGGGGGCCCCCCAGGCACCAGCCCCCCCCAATCAGGCCTGGGGGGCCCCAAGACCCCCCCAGAACAGCCCCTCCATCCAGGGCCCCCGCGGACCCCCCCCCAATCCAGGGCCCCCGCGGACCCCCCCCACCCAGGGCCCCCCCGGACTCCCCCCCACCCCCCATCCAGGGCCCCCCCAGACCCCCCCAACCCAGGGCCCCCATGGACCCCCCGCACCCCCATCCAGGGCCCCCGCGGACCCCCCTCCATCCAGGGCCCCCCCATAAAGGTCGGGGGGGCCCCGGGGGGCCTCACCTCTGCCGTGGTGCCGGTGCCGCCCCCGGGGGTGCCTGGGGGGGTCTCCCTCGCCGCCCCCCCCCCCTTTGCGGCCCCCCCAGGCTCCATTTGCCGCAGGAGCCGTCGTAGGCGAAGGGGGGGGCCCCGCCGCTGGTGGGGGGTCCCGCGGGGGAGTCCTGCCGACCCTCACCCCCCCCGCGGCCCCCCCGGCCCGGTGCGGGACCCCTGCTCTGCTCGGGGCCTGCGGGACAGGGGGACGCGCTGGGGGGGGGCACGGCCACGCAGAGACCCCCCCCGTGAGGGGACCCCGCCTCCAGACCCGCAGCTATAGGGGGCTGCGGGGGGTTTGGGGGGCTATAGGGGGCTGCGGGGGTTTGGGGGTTTTGGGGCTGCGGGGGCACCCACCGGGGCTGCGGGGGGGTTTGGGGGGCTATAGGGGGCTTTTGGGGGCTATAGGGGGCTGCGGGGTGGTTTGGGGGTTTTGGGGGGCTGCGGGGGGTTTGGGGGCTATAGGGGGCTTTGGGGGCCTATAGGGGGCTGCAGGGGGGTTTGGGGGCTATAGCGGGCTGCGGGGGGGTTTGGGGGGCTATAGGGGGCTGCGGGGGGTTTGGGGGCTGCGGGGGCACCCAGCTGCGTGGCCGGGCGCGCGTTGCAGTGACCGACGCTCTGGGCGCTGCGGGGCCGGGGGCTCGGTCAGCACCCCCCAACTGCCCCCCAACCCCCAGCCCCCAGCCCGCTGCGCCCCCCACGGCACCCGCTGCCCCCCAGCACCCTCAGAGCCCCCCAGAGCCCTCCCTGCCCCCTCCCCAGACCCCCGCATCCCCCCAGAACCCACCCTGCCCCCCTCGCAGCCCCCAGCCCCCCGCAGCCCCCCGCACAAGCCCCCGCCCCCCTCGGCCGTGCGCATCCCCCCACCCCACACGAGTGCTGGCAGCCGCAGCGCGCGGGGGGGCTGGGGGGCGGCGCCGCAGCACCGACAGCTCCACCACCCCCCGGGGGGCCTGCGGGGGGGCATCAATGGGGGGGCACCTCCTGCCCTGGGGCACCCCGGGCCCCACAGGGTGCCCCCAGCCCCAAAACCGCCAGGATGCCCTGCAGCCCCCCCCGTGGCTCTGCCCGGGGCCCCCCAGCCCTGGGGATCGTCCACGGCCCCCCCAAAACTGCTGGTGCTCCCCTCCCCCCACAGAGCCCCCAGCTGCTTCCCCCCGCCCCCATGTCCCCCCCAAACCCCTCCACAGCCCCCCCAAACCCCCCAAACCCCTCCCCAGCGCCCCCAAGGACCCTCAGGACCTCCCACCCGCCCCCC
This sequence comes from Otis tarda, assembly GCA_026413225.1. Classification (NCBI taxonomy): domain Eukaryota; kingdom Metazoa; phylum Chordata; class Aves; order Otidiformes; family Otididae; genus Otis; species Otis tarda. The sequence goes on from CM048589.1 coordinate 175,103, forward strand.
AGCCCCCTCCACAGCCCCCCCAGCCCCCCGTCCCCGCCGACCTGGGGGTGCCGTCACCGTCCTCATGCATGGGGGGGCGCAGCAGGGCGGCCCCCCCCTCGGGGTCGCGGGGGGCCGCGGGGGGGCCAGGGCGGCGCGGTCGAGGACGGGGTGCAGCCGGCAGCTCAGCGCCTTCGCGGCGCCCCCGCGCGCAGCACAGCGCCCCCACCCCCGCGCTGGGGGGCAGCGCCTGGGGGGGCCGGGGGGGGCGTCAGGCCGGGCCGCGGGACCCCCGACAGCGCTGGGACCCCCCTGCGACCCCCCCCCCCAGCGCCCAGCGCCCCTCCCGGAGCCCCCTCCTGCCCCCAGCACTGCCCCCTCAGCGCCCCCCGACCCCACCCGGGCCCCTCCCGGAGGGCAGAACCCCCCGGGCCCCCCGAGACCCCTCCAGGAGCTGTCCCCTCCCAGTGCCCCCCAATCCCCTCCCCAGGGCCCCCTCCAAACCCCTCCCAGCCCCCAAGAGCCCCCCAGACCCCTCTGAGCCACTCCCGGCCCAGCCCAGGCCCCCGAACTCCCAGGGCCCCCCCCCGAACCCCAAGATCCCCCCCAGCCACAACCCCAGCCCCCAGGACCCCCCCAGGCCCCCCCCCCGAACCCCAGGACCCCTCCCAGCCCCCAGGACCCCCCCCAGAATCCCAGGACCTCCCCCCGGCCCCAGCCCCCCCTCAGCCACGCCTCCAGGACCCCTCCCAGTCACCAGCCCCCCCCCCGAACCCCAGGACCCCTTCTCGCCCCCTCCCCATCCACAGAACCGCTCTGGGCCCCCTCCCAGCCCCCAGCCCCCCCCAAGGCCCCCCCCGAACCCCAGGACCCCTCCCAGCCACACCCCCACCTCGCAGGCCCCCTCCCCCGGCCCCAGGCTCCCCCCAGGGCCCCCCAAGGGCCCCCCCCGAACCCCAGGGACCCCTCCCACCCCCCAGGCCCCCTCCCCCGAACCCCAGCCCCCCCCGCCCCCCGGGGCGCACCGTGTGGAGCAGGAGCGGCAGCGCCAGCAGCAGCAGCCGGGCGTACCGGGGGAAGCAGTCGGCGAAGGCGCTCTGCTGCGGCTCCAGGAGCCACCCGCCCGCCAGCGAGGCCCACACGCCCCCCATGGCGGCCGGCCGCCCCCCGCCGCCGCCCCCCGGCCATGGGCGGCCCCGCCATCCCGCTCCGCCGGCCGCCGCTTCCGGGTCCGCGCCGGAAACGCTGCGCGCCGCTTCCGGGGCGCGGGGATGACGTCAGAACGGCGACCTCCTCGCCGGACGCATGCGCGGCAGCGCCAAGGAGAGGCGGACGCGATCTGAGCATGCGCGCGGAGGATAAGCCCCGTCCCCGCCGCGCGCATGCGCTCTAGGGCGGAGGAGTGGGGGCGCGCGCACCGGTAGCCGCGCCTTCCCGCAACGGAAGCGCCCCCGCGCATGCGCTCTGCGCGCGGCGCCGGAGGGGGGGGGCGGGCACCGCCCGCGCCTGCGCACAATGCGCCGCGCCCGCCGGGGAGGGGGCTCCGCGCATGCGCGCGGCGGCAGCGGCGGGGGGGGACCCCCGGTAACGGCGTTCGCCGCTCCCCCCCCCCACCCCCGTTCTACGCCGCGGGGGGTCCCGGCCGGGGGCGGGGGGGGGGCGCTGCTATCCGGGCCCCCCAGCGCCCCCAGCGCCGCCGCGGGCCTCGGCCTCGAGGTAGGCCCCGGGCGCAGCCCCCACGCCCCCCCGGGCCGGGCCCGGCGCCCCCCTCGTTCGTCCCGGGGGTCCGGTTCCCCTCCCCCCGCCAGGGCCCAGCGTCCGGTCCCCCCCGCCCCGCAAGGCCCAGCGTCCGGTTCCCCGCCCCCCAGGGCCCAGGCGTCCGGTTCCCCCCCGCGGCGGGCCCGCCCCGTCCGGCCCTGGTTCCTTTTCCTTTGTCCCGGTGACCATGTCCCGGCTCCGCCTTCCCGGGGCCGCCTCCAGCCAGCGCGGGCCGGGCCGCGGGGGGGGAACCGCCGCCGACCCCGGGGGGGAACCCCGCCGCAAACCGGGCCGCCCCCCGTTCCCCTCCCCCCGGGGGACGCCGCCAGACGCCGCTTCCTTCCCCCCCTCCCCGCCCCCGGGGCGCGGAGGGGACCAGGCGGGGCCGGGACCGGGCCGGGAGGGGCCGGGGGGACCGCGGCGGGGGGCAGAGGGGACCGGGGGGGGGCGAGGGGCCCGCGGGGAGCGGTAGTGGGGGGTGAGGGGGGGCGGCAGGGCCCCCCCGGCACCCATTGGCACCCCAAGGGGGCGGCAGGGCCCCCCCCGCGGATCTGCAGGGACCCCCGGGGGCCGTAGGGACCGCGAGGACGCTCAGGGACCCAGAGGAGCCGTAGGGACCCCCGGGGACCCCCAGGGACCCCGGCAGCCCGGGAGGGCCCCGTAGCAGCCACTGCAGAGCCAGGTAAGGCCGGGGGGCCATGGGGACCCCCGGGGACCCCCCGGAGCCGTAGGGCCCCTCAGGGACCCAGAGGCCCCGCAGAACCCCCAGAGACCCCCAGGGACCCCCAGAGACCCCCAGGGACCCCGCAGAGGGGCTGTAGGCACCCATAGCCCCCCCCCAGGACCCCCCGGAGCCGTAGGGTCCCTCAGGGACCCAGAGGCCGCACAGAACCCCCGTAGCCCCCCAGAGACCACAGGGACCCCGCAGAGGGGCTGTAGGCGCCCATAGCCCCCACCCCGGGACCCCCAGGAGCTGTCAGGCCCCGAAAGCAGCGCCTGCAGGGTCCCTGCTGACCCCCCGCAGAACCCCCCGGGCACCCCAGAGCCCCCGAAGGACCCCTGCCCCCTCCCCCAGCACCACCCGTGGGGGCCGGCGTGGGGGAGGGGAGCCCTCCATGGAGGGGGGCCGGGTGTCCCCGTCCCTCTCCTTTCTGGGGGTCCCGCTCCCCCTCCCCGTCCCCCCCAGGAGGGTCCCGCTCCCCGTCCCCTCCCTTCTTGGGGGGCTCCCCCCTCCCTTTTCCCCCGGCGGGGTCCCGCTCCCCCTTTCCGGGGGGGTCCCGCTCCCCCTCCCCGTCCCCCCCGGGAGGGTCCCGCTCCCCGTCGCCCCCCTTTCTGGGGGGGTCGCGCTCCCCCTCGCCCCCGTCGCCGGGCGGGTCGCGCTCCCCGTCGCCCCCGGGGGGGCGCGGCCCGGCGCGGGCGGCTTTCGGGGAGCTGCGGCTGGAGGAGGTGATCGGGGCGGGGGGCTTCGGGCGCGTGTTCCGCGGGACGTGGCGGGGGGAGGTGGTGGCGGTGAAGGCGGCGCGGGGCGACGCGGGGGCGGCGGGGGCGGCCAGCCTGCGGCGCGAGGCCCGGCTCTACGCCCGCCTGCGGCACCCCAACGTGGTGGCCCTGCGCGCCGTGTGCCTGGAGCCCCCCCACCTCTGCCTGGTGATGGAGTTCGCGGCGGGGGGGCCGCTGTCGCGGGCGCTGGCGGGGCGCAGGGTGCCCCCCGCCGTGCTGCTGGACTGGGCGCGGCAGGTGGCGCGCGGGATGCGCTACCTGCACGCCGGGACCCCCGTGCCCCTCATCCACCGCGACCTCAAGTCCAGCAACGGTGAGCGGGGGGGGCTGCGGGGCGACGGGGGGGGCACCCGTGGGTGCGCCTGGCAGCGGGGTGGGGGGAGAGGGACCCCTCGGGGGTCGGGGACGGGGTCCCCAGGGCGCAGGGTCCCCGTGGGTGGGGGTCCTGCATGTCGGGGTCCCTGGGGTGGGGGGTCCTGAGCACCGAGATCCCCAGGGTGGGGGGTCCCAAATGGCTGGGGTCCCCAGGGGTGAGGGGTCCCGGGGGGTGAGGGTCTGGGGTGTCGGGGTCCCAAACGCTGGGGTCCCCGGGGCTGAGGGTCTGGGGTGTCGGGGTCCCCAGGGTGGGGGGGTCCCAAACGTTGGGGTTCCCAGGGGTGAGGGTCTGGGGTGTCCGGGTCCCCAGGGGTGAGGGGTCCCAGGGAGGTGAGGGTCTGGGCTGTCGGGGTCTCCAGGGTGGGGGGGTCCCAAACGCTGGGGTCCCCGGGGGTGAGGGTCTGGGGTGTCCGGGTCCCCAGGGCAGGGGGTCCCGGGGCGGGGGGGTCCCGGGGCGGGGGGTCCCCGGGCGGGGCCGGCGGCGGCGCCCTGACCCCCCCGCAGTGCTGCTGGCGCAGCCGGTGCAGGGCGACGACGTGAGCGGGAAGACGCTGAAGATCACGGACTTCGGGCTGGCGCGCGAGTGGCAGCGCACCACCAAGATGAGCGCGGCCGGCACCTACGCCTGGATGGCGCCCGAGGTCATCAGGGCCTCCACCTTCTCCAAGGGCAGCGACGTCTGGAGGTGCGCGGCGGGGCGCCTCGGGGTGCCCGCGTCCTGGGGGGGCCATTCGGGGTGCCCGGGACCCTGCACGGGGGGCTTTGGGGTGCCCGGGTCCCTGGGTGGGGGCATTTGGGGTGCCTGGGTCACTGGGGGGCAGTTCGGGGTGCCCGGGTCCCTGCACAAGGGGGATTTGGGGTGCCTGGGTCCCTGGGGGGCGATTTGGGGTACCTGGGTCCCTGGGGGGGTGGTTTGGGGTGCCCGGGTCCCTGCGTGGGGGGCTTTGGGGTGCTTGGACCCCTGGGGTGGGTATCCAGACCCCTGGGTGGGAGGGTTTTGGGGTGCTCAGACGCTGGGTACCCTGGATGGGGGGTTTCGGGGTGCGCAGGCGTCTCCATCCATGGGGCGGGGGTTTGGGGTGCTCAGACCCCTGGGTTGTGGGGGTTTTGGGTGCCCAGGCCCCCATAGAGTGAGGACACCCAAACACCTGGGGCCCTGCGTGGGGGATTTGGGGTCCCTGGGTGGGGGTTTGGGGTACCGGGGTCCCTGGGCGGGGGGATTTGGGGTACCGGGGTCCCTGGGTGGGGGGTTTGGGGTCCCTGGGTCCCTGGGCGGGGGGATTTGGGGTACCGGGGTCCCTGGGTGGGGGGTTTGGGGTCCCTGGGTCCCTGGGCGGGGGGATTTGGGGTACCGGGGTCCCTGGGTGGGGGGTTTGGGGGTTCCCAGCCCCCTGGGTGCCCTTGGGCCGGACGGGGACCCCACCCCTGAGTTCTGGCGTCCCTGGGTGAGGGGTTTGGGGCCCCCCAGACGCCCGGGTCCCTGGGGGTGTGGGGGTTTGGGGTGCGGGCTGTGACCCCCCCGCGTGCCCCCCCAGCTACGGGGTGCTGCTGTGGGAGCTGCTGACGGGGGAGGTGCCGTACCGCGGCATCGACGGGCTGGCCGTGGCCTACGGCGTGGCGGTGAACAAGCTGACGCTGCCCATCCCCTCCACCTGCCCCCAGCCCTTCGCCCAGCTCATGGCAGGTGGGGGGGTCCTGGGGTCCTGGGGGGGCTGGAGGGGTCCTGGGGGGCTGGGGGGGTCCTGGGGGGCTGACGGCTGGAGGGGCTGTCGACAAACTGACGCTGCCCATCTCCTTCACCTGCCCCCAGCCCTTCACCCAGCTCATGGTAGGTCGGGGGGGGTCCTGGGGGTGCTGGGGGGCTGGGGGCCGGGGGGTCCTGGAGGGGCTTGGGGGGTCCTGGGGGGGGCTGAGGGCTGGAGGGGCTGTCAACGAACTGACGCTGCCCATCCCCTCCGCCTGCCCCCAGCCCTTCACCCAGCTCATGGCAGGTCGGGGGGGTCCTGGGGGGGCTGGGGGGGGCTGGAGGGGTCCTGGGGGGCTGGGGGGTGGGGAGACCGGGAACTGGGTCCTGTGGGGGGCTGGGGAGCCCCTGGACCCCCGTGTCCTGAGTTTGGGGGGATGTGGGGGGCCCGGGCGCCCGGGTTGGGGGGTGCTCAGGCGCCCGGGTCGCTGGTGGGACGCAGCCGCGGGACAGGGGGGTCCCGGGGGGGCATGCCGGGGTCCCTGAGCGCCCCCCCGCCGCCCCGCAGCGTGCTGGGAGCAGGACCCGCACCGGCGCCCCGGCTTCGGCACCATCCTGCGGCGCCTGGCGGGGCTGGAGGCCGGGGGGCTGGGGCCCCCCGAGTCCTTCCACTCGCTGCAGGAGAGCTGGCGCCGCGAGATCCAGGGGCTCTTCGACGAGCTGCGCGCGCGAGAGAAGGTGCCCCGGCCCCCCAGGACCCCCAAACCCTCCTGGGACCCCGTGGGATCCCCCAAACCCTCCTGGGACCCCATGGGATCCCCCAAACCCTCCTGGGGCCCCCAGGACTCCCCCAAACCCTCCTGGAACCCCCTGGGATCCCCCAAACCCTCCTGGGACCCCCGGGTTCCTCCCCAAACCCCTGGGACCTCTTCAGACCCTCCTGGGACCCCCTGGGACCCCCCAAACCCCCGGGACCCTTTGGGACCCCCTCAGACCCTCCTGGGATCCCCCAAACCCCCGGGACCCCCTAGGACTCCCTCAGCCCCCCCTGGGACCCTCTTGGGACACCCAGGACCCTTCTGGGACATCCTGGGACCCCCTCAGCCCCCCAGGACCCATCTGAGACCCCGTCAGCCCCCCAGGGACCCCGTCAGCCCCCCAGGACCCATGTGGGATCCCCTGAGCCCCCCAGGGACCCCTTGAGCCCCCCCACAACCCCCTGAGCCCCCCAGGACCCATCTGAGACCCCTGAGCCCCTCCCCACAACCCCCTGAGCCCCCCCGGGACCCATCTGAGACCCCTGAGCCCCCACAACCCCTGAGCCCCCCAGGACCCATCTGAGACCCCTGAGCCCCTCCCCACAACCCCCTGAGCCCCCCGGGACCCATCAGGGACCCCTTGAGCCCCCCCCCACAACCCCCTGAGCCCCCGGGACCCATCAGGGACCCCCTGAGCCCCCCGGGCCCCGCGCGGGGGCTGAGGGGGCGGTGCGGGCGCAGGAGCTGCGCAGCCGCGAGGAGGCGGTGGCGCGGGCGTCGCGGGCGCAGCGGTGCCAGGCCGAGGCGCTGCGGCAGCGCGAGGCGGCGGTGGCGCGCCGCGAGCTGGAGGTGCTGGAGCGCGAGCTCAGCCTGCTGCTGCGCGGGCCCCCCGGCCCACCCCCGCCCCCAAACGCCGCCGGCCCCCCTTCCGCCGGCCCCGCCGCCCCGCCGACCACATCGGCATGCCGCAGGGTACGCCCGGGGGCTGGCGGGGGTTGGGGGGCTGAGGGGGGTCTGGGGGCTTGGAGGGGCTGGAAGGGGGCTGGGGGGTGGTTTGGGGGCTGGGGGGTTTGGGGGGGTGGTTAGGGGCCTGGGGGGGTGGTTTGGGGCCTGGGGGGTTTGAGGGTCAGTTTGGGGGCTGGGGGAGAGGTCAGGGGGCAGTTTGGGGGCTGGGGGGCTTGGTTAGGGGTTTGGGGGTCGGTTAGGGGGTTGGGGGGGCAGTTAGGGGGCTGGAGGACATGGGGGGGGCGGTTTGGGGGCTGGGGAAGCAATTAGGGGGCTGGGGGAGGTCGAGGGGGCGGTTAGGGGGCTGGGGGCGGTGGTTTGGGGGCTGGGGGAGAGGTCAGGGGGGCAGTTTGGGGGCTGGGGGGCTTGGTTAGGGGTTTGGGGGTCAGTTAGGGGGCTGGGGGGCAGTTAGGGGGCTGGGGGGGCAGTTAGGGGGCTGGGAGAGGTGGGGGGGGCAGTTTGGGGGCTGGGCGGGTGGTTTGGGGGCCGCTGACCCCGCCCCCCCCAGACTTCAAGCACCGCCTGACGGTCCAGGCCGCGCCGGGGGGGGACCACGACCCCCAGGAGGGGCCGGGGGGGGGGTCGCCCCCCTTCCCCCGCCTGCGCGCCATCCAGCGTGAGTGACGTCATCGCAGGGGCGGGGAGGGCGGCCGGTGATGTCACAGCTCCTGGGGGTGATGTCAGAGCTGCTGGCCGTGATGTCATCACTGCTGGTGTGTGACATCAGCAGGCAGTGACATCACAAGGGGGAGAGAATGACATCAGGAACAGAATTGGTGGGTGGGCTGTGACATCAGAGCCAAGGGGGCGGAGTTTGGCAGTGACATCACGCTGTGTGGGGTGTGATGTCACCGCCCTGCCTGGTGACGTCATCCCCCCTCCCCCCCAGTGGAGCCGGAGGAGGAGGAGGAGCCGCCCCCGCGGGGGCTGGGGGGCCGGAGCGGCGCGGGGGCAAGGGCGGCGCCCCCAACGGCAGGTGGGTGCTGGGCCCCTTGGGGGGGTCAGGGGGTCCCGGCTCCTCCCCCAAACCTCCTGCACCCCCCAAATGCCTGCGCCCCCAAATGCCTGCGCCCCCCCCCAAATGCCTGCGCCCCCCAAACGCCTGCGCCCCCCCCAAACGCCCGGCCCCCGCAGGCGGAAGCTGCGCCCCGAGGAGACCACCTGGTACCTGGACGCCGAGGAGCTGGGCCCGGGGGACGCGGCCCCCAACGGTGGGTGTGGGGGCTCCGGGGGGGGTCCCGGGGGTCCCGCCCCCCCCGCTGACCCTCGCTGTCTCCCGCAGGCGAGGCCGGGACCCCCGAGGCCGAGGAGGCGCGGGGGGAGCGGGGCGGGACCCCCCGGCTGCTGCGGCGGGCGCTGCTCCGCGGCTCGGCCCTGCTGGCGTCGCTGGGGCTGGGCCGCGACCTGGCCCCCGCCGAGCCCCCCCGCAGCCCCCCGCCCTCGCCCGGCCTGCTGCGCCTGTCCCCCCGCCGGCCCGCCCGCACCCCCGACGCCCCCGGGACCCCCGAACCGAGCCGACCTCAGACCCCCGTGTCCCCGGAGCTCGGCTCGCCCAGGATCCCCGGGACCCCCGAGTTGGGTCACGCCCGGAGCCCCGGGACCCCCGAGCCAAGCCGAGCCCGGACCCCCGGGACCCCTGAGCAGGGGCGAGCCCGGACCCCCAAGACCCTGGAGCTGAATTGGCCCCGGACCCCTGGGACCCCCGAGCTGGGTCGCGCCCGGACCCCTGGGACCTCCGAGCCAAGCCGAGCCCGGACCCCTGGGACCCCCGGGACCCCCGAGCCAGGGCGAGCCCAAACCCCTGGGACCCCCAGGACCCCCGGGACCCCCGAGTTGGGTCACGCCCGGAGCCCTGGGACCCCCGAGCCAGGGCGAGCCCGGACTCCTGGGACCCCCGGGACCCCTGAGCCAGGGCGAGCCCGGACCCCCAAGACCCTGGAGCTGAATTGGCCCCGGACCCCTGGGACCCCCGAGCTGAGCCGCACACGGACCCCCGAGCAAGGAGGAGCCGGGACCCCTGGGACCCCCGGGACCCCCGAGCTGGGTCGCAGCCGGACCCCCGGGACCCCCGAGCCAGGGCGAGCCCGGACCCCCGAGGCGGTGCTGCAGCCGTCGCCGCTGGGAGCCCGGAGACCCCGCGAGCTGAGCCCGGGCGCTGGGACCCCCGGCTGGGGTGAGTGGGGCTGGGGGCAAGGCGGGGCTGGGGGGGCTGTGGGGCTCGGGGGGCAGTTTAGGGGGCTGGGGGCTCGGGGGGCAGTTTTGGGGGGCTGGGGGGTCTGTGGGTCTTGGGGGGCAGTTTTGGAGGGCGGTGGGGGGCTGTGGGACTTGGGGGGCAGTTTTTGGGGGCTGGGGGCCTTGGGGGGCAGTTTTGGGGGGCGGTGGGGGCTGTGGGACTCGGGGGGCAGTTTTTGGGGGCTGGGGGCTCTGGGGGGCTTGGGGGGGCAGTTTTGGGGGGCGGTGGGGGGCTGTGGGACTCGGGGGGCAGTTTTTGGGGGCTGGGGGCTCTGGGGGGCTGGGGGGCAGTTTTGGGGGGCAGTTTTGGGGGGCGGTGGGGGCTGTGGGACTCTGGGGGGCAGTTTTTGGGGGCTGGGGGCTCTGTGGGGCTTGGGGGGCAGTTTTGGGGGGCAGTTTTGGGGGCGGTGGGGGGCTGTGGGACTCGGGGGGCAGTTTTGGGGAGGTGGGGGCTCTGGGGTGCTCGGCGGGGCAGTTTTTGGGGGGGGGGCTGTGGGGCTCTGTGGGTCAGTTTTGGGGGGCTGGGGGCTCTGTGGGCCTCGGGGGGCAGTTTTGGGGGCTGGGGGCTCTGTGTGGCTTGGGGGGGCAGTTTTTGGGGGGCTGGGGGGCTGTGGGACTCAGGGGGACAGTTTTGGGGGGCTGTGGGGCTCTTGGGGGGCAGTTTTTGGGGGGCGATGGGGGGCTGTGGGGCTCGGGACGCCCCCTGATGCACCCCCCCGCCCCCCCAGGCGCGGCGCTGCCCAGCCCCCGTCCCCGCGCCCCCCCGCCCCCCCGGCCCCGGGGGCGGCCCCGCCCCTCCCCCTGCGCCCCCGCATCGACCCCTGGAGCTTCGTCTCGGCCGGGCCCCGGCGGGACCCGCCCCCGGCGACCCCCGGCCCCGCCCCCGCGACCCCTTCAGCGACCAATGAGGGGCGGCCACGCCCCCGCCACGGGCGGGGCAACGGGGGGGAAGCCCCGCCCCTCGCGCGCGGAACGGGACAGCTGGCGACAGGAAGTCCCGCCCACTCGGGCACCCCATAGGTCAAAGCCAAGGGCATTACAGGAAGTCCCGCCTTCGCCAGGGCGGGGCACCGCCCCCCCGGGTGGGGGAAACCTGACACCCCGTCCCCATTGGTGGGGGCACCCGGAAGTCCCGCCCCAGTAGTGGGGGTGGGGAAAACAAAGCTCCGCCCCCGTCGGCGGGAGAAACAGAAAGTCCCGCCCCTATTGGTGGGGGAAGGCAGGAAGTCCCGCCCCCGCGGGGGGGTCCGCACACTGGAGGGGGGCTCTGCCCCTCCCCCCGCGCTCGGTGGCGCTGGCGGGGTGGCGCCGCGGGGGGAGGGGCGGCGGCGAACGAGGCCAAATAAAACCGGAGACCCCCGAGCTGCGTGCGCCTGTGCCCCGCCCCCAGCCCCGCCCCCTCCCGGCCCCGCAGCCCCCTCCCCCGGCCCCCCGGGGGTCCCGGGCCCCATCCCCCCCCCCCATCCCCCCCCCCCAAACCCTCTCACCGCCCCCCCCCCCGGGGGTCCCGGCCCCGCCCGCCCCCTCCCCCGGCGCCGGACGAGAACCCGGGCATCCGGGCTCCTCCCCTCCCCCACCCCCACCCCGCCCCCCCCCCCAAATTCCTGGAGCGGCCCCAGCGGCCGGGCCCTTCCCCGCGCGCCCTCCCCCTCCCCCTCCCCGCCCCCGTTCCAGGGCGAGCGCGGCCCGAAACGGGACCCGGGCGCAGGGGGCTGCGGCCGCCGGGACCCTCCCCCAGCGGGACCCCCGCCCTCCGGGGACACCCCCTGCGCTTCGGGACCCCCCGCGTTCGGGACCCCCCCCCCCCCCTGCGCTTCGGGACCCCCCCCCCCGACGTTCGGGACACCCCCGCGCTTCGGGACCCCCCCCTTGCGCGTTCGGACCCACCCCCCGCCCGCGTTCGGGACCCCCGCGTTCGGGACACCCCCCTGCGCTTCGGGACCCCCCCCCCTCGGCGTTCGGACCCACCCACCCGCCCGCGTTCGGGACCCCCACCCGGCGTTCGGGACCCCTCCCACTTCAGCAGGATCCCCCCCCCCGGCGTTCGGGACCCCCCCCCCACCAGCGGGACTCCTTCCCCCTGTGCGGTTCGGGACCCCTCCCCAGCGGGACCCCCCCCCCCCCCCGCGGCGTTCGGGACCCCCCTCCCCGCGGGACCCGCCCCTGCCGTTCGGGACCCCCCCCCAGCGGGACCCCCCCCCAATTTCAGGGACCCCCTGCGCTTCGGGACCCCCCCCCGGCGTTCGGGACCCCCCCCCCACCAGCGGGACCCCTTCCCCTGCGGTTCGGGACCCCTCCTCAGCAGGACCCCCCCCCCCCAATTTCGGGACCCCCCCAATTTCGGGACCCCCCCAATTTCGGGACCCCCCCTGCGGTTCGGGACCCCCCCCAATTTCGGGACCCTCTCCCCAATTTCGGGACCCCCCCCCCCAATTTCGGGACCCCCCACCCCACCCCCAATTTCGGGACCCCCCCCCCTGCGGTTCGGGACCCCCCACCAATTTCGGGACCCCCCCAATTTCGGGACCCCCCCCCTGCGGTTCGGGACCCCCCCCAATTTCGGGACCCCCCCAATTTCGGGACCCCCCCAATTTCGGGACCCCCCCCGGGGCCATGGGGCGGTGGGCGGCGCGCTGGGGGGCGCTGTGGGTGGCGCTGGGCGCGCTGGGCGCGCTGGGGGGCGCGGGGGGCGCGGCGCTGGCCCGCGAGCGGTTCCGCGTGGTGCTCGCGCCGCTCGTCTGCCGCCGCACGTGCCTGCGCGGGCTCTGCCGCGACCGCTGCCAGCCCGGCTCCAACACCACGCTCGTGGGCGAGAACGCGCACGGCGCCGACACGCTCACCGGGCCCGGCTTCCGCGTGGGTGAGCGGGGGGGGGGGGGGGGGGGCGGGGGGGCGGGGTGGGGACAGGGACGGGGGTGGGATGGGATGGGGACAGGGATGGGGTCAGGAATGGGGACAGGATGGGGACAGGATGGGGACAGGGATGGGACAGGGGTGAGGATGGGGACAGGGATGGGGACAGGGACAGGGATGGGGGATGGGGACAGGATGGGGACAGGATGGGGACAGGGGTGAGGTGGGATGGGGACAGGGATGGGGACAGGGCTGAGGTGGGATGGGGGTGGAATGGGGACAGGATGGGGACAGGAATGGGGACAGGGCTGAGGTGGGATGGGGGTGGGATGGGGACAGGGACAGGGGTGGGATGGAGTGGGGACAGGATGGGGACAGGGATGGGGACAGGGACAGGGGTGGAGATGGGGACAGGGATGGGGACAGGGATGGGGACAGGGATGGGATGGAATGGAATGGGAACAGGATGGGGACAGGAATGGGGACAGGGCTGAGGTGGGATGGGATGGGGACAGGGACAGGGGTGGGGTGGGATGGAATGGAATGGGGACAGGGATGGGGACAGGGATGAGGACAGGGACAGGGATGGGATGGGGACAGGGATGGGATGGGGACAGGGATGGGATGGGTGGAATGGGGACAGGGACAGGGATGGGGTGGGATGGAATGGAATGGGGACAGGATGGGGACAGGGCTGGAGGTGGGATGGGGGTGGGATGGGGACAGGGACAGGGACAGGGATGGGATGGGGACAGGGATGGGGACAGGGGCTGAGGAATGGGATGGACATGGGGACAGGTGAGATGGGACAGGAATGGGGACAGGGATGGGATGGGATGGGATGGGGACAGGGATGGGGTGAGGTGGAGGTCGGGGTAGGGACAGGGATGGGATGGGGACAGGGACAGGGGTTGGATGGGATGGGGACAGGGACAGGGATGGGATGGGGACAGGGACAGGGATGGGATGGGGACAGGGACAGGGGTGAGGTGGGGACAGGGATGGGGACAGGGGTGGGAAGAGAGATGGGATGGTGATGGGGACAGGAGTAGAGATGGGGACAGGGACAGGGATGGGAATAGAGGTGGGGACCCGGAATGGGACGGGACAGGGACAGGGGTGGGGACAGGGGTGGGTTGGATGGACAGGGACTGGGATGGGGACAGGGACAGGGGTCGGGACAGGGACAGGGGTGGGATGGGGACGGACAGGAATGGGATGGGGACACGGAGACAGGGGTGGGGATGGGGGGCATAGGTGGGACTGGGGGCGGGACAGGGGTGGGGTGAGCACGAGGAACAGGGATGGGGACAGGGACAGGATAGGATGGGGACGAAGGTGGGGTGGCAGATGGGGACAGGATGGGGACAGGATGGGGACGGACACAGAGATGGGGACAGGGCGCGTGGGTGGGGCTGCGGGCGGGATGGGCCAGGAGGGGTTGGGGTTTGGGGCAGGGATGGGCGCGGGACAGGGACAGAAACGGGATGGGGACAGCGGCGGGACGGGGGGATTGGAGCGGGGGGTGGGGACGGGGACAGGGGCGGGGCAGGCTGGGGGGGATGGGGACCAGAACCGGGACGGGGATGGGGTGGGGTGGGGAACTGGGATGGGACGGGAAACTGGGATGGGATGGGGAACTGGGATGGGATGGGGAACTGGGACGGGGACACGGATGGGATGGGATGGGGAACTGGGATGGGACGGGGAACTGGGATGGGATGGGGAACTGGGACGGGGACACGGATGGGATGGGACAGGGAACTGGGATGGGACACGGATGGGATGGGACAGGGACTGGGATGGGACAGGGAACTGGGATGGGACAGGGAACTGGGATGGGACGGGGACTGGGACGGGGGCAGGGATGGGGGTCAGGGCCGGGATGGGACGGGGGTGCAGGCGCGGGGGGGCCGTGGCGGGGTTGGGGGTGTTTCGGGGGGCCCCGCGGGGCACGGGGGGTGCCGGGGGGCCGCGGGGGGGGTTGCCGACCCCCGCCCCCCCCCCCGCAGTGGTGTGCCCCCTGCCCTGCATGAACGGGGGCAGTGCAGCTCGCGCTCGCACTGCCTGTGCCCCCCCGCCTTCACCGGCCGCTTCTGCCAAGTCCCCGCGGGGCGCCAGGGGGGGGGCCCCCCCCCGCCGCCGCCCCCCGCGCCCCCCGACGCCCCCCCGAGCCCCCCCCCGGGGGGCAAGGTCGCCGTCTACGCCGTCCAGGTGATCGCCGACGGGCCCGGGGGGGCGGCTCCCCAGGAGAACCCCCCCGGGGGAACCCACGCGGGGGGCGGCCACGGGGGGGGCGGCCACGGGGGGGCCCACGGCGGGGGCCACGTCAGCCACGCCACCTTCGTCGTCCCCCTGGGGCCCGGGCACCACTCGGCCGAAGGTACCGGGGGGCGGGGGGGGCACGGGGGGCACGGGGGGCGTGGAGGGGACAGGGCTGGGGGGCAGATGTGGGGGGCGTGGGGGGGCTGTGGGGGGACCTGGGGTGGCCCCACTGGGGGCTGGGGGTCCTGGGGGTGGGGGGCACCAGGGTGTCATGTTGGGGTGCCCCTTCCTGGGGGTCCCACGTTGGGGTCCCGGGGGGGCCCGTGCCGGGGGGTCCGGGGGTGCCCATGCTGGGGGTCTGGGGGTGCCCGTGCTGGGGGGCCCGGGGGTCCCGGGGGGCCCGTGCTGGGGGGTCTGGGGGTGCCCATGCTGGGGGTCCGGGGGTGCCCGTGCTGGGGGGCTCGGGGGGCCCATGCTGGGGGCTCTGGGGTCCCGGTGCTGGGGGTCCCGGGGTGCCCGTGCCGAGGCGCCAGTGCCCCCCCAGTGCAGGTGCCCCCCCGCTGGTGAACGTGCGGGTGCACCACCCCCCGAGGCCTCGGTGCAGGTTCACCGCATCGACCCCCGCCCCCCCGAGGGGGCCCCCGCGGTCCCGGGCTGCTGCTGGCCCACCCGGCGCAGCCCCCCGCCGGCAGCAAGCCCCCCGCGCCCCCCGGCCCCACACCCACAAACCCCTCGGCCGCTGCTTCCAGGAGACCCTGCCCAAGCAGTCGGTGAGTGGGGGGGGGCGCGGGGGGGCTGGGGGCGCGGGGGGGCTGGGGGGACGTGGGGGCGTTTGGGCAGCAACGGGGGGGCTGCGATCGGGGGATTTGCGGGTGCAGAGGGGGGCGTGGGTGGGCTGGGGGGTGCAGGGGGGGCATGGGCGAAATGGGGGGTGGGGGGCAAGGGAGGGACGGGGGGGGGTTTGGGGGGGTGGAGGGGCCGGGGGGGGAAACGAGGGGAGGGCTGGGGGGGTGGGAGGGATGGGGGGGTGCAAGGGACGCGCAGGGTGCGGGCGGGGGGAGGATGTGGGGCGGGGGATTTGGGGATGCAGAGGGGGGTTGGGTTGTGGGGGGGTGTGGGGTGCTGAGGGGCGTGTTTGGGGTGCAAGGAGCGATCTGGGGGCGCGGGGTGGATTTCGGGGGGGTGCAGGGTGGATCTGGGGGCGTAGGAGCAGGTTTGGGGGCTCAGGGTGGATTTGGGGGGGCGGGGGATGGATTTGGGGTCCGTGGGGTGGCTCTGGGGGCGGGTTTGGGGGCGCGGGGCGGCTCGGGGGGCGGGGGATGGATTTGGGGACCGTGGGGCGGCTCAGGGGGCGCGGGGGCGGGTTTGGGGGCGCGGGGCGGCTCGGGGGGCTGGCCACGCGCTGACCCCGCAGTGCGGCAGCAACCCCCTGCCCGGGCTGACCAAGCGCGAGGATTGCTGCGGCAGCGTGGGCACCGCCTGGGGGCAGAGCAAGTGCCACAAGTGCCCCCCCTGCCGCGTGAGTGGGACCCCCGTGCCCCCCTGTGCCCCCTGTGTGCCCCCTGTGCCCCCCCGCCACGTGAGTGGGACCCCCGTGCCCCCCTGTGCCCCCTGTGTGCCCCCCTGTGCCCCCCCGCCGCGTGAGTGGGACCCCTGTGTGGTGTGCCCCCGTGTGCCCCCCTGTGCCCCCCGTGTGCCCCCTGTGCCCCCCCCGCCGCGTGAGTGGGACCCCCGTGCCCCCCCTGTGCCCCTGTGCCCCCCGTGTGCCCCCCGTGTGCCCCCCGTGTGCCCCCTGCAATGCCCCCCCCCCCGCCGCGTGAGTGGGACCCCCGTGCCCCCCTGTGCCCCTGTGCCCCCCGTGTGCCCCCCCTGTGCCCCTGTGCCCCCCGCTGCCGCGTGAGTGGGGACCCCCGTGCCCCCCGTGTGCCCCCGTGTCCCCCCATGTGCCCCCCCGTGTCCCCATGTCCCCCCGCGTGCCCCCATGTGTCCCCCCCGTGCCCCCCTATGCCTTCCCCATATGCCCCTGTGTGCCCCCCCGTGTCCCCATGTGTCCCCCCACGTGCCCCCCGTGTGCCCCCCGCCCCCCCGCGTGCCCCCCGCTGACGCGCGGCCCTTGCAGAGGCGGGGCGCAGAAGTCGGGGCCCGGCCGGGGGGAGCTGGGGGGGACTGTCCCCAGGGGTACAAGCGCCTCAACAGCAGCCACTGCCAGGGTAGGGCCCGCCGGCGGGCGGGGGGCGCGGGGGGCGGGCGGGGGGCGCGTGGGGGCGGGCGGGGGGCGCGTGGGGGTGGGTGTGGGGTGTGGGGGGGGGCAGGCGAGGGGTGTGGGGGGTGCGTGAGGGGCACATGGGGGGGGTGGGCGAGGGGCACATGGGGGCGGGCGAGGTGCGCGTGGGGGTGGGCGAGGGGCGTGGGGGGCGGCGAGGGGTGTGGGGGCGGGTGAGGGCGCGTGGGGGGCGGGTGAGGGGTGTGGGGGCGGGTGAGGGGCGCGTGGGGGTGGGGCGAGGGCGTGGCGGGCGTGCAAGAGCGTGTGAAGGTGTGGGAGGCCGTGCGACACGCGTGTGAGGGCGTGCATGACGGCTGGGGTGCACGCGTGGGACACGCGTGGGGCCAGGCGTGTTCCCGCACGAAGGCGGGCGTGCGGCGCCAGGCGCGTGCGTGGCTGGGGGACACGCGTGTGCTAGGCGCGTTCACGCGCGGGGGGACACGCGTGGGCCCGGGCGCGCGCACAGCGCCAGGCGCGCTCGTGCGCGAAGGGAGGCGCGCGTGGCCGGGCGTGGGGGTCAGGCGTGGGGGTCAGGCGCGGCGCGCGCGGGGGTCCCGGCGCGGCCCACGCGTGTGCGGGCGCTGACGCGGCTGCCGCAGACATCAACGAGTGCGCCATGCAGGGCGTGTGCCAGCACGGCGACTGCCTCAACACCCAGGGCAGCTTCCGCTGCGCCTGCAAGGCCGGGCACGCGCCGGGGCCCGCGCGCGCCCACTGCCTGCGTACGTGGGGCGGGGGCCCGGGGGCTGTGGGGGTCTATAGGGGGCTCGGGGGGGGCTGCGGGGGTCTATAGGGGGGCTGGGGGGGCTGGGCTGGGGGGTCTATAGGGGGCTCGGGGGGCTGGGAGGGTCTACGGGGGGCTCTGGGGGGTCTATAGGGGGCTCAGGGGGGGCTGAGGGGGTCTGCGGGGGGCTCTGGGGGGTCTATAGGGGGCTGGGGGGGCTGGGGGGTCTACGGGGGGCTCTGGGGGTCTATAGGGGGCTGGGGGGTCTATAGGGGGCTCAGGGAGGGCTGGGAGGGTCTACGGGGGGCTCTGGGGGGTCTATAGGGGGCTCAGGGGGGCTGGGAGGGTCTACGGGGGGCTCTGGGGGGTCTATAGGGGGCTCAGGGGGGCTGGGGGGTCTACGGGGGGCTCTGGGGGGTCTATAGGGGGCTGGGGGGGCTGGGGGGTCTATAGGGGGCTCAGGGGGGCTGGGAGGGTCTGCGGGGGGCTCTGGGGGGTCTATAGGGGGCTCGGGGGGGGCTGAGGGAGTCTATGGGGGGCTCTGGGGGGTCTATAGGGGGCGGGGGGGGGGCCAGGGGGCTGGGGGGTGTCTATGGGGGGCTGAGGCGCATCCTAGGGGGAGGGAGGGGTCTTGGGGGGCTCTGGGGGTCTCTGAGAGCCTGGGGGCCGTCGGGGGCTCTGGGGGGTCTGTGGGGGGTCTGTGGGGGCTCACGGGGGTTCCTAGGGGGGCTGGGGGGGGGGGTCTATGGGGGCCTGGGGGGCTCTGGGGGGTCCATGGGTCTTTGTGGGTCTGGGGTCTCCGCGGGGTGCATGCCCCCCGCAGCGGAGGGGGCGGAGGAGCAGGGCCCGTGTTTCCGGGGGGTCTGCGGGGGGGGCTGCGGGGCGGGCTCTGGGGGCGCGTAGGCGCGTGCGCGGGCGGGGGTCCCCACGGGGCGCGTGCCCCCGCAGCGGAGGGGGCCGAGGAGCGGGGGCCGTGTTTCCGGCTGGTGGCCGGCCCGCAGTGCCAGCACCCGCTGCCCACGCGCCTGACGCGCCAGACCTGCTGCTGCAGCGTGGGCAAGGCCTGGGGGCCGCTGCCAGCGCCTGCCCCGCCGACGGCACGGGTACGGGGGCCTGGGGGGGCCTGGGGGGTCCTGGGGGGGCTGGGGGGGCTGCTGCCCCGCCGACGGCGCTGCGGGTACGGGGGCCTGGGGGGGGCCTGGGGGGGCCGCTGCCAGCGCTGCCCCGCCGACGGCACGGGTACGGGGGTCCTGGGGGGCCGGGGGGTCCTGGGGGTCCTGGGCAAGGCCTGCGGGGGCCGCTGCCAGCGCTGCCCCGCCGACGGCACGGGTACGGGGGCCTGGGGGGCTGGGGGGTCCTGGGCAAGGCCTGGGGGGGCCGCTGCCAGCGCTGCCCCGCCGACGGCACGGGTACGGGGGCCTGGGGGGCTGGGGGGTCCTGGGCAAGGCCTGGGGGGGCTGGGGGGGCCTGGGGGGTCCTGGGGGCCTGCTGCCCCGCCGACGGCACGGGTACAGGGGCCTGGGGGGGCCTGGAGGGGTCCTGGGGGGCTGGGGGGGTCCTGGGGGGGGCCGCTGCCAGCGCTGCCCCGCCGACGGCACGGGTACGGGGGCCTGGGGGGGTCCTGGGGGGCTGGGGGGGCTGCTGCCCCGCCGATGGCATGGGTACGGGGGTCCTAGGGGGCTGGGGGGGTCCTGGGGGGTCCTGGGGGGTCCTGGGGGAGCCGCTGCCAGCGCTGCCCCGCCGACGGCACGGGTACGGGGGCCTGGGGGGCTGGGGGGGTCCTGGGGGGTCCTGGGGGCCTGCTGCCCTGCCGACGGCACAGGTACGGGGGCCTGGGGGGGGGCCTGGGGGGTCCTGGGGGGGGCTGGGGGGGCTGCTGCCCTGCCGACGGCACGGGTACGGGGGCCTGGGGGGCCTGGGGGGTCCTGGGCAAGGCCTGGGGGGGCCGCTGCCAGTGCTGCCCCGCCGACGGCACGGGTACGGGGGCACGGGGGGCCTGGGGGGTCCTGGGGGCCTGCTGCCCCGCCGGACGGCACGGGTACGGGGGCCTGGGGGGGCTGGGGGTCCTGGGGGGGCCGCTGCCAGCGCTGCCCCGCTGATGGCATGGGTGAGGGGGGTGCGGGGTGCAGGGACCCATTGTGGGGGTCATGGAAGCCGGGGGGGGGGGGGATCCCAGCCCAGTTTTGGGAGGGGATCCTGGCACGCTTGGGGGGCAGTGGGAGGGGGGATCCCAACCTGGTTTGGGGGGTCCCAGCGCGGTGGGGGGGGAATCCCGGCCCGGTTTGGGGGTCCCGGCCCGGTGTTGGCAGGGTCCCAGCCCGGTTTGGGGGTCCCGGCCCAGTTTGGGGGTCCCGGCCCAGTTTGGGGGTCCCGGCCCGGTGTTGGCAGGGTCCCAGCCCGGTTTGGGGGTCCCGGCCCGGGTTGGGGGTCCCGGCCCGGTGTTGGCAGGGTCCCAGCGCGGGGGGGTGCGGGCCCGGTGTGGGGGTCCCAGCGCAGCCCCCCCGCCCCCCCAGCCGCCTTCAAGGCCATCTGCCCCGCGGGGAAGGGGTACCACGTGCTGACGTCGCACCAGACCCTCACCATCCAGGGCGAGAGCGACTTCACCCTGCAGCTGCACCCCGACGGCGCCCCCCGCGCCCCCAGCCCCGCCCCGCCCCCAGGTCGGGACCCCCCAGCCCCGCCCCGCCCCCAGGTCGGCACCCCCCCAGCCCCCAGCCCCGCCCCCAGGTCGGGACCCCGGGACCCCCCCCCAGCCCCCGCCCCGCCCCCAGGTCGGGACCCCCCCGCCTCGGGACCACCCCAGCCACCAGCCCCGCCCCGCCCCCAGGGCCGGACCCCCCCCCCCCCGGGATCACCCCACAGCCCCCAGCCCCGCCCCCAGGTCGGGACCCCCGGGACTCCCCCCAGCCCCCAGCCCCGCCCCCAGGTCGGGACCCCCCCGCCTCGGGACCACCCCAGCCACCAGCCCCGCCCCGCCCCCAGGTCCGGACCCCCAGCCCCGCCCCGCCCCCAGGTCGGGACGCCCCCAGCCCCGCCCCCAGGTCCGGCCCCCCCCGCCTCGGGACCCGCTCCCAGCCCCGCCCCCAGCCCCGGGACCCCCCCGGCACCCGCCCCCAGCCCCGTCCCACCCGCAGGTCCGGGCCCCCCCGCCTCGGGACCCTCCCCCAGCCCCGTCCCCAGCCCCGGGACCCCCCGGGACACCCCCCCCGCCCCCGCGTGCGCCCCGGGGTCCCCTCTCTCCCCCATCACCCCGTGTGCGCCCCCCGTGTTCCCACCCCCCCATATCCCCTGTGCCCCCCCCCCGCCCCGGGGGTGCCCTCTGTGTGTCCCCCCCGGGGTGCCCTCTGTGTGTCCCCCTTGACCCCCCCTCTCCCCCCGTGACCCCATTGCGCCCCCTCACGTCCCTGTGCCCCCCCGTGCCCCCCCCCCGTTGTCTGCGAGCCCCGCCCCGGTTTGGGGTCTCACGCCCCCGTTCCCCTGCAGCCGTGACCCCCCCGGCCGTGGTGAGTGAGGGGGGCGATGGGGGGGGGGCAGCGGGGCGGGACTGGGGGGGGTGGGGGATGGGGGGGCACATGGGGGGATGGGGGGATTGTGGGGGGTGGGAAGGGGTGGGGGGAGAGTGGGGGGTTCCTGGGGGGGTAGGAAGGGAATGGGGGGGGTTGGGGGGGGTCCTGGGGGGTGGGAAGGGGGTGAGGGGGGAGTGGGGGGGGTGGGGGGTTCCTGGGGGTGGGAAGGGGGTTCCTGGGGGGTGAGGGGGGTGTGGGGGATTGGGGGGTGGGAAGGGGGTGAGGGGGTGCGGGGGGGGTTCCTGGGGGGTGAGGGGGTGCGGGGGTTCCTGGGGGTGAGGGGGTGCGGGGGGATTGGGGGGTGGGACGGGGGTGAGGGGGGTGCGGGGGGGTTCCTGGGGGGTGAGGGGGGTGCGGGGGGGATTGGGGGGTGGGACGGGGGTGAGGGGGGTGCGGGGGGGTTCCTGGGGGGTGAGGGGGTGCGGGGCCGCGGGGGGAGCGGGGGCGGCGCAGGGCCAGCGGTGTCCCCCCCCCAGCTCCCCGCTTTCTGGACGCACTCGGAGGAGCAGGGCCTGGAGCAGCCCCCGGGCAGCAGCGACCCCCCCGGTACCCCGGTGAGGGGGGCACGGCGCGGGGGGGGGGGGGGACCGAGAGGGGAGGGGGGACGGGACGGGATGGGGACAGTTTTGGGGCAGGGGTGGGGGCGGGACGGGGATGGGATGGGGACAGTTTTGGGCAGGGTGGGGGTGGGACGGGGATGGGATGGGGACAGTTTTGGGGCAGGGTGGGGGCAGGATGGGAGCAGTTTTGGGGCAGGGTGGGGGCGGGACGGGGACGAGGTGGGGATGGGGACAGTTTTGGGCAGGGTGGGGGTGGGACGGGGATGGGACGGGGACAGTTTTGGGGCAGGGTGGGAGGGGACGGGACGGGGTGGGACGCCCACGGGGACAGGGATGGGGCCGGGGCCGGGGCCGCCGTGGGGGGGGGGGACACCCCGTCACCCCCCGACCCGCAGAGGTGGCGGCGCGTCCCACCACGGCCGTGGTCTGGCGGGTGCCGGCCGAGCAGCACACGCGCAGCGCCGCCGAGATGGCCCCCACCCAGGTCACCGGTGAGCGGCCCCCACCCCTAAGACTCCCCGGGACCCCCTGGGACCCCCAAACCTCCCTGGGACCCCCTGAGTCCCCCAAACCTCCCTGGGACCCCTTGGGACCCCTAAGACCCCCCGTGGCACCCCTTACAACCCCCTGAGCCCCCCAGGACCCTCCAGAACCCCCTGGAGCCCCCAAACCTCCCTGGGACCCCCCCCAAGACCCTCCTGGGACCCCCTTCGGACCCCCGGGACCCCCCTGTGTCCCCCAAACCTCCCTGGGACCCCCCAAGACCCTCCTGGGACCCCCTTCGGACCCCCTGGGACCCCCCTGAGTCCCCCAAACGTCACCTGGGACCCCCAGGGACCCCCTGAGCCCTGCTGAGCTGCGCCCCCTCGCACCCCCGGGGGCTCTCTGGGCCCTTGGGGACCCCCTGCCCACTGCCCCCCCCCCGCCCCCCAGAGACGGACGAGTGCCGGCTGAACCGCAACATCTGCGGCCCCGGGGAGTGCGTGATGGGGCCGGGGGGTACAGCTGCCTCTGCTACCCGGGGGTACCGCTGGCACCCCCAGCGCCGCTACTGCACCGGTACGGGGGGCCGGGGGGGTTTGGGGGGTTGGGGGCACCCCCCAGCGCCGCTACTGCACCGGTACGGGGGTTTGGGGGGAGTT
This sequence comes from Otis tarda, assembly GCA_026413225.1. NCBI lineage: Eukaryota > Metazoa > Chordata > Aves > Otidiformes > Otididae > Otis > Otis tarda. The sequence continues at coordinate 197,767 of CM048589.1, forward strand.
TGGGGGGGTTTGGGGTACCGCTGGCACCCCCAGCGCCGCTACTGCACCGGCACGGGGGGCTGGGGGGGTTTGGGGAGGCTGGGGGCACCCCCAGCGCCGCTACTGCACCGGTACGGGGGGCTGGGGGGGCCAGGGGGGTTTGGGGGGGCTGGGGGCACCCCCAGCGCCGCTACTGCACCGGTACGGGGGCCGGGGGGCCGGGGGGGTACGGGGGGGCTGGGGGCACCCCCAGCGCCGCTACTGCACCGGTACGGGGGGGTTTGGGGGGTTTGGGGGGTACGGGGGGGGGTTGGGGGCACCCCCAGTGCCGCTACTGCACCGGTACGGGGGGGGTTTGGGGGGGTTTGGGGGGTTTGGGGGGGCTGGGGGCACCCCCAGCGCTGCTACTGCACCGGTACGGGGGGCCGGGGGGGGGGCCGGGGGGGTTTGGGGGGGCTGGGGGCACCCCCAGCGCCGCTACTGCACCGGTACGGGGGGCCGGGGGGGCCGGGGGGCACGGGGGGGTTGGGGCACCCCCAGCGCCGCTACTGCACCGGTACGGGGGGTTTGGGGGGTTTGGGGGGGTACGGGGGCTGGGGGGCACCCCCAGTGCCGCTACTGCACCGGTACGGGGGGGTTTGGGGGGGTTTGGGGGGTTTGGGGGGCTGGGGGCACCCCCAGCGCCGCTACTGCACCGGTACGGGGGGCCGGGGGGGCCGGGGGGGTATGGGGGGGTTTGGGGGGCTGGGGGCACCCCAGGGCTGCTGCGGGCCCCGCGCAGCCTCATTGCTCGGCTGCACACGCACGCGCATGGACGAACGCGACTGCACACGCGTGCGCGTGGTGCGGCACGGGTCGCAAACGCACACGCATGCGGGGGAAGGCGGCCGCACACGCGTGTGCACGGCAGGGCACGGCCGCCCGTGCGCGTGCCTGGCGCCGCGCGTCTCACCGTGCAGGGGGTGTGGGGGGGGGGCGGTCACGCCTTCACACGCGCGTGCCCCCGCGCAGACGTGAACGAGTGCGAGGCGGAGCCGTGCGGCGCCGGGCGCGGCGTGTGCATGAACACGGGCGGCTCCTACAACTGCCACTGCCACCGCGGGTTCCAGCTCAGCCTGCACAAGGGCGTGCGCTCCTGCGCCGGTGAGCGCACGGGGGCATGGCACGTGGGCGTGGGGGCACGGGGGCACCACAGCGGGACACGGGGGTGCGGGGCACGGGGACACGGCAGCACAGTGCCACGGGGTGTGGGGCACGGGGACACGGGGGCACGAGGACAATGGGGCGTGGGGACACAAGGATGAGGGGACGTGGGACACGGGGACGTGGGGACACGGGGACGTGGGGATGTGGTCACACAAGGACACGAGGATGCGGTCACACGAGGACACGGGGATGTGGGGACATGGGGATGCGGGGACACGGGGATGCGGTCACACGAGGACACGGGGATGCGGGGACACAGGGATGCGGTCACACGAGGATGCGGGGACACGAGGACACAGGGATGCGGTCACACGGGGACACGAGGACACGGGGATGCGGGGACACGAGGACACAGGGATGCGGACACACGAGGACACGGGGATGCAGTCACACGGGGACACAAGGACACAGGGATGCGGTCACACGAGGACACGGGGACACGAGGACACGAGGATGCGGTCACACGAGGACACGGGGACACGAGGACACAGGGATGCGGTCACACGAGGACACGGGGACACGAGGACACGGGGATGCGGTCACATGAGGACACGGGGACACGAGGACACAGGGATGCGGTCACACGGGGACACGGGGACACGAGGACACGAGGATGCGGTCACACGGGGACACGGGGACACGGGGATGCGGGCACACGGGGATGCGGGCACACGGCCGCGGTGCCGAGGCGCGGGGCGGCGGTGACGCGGGCGCGGGGGCCGGGGCGGTGCCGGTGACACGCGTGTGCCACGCGTGTGCAGACATCGACGAGTGCGCCAAGGCCGACATCTGCGGGGACGGCGGCAGCTGCGCCAACCTGCCCGGGCACTACCAGTGCGAGTGCCAGCACGGCTACCGGCGCGCCGGCCCGCGCCAGCCGCGCTGCGAGGGTGAGGGGGCGCCCCCCGCCCCCGGCCTGTGTGCCCCCCCCCCGCCCCCCGGCCTGTGTGCCCCCCGCCCCCCCTGGCCTGTGTGGCCCCCCGTGTCCCCCCGTCCTGTGTCCCCCCGTGTCCCCCTCTCTGCCCCCCGGTCCTGTGTGTCCCCCCTGTCCCCCCTCCACCCCCCCATTGTGTGTCCCCCCCCGCCCCCCCGTCGTGTGTGTGTCCCCGTGTCCCCCCCGTCGTGTGTGTCCCCCCCGTGTCCCCCCGGTCGTGTGTGTCCCCGTGTCCCCCCCCGCCCCCCCGGTCCTGTGTTTCCCCCCCGTCCCCCCTCGCCCCCCCCGTCCTGTGTGTCCCCCCCGTGTCCCCCCGGTCGTGTGTGTCCCCCCCCCCCCCCGCCCCCCCCGTCCTGTGTGTGTCCCCCCCGTGTCCCCCCGTCGTGTGTGTCCCCGTGTCCCCCCCCCCCGCCCCCCGGTCCTGTGTTTCCCCCCCCCGTCCCCCCCGCCCCCCGTCCTGTGTGTCCCCCCCTGCCTCCCCCTCGCCCCCCGGTCCTGTGTGTCCCCCGCTGTCCCCCCCTCCGCCCCCCGGTCGTGTGTCCCCCCCCGTGTCGCAGACGTCACGGGTGCCTGGGGGGCTCCCTCTGCAGCCCCTGCCCCACCCCCCCCCGGGCTCAACGGCCACAGCGGCAGCTGCTTGGGGGTGGGGGCCCCCCCCGGGACCCCCTGATCCCCAGCCTGGGACCCCCCCGGGACCCCCCGACCCCCGGCCTGGGCCCCCCCCAGGACCCCGACCCCTGAGACCCCTGGACCCCCCGGGACGCCCTTGACCCCCAGCCTGGGACCCCCCAGGACCCCCGGGGACCCCCAACCCCTGCCCTGGGACCCCCAAATTCTCGACCCTCCCCCCGAGGACCCCAACCCCTGGGACCCCCCCGCCCTGCCCCCCCCCCGGGCCGGGGGCTGATGGGCTGTGTCCCCCCCAGACGTGAACGAGTGTGAGGCCGGGGGGCTGTGCCCCGGGGGTCTGCGTCAACACCCCCGGCTCCTTCACCTGCCAGTGCCCCCCGGGCTGCACCCCGCCGGGGACCCCCCGCTGCCAAGGTGGGAGCTGGGGGGGGGATTTGGGGGGGGTCTGTGGGGCTGGGGGCGCTCGCATGGGGGGGGTCTATGGGTCTTGGGGGGATCTGTGGGGCTGGGGGCTGCGTATGGGGCTGGGGGGGGGATATGGGGGGTCTGTGGGGCTGGGGGCTGCGTGTGGGGCTGGGGGTGGGATTGGGGGGTCTGTGGGGCTGGGGGAGGGTGGGGGTGCACGCATGGGGGGGTCTGTGGGTCTTGGGGGGAGTCTGTGGGGCTGGGGGCTGCATATGGGGGTGGGGGTGGGATTGGGGGGTCTGTGGGGCTGGGGGTGCGTTAAGGGGGCTGGGGGCTGCATGTGGGGCTCGGGGTGGGATTGGGGGGTCTGTGGGGCTGGGGCGCTCCCATGGGGGGGCTGGGGGTGCGTTAAGGGGGCGGGGGGCTGCGCGTGGGGCCGGGGTCCGTATATGGGGCCGGGGGGCCTGGCGGGGGGGGGGGGGACGTGTGGGAGGCCGGGGGGGTCTGCGGGTCTGTGCGCACACACGGGGGGGGGGGGGTCGTTGCCCAATGCCCCCCCGCCCCCCCCCCCCCCCCCCCAGACATCGACGAGTGTGAGTTCGCGGCGGCGTGCGTGGGGGGCGAGTGCGTGAACACGCCCGGCTCCTACCGCTGCCTCTGCCGCCCCGGCTACGCGCTGCTGCACGGCCGCAAGTGCCAGGGTGAGCGCTCGCACGCGCGCGTGCAAGGCCCGGGTGCACCCCGCCCCGAGCGTGCGAGGCCTGGACTCCCCCCACCCCGAGCGTGCAAGGCCCGGGACCCCCCGCCCCGCGCGTGCGAGGCCTGGACTCCCCCCACCCCGAGCGTGCAAGGCCCGGACCCCCCGCCCCGCGCGTGCGAGGCCTGGACTCCCCCCACCCCGAGCGTGCAAGGCCCGGACCCCCCCACCCCAAGTGTGCGAGGCTCAGACCCCCCCACCCCGAGCGTGCGAGGCCTGGACACCCCCCACCCTGAGTGTGCGAGGCCTGGACCTCCCCCGCCCCGAGCGTGCGAGGCCCGGATGCCGCCTGCCCCAAGCATGCAAGGCCCAGAGACCCCCACCCTGAGCGTGCGAGGCCCGGACCCTTCCCCGCCCCAAGCGTGCGAGGCCCGGACTCCCCCCTGCCCCGAGCGTGCAACAGGCCCCGCGCACCAGCGCGTGCAAAACCCCCTTTCGCCGCGGCGCACGCAGCCTTTGCACGCCAGCGCGTGTGAAACCCCCCCCGTGCGCACGGGAGCGTGCAAGGGCGCCTCGGCAGCGTGCGCTGCGGCTGGCCGGCCGTGTCAGCGTGCGACACCGCGTCGCGCGACGGCGCGTGCGAGAGCCCCTCACGCGACGGTCGCACGTGCGCGAGGCCCTCTTGCACGACTGCGCGTTGCACGACGGCGCGTGCGTGAGCCCCTCACGCGACCGCGCATCCGCGCGGCGCTGCGTGTAACGGCACCGCAGCCCGCGCCACACGCCTCGCACGACGGCGCGTCGCACGCCCGCGTGCGCAGGCGCCCCTCGCTCACGCGTCACGCGCGTGCGAGACCCCCCCCACCGCCCCTTGCCCACCCCTGCCCCTCCCCGCGTGCGCGGCCTGGCGGCATCCCGCGTGCGAGGCGCGAGGGTCCGTGCGAGGCACGAGGGCGCGTGCGAGCCCCCCCGTCGCCCCCAGACATCGACGAGTGCGCGCTGGACGCGGGGCTCTGCGCCCCCCCACGGCGCCTGCACCAACCTGGAGGGGTCCTACGCCTGCCGCTGCCCCCGGCTTCCGCGCCCGCGCCCGACGGCCGCAGCTGCCAGGGTGGGCGGGGGGGGGGCCTGGGGGGTCCGCGGGGGGGCTGGGGGGGCCTGGGGGTCCGCGGGGGGCCACGAGGGGTTGGGGGCAGGGGGTCTTTGGGGAGCTCCGGGGGTCTGGGAGAGGGGGGTTACTGCAGGATAGGGCTCCTTGAGGGGGGTCTGGGGGGCTCTGAGGGTCTGGGGGGGCTCTGGGGGTCCTTGGGGGGGTCTCGGGGGGCTCTGAGGGTCTGGGGGGCTCTGAGGGTCCTTGGGGGGCTCTGAGGGTCCTTGGGGGGTCTCGGGGGGGCTCTGAGGGTCTGGGGGGCTCTGAGGGTCCTTGGGGGGGTCTCGGGGGGCTCTGAGGGTCTGGGGGCTCTGAGGGTCCTTGGGGGGTCCCTGGGGTTATTGGGGGCTCTGGGGAGCCTTGGGGTGTCTGGGAGGGTCCCGGGGGGTCCCTTGGGGCTCTGGGGGGTCTCAGGGGGTCTGGGGGGCTACAGGGGGGCACAGGGGTCTCCCTTGGGGTTCTGGGGTCCCTGGGGGTCCCTGTGGCTCTGGGTGGGCTCTGGGGGCTCTGGGGTGTCCCTGTGGCTCCGGGAGGTCCCTGGGGTCCGCGGGCGCCCCCCGGCGGCGGGCTGACACGGGGGGGCAGCGCGGGAGCCCCCCGCCCCGCGGAAGGAGTGCTACCTGAGCTTCGAGGACCCCGTGTTCTGCGACTCCGTGCTGGGCACCAACGTGACGCGGGGGAGTGCTGCTGCTCGCTGGGCGCGGGCTGGGGGGACCGCTGCGAGGTACCCCTGCCCGCTGCCCTCCTCGGGTACGGGGGGCCGGGGGGGCCGGGGGGGCCGGGGGGCTGCGAGGTGGTACCCCTGCCCGCTGCCCTCCTCGGGTACGGGGGGGTCCCTGGGGGTCAGGGGGGCCGGGGGGCTGCGAGGTGTACCCCTGCCCGCTGCCCTCCTCGGGTACGGGGGGGTCCGGGGGGGCCGGGGGGGTCCCGGGGGCTGCGAGGTGTACCCCTGCCCGCTGCCCTCCTCGGGTACGGGGGCCGGGGGGGTCCGGGGGGGCCGGGGGGCTGCGAGGTGTACCCCCTGCCCGCTGCCCTCCTCGGGTACGGGGGGCCGGGGGGTCCGGGGGGCCGGGGGCTGCGAGGTGTACCCCTGCCCGCTGCCCTCCTCGGGTACGGGGGTCCGGGGGGGTCAGGGGGGGCCGGGGGGCTGCGGGGTGTACCCCTGCCCGCTGCCCTCCTCGGGTACGGGGGGGTCCGGGGGGGGCCGGGGGGGCCGGGGGGCTGCGAGGTGTACCCCTGCCCGCTGCCCTCCTCGGGTACGGGGGCCGGGGGGTCCGGGGGGGACCGGGGGGCTGCGAGGTGTACCCCTGCCCGCTGCCCTCCTCGGGTACGGGGGGCCGGGGGTCAGGGGGGCCGGGGGCTGCGAGGTGTACCCCTGCCCGCTGCCCTCCTCGGGTACGGGGAGCCGGGGGGTCAGGGGGGTCAGGGGGGCCGGGGGGCTGCGAGGTGTACCCCTGCCCGCTGCCCTCCTCGGGTACGGGGGTCCGGGGGGCCGGGGGGGCCGGGGGGGCCGGGGGGCTGCGAGGTGTACCCCTGCCCGCTGCCCTCCTCGGGTACGGGGGGTCCGGGGGGGCCGGGGGGGCCGGGGGCTGCGAGGTGTACCCCTGCCCGCTGCCCTCCTCGGGTACGGGGGCCGGGGGGGTCAGGGGGGGTCAGGGGGCCGGGGGGCTGCGAGGTGTACCCCTGCCCGCTGCCCTCCTCGGGTACGGGGGGCCGGGGGGGTCCGGGGGGCCGGGGGGCTGCGAGGTGTACCCCTGCCCGCTGCCCTCCTCGGGTACGGGGGGCCGGGGGGTCAGGGGGGTCAGGGGGCCGGGGGCTGCGAGGTGTACCCCTGCCCGCTGCCCTCCTCGGGTACGGGGGGGTCCGGGGGGGTCAGGGGGGCCGGGGGGCTGCGAGGTGTACCCCTGCCCGCTGCCCTCCTCGGGTACGGGGGCCGGGGGGTCAGGGGGGCCGGGGGGCTGCGAGGTGTACCCCTGCCCGCTGCCCTCCTCGGGTACGGGGGGGTCCGGGGGTCAGGGGGGTCAGGGGGCTGCGAGGTGTACCCCTGCCCGCTGCCCTCCTCGGGTACGGGGGGCCGGGGGGGGCCGGGGGGCCGGGGGCTGCGAGGTGTACCCCTGCCCGCTGCCCTCCTCGGGTACGGGGGTTCGGGGGGGTCCGGGGGGGTCAGGGGGGCCGGGGGCTGCGAGGTGTACCCCTGCCCGCTGCCCTCCTCGGGTACGGGGGGTCGGGGGGGGCCGGGGGGCTGGGGGGGGCGGGGTCTCTCGGGGGGGCTGGGGGTCCCGGTGAGAGGAGCCCTTGGGGGTCCGTGCAGGCTGGGGGAGGGGTCTCCCCGCGCCCCCGGCTCCGCTCTGGGGTGGGGGTCCCGGTGCGGTTTGGGGTGCGGGACCCCCCCCCACTGTCGTGTCCCCCCCCCCCAGCCGAGTTCCTGGCGCTGTGCCCCGACGGGAGGGGCTTCATCCAGGAGCTGAGCGCCCCCGACTACGGGGTCCCCGCGCACCGCGGTGAGACCCCCGCGACCCCCCACCCCCGTGAGACCCCCGTGTCCCTGTGTGCCCCCACACCCCCGTGAGACCCCCGCGTGCCCCCCCCCACCCCCCGTGAGACCCCCCCGTGTCCCCGAGCGCCCCCCCCACCCCCGTGGGGACCCCCGCGACCCCCCGTGCTCCCCCCAGACCCCCGTGAGACCCCCGCGACCCCCCGTGTCCCCCTCACCCCCGTGAGACCCCCGCGACCCCCCGTGCCCCCCCACCCCCCGTGAGACCACCCGTGTCCCCCCCACCCCCGTGAGACCCCCCCGTGTCCCTGTGTGCCCCCACACCCCCGTGAGACCCCCGCGTGCCCCCCGCGTGCCCCCACCCCCTTGGGGACCCCGCTGTGGCCTGGGGGTCCCGGTCCCCCGGGGGTCTTGGTCACCGGGGGGTCCCTGTCCCGGGGGGTCCCTGAGGGGGTCGCTGAGGGGGTCGCTGGGTGGGGATTGCTGAGGGGGGTCGCTGGGGGGGGGTCGCTGAGGGGGATCCCCGCGGGGGTCGGTGAGGGGGGGTCGCTGGGGGGGTCGCTGGGTGGTCGCTGGGGGGTCCCTGCGGGGGTCGCTGAGGGGGGTCGCTGGGGGGATCCCCGCGGGGGTCGCTGAGGGGGGTCGCTGGGGGGTCACTGAGGGGGGTCGCTGGGGGGTCGCTGAGGGGGTCGCCGGGGGGGGTCGCTGGGGGTCACTGGGGGGATCCCCCGCGGGGGTCGCTGAGGGGGGTCGCTGGGGGTCGCTGGGGGGTCCCTGCGGGGGTCGCTGAGGGGGGTCCCCGCGGGGGTCGCTGAGGGGGGTCGCTGGGGGTCCCTGCGGGGGTCGCTGAGGGGGGGTCGCTGGGGGGTCGCTGGGGGGTCCCCGCGGGGGTCGCTGGGGGGGTCGCTGGGGGGTCGCTGAGGGGGTCGCCGGGGGTCCGCGCGCAGACATCGACGAGTGCGGGCTGTTCGGGGCCGAGATCTGCAAGGAGGGGAAGTGCGTGAACACGCAGCCGGGCTACGAGTGCTACTGCAAGCAGGGCTTCGACTACCACAGCGGGCTACTGACCTGCCTGGGTGGGCTACCGGCCGGGGGGGCTGGGGGGGCTGGGGGGGCTGGGGGGAAACGGGGGCTGGGGGGAAACGGGGGGAAACGGGGGCAATGGGGCCATGGGGCCATGGCGGCTTCGACTCACCACAGCGGGCTACTGACCTGCCTGGGTGGGCTACCGGCCGGGGGGGCTGGGGGGCTGGGGGGGCTGGGGGGCTGGGGGGAAACAGGGGCTGGGGGGAAATGGGGGGAAACGGGGGAAACGGGGGGCCATGGGGCCATGGGGGCTTCGACTACCACAGCGGGCTACTGACCTGCCTGGGTGGGCTACCGGCCGGGGGGGCTACGGGGGGCTGCGGGGGCTCCCTGTGGTGCTGAGGGGGGGCTGGGGGGTCCTTGGGGGTCTCTGGAGGGTCCCTGGGGTGCTGGGGGAGAGTCCCGGGGGGGTCCCATTGGTTCTGGGGGTCCCTGGGGGTCCCATGGGTTCTGGGGTCCCATGGGTGCTGGGAGGGTCCCCGGGGGGTCCCGGGGGTCCCATGAGCCCCCCCCCCGCCCCCCCAGACGTGGACGAGTGCCTGGACGAGTCGAACTGCGTGGACGGGGCGTGCGAGAACACGCGGGGGTCCTTCCGCTGCACCTGCCCCCCCGGCGCCCGCTACCACCCCCAGCAGCGCCGCTGCCTGCCCCCCCCCGAGCACGGTGAGCGAGGGCGTGCGAGGGCGTGCAAGGGTGGGCGAGGGCGTGCGAGGGCGGGCGAGGGCGGGCGAGGGCGGGCGAGGGGGCCGGGGGGTGCACGAGGGCCGTGCGAGGGGATGTGGGGGTGCGCAAGGGGTGCAGGAGGGGGCGCGGGGGCGTGCGAGGGGACCTGGGGGTGCACGAGGGCGGGCGAGGGGATGTGGGGGCGTGCGAGGGGACCTGGGGGTGCACGAGGGCCGTGCGAGGGGATGTGGGGGTGTGCGAGGGGACCTGGGGGTGCACGAGGGCGGGTGAGGGGATGTGGGGGCGTGCGAGGGCTGCACGAAGGGGCGCGGGGGCGTGCGAGGGCCGTGCGAGGCACCTGAGTCTGTGCAAAGCCCCGTGCGAGCCCCACGAGCCTCGTGCGAGCCCCCGTGCAAGACGCGCGACCCCCCGTGCGACCCCCTGTGCGCAGCCTGACCGTCGTGCGAGGCCCGTGTGCGCGTGTGTGTGACCCCCGTGCGAGCCCTTGTGCGACCCCCGTGCGAGTCCTTGTGCGAGCCCCGTGTGAGCCTTGTGCCCCCCGTGAGGTGTGTGCCCCCCCGTGTGAGATGTGGCCCCCGTGTGAGATGTGGCCCCCCCGTGTGTGCCCCCCGCGCGAGCCCCCGTGCGAGCCCTCGTGCGAGCCGTGGCGCGCGCCGTGCCCGCAGAGCGGCCCCCCCGGAGCGGCCCCCCCGGAGCGGCGGGACGTGTGCTGGCGGCGGCGCGGGGAGGAGGGGGTGTGCGGGGCGCCCCTCGGGGGGGGGCCCCTGGCGCTGGACGAGTGCTGCTGCCGGGGGGCGCGGGCTGGGGGCCCCACTGCCGGCCCTGCCCCCCCGCCCCCCAGGTGACCGCGGGGGGACGGGGGGGGGGGCTCTGGGGGGCGGGGGGGTGGGGGGCTGGGGGGGGGCCCTGGGGGGTGGGAGGGGGTGGTGGTTCCCGGGGGGGGGCAGCGGGGAGGTGGGGGGCTGGGTTTTGGGGGGTGGGGGGTGATGCGGGGGGCTTGGGGGGTGTGGGGAGTTTGGGGGTGACCTGGGGGGTTTGGGGGGTGAGGGTGACACGGGGGGGAGGTTGGGGGTGGGAATCACACGGGGAGCGGGGTTTGGGGGTGACGTGGGGTGCCCCCCCCCCCAGGGCTGCCGTGCCCCTCGCAGAGCGAGAGCAACTCCTTCTGGGACGTCAGCCCCCTCGGCCTGGGGGGGCCCCGCAGAGGTGGGACCCCCAGACCCCCCAACCTCAGCCCTGGGACCCCCAGTGACCCTCCACCCCAGGGGACCCCCCCACCCCAGGACCCACCCAACCTGGATCCCCCCACCCCAGGACCCCCCAACCTGGGCCCCCCCCCCCACCCTAGGGCCCTTCCAACCCTGGCCCAGGGCCCCCCAGCCCCAGGGCCCCCCAACCCCAGGGACCCCCAAACCTCGGCCTTGGGACCCCCCAGCCCCCAGAGCCCCCAGCCCCTGGCCCAGACCCCCCACCACCCCCCCAGGGACCCCCAAACTTCATCCTTGCCCCCCCCCACCCCCTGGGACCCCACCACCGGGCCCTGGGAGCCCCAGCCCCTGGCCCAGACCCCCTCCCACCACCCCAGGGACCCCCAAACTTCATCCTTGCCCCCCCCTGGGAACCCCAGCCCCCCCACCCTGGGTCGGACCCCCCCACCCTGGTGGACCCCCCCACCCTGGCGGACCCCCCCACCCAGTGCCCCCCCCCCAGGCGAGGAGAGCTCGGAGGAGGACTCGGCCGAGTGCCCCTGTCCCGGGGGGGGCCGCTGCCTGCGCTCCTTCCCCGGCCGGGGCTGCGAGTGCCCCCCCGGCTTCCAGCCGGACCCCTCCCGCACCCGCTGCCTGGGTGAGACCCCCGGGGCTGGGGGGCTGGGGGGGCTGGGGGGGGCACTGGGATCCCCCCGCTGCCTGGGTGAGACCCCTGGGGCTGGGGGGGCTCTGGGATCCCCCCGCTGCCTGGGTGAGAACCCCGGGGCTGAGGGGGCCTGGGGGGGCCCTGGGATCCCCCTGCTGCCTGGGTGAGACCCCCGGGGCTGGGGGGCCCTGGGATCCCCCCGCTGCCTGGGTGAGACCCCCGGGGCTGGGGGCGGCGGTATTTGGGGGACACCAGTGGGGTTACCGGGCCCTGCTGCTCCGGGGTCTGGGGGGGAGTGTTGAGGGTCCCTGGGGGGGTTTGGGTTCCATGGGGCAGGTTTGGGGGTCCTGGGGCAGGTTTGGGGGTCCCCGGGGGGTTATTTACGGGGTCGTCCCCCGCAGACATCAACGAGCGCCAGGACCCAGTGTGGGGGGGTTGGGGGCCCCCGGGGGCGGTTTGGGGGTCCCAGGCAGGTTTGGGGGTCGCGGGCGGTTTTGGGGGTCCCAGGTGGGTTTGGGGGTCCCCGGGGGGGGTTATTTACGGGGTGTTCCCCCCCCGCAGACATCGACGAGTGCCGGGACCCGGCGCGGGGGGCCCTGCGCTGCCGCCACGAGCGCTGCGTGAACACCAGCGGCTCCTTCCGCTGCGCCTGCAAAGCGGGGTCCGCGCGCTCGCGCCAGCACGGGGGGCTCTGCCTGCCCCAGCGCCGCCGCTGAGCCCCCCGCCCGCGCCCCAATAAACGGGAACCCGCCCCGCACCCGCCGAGCCTTCCTGGGGGAATTTGGGGGCATCTGGGGGGGAATTGGGGGGATATGTGTTGAAGTTGGGGGATTTGGGGTGAAACTGGGGAAATCTGGGGAGATTCGGGGGCTTTGTGTTGAAATTGGGGGAATTTGGGTTGAAAGTGGGGGGGTTTGGAGGAATTGGGGGGATTTAGGTTGAAATTGGGGCGATTTGAGGGGATTCGGGTTGAAATTGGGGGAATTTGGGGTGATTTGTGGAAAATTTGGGGGCTTGGTGTTGAAATGGGAGGAATCGGGGGCTTTGGCTTGAAATTGGGGGATTGAGAGGGAACTGGGGGGCTTTGGGCTGACACGGGGGCATTTGGGGTGCTGGGCGCTGGGGAGGGGAGAGAAGGGGCTTTGGGGGACCCGGGGTTGAAACTGGGGGGATTTGGGGGGGAGGGCTTGGGGGGGTTGGAGGGAACTGGGGCCTTTGGAGTGATTGGGGGCTAAAATTGCATAGTTTGGGGCGATTTGGGGTGAAAGGGGGGATGATTTGGGGTGGAAGGGGGTGATTTGGGGGTGAAAGGAGGGTGATTTGGGGTAGAAGGGGGTGATTTGGGGTGAAAGGAGGGTGATTTGAGGTGAAAGGGTGATTTGGGGTAAAATGGGGGTGATTTGGGGTACAGTTGCGATCTTTGGGGTTATTTGTGGTGAAATCAGGTTGATTTGGGGGTACAGGTGTGTATTTTGGGGTGAAAGGGGGTGATTTGGGGTACAGTTGCTGTTTTGGAGGTGAAAGGGGGTGATTTGGTGTGAAAGGTGGTGATTTGGGGGTGAAGGGGGTGATTTGGGGCACGGTCGCTGTTTTGGGGGTGAAATGGGGGCGATTTGGGGTGAAAGGGGGGGTGTTTTGGGGCGCAGTCGCTGTTTTAGGGGTGAAATGAGGGTGATTTGGGGCGATGTGGGGCGCAGTCGCTGTTTTTGGGGGACACCGCGGCCCCCGGAGGCGGGGGGGGTTGGGGGGGTGTGAAAAATGGCGGCCGCCGGCTTCCCGCCCGCGGGCTTCCCGCCCGCTCGCGCCGCGCCCGGCCCCGCCCACCGGCCCCGCCCCACCCGCGGCCCCGCCCGTTCCGCGGTAGCCCCGCCCACTCCCGTCGTGCCCCGCGCCGGCGCGGCGGCAGCGGCCGCGGTGAGGGGGGGGCGGGGGTCCCGGGGGGCGGGGGTCCCGGGGCGGGGGGGGGCCGAACCGGGGTGGGGGGGGGGACACCCGCGGGGGTCGCGGCTCCCGGGGGGGGGGGCAGCAGGGCCGGGCCGGGCCGGGGGCGGCGGCGCTTTGAGGGGAGGAAAGGGGGGGGGCGTGGGTCCCGTCCCGCTGCGTGCGGCACCTCGCGGCCCCCTGAGCCCCCCGGCCCCCGCCCCAGTGCCCCCCCACCCGCCAGGCCCCCTGCCCGCCCCCCAGGCCCCCTGTGCTCCCCCCCAGACCCCCGACCCCCGTTCGACCCCCTCATTCCCCCCCCAACCCCCCTGTCAGGCCCCCTGCCCGCCCCCCTCGCCCCCCCAGGCCCCCTGCCCGCCCCAAACCTCTTGGAGAACCCCCCCAGCCCCCCGTCTGCTCCCCCAACCCCCCACTTCCCCTCGAGGTGCCCCCTTCCCCTCCCAGCCCCCCCCCCCCCCCCCCCCCCGCCCCCCAACCCCTCGTTCCTCTCCCCAGGCCCCCCGTCAGTCCCCCTGTCTGCCCCCTCGGCCCCCCAACCCCCTGTTGGACCCTTCTGTGCTCCCCCAGACCCCCCGCTCCCCGTTTGACCCCCAGACCCCCCGTTTCCCCCCCCCCAGGTGCCCGTGGGGCTGAAGGCCTGGCAGCAGGCGCTGTTCCCGCTGCGCTCCGTGGGCGCGGTGCTGCGGCTGCTCCCCCCAGGAGCCCCCATTTGACCCCCTGTTTGACCCCCCAGAGCCTCCCATTTGACCCCCAGACCCCCCATTTGCCCCCCTAACCCCCTGTTTGCCCCCCGTTTCCCCCCAGGTGCCCATGGGGCTGAAGGCCTGGCAGCAGGCACTGTTCCTGCTGCGCTCCGTGGGCGCGGTGCTGCGGCTGCTCCCCCCAGACCCCCATTTCCCCCGCAGAGCCTCCATTTGACCCCCAGACCCCCCATTTGCCCCCTAACCCCCTGTTTGCCCCCCGCGTTTCCCCCCCCAGGTGCCCGTGGGGCTGAAGGCCTGGCAGCAGGCGCTGTTCCCGCTGCGCTCCGTGGGAGCGGTGCTGCGGCTGCTCCCCCAGAGCCCCCCAGACCCCCCATTTGCCCCCCTAATCCCCCGTTTCCCCCCCCGTTCCCCCCAGGTGCCCATGGGGCTGAAGGCGTGGCAGAAGGCGCTGTTCCCGCTGCGCTCCGTGGGCGCGGTGGTGCGGCTGTTCGAGGCCGAGCTGCGGCAGCCGGAGCCGGACCTGGTGCTGCTGTCGCTGGTGCTGGGTTTCGTCGAGCACTTCCTGGCCGTCAACCGCGTGCTGCCCACCAACGTGCCGGGGCTCAGCTTCGAGGCGCGCCCGGGCCCCGAGCCCCACACGCTCGCCTACTTCCCGGTGGCCGAGCTGTCCATCGTGGCGGCGCTGTACGCCCGCTTCACGGCGCAGATCCGCGGCGCCGTGGACCTCTCGCTCTACCCGCGCCCCGACGGCTTCTCCTCGCGCGAGCTGGTCAAGAAGGTGTCGGACGTCATCTGGAACAGCCTCAGCCGCTCCTACTTCAAGGACCGCGCGCACATCCAGTCGCTCTTCAGCTTCATCACCGGTCGGCGGGGCCGGGGGGGCGCCGGGGGGAGCGGGGTGCCTTTGGGGAGCCCCCCCACGGCGGGGCGGGGAGCGGCGGGCTGCCCGGTGTGCGGCCTGGGGGCTGCCCCGTAGCCGACGGGCTTGCTCGCGGGGTCTGGGGTTGCTCTAGGGGCTGCCCCATAGCCGAGGGGGGGCGATGGGCTGCCCCATGGGGGTTTGGGTCCCTTTGGGGGCTGCCCCATAGCCGATGGGGGGGGGTAATGGGCTGCCCCATGGGGGTTGGGGTCCCTTTGGGGGCTGCCCCATAGCCGATGGGGGGACGATGGGCTTCCTCACGGGGTCTGGGGTCGCTCTAGGGCTGCCCCATAGATGATGTGGGGGCGATGGGCTGCCCCCCAAGAGTTGGGGTCCGTTTGGGGGCTGCCCCATAGCTGATAGGGGGTTGATGGGCTGCCCCCCAAGAGTTGGGGTCCCTTTGGGGGCTGCCCCATAACTGATGTGGGGGTTACGAGCTGCCCCACATGGCCTGGGGGGTCCCCCAGAGCTGATAGGGGGGCGATGGGCTGCCCTGTGGGACCTGGGGTCACTTAGGGGGCCGCCCCATAGCGGATGTGGGGTGCGTGGTGTCCCACAGGGGTTTGGGTCCCTTGGGGGGCCGCCCCGTGGCAGATGCGCGATGTTGGGGGTCCCTGGCTGTGGGTGGGGGTCCCTCGGGGGGATGTGGGAGGGTCCCAGCACGGGCGGGGGTCACTTGGGGTGATGTCGGGGTCCCGGTGCAGGTGGGGGTCCCTCGGGGGGATATTGGGGGTCCCGGCGCGGCACCCGCTGACCCCCCCGCCCCCCCCAGGGACGAAGCTGGACAGCTCGGGCGTGGGCGGGGGGATGTGGGGGGTCCCGGCGCAGGCGGGGGTGCCGTGTGGCGATGTGGGGGGTCCCGGCGCGGCGCCCGCTGACCCCCCCGGCCCCCCCAGGGACGAAGCTGGACAGCTCGGGTGTGGGCGGGAGGATGTGGGGAGGATGTCGGGGGTCCCGCCGCGGGTGGGGGTCCCGTGTGGCGATGTGGGGGGTCCCGGCGCGGCGCCCGCTGACCCCCCGCGCCCCCAGGGACGAAGCTGGACAGCTCGGGCGTGGCGTTCGCGGTGGTGGGCGCGTGCCAGGCGCTGGGGCTGCCCGACGTGCACCTGGCGCTGTCCGAGGACCACGCGTGGGTGGCCTTCGGCCCCGCCGGCGCCCACACGGCCGAGGTCACCTGGCACGGCAAGGGCAACGAGGACCGGCGCGGCCAGCCCGTGCGCGCGGGGGTGGCCGAGAGGGTGGAGCGCGCGCGGGGGGCGCGGGGGGACACGGGGATGGGGGGGGGGGGACACAGGGATGGGGGGGCGTTGGGGGATGCGGGGACGGGGGGGACACGGGGATGGGGGGGCGTTGGGGGATGTGGGGATGTGGGGGGACACGGGGATGGGGGGGCGTTGGGGGACACGGGGATGTGGGGGGACAGGGGGGTTGGGGGACGGGGGGGCACAGGGACGCGGGGGGATGTGGGGGTGTGAGGGGACACGGGGTCAGGGGGGACACAGGGATGGGGGTCGTTGGGGGACGAGGGATGTGGGGGACATGGGGACGGGGGATGGGGGCACACAGGGATGGGGGGTGTTGGGGGACATGGGGGTGTTGGGGGACATGGGGACAGGGGCATGGGGGACACACGGGGACAGGGGAGTTGGGGGACACGGGGATGTGGGGGGACATGGGGACAGGGGGTTTGGGGGATGGGGATGGGGACACAGGGGGATGTGGGGGGACACGGGGATGGGGGGCGTTGGGGGACACGGGGATTGGGGGGGACATGGGGACAGGGGGATGGGGGACACACGGGGTCAGGCGGGTTGGGGGACGGGAGTTGGGGGACACGGGGGGATGTGAGGGGACATGGGGATGGGGGGCGTTGGGGGGACACGGGGATGGGGGCGATGCAGGGACGCAGGGGATGTGGGGATGTGTGAGGGGACAGGGGGATGGGGGGCGTTGGGGGACGGGGGATGGGGGGGACGTGGGGATGGGCATGGGGGACACACGGGGACAGGGGAGTTGGGGGACACAGGGATGTGGGGGGACACGGGGGACGGGGGGATGGGGACACGGGGGGATGTGGGGATGTGAGGGGACACGGGGATGGGGGGGCGTTGGGGGACACAGGGATTTGGGGGGGACGTGGGGACGGGGGGGTTGGGGGACATGGGGATGGGGGGGCACAGGGATGCGGGGGGATGTGGGACACAAAGGGACAGGGGGACGGGGGGGTTGGGGGACACGGGGATGGGGGGACATGGGGACGGGGGTGGGGGCGTGGGGGGACACGGGGGGATGGGAGGGGTGGGGACGCAGGGGGATGTGGGGACGTGAGGGGACACGGGGATGGGGGGTTGGGGGACGGGGGCTGAGGGGGACGCAGGGACGGGGGGGTTGGGGGACGGGGGACGAGGGGGGACACAGGGATGGGGGTGTTGGGGGGCACAGGGACAGGGGGGACATTGGGGGACGGGGGGGCGTTGGGGGACGGGGACAGAGGGGCCGGGTGGGGTGGGTGTGGGTGGGTGAGGACAGGGGGACGCGGGTGGGTGTGGGTGGGTGAGGACAGGGGGACGCGGGTGGGTGTGTCGCACTGTGTCCCCGTGTCCCCCCACCCCCCGTGCCCCCCCGTGTCCCCCCGTGTGTCACCGTCCCCCCCGCGCCCCCAGAGCTGGCTGTACCTGAAGGGCTCGTACCTGCGCTGCACGCGGCACATGGAGGTGGCCTTCATGGTGTGCGCCATCAACCCCTGCATCGACCTGCACACCGACAGCCTGGAGCTGCTGCAGCTGCAGCAGGTGGGGCCGTGGGGCGGCCGTGGGGCGGCCGTGGGGCGGCCGTGGGGCTGGGGGGCGGCCGTGGGGCTGGGGGGCTGGGGGCCGGCCGTGGCGCCATCAACCCCTGCATCGACCTGCACACCGACAGCCTGGAGCTGCTGCAGCTGCAGCAGGTGGGGCCGTGGGGCGGCCGTGGGGCAGCTGTGGGGCTGGGGGGGCCGTGGGGCGGCCGTGGGGCAGCCGTGGGGCGCCCCCCAACTCCTGTCCCTTTCCCCTGCAGCGCCTGCTGTGGCTGCTCTATGACATGGGGCACCTGGAGAGGTGAGAGAGCCCCCAACCCGCCGTGGGGCTGGCCCCCGACCCGCCGTGGGGCTGGCACCCCCCGACTCCCCCCCCCAACCCGCCGTGGGGCTGCCCCACAGATACCCCATGGCTCTGGGCAACCTGGCCGACCTGGAGGAGCTGGAGCCCACGCCGGGCCGGCCCGACCCGCTCACGCTCTACCACAAGGTGAGGCGTGGGGCTGGGCGCCGTGGGGCGGGGCGCCGTGGGGCTGGCCGTGGGGCTGACCCCCGTCCCCGCGCAGGGCATCCAGTCGGCGCGCACGTACTACAACAACGAGCACATCTACCCCTACATGTACCTGGCCGGGTACCACTGCCGCAACCGCAACGTCAAGGAGGCGCTGGGGGCCTGGGCCGACACCGCCACCGTCATCCAGGAGTGCGTGGGGCTGCGCCGTGGGGCTGGGGGCTGTGGGGCTGGGGGCTGTGGGGCTGGGGGCCTGGGCCGACACCGCCACCGTCATCCAGGAGTGCGTGGGGCTGCGCCGTGGGGCTGGGGGCTGTGGGGCTGGGGGCTGTGGGGCTGGGGGCCTGGGCCGACACCGCCACCGTCATCCAGGAGTGCGTGGGGCTGGGGGCCGCGCCGTGGGGCTGGGGGCTGTGGGGCTGGGGGCCTGGGCCGACACCGCCACCGTCATCCAGGAGCGCGTGGGGCTGGGGGCTGCGCCGTGGGGCTGGGGGCCGCGCCGTGGGGCTGGGGGCTGTGGGGCTGGGGGCTGTGGGGCTGGGGGCCTGGGCCGACACCGCCACCGTCATCCAGGAGCGCGTGGGGCTGGGGGCCGCGCCGTGGGGCTGGGGGCTGTGGGGCTGGGGGCCTGGGCCGACACCGCCACCGTCATCCAGGAGCGCGTGGGGCTGGGGGCCGCGCCGTGGGGCTGGGGGCTGCACCGTGGGGCTGGGGGCTGTGGGGCTGGGGCCAGGCTGGGCTCTCGGGGGTCCCTTTCGGGAGCCCCCACCCGCATTGGGGTCTGTGTCCCTCGTTGTGGTTGTGGGGCAGGAGCTGTGAGCAGCCGTGGGGCAGGAGCTGTGGGGCAGCCGCGGGATGTGTGGGGCAGCCGTGGGGCTGCGCGGAGCGGGGGGATCCCTGCCTGTGGGTGGGGTCCCCCTCCCTCCCTCGGCTCTGTACCCCTCTCGGGGGTCCCCAGCCCCCTCCCCGGCCGTGGGGCAGCCCCCCCCGACGCCCCTGCCCCACGGCGTGCCCCACGGCTGCCCCACAGCTACAACTACTGCCGCGAGGACGAGGAGATCTACAAGGAGTTTTTCGAGGTGGCCAACGACGTCATCCCCACGCTGCTGAAGGAGGCGGCCAGCGCGGGCGAGCCCCCCGGCGAGGGCGACGGCACCCAGGTGGGGGGCGCGGTTGGGGCGCCCCGCGGGCAGGGGTCCGCGTTCGGGGCGCTCGAGGGCTGCCCCACGCCTGGGGGTCCGCGTTTGCCGTGTCCCGTCCCCCCCCCACACACATAGAGGGGAGCCCCCGGTTGGGGTGGGTGCTGGTGGGGGGGTGTGGGGGATGTCCCTGCTGTGGGGCGCCCCACATTTGAGGGGGGCTGCGCTTGGGGTGGCCAAGGGGGTGCCCCACACTTGGGGGGCTGTGCTTGGGGTGGCCAAGGGGGTGTCCTACACTTGGGGGGCTGCGCTTGGGGTGGCCAAGGGGTGCCCCACACTTGGGGGGCTGTGTTTGGAGGGGTCGGGGGTGCCCCACGCTTGGGGGGCTGTGTTTGGAGGGCTCGAGGGGCTGCCCTGCGTCTGGGGGTCTCTGTTTGGGGTGCCCCACACTTGGGGGCTGTGTTTGGAGGGGTTGGGGGGTGCCCCACACTTGGGGGTGCTGCGCTTGGAGGTGTCCAAGGGGGCACCCCACACTTGGGGGGCTGCATTTAGAGGGTGTAAAGGGTTGCCCCACACCTGGGGGTCGTCATTTTGGGGCGCCCCACACTTGGGGGGCTGCGTTTGGAGGGGTCAGGGGTGCCCCACACTTGGGGGCTGCGTTTGGGGGGGTCGGGGGTGCCCAACACTTGGGGGCTGCATTGGGAGGGCTCGAGGGGCTGCCCTGCGTCTGGGGGTCCCAGCTTGGGGCGCCCCACGCTTTGGGGTGCCCCACAGTGACGGGGGGTTTGGGGGGCGGCAGGGGCCCCGGGGGCGGCGGGGGCTGCCGGGCGCTGCAGGACCCCGAGTGCTTCGCGCACCTCCTGCGCTTCTACGACGGCATCTGCAAGTGGGAGGAGGGCAGCCCCACGCCCGTGCTGCACGTCGGCTGGGCCACCTTCCTCGTGCAGTCCCTGGGCCGCTTCGACGGGCAGGTGGGGGTCCTGGGGGGTCCTGGGGGGTCCTGGGGGGTCCCGGGGGGGTTTGGGGGTCCTGGGGGGGTTTGGGGGGTCCCAGGGGGTTTGGGGGTCCCGGGGCGGCCCCACGTCGGCTGGGCCACCTTCCTCGTGCAGTCCCTGGGCCGCTTCGACGGGCAGGTGGGGGTCCTGGGGGGGTCCCGGGGGGGCCGGGGAGTCCTGGGGGGTCTCGGGGGGTTTGGGGGGTCCTGGGGGGGGGTTGGGGGGTCCCAGGGGGTTTGGGGGTCCCGGGGGTCCCAGGGCGGCCCCACGTCGGCTGGGCCACCTTCCTCGTGCAGTCCCTGGGCCGCTTCGACGGGCAGGTGGGGGTCCTGGGGGGTCCTGGGGGGTCCTGGGGGGGTCCCGGGGGGGTTTGGGGGGTCCTGGGGGGTTTGGGGGTCCCAGGGGGTTTGGGGGTCCCGGGGGTCCCAGGGCAGCCCCACGTCGGCTGGGCCACCTTCCTCGTGCAGTCCCTGGGCCGCTTCGACGGGCAGGTGGGGGCCGGGGGGTCCTGGGGGAGGTTTGGGGGGTCCTGCAGGGAGTGTGGGGGGTCCTGGGGGGTTGGAGGGTCCCCCCACACCCCTGCCCCCCCACACCAATGGCCCTGGGGGTCTGGGACCCCCGTAGTGACCCTGTCCCCCCCCCCCAATGACCCCTGGGGGTTTAGAAGCCCCCCCGTGACCCCACGTGTCCCCCCCCCAGGTCCGGCAGAAGGTGACGCTGCTGTCCCCCGACGCCGCCCCCCGAGGACGAGGACGCGGGGGGCTCCGAGGACCCCCGCGAAAGCCGCCGCCGCGGACCCCGCCGCGAATCCAAACCCGAGGAGCCCCCGCCTCCCAAAAAAAGCCCCCGAGCGCCGCCGCCCGCCCCCGCCCCCGCGCCCCGCCGAGCCCCCCGCCGCCGCCGCCGCGCCCCCCGCGCCCCCCGGGCCCGCGCTGGTGTTCCGCAGCCAGAAGATGCGGGGGATGCAGGAGTTGCTGCGCGCCCCCAAAATCAACTCCAGCGCCATCAAACTGCAGCTCACCGCCCAGTCCCAGGTGCAGCTCAAGCGGCAGAAGGCGGCGCCCAGCGACTACGCCCTGGCCTTCCTCAAGCGGCCCCGCAAGGCGCTCTAGGGGGGCGCGGGGGGGATTTGGGGGGCACGGGGGGGGTTTGGGGGCTGGGGGCCGGGGAGAGGGGCTGCGGGGGGAAATGGGGGGCTGGGGGCAATGGAGATGGAGCACGGGGGGATTTGGGGGAAGGGTCTGTTCCTCGAGCGGCCCCCGCAAGGCGCTCTAGGGGGCATGGGGGGGGGGATTTGGGGGGTACGGGGGGGTTTGGGGGGGCTGGGGGGGCCGGGGAGAGGGGCTGCGGGTGATGGAGATGCAGCACGGGGGGATTTGGGGGAAGGGTCTGTTCCTCAAGCGGCCCCGCAAGGCGCTCTAGGGGGGCGCGGGGGGGGGATTTGGGGGGGCTGGGGGGGATTTGGGGGGTACAGGGGGTTTGGGGGGCTGGGGGGCCGGGGAGAGGGGCTGCGGGGGGAAATGGGGGGCTGGGAGCCAGGGAGAGGGGCTGGGGTGAAAGGGTCTGTTCCTCGAGCGGCCCCGCAAAGTGCTCTAGGGGGATTTGGGGGGGCACGGGGGGGGATTTGGGGGGCATAGAGGAGGATTTGGGGGTACAGGGGGGTTTGGGGGGGCTGGGGGGCCGGGGAGAGGGGCTGGGGGTGATGGAGATGCAGCACGGGGGGATTTGGGGGAAGGGTCTGTTCCTCGAGCGGCCCCGCAAGGCGCTGTATGGGGGATTTGGGGGGGCACGGGGGGCTTGGGGGGCACGGGGGGAAATGGGGGGTACAGGGGGGATTTGGGGGGGCTGGGGGGCCAGGGAGAGGGGGTGACGGGGGCTTTGGGGGGCAGTGGGGGCCTGGAGCAGGATTTGGGGGTGTTGGGGTCTCTGTGTGTCCCCGCCCCCCCCCCAATAAACCGCCGCTGTTTTTCCCGCCGCCGCCGTTCTTGGGGGGGGGGGGGAGCGGGTGGGGGCGGGGCCCCGCCATCCCCTGCGCGCGGGCCCGGCTCTCGCGAGCCTTCGCGGCGGGAATTCCGGCAGCGCGCAAGCGCGCGCCCCTCTCCCTCCCCGCGCCGCCTCCGCCAATCGGGCGGCGCCCTCTCTGCGCGACGGCGGGGTCCGCCAATCAGGCGGCGCCGTGCCGGCCGCCCAATGAGGGGCGAGGCAGGCGCCGACGTCGTGCTCGGCGGCACGGGGTCTACCGACGCCCCCGCGCGGGGGCGCAGGGCGGGGCCGCGCGCAGCCAATGGCGGCGGGCCCGCCCTCCGCCGCGCCGGCCAATCGCCGCGCTCCCCCGCGCCCTCCCCCGCGCGGCGCCTGAGCGACGTCCCTCCCCTCCAATCCCCTCCGCCGCCGCCCCCGCGCCCGTCCCCGCCCCCGCCTCCCGCCCCCTCCGCCAATCCCCGCCGGCGCCGCGCAGACGGGCGGCGCCGCCCGCCAACGGCGGCTCGCCAACGCCTTGACCGACGCGGCGCCCGGCCAATGGGCGCCCGGCGCGCGGAGAGGCGGCGTGGAAGGTTCGCGAAGGCCGGGCGGCGGAGGGGAGGCTTCTATGGCGACCGGGGCGAACGCCACGCCGCTGGGCAAGCTCCACCCGCCCCCGCCGCCGGGGAAGCCCGGCTTCCCGCTGCCGCCGCCCCCCGGCCTCGTCCTTCCCGGCCCGCCGCCGCCGCCCCCGCCGCCCCCAGGCGCCGCCCAGGCCCCGGCCGCGCTGCTCGGCCCCATGGCGGCCGCCGCCTACCCCTTCGCGGCCCTGCCGCCGCCGCCGCCGCCGCCCCCCCCGCCGCCGCCGCCGCCGCAGCCACAGCCGCCGCAGCAGCAGCCGCCGCCGCCCCCGCCGCCGCCGCCCCCCCCGCAGCAGCAGCAGCAGCAACCGCAGCCCCAGGCGGCCGCCGCCGCCGCCGCCCCCCCCTCCGCAACCGGCGGCCCCGGCCGCCCCGCAGCAGCCGCCGGCCCCGGGCGCCGCGGCCTACGGGCAGTACCGCTTCCCCTCGCCGCCTCCCGGCCACGACCCGCCGGCCTCGCAACAGCCCGCGGCGGCCCCGCCGGCCGCCGCCCCGCCCCAGCCGCAGCCGCAACCGGCGGGGGCCCCCCCCCCCCAGCAGCCGCCGCCGGCCGCGGCCCCGGTGCCGCAGCGGCCGGAGGAGAGCGGGCCCGGCGCGGGGGGGGCGGCGGAGGAGGGGGCGTCGGGCAGAATGAGGCGGGCGGGCGGGGCGGCCGCCGGCCATAAGGGCTCGCGGAGGTCAGGTACGTGCGGGGGGGGGGGCGAGGGGGGCCGGGGGCTAAAGGAGGGGGGTTGGGGGGAGCAGCGGGGCGGGGGGAAGTTTTGGGGGGCTGAGGGAGATGGGGTGAGGGGCAAAGAACGGGGGGGCAGAGGGGTCCAAGGGGGATCTTGGGGGGAGGGCAAGGGGCAAAGGGCGGTTAGGGGGCTTGGGGGAACGCGGGGGGGGCAAAGGGCACAGGGGGCCCTGGGGGGCTTGGGGGAGCAGGAGGACAGGAGGAGCAAGGGGGGTTACGGGGGGGTTGGGGGAGTTTTGGGGGCTGAGGGAAATGGGGGGCAGGAAGAAAGAGGGGCCGGGGGTTATTTGGGGTGAGGGGCAAAGAACGGGGGGCAGAGGGGTCCAAGGGGGATTTTGGGGGGGTGAGAGGCAAAGGGCGGTTAGGGGGCTTGGGGGAACGGGGGGGCTTGGGGGGAGCAGGAGGACAGGAGGGGCGGAGGGGTTACAGGGGGCGGGGGGGTAGTTTTGGGGGGCTGAGGGAAATGGGGGGGCAGGAAGAAAGAGGGGCCGGGGGCGTTATTTAAGGTGAGGGGCAAAGAACGGGGGGGGCAGAGGGGTCCAAGGGGGATTTTGGGGGGGGCGAGGGGCAAAGGGCGGTTATGGGGCTTGGGGGAACGGGGGGGGGCAAAGGGCACAGGGGGGCCGGGGGGTACGGGGGGCGGGGCAGGGGGTTTATTGGGGATGGGGGCGAAGGGCAGAGGGGGCGGGGGGTGTCGGGGGCCCCGGGCGGTACCGGACGGGCCCCCCCCCCCCCCCGCAGAGTTCCCGCGGAAGCGGAAGCGCAGCCGGTGGAACCAGGACTCGCTGGAGCAGAAGACGGTGATCCCGGGGATGCCCACCGTCATCCCGCCCGGGCTGACCCGCGAGCAGGAGCGCGCCTACATCGGTAACGCGCCCTCCCGCGGGGCCGGGCCGGGGGGAAGGCCGCTTTTTGGGGGGGGGGGGGGGGTAGGCCCTTTTTGGGGCGCGGCGCTGCGGCGCGGTGCCGGCGTGCCCCTCCGCGGGACCCCGGCCCGCTGCCGCGGCCGCCGCGGGGTTTTTGGGGAAACGACGCGCGCCCGCCGGCGTGCCGCGACCTTCGGCAGCAAGAGCGCGGCGTTCGGGGCGCCGACGTCGCCGGGGCGCTCGCAGCTCGGCGCCTTTGGGTGAAAAAGTGTTTTGGTGGGCGACGAGGTCCCGTACGGTTAATAACCGCCTGTCAGTAACGATGGTTTGCTTTTCTTAACGACGATTCCTTTCTGTGACGCGGTAACGTGCTCGTTGACGGTAATAACGTGCTGTTGTGGGGTAGCGATGCGGTTTTGAGGGGAACGATGTGTTTTGTGTGTGCTGTTTTACCAATAACGTGCGTTTTTGGGGCGCCGACGTCTGCTGGTTTAGGTAACGATGTCAACTCCTCGCCCAGCGGCCGATTCAGAGCGATAACGATGGTTTTTTTTGTGCCAATAACCTTTTTGTTTTGATAACCGCCTTTGGTTCGGGGTCGTAACGCAGCTGCGCGGCTTACAGCGCGCGTTCCAAGCGGTGACCTGCTTTTGGGGGTCACCGGGGGCGGCGGGGCGGGGGGGGGTGGTCCCGACGCCCAGGTTTTTAGGAACAACCTGGTCGTTTGGGCGCCGATGCAGATTTTTATTTTATTTTTGTTTTTTTTTGTTTTTGTTTTTTTTTGCCCTCCACGCCAACGCGTGGGGTTTTGGTAACGCCGAGCCGCGGCGCTCGGTTGGGTAACGCCGCTGACGCCGCGTTGCGACCCCCCCCCACCCGGCCGCGGGGCGAGGGGGCGGCGGCGGCGGGCGTGTTGTGGTAACGCTGTCTCTTCTCCCACCCTCTCTCTGTCCTTAACCGGGTTTCTTCCAGTGCAACTGCAGATCGAAGACCTGACTCGCAAACTGCGCACGGGAGACCTGGGCATCCCCCCTAACCCTGAGGACAGGTTGGGACCCTTCCCCCGCCAGTACCCCTGCCGCCCCCCGCGCCGGGGGCCCCGGCCCCGCTCCCCCTCCCCTCCTCCGCCGGCGCGGGGCCCCTCCGCCCTCTCCCCCCACGCCCCCGCCCCCGATTTGGGCCGCGGCGCCGCCGCTTTCCCCCCCCCGAACGGGGTCGAAATTGCCGCCCCGCGCCCCTCCCGTCCCGGTTGGAGCCAGCTGGAGCCCGGTTCTGTGAGGCGGAGCGGAGGGGCCCCTCGGCCGCCCGGGGCCGGGGTTTTTGGGGGGAAACCCAGGAAAAGCCGGCGATAACCCTGACTTGCTCCTCCGCAGCGCATCGGTAACGAGCCGGGGCGTCGTTGGCGGGGGGCGGGGGGGTTGTGCTGTGATTGACGGATAATTAACGAGCGGCGATTAGCTGACCTTTCGTTTCCCGTGTCGACAGCTCCCTTTAGGCCGCGAAGGACGCTGGCGCCAGCGGGGTTAATCCGGCAAATCTCTTTCTCGCCCCAAAGGGGTGCAGGTGTCCGGTTGCCGCCCGGGATGTATTTTTTTGATGACCCGCGTAATCTCTTCCCTTCTTGCAGCCTCGGCCTAAATTTGCAGTGGGGGGGGGTGAGGCAGGGCTCCTGACCCAACCCGCCGCAGCCGCGACCTTTTTGTTCCTCTCGCTCGATGACGATTCTCATTTTTAATTCTGATTTTTAATCGTAACCCTGGTTTTTCTCACCCCTTGCTCAACCGACCTCGACTTTTCCCTCCGTAGCTTTGCCTGGCACAAAGCGAGCCTCCCCCCAAAACCGCGGGAGCTTTAACAAAAAAAAAAAAAAGAAAAAAAAAAAAAAAATCCAAAAAAGCAGAGGCAGGGGCGAGGCCGGGCCTCGAAAGCCGCGCGAGCGAGGGCGCCCGGCAGCGGGGCCGCCCTGGCCGCAGCGGGGCGGGGGTTGTTTGGGGGGCGGCGGGGGGTGGGGCCTGTGCGGGGTTCGGGGCGCGCCCCCCCGCCGCGGCCCGCGCTGACGCCCCCGCGCCCCCAGGTCCCCCTCCCCGGAGCCCATCTACAACAGCGAGGGCAAGCGGCTCAACACGCGCGAGTTCCGCACGCGCAAGAAGCTGGAGGAGGAGCGGCACACGCTCATCACCGAGATGGTGGCGCTCAACCCCGACTTCAAGCCCCCGCCGACTACAAGTGAGCCCCCCACGTCCCGCTCCGGGACCCCCCGGGACCCCTCCCCGCCCCGCGCTGACCCCCGCCCCGTCCCCGCCGCAGGCCGCCGGCGACGCGCGTGAGCGACAAGGTGATGATCCCGCAGGACGAGTACCCCGAGATCAACTTCGTGGGGCTCCTCATCGGCCCCCGGTGAGCGCGCGGGCGCTGACGACCCCCGGCGCTAACGAGGGCGGGCTCCTAACGAAGCGGGGGGGCGCTGCTGCCTTCCCGCTCTGCCCGCGTGAGGGATTTGGGGGGGGGGGACACGGCGGTTGGGGTGGGTGACGCGCCTCCCAGCGTCGCCCCGGAAATTTGGGGGGCTCCTAATGATGTCAGAAGCTTAACGAGGCGGGGCTCTCAGTGAGATCTCCTAATGATGTTGGGGCGTTAACGAGGCCGGGCCCCTAACGAAGCTGAGGCCGTGCCGCTTTCTGGGGTCCCGTGGGTCGGCCCCAGTGACGCTGTGGGGTGTCCCCCCCAGTTTGGGTGGGCGGTCCCCTGCCCCGCCTGGGCTGCGCTCCCCTCTCAGCATCCCCTAAAATATTCTGGGGGGCTTTTAATGACAGCAGCTGCTTAACGAGGCCGGGCTGCTAACGAAGCCAAGGCCCTGCTGCCTCCCCAGCTCCCTGGGGTCCCGTGCTGCCTGCCCCAGCGACACCGTGCGCTCCCCCCACCCCAATTTGGGTGCCCCCTCCCCCGTGCCTGGACCCCCCAGCGTCCCCTCAGATTTCTGGGGGGACTCCTAACGATGCCAGGGCCGTAACAGGGCCTCCGACGTTGCCGGGGCGCCTCGGGGCACCCCCTCCGTCCCCGATTCGGGTGCCGACCCCCCCGCCGCCCCGCGGGTGCTGACCCCCCCGCCCCGCCCCGCAGGGGGAACACGCTGAAGAACATCGAGAAGGAGTGCAACGCCAAAATCATGATCCGCGGGAAGGGCTCGGTGAAGGAGGGCAAGGTGGGCCGCAAGGACGGGCAGATGCTGCCGGGCGAGGACGAGCCGCTGCACGCGCTGGTCACCGCCAACACCATGGAGAACGTCAAGAAGGCGGTGGAGCAGGTGCGGGGGGAGGTCCAGGGGGTGTTTTTGGGGTGTCCCGGGGCACGGCGCAGACCTCCGCTCTGCCCCCTCAGATCCGGAACATCCTGAAGCAAGGCATCGAGACGCCCGAGGACCAGAACGACCTGCGCAAGATGCAGCTGCGGGAGCTGGCGCGCCTCAACGGGACGCTGCGGGAGGACGATAACCGGTCGGTGCTGCCCGAAACGCCGCCCCTCCCCCCCCCCCCAAAATGACCCCCCCGGCCCCAAAGTAACCGCCCCCGCGCCCCCGCGCAGGATCCTGCGGCCGTGGCAGAGCACCGAGACGCGCAGCATCACCAACACCACCGTCTGCACCAAGTGCGGCGGCGCCGGCCACATCGCCTCCGACTGCAAGTTTGCCAGGTAGCCCCCCCCCAAACGCCCCCCTGACCCCCCCCAAATCCCCCCAAGCCCCCAAAACACCTTGAAATCTCCCCAGAGCTCCCTGCAATCTTCTCCAAACCCCGCCAGGCCCCCCTGAGACCTTCCCAACCCCCCCCAGGTCCTCTGAAACGCTTTCAAATCTCCCCCAAATCTCTCCCTGAGCCCCCCCCCCAAATGCCCCCCTGTCCCCCAAGCCCCCCTACACCCCTCCCTCTCTCCCAAGCTCCCTGAAATGTCCCCCTGAGACCCCCCCATGCTCCTCCATCCCCCCACACCCCCTGAAACCCCTCAAAATCTTCCTGAAGCTCCCCTGAAATCTCTCCCAGACCCCCCCAGAAGCTCCTGAGACCCCCCAAATGCTCTCCATCCTCCCAAGCCCCCCAAACCTCCCCCAAATCCCCCTAGGACCCTCCGCAGTGCTCCTCCGTCCTCCCCGAGCCCCCTGAAATCCCCAAAACCTCCCCGAATCCCCCTTTGCCCCCCGCCCCCCGTGGCGGGGGGTCGCGCAGGGCGACGCGGGGGCTCCCTGCGCCCCTGACGCCCCCCCTCGCCGCCCCCAGGCCCGGGGACCCGCAGTCGGCGCAGGACAAGGCGCGGATGGACAAGGAGTACCTGTCGCTGATGGCCGAGCTGGGCGAGGCGCCCGTGTCGCTCAGCTCCAACGCCGCGCACAACAACAGCCCGCTGTCCAGCAGCCACCGCGCCAGCCAGGCCGCCAGCCAGCCCCCCCCGGTCAGCCCCCCCCCCAAAAACCACCCCCTGACCCGCCCCTGGACCCCCCCAAACCACCCCGACACCCCAAACCGCCCCGGGACCCCCGCGCCCCCCCAACAACAGCCCGCTGTCCAGCAGCCACCGCGCCAGCCAGGCCGCCAGCCAGCCCCCCGGTCAGCCCCCCCCAAAACCGCCCCGGGACCCCCCTGACCCCCCAAACCACCCCCAGAACCCCTTGGGAACCCCCCCACCCCCCCCGGGACCCCCCTGATCCCCCAAACCATGCCCAGAACCCACCAGGAACCCCCCTGGGACCCTGCTGACCCCCCAAAGCACCCCCTGAGTTCTCAGAACCCCCCGGGAACCCCCTTGACCCCCTGGGACCCCCATGACCCCCCAAACCACCCCCTGACCCCCTTGAGCCCCCCAAACCACCCCCAGAACCCGCCAAGAACCCCCCAAGACCCCCCTGACCCATCCCGGGACCCCCCTGACCCCCAAACCACCTCCTGACCCCCCCGGGCCCCCCCAAGCGCACTGATGCCCCTCTCCCCACAGAGCTGCCCTCACTGGGACCCCCCACACCACCCCCAGGACCCCCCCCAGCCCCTCCTGGGACCCCCCTGACCCCCAAACCACCCCCCGGGCCCCCCCAAGCGTGCTGACGCCCCTCTGCCCGCAGAGCCGCCCCCGACCCCCTAAACCACCCCCGGGACCCCCCCCAGCCCATCCTGGGACCCCACTGACCCCCCCGGCCCCCCCAATCGCGCTGACGCCCCTCTCCCCACAGAGCTGATCCCCCTAAACCACCCCCGGGACCCCCCCAATCCCCCAAACCACCCCCCTGACCCCCAAGCCAGACCCCCTGGGACCCCACTGGCCCCCCCCCCCCCAAAGCGCGCTGACGCCCTCTCTCCCCGCGCAGAGCCGCCCCCCCTGGATGAACTCGGCCCCCTCCGAGAGCCGCCCCTACCACGGGCTGCACGGGGGGCCGGGGGGGCCGCACGCCTTCCCCCACCCCATGGGCGCCATGGGCGGGGGGCACGGGGGGCACCCCCTGCAGCACAGCCCCAACGGGCCCCCCCCCTGGATGCAGCCCCACCACCCCCCCATGGGACAGGGCCCCACCCGCCCGCCCACCCCGGGCCCCACCACATGGGTGAGGACAGTGCTGCCGGGGGGGGCGACAGCGGGGGCGGGGGGCGGGGGGGGGGTTTGGGGGAGAGAGGGGGGTTGGGGGGGAAAATGGGGGGTTTGGGGGGAAAGGGGGAATTTGGGGGGAAAGGGGGAATTTGGGGGAAAAAGGAGGGGTTTGGGGGGAAAAAGGAGGGGTTTGGGGGGAAAGGGGGGTTGAGGGTGAAAAAGGGGGGGGTTGGGGGGGAAAGGGGGGTTTGGGGTGGAAAAGGGGGGTTTGGGGGGAAAGGGGGGGTTTGGGGGTGGAAAAGGAGGGGTTTGAGGGTGACAAGGGGGGGCTTGGGGGGTGGAAAAGGGGGGTTTGGGGGGGGAAAAAAGTTTGGGGGGGGGTGGGGGGGGGGGGGAAAAGAGGGGGTTTGGGGGGTATGGGGAAAGGGGGGGTTTGGGGGTGAAAAAGGGGGGTTTGGGGGGAAGAGGGGGTTTTTGGGGGTGAAAAGGGTTTGGGGTGAAAAAGGGGGGTGCGGGGGGGGAAAAAAGGGGGGCTTGGGAAAGGGGGAGTGCAGGGGGAGAAGGGGGGTTGGGGGTGAAAAGGGGGTGGTGCAAAGGGAGCTTTGTGCTCTGTGGGGGGGCCTGGGGCTGTTGGGGGGGCTGTGATTTGGGGTGGGGGGGCTGTGATTTGGGGTGGGGGGCTGTGTTTGGGGGGGCGGGGGGCTGTGTTTGGGGGTGGGGGGGCTGTGATTTGGGGTGGGGGCTGTGTTTGGGGGCGGGGGGCTGTGTTTGGGGGGTCGCGCCCCCCTCGCTCAGGCCCCGCTCTCTCATGCCCTCAAGATCAGTACCTGGGCAATGCGCCGGTGGGCTCTGGGGTCTATCGCCTGCACCAGGGAAAAGGTGAGCCCCCCCCCAAAATACCCCCCGGACCCCCCCGCACCTTCCTAACCCCCCCGGACCCCCCCGCACCTTCCTAACCCCCCCCGAGCCCCCCCAAACCTTCCTGAGCCCCCAATCCCCCCCAAACCTTCCTGAGCCCCCAAGCCCCCCAAACCTTCCTGAGCCCCCCAATCCCCCCAGCACTCTGGGGTCTATCGCCTGCACCAGGGAAAAGGTGAGCCCCCCCCCCCCAAAAATACCCCCCCGGACCCCCCCCCGCACCTTCCTAACGCCCCCCGAGCCCCCCAAACCTTCCTGAGCCCCCCAATCCCCCCAGCACTCTGGGGTCTATCGCCTGCACCAGGGAAAAGGTGAGCCCCGCCCCCCCCCCCCAAAATACACCCCCCCGGACCCCCTGGACCTTCCTAACCCCCCCCCCAGTCCCCCCTGAGCCCCCCAAACCTTCCTGAGCCCCCCAATCCCCCCAGCACTCTGGGGTCTATCACATGCACCGGGGAAAAGGTGAGCCCCCCCCCAAAATACCCCCCCCCCAAATCCCCTCCTTTACCCCCCAATCCCCCCCCTCCACCCCTGAATCCCCCGGCGCCCCCCAAATCCCCCCAAACCGCCCCCTAACCCCCCCCTGTCCCCCCGCAGGCCTGATGCCGCCGCCGCTGGGCATGCTGCCCCCCGCCCCCCGCCCGGTGGGCAGCCGCCCCCCCTCCGGCCCCCTGCCCCCCTGGCAGCAGCAGCCGCCGCCGCCCCCCAGCAGCAGCAGCACCCCCTGCCCTGGCAGCAAAGTGAGTGGGGGCGCGGGGGGGGCACTGCGCGGTGTGGGGACCCCCTGCACCTCGGGGGGGGGGGGGCGGGGAGGGGGTTAAACCACGCCCCCTTGTAATTAACACCCTGCCCTTAATTACCCACTGCCTGGGCTGCGGGGGGGAGGGGGGTCTGGGTTTTGGGGACCCCTGTGCTCAGGAGGGGGGGGGGTGTACCCCACGCCCTCCCCCAATTAAACTACACCCCCCCTCTAATTAACACAGCGCCCTCGTTAACCGCTGCCCTTAATGAGCCCGTTCCCTGGGGGGGGGTCCTGTTCATATTGGGGGCCCCCGAGAGGGGCCGTACCCCTGCCCCCCCCGAGGTAATGCGCTAATTGCCCCCCCAGGTACAGTGCTAATTGTCCCCCTCAATTAACGTGCGCTAATTGCCCCCCCCCAGGTACGACGACCACCACGAGCGCTGGCAGCGGCCCCTCCCCCCTGGCAGCAGGGGGGGCGGGGGGCTGCGGGGCGGGGGGCTGCGGCGGCGGGGGCGGCTTCTTCGGGGGCCCCCCGCTGCCCGGCAGCCCCTCCATGGTGCCTTTGCCCCCGGGGTGCAGCCCCCCTGCCCCCCGGGGCGCCCCCGCCCCCCCGCCGCCCCCTGGCTCCGGGGCCATGCTCTACGCCCCCCGCCCCCCCCGCCGCCCCCCCCCATGGACCCTTCTAACTTCGTCACCATGATGGGGATGGGGGTGCCCGCCATGCCCCCCTTCGGCATGCCCCCCGCCCCGCCCCCGCCGCCCCCCCAGAACTGAGCGGGGGGGGCGCCCCCACCCCCCCGCCGCGGGGTTGGACTCTTCCACCGTGGGCAGCCCCCCCCCCCCATTCCCCTCCATGGGCTGTCCCGGGGGGGGGGAAGCCCCTCCTGCCTGTCACCAATGGACTGTTCCACCACACGGAGCCCCCCCTCCCCCCCGCGGGTTTGGACTTGCCCATCGTGGGCAGCCCCCCCCCCCCCCAATGGGCTGTTCCATTCAGGGACCCCCCCCCTTGGTGACCCCCCCGCTGCCCCAATGGACTCTTCCACCGCGGGCTGTTCCATCGCGGCGCCCCCCCCCGCCCCCATCAATGGGCTGCTCCACCGAGGGGATTCCCCCCCCCCTCCCCCCGGGACCACGCGTGACCTGGTGTAACCCCAGCGTGGGGGAGGGGCTCCCCCCCGGTTCTGGGTCCCCCCACCCGCGTAGCCCCCCCTCCCCTCCCCCCCCCCGCGCTTTCTTTTGTGTATGAATAAAGCGGGACCCCGCCCCCGCCTGCGCCCCTCATTCCGCGGCGCCCCTCCCCCCCGCCTTCGTGTCCCCCCCCCTCCCCCCCCGGGGGTCGGGTTTCCGCCCCCTCCCCCCACCCCCTGCGCCCGTCACTCACCGCGTCCCCGAAATGTCGCGACCTTCAGGGGGGCTCGGGTTACGGGGGGGGAAGGGGGAGGGGGCGGGGCCGTGCCCGCGAGGGGCGGGACCACCCGCAAGCTCCGCCCACTCGCGAATAACGGACGAAGGGGGCGTGGCCTGCCAGCAACCCCCGCCCACTTGCTAATAAAGAACGAGGCGGGGGCATGGCCGCGGCGAGTGGGCGTGGCCTGGCAGCCAGCACCGCCCCCCGCTCATGAATAATAAACGAGGCTGCGCGCGGGGGACCGGCGAGGGGGCGGGGCCGCGCTCCCGCGGGCACCGCCCGCTCATGAATAATTAATGAGGCGGAGCGCGGCCGGTCGGTGGGCGGGGGCTGCGCGCAAGCCCCGCCCCCTCGTGAATAATGACCGGACCCGGGATCCCCCGTGTGGGCGGGGCCTCCCCGCCGGCTGCCGGTGCGGCCACGCCCCCCTCATGAATAATGCACGAGCCGCGCGCTCTTAGCGGCCGGGGCGCCGCCGCCGCCGCCTCCAGCCGGAGACCCCAGCCCCGCGCCCCCCCAGCCCCCAGGGACCCCCGCAGCGCCCCGGCCCCGCGTGTCGGCCCCGGGACCCCCGCAGCCAGAACCCCCCCGGCCCCGCGTGTCAGCGCCGGGACCCCCGGATCCCCGCAGGCACAGCCTTCCCCCAGCCCGGAGCGTCAGCCCCGGGACCCCGCAGCCTAAACCCCCCGGCCCGGAGCGTCAGCCCCGGGACCCCCGCACCCCCACAGCCAAACTCCCCCCGGCCCGGAGCGTCAGCCCCGGGACCCCCCACAGCCACAGCTCCCCCCGCCCAGAGCGTCAGCCCCGGGACCCCCGCACCCCCACAGCCAAACTCCCCCCGGCCCGGAGCGTCAGCCCCGGGACCCCCACAGCCCCGGGACCCCCGCAGCCCCGGGACCCCGCAGCCACAGCCCCCCCCGCCCGGAGCGTCAGCCCCGGGACCCCCGCAGCCCCGGGACCCCGCAGCCCCGGGACCCCCCGCAGCCCCGGGACCCCGCAGCCCCGGGACCCCGCAGCGCCGGGAACCCCCGCAGCGCCCCCCGCTTCCCCGTCGCCCCCCCAGCGCCGGCGCCCCCCCGAGCCGCCATGTCGCGGCCGCTGACGGACCAGGAGCGGCGGCGGCAGATCAGCGTGCGGGGGCTGGCGGGCGCCGAGAACGTGGCGGAGCTGAAGCGCAGCTTCAACCGGCACCTGCACTTCACGCTGGTCAAGGACCGCAACGTCGCCACCCCCCGCGACTACTACCAGGCGCTGGCCCACGCCGTGCGCGACCACCTCGTGGGGCGCTGGCTGCGCACCCAGCAGCACTACTACGAGAAGGACCCCAAGGTGGGGGGGCTTGGGGTCCTGGGGGGCCGGGGGGGGGTCTGGGGGCTGCGGACCCAGCAGCACTACTACGAGAAGGGACCCCAAGGTGGGGGGCTGGGGGGGCTGTGGGGGGCTAGGGGTGTGCACCCAGCAGCACTACTACGAGAAGGACTCCCAAGGTGGGGGGGGGGGGCTGGGGGTCCTGGGGGGCTGTGGGGGGTCTGGGAGGGGCTGGGGGGTCCTGGGGGGCTGGGGGTGCGCACCCAGCAGCACTACTACGAGAAGGGACCCCAAGGTGGGGGGCTGGGGGGCTGGGGGGTCCTGGGAGGGGGCTGGGAGGGGTCTGGGGGTGCGCACCCAGCAGCACTACTACGAGAAGGACCCCAAGGTGGGGGGGCTGGGAGGGTCTTGGGGGGGTCCTGGGAGGGGCTGAGGGGGGTCTTGGGGGAGCCCTGAGGGGCTGGGGGGGGGGTCCTGGGGGGCTGGGGGTGCGGACCCAGCAGCACTACTACGAGAAGGACCCCAAGGTGGGGGGCTGGGGGGGGGGGGTCCTGGGGGGCTGGGGGTGCGGACCCAGCAGCACTACTACGAGAAGGACCCCAAGGTGGGGGGCTGGGGCTGGGGGGGGTCCTGGGGGGATTTGGGGGTGGTCCTGGGGGTCTGGGGGCGCACACCCAGCAGCACTACTACGAGAAGGACCCCAAGGTGGGGGGGCTGGGGGTCCTGGGGGGGCTGGGGGGGGGTCCTAGAGGGACTTAGTGGGGGCGCGGGGGATTGGGGGGGGGTCTCGGGGAGTCTGGGGGTGCGCACCCAGCAGCACTGCTGAGAGAAGGACCCCAAGGTGGGGGGGGGCTGGGGGTCCCGGGGGGATTGGGGGGCTGGGGGCTTCAGGGGGCCTGAGTCCGGCCAGGGGCCGCAGGGGGGGGCTGGGGGCTGCAGGGACCCGGGGGGCGGGGGGATCTGGGGTCACCGGGGCAGCTGGGGACCCTGGGGGCTGCTGCCCCCCCAACAGCGAGTGGCCTCGGGGGGGGGGGCACGGGGGGCCCGAGGCAGAGGTGGGGGGGGGGGTGGCAGGGTCTGGGAGTGGGGGGCAGGTCTGGGGGGTCCGGGGGGCAGGTTTGGGGGAGGTGCAGGTTGGGGGGGGGGGGCAGGTTTGGGGGGTCACCCCCGTCCCGCGCAGTTAAATTTAACCTGACCTTTGCCGCTGACCCCCTGCCATTTAATCCGGACACCGGATCGCGGCTGGGGGGGGGTGCGGCGGGGCCGGGGGGGGGGTCCGTGGCTCGGGGGGGGGGGGGTCTCCATGGCCGGGGGTCCCTACGCCCCCGCTGACCCCCCGGCCCCCCCAGCGCATCTATTACCTGTCGCTGGAGTTCTACATGGGGCGCACGCTGCAGAACACGATGGTGAACCTGGGGCTGCAGAGCTCCTGCGACGAGGCCCTCTACCAGGTGCGGGGGGGCGGGGGGGGCGCGGGGGGGGCACGGGGGGGGGGACATGGGGGGGGGGGGGGAGATGGGGGGCGCGGGGAGGGGACGGGGAGACAAAGCACGGAAATATGGAGAGGGGGCATGGGGGGAGGGACATGGGGGGCGGGGGGGGCGGGGGGGGGACACGGGGGGCACGGGGGGGCACGGGGGGGACACGGGGGGCACAGAGGGGACACGGGGGGGACGCATGGGGGGCGCGGGGAGGGGACGGGGGGACAAAGCACGGAAATATGGAGAGGGGGCATGGGGGGAGGACATGGGGGCGGGGGGGACACGGGGGGGCACGGAGGGGACGGGGGGGACACATGGGGGGCACGGGGGGGGGAACGAGCAGGGGTCTGGGGGACACACAGAGGGGACGGGGAGGGGGACACGGGGGGGGACACGGGGGGGGGACACCGGGGGGATGAGTAGGGGGGCGTGGGGGGGATGTGGGGGCCACGGAGAGGGGCGGGGGGGGCAGAGGGAGACAAAAGGGGGACGTGGGGGGGGGCATGGAGGGGGTGAGGGGGGGACGAGCAGGGGGCTGGGGGCCGTTCCTGGTGATGGGGGGGGGGGCAGCAGCGGGACAGAGATGGGGGTTGGGGGGCCGGGGGGGGGGGGGGCCGGTCCGGGTTTTGGGCCCCCCCGACCCCCTCTGCCCCCCCCGACCCCCCAGCTGGGGCTGGACATGGAGGAGCTGCAGGAGATGGAGGAGGACGCGGGGCTGGGCAACGGCGGCCTGGGGCGCCTGGCAGGTGGGGGGGGCGGGGGGGGTCCCGGGGGTCCCTGATGGCCTGGGGGGTCCCTGGGGGGGACAGGACACGGACCTGGGGTCCCTCGGGGGCTGGGGGGGACGAGGGGGTGCTGGGGGGGGGGTCTCCAGGGGGCTGGGGGGGGGGTCCCTGGGGTCCCCGGGGGTCTGGGGGGGTCTCCAGGGGGCTGGGGGGGGGTCCCTGGGGGTCCCTGGGGTCTCCGGGGGGCTGGGGGTCTCAGGGGGCTGGGGGTCGCTGGGGTGCTGGGAGGGATCCTGGGGGGGTCCTGAGCGCACGTGCACCCCCCAACTCTGCCTGGGCTCCCCTGGGGGTCCCCATGTACCCCCCCCCGTAGTTCCCATTCCCCCCCATCACCGCGGGGTCCCCAACTCCCCCCCAACCCAACCCCTCCCCCCACCTCCGATCCTGTCCCCCCCCCAAATTCCCCGGGCCCCCCATTACCCCCCATGGCCCCCATCGCCCCCATAGCCCCCCATCACCCCCATAGCCCTCCCCATGCCCTCATGCCCCCATGCCCCCCCATTACCCCCATGCCCCCCATCGCCCCCCCGACATCCCCCATGGCCCCCCATTGCCCCTATGCCCCCCATGGCCCCCCATGCCCCCCATCGCCCCCCATGCCCCCCCCATGGCCCCCACTACCCCCATCTCCCCCATTGCCCCCCATGGCCCCCCCATCACCCCCCATAGCCCCCCATAGCCCCCCCATGCCCCCATAGCCCCCCCCCATGACCCCCATAGCCCCCCATCACCCCCACAGCCCCCCCCATTACCGCCCATCGGCCCTCATTGCCCCCATGCCCCCCATGGCCCCCCATGCCCCCCATCGCCCCCATGCCCCCCCATAGCCCCCACTACCCCCCATCTCCCCCATTGCCCCCCATAGCCCCCCCCATCACCCCCATAGCCCCCCATAGCCCCCCCCATGGCCCCCATAGCCCCCCCATCACCCCCACAGCCCCCCCATTACCGCCCATCGGCCCTCATTGCCCCCATGCCCCCCCCATGGCCCCCCATGCCCCCCATCGTCCCCCATGCCCCCCCCATGGCCCCCACTACCCCCCATCTCCCCCATTGCCCCCCATAGCCCCCCCCATCACCCCCATAGCCCCCCATAGCTCCCCCCATCACCCCCATAGCCCCCATGCCCCCCCCCCATGGCCCCCACTACCCCCCATCTCCCCCATTGCCCCCATGGCCCCCATCGCCCCCATGTCCCCCCATCACCCCCACAGCCCCATTACCCCCCATCGGCCCCCATTGCCCCCATGCCCCCCCCATGGCCCCCATCGCCCCCCATAGCCCCCCCATGCCCCCCATTTACCCCCATTGCCCCCATTGCCCCCATTGCCCCCCTGCCCCCCATCGCCCCCATCACCCCCATAGCCCCCCCATACCCCCATTACCCCCCATGCCCCCCATTGCCCCCATGCCCCCCCCATTATCCCCCATGCCCCCCATTATCCCCCCATGCCCCCCATGGCCCCCATCGCCCCCCATTACCCCCCATTGCCCCCATTGCCCCCATTACCCCCCATTGCCCCCCATGCCCCCCATGCCCCCCCGCCCCCTGACGCCCCCCCGCCCCCCCGCCCCCCCAGCCTGCTTCCTGGACTCCATGGCCACGCTGGAGGCCTGGCCGCCTACGGCTACGGCATCCGCTACGAGTTCGGCATCTTCAACCAGAAAATCGCGGGGGGCTGGCAGGTGCGGGGGGGGGCGGGGGGGGCGGGCGGGGGGCGGGGGGGGCGGGGGGCGGGGGGGGGGGGCGGGGTTGTGCGGGGGGCCGTCCCGGGAGCTTTTTGGGGGGTTTTGAGGGGGTAGGGAAAGGGAAAAGGGGAGGGGGGTCCTCAGCATCTTGGGGGGGGGGTGAATGGGGGGGGCGGTCTGGGGTCTCGGGGGGGGGCTCTTGGGGGGTCTACGGGGGGGTAGAGAAGAGGGGATAGGGGGTCCCGGGGGAGTCCTGGGGGGGAAGAGGAGGGGGGTCTGAGCAGCTGAGGGGGGGTGGGTGAGGGGGGCGGGGGAGTCCCGGTGGGGCTGGGGGGTCCCGGGGTGTTTGGGGGGGCAGGTGAGGGGCACAGGGGTGGGGGGGGGTCCCGGGGTGTTTGGGGGGGGGGGCAGGTGAGGGGCACAGGGGTGGGGGGGGTCCCGGGGTGTTTGGGGGGGTCCTGGGGGCAGGTGAGGGGCACAGGGGTGGGGGGGGTCCCAGGGGGTTTTGGGGGGTTTGGGGCACAGGTGAGGGGCACAGGGGTGGGGGAGGTCCCGGGGTGTTGGGGGGGGGCAGGTGAGGGGCACAGGGGTGGGGGGTCCCGGGGTGTTTGGGGGGGTCCTGGGGTCAGGTGAGTGGCACAGGGGTGGGGGGTCTCGGGGTGTTTGGGGGGGGGGGGCAGGTGAGGGGCACAGTGGTGGGGGGGGTCCCGGGGTGTTTGGGGGGGGGCAGGTGAGGGGCACAGGGGTGGGGGGGGGGGTCCCGGGGTGTTTGGGGGTTTGGGGCACAGGTGAGTGGCAGAGGGGTGGGGGGGTCCCGGGGGGTCCCGGGGTGTTTGGGGGGGTCCCAGCCGTGCCCCCCCCCCAGGTGGAGGAGGCGGACGACTGGCTGCGCTACGGGAACCCCTGGGAGAAGGCGCGGCCCGAGTACACCATCCCCGTGCACTTCTACGGGCGCGTGGAGCACGGCGAGCACGGCGCCAAGTGGCTCGACACCCAGGTGCGCGGGCGTGCGAGGGGCGTGCGAGGGGCGTGCGAGGGTCCGAGGAGGGTGCGAGGGGCATGCGAGGGCGTGCGAGGGTCCGAGGAGCGTGTGAGGGGCGTGCAAAGGGCGTGCAAGGGTCCGAGGAGTGTGCAAGGGGCGTGTGAGATGTGCAAGGGGTGTGCGAGGGCGTGCGAGGGCGTGCAAGGGACGTGCGAGGGTCCGAGGAGGGTGCGAGGGGCGTGCGAGGGCGTGCAAGGGTCCGAGGAGTGTGTGAGGGGCATGCAAAGGGCATGCAAGGGCCCGAGGAGCGTGCAAGGGGCATGCGAGGGCGTGCAAGGGTCCGAGGAGCGTGCAAGGGGCGTGCGAGATGTGCGAGGGGCGTGCGAGGGGCATGCGAGGATGCGAGGGGCGTGCGAGGGGCGTGCGGGACGCATGGGAGGGCGTGCGAGGGGCGTGCGAGGAGCATGCTAGGGTGCGAGGGGCGTGCGAGGGGCGTGCAAGGGTGCGAGGGGCGTGCAAGGGAGCGAGGGGCGTGCGAGACGCATGGGAGGGGCGTGCGAGGGGCGTGTGAGGCTGTGAGGGGCATGTAAGGGGCGTGCGAGACACATGGGAGGGCGTGCGAGGGGCGTGCGAGAGGCGCGCGAGGGTGCGGGGGCGTGCAAGGGTGCGGGGGGGGGACGTGTGAGGGTGTGCCAGGGGCGTGCAAGGCTGTGCGGGAGTGCACAGAGCACGTGCGAGGGAGTGCGAGGGCGTGCGAGGGCGTGCAAGGGAGCATGCCGGGGGTGTGCGAGAGTGCGCAGAGCACGTGCGAGGGCGTGCGAGCGCACGATGAGGGCGCGCGAGAGCGCGGGGTGCACCGGGGCGTGCGAAGGCGTGCGGGAGCGTGCAAGGGCAGGCGTGCAAGGCTGCCCCCGTGCAGGCCGGTGTGGGGGCGGCGCGGGGCGCGGGGCGCAGGGGCGGGGGGGGGGGGCGGGCGCCGGCCTCGCACACGCGTGTGCGAGCGGTGGCGTGGCGCAGGTGGTGCTGGCGCTGCCGTACGACACGCCCGTGCCCGGGTACACGCAACAACACGGTGAACACCATGCGGCTCTGGTCCGCGCGCGCGCCCAACGACTTCAACCTCAAGGACTGTGAGCCCCGAATTACCCCCAAATTAACCCCCCAAATTACCCCCCCAAATTAACCCCCCAAATTAACCCCCCGAATTACCCCCCGAATTACCCCCCCCAATTACCCCCCTCCAAATTAACCCCCCCCCCCGAATTACCCCCCGAATTACCCCGAATTACCCCCCAAAGTAACACCCCCAAATTAACCCCCAAATTACCCCCCAAATTACCCCCCCCAATTAGCCCCTCCAAATTAACCCCCCGAATTACCCCCCCCGAATTACCCCCCCGAATTACCCCCCAAAGTAACACCCCCAAATTAACCCCCCAAATTACCCCCCCAAAATTACCCCCCGAATTACCCCCCCAAATTACCCCCTCCAAATTAACACCCCCCCAAATTACCCCCCCGAATTACCCCCCAAATTACCCCCCCCAAATTACCCCCCGAATTACCCCCCAAATTAACACCCTCCCAAATTAACACACCCCCCCAAATTAACATTCCCCCCAAATTAACACACACACACCCCAATTAACACCCCCCTCCCCCAAATACCCCCCAACCCCCCCGCGGACCTCCAACCCCCTCCCTGGGGTCACCAAACACCCCCAGCCCCCCAAACCCCCCCTGTGACCGCAGCTCCCCCCCCGATCCCCAAATATCCCCCCCACACCCCAAACCACCCCTGGGACCCCCAAATCCCCCCCGACCCCCAGATATCCCCCCCACCCCCCAAACCACCCCTGGGACCCCCAGATCCCCCCGACCCCCTGCCCCCCCAAACACCCCCCCCAGACCCCTGAATACTGCCCTGTGCCTCCTCCAGCCCCCCAAATCCCCCCTAGGACCCCCCCGCCCCCCCCGACCCCCAGCCCCCCCAACAGCCCCTTATGCCCCCCCCGCAGCCCCAAATATTCCCATCCAGACCCCCAAATCCCCCCCAGGGCCCCTCCCGCCCCCCCGGACCCCCAAATCCCCCCCAGGCCCCCCAACAGCCCCTTATGCCCCCCCGCAGCCCCAAATATTCCCATCCAGACCCCCAAATCCCCCCCCCAGGGCCCCTCCCGCCCCCGGACCCCCAAATCCCCCCCCAGGCCCCCCAACAGCCCCTTATGCCCCCCGCACCCCCAAATATTCCCATCCAGACCCCCAAATCCCCCCCAGGGCCCCTCCCGCCCCCCCGGACCCCCAAATCCCCCCCAGGCCCCCCAACAGCCCCTTATGCCCCCCCCGCACCCCCAAATATTCCCATCCAGACCCCCAAATCCCCCCCAGGGCCCCTCCCCGCCCCCCCGGACCCCCAAATCCTCCCCCAGCCCCCCCAACAGCCCCTTATGTCCCCCCCGCACCTCCAAATATTCCCATCCAGACCCCCAAATCCCCCCAGGGCCCCTCCCCGCCCCCCTAGCCCCCCTCCCCAGCCCCCCCGCCCCCCGGACCCCCAAATCCCCCCCAACAGCCCCTTATGCCCCCCCCGCACCCCCAAATATTCCCATCCAGACCCCCAAATCCCCCCCCGGGCCCCTCCCGCCCCCCTAGCCCCCCTCCCCAGCCCCCCCCCGCGCCCCCCCGCCCGCTGACCCCCCCTCTCCGCAGTCAACGTCGGGGGGTACATCCAGGCCGTGCTGGACCGAAACCTGGCCGAGAACATCTCGCGCGTGCTGTACCCCAACGACAACGTGAGGGGGGCTGGGGGGCCGGGACCCCCGGGGGCTGGGGGGGCTGGGACCCCCGGGGGGCTGGGGGGGCTGGGACCCCCGAGGGGCGGGCTGGGGTCCCTGTGGGCAGGGGTCCTGGGGACTCCGGGGTCCCGTGTCCCCATGGGTTGGGGGGGGGGCCTCTGTGGGTTGGGGGTCCCGTGTGACGGTGCGGGGGTCCTGGGGGGGGGGGGGTCCTCTGGGGGGCATCCTGGGGGGGGGGGTGTTTCTGCGGGTTGGGGGGGGGTCTCGTGTGATGGTGCTGGGGGGATGTGGGGTGGGGGTCCCGGGTTGGGGGTCCTGTGGGGGGGGGGTCCCTGTGTGGGGGTCCCCGTGTTGGGGGTGTCAGGTTGGGGGTGCCTGTGTGGGGGTCCCAGGTTGGGGGTCCCAGGTTGGGGGTCCCTGTGGGGGTCCCTGGGTTGGGGGGGGGGGGTCCCTTTGTGGGGGTCCCAGGTTGGGGGCCCTGTGGGGAGCCCTGTGGGGAGGGGTCCCTGTGTGGGGGTCCTGGGTTGGGGGGCCCTGTGGGGGGTCCCTGTGGGGGGTGCCTGTGTGGGGGTCCCTGTGTGGGGGTCCTGGGTTGGGGGGGGCCCTGTGGGGGGGTCCCTGTGGGGGGGTGCCTGTGTGGGGGTCCCGGGTTGGGGGGTTCTGTGGGGGGGACCCTGTGTGGGGGTCCCAGGTTGGGGGGTCCTGTGGGGGTTCCCTGTGTGGGGGTCCTGCATGGCGGGGGGTCCCGGGTTGGGGGGTCTCAGGTTGGGGGGGTCCCTGTGTGGGGGTCCTGGGTTGGGGGGACCTGTGGGGGAGGTCCCCGTGTGGGGGTCCCGTGTTGGGTGGGGGGGGGTCCCGTGCCCACGCACCCCCCCCGCAGTTCTTCGAGGGGAAGGAGCTGCGGCTGAAGCAGGAGTACTTCGTGGTGGCGGCCACGCTGCACGACATCGTCCGGCGCTTCAAGTCCGCCAAGTTCGGCAGCCGCGACCCCGTGCGCACCTCCTTCGACGCCTTCCCCGACAAGGTGACACGCGTGGCCCTGCCGTGTCGCCCCGCGTCGCCCCGCGTCCCCGTGTGTCGCCCCGCGTCCCCGTGTGTCACCCCGTGTCCCCGTGTGTCACCTCCATGTCCCCGTGCGCACCTCCTTCGACGCCTTCCCTCACAAGGTGACACGCGTGGCCCTGCCGTGTCGCCCCGCGTCGCCCCGCGTCCCCGTGTGTCGCCCCGTGTCCCCGTGTGCCTCTCCTTCGGCGCCTTCCCCGATCCCGTGTCC
Organism: Otis tarda; assembly: GCA_026413225.1. NCBI lineage: Eukaryota > Metazoa > Chordata > Aves > Otidiformes > Otididae > Otis > Otis tarda. Next base: position 241,040 of record CM048589.1, read on the forward strand.
CTGTGCTGTGTCCCCACACCGCGCCAATGTGCCATCCCGTGTCCCCGTCCCGTGTGCCCATGCCATCCCGTGTGCCCACGCCGTGTCCCCGTCCCGTGTCCCTGTGCCGTGTCATGGTGCCGTGCTGTGTCCCAATCCTGTGTCGTGTCCCCATCCCGTGTCCCTGTCCTGTATCCTTGTGCTATCCCGTGTCCCCGTGCTATGCCGTGTCCCTGCCTGTGTGCAAGCCATGTCCCCACCCGTGTGCGCGCCGTGTGTGAGACGTGTTGTGCCGTGTCCCCACCTGTGTGCGAGCCTGATGCATGCCGTGTCCCCACGCGTGTGCGTGCCGTGTCCCCCACGCGCGTGAGCCGTGTCCCCACGCGTGTGCTCGCCGTGTGCTCGCCGTGCGCGCGCCGTGTCCCCACGCGTGTGCGAGCCGTGTGCGCGCCGCGTCCCCGCAGGTGGCCATCCAGCTGAATGACACCCACCCGTCGCTGGCCATCCCCGAGCTCATGCGGATCCTGGTGGACGAGGAGCGGCTCAGCTGGGACAAGGTGGGGGACGGGACCCCCATGGCGGGGGGGGGGGCACCCCAGGGGTCACCCCACAGGGGACTCCCGCGCGGGGGTGCCGCGGGGCTGTGCCGCGGGGCTGGGGGTGCCGCGGGCCGGGGGTCCCGCGGGCCGGGGGTCCCGCGGGGCGGGGGTGCCGCGGGGCGGGGGTCCCGCGGGCCGCCCCCCCCGACGCGCGGTGCCCCCCCAGGCGTGGGAGCTGACGGTGCGCACGTGCGCGTACACGAACCACACGGTGCTGCCCGAGGCGCTGGAGCGCTGGCCGCTGCAGCTGCTGGAGTCGCTGCTGCCCCGGCACCTGGAGATCATCTACGAGATCAACCAGCGCTTCCTCGACGTGGGTCTGGGGGGGCAATGGGGGCCGGGGGGGAAATGGGGCTCGGGCACCCGCGGCCCTCGGGGGATGGATGGGAGAAGTGGGATACAGGGACTCCGGGGCACTCGGGGGGCACTTGGGGGGCAGATGGGGCCCAAACGCCTGGGTTCCTTGGGGGGCAGATGAAGGCGGAGGGGTACGTGGACACCGGGGCACTTGGGGGCACTTGGGGGGCACTTGGGGGGCAGGTGGGGCCCAAACGCCTGGGTTCCTTGGGGGGCAGATGAAGGCGGAGGGGTACGAGGACACCGGGGCACTTGGGGGGCACTTGGGGGGCAGGTGGGGCCCAAACGCCTGGGTTCCTTGGGGGGCAGATGAAGGCGGAGGGGTACGAGGACACCAGGGCACTTGGGGGGCACTTGGGGGGCACTTGGGGGGCAGGTGGGGCCCAGACACCTGGGTTCCTTGGGGGGCAGATGAAGGCAGAGGGGTACGAGGACACCGGGGCACTTGGGGGGCACTTGGGGGGCAGGTGGGGCCCAAACGCCTGGGTTCCTTGGGAAGTGGATGGGGGACGAGTGGGGTACTCAGACTCATGGGTCCTTGGGGGGCAGATGGGGGGCACTTGTGGGGCTCCTGGGGGGCAGTTGGCGAGCACTTGGGGGGCAGATGGGGGCACTTGTGGGGCTCCTGGGGGGCAGTTGGCGAGCACTTGGGGGGCAGATGAGGGCCAGACCCCTGGGTTCCTTGGGGTGCAGCTGTGGGGTACGTGGGCGGCGGTTGCGCGGCGGTTGCGCGGCGGTTGCGCGGCGGCTGTGGGGCGGCCGTGGGGCGGCCGTGGGGCAGACTCCCGGCTCCCCCCGCAGCGCGTCTACGCCACGTTCCCCGGGGACCACGCGCGCCTGCGCCGCATGTCGCTGGTGGAGGAGGGCGCGGTGAAGCGCATCAACATGGCGCACCTCTGCATCGTGGGCGCCCACGCCGTCAACGGCGTCGCCCGCATCCACTCCGACATCCTCAAGAACAGCGTGTACGCGCCCCCCACGCGCCCCCACGCGCCCCCCACGCGCCCCCCACGCGCCCCGCTGCCAGCCCAGCTCCGTCCCTCGCCCCCCCGTCCCCAGCTCTGTGGGTCGCCGTGGGTCCCTGTTCCCGTGGGTCCCTGTCCCCGTGGCCATGGGTCGCTGTGGGTCCCTGTCCCCGTGGGTCCCTGTGGGTCCCCACCCCGTGGCCGGGGGTCCCTGTCCCCGTGGGTCCCTGTGGGTCCCCACGAGTCCCCCTCGCTGTGGGTCCCCACCCCACGGCCGTGGGTCCCTGTCCCCGTGGGTCCCCATGGCTGAGTTCTGTCCCTGTGGCCGTGGGTCGCTGTGGGTCCCTGTTCCTGGGGGTCCCTGTGGGTCCCCACCCCATGGCCGTGGGTCCCCACGGCTGAGTTCTGTCCCCGTGGGTCCCTTTGCCGTGGGTCCCTGTGGGTCCCCACCCCGTGGCCGTGGGTCACTGTGGGTCCCCACCCCACGGCCGTGGGTCCCTGTTCCTGTGGGTCCCTGTGGGTCCCCACCCCGTGGCCGTGGGTCCCCACAGCTGAGTTCTGTCCCCGTGGGTCCCTGTCCCCGTGGCCGTGGGTCACTGTGGGTCCCCACCCCATGGCTGTGGGTCCCTGTTCCTGCGGGTCCCTGTGGGTCCTTGTCCCCACGGCCGTGGGTCCCTGTTCCTGGGGGTCCCTGTGGGTCCCCACGGCCATGGGTCCCTGTTCCTGGGGGTCCCTGTGGGTCCCCACCCCACGGCCGTGGGTCCCTGTTCCTGGGGGTCCCTGTGGGTCCCCACCCCACGGCCGTGGGTCCCTGTTCCTGGGGGTCCCTGTGGGTCCTTGTCCCCACGGCCGTGGGTCCCTGTTCCTGGGGGTCCCTGTGGGTCCTTGTCCCCACGGCCGTGGGTCCCTGTTCCTGGGGGTCCCTGTGGGTCCCCACCCCACGGCCGTGGGTCCCTGTTCCTGGGGGTCCCCACCCCACGGCCGGGGGTCCCCGCAGCTTTCTGTCCCCGTGGGTCCCTGTCCCCGTGGGTCGCTGTGTGTCCCCGTCCCGGCGGGTGGCCCCCCACGGCTGTGGGTCCCCGTGGGTGGCGGTGGGTCCCGGTGGGCAGCCCCCCTCGCCCCCCCCCAGGTTTAAGGATTTCTACGAGCTGGACCCCCACAAGTTCCAGAACAAAACCAACGGCATCACCCCCCGGCGCTGGCTGCTGCTCTGCAACCCGGGGCTGGCCGAGGCCATCGCGCAGGTGGGGGCGGGGGGGCTGGGGGGGGGGGGGTCCTGGGGGGGGGGGTATAGAGGGTCCCTGTGCTGCTATGGGGGGGGGTCCCTGGGCGATATGGGGGTCCCTGGGGGGGTATGGGGGTCCCTGTGCTGCTATGGGGGGGGTCCCTGGGGGGTATGGGGGTCCCTGGGGGTGCTGGAAGGGTCCTGGGGGGTCCCTGGGGGGTATAGAGGGTCCCTGTGCTGCTATGGGGGTCCCTGGGGGATATGGGGGTCCCTGAGCTGCTATGGGGGGTCCCTGGGGGGTATGGGGGTCCCTGGGGATATGGGGGTCCCTGAGCTGCTATGGGGGTCCCTGGGGGATATGGGGGTCCCGGGGGGGGTCCCTGGGGGGTATAGAGGGTCCCTGGGGGGTATGGGGGTCCCTGGGGGTGCTGGAAGGGTCCTGGGGGGGGGGTCCCTGTGCTGCTATGGGGGTCCCTGGGGGATATGGGGGTCCCTGGGGGGTCCCTGGGGGGGTATAGAGGGTCCCTGTGCTGCTATGGGGGGGTCTCTGGAGGATATGGGGGTCCCGGGGTGCTGGAAGGGTCCTGGGGGGTCCCTGGGGGATATGGGGGTCCCTGTGCTGCTATGGGGGGGTCCCTGGGGGATATGGGGGATCCCTGGGGGGGTATGGGGGTCCCTGGGGGGGTCCCTGGAGGGGGTATAGAGGGTCCCTGTGCTGCTATGGGGGTCCCTGGGGGTTATGGGGGTCCCTGGGGGGTATGGGGGTCCCTGGGGGTGCTGGAAGGGTCCTGGGGGGTCCCTGTGCTGCTATGGGGGTCCCTGGGGGATATGGGGGTCCCTGGGGGGGTATGGGGGTCCCTGGGGGTGCTGGAAGGGTCCTGGGGGGGTCCCTGTGCTGCTATGGGGGTCCCTGGAGGATATGGGGGTCCCTGGGGGGGGTATAGAGGGTCCCTGTGCTGCTATGGGGGGGTCCCTGGGGGATATGGGGGTCCCGGGGTGCTGGAAGGGTCCTGGGGGGGGTCCCTGGGGGATATGGGGGTCCCTGTGCTGCTATGGGGGGGTCCCTGGGGGGTCCCTGGGGGGATATAGAGGGTCCCTGAGCTGCTATGGGGGTCCCTGGGGGATATGGGGGTCCCTGGGGGATATGGGGGTCCCGGGGGTCCCTGGGGGGTATAGAGGGTCCCTGTGCTGCTATGGGGGTCCCTTGGGGGGGGGTCTCTGGGGGATATGGGGGTGCTCTGGGGGTCCCTGGGGTGCTCGGGGGGTGCTGGTGGTCCGTGGGTGGGTGGGTGCCCCATTGCCCCCCCGTGCCCCCCCCCAGCGCATCGGGGAGGAGTTCGTGGCCGACCTGGACCAGCTGCAGCGGCTCCGCGGGTTCGTGGACGACGAGAGCTTCATCCGCGACGTGGCCAAGGTCAAGCAGGTGCGGGGGGGGCCGGGGGGGATGGGGGTGGGGGGCTGGGGGGGGCACGGGGGGCCGAGGGGCTGCAGGCTGGGGGCTGGGGGGGGCTGCAGGGGGCTGGGAGGACACGGGGATGTCCGATGCTGGGGAGTACAGGGGGTGATGGGGGGCAATGGCGGGGGGGCCCACAGAGGTTCTGGGGGTCCCTGGGGGTCCCAGGCACTTATAGGGGTCCCTGGGAGGGGGGCTTATAGGGGACAGGGGGCCTTATGGGGTACTGGGGGGGGCTTATGGGGATCTCGGCAGGACTTGTGGGTCCTTGGGAACTTATGGGGGGGGGTCTTGGGGGGGGGGCTTAGGGGTTCCCTGGGGTTCTTACAGAGGCCTCGGGGGGGCTTGTGGGGTCCTGGGGGCTTCTGGGGTCGGGTGGGGGCACTTGTGGGGTCTCTGGGGGTCCCGGCAACTTAAAGGGACCCTGAGGGGGGGCTTACGGGGTTGGGCGGGGGGATTGGGGGGGGACACGACGGGACAGGGGATGCTGCGGGGACCCTGGGGGACATGGGGGGCTCTGGGGGGCTCTGGGGGGCTGAGGGGGCTCCGTGTGGCTCGGGGAGGGGGGGGGTCTCTGTGCGGCTGCATGGGGGCGGTGTGTTGGGGGGACCCGTGCCCACCGCCCCCCCCCCCCCCCCCGTGCCCCCCCAGGAGAACAAGGCGAAGCTGGCGGCGCTGCTGGAGCGCGCGAGCGGGGTGGCGCTGAACCCCGCGTCGCTCTTCGACGTCCAGGTCAAGCGCATCCACGAGTACAAGCGGCAGCTGCTCAACTGCCTGCACGTCATCACGCTCTACAACCGTGAGCCGGACCCCCCCGGGACCCCCCAGCGGGGTGACCTCGGGAACCCCCCCAGAGACCTCCCCCCACACCAGGGACCCCCCAGTGGGGTGACCTCGGGAACCCCCAGAGACCTCCCCCCCCACACCAGGGACCCCCCAGCGGGGTGACCTCGGGAACCCCCCCAGAGACCACCCCCCACACCAGGGACCCCCCCAGCGGGGACCCCTCGGGAACGCCCCCAGAGACACCTCCCCCCCAAACCCCCTCCAGCGGGGAGCCCTCGGGAACCCCCCCCAGAGACCACCCCCCCACCAGGGACCCCCCAGCGGGGTGACCTCGGGAACCCCCCCAGAGACCACCCCCCCACCAGGGACCCCCAATGGGGAGCCCTCGGGAACCCCCCAGTAACACACCCCCCCCCGGACCCCCCAAGCGGGGTGACCTCGGGAAACCCCCCAGTAACACACACCCCCCCCCGGACCCCCCAAGCGGGGTGACCTCGGGAACCCCCCAGAGACCACCCCCACACCAGAGACCCCCCCAGCGGGGTGACCTCGGGAACCCCCCCAGTAACACCCCCCCCCACCAGGGACCCCCAGCGGGGTGACCTCGGGAACCCCCCAGAGACCTCCCCCCCCACACCAGGGACCCCCCAGCGGGGTGACCTCGGGAACCCCCCAGAGAACACCCCCCCCCACACCAGAGACCCCCAGCGGGGTGACCTCGGGAACCCCCCCAGAGACCTCCCCCCACACCAGGGACCCCCCAGTGGGGTGACCTCGGGAACCCCCCCCAGAGACCACCCCCCACCAGGGACCCCCCCAGCGGGGACCCCTCGGGAACGCCCCCAGAGACACCCCCCCCCACCAGGGACCCCCCAGCGGGGTGACCTCGGGAACCCCCCAGAGACCTCCCCCCCAGGGACCCCCCAGCGGGGAGCCCTCGGGAACGCCCCCCCCCCCAGAGACCACCCCCCCCCCCAGGGACCCCCCGCAATGGGGAGCCCTTGGGAACGCCCCCAGAGACACCTCCCCCGAACCCCCCCAGCGGGGAGCCCTCGGGAACCCCCCCAGAGACCACCCCCGAAATGGGGAACCCCCCCAGAGACCCCCCCCCCAGGGACCCCCCAATGGAAAACCCTTGGGAACCCCCCAGAGATCCCCCCACCCAGGGACCCCCCAAATGGGGAACCCTGCAGGGAACCCCCGCCAGAGACCCCCCCAATGGGGAAACCCCTGGGAACCCCCCCCCAAAGGGGGAACCCCCAGAGAACCCCCCCAGGGATCCCCCAAATGGGGAACCCCCCCAAGGGGAACCCCCTGGGAACTTCCCCAGACACCCCCTGGGACCCCACAGGGACCCCCCCAACTGGGGACCCCCGGGAACCCCCAGGGATCCCCCAGGACCCCCTAATTGGGGAAAACCCCCCCAAGACCCCCCTCAAGACCCTGCAGCCCCCCCCCAAGGGACTCCCCCCACCTCGGGACCCTCCCAGGGACCCCCTGACCCCCCCCAATTTGTGGTGCCCCCTCCCCAGGGATCAAGGATGCGCCCAACAAAGCCTTCGTGCCCCGGACCGTCATCATCGGGGGCAAGGTTGGGGGGAGTCTGGGGGGGCTGGGGGGGTTGGGGGATTTGAGGGGTCTGGAGGGGGCCTGGGGGGGGCTCCTGGGGGGATTTGGGGAGCTCCCAGGGCTCCTATGGGAACTTGGGGGGGGGGGCTCCTGGGGGTGTCTGTGAGAATTGGGGGGGTCAGGGGGGTTTGGGGGGGTCCCTATGGGAACGGGGGGGGGGCTCAGAGGGGTCCTATGGGGACTTGGGGGGCTCGTGGGGGTCTCTATGGGAATGGGGGGTGGTCTGGGGGGGTCCGGGGGAGCTGTGGGGGCTCCCCAGGGGTCATGGGGGGACTTGGGGGGCTCGTGGGGGTCTCTATGGGAATGGGGGGTGGTCTGGGGGTCCTGGGGGCCGTGGGGGGCTCCCCAGGGGTCATGGGGGACTTGGGGGGCTCGTGGGGGTCTCTATGGGAATGGGGGTGATTGGGGGTCCTGGGGGGCCGTGGGGGGCTCCCCAGGGGTCATGGGGGACTTGGGGGGCTCGTGGGGGTCTCTATGGGAATGGGGGGTGGTCTGGGGGGTCCTGGGGGCCGTGGGGGGCTCCCCAGGGGTCATGGGGGGACTTGGGGGGCTCGTGGGGGTCTCTATGGGAATGGGGGGTGGTCTGGGGGGGTCCTGGGGGCTGTGGGGGGCTCCCCAGGGGTCATGGGGGGACTTGGGGGGCTCGTGGGGGTCTCTATGGGAATGGGGGTGGTCTGGGGGGGTCCTGGGGGGCTGTGGGGGGCTCCCCAGGGGTCATGGGGGGACTTGGGGGGCTCGTGGGGGTCTCTATGGGAATGGGGGTGGTCTGGGGGGTCCTGGGGGGCTGTGGGGGCTCCCCAGGGGTCATGGGGGGACTTGGGGGGCTCGTGGGGGTCTCTATGGGAATGGGGGTGGTTTGGGGGGTCCTGGGGGGCCGTGGGGGGCTCCCCAGGGGTCATAGGGGGACTTGGGGGGCTCGTGGGGGTCTCTATGGGAATGGGGGGTGATTGGGGGGTCCTGGGGGCCGTGGGGGCTCCCCAGGGGTCATGGGGGACTTGGGGGGCTCGTGGGGGTCTCTATGGGAATGGGGGGTGATTGGGGGTCCTGGGGGGCCGTGGGGGGCTCCCCAGGGGTCATGGGGGGACTTGGGGGGACTCGTGGGGGTCTCTATGGGAATGGGGGGTGATTGGGGGTCCTGGGGGGGCCGTGGGGGGCTCCCCAGGGGTCATGGGGGGACTTGGGGGGGACTCGTGGGGGTCTCTATGGGAATGGGGGGTGATTGGGGGGTCCTGGGGGGCCGTGGGGGGCTCCCCAGGGGTCATGGGGGGGACTTGGGGGGACTCGTGGGGGTCCCTATGGGAACTGGGGGGGGTTAGGGGGCCCTGCGCCTGTTTGGGGGGTCCCGGGGGATTTTGGGGGGTCCCGGGGGTGCCGTGACCCCCCCCCCGCCCCGCAGGCGGCCCCCGGGTACCACATGGCCAAGATGATCATCAAGCTGGTGACGTCCATCGGCGACGTGGTCAACCGCGACCCGGCCGTGGGCGACCGCCTGAAGGTGCTGTTCCTGGAGAACTACCGCGTCTCCCTGGCCGAGAAGGGTAGGGACCCCAAAACACCCCAAAACACCCCAAAAACACCCCAAAACAGCCAAAAACACCCCCAAACACCCCCAAAACCACCCCAAAACAGCCCAAAACAGCCCGAAAAACCCCCAAACCTACCCCAAAACAGCCCGAAACACCCCAAAACAGCCCCAAAACAGCCCAAACCCACCCCAAAACAGCCCCAAAACAGCCCGAAACACCCCAAAACACCCCAAAACAGCCCCAAACACCCCAAAATGTCAGAACAGTCCAAGCCCCCCCCCCCAAAAAAAAACCCCAAAACACCCCCAAACCACCTCCAAGAAACCCAAAACCACCCCAAAACACCCCAAAATCCCCCCAAGACCCCCAAACAGTCCGATCCCCTTGAAAACCCCCCAAAACACCCTGAAAACCCCCCAAAATCCCCCCAAGACCCCCAAACGGTCCAACCCCCCAAAAACACCCCAAAACCACCCCCGAAAACCCCCCAAAACTACCCAAAACACCCCGAAAAACCCCCCAAAACCACCCCAAAATGCCCCAAAACACCCCGAAAACAGCCCAAAACCCCCCAAAACCACCCTGAAAACTCCCCAAAACCGCCCCAAAACAGCCCGAAACCCCCAAAACACCCCAAAACCACCCCAAAACCACCCCAAAACCATCCCAAACCCCCCAAAACCACCCGAAAACCCCCCAAAACACCCCCCAAAACCCCCCAAAACCCCCCCGAAGACCCTCAAAACCCCCACACCAGTCCAAGACACCCCCCGCCCCCCCCCGCCCCCCGGCCCCCCGGCGCCGGGCAGCCCCCCGAGCGCGGCGCGTCTGCGCAGTGATCCCGGCGGCCGACCTGTCGGAGCAGATCTCCACGGCCGGCACCGAGGCCTCGGGCACCGGGAACATGAAGTTCATGCTGAACGGCGCGCTCACCATCGGCACGATGGACGGCGCCAACGTGGAGATGGCGGAGGAGGCGGGCGAGGAGAACCTCTTCATCTTCGGCATGCGCGTGGAGGACGTCGAGGCCCTCGACCGGCGCGGGTGGGTGGCGCCCGGGGGACCCGGGGGGCTGGGACACCCAACGGCACCCATTGCAACCCAACGGCACCCATTGAAACCCAACGGCACCCCAACGGCACCCATTGCAACCCAACGGCACCCATTGCAACCCAATGGCACCCATTGCAACCCAATGGCACCCATTGACCCCCACTGGCACCCATTGAAACCCAACGGCACCCCAAGAGCACCCATTGCACCCCAAGGGCACCCATTGACCCCCAATGGCACCCATTGCAACCCAATGGCACCCACTGAAACCCAACGGCACCCCAAGAGCACCCATTGCAACCCAACGGCACCCATTGACCCCCAACGGAGCCCACTGCAACCCAAGGGCACCTATTGCACCCCCATAGTGCCCATTGCACCCCCAGGGAGTTGGGACCCCCAACAGCACCCCTGGCACCCATTGACCCCCAACAACACCCATTGCAACCCAACGGCACCCATTGCAACCCAACGGCACCCCAAGGGCACCCATTGACTCCCAACTGCACCCATTGAAACCCAAGGGCACCTATTGCACCCCCGGGGGGTTGGGACCCCCAACAGCACCCCTGGCACCCATTGCACCCCAAGGGCACCCATTGACCCCCAACGGCACCCATTGCAACCCAATGGCACCCATTGAAATCCAATGGCACCCATTGACTCCCAACTGCACCCATTGAAACCCAAGGGCACCTATTGCACCCCGGGGGGTTGGGACCCCCAACAGCACCCATTGCACCCCAACGGCGCCCATTGCTCCCCCACAGCCACCAGAGACCCCCTTGCACCCTCACGGGGGGGGGGGGGGCTGGGACACCCAACGGCACCCCTTGCAACCCAAGAGCACCCATTGCACCCCCGTAGCCCTCCGCAGCACCCAAGACCCCCCCCCCCGTAGCCCCCCACGGCACCCAGGACCCCCCCCGCCCGCCCCCCGCAGGTACTGCGCGCGCGAGTTCTACGAGCGGCTGCCCGAGCTGCGCCGCGCCGTGGACCAGATCAGCGGGGGCTTCTTCAGCCCCCACCAGCCCGACCTCTTCGCCGACATCGTCAACATGCTGATGAACCACGACCGGTGGGGCGCGGCGGGGGGGCGCTTCGGGGGGGGGGGGGGGGCGGTTTGGGGGGGGCTGGAGTTGGGTGGGGGCTCGGACGTCGGGGTCCTGTCGTGGTTGGAGGGGGTGGGATGTTGGGTGCCGGTGGGTGGGGGGCTCGGATGTTGGGGTCCCATGGGTGGGGGGGTCAGGTGTTGGGGTCCCGGGGGTGGGGGGCTCGGATGTTGGGGTCCCATGGGTGGGGGGGTCAGGTGTTGGGGTCCCATGGGTGGGGGGGCTCAGATGTTGGGGTCCCATGGGTGGGGGGTCAGGTGTTGGGGTCCCAGGGGTGGGGGCTCAGACGTTGCGGTCCCAGGGGTAGGGGGGTCAGATGTTGGGGTCCCATGGGTGGGGGGCTCGGATGTTGGGGTCCCGGGGGTGGGGGGCTCAGATGTTGGGGTCCCGGGGGTGGGGGTGCTGAGGTGTTGGGGTCCCATGGGTGGGGGGCTCAGACATTGGGGTCCCAGGGGTGGGGGGCTCAGATGTTGGGGTCCCATAGTTGGGGGGCTCGGATGTTGGGGTCCCGGGGATGGGGGGCTCAGATGTTGGGGTCCCATGGGTGGGGGGCTGGGATGTTGGGTTCCCACAGTTGGGGGCTGGGATGTTGGGGTCCCGTGGTGGGGGGGGCTGGGACGTTGGGGTCCCAGCACAGTTGGGGGGCTGGGCGCCTGGCCCCTCCCGACCCCCGCCCCCCGTGCCCCCCAGGTTTAAGGTGTTTGCGGACTACGAGGCCTACGTCCAGTGCCAGGAGAGAGTCAGCGCCCTCTACAAGGTGGGGACCCCCCAACAGACCCCCCCCCAAAGACACCCTCAAAAGGGGCTTCCCCCAAAGTGACCCCCCCCAAACACACCCCCTAGAGAGGTCCCCGAAAGGGACCCCGCCAAGGCATTGCCCCCCGAAAAGGGGCTCCCCAGGAGACCCCACCACAAAGGGACCCCCCCAAAGACACCCTCCAAAAGGGATGCCCCCAAGACCCCCCCAAGGGACCCCCTTCAAAGGGACCCCCCAAAAAGATCTCCAAAAGAGACGCCCCAAAAGACCCCACCCCAAAGGGACCCCCCCCAAAGAGGACCCCCCAAAGACACCCCCAAGACCCCCCCAAGTGACCCCCTCCAAAGGGACCCCCCAAGGGACTCCACAGCGGGGCTGGAGGGGCTCTGGGAGGAGGGGGGGTCCCCAAAATCCCAAGGAGGTGATGGGGGGTCCCGAAACCCCAGGGGTGGGGGGGCGGGGGGACACGGGGGGGGGGGGTGCAGGGGGCGCTGGGGCTCACAGAGGGGCACGGGGGGGGGGCTGGGTGTTTGGGTGTTCGGGTGCAGCCCCCCCTCACCCCCCCCACGCCCCCCCCAGGACACGCGGGAGTGGACCCGCACCGTGATCCGCAACGTGGCGGCGGCGGGGAAATTCTCCAGCGACCGCACGATCGCGCAGTACGCGCGCGAGATCTGGGGGGCCGAGCCCACGCGGCACCGCATCCCCGCCCCCGACGAGCCCCGCCAGTAGCGACCCCCCCGACCCGCGGGGGGACCCCCACTCTGAGCGACCCCCACTCGCGGGACCCCCAGCCCCAGCCACCCGCGGGACCCCCACCCTCAGCGACCCCCACTCGCGGGACCCCCAGCCCCAGCCACCCCCACCCGCGGGGGGACCCCCAGCCCCAGCCACCCGCGGGACCCCCACTCTGAGCGACCCCCACTCGCGGGACCCCCAGCCCCAGCCACCCGCGGGACCCCCACCCTCAGCGACCCCCACTCACGGGACCCCCAGCCACCCACCCCCATCCGCGGGACCCCCACCCTCAGCGACCCCCACTCGCGGGACCCCCAGCCACCCACCCCCACCCGCGGGACCCCCAGCCCCAGCCACCCGCAGTACCCCCACCCTGAGCGACCCCCACTCACGGGACCCCCAGCCATCCACCCCCACCCGCGGGACCCCCACCCTCAGCGACCCCCACTCGCGGGACCCCCAGCCATCCACCCCCACCCGCGGGACCCCCAGCCACCCACCCCCATCTGCGGGACCCCCACCCTGAGCGACCCCCACTCGCGGGACCCCCAGCCCCAGCCACCCCCACCCGCGGGGGGACCCGCAGCCACCCCCACTCGTGGGGGGACCCCCAGCCCAAGCCACCCCCCCACCCGCGGGGGGACCCCCAGCCACCCCCACCCGCGGTACCCCCACCCTGAGCGACCCCCACCCGCGGGACCCCCACCCTGAGCGACCCCCACTCGCGGGACCCCCAGCCGCCCCCACTCGTGGGGGGACCCTCACCCGCAGCCACCGACCCCCACCCGCAGGACCCCCAGACACCCTTCCCACCCGCGGGGGGACCCCCAGCGACCCCCCCTACCGCGTGGGGACCCCCAGCCGTAGCGACCCACCCCCACCGCGGGGGGACCCCACTCCCAGCCACCCCCACCCGCGGGACCCCCACCCCCAGCGACCCTCCCACCCCGCGGGGAACCCCACCGCGACCCCCACTCACCCACCGCGACCCCCACCCTCGAGGGGACCCCCCCCACCCACAGCGACCCCCCCCACCACCACCACCCGCGGGGGGACCCTCCCTCACCCACCCACCCGCAAAGACCCCCACCTGCGGGGATCCCCCCCACGCGCGGGGACCCCCAGACCCCCACCCACCCGCAACGACCCCCACCCACCGCGACCCCCCCTCGCCCCCCCCCCGCTGCTTCGGGGTTTAAACCCCAAAAGCTCTGATTTTTAATTTGGGGGAGGGGGGGGCGCTCACACCCCCCCCACCCTGTGGGAACTGGGGGGCGGCCCAGCGGCCGGACTGGGAGAACTGGGGTGGGGGGCGCCGGGGCGGCGGGGTCACGGGCGGAAAAGAAAAATAGAAATTAAAATAAAATAAAATAAAATAAAATAAAATAAAATAAAAGAGTCGCTGCGTAAATAAAAATCTGATCAATTAAATCGATACAACGCAAGCAGTGACGTCACACACACTAATTAATTGCAGACAATAATCCCCAAATCCGGGGTTTTCTCGCCTCGGGGGGGGGGGGGGAGGGGCTGAGGGACCCCCGTGTCCGGACCCCCCCACCCCAATTACGGGCAGGTGGGGGGAGGGGCGCGGCCTCGTTAGCGGCGGCCGTTAATGAGCGCTAATTACCGCGGGGGGGGGGGGATTTGGGGGGGGTGGGGGGTGTGTGTCCCCCCCGCGCGGCCCCGCCCCGTTTCTGTTTGACCACAAACCGCTTCCCCCCCCCCCCCCCCCCCGGGCCCCGCCCCTCCCCCCCCCCCCCCGCCCCCCCCCCCCGTGTCCTCGCGCCAGCGCCGCGGCCGCCGGAGCCGGTGGGTCCGGGATGGGGGGGGGGGGGGGCGGGGGGGTTTGGGGGGGGTGGGACCCCCGGGCGCCCCCCAGAGCCCCATCCCAGTGCCCCCAGTTCCCTGAGCTACCCTTGTCCCAGTGCTCCCAGTTCCCTGGGGTACACCCATCCCAGTGCTCCCAGTTCCTCCTGCGCTCCTCATCCCATTGCTCCCAGTCCCCTGGGGAACCCTGTCCCAGTGCTCCCATTACCCCCAGTGCCAGTCCTCTCAGTGCGCCCTGCGCCCCCTGTCCCAGTGCTCCCAGTATCCCAGGGTACCCCTGTCCCAGTGCCCCCAGTACCCGAGGGTACCCCCATGCCAGTGCTCCCAGTTCCCCGGGATACTCTGTCCCAGTGCTCCCATTACCTCCCGTCCCTGTGTTCCCAGTCCCTTCTGCACCCCCGTTCCCAGTGCTCCCAGTGCCCCAGGGAACCCAGTCCCAGTAGCCAGGGTACCCTTGTCCCAGTGCTCCCAGTATCCCAGGGTACCCCCGTCCCAGTGCTCCCAGTACCCGAGGGTACCCCCATCCCAGTGCTCCCAGTTCCTCCTGCACTCCTCATCCCATTGCTCCCAGTACCCTGGGGAACCCTGTCCCAGTGCCCCCCGCACCCCCAATCCCAGGGCTCCCAGTACCCCCCGCACCCCCAATCCCAGCGCTCCCAGTGCCCCCGCACCCCCAGTCCCAGTGCTCCCAGTGCCCCCCACACCCCCAGTCCCAGCGCTCCCAGTGCCCCCGCACCCCCAGTCCCAGCGCTCCCAGTACCCCCAGTCCCAGCGCTCCCAGTGCCCCCGCACCCCCAGTCCCAGCGCTCCCAGTACGGGCGGGTGGGGGCACCGCCCCACCAGTGTCCCGAGTTGGGCCGGTCTCGGCGGAGCAGCCCAAGGCGGGGGCGGGGGGGGGGGGGTCCGGATGCCCCCCCCCCCCGTATCCCCAGTTCCTCCCAGTTGCCCCACAGCCCCGTACTGGGAGGGCTCCGGAAGCGCGGGGCAGGAAGCGCGGCCTTATCGGGGAGACCAGGACCGGGGGGGGGGGGGGGGTGCGGGGGGGGATGGGGGGGTGAAGGGGGGTTTTGGGGCTGCGGTGGGGGGGGTGGGGCCCCCTGCCCCGTGCGAGGTTGTGCAAGCGCTTGTGCAAGAGCGCGGGGGGGGGGGGGGCGGGGGGTGACACAGCGCGGGGGGGTACAGCTCCCCCAAAACGAGTGCCACCCCCCCCCCCCCGGGCCAGGGGACCCCCCCGGGACCCCCGAACTGGGACCTCCAAACCTCCTGGGACCCCCAATGTGGGGCCTCCAGGGCTGAGGAGCCCAAAATCTCTCCCAGCACCCCCAAACTGGGACCCCCCCGTGACCCTCAAAGCCACGGACCCCCCCCCCCAGGACGGGGGGGACCCCCAAACTGGGATCTCTGTGGCCCCCAAACTGGGACCCCCAACCCCCTGGACCCCCAAACGGGGACATCCGGAGCTGGGGACCCCAAAATCCCTCCCAGCGCCCCCAGCCTGGGACTCCCAGGACCCCCCGAGCGGTGTGGGGTGGGCGCTGACCCCCCCGCCCCCCCCCCGCCCCCCAGGTTTTGGGGTCCCACCATGAGCTGCACCCTGGACCTGGAGCAGGGGCCCACGCTGGACGAGCTGCTGGGGGGCTGCGTGCACGCCTTCGGTGGGGGGGGGGGGGCTGGGGGGCTCGGGGGGCCTGGGGGGGCACCACGGGGGGGGTGGGGGGAATGGGGGGGCCGGGGTTTACGGGATCCCCAGGGTCTGGGATTTGGGGGTCCCCTGGGGTTTGGAGACCCCCTGGAATTGGGGGGGGGTGTCCAGGGGTCGTTGGAGGGGGCTCTGGAAGGGGATTTGGGGGGGGGGGGGGCTGTGGGTTTGGGGGTCCCTTGGACTGGGGGGGCAGTGGGTTCTTTGGGGGGCGGCGGGGGGGTCTCCGGGGGTGCCGCTGGGATTTGGGGGGGGTTTGGGGTCCCGGGGATTTGGGGGTGCCATGGGAGGGGGGATTTGCGGGTCCCGGGGAGGTTTTGGGGGTCCCAAGGTGACACCCCCCGCCCCCCCAGACGAGCAGGGGAAGGTGCGGGACCCCCACCTCGTGCGGCTCTTCCTCATGGTGCACCCCTGGTACCTGCCCCCCGCCCAGCTGGCCGACAAGATGCTGCGCATATATCCTGCGACCCCCCCCCCCCAAAACCGGGACCCCCCCCCGAGCCGGGACCCCCTGGGAACCCCCAAACCCCCCCAAACCGGGAAACCCCCAAACCGGGACCCCCAAACCCACCCCCGCCCAGCTGGCCGACAAGATGCTGCGCATATATCCTGCGACCCCCCCAAAACCGGGACCCCCCCCCCCCGAGCCGGGACCCCCTGGGAACCCCCGGAACCCCCCAAACCGGGAAACCCCCCCAAACCGGGACCCCCAAACCCGCCCCCGCCCAGCTGGCCGACAAGATGCTGCGCATATATCCTGGGACCCCCCCCAAAACCGGGACCCCCTGAGCCGGAACCCCCTGTGAACCCCCGGAACCCCCCAAACCGGGACCCCCCGAGCCGGGACCCCCTGGGAACCCCCCAAACCGGGACCCCCCCGAGCCGGGACCACCCCCCGACCCAGGACCTCCTGCTCCCCCCCCAAAACCGGGAAGCCCCAAACAACCCCTGGGATCGCCCCCAGACCCCCGAGACCCCCCAGGACCCCCCGACCCCCCTGGGACCCCCTCCTCCCCCGGGACCCCCCTGGGACCCCCCGAAGCCCCGCGCAGGCTCCTTGACGCCCCCACGGTGGAGGAGTCGGGGGTCGCCCGAGGGCCCCGCCCTGCGCCTCAAAATCACCCACCTCGTCCGGTGAGTGACCCCCGGGACCCCGACCCCCCCAGAGCCCCCCGGGACCCCCAGAGCCCCCCGGGACCCCCGAACCGCCCGGGACCCCCCACCTCCCCCCAGAGCCCCCCCGGGACCCCCTCTTGGGAACCCCCAGCCCCCCAGCCCCCTCTCAGGACCCCCCGACCCCCCCGGGACCCCCCCAGCTCCCCCGGACCCCCTCTTGGGAACCCCCCAGCCCCCCCTCTAGGCCCCCAACCCCCCCGGGACCCCCCAGCCCGCCCTGGGACCCCCAGACCCTCTTTTGGGAACCTCCAGCCCCCCCCAGCCCCCCAACCCCTCCTCGGGACCCCCCTGCCCCCTGGGACCCCTCGGGACCCCCCCAGCCCCCCAACCCCCTCTCGGGACCCCCCTCACCCCCCAACCCCCCCGCGACCCCCCTGTCCCCCGGGACCCCCCAGAAACCCCCAAACCCCCACTTGGGAACCTCCAGCCCCCCCCCCCAGCCCCCCAACACCCCCCCCGGGACCCCCCCCCCCAGCCCCCCGGGACCCCCAAACCCCCTCTTGGGAACCCCCACCCCCCCCTCGGGACCCCCCCAGCCCCCCAACACCCCCCGGGACCCCCCCAGCCCCCCGGGACCCCCAAACCCCCTCTTGGGAACCCCCAGCCCCCCAACCCCCTGTCGGGACCACCCCCACCCCCCCAACCCCCCCTCCCAACCCCCCCCCGAGACCCCCCGGCCCCCCCTGGACCCCCCTGGACCCCCCCTGGACCCCCCCGGACCCCCAGGTACTGGCTGCGGGCCTTCCCGGAGGAGGTGGCCCCGGACCCCGAGCTGCTGGCCCGGCTGCGGGCGCGCTGGGGGACGCGCTGGCGCGGGGGGGCGAGGGGGCGCCCCTCCCCCCATCGACCTGGACGCCCTGTGAGTTTGGGGGCGGGGGGGGGGGGGCGCGGGGGCGCGCGTGTGTGCGCGTGCGCGGGGAGGGGGCTGCGTGCGCGCGCGGGGTGAGCGAGCGCGCGCAGGGTTGTGGCTGCACGTGTGGGGGGTGTGTGCGTGCACGGGGACACGCGTGTGTGCAGGGGGGTGTGCACACGGGGACACGTGTGTGTGCAGGGGGACACGCGTGTGTGCACGGGGGGTGTGCACAGGGGGTGTGCACACGGGGACACACGTGTGCACGGGGTGTGTCTGCACAGGGACACGCGTGTGTGCACAGCGGGTGTGCGTGCACGGGGACACGTGTGTGCACGGGGTGTGAGTGCATGGGGACACGCGTGTGTGCGGGGGTGTGTGTGCAAAAGGACACGCGTGTGTGCACAGGGGGTTTGCGTGCACGGGGACACACGTGTGTGCGCAGGGGGGTGTGCACATGGGGACACGTGTGTGTGGGGGGGCGTGTGCGTGCACGGGGACACACGGGTGTGCACGGGGACTTGCGTGTGTGCACAGCGGGGTGTGCACACGGGGACATGTGTGCACAGGGGGTGTGCATGTGTCAGCTGCATGTGTGCACGGGGACACGCGTGTCCGCACGGGGGCCGTGTGCGCACGGGGTTGCGGCTGCACACGCGAGGCGTGTGCGTCCACAGGGACACGCGTGTGCACAAGCCCAACCCGGCCGCCGCGCGAGGCCGGGAGGCCGCGGGGGGGGAGGGGGGCTGCGCGCGTGCACACGCGTGTGCGAGGCGCTGAGCGCGCGTGGCCCGCAGGCTGGCGCTGCCGCGGGAGGAGGAGGAGGAGGAGGAGGAGGAGGGGGCGGCGGGGGAGGGGGAGGCCGAGGAGCCCCCCGCGCTGCTGCTGGAGCGCCTGGAGCCGGGGGAGCTGGCGCAGCTGCTCACGCACCTGGAGCTGCGCGCCTTCGCACGCCTGCGCGTGAGCTCGCACGCCCACGCACCCCGCCCTCGCACGCCCGCGCGCCCCGCCCTCGCACCCCCGCGTGCCCTTGTGCAAGCCCCACGTGGGTCCCCCTTCCTCGCACGCCCCCGCGACGGGTCCCCATCCCTTGCACGCCCACGTGCAAGGCCCACACGCGTCCCCTCTCCTTCGCTCGCCCTCGTGCAAGCCCCACGTGGGTCCCCCTCCCTCCCACGCCCATGTGCAAGCCCACACACGTCCCCTCTCCTTTGCACGCCCTCGTGCAAGACCCACATGGGTCCCCCTTCCTCGCACACCCCCGTGACGGGTCCCCATCCCTTGCACGCCCACGTGCAAGGCCTACACGTGTCCGCTCTCCTCGTGCAAGCCCCACGTGTTGTCCCCCCCCGCTCGTCCTCGTGCAAGCCCCACGTGGGTCCCCATCCCTCGCACGCCCTCGTGCAAGCCCCACGCGCGTCCCCTCTCCTTCGCACGCCCTCGTGCAAGCCCCACGCCCCCCGCCCCCCCCCCCCGCTCGCCCTCGCGCCTGGCGGGCCCGCTCCCCGCCGGTGCGGCGCACGCGCACGCGTGCGAGCCGCGCGCGGGCGCGCAGTTGCAGGACTTCCGCAGCTTCGCGCGCTGCGCCTCGCCCGCCGGCAGCCCGGCGCTGCAGCGCGCCGTCGCGCTCTCCAACGGCGCCTCGCGCTGGGCCCAGCTCCTCGTGCTCGGCCCCACGGCGCCCGCCCAGCGCGCCCGCGCCCTCGCCCGCCTGCTGCGCGTCGCCGAGGTGAGCCCCGGCCGGAGCCGCGCCCTGCCCCACAGCCCTGCCCCACACCCTGCCCCATAGCCCTGCCCCACAGCCCCATAGCCCCACGCCCTGCCCCATAGCCCCGCACCCTGCCCCACAGCTGACCCATAGCCCCATAGCCCTGCCCCACACCCTGCCCCATAGCCCCATGGCCCTGCCCTATACCCTGCCCCATAGCCCCATAACCCTGCCCCACAGCTGACCCATAGCCCCATAGCCCTGCCCCACACCCTGCCCCATAGCCCCATGGCCCTGCCCTATACCCTGCCCCATAGCCCCATAACCCTGCCCCACAGCTGACCCATAGCCCCATAGCTCTGCCCCACACCCTGCCCCATAGCCCCGCTCCACAGCCCCATAGCCCCACGCCCTGCCCCATAGCTGCACACCCTGCCCCACGCCCCATAGCTCTGCCCCACAGCTGACCCATAGCCCCATAGCCCTGCCCCACGCCCTGCCCCATAGCCCTGTCCCATAGCCACCCCCATAGCCCCACACCCTGCCCCATGCCCTGCCCCATAGCCCCATAGCCCTGCCCCACACCCTGCCCCATAGCCGCACACCCTGCCCCACGCCCCATAGCTCTGCCCCACAGCTGACCCATAGCCCCATAGCTCTGCCCCACACCCTGTCCCATAGCCTGCCCCATAGCCCTGCTCCACAGCCCCATAGCCCCACGCCCTGCCCCACAGCCCTGCCGCACACCCTGCCCCATAGCCCTACGCCCTGTCCCACACCCTGCCCCACAGCCCCATAGCCCCACACCCTGCCCCATAGCCCCATGGCCCCGTAACCAGTCCCAAAGCTGACCCCAGGGCTCCATAGCCCTGCCCCACACCCTCCCCCATAACCCCATAGCCCTGCCCCACAGCTGACCCACAGCCCCATAGCCTGCCCCATAGCCCCATAGCCCCACACCCTGCCCCATAGCCCTGCCCCATAGCCACCCCCATAGCCCTGTTCCATTCCCCCATAGCCCTGCCCCACCGCCTGCCCCATAGCCCCACACCCTGCCCCACAGCCAACCCATACCCTACCCCATAGCCCTGTCCCACTGCCCCATAGTCAACCCATAGCCTGCCCCATAGCCCTGTCCCACTGCCCCATAGCTCTGCCCCACAGCCGGCCCCAGAGCCCCACAGCTCTACCCCGCAGCCGGCTCATAGGCCTGTCCCACGGCCCCACGGCCCTGCCCCACATCCCCACCCCACACCCCTGCCCCATAGCCCTGTCCCACTGCCCCATAGCTCTGCCCCCCCGCCCTGCCCCACGGCCCCCCGCCCTGACCCCCCCCGCCCCCCAGAAGCTGCTGGAGCTGCGCAATTTCAACTCGCTGCTGGCGCTGGTGGGGGCTGGGGCACGGCTCCATCGCCCGCCTGCACCGCACGCTGGCGCTGCTGCCCCCCCCACCTCACCCAGGTGGGGCGGGGGGCCCGGGGGGGCTGGGGGGTCGGGGGGGGGGCTGGGGGCTCCTAGAGGGGCCCTGGGGGGCACACGGGGGTCCTGGGGGGTCGTGGGGGGTCCTGGGGGGTCGCGGGGGGGGCTGGGGGGCACAGAGGGGCCCTGGGGGGCACAGAGGGGGGCACATGGGGGTCGTGGGGGGTCGTGGGCGGGGGCTGGGGGGCTCAGGGGGGTCCTGGGGGTCGCGGGGGGGGGGCTGGGGGGCACAGAGGGGCCCTGGGGGGCACAGAGGGGGCACACGGGGGTCCTGGGGGGTCGTGGGTGGGGGCTGGGGGGCTCAGGGGGTCCTGGGGGGTCGCGGGGGGGGTGGGGGGCACAGAGGGGGGCACACGGGGGTCCCGGGGGGGGGGGGGTGGGGGATGCAGGAGGGCCTGGGGGGCACAGGGGGGTCCTTGGGGGGCCCTGGGGGGCACAGGGGGTCTCGGAGGGGTTGGGGGCACAGGGGGGGTCTCAGGGGGACTGGGGGGCACATAGGGGTCTTGGGGGGGGGTTGGGGGGGCACACGGGGGTCTCAGGGGGTCCTGGGGCCGCTGGGGGGGTCTCAGGGGGGTCCTGGGGCCGCTGGGGGGGGTCTCAGGGGGTCCTGAGAGAGGATGGGGGGCAGAGGGGCGGGGCTGGGGGGGTGTCGGGGGGGGGGCACGTGGGGGGTCTCAGGGGTCTGGGGGTCCCACGCGCGCGTTCGGAGGGGGGGGTCGGGGGGCCAGCTCTGACCCCAACCCCCCCCCCCCCCCCCCCCCCGCCCCCCCCCAGCTGTGGGCCCGCCTGGCCGAGGCCGTGGGGGCGGGGGGCAACTACGGGCGGTACCGCGCGCTGCTGGGGGGCGCGGGGGGCTGGGGGTCCCGGCGCTGGGGGTCCACCTGCGGGACCTGGTGGCGCTGGAGGCGGCGCTGCCCGAGTGGGGGCCGGGCCGCCCCCACCCCGCCAAGCTGCGGCTGCGGGGGGCGCTGCTGGCGGCGCTGCGGGGGGGGGGGGGGGGCGGGGGGCCGCCGCGCGCTGCCCCTGCCCCTCCCCCCGCCCGACCCCCGCCGCCTGCGCCGCCTGGCGGTGAGACACCGCGCCGACCCCCCCCGCGACCCCCCCCCCAAAAACACCCCGCACCCCCCCCCGGCGACCCCACCCCCACCTCCCCAAAACACCCCGCACCCCCACCCTGCCCCTCCCCCCGCGACCCCACCCCCCCAAAACACCCCGCACCCCCACCCTGCCCCTCCCCCCGCGACCCACAGACCCCCCAACACCTCCCCCACCCCCATTGCCCTGCCCCTCCCCCAACTCCGCACCCCTCCCAATACCTCTGCCCCTCCCCCCGACCCCCCCAAACCCCTTTGACCCCCTCCCCCACCCCTGACCCCTCCTGACCCCCCCGAGTCCCCCCGCCCCGCCCCCACCCACCTGACCCCCCCGCCCCTCCCCCACCCCCTGACCCCTCCCTGACCCCCGAGTCCCCCTGCCCCTCCCCCACCCACCTGACCCCCCCGCCCCTCCCCCACCCCCGACCCCTCCTGACCCCCCCGAGTCCCCCTGCCCCGCCCCCACCCGCCCTGACCCCCCCGCCCCTCCCCCACCCCCGACCCCCCCCTGCCCCCCCCGACCCCCCCCCCTCCCCGCCCCTCCCCCACCCCCTGACCCCCCCCCTGCCCCCCCGACTCCCCCTCCCCGCCCCTCCCCCACCCCCTGACCCCCCTGCCCCCCCGACTCCCCCCGCCCCGCCCCCCCCCCCCCTACACACCCCACCACCTCCCCCACCCCCTGACCCCCGCCCCTCCCCAGCACCCCGACCCCCCCCCCCCCCGACCCCCCGCCCCTCCCCCACCCCCTGACCCCCCCCCCCCGCCCCCCCAGGCCGCCCTGCGCGCCGCCCCCCGGAGGAGCAGCTGTACCAGCTCTCGCTGCAGCGCGAGCCCGGCAGGGGGCGCTCGGTGCGTGGGGGAGGGGCGCGGGGGGGAGGGGCGCGGGGGGGAGGGGCGCGGGGGGAGGGGCGCGGGGGGGAGGGGCGCAGTGGGGGAGGGGGGGGGCGCAGACCCCCAAACCCCCCCCCTCCACTTCGGGTCTGCGCCCCTCCCCCACCCTAACCGCTGCCCCTCCCCCCCCTCGCCCCCCCCGCCCCCCCCCAGGCCAGCGCCCACGCGGCCGCGCCCCCGCCCCCCCCGCCCGCCTGGACCCCGGCCCCGCCCCCCCCGCCGACCCCGCCCTGCTGCAGCCCCGCCTCCGGGAGCTCGTGGAGGTGGGGGAGGGGCGGCGAGGGGGGGGGGGGGTCCCGGGGGGGGTGGGCGTCCCGAGGGGGGGGGGGGTATCGGGAGTTTGGGGGTCGCTGGGGGGTCCAAGGGGTGGCGGGGGTTGGGGGAGGGGGGCTCGTGGAGTTTGAGGGGCCCGGGGGGACTGGGGGGGTCCCGGGGTCCCGGGGTCCCGGGGGGGACTGGGGGTCCCGGGGTGATGATTGGGGGGGGTCCCGGGGTCCCGGGGGGACTGGGGGGGTCCCGGGGTGATGATTGGGGGAGGGGGGGCCCAGGGTGCGGGAGTGGCGGTTTGGGGGGACCCCAGGGGGTGGCAGTTTTAGGGGGGGGTCCCGAGAGTCGCGGGGTGACATTTGGGGGGGTCCCAGGGCTCAGGGGGTGAATTGGGGGGTCCCGGGTGACGTGGGGGGGGCTGGGTGACGTTGCGGGGTCCAGGTGACGCGGGGGGTCCCGGGGGGTCCCGGGTGACGCGGGGGTCCCGGGGGGCTGGGTGACGTGGGGGTCCCGGGTGACGCGGGGGTCCCGGGGGGCTGGGTGACGCGGGGGGGGCTGGGTGACGTGGGGGTCCCGGGGGGTCCCGGGGGGGCTGGGTGACGGGGGGGGTCCAGGTGACGCGGGGGTCCCGGGGGGGCCCGGGTGACGCGGGGGTCCCGGGGGGGCCCGGGTGACGCGGGGGGTCCGGGGGGCTCCCGGGTGACGCGGGGGGGGCTGGGTGACGCGGGGGGGGGTCCCGGGGGGCTGGGTGACGTGGGGGGGTCCCGGGTGACGCGGGGGGTCCCGGGGGGTCCCGGGTGACGCGGGGGGGGGGGGCTGGGTGACGCGGGGGGGGTCCCGGGTGACGCGGGGGGGGGCAGTCCATTTTCCTGCAGTTCGACGTGGACGGCGACGGGCGCATCTCGCGGGAGGAGTTCGGGGGGGTGCAGCAGAGCTTCCCCCACCTGCGCCGCTTCGGGGAGCTGGACACCGACCGGTGCGGGACCCCCGGCACCCCCGGCACCCCCGGCACCCCCCCCCCCCCCTTGACCCCCCCCCAGGAACCCCCCCAGGGACCCCCGCTCCGACCCCCCGGGACCCCCAACCCAACCGCCCCGGGACCCCCCCGGGGACCCCCGAGGGACCCCCACTCCAGACCCCCCCCGGGACCCCCACCCCAAGACCCCACTGGGACCCCCCACCCCGGGACACCCCCACCCCATAGCCCCCCCATGCCCCCCCCATGCCCCCCCACTCCACAGGTGCCCCATGCCCCCCCGGTAGCCCCCCCACCCCATAGCCCCCCCCCATGCCCCCCCCCCCATACACCCCCACCCCACAGGTGCCCCATGCCCCCCCCCATAGCCCCCCCACCCCATAGCCCCCCATGCCCCCCTCATAGCCCCCCCGTGCCCCCCAGGGACGGCAGCCTGACCCCGGGGGAGGTGCTGGCCGCGTTCCTGCGCTGCAGCGCGGGGGGGGCTCCCCAGCCCCCCCGGGGCCCCCCGGGCGCCCCCCACCACCTGGAGGAGAGCAGGGCCCTGCGCCCCGCGGCCTGCGCGCACTGCCGCCGCCCGGTGAGCCCTCGCACGCCTCGCACGCGCCTCGCACATGCATCACACACGCATTGCGCGCCTCGCACGCGCCTCGCACGCGCACCGCACGCCTCGCACGTGCATCACACACGCATTGCGCGCCTCGCACGTGCCTCGCACACGCATCACACACGCCTTGCGCGCCTCGCACGCGCATCGCACACGCATCACACGCCTCGCACACACATCACACGCGCCTCGCATGCCCCACACACGTGTCACGTGCATCACACACGCCTCACACGCCTCGCACATGCCTCGCACGTGCATCTCACGCCTCACACACACATCAAACGCCTTGCACGCGCATCGCATGCCCCGCACACACCTCGCACACGCATCACATGCCTCGCACACACATCACACACGCCTCACACGCCTCGCGCACGCATTGCACGTACATCACACGCGCCTCGCACCCGCGTCACGCACCTCGCCCGCCTCGCACGCGCACTGCGCCCGCATCGCACGCCTCGCACCCCTCGCACCCGCCTTGCACGCCTCGCACGCGCCTCACAGATGCATCGCACGCGCAGCGCGCACGCCTCGCGCACACGCGCGCCTCGCACGGCCCTCGCACGGCTCGCACACGCGTTGCGCGTCTCGCACAGCCCGCCCTCGTGCGTCGCACGGCCCTCGCACGAGGGTTCGCACCAGCGCCTTGCATGGGGGGGGGGGGGAGGGGGTCGCTTCGTGCACGAGCATGCGTTGTGGGTGGGGGGGGGCCGCCGAGGAGGGGGCCCCTTGCACGGGGACGCCCCCCCTCACCCCTCCCCCCCCCAGATTTGGGGTCTCCACAAACCGGGGCTGCAGTGCCGCAGTGAGTGGGGGAGGGGGCGGGGGACGGGGGGGGCCATGGGGGGGTTATGGGGGGCTGGGGGTGCGGGGGGGGGGGGCCCATGGGGGGTTGGGGGGCTATGGGGGGCCATGGGGGGGGTTATGGGGGGTTGGGGGTGCAGTGGGGGGGCCATGGGGGGGTTATGGGGGGCTGGGGGTGCAGTGGGGGGGGCCCATGGGGGGTTGGGGGGCTATGGGGGGGCCATGGGGGGTTATGGGGGGTTGGGGGTGCAGTGGGGGGGGCCATGGGGGCTTGGGGGGCGAGGGGGGGTTGGGGGCTGGGGGTGCAGTAGGGGAGGGGCGGGGGACGGGGGGGCCATGGGGGGTTATGGGGGGCTGGGGGTGCAGGGGGGGGGCCATGGGGGGGTTGGGGGGCTGGGGGTGCGGGGGGGGCCCATGGGGGGTTGGGGGGCTATGTGGGGGTTATGGGGGGCACATGGGGGGTTGTGAGGGGGTTGGGGGGCCCATGGGGGGGTTTGGGGGAGGTCGTGGGGGGCCCATGGGGGGGTTTGGGGGGGTTATGGGGGGCTGGGGGGTGCAGTTGGGGGGGCCCATGGGGGGTTGGGGGGCTATGGGGGGTTGGGGGACCATGGGGGGGCATGGGGGGGTTATGGGGGGCCATGGGGGGTTGGGGGGCCATGGGGGGGCCATGGGGGGTTTATGGGGGGTTGGGGGTGCAGTGGGGGGGGGCATGGGGGGTTGGGGGGCTATGGGGGGGTTATAGGGGGGCCATGGGGGGTTGTGGGGGTTGGGGGGCCCATGGGGGCTTGGGGGGTTCTGAGTGCAATGGGGGTGCAGTGAGGGGGTTTGGGGGCCCATGGGGGGTTGGGGGGTTCTGAGTACAATGGGGGTGCAGTGAGGGGGTTGGGGGGCCATGGGGGGGTTTGGGGGGTTGTGGGGAGCCCATGTGGGGTTGGGGGCCCATGGGGGGGTTATGGGGGCCCATGGGGGCTTGGGGGGTTCTGAGTGCAATGGGGGTGCAGTGAGGGGGTTTGGGGGGCCCATGGGGGGTTGGGGGGTTCTGAGTACAATGGGGGTGCAGTGAGGGGGTTGGGGGCCCATGGGGGGGTTTGGGGGGCCCATCGGGGTTGTGGGGGGGTTGTGGGGGTTCGGGGCCCCACGCTGCCCCCCGCCCCCCCAGGCTGCGGCCTGCGCTGCCACGCGCGCTGCGGGGAGCGGCTGCGCCCCGAGTGCCGCCGGCGCAGCCAGAGCGTGGGCGCCGAGGGACCCCCGGAGCCCCCCCGCCCCCGCTCCTTCAGCTTCTCCCTGCCCTGGCCCCGCCGGGGCTCCCTGCGCCCCCCAGGTGCGACCCCCGCCCCCCAAACCCCCGCGGGACCCCCACCCCAACCCCCACCCCCGGCCCCCCGCGGGACCCCCACCCCAACCCCCGCCCCCCAAACCCCCGCGGGACCCCCACCCCAACCCCAGCCCCCGCGGGACCCCCACCCCAACCCCCACCCCGCGGGACCCCGCGGGACCCCACCCCAACCCCAGCCCCCTGGGACCCCTGACCCCCACGGGACCCCCAGCCCCCATGGGACCCCCAAGCCCTGCGGGACCCCCAACCCCCCAACCCCAGCCCCCCTGGGACCCCCAACCCCTAGGGGACCCCCCAGCCCCCCAACTCCTGCACCTGGGACCCCCAAGCTGAGGGGATCCCAGTGCCTGGGACCCCCAACCCCCACGGGACCCCCAAGCTGAGGGACCCCGGTGCCCCCCACCCCCCCCCCCGCCCCCCGGGACCCCCGGGCTGAGGGACCCTGGTGCCTGGGACCCCCAACCCTCCCGGGATCCCCGGGACCCCTGAGCTGAGGGACCCGGTGCCCCCCACCCCCCCGGGACCCCCAGGCTGAGGGACCCGGTGCCCCCGCCCCCGGGACCCCCGGGACCCCCAGGCTGAGGGACCCCCGCCCTCCTGGGACCCCCAGGCTGAGGGACCCCGTGCCCCCCGCCCCCCCGGGACCCCCGGGCCCCCCGGGCTGAGGGACCCCCCGCCCCCCGGGACCCCGGGAACCCCCAGGCTGAGGGACCCGGTGCCCCCCGCCCCCCAACCCCTCCGGGACCCCCGAGCTGAGGGACCTGGTGCCCCCCACCCCCCGGGACCCCGGGCTGAGGGGACCCCCGTGCCCCCGCCCCCGGGACCCCCGGGCTGAGGGACCCCCGCCCCCCGGGCCCCCGGGCCCCCGGGCTGAGGGACCCCCGTGCCCCCTGCCCCCCCGCCCCCCCGCCCCCCGCCCCCCGGGCTGAGGGACCCCCGCCCCCCAGGGCCGGCGCAGCTGCAGCAGCTGGAGGACGGGGTCTTCGACATCCGGCTGTAGGTGGGTGGGGGGCGCCTGGACCCCCGCATCCCCCCACTTGGGGGGTCCCCTGCCCCACCCCCCCCACCCCAGACCCCAGGGTCCCCCCGGGTTGGGGGCCCCGCGTGCCGGGGTTCACCCCCCCCCCCCCCCATTTTCCGCAGGGTCCGGCTCTCCCTGACCCCGCGTGACCCCAGGACCGCCCCTCCCCCCCCCCAAAACACGGGGGGGGGGGTGTGGGGGCGCTTGGATCCTGGGTTTGGGGGGGGGGGGGGTTGGAGGGGGGGCAGCGCTTGTACCGTGGGAATAAACTGCGTGGGTCCGGCCACGGCTGCTGCAAGTGGGGGGCGCGGGGGGGGGTGGGGGGGGGGTCAGCAGGGGACCCCGGGATGGGGGGGGGGGGTCAGCAGGGGACCCCGGGATGGGGGGGGGGTAGGGGGTCAGCAGGGGTCAGCAGGGGTCAGCAGGGGTCAGCAGGAGACCCCGGGGTGGGGGAGGGGGGAGGGGGTCAGCAGGGGACCCCGGGATGGGGGGGGGGGGTCAGCAGGGGGTCAGCAGGGGACCCCGGGATGGGGGAGGGGTGTGGGGTGGGGTCAGCAGGGGACCCCGGGATGGGGGAGGGGGGGATGGGGGGTCAGCAGGGGTCAGCAGGGGACCCCGGGATGGGGGGGGGGTGGGGGTCAGCGAGGGGTCAGCAGGGGTCCCGCCGCCCAGGCCCCGCCCCTCATTAGCAGCTGCCGCTGATGAGCGCGAGGGGCCCAGCTGGGTCCCGGGGGGGGGAGGGCGAGGGGGGAGGGGTGTGGGGCGCTCGGACGCCGTGGGGCGGCGGCAGGACCTGGAGGTACGGGGGGGGGGGGGGGGCAGGGGGGTCGCTGTGGGGCGGGGGGGGGGGGGGGCTGTGAGACCCCCATCTGTGGGGCAGGTGCGGGGCGGCTGTGAGACCCCCGTGGGGTCGCTGTGGGGCAGCTGTGGGGCAGCTGTGGGGCAGACATGGCGGCTCTGTGGGGCTCCCGTCTGTGGGGCGGCTGTGAGAGCCCTGGGGGCTCCCTGTGGGGCTGGCTATGGGGCAGCTGTGGGGTGCCCGTGGGGCAGCTGTGGGGCGGCTGTGAGACCCCCGTGGGCTCGCTATGGGGCTCGCTGTGGGGCAGATATGGCGGCTCTGGAGGGCTCCCGTCTGTGGGGCGGCTGTGGGGTCTCCATGGGGCAGGTGTGGGGTCTCTATGGGGCCGGCTATGGGGCAGGTGTGGGGCCTCTATGGGGCAGGTGTGGGGTCTCTGTAGGGCCAGCTATGGGGCAGGTGTGGCCTCGCTATGGGGTCTCTATGGGGCAGGTGTGGGGTGTCTATGGGGTCGCTATGGGGCAGGTGTGGGGTCTCTATGGGGTCTCTATGGGGCAGGTGTGGGGTCTCTATGGGGTGTCTGTGGGGCCGGCTATGGGGCGGGTGTGGGGTCGCTATGGGGCAGGTGCGGGGTCTCTATGGGGTGTCTGTGGGGCCGGCTATGGGGCGGGTGTGGGGTCTCTATGGGGCAGGTGCGGGGTCTCTATGGGGCAGCTGTGGGGTCGCTATGGGGCAGCTGTGGGGTTGCTATGGGGTCTCTATGGGGCGGGTGTGGGGTGTCTATGGGGTCGCTATGGGGCAGGTGTGGGGCGCGCGCCGTGCGCGTGCCGGGGGGATGGTTGGGCGCGCGCGGGGCGGGGGGAAGGGAGGGGGAGGGGCGGGGCCGGCGCCGTGCGCGTGCCCGCGGCGGGGCGGGAGCTGCGGGAGCTGCGGGAGCGGCGGGGCCGGGGCCGGGGCAGGTACGGGGGGGGGGGGGGGTGGGGGAGGGGGGGATGGGGGGGTGATGGGGGTCCGGGGGGGGATGGGGGGTGCGGGGGGGGATGGGGGGGTGCAGGATGCGGGTGCCAGGGCGCGGATATTGGGGGGGGGGGGGGGTGCGGATTGGGGGGCTGGGGGGGAGGGGCGCGGCGTTGGGGAGGGGGGGGCCGGGGGGGCAGCAGAACGGGGGGAGGGGTGTGGGGGAGGGGGGATGCAGGACTGGGGGGGGGGGAGGGGGTGAGGTGCAGGATTGGGGTGGGGGGTGCAGGATGGGGGAGGGGCCAGGTTGGGGGGCGCAGGATTTGGGGGGGGGGGGTGCGGGGCTGGGGGTCGGGGGGGGGGAGGGGTGGGGTCGCATCCTTCCCCTCCCCCATCGCCGTCAGGGGTCTGGGGGGCCCTGCTGGGGGAGGGGCCGCATCCCGTCCCCCCCCCTCCCCCATTGCAGGGGTCTGGGGGCCGCCCCTCCCCCCTCCGGCCCCTCGAGCGGATTTGGGGGGCGCCCCTCCCCCCGCCCCCCCCCCCCCCGGCCGCTGCGGGCCCGGGGCCGCATCCAGCCCCACCCCGGGGTGCGGGGCCCGCGCGGGGCGTGCGACGCACACGCGTGTGCGCGGGGGCCGCTGGGCAGCGGGATCCCCACGGGCGCAGCGTCACCGGCCGGGGGGCCCCGCACACGCGTGTGCGCGAGTGCGCGCGCGGGTTCACACGTGTGCGCGTGCAGCATGCATGTGTGCACACGCGCGTGTGCGTGTGCAAGGGTGGGCTGCGGGGGGCTGCACGTGCGCGCGTGCGGGGCGTGTGCGTGTAACGCCGGCGCGCACACGTGTGTGCAAAAGGGGGGCGCACGCCTGTGCGCGTGAACGCGCGAGGGGTGTGCGTGCAAAAGCGGGGTGCGCACGAGCGGGTGCGGGTGCGTGTGCAGAACGGGGGGCACGTCAGCGTGCGTGTGCGTGGGGAGTGTGCGTGCTGCCCTGGGGCGCACACGCGTGTGCGTGTGTGCAAAGCCGGGGCGCACGTGGGGTGCACGAAGCTGGGGTGCACACGTGTCTGTGCACGAGAGCGCTCGCACGGGTGCGTGCGAGGCGGGGGCCGGGTACGCGCGCGTGTGTGTGCGCGCGCACACGTGTGCAGGGTGTTGCGTTGCGCGCACACGTGCGTGCGCGCCAGGCTGCGCGCACGCGTGTGCAGGCGTGTGCGCGGGCCCACGTGCACGTGGCTCCAGGCCTGCGCACGGTGGCGTGCGTGTGCGCGCACACAGGCGCGTGCGAGGCGGGCTGCGCGTGCAGGGGCGCGGGACTGGGGCACACGCGTGTGCAAGGCCGTGCGCACGCGCGTGCGCACACGCGGGGGTGCGGGGAGCGGGGCACACGCGTGTGCGAGGCCGTGTTCACGCTGGGGGGAGGGGTCTGGACCCCGACCCCCCCCCCCCCCCCCCAAGGTCGCCGCCTCCCCGTGACCTTCAGGCGCCCGCGGGGGCCCGGGCGCCCCCCTCCCCCGATAATTAATTAATTAATTAACTAACTAACGAACGCGGGGGGCGCCCGGGCCCCCCCCCCCCCCCGGGGTTTGGGGTGGGGGAGGGGGAGTCGCTGCTGCCCCCCCCCCCCCCCCCGCGCAGGTGCAGCGGTTGATGTGATTGGTAATTATGCGGCGCATGTTAACGAGCCCCGTTACCCAACGAGCCCCCCTCCCCCCCCCCCGGGGTTATAAATAACGCGGGGCCTCATTTGCATGATGGCGGCTCCCGGGTTGCCGCGGTGACCGGCATCGTCCCCCCCCACCCCCCACCCCAATCAGTGGGGTTAATTAGCGGGGTTGATAACGAGGTGGGGGGAGGGGCGGCGCGCGGCCCCCCCCCTGCTCCGCTCTCACGCGCTCTCCCCTCTCCCCCCCTCAGGCGCCCACCGGACCCCCCATGCGGCCGTGAGAGGACGGGGGCGGCCGGGCCCCCCCAGCGCCCCCCGACCCGCCGGCGCCATGACCTGGCCCCGCGCCGAGCAGCGCCCCGCGGCCGACCTGCGCCCCACGGCCGACCCACGCGCGATGGCCGACCCGGGGACGATGGCCGGCCCGGGCCCCCAGGACCATCTAGAGACCAAGGCCAACCAGGGCCCCGTGGCCAACCGAGGCCCCCAGGACCGTCTGGAGACCAAGGCCAACCAAGGCCCGATGGCCAACCGAAGCCCAATGGCCAACCAAGGCCTTCAAGACCATCTAGAGACCAAGGCCAGCCAAGGCCCGATGGCCAACCGAACCCTGATGGCCAACCAAGGCCTTCAAGACCATCTAGAGACCAAGGCCAGCCCAGGCCCCATGGCCAACCGAAGCCCGATGGCCAACCAAGGCTACCAGGACCATCTAGAGACCATGGCCAACCAAGACTCCATGGCCAACCGAGGCGCAATGGCCAACCAAGGCGCAATGGGCAACCAAAGCACGGCCAACCGAGGCCCCAGAGACCGTCTAGAGACTAAGGCCCGCCAAGGCCCGATGGCCAACCGAAGCCCAAGGGCCAACCGAGGCCCCCAGGACTGTCTAGAGGCCAAGGCCAACCAAGGCCCGATGGCCAACCGAAGCCCGATGGCCAACGGAATCCCGATGGCCAACCGAGGCCCCTCGGCCAACCAAAGCGTGCCCGACCAAGACCCCCGTGACTGCCTGGAGACCGAGGCCCGCCAAGGCCCCCCGGGCCCCCGGGGCCGTCTGGAAGCCGAGGCCGACCGAAGCCGCGCGGCGTCCCGCTCCCGCCGTCCCCCCGCGTGCGCGCGGCTGGGCTTGGCGCTGCTGGCGCTGGCGTCCCTGCTGCCTCCGCGGGCGGCGGGGGCGGCGCTGGAGTTCGGGGGCGCGCCGGGCCAGTGGGCGCGGTACGGGCGGTGGGCGCCGGGCGCGGGGGCGACGCTGAGCTTCAGCGTGAAGACCAACGTCTCGCGGGCGCTGCTGCTCTACCTGGACGACGGCGGCAACTGCGACTTCCTGGAGCTGCTGGTGGCCGAGGGCCGCCTGCGCCTGCGCTTCGCCATCGCCTGCGCCGAGCCCGCCACCGTGCAGCCCCCCGCCGCCGTCAGCGACGGCCGCTGGCACGCCGTGCGCCTCACCCGCAACGCGCGCGAGACGGCGCTGGCGCTGGACGGGGAGGCGCGGGCGGCCGCCGTGCGCTCCAAGCGCGCCGAGATGGCGGTGGCCAGCGACCTCTTCGTGGGCGGCATCCCGCCCGACGTGCGCCTCTCGGCGCTGACGCTCAGCACCGTCAAGTACGAGGCGCCGTTCCGCGGCTGGCTGGCCGACCTGCGCGTGGGCGGCGCGCCCGCCGCGCTGCTGGGCGCCCAGGGCGTGCGGGGCGAGGGCGAGGAGCGCTGCGCCCGCCACCCGCCCTGCGCCCACGGCGGCCGCTGCACCCTGCGCCGCGGGGAGCCCCGCTGCGACTGCGCCGGCACCGGCTTCCGCGGGCCCTTCTGCGCCGAAGGTGAGCGCGCCGCGGGGCGGGGGGGGGATGCGGCGTCCGGCGTCTCGGCGGCGCCGCGCCCTCGTGTTCCGCGTGTTTGCGCGGCCTCGTGTTTCTGCGTCGCTCGCGGCGCCGGCGTCCCCGCGGTTCCTGGCGCCTGCGGGGCGGCACGCGGCGCGGCTGCGCACTCGTGCTGCTCCCAGGCTGCGGCCCCCTCGGCGTCGCACGTTGTCCTCGCGGCGTCGCACGTCCCCGTCTGTGTCCTCGTGGTGTCGCACGTCCCCGTGTCTGCGTCCTCGCGGCGTCGCACGTCCCCGTGTCTGTGTCCTCATGGCGTCGCACGTCCCCGTGTCTGTGTCCTCGCGGTGTCGCACGTCCCCATGCTGTGTCCTCATGGCGTCGCACGTCCCCGTGTCTGTGTCCTTGTGGCATCGCACGTCCCCGTGCTGTGTCCTCGCGGTGTCGCACGTCCCCATGCTGTGTCCTCACGGCGTCGCACGTCCCCCTGTCTGTGCCCTCGTGGTGTCTCACATCCTCGTGCTGTGTCCTCACAGCATCACACGTCCCCGTGTCTGTGTCCTCGTGGCGTCGCACGTCCCCCTGTCTGCGTCCTTGTGGCATCGCACGTCCCCGTGTCTGTGTCCTCACGGCGTCGTGCGTCCCCGTGCTGTGTCCTCGCGGTGTTGCACGTCCCCGTGTCTGTGTCCTCGCGGCATCGCACGTCTCTCGTGCTGTGCCCTCGTGGCATTGCACGTCCCTGTGCTGTGCTCTTGTGCTGCCCCACGTCCTTGTGTCCTCATGGTGTCGCACGTCCTCGTGTTTTCACGGCGTCGTGCGTCTCCACGGCTGCGCTCTCGTGTTTCTCCACGTCCTGGTGTCTTTGCACGTCCTGGTGCCTTTGCACGTCCTCGTGTTTCTCCATCTCTTCGTGTCCTGCTGGCTTTGCACCGCCCTCCGTCTTTGCGCGTCCTCGTGCCCTTGCGTGTCCTCGTGCGGCGCTGCGGGGGCGGGGGGGGTTAACGGGCGGGGTCCCCGGGGGATCCCCCCGCTGGGGGGGAGGGGCGAGGTGGGGGTTTGGGGGCCCCTCAGCCGCGCACCGGGGCCGTCGCACACCCGCGCTTCCTCGTGCCCTCGCACGCCCTCGTGCCCTCGCACGCCCTTGTGCGGTTGTGTGGCCTGGTGCCCTCGCACGCCTCCGTGCCCCTGCCCGTCGCCACGCCCTCGCATGCCCTCGTGCCCTTGCACGCCCTCGTGCCCTCGCACGCCCTTGTGCAATCACACGCCCTCGTGCAATCGCACGCCCCCGCGCCCTTGCACGCCCTCGTGCGAGGCGCGGAGGCCTGGGTGATCCCCGGGCTGACGGCGGGGGCGGGGGGTGCCCCGGACGCCCGGGTCCCTCGTGCGAGACGACCCCTCGTGCGAGACGCCCCCCCCCCCCACGCGGGGGGACCCGCGACAGCCGGCGGCGTTGCCGTGGCGACAGCATCCTCCCAGGCCGGTTGCCGGCGCTGCGGTTGCCGTGGCGACGCCGGGGATGGGTTGCCGTGGCGATGCCGGGGCGGGTGACCCGTTGCCGTGGTGACGGCCGGGCCGCCTGTCTCCCTGGCGACGGTTGCCGGGGCGCGGCGCCGCGGGGATGCTCCGGCCGGCGCCGCATCCTTGAGGGGGGACGGGGCCCCTGCGGGCGCTGGGGGCGCCCCGCGGGGTGCAGTGGGGTGCTATGGGGTGCCCCATGGGGGGCAGGGGCCCTGTGGGGTGCAGTGGGGCGCAGTGGGGTGCCCCATATCTGTGGGGTGTCCCATGGGGGGCAGGGACCCTGTGGGGCGCTGTGGGGTGCCCCGTGGGGTGCGGGGTGCAGTGGGGTGCCCCATGGGGGGCAGGGACCCTGTGGGGGTGCAATGGGGTGCCCCATAGATTGCTGTGGGGCACTGTGGGGTGCAGGGTGCTCTGGGGCGCTGTGGGGTGCAGTGGGGCGCTGTGGGGTGCCCCATGGGGCACAGGGTCCCTGTGGGGTGCAGTGGGGTGCCCCTCGGGGTGCTGGGTGCTATGGGGTGCCCCACGGGGGGCAGGGTCCCTGTGGGGTGCTGTGGGGCGCAGTGGGGTGCCCCTCAGGTGTGGGGTGCTGTGGGGTGCCCCATGGGGGGCAGGGTCCCTGTGGGGCACAGGCAGGGCGCTATGGGGCACTGTGGGGTGCAGGGTGCTGTGGGGTGCCCCATAGGGTGCCCCGTGGGGTGCACAGTCTCTATGGGGTGCACTATTGGGGGGCAGGGTCCCTGTGGGGTGCCCCATAGATTGCTGTGGGGCACTGTGGGGTGCAGGGTGCTCTGGGGCGCAGCGGGGTGCCCCACAGGGTGCAGGGTCCCTGTGGGGTGCAGTGGGGTGCCCCATGGGGTGCTATGGGGCGCAGAGGGGCGCAGCGGGGTGCCCCATATCTGTGGGGTGCCCCATGGGGTGCAGGGTCCCTGCGGGGTGCTGTGGGGTGCTATGGGGCACAGAGGGGCGCAGCGGGGTGCCCCATATCTGTGGGGTGCCCCATGGGGCACAGGGTCCCTGCGGGGTGCTGTGGGGTGCCCCACGGGGTACTGTGGGGCGCAGCGGGGTGCCCCATGGGGTGCAGGGTCCCTGTGGGGCGCAGTGGGGCGCAGTGGGGCGCCGCGTGGGCTGCGAGGGGCGTGCAAGGGCGTGCAAACCCCGCCCCCCCCCCCCCCAACACCTCACGGGGCGTGCAAACGGCACCGGGGCGTGCAAACCCCTCCCCTCCCCGCCGTGCGCCGCCCCCCCCCCCCCCCCGTGCGACACAACCGCTGTGCGGGACCCCCCTCCCCTCCCCCCTCCCCTCCCCCCCGCCTCCCAGGGTGCTGGGGACGCCGTGGGGGTGGGGGTGGGGTCTGTGCACGAGGACGCACGAGGCTCCCGCTCACTAACGCCTCTGCCCTTCCCCCCCGCCGCCCGCCCCCCCCCCGGGACCCCCAGAGGAAGAACCCGCGGTGGAAGGTGAGCGGGGCGCGCGAGGGGGGAGGGGCGGGCGTGCGAGGCGTGCGGGCGTGCGAGGCGTGCGAGGCGTGCGAAGCCCGGCGTCGCGCCTGCAGCTGGGGCGGGGGAGGGGCAGCGCGCGGCTGGGCCGTCGTGCGAAGGGCGGGGGAGGGGCGCGGGGGGGGGGGGGGAGGGGCGCGGGAGCTGCGGCCTCGTGCGGGGCTCGGCCCTCGTGCACGGCTCGTGCGGGGCACGCGCCCGCGGCCACGCCCTTCCCCCCCGACTTCCGGCCGCTCGGCGTGACGTCACTGCCCGGACAGCCCAATAGGAAGGCAGGCAGGGAAAGAGGGGCGTGGTCGGCAGTGGGGGGGCGGGGCTATGCAAACGAAGCGGCGCCGGCAGCCAATGGGGAGCGGGGAGGCGGCTGCCGGCGATTGGGCGGGCGCCGCGCGAGGGGGCGGGGTCCCCGCGCGAGGGGCGCCCCTCCCCCCGCGCCCCCCCCCCCACCTCCGTGTCTCATCCCCTCCCCCACCCGCACCCGCCCCGCACCCCCGGCTTTTCCCCCCAAAAAAAAAAAAAAAAAAAACCGCAAAAAAGGGGAAAAACCCGCGGGAAGGCGGCGGGGGGGAGGGGCCGCCCCTCCCCCCCGCCTGTCCCCGCCCCCGCCCCTCCCCCCCGGCATCCCCGATGCCGTCACAAGTTCAAACGCGTTTGGGTTGTGACGGGCCCGCGCGCGGCCCCTCCCCCCCCCCCGCCCCTCCCCCGCCCGTTCGCTCCGGTGCCGCTCGGGGTTGGGGTTCGCGGTGCCCCCCCCGCCCCGCCCCCCCGCGCCGCCCCCGCGCCGCCCCCGGTCCGTTCTCTTCCCACATTTTCCGTTTTTTTCCACATTTCCCATTTTTTTTTCACACATTTTCCGTTTTTTTCCCCCACATTTCCCGTTTTTTTCCGCACATTTCCCCTTTTTTTCCCCGCATTTCCTGGTTTTTTTTCCTGCATTTCCCATTTTTCTCCCACATTTCCTGGTTTTTTTTTCCCATATTTTCTGTTTTTTTCCCACATTTTCCATTTTTTTCCCTGCATTCTCTGGTTTTTTTTCTACATTTTCAATTTTTTTCCCCACATTTCCCATTTTTTTTCCCACATTTCCCATTTTTCCCCACATTTCCCATTTTTTTTCCCCACGTTTTTGGTTTTTTCCCCACATTTCCCCTTTTTTCTGCCACATTTCCCATTTTTCCCCACATTTCCCATCTTTCCCGCATTTCCCGTTCTGTTCCTTTTCATCACTTCAGCTTTTTTTGTTCTTTCCCCTTTTTCCTTGGT
Source organism: Otis tarda (assembly GCA_026413225.1). Taxonomy (NCBI): domain Eukaryota; kingdom Metazoa; phylum Chordata; class Aves; order Otidiformes; family Otididae; genus Otis; species Otis tarda. The sequence continues at coordinate 278,472 of CM048589.1, forward strand.
TTGGCCTTTTTTCAATTTTTTTTCCCACCTTTTTTATTTTTTCCCCCATTTTATGTTCTTTTCCCGCCTTTTTTTTCCGTTCTCTTCCTGCTGGTTTTTCTTTTCCCGCCTTTTTTACTTTTCCCGCCTTTTTACTTTTTCCCGCCTTTTTTACTTTTTCCCGCCTTTTTACTTTTCCCGCCTTTTTTCCCTTTCTTTCCCCGTTTTCCCCATTCCCACCCTTCCCCTCGTTCCGTTCATCCCTTTCCCTTTTTCCCCTTTTTCCCCTTTTCCCCCTTTCCCCCTTTCCCCCCTTTCCCCCCTTTTCCCCCTTTTTCCCCCTTTTTCCCCTTTTTCCCCTTTTCCCCCTTTTTCCCTTTTTCCCTTTTTTCCCTTTTTCCTTTTCCCCTTTTTCCCTTTTCCCCCTTTTTCCCTTTTTCCCTTTTCCCTTTTTCCCATTTTCCCCTTTTTCCCCTTTTTCCCCTTTTTCCCTTTTTCCCTTTTCCCCCCCTTTTTCCCCTTTTCCCCCTTTTCCCCTTTTCCCCCTTTTTTCCCTTTCCCCCTTTTCCCCTTTTCCCCCTTTTTCCCTTTTCCCCTTTTTTCCCTTTTCCCCTTTTCCCCTTTTCCCCTTTTCCCCCTTTTTCCCTTTTCCCCCCTTTTCCCCCTTTCCCCCTTTCCCCTTTTCCCCTTTTCCCCTTTCCCCTTTCCGCTCGTCCCCGTTTGCCCCGTTCGTTCCGTTCGCTTTCACTTTCCCCGTGCCGGCGTTTCTGCTCCCCGCCGCGAGGCCTCGCGCCGCCCCGCGCTTTCCCCCGTTGCCGATTTGTTTGGATTTCTTTGTTTCACTCCCGCCGACCGCCTCGCCCTTTCAAAAATTCCTTTCCCTTTTTTTTGGATATTTTTTGTTTTTTTTTTTTTAAGTTCCTGTCGCTTCCATTCACCGTTTTCGGTTTTTTTCACTCGCTTTCCCTTTTTTGGACGCTTTTCCCTTTTTTTTTGGTTCGTTCCCGTTTTTCCCGCTCCGACGGACGACCCCGCGCTCCCCTTCCCGTTTTGACGCCTTTGGCTTCTCGCCGCCCCCCTTCTCTCCCCTCCCCCGCTCGCTCCCCCCCCTTTCCCTTCCCCTCCCCCCCTTTCCCTTCCCCTCCCCCCACTTTCCCTTTCTCCCCTCCGGCTTTGGCTCCGCCCCCCAGGCCCCGCCCACCTGCGAGTCACCGGCCAAGGTAATGACGCGCCCCTCCCCCCGCGTCCGCCGTCGGGCCCCCCTCCCCCCCCCCCCCGCGCCATCGCCATCGTCACCCTCGCCATCGTCATCGCCGCGTCATCGCACGTCGCCCCGCCCCTCCCCCCACATCGTGCCTGTGGCTCCTGCGACACGGGGGGGGGGGGGGGGGGGGGGGGCGGGGGCGGGGGAGGGGCGGGCACCTCGCACGGGGATGGGGGGAGGGGGGCGGGGGGAGGGGCGGCTCCTGGCGCGGGCGCCCCAGGGGAGCGTGCGAGCGCGGCCCCTCGCACGAGGACCCGAGGGTCCCCTTGCACGGACGCCGGCGGGGCCGTGCGAGTGCAGCGCTTTGCACGAGGACCCTTGGGTGGGGGGGACACACACACACAGCCTCGCACGGGGGCCCCCCGCGCCTTCGCACGCGCGCGTGCCCCGCCCTGACGCCCGCCCCTCCCCCAGGGCCCGCCGAGGTCGCCGAGGGGGGCCCGGCCGCGACGCCGGCGAGGTCCAGCAGGCGACGAAAGGTCAGTGAGGGCCCGCGGCGCACGCCCGGCCTCGCACGCCCGGCCTCGCACGCCCGGCCTCGCACGCCCGGCCTCGCACGCCCAGCCTCGCACGCCCAGTCGCACACGCGCGCGCGCCACCCGCCCGCGGCCCCCTGCGGCGCGACGGCCCGGGGCGCGGTGCCGGTGCGAGGCCCCCGCGCAAAACCCTCGTGCGAGGGGCGGTTGCTGCGAGGTCCCGGTGCGAGGTCCCCGTGGCAGTGTCCTCGTGCGAGGCCCCGGTGCCAAGTCCCCGTGCAAGGGGCAGTTGCTGCATGACCTCAGTGCGAGATCCCCGTTGCCAGGATCCTCGTGCAAGATCCTGGTGCGAGGTCCCCGTGCAAGGTCCCCGTTGCCGAGGCCCCCCGTGCGAGGTCCCCGTGCGCGGTCCCTGGTGCGAGGTCCCCGTGCGCAGTCGGTGATGCGTCCCTGTGGCCAGCTGACGGGCGGTCCTTGTGCGAGGTCCCCGTGCGGGGTCCCCGTGCACGGTGGCTGACACGCGATCCCCGTGCGCAATCCCCGTGCACGTCCCCGTGCGTCCCGGTGTGCGGTTGGTGCACGGTCGGTGACCCGCCCAGAACACGGCGGCTGACGTGCGATCCCCGTGCGTCCCCGTGTGCGGTTGGTGGTGCGTCCCTGTGCCCGGTGCTGATGCACAGTCCCCGTGCGTCCCCGTGCGCGGTCGGTGCGGTGTCCCCGTGCCTGGCGCTGACGCGCGGTCCCCGTGTGTCCCCGTGCTCAGTTGGTGCGCGGTCGGCGGCGCGTCCCCGTGTGCGATCCCTGTGTGTGGTTGGCGGCAGCGTGCCCGTGCCCGCTGGCTGACGCGCGGTCCCCGTGTGCGATCCCCGTGTGCGATCCCCGTGCGCGATCCCCGTGCGCGGTCGGTGCACGGTCGGCAGTGTCCCCCCGTGTGCGATCCCCGAGCGCGGTCGGTGCGCGGTCGGCGGCGTCCCCCCGTGCCCGCCGGCTGACGCGCGGTCCCCGTGTGCGATCCCGGTGTGCGATCCCCGTGTGTCCCCGTGCGCGATCCCCATGTGCGATTCCCCAGCGCGGTCGGCGCGCGGTCAGCGGTGCATCCCCCCCGTGCCCGGTGCTGACGCGCAGTCCCTGTGTGCGATCCCCGTGCGCGATCCCCATGCGGAGTCGGTGCGCGGTCGGCGGTGCATCCCCGTGTGCGATCCCCGTGCACGGTCGGTGCGCGATCCCCGTGCGCGATCCCCGTGTGCGATCCCCGTGTGCGATCCCCGTGCGTGGTTGGTGCGCGATCCCCGTGCGTGGTCCCCGTGTGCGATCCCGGTGTGCGATCCCCGTGTGTCCCCGTGTGTGATCCCCATGTGCGATCCCTGTGTGCGATCCCTGTGTGCGATCCCCGTGCGCGATCCCCGTGCGTGATCCCCGTGTGCAATCCCCGTGTGCGATCCCCGTGCGCGATCCCCGTGCGCGATCCCCGTGTGCGATCCCCGTGCGCGGTCCCCGTGCGCGATCCCCGTGTGCGATCCCCGTGCGCGATCCCCGTGCGCGGTCGGTGCGCGATCCCCGTGTGCGATCCCCGTGTGTCCCCGTGTGTGATCCCCATGTGCGATCCCCGTGCACGGTCGGTGCGTGATCCCCGTGCGCGATCCCCGTGCGCGGTCGGTGCGCGGTTGGCGGTGCATCCCCGTGCGCGATCCCCGTGCGCGATCCCCGTGCGCGGTCGGTGCGCGGTTGGCGGTGCATCCCCGTGTGCGATCCCCGTGCGCGATCCCCGTGCGCGGTCGGTGCGCGGTTGGCGGTGCATCCCCGTGCGCGATCCCCGTGCGCGATCCCCGTGCGCGGTCGGTGCGCGGTTGGCGGTGCATCCCCGTGTGCGATCCCCGTGCGCGATCCCCGTGCGCGGTCGGTGCGCGGTTGGCGGTGCATCCCCGTGTGCGATCCCCGTGCGCGATCCCCGTGCGCGGTCGGTGCGCGGTTGGCGGTGCATCCCCGTGCGCGATCCCCGTGCGCGATCCCCGTGCGCGGTCGGTGCGCGATCCCCGTGTGTGATCCCCGTGCGCGATCCCCGTGCGCGATCCCCGTGCGCGGTCGGTGCGCGGTTGGCGGTGCATCCCCGTGCGCGATCCCCGTGCGCGGTTGGTGCGCGATCCCCGTGCGTGGTCCCCGTGTGCGATCCCCGTGCGCGGTCGGTGCGCGGTTGGCGGTGCATCCCCGTGCGCGATCCCCGTGCGCGGTCGGTGCGCGGTGGGCGCGCGGTGGGCGGCGCCCCCCCCCCCGTGCCCGGTGCTGACGCGCGGTCCCCGCAGGCGGCGCGGAGTACGTGGCCACGTTCCGGGGCGAGGAGTTCTTCAGCTACGAGGCGGCGCGCGGCGCGGCGCAGAGCAGCGCGGACGAGCTGGCGCTGTCGTTCCGCACGCGGCGCCGCAGCGGGCTGCTGCTGCACACGGGCCGCGCCGCCGACGTGCTGAGCCTGGCGCTGAAGGGCGGCGCCGTCTGGCTCGTCATCAACCTGGGCTCGGGCGCCTTCGAGGCGCTGGTGGAGCCGGTCAACGGCCGCTTCGACGACGACGGCTGGCACCACGTGCGCGTCACACGCACGCTGCGGCAGGTACGGCCCCGCCCGCCGCGGGGTGCCGGGCGCCGCCCGGCTGGGGGCACTGGGAGCAATGGGAGCAATGGGAGCGCTGGGCGCGGCCCAGCTGGGGGCACTGGGAGCACTGGGAGAGCTCAGCACCTTGGTCAGCGACACAACTGGGAGCAATGGGAGCACTGGGAGCAATGGGCGCAGCACAGCTGGGAGCACTGGGAGCAATGGGAGCGCTGGGCGCGGCACAGCTGGGGGCACTGGGAGCACTGGGAGAGCTCAGCACCTTGGTCAGCGACACAACTGGGAGCAATGGGAGCGCTGGGCGCGGCACAGCTGGGGGCACTGGGAGCAATGGGAGCAATGGGCGCGGCCCAGCTGGGGGCACTGGGAGAGCTCAGCGCCTTGGTCAGCGACACAACTGGGAGCAATGGGAGCACTGGGAGCAATGGGAGCGCTGGGTGCGGCCCAGCTGGGGGCACTGGGAGAGCTCAGCGCCTTGGTCAGCGACACAACTGGGAGCAATGGGAGCACTGGGAGCAATGGGAGAGCTGGGCGCGGCCCAGCTGGGGGCACTGGGAGCACTGGGAGAGCTCAGCGCCTTGGTCAGCGACACAACTGGGAGCAATGGGAGCACTGGGAGCAATGGGCGCAGCACAGCTGGGAGCACTGGGAGCAATGGGAGCGCTGGGCGCGGCACAGCTGGGGGCACTGGGAGCACTGGGAGAGCTCAGCGCCTTGGTCAGCGACACAACTGGGAGCAATGGGAGCACTGGGAGCAATGGGCGCGGCACAGCTGGGGGCACTGGGAGCAATGGGAGCAATGGGCGCAGCCCAGCTGTGGGCACTGGGAGCACTGGGAGAGCTCAGCACCTTGGTCAGCGACACAACTGGGAGCAATGGGAGCACTGGGAGCAATGGGCGCAGCACAGCTGGGAGCACTGGGAGCAATGGGAGCGCTGGGCGCGGCCCAGCTGGGAGCACTGGGAGCAATGGGAGCGCTGGGCGCCGCCCGGCTGGGGGCACTGGGAGCAATGGGAGCAATGGGAGCGCTGGGCGCGGCCCAGCTGGGGGCACTGGGAGAGCTCAGTGCCTTGGTCAGCGACACAACTGGGAGCACTGGGAGCAATGGGAGAGCTGGGTGCGGCCCAGCTGGGGGCACTGGGAGCACTGGGAGAGCTCAGCACCTTGGTCAGCGACACAACTGGGAGCAATGGGAGCACTGGGAGCAATGGGAGCGCTGGGCGCGGCCCAGCTGGGGGCACTGGGAGAGCTCAGCGCCTTGGTCAGCGACACAACTGGGAGCAATGGGAGCACTGGGAGCAATGGGCGCGGCACAGCTGGGGGCACTGGGAGCAATGGGAGCAATGGGAGCGCTGGGCGCGGCACAGCTGGGGGCACTGGGAGCAATGGGAGCAATGGGAGCGCTGGGCGCGGCACAGCTGGGGGCACTGGGAGCACTGGGAGAGCTCAGCGCCTTGGTCAGCGACACAACTGGGAGCAATGGGAGCACTGGGAGCAATGGGCGCGGCACAGCTGGGGGCACTGGGAGCAATGGGAGCGCTGGGCGCGGCCCAGCTGGGGGCACTGGGAGCACTGGGAGCAATGGGAGCGCTGGGTGCGGCCCAGCTGGGGGCACTGGGAGCACTGGGAGAGCTCAGCACCTTGGTCAGCGACACAACTGGGAGCAATGGGAGCACTGGGAGCAATGGGCGCAGCACAGCTGGGAGCACTGGGAGCAATGGGAGCGCTGGGCGCGGCCCAGCTGGGGGCACTGGGAGCACTGGGAGCAATGGGAGAGCTGGGCGCGGCCCAGCTGGGGGCACTGGGAGCACTGGGAGAGCTCAGCGCCTTGGTCAGCGACACAACTGGGAGCAATGGGAGCACTGGGAGCTGGGCGCGGCACAGCTGGGGGCACTGGGAGCAATGGGAGCGCTGGGTGCGGCCCAGCTGGGGGCACTGGGAGCACTGGGAGAGCTCAGCACCTTGGTCAGCGACACAACTGGGAGCAATGGGAGCACTGGGAGCAATGGGAGCGCTGGGCGCGGCCCAGCTGGGGGCACTGGGAGCACTGGGAGAGCTCAGCACCTCAGTCAGCAGCACAGCTGGGAGCACTGGGAGCACTGGGAGCACTGGGTGCAGCCCAGCTGGGGGCGATGGGAGCACATTCAGCACCTTGGTCAGCGACACAACTGGGAGCAATGGGAGCACTGGGAGCACTGGGCGCGGCCCAGCTGGGGGCACTGGGAGCACTGGGAGAGCTCAGCACCTTGGTCAGCGACACAACTGGGAGCACTGGGAGCACTGGGAGCACTGGGCGCAGCACAGCTGGGGGCACTGGGAGCAATGGGAGCAATGGGCGCAGCCCAGCTGTGGGCACTGGGAGCACTGGGAGAGCTCAGCACCTTGGTCAGTGACACAACTGGGAGCAATGGGAGCACTGGGAGCAATGGGCGCAGCACAGCTGGGAGCACTGGGAGCAATGGGAGCGCTGGGCGCGGCCCAGCTGGGAGCACTGGGAGCAATGGGAGCGCTGGGCGCCGCCCGGCTGGGGGCACTGGGAGCAATGGGAGCAATGGGAGCGCTGGGCGCGGCCCAGCTGGGGGCACTGGGAGCACTGGGAGAGCTCAGCACCTCGGTCAGCAGAACAGCTGGGAGCACTGGGAGCACTGGGAGCAATGGGAGAGCTGGGCGCGGCCCAGCTGGGGGCACTGGGAGAGCTCAGCGCCTTGGTCAGCGACACAACTGGGAGCAATGGGAGCACTGGGAGCAATGGGAGCGCTGGGCGCGGCCCAGCTGGGGGCACTGGGAGCACTGGGAGAGCTCAGCGCCTTGGTCAGCGACACAACTGGGAGCAATGGGAGCACTGGGAGCAATGGGCGCAGCACAGCTGGGAGCACTGGGAGCACTGGGCGCGGCCCAGCTGGGAGCACTGGGAGAGCTCAGCACCTTGGTCAGTGACACAGCTGGGAGCACTGGGAGCACTGGGAGCAATGGGCGCGGCACAGCTGGGGGCACTGGGAGCAATGGGAGCAATGGGCGCAGCCCAGCTGTGGGCACTGGGAGCACTGGGAGAGCTCAGCACCTTGGTCAGCGACACAACTGGGAGCAATGGGAGCACTGGGAGCAATGGGCGCAGCACAGCTGGGAGCACTGGGAGCAATGGGAGCGCTGGGCGCGGCCCAGCTGGGAGCACTGGGAGCAATGGGAGCGCTGGGCGCCGCCCGGCTGGGGGCACTGGGAGCAATGGGAGCAATGGGAGCGCTGGGCGCGGCCCAGCTGGGGGCACTGGGAGAGCTCAGTGCCTTGGTCAGCGACACAACTGGGAGCACTGGGAGCAATGGGAGCGCTGGGTGCGGCCCAGCTGGGGGCACTGGGAGCACTGGGAGAGCTCAGCACCTTGGTCAGCGACACAACTGGGAGCAATGGGAGCACTGGGAGCAATGGGAGCGCTGGGTGCGGCCCAGCTGGGGGGACTGGGAGAGCTCAGCGCCTTGGTCAGCGACACAACTGGGAGCAATGGGAGCACTGGGAGCAATGGGCGCGGCACAGCTGGGGGCACTGGGAGCAATGGGAGCAATGGGAGCGCTGGGCGCGGCACAGCTGGGGGCACTGGGAGCAATGGGAGCAATGGGAGCGCTGGGCGCGGCACAGCTGGGGGCACTGGGAGCACTGGGAGAGCTCAGCACCTTGGTCAGCGACACAACTGGGAGCAATGGGAGCACTGGGAGCAATGGGCGCGGCACAGCTGGGGGCACTGGGAGCAATGGGAGCGCTGGGCGCGGCCCAGCTGGGGGCACTGGGAGCACTGGGAGCAATGGGAGCGCTGGGCGCGGCCCAGCTGGGGGCACTGGGAGCACTGGGAGAGCTCAGCACCTTGGTCAGCGACACAACTGGGAGCAATGGGAGCACTGGGAGCAATGGGCGCAGCACAGCTGGGAGCACTGGGAGCAATGGGAGCACTGGGCGCGGCCCAGCTGAGAGCAATGGGAGCACTGGGAGCAATGGGAGCGCTGGGCGCGGCCCAGCTGGGAGCACTGGGTGCATTCAGCACCTTGGTCAGCGACACAACTGGGAGCACTGGGAGCAATGGGCGCAGCCCAGCTGGGAGCAATGGGAGCACTGGGAGCACTGGGCGCGGCACAGCTGGGAGCACTGGGAGCGTTCAGCACCTTGGTCAGCGACACAACTGGGAGCACTGGGAGCAATGGGAGCGCTGGGTGCGGCCCAGCTGGGGGCACTGGGAGCACTGGGAGAGCTCAGCACCTTGGTCAGCGACACAACTGGGAGCAATGGGAGCACTGGGAGCAATGGGAGAGCTGGGCGCGGCCCAGCTGGGGGCACTGGGAGAGCTCAGCGCCTTGGTCAGCGACACAACTGGGAGCAATGGGAGCGCTGGGCGCGGCACAGCTGGGAGCACTGGGAGCAATGGGAGCGCTGGGCGCGGCCCAGCTGGGAGCACTGGGAGAGCTCAGCACCTTGGTCAGCGACACAACTGGGAGCACTGGGAGCAATGGGAGAGCTCAGCGCCTCAGTCAGCAGCACAGCTGGGAGCACTGGGAGCACTGGGAGCACTGGGTGCAGCCCAGCTGGGAGCGATGGGCACATTCAGCACCTTGGTCAGCGACACAACTGGGAGCAATGGGAGCACTGGGAGCACTGGGCGCGGCCCAGCTGGGGGCACTGGGAGAGCTCAGCGCCTTGGTCAGCGGCACAACTGGGAGCACTGGGAGCACTGGGAGCACTGGGCGCAGCACAGCTGGGAGCACTGGGAGCACTGGGCGCGGCCCAGCTGGGAGCACTGGGAGAGCTCAGCACCTTGGTCAGTGACACAACTGGGAGCAATGGGAGCAATGGGAGAGCTCAGCGCCTCGCCCAGCAGAACAGCTGGGAGCACTGGGAGCACTGGGTGCAGCCCAGCTGGGAACAATGGGAGCACTGGGAGCAATGGGCGCAGCACAGCTGGGAGCACTGGGAGCACTGGGCGCGGCCCAGCTGGGAGCACTGGGAGAGCTCAGCACCTTGGTCAGTGACACAACTGGGAGCACTGGGAGCACTGGGTGCAGCACAGCTGGGAACAATGGGAGCACTGGGAGCAATGGGCGCAGCACAACTGGGAGCAATGGGAGCACTGGGCGCGGCCCAGCTGAGAGCAATGGGAGCACTGGGAGCACTGGGTGCAGCCCAGCTGGGAGCACTGGGTGCATTCAGCACCTTGGTCAGCGACACAACTGGGAGCAATGGGCACGGCCCAGCTGGGAGCAATGGGAGCACTGGGAGCAATGGGCGCAGCACAGCTGGGAGCAATGGGAGCTTTCAGCACCTTGGTCAGCAATGCAACTGGGAGCAATGGGAGTGCTGGGCGCAGCACAGCTGGGAGCACTGGGAGCAATGGGAACGCTGGGCGCGGCCCAGCTGGGAGCACTGGGAGAGCTCAGCACCTTGGTCAGCGACACAACTGGGAGCAATGGGAGCGCTGGGCAGGGCCCAACTGGGAGCAATGGGAGAGCTCAGCACCTTGGTTGGGAACACAACTGGGAGCAATGGGAGCACTGGGTGCGGCCCAGCTGGGAGCAATGGGAGCACTGGGAGCAATGGGCGCAGCACAGCTGGGAGCACTGGGAGCACTGGGCACGGCCCAGCTGGGGGCAATGGGAGCAATGGGAGCACTGGGCACAGCCCAGCTGGGAGCAATGGGCGTGGCCCAACTGGGAGCACTGGGAGCAATGGGAGCAATGGGCGTGGGCCAACTGGGAGCAATGGGAGCAATGGGCGCAGCCCAGCTGGGGGCAATGGGAGCAATGGGAGCACTGGGCCCAGCTGGGAGCAATGGGAGCGTTCAGCACCTTGGTCAGCGACACAACTGGGAGCACTGGGAGCACTGGGAGCAATAGGCATGGCCCAGCTGAGAGCACTGGGAGTGATGGGCATGGCCCAACTGGGAGCCTTGGGCACAGCCCAACTGGGGGCACTGGGAGCGATGGGCATGGCCCAACTGGGAGCACTGGGAGCAATGGGAGAGCTCAGCAGCTTGGTCAGCAACACAACTGGGAGCAGTGGGAGCAATGGGAGCACTGGGCACAGCCCATCTAGGAGCACTGGGCGTGGCCCAACTGGGAGTACTGGGAGCGCTGGGCACAGCCCATCTGGGAGCAATGGGAGCGCTGGTCGACTGCCCAACTGGGAGCACTGGGCATGGCCCATCTGGGAGTGATGGGAGCACTGGGCACAGTCCAACTGGGAGCAATGGGAGTCTTGGTCAGTGACCCAACTGGGAGTCCTGGGAGGCTTGGTCAACTACTAAACTGGGAGTACTGGGAATACTGGGCACAGCCCCGCTGGGAGCGATGGGAGCGTTCAGCACCTTGGTCAGCGACACAACTGGGAGCAATGGGCGTGGCCCAACTGGGAGCACTGGGAGCAATGGGAGCGCTGGGCAGGGCCCAAATGGGAGCACTGGGAGTGATGGGAGCCCTGGGCACGGCCCAGCTGGGAGCACTGGGAGAGCTCAGCACCTTGGTCAGCGACACAGCTGGGAGCAATGGGCGTGGCCCAACTGGGAGCACTGGGAGCACTGGGCATGGCCCAACTGGGAGCACTGGGAGCAATAGGCATGGCCCAGTTGAGAGCACTGGGAGTGATGGGCATGGCCCAACTGGGAGCCTTGGGCACAGCCCAACTGGGGGCACTGGGAGCGATGGGCATGGCCCAACTGGGAGCACTGGGCATGGCCCAACTGGGGGCACTGGGAGCGATGGGCATGGCCCAACTGGGAGCACTGGGCGTGGCCCAACTGGGAGCAGTGGGGCCCCTCCCCCAACGGGCGCCCCGGGCGCCGGGGCCCCCCGAGCCGTGACGTGTGGGGGGAGGGGCGGTGCCCGCGCGCCCCCCCGCTAACGACTTCTCTGCTTCTCTCCCCCGAAAGGTGGGCGCAGCCCCTCCCCCCGCGCCGCCACCCCCTCCTCGTACAACGCCCCCCCCCCCACAACCCCCCCACCTCCCCCCAACCCCCCCCCAACCTCGTGCGACACCCCCTCCGTGTGTGTGCGCGTGCGACACGACTAACACGCTTCCCGCCGCCGGGGGCCCCCCCTCACTAACCTCCCCGCCCCCACTAATCCCGGGGGGCCCCCCCGACCCCCCCCACCCCCCGACCCCCCCCAGCCCCCCCCGGTGCCCGTCGGTCACTGTCGCTGTTTCTGTCCCTCGGCGCCGGCGCAGCACGCGGGGATCGGCCACGCCATGGTAAACGCGCCCCCCGCGCCCCCCCCCCCCCCCGCGCCCCCCCCCCCCCCGCGCGGGGCAGACCCCCCCCAAACCCCTCCCCCCCCCCCCCCCGCCCCCGCCGGATCCGGCTGCTTTCTCCCCCAAACCCCTCCCGGGTGGGGGGAGGGGGGGGGGGTGTTGGTTTGTTTTCTCGGGGGGGGAGGGGGGGGGGAGCAAACCGCGTTTTGGGGCGAATTCCTGAGATTTTGGGCAATTCCGCCCCGCCCCCCCCCCCGGCGCCAAATCCGGCTGCTTTCTCCCCAGAATCCCTCCCGGGGGGGGGAAATTTGAATTTTTTGTCTCTCGAGGGGGCGGGGCCGGGTGCCAAACCGCCCCCTCCCCCGCTTTGGGGCGAATTCCCGGGATTTTGGGCAACGGGGCGCCGCCCGCCGGGGCCCGGGGGGGGGGCGGGGGTCCAAACGGCCCCTTTTGGGGTGAATTCCGGGGGTTTTGGGGTCCCGCGGCCCAGCCCCCGCTGCTCAGACCGGCCCTTCCCCCCCCCAAATCCCAGTTTACCCAGTAGGGCTGCGGGGGGGGGGGGGGACCCCCCATTTTGGGGCGATTTCCTGGGGTTTTGGGCCGCGCGTGCCCCCCCTCCCCCGCGATCGGCGTTTGCAGGTCAGAGGTCAGGCCCCCTCCCCCCCCCCCCCGGGATCGGGCCCGCTGCCGGAGCCCTCGCACGCCCTCGCACGCCCTCGCACGCCTTCGCACGCCCTCGCACGGCTTCGCACGACTCACTAACACCGCGCCCCCCTCCCTCCCCCCACCCATGGGTGCCGCCGGCGGAGCAGCGGGGCCGGCGCGCACGAGGGTGCCGGCGCGGGACACGCGTGTGCGCGCGCACGAGCGTGCGTTGGTGCGAGGTGCCCCCCGCACCAGCGCGGGGTCCGGGCTGGGCCGTGAGCGCTTGCGCACGCGCGTGCGTCGGTGCGAGGCCTGCGCTGGGGCGTGCGAGCGAGCGCGCACGACGCGTGCTGGCAGCCGTGTGCGCGTGCTCACACGCGTGTGCAAGCTGCGTGTGCGGCTGCCCCCCTCCCTCCCGGGGCCCCGCTGCTCCCGCCGCCCCCGCATGCACGGCCCCTCGCACGCCCTCGCACGCCCCTGCACGCCGTCGCACGCCCTCGCACGCCCTCGCACGCCCTCGCACGCCCTCGCACGCCCCTGCACGCCGTCGCACGCCCTCGCACGCCCTCGCACGCGCGCGCGGCCCCCACTAACGGCCGTTTTTCTGTCGGAGCTTGGTTCCGTCCGAGGACCCCGAAACTCGTTACTAACCCGCCCCTCCCCCGCCCCCGGTGTCACCCCGTCACCCTCATCGTCACCCCCTCCCCCCACCGTCACCCCCTCCCCCCGCCCCCACCCTGGGGGTCTCCCGTGGGGGGTGGGGGGTTGCCAGACGCCTGGGTCCCCCCCGGGGGGGCAGGAGCTGGGGGGTCCTCACCCCCCCAGCCCTCCCCCTCCCCCCAGGGTCCTGTGTCCCTGGCCAGGGGCACCCCGGGACCCCCCCCTCCCCACTCTGAGACCCCCCCCCCGGGTCCCCTCCCCCACCACCCCCGGTTCCCATCGCCCCCATCCCCCCCCATCCCCCCACATCCCCCCCACATCCCCATCCCCAAACCCTGTCACCCCCACTGCCCCCCCACTCCCACCCCCTCACCCCCAGCCCCCCATTCCCTCCCCATCCCCACCCCCACATCCCCATCCCCCCATCCCCCCCACATCCCATCACCCCCCCATCCCTGTCACCCCCACTGCCCCCCCACTCCCAACCCCCCTCACCCCCAGCCCCCCATGCCCCCCCACATCCCCATCCCCCCCATCCCCCCTCATCCCCTCCCCACCCCCCACATCCCCATCACCCCCCACCACCCCCCATCCTCCCCATCCCCATCCCCCCCCATGCCCCCCCACATCCCCATCCCCCCATCCCCATCACCCCCCTCCCCCCCACTCCCACCCCCCTCACCCGCAGCCCCCCATCCCCCCCACATCCCCATCCCCCCCACCACCCCCCACATCCTGTCACCCCCCATCCCCCCCATCCCCATCACCCCCATCCCCCCCCCCATCCCCATCCCCCCATCCCCATCACCCCCCCATGCCCCCCCACATCCCCATCCCCCCCATCCCCATCCCCCCCATCCCCCCCATCCCCTCCCCCCACCCCCACATCCCCATCACCCCCCATCCCCCCCATCCTCATCCCCACATCCCCATTACCCCCCACCCCCCACATTCCCACCCCCCCCCTCCATTCCCCACACCCTCATCCCCCCTCCCTCCCCGGTGCCATTCCCCGCCCCCGCCCCTTTTTGGGGCCCCCCCCGGGCCCGGCGGCGCGCGGGGCGGGCGCTGAGGCCGGGCGCGCTCGTGCCGCAGGTGACGATCTCGGTGGACGGCATCCTGACCACCACGGGCTACACGCAGGAGGACTTCGCCATGCTGGGCCCCGACGACCTCTTCTACGTCGGGGTCCCCCAACCCCGCCGGCCTCCCCGGCTCCCCCGTCACCAACAACTTCATGGGCTGCCTCAAGGACGTGAGCGCGGGGGGCGCGGGGGGCGCGGGGGGCGCGGGGGCACGGGGGGCGCGGGGGGCACGGGGGGGCGTGGGGGGCGCGGGGGGCACGGGGGCGCACGGGGGGCACGGCGGCGCGGGGGGCGCGGGGGCGCAGGGGCACGGGGGCCACGGGGTGCACGAGGGGCACAGGGGGCATGGAGTGCACGAGGGGCACGAGGGGCACGAGGGGGCATGAGGGGCACGGGGGGGCATGACGGGGCGCAGGGGGCACGAGGGGGTACGGGGGGCATGGGGGCATGGAGTGCACGAGGGGGCATGGGGCGCACGAGGGGGGCATGAGGGGGCACGAGGGGCACAGGGGGCACGGGGTGCATGAGGGGCACGGGGGGCGCGAGGGGTATGGGGGCATGGGGTGCACAAGGGGCACGGGGCGCACGAGGGGCATGAGGGGCACAGGGGGCACGGGGTGCACGGGGCGCACAAGGGGCACAGGGGGGCACGAGGGGCATGGGGGGTGTGAGGGGCATGAGGGGCACGGGGCGCACAAGGGGCACGAGGGAGCGTGGGGGGCACGAGGGGGCACAGGGGCACAAGGGGCACGAGAGGCACGGGGGCACAGGGCGCATGACGGGCACGGGGGTCACAAGGGGCACGGGGGGGCACGAGGGGCGCAGGGGGCATGAGGGGGCACGAGGGGGCACGGGGCGCACGAGGGGCACGGGGGGCACGTGGGGATGTGAGGACACCGGATGCGTGAGGACACGGGGCCGTGTAGCACACGGGGACGTGGGATGCACGAGGACACGGGGCCGTGTGGCACGTGGGGACGTGGGATGCACGAGGACACAGGGCCGTGTGGCACGTGGGGACGTGGGATGCACGAGGACACGGGGCCGTGTGGCACGTGGGGACGTGGGATGCACGAGGACACGGGGCCGCGCGGGGCCGCGGGGACACCGGATGCACGAGGACACGAGGCCGTGTGGCACGTGGGGACGTGGGATGCACGAGGACACGGGGCCGTGTGGCACGTGGGGACGTGGGATGCGCGAGGACACGGGGCCGCGCGGGGACACGTGGGCGGCGCGGGGCGCGTTCTGACGCGGCGCGGGGCGCGTCGCCCCGCAGGTGGTGTACAAGAACAACGAGCTGCGGCTGGAGCTGTCGCGCCTGGCGCAGGAGGGCGACGCGCGCGTGACGCTGCACGGGGCGCTGCTCTTCCGCTGCGAGGCCGTCCCCGCCCTGCCCCCCCTGGCCTTCCGCGCCCCCCGCGCCTTCCTGGCGCTGCCGCCGTGGCGGGCGCCGCGCGCCGGCTCCGTCTCCTTCGACTTCCGCACCACCGAGGCCGACGGGCTGCTGCTGTTCGGGCGCGGGCGCCCCGCCCGGCCCCGCCCCGACTTCCTGGCGCTGGAGCTGCTGGACGGGCACCTGTACCTGCTGCTGGGGCGCGGCGGGGCGGGGCTGCGCGTGCGCGCCAGCGCCCGCAGGGTCACCGACGGCGAGTGGTGCCACGTGGACGTGCAGCGCGACGGGCGCAAGGGTAGGGCGGGGCGCGGGGCGGGGCGCGGGCGGGGCGCGGGGCGCGGGGCGGGGCGCGGGGCGGGGTGGGGCGGGGCGCAAGTCTTGCTGCGGTGGGTGGGGGGGTGTGCGAGGCGTTGGTGCACGAGGAGTTGCGGGTGTGCAAGGTGGTGTACGACGAGTTTCAGGCGTGCGAGTTGGTGCACGAGGAGTCTCAGGCGTGCGAGGCGGTGCACGAGGAGTTGCGGGTGTGCGAGGTGTTGGTGCACGAGGAGTTTCAGGCGTGCGAGGCGGTGCACGAGGAGTTGTGGATGTGCGAGGCGTTGGCACACAAGGAGTTGCAGGCGTGCAAGGTGTTGGTGCACGAGGAGTTGGAGGCGTGTGAGTTGGTGCACAAGGAGTTGCGGGTGTGCGAGGCGTTGGTGCACGAGGAGTTGGAGGTGTGTGAGGCAGTGCACGAGGAGTTGTGGATGTGCGAGGCGTTGGTGCATGAGGAGTTGCAGGCATGTGAGGCGTTGGTGCACGAGGAGTTGCGGGTGTGCAAGGCGTTGGTGCACGAGGAGTTGCAGGCGTGCGAGGTGGTGTACGACGAGTTTCAGGCGTGTGAGGCGTTGGTGCATGAGGAGTTGGAGGTGTGTGAGTTGGCGCACGAGGAGTTTCAGGCGTGCAAGGTGTTGGTGCACAAGGAGTTGCGGGTGTGCGAGGTGTTGGTGCACGAGGAGTTGGAGGTGTGTGAGTTGGCGCACGAGGAGTTTCAGGCGTGCGAGGCGTTGGTGCACGAGGAGTTGCGGGTGTGCGAGGCGTTGGTGCACGAGGGTGCGGGTGTGCCAGGGCATTTGCACGGGGGGGTTGCGGGCGTGCAGCGATGGCCGTGCGAGGAGAGGTGCTGTGTGCCAGGTGTTGGTGCGAGGCTCTCTGCGCGTGCGGGGGTCTCTGCGCGTGCGGGGGTGTCTGCACACCTGTGCAGCACCCTGTGCTCCCCCCCGTGCCCCCCACCCCCCTGACGCCCCCCGTGCCCCCCAGGCTCGGTGTCAGTGAACAGCCGCAGCACCCCGTGCCCCCCGTGCCCCCCAGCCCCCCAATTCCCCCCCGTGCCCCCCACCCCCCCAATTCCCCCCATGCCCCCGCCCCCCCCGATGCCCCCCGTGCCCCCCGCCCCCCCTGACGCCCCCCGTGCCCCCAGGCTCGGTGTCAGTGAACAGCCGCAGCACCCCGTGCCCCCCCGTGCCCCCCAGCCCCCCAATTCCCCCCGTGCCCCCCACCCCCCCGATGCCCCCCGTGCCCCCCACCCCCCAATTCCCCCCATGCCCCCCGCCCCCCCCGATGCCCCCCATGCCCCCCGCCCCCCTGACGCCCCCCGCCCCCCCAGGCTCGCTGTCGGTGAACAGCCACAGCACCCCGTGCCCCCCCGTGCCCCCCACCCCCCAATTCCCCCCGTGCCCCCCGCCCCCCGATGCCCCCCATGCCCCCTGCCCCCCCGATGCCCCCCGTGCCCCCCAGCCCCCCAATTCCCCCCGTGCCCCCCGCCCCCCCGATGCCCCCCATGCCCCCCTGCCCCCCCCGATGCCCCCCGTGCCCCCCAGCCCCCCAATTCCCCCGTGCCCCCCGCCCCCCTGATGCCCCCCATGCCCCCTGCCCCCCCCGATGCCCCCCGTGCCCCCCACCCCCCAATTCCCCCCATGCCCCCTGCCCCCCTGATGCCCCCATGCCCCCTGCCCCCCCCCCATGCCCCCCGTGCCCCCCACCCCCCAATTCCCCCCGTGCCCCCCGCCCCCCCGATGCCCCCCGTGCCCCCCGCCCCCCTGACGCCCCCCGCGCCCCCCAGGCTCGGTGTCGGTGAACAGCCGCAGCACCCCGTTCCTGGCGAGCGGCGAGGGCGAGGAGCTGGACCTGGGGGGCGAGCTGTACCTGGGGGGGCTCCCCGAGGGGGGCGCGGGCCCCCCGCCGCCCCCCGAGCTCTGGACGGCGGCGCTGCGCCGGGGCTTCGTGGGCTGCGTGCGGGACCTGTTCGTGGACGGGCGCAGCTGGGACGCGCGGGGCCTGGCCGAGCAGGGGGCGGCCGCGGGGGTGGCCCCCGCATGCGCCCGCGAGCTCCCCCGGCACTGCGCCAGCGCGCCCTGCCGCCACGGGGGGGTCTGCCGCGAGGGCTGGAACCGCTTCGTCTGCGACTGCCTGGCCACCGGCTACCTGGGCCCCCGCTGCGAGACCGGTGGGTGCCCGCGGGACCCCTGGGGGGGCTGGGACCCCCTAAAAACGCTCGGGACCCCTGGGGGGGCTGGGACCCCTGGGTGGGGGGGAACTGGGTGCCTGGGCCCCCTGGGGGGGCTGGGACCCCCTGAAAATGCCCAGGACCCCTGGGGGGGCTGGGACCCCTGGGTGGGGGGAACTGGGTGCCTGGGCCCCCTGGGGGGGCTGGGACCCCCTAAAAACGCTCGGGACCCCTGGGGGGGGCTGGGACCCCTGGAGGGGGGGGGTGGGTATCTGGGACCCCACTGCAAGACGGGTGGGTGCCCCCCGGGACCCCTGGGGGGGCTGGGACCCCCTGAAAACGCCCGGGACCCCTGGGGGGGCTGGGACCCCTGGAGTGGGGGGAAATGGGTGCCTGGGCCCCCAGTGCGAGACCGGTGGGTGCCCCCCGGGACCCCTGGGGGGGCTGGGACCCCCTAAAAACGCTCGGGACCCCTGGGGGGGGCTGGGACCCCTGGAGGGGGGGGAATTGGGTATCTGGGACCCCACTGCAAGACGGGTGGGTGCCCCCCGGGACCCCTGGGGGGGCTGGGACCCCTAAAAATGCCCGGGACCCCTGGGCTGGGGGGAACTGGGTACCTGGGACCCCTGGGTGGGGGGCAACTGGGTGCCTGGGCCCCCGCTGCGAGACCGGTGGGTGCCCGCGGGACCCCTGGGGGGGCTGGGACCCCCTAAAAACTCCCGGGACCCCTGGGGGGGCTGGGACCCCTGGGTGAGGGGGAACTGGGTGCCTGGGCCCCCTGGGGGGGCTGGGACCCCCTAAAAACGCCCGGGACCCCTGGGTGGGGTGACACTGGGGGGCACCCAGATACGTGAGGTCCGTGGGGAGGGGGTCCCCGGGTGCCCGGGACCCTGGGGGGGCGGGGAGGGTCCCTGGGGAAGGGGTCCCCGGTGCTGGGGTCCCCCCAGATGTGTGGGACCCCTGAGAGTGGGGGAACTGGGTGCCCGGGACCCCCGGGGGGGGGTGACCCTGGGAAGGGGGGTGACCCCGGGAAGGGGTTGGGGGGTCCTGGGGAAGAGGGGGGGTCCCGGGAAGGGAGGGGTGACCCTGGGAAGAGGGGGGGCTCCCGGGAAGGAGGGGGGTCCCGGGAAGGGGGGGTGACCCCGGGGAAGAGGGGGGTCCCTGGGAAGGGGGAGGTCACCCCGGGAAGGGGGGTGACCCCGGGGAAGGAGGGGGGTCCCGGGGAAGGAGGGGGGGGGGTTCCCAGGGAAGGGGGGGGGGGGTCCCGGTGCGGCCCCCCCGAGCGCGCGGGTGACGGGCCGGGGGGGGGTCTCCCCGCAGAGGCGGCGGTGCTGAGCTACGACGGCAGCACCTACCTGCGGGTGCAGGTGGGGGCGGGGGCGCCCAGCGAGGCCGAGGACGTGGGGCTGCGCTTCGCCTCCCCCCGCGCCTACGGGCTGCTGCTGGCCACGGCCGCGCGCCACTCGGCCGACAGCCTGCGCCTCGAGCTGGACGCGGGGCGCCTCAAGCTCACCCTGCACATGGGTGAGCCCCCCGAACCGGCCCCGCGCCCCCCAATCCGGCCCTGCGCCCCCAATCCGGCCCTGTGCCCCCAAACCGGCCCTGCACCCCCGAACCGGCCTTGCGCCCCCGAGCCGGCCCTGTGGCCACGAACCGGCCCTGCGCCCCCAAACCGGCCCTGTGCCCCCAAACCGGCCCTGCACCCCCGAACCGGCCCTGTGGCCACGAACCGGCCCTGCACCCCCCAACCCGGCCCTGCAGCCCCAAACGAGCCCTGCACCCCCCAATCCGGCCCTGTGCCCCCAAACCGGCCCTGCACCCCCGAACCGGCCCTGCAGCCCCGAACTGGGCCTGTGCCCCCAACCCGGCCCTGTGCCCCCAAACCGGCCCTGCGCCCCCAAACCGGCCCTGTGGCCACGAACCGGCCCTGCACCCCCCAACCCGGCCCTGCAGCCCCAAACGAGCCCTGCACCCCCCAATCCGGCCCTGTGCCCTCAAACCGGCCCTGCACCCCCAAACCGGCCCTGCAGCCCCGAACTGGGCCTGTGCCCCCGAACCGGCCCTGCACCCCCAAACCGGCCCTGCACCCCCGAACCAGCCCTGCAGCCCCAAACTGGCCCTGCGCCCCCCAAACCGGCCCTGCACCCCCGAACCGGCCCTGCAGCCCCAAACGGGCCCTGCACCCCCCAATCCGGCCCTGTGCCCCCGAACCAACCCTGCAGCCACAAACCGGCCCCGCACCCCCAATCCGGCCCCGCTCCCCGACCCGGCCCTGCGGCAGCGCCCGCCACGGCTCCGGTGACCCCAAAATGGTGCCTCAGTTGGTTGTGGTGACCCCCACACCATCCCGTCAGCGCCCATGGCCCCAAAATGGTGCCTGGGACCCCAAAATGGTGCCTGGGACCCCAAAATGGCCCTCAAAGCGGTGCTCCCATCAGAGCCCGGGACCCCAAAATGGTTCCCAGGACCCCAAAACGACCCCCAAAGGGGTGCTCCCATCAGCGCCCAGCTCCCCAAAACTGTCCCTGGGACCCCCAAACCATCCCTGGGACCCCCAAACCGTCCCTGGGACCCCCAAACCATCCCTGGGACCCCGAAATCGCACCCAAGACCCCCAACTGCCCCCAGCAGGCCGCTCCGGGCCGCACGCAGGACCCCGAGGGCGGCCCCCAACTTGGTGCCCGTGTGCAGGCGCACGGCGCCCCGCGTGTGCAGGCGGGGCTCAGCCCCGCCCCCCCCAGGGCACACGCGCGTGTCAGGGGCGTGACGCGGGGCGGGGGGACGGGCGGCGGCTCCCGTCACACGCGTGTGCAGGGCCGGGGGCGCGCAAACGCACGCGCGTGTGGGCAGACGCACGCGTGCTGGCGCCCGGCCGCGTGCGGGGTGGCGCGGTGTCACACGCTGCCCGGCGTCGTGCGGCGTCACGCGTTGTCACGCGTTGTCACGCGTTGTCACGCGTTGTCACGCGGCGCCCGCCCCGCAGGCCAGGGCCCCGAGACGCTGCTGGCGGGGCAGAAGCTGGACGACAACGAGTGGCACACGGTGCGCGTGGCGCGGCGCGGGCGCAGCCTGCAGCTCTCCGTCGACAACGTCACCGTGGAAGGTGCCGCGCGGGGGGGGGGGGGTCCGTGGGTGCCAGGGTCTGTGGGTGCCGGGGTCTGTGGGTGCCGGGGTCTGTGGGTGATGGGTGCTGGGGTCCGTGGGTGCCAGGGTCTGTGGGTGATGGGTGCTGGGGTCCGTGGGTGCCGGGGTCTGTGGGTGATGGGTGCCGGGGTGGCGGGTGCCAGGGTGGTGGGTGCCAGGGTCTGTGGGTGCTGGAGTCTGTGGGTGCTGGGGTCTGATGGGTGCTGGGGTGATGGGTGCCGGGGTCCGTGGGTGCTGGGGTCCGTGGGTGCTGGGGTCCATGGGTGCCGGGGTCTGTGGGTGCTGGGGTGATGGGTGCTGGGGTCTGTGGGTGCTGGGGTCTGTGGGTGCCGGGGTGATGGGTGCTGGGGTCCGTGGGTGCTGGGGTCTGTGGGTGCCGGGGTGATGGGTGCCGGGGTGATGGATGCCGGGGTCTGTGGGTGCTGGGGTCTGTGGGTGCTGGGGTCCGTGGGTGCCGGGGTCCATGGGTGCCGGGGTCTGTGGGTGCTGGAGTCTGTGGGTGCTGGGGTCTGTGGGTGCTGGGGTGATGGGTGCGGGAGTCTGTGGGTGCTGGAGTCCGTGGGTGCTGGGGTCCGTGGGTGCTGGGGTCTGTGGGTGCTGGGGTGATGGGTGCTGGGGTCCGTGGGTGCTGGGGTCTGTGGGTGCCGGGGTGATGGGTGCTGGGGTCCGTGGGTGCTGGGGTCTGTGGGTGCCGGGGTGATGGGTGCTGGGGTCCGTGGGTGCGTGGGGTCTGGGGGTGCCAGGGTCCGTGTTCCCATGGGCTGTGGGTGCACAGGGTGATGGGTGCCGGGGTCTGTGGGTGCCAGGGTCCGTGGGTGCTGAGGTGATGGGTGCACAGGGTGATGGGTGCCGGGGTCCATGGGTGCCGGGCTCCGCGTTCCCGTGGGGTGATGGGTGCTGGGGTCTGTGGGTGCCGGGGCCGGTGGGTGCCGGGGCCCGTGGGTGCCGGGGCCGGTGGGTGCCGGGGTGGCGGGTGCCGGGGCCCGTGGGTGCCGGGGCCGGTGGGTGCCGGGGTGGCGGGTGCCGGGCCCCGCGTTCCGGCGTGCCTGCATCCCCGCGCGCCCCCCCCGCAGGGCAGCTGGCGGGGCCGCGCACGCGCCTGGAGCTGCACAGCCTGCAGACGGGGATGCTGCCCGAGCGCCGCCCCCCGCCCGCCGCGCCCTCCAACTTCCTGGGCCACCTCAGCGCCCTGCTGCTCAACGGGCGCCCCTACCTGGACCTGTGCCGCGACGGCGACCTGCCCGCCTGCCAGCTCAACGCCCGCTTCGGCCGCCGCCCCGCGCGCGCCGAGCCCGTGGCCTTCGCCGGCCGCGGCGCCTTCGTGGCCCTGCCCCCGCTGCGGGCCTACGCCGCCATGCACCTCTTCTTCCAGTTCCGCACGGCCGCGCCCGATGGCCTCATCCTCTTCAGCGGCGGCGACGGCGGCGACTTCCTGGCCGTGGAGCTCGTTAAGGGGTGAGGGGCGGGGCCGGGGAGACCCCCTCCCCCCGTCCCGGGGTCCTCGGGGATCCCCCCGCACGGCGCCCGGCAGCCCGGAGGCCCCGCCCCCGCTCGGGAGGCCACGCCCCTTGGGCGAGACCACGCCCCCTTGAGACCACGCCCCCCTTGGGCGAGACCACACCCCCTTGGGTGAGACCACACCCCCTTGGGTGAGACCCCCACATCCTTGAGCAAGACCCCACCCACCTGAGCGAGACCACACCCCCTTGAGACCACGCCCCCCTTGGGCGAGACCACGCCCCCTTGGGCGAGACCACGCCCCCTTGAGACCACGCCCCCCATTGGGCGAGACCACACCCCCTTGGGCGAGACCACACCCCCTTGAGACCACGCCTCCTTTGGGCGAGACCACACCCCCTTGAGACCACGCCCCCCTTGGGCGAGACCACGCCCCCTTGGGCGAGACCACGCCCCCTTGAGACCACGCCCCCTTGGGCGAGACCACACCCCCTTGGGTGAGACCACACCCCCTTGGGTGAGACCCCCACATCCTTGAGCGAGACCCCGCCCACTTGAGCGAGACCACACCCCCTTGAGTGAGACTCCGCCCTGTTGGGTGAGGCCCCGCCCCCAGCATTTGGCCACGCCCCCTGGTCCTGGGTGCAAACGTGGGGGTGCCCCTCCCCCTCTCACATCAGGCCCCTCCCCCACTCGTATCAAGCCCCTCCCCACTTGCATCAGGCTCCTCCCCTCACATCAAGCCCCTCCCCCTGCATGAGGCCACGCCCTCCCTCACATCAGGCCCCTCCCCCTCACAGCTGCCCCCTGCACTGAAGCCCCTCCCCCACACCAAGCCCCTCCCCCCTGCACAGGCCCCTCCCCCAACACCTGCACAGGCCCCTCCCCTGCTGCTGTGCAGGCCCCTCCCCCAGCACACCCCTCCCCCACACTCACACAGGCCCCTCCCCCAAACCAGGCCCCTCCCCCACACACACGCTCCTCCCCCAAATTAGGCCCCTCCCCTGCAGCAGGCCCCTCCCCCACACTCACACAGGCCCCTCCCCCAAACCAGGCCCCTCCCCCACACACACGCTCCTCCCCCAAATTAGGCCCCTCCCTCAGCACACCCCTCCCCCACACCTGTACAGGCTCCTCCCCTGCACAGGCCCCTCCCCACACTCGCACAGGCCCCTCCCCCTCCCCAAACCAGGCCCCTCCCCCACATTCACACAGGCTCCTCCCCCAAACTAGGCCCCTCCCTCAGCACACCCCTCCCCCACACCTGTACAGGCCCCTCCCCCTCCCCAAACCAGGCCCCTCCCCGACACTCACACACGCTCCTCCCCAAACTAGGCCCCTCCCTCAGCACAGGCCCCTCCCCCACACTCACACAGGCCCCTCCCCCTCCCCTGCACAGGCCCCTCCCCCACACTGACACAGGCCCCTCCCCCACACTGGCACAGGCCCCTCCCCCTCCTCAAACTAGGCCCCTCCCCCACACTGCACAGGCCCCTCCCCTGCACAGGCCCCTCCCCCACACTCGCCCAGGCCCCTCCCCCGCACAGGCCCCTCCCCCGCACAGGCCCCTCCCCCGCAGCGCGCGGGCCCCTCCCCCAGCCGCCCCTCCCCCCAGGTACATCCACTACGTGTTCGACCTGGGCGACGGCCCCTCGCTCATGAAGGGCAACTCGGAGCGGCCGCTGCACGACGGGCGCTGGCACGAGGTGGCGGTGGCGCGCGAGGGGGCGCGCTGCACGCGCTGCGCGTCGACGGGCGCCCCGTCACCCAGCACGGCCAGGGCGCCCGCAGCCTGGACCTGAAGGGTGAGCGGGGGGGGGGGGGGCACCCCTGGGGGGGGGGGGGGGGGGCACCCGTGGGGGGAGGGGGGGGGGCACCCCTGGGGGAGGGGGGGGGGACCCGTGGGGGGGGGGGGGGCACCCGTGGGGGGAGGGGGTGGAGGGGGGAGGGGATGAATGGGGGAGGGGAGCACCCATGGGTGGGCACCCGTGGGGGGGAGGGGATGGAGGGGGGAGGGGATGAATGGGGGGAGGGGAGCACCCATGGGTGGGCACCCGTGGGGGGAGGGGATGGAGGGGGCACCCGTGGGGGGAGGGGGTGGAGGGGGGAGGGGATGAATGGGGGGAGGGGAGCACCCATGGGTGGGCACCCGTGGGGGAGGGGATGGAGGGGGAGCGGATGAATGGGGGAGGGGAGCACCCATGGGTGGGCACCCGTGGGGGGAGGGGATGGAGGGGGCACCCGTGGGGGGAGGGGAGGTGGAGGGGGCACCCGTGGGGGGAGGGGATGGAGGGGGGAGCGGATGAATGGGGGGAGGGGAGCACCCATGGGTGGGCACCCGTGGGGGGGGGGGATGGAGGGGGCACCCGTGGGGGGAGGGGATGGAGGGGGCACCCGTGGGGGGAGGGGATGGAGGGGGAGGGGATGGGGGGAGGGGAGCACCCATGGAGGGGGCCACCCATGGGGGAGGGGGGTGGAGGGGGGCACCTGTGGGGGGAGGGGATGGAGGGGGGAGCGGATGAATGGGGGGAGGGGAGCACCCATGGGTGGGCACCCGTGGGGGGAGGGGATGGAGGGGGCACCCGTGGGGGAGGGGAGGGGGTGGAGGGGGGCACCCAAGGGGGAGGGGGCACCCGTGGGGGAGGGGATGGAGGGGGCCACCCGTGGGGGGAGGGGAGCACCCATGGGTGGGCACCTGTGGGGGGAGGGGATGGAGGGGGAGCGGATGAATGGGGGGAGGGGAGCACCCATGGAGTGGGCACCCGTGGGGGGAGGGGATGGAGGGGGCACCTGTGGGGGGAGGGGATGGAGAGGGGCACCCAAGGGGGAGGGGGGGGGAGGGGATGCACCCGTGGGGGGAGGGGGGTGGAGGGGGGCACTTGTGGGGGAGAGGGGGGATGGAGGGGGCACCCGTGGGGGGAGGGGGTGGAGGGGAGCACCCGTGGGGGGAGGGGATGGAGAGGGCCACTTATGGGGGGGATGGATGGGGGGAGGGGGGCGCCCTGGGGTGGGCATCTGTGGGGGGAGGGGGTGCATGAGGGGCACCCGTGGGGGGTGCCCGGTGTGGGGGTGCCCATTTGGGGGGTGCCAGTGGGGGGGTGCCAGTGCAGGGGTGCCCATTTGGGGGGTGCCGGTGCCCATTGGGGGTGCCAGTGGGGGTCCCCATTTGGGGGGTGCCGGTGGGGGGGTGCCGGTGTGGGGGTACCCATTGGGGGGGTGCCAGTGGGGGGGTGCCCATTTGGGGGTTGCCCATGGGAGGGTGCTCAGTGTAGGGGTGCCCGTGGGGGGTGCCCATTGGGGGGTGCCCATGGGGGTGCCCGTGGAGGTCCCGGCGGGCGCCCCCCCGCTGACCCCCCCCCCCTGGCCCCCAGGGGAGCTGTTCGTGGGGGGCGGCAGCGCGGCGCTGCTGGGGCGCCTGCCGCGCTTGGTGGCGTCGCGGGGGGGCTTCCAGGGCTGCCTGGCCTCGCTGGACCTCAACGGGCGCCTGCCCGACCTGCTGCGCGACGCCCTGCGCACCGCCGGCCACGTGCGGCGCGGCTGCACCGGTGAGGGGGCGCGGGGGGCGCGGGGGGCGCGTGCGGCGCGGCTGCACCGGTGAGCGCGGGGGGCGGGGGGTCGGGGGGCGCGGGGATGGGGCACGAGGGGTCACGAGGGGCGTGGGGGGCGCGGGGATGGGGCACGAGGGGTCACGAGGGGCGTGGGGGGCGCGGGGGCGCGGGGATGGGGCACGAGGGGTCACGAGGGGCGTGGGGGGCGCGGGGGGCGCGGGGATGCGGGCACGAGGGGTCACGAGGGGTGTGGGGGGCGCAGGGGTGCGGGGGTGGGGCACGAGGGGTCACAAGGGGCGTGGGGGGCGCGGGGATGGGGCACGAGGGGGCACGAGGGGCGTGGGGGGCGCAGGGGGCACGGGGATGGGGCACGAGGGGTCACGAGGGGCGTGGGGGGCGCAGGGGGCACGGGGGTGGGGCACGAGGGGTCACGAGGGGCGTGGGGGGCGCAGGGGGTGCGGGGGTGGGGCACGAGGGGTCACAAGGGGCGTGGGGGGCACGAGGGGTCACGAGGGGCGTGGGGGGCGCAGGGGGTGCGGGGGTGGGGCACGAGGGGTCATGGGGGGCGTGAGGGCGCGGCTGCACCGGTGAGGGCGCGGGCGGGGGCACGGGGGACACGGGGATGGGGCACGAGGGGTCATGGGGGGCGCAGGGGGCGCGGCTGCACCGGTGAGGGCACGGGGGGCACGAGGGGTGCAGGGGGCACGAGGGGCACGGGGATGGCGCACGGCGGGACACAGGGATGGGGCGTGGTGCGGCACGAGGGGGCACGGGAACACACAAGGGTGGCACACGAGGGGGCACAGGGGCATGAGGGTGGCGCACGAGGGGGCACAGGAACGCACGAGGGTGCTGCACGAGGGGCACGGGAACACACAAGGATGGTGCACGAGGGGGCACGGGAATGCACAAGCGTGGCACACGAAGGGGCACGGGAACACACAAGGGTGGCGCACGAGGGGCACGAGGGGGCACGGGAATGGACAAGGGTGGCGCACGAGGGGGCACAGGGGCATGAGGGTGGCGCACGAGGGGCACGAGGGGGCACGGGAATGCACAAGGGTGCTGCACGAGGGGCACGAGGGGGCACGGGGTCGCAGGAGGGTGCTGCAGGAGGGGGTGCGGGGATGCACGAGGGGGCACGGGGCTGGGGGAGGACGTGGGGGGCGCGCAGGCGTGCAAGAGGACGTAGAACGGTGCAAGAGCGTGCACGGGGCCGAGAAGGGGCGTGTGGGGGTGCGCAAGGGTGCACAAGGACGCAGGGGGGTGCCCGGGGCTGGGGGAGGGTGCGCAGGCGTGCAAGAGGGTGCACGAGGGTGCCGGGGGCCGCAGGAGGGGGTGCGGGGCTGCGTAAGGGTGCAGGGGCGGTGCACGAGGATGCACCAGAGCGTGCGAGGGCGCAGGAGGGGGCGCAGGCGTGCGAGGGAGCGTACGAGGGCACAGGAGGGTGCACGAGGGTGCACAAGGGCGCTCAGGGGCGCATGAGGGTGCACGAGGGCGCAAGGGGCCGTAGGAAGGGGTGCGCGGCGCACGGGGGGCACCCAGAGGCTCGTGGGATGCACGAGGGCGCACGAGGGCGCACGGGTGCTCACAGGGTGCCCAGGGAGGGACGCGAGCACCCAAGGGTGCTCAGGGCACGTGGGGTGCGCGCACGGGGGCGAGAGGGGGGCACGGGGGTGCACGAGGGGAAACGGGTGCACGAGGGTGCGCACGGGGGCGGATGGGGGTGCACGGGGGTGCACGAGGAGGCCCGGGGCGGGGGTCCCGGGGCGGGGGCACCCCAGTGACGCCGGCGCCCGCAGGCCCGAGCACGACGTGCACGGAGGAGTCGTGCGCCAACCAGGGCGTGTGCCTGCAGCAGTGGGACGGCTTCACGTGCGACTGCACCATGACCTCGTACGGGGGCCCCGTCTGCAGCGACCGTGAGTGGGGGAGGGGGGGCGCGGGGGGCACACGCGTGCTCGCTCCCTCGCACGGGGCCGGCCTGGCCACGAGCCTCTTGTGCCAGGCGCAGGCGGCCCCGTGCGCCTCGCACGAGGGGCCTGCGCCCCGCGGGTGCCTTGCACAAGGTGCGTACGGCCTCACGTGCCTCGCACGGGACACGCGTGTCCCTCGCACGGGGTGGCCGTGTCCCTCGCACGGGACACGCGTGTCCCTCGCACGGGGTGGCCGTGTCCCTCGCACAGGGTGTCTGTGTCCCTCGCACGGGGTGGCCGTGTCGCTCGCACGAGGCATGCGTGGCCCCGTGTCCCTCGCACGAGGTCTGCGTGTCGCTCGCACAGCGCGCGTGTGGCCTCCTGTGCCTCGCACGGGACGCGCGTCCCTCGCACGAGGCGTCTCTGTCCCCGTGTCCCTCGCACGAGAGGCGTCTGTGTCCCTCGCACGGGGTGCGCGTGGCCCCGCGTGGCTCGCACGGGACACGCGTGCGCGTCCCTGGCGCGGGGTCCCCGCGCCCCTGCGGCTCTCGTGCAAAGAGCCGAGGCCCCGCGTGCCGCGCACGGGACACGCGTGTCCCTCGCACGCCGGCCCAGGTGAGTTCCGTTCGCACGCGCGTGCGGCGCACGAGGGGCGTGCGAGGGCCGGCGGTGTGACCCCCCCCCCCAAAAAATGTTGGGGGGCTGCCCCCCCCCCCGGTTCCGGGCGCTGCTCCGTGGGGCGGCCGTGGGGCTGCGGGGGGGTCCCCGTGGGTCCCCCGCGCGTGTCCGCGCTTCCCCCACCCCCCCCGCCGTGGGTCGCGGCGTGGCCCCTCCCCCCCCGGCGGCCCCTCCCCCCGCCCCTCCCCCCTCCCCCGCCCCTCCCGCTGCAGCAACCGGCCGCCGCCGCCGCCGCCGCCGCCCCACGGCCGCCCGCGCCCCACCGCGCCCCACCGCGCCCCACCGCGCCCCACCGCCGCCGCCGGACCGCGCAGGCCAGAGCCCCCCCCCGGCCCCGGCCCCCTCCCCCTCCTCATCCTCCCGCAGCCCCATCCCCCACCGCCCCCCCGCCCCCCGCATCGCGCACCCCCCGCCCCACAGCATCCATCCCGCGCCCCCCCCGCACCCCGCATCGCCCACCCCCCCCGCCCCGCAGCCCCCTCCGCTTCTCCCCCCCTCCATCCGCGCTCCCCCGCCCCACATCCCGCATCTTCCATCCCCCCCCCCCCCCACCCCGCCCCGCACCTCCCCCCCCCCATCTCCCCCCGGACCATGCTCGACCCCCTCTGAGCCCCCCCCGCCCTGGCCCCCCCCGCCCCGGGGCCCCCCCTCGCCCCCCCCCCCCCGCATGCTCTGAGCCCCGGGGGGGGATCCGGACCCCCCGCGGGGGGGGCGCTCGGCACCCCCCGGCCCCGCACCCCAGGGGGGGTCGGGACCCCCCGGGCCCTTCGGGGGCGCCTGGGGAGCCCCCGCGCTTCTAGGGGGGGCTGCCCCTCCCCGGCCCCGTTTCGGGGGGCGTTTGGGCCCCCGGCCCCATTTCGGGGGATTTGGGGAGATTTAGGCCCCCCGGCCCCATTTTGGGGGATTCAGCCCCCCAGCCCCATTTTGGGGGGATCTGGGCAGATTTAGGCCCCCCCAGCCCCACTTTGGGGGATTCAGCCCCCCCGGCCCCATTTTGGGGGGATTTGGGGTGATTCAGGCCCCCCCGGCCCCATTTTGGGGGATTCAGGCCCCCCGGCCCCATTTTGGGGGATTTGGGGTGATTCAGGCCCCCCCAGCCCCACTTTGGGGGATTCAGGCCCCCCCGGCCCCATTTTGGGGGGATTTGGGGAGATTTAGAGCCCCCGGCCCCATTTTGGAGGGATTTGGGGTGATTTAGGCCCCCGGCCCCATTTTGGGGGATTCAGGCCCCCCCAGCCCCATTTGGGGGGATTTGGGGTGATTTAGGCCCCCCCACCCCCACTTTGGGGGATTCAGCCCCCCAGCCTCATTTTGGGGGATTTAGGCCCCCCAGCCCCATTTTGGGGGGATTTGGGGTGATTTAGGCCCCCCGGCCCCATTTTGGGGGACTTAGGCCCCCCCGGCCCCACTTTGGGGCGCATCTCTCGCCTCCTTCCCCCCTTTCGTGGTTTCACCTCCCCCCAGCCCCATTTTGGGGCACGACCCCCCCAACCCCCCTTTTAGGGTGAAACCCCCCCCAAGGCCCCATTTTTGGGGTGCAATCCCCCCCCCAGGGCCACAGACAGCCCCCCAGCCCCGCTTCGGGGTGCAGGACCCCCCCAGACCCCATTTTGGGGCTCGAGCTTCCCCACAGCCCAGTTTGGGGCACAGCCCCCTCCCCGGCGGCTCCCCACCCCCCCCATTTCGAGGTGCACCCCCTCCCATCACCCCCCCATTCTGAGGTGTAACCCCCTCCCTTCGCCGTCCCCCCCCATTTTGGGGCACAACCCCCTCCCATCACCCCCCCCCCCCTTTAGGGGGCCCATCTCCCCCATCCCCATTTAGGGGGCTCACCTCCCCCCTCGTCCTCATTTAGGCCCCCCCCCCACCCCAGTTTTGGGGGCTCACCTCCCCCCACCCCCCATTTAGGGGGCTCACCTCCCTCCCCGTTCCGGGGCTCACCTCCCCCCACCCCCATTTGGGGGCTCACCTCCCCCCTCATCCTCATTTAGGGCCCCCCTCCCCCGATTTGGGGGCACACCTCCCCCTTCATTCAGGGGCTCCCCCTGTTCCAGGGGCTCACCCCTCCCCCCACCCCCATTCGGGGGCTCCCCCTGTTCCGGGGGTTCACCCCTTCCCCCCACCCCCCATTTAGGGGGCTCCCCCTGTTCTGGGGGCTCACCCCTCCCCCCACCCCCATTTAGGGGGCTCCCCTCCCCCACCCCCATTTAGGGGCTCCCCCCGTTCCGGGGCTCCCCCTCCCCCCCCCCCCCCATTCGGGGGCTCCCCCCGTTCCGGGGCGCCCCGCCCGCGCGCGGCGGCGGATGGCGGGGGGGCGCTGAGGCCGATGGGGGGCCGGGGGGGCCCCGGGGCGCTGCTGGCGCTGCTGGCGCTGGGGGGGCTGGCGGCCCCCGCGCGCCCGGCCAGGGTCTCCTCCAGCCTCTCCACCACCCACCACGTGCACCACTTCCACAGCCGCCACGGCACCGCGCCCATCGCCATCAACCGCACGCCCTTCCTCACCCGCGGCGCCCACGGTGAGCGGCCCTCCTCATCCTCGGCCTCGGCCTCGGCCTCCTCCTGGGGACCCCAAACCTGCCCCCCTCCTCCTCATCCTCGGCCTCGGCCTCGGCCTCCTCATCCTCCTGCTCCTGGGGACCCCAACCTCCCCACCCTCCTCATCCTCGGCCTCGGCCTCGGCCTCCTCCTCCTCCTGGGGACCCCAAACCTGCTCCCCTCCTCCTCATCCTCCTCTTCCTCAGCCTCCTCCTCCTTCTCCTCCTGGGGACCCCAACCTCCCCACCCTCCTCATCCTCCTCCTCCTCCTCCTGGGGACCCCAAACCCCCCTCCTCATCCTCTTCTTCCTCCTCCTGGGGACCCCAACCTCCCCACCCTCCTCATCCTCCTCCTCCTCCTCCTGGGGACCCCAACCTCCCCACCCTCCTCATCCTCGGCCTCGGCCTCGGCCTCCTCCTGGGGACCCCAAACCTGCCCCCCTCCTCCTCATCCTCCTCTTCCCCAGCCTCCTCCTCCTTCTCCTCCTGGGGACCCCAAATCCCCCACCCTCCTCATCCTCAGCCTCGGCCTCAGCCTCGGCCTCCTCCTGGGGACCCCAAACCTGCCCCCCTCCTCCTCTTCCTCCTCCTCAGCCTCCTCCTGGGGACCCCAACCCCCCATCCTCCTCTTCCTCCTCCTCCTGGGGACCCCAAACCCGCCCCCGTCCTCCTCATCTTCCTCCTCCTCCTGGGGACCCCACCCCCCCCCATCCTCCTCACCTTCCTCCTCCTCTTCCTCCTCCTCCCGGGGACCCCCAACCCCACCCCCATCCTCCTCCTCCTCGGCCTCCTCCTGGGGACCCCCAAACGCCCCCCATCCTCCTCCTCCTTGACCTCTTCTTCCTCCTCTTCCTCCTCCTCCTGGGGACCCCAAGCCCCCCGCCTTCCCCCTCCTCTTCCTCCTCCTCCTCAGCCTCCTCCTTGGCCTCCTCCTGGGGACCCCCAAATGCCCCCCATCCTGCTCACCTTCCTCCTCCTCTTCCTCCTCCTCCTGGGGACCCCAACCCCCCACCCTCCTCCTCCTCTTCTTCCTCCTCCTGGGGACCCCAACCCCCTCCATCCTCCTCCTCCTGGAGACCCCCAAATCCCCCCCATCCTCCTCCTCCTCTTCTTCCTCCTCCTCTTCCTCCTGGGGACCCAAACCCCCCCCCCCCGTCCTCCTCCTCCTCCTGGGGACCCCCCAACTCCCCCACCCTCCTCCTCCTCTTCTTCCTCCTCCCGGGGACCCCCAAACGCCCCCGTCCTCCTCCTCCTTTTCTTCCTCCTCATCATCCTCCTCCTGGGGACCCCAACCCCCCCCGCCTTCCTCCTCCTCCTCCTCTTCTTCCTCCTCCCGGGGACCCCAAACGCCCCCCGTCCTCCTCCTCCTCGCCACCTCGGGGACCTGGGCTGGCCTTCCTCCTCCTCCAGCTTGTGAGGACCCCAGAACCCCCAGCGTCCTCCTCTTCCTCCTCCTGGGGACCCCCAAGCCCCCCCGCCTTCCTCCTCCTCACTGCCTCTGGGAGCCAGGCCGGCCTTCCTCCTCCTCAGCTTGTGGGGACCCCAGAACCCCCATCCTCCTCCTCCTCCTCGCCACCTTGCAGACCCAGGCTGGCCTTCCTCCTCCTGGGGACCCCAAAACCCCCATCCTCCTCCTCATTCTTCTCCTCATGGGGATCTCCCCCCCCCGCCTTCCTCCTCTTCCTCCTGGGGACCCCAAAGCCAGCCTTGCCTTCCTCCTCCTCCTTCTCCTCCTCCTCTTCTTTGTGGGGACCCCAAAACCCCTCCTCCTCCTCCTGGGGACCCCCAGACAAGCCTTCCTCCTCCTCATCCTCCTCCTCGTGGTGACCCCTCAACCAGCCTTCCTCCTCCTCCTCCTCTTCTTCCTCCCCTGCCTGATCCTGGGGACCCTAAACCCCTCTTCCTCCTCCCTTCCTCATCTTCACAGGGACCCCAAAACCAGCCTTCCTCCTCCCCCTCCCCCTCCTCTTCCTCCCCACCTGTTCGCGGGTACCCTCAGACCGGCCTTCCTCCTCCTCCTTCCTCCTCTTTCCTCCTCCTCCTCCTTCCTCCTCTTCCTCCTCCTCCTCCTTGTGGGTACCCTCAGACCGGCCTCCTCCTCCTCCTCTTCTTCCTCCTCTTTCCTCCTTCCTCCTCCTTCCTCCTCCTCCTTCCTCCTCCTCCTCTTCTTCCTCCTCCTTCCTTCCTCCTTTCTCCTCTTCTTCCTCTTCTTCTTCCTCTTCTTCCTCTTCCTCCTCCTCCTCTTCTTCCTCTTCCTCCTCTTCTTCCTCCTCCTCCTCTTCTTCCTCCTCCTCCTCTTCTTCCTCCTCCTCCTCCTCTTCCTCCTCTTCCTCCTCTTCCTCCTCTTCCTCCTCTTCCTCCTCTTCCTCCTCTTCTTCCTCCTCCTTCCTCCTCTTCCTCCTCCTTTCTCCTCCTTCCTCCTTCCTCCTCTTCCTCCTCCTTCCTCCTCTTCCTCCTCCTTCCTCCTCTTCCTCCTCCTTCCTCCTCCTCCTTTTCTTCCTCCTCCTCCCCCTTCTTCCTCCTCCTCCTCCTCCTCCCTTCCTGCTCCTGGTGACCCCAAAACCTTCCTCCTCCTCTTCCTCCCCTCCTCCTGGGGACCCCCACCCCTCACCTTCCTCTTCATCATCCCAGGGACCCTGGATCAGCCTTCCTCCCCCTCCCCCGCCTCCCCCCTCCCCCCTTCTCTCGAGGCTGCAGCTGGGGGGAGGGGAGGGTTTGGGGGGGCTGGGGGCGCCTGTGCTCCCCCTTTGCACACGCGTGTGCACATCCCCGGGGCGCGTGTGCGCGTGTGCACGGGCGAGGGGGTGCGGAGCCGCTGGGGGGGCCGGGGGCGTGCGGGAGCGTGCGTGCGTGTTCACGAGTGCGTGCGTGTGCACGAGCGCGTGCGTGTGCACGTCCTTCGCACGCCCCGAGGGTGCGCGTGCCCCACGGCGCCGTGGGGCAGGGGTGCGGGGTTGGGCCGAGTCCTTGTGCGAGGCCAGGTTCTTGTGCGAGGCCGAGTCTTCGTGCGAGGCTGAATCCTTGTGCGAGGCCGAGTCGTGTGAGCCCCAGTCCCCTCGTGCGATGCCCGGTCCTCTTTTAAGGGCAAGCCCTTGTGCAAGGCCGAGCCCTTGTGGGAGCCCCAGCCCTCGTGCGAGGCTGAGCCCTCGTGCGAGCCCTGTCTCTTGTGCGAGCTGCAGTCCCCTCGTGCGAGGCCGAGCCCTTGTGCAAGCTCCAGCCTCGTGCGAGGTCGAGCCCTCGTGCGAGCCCCATCCCTTGTGTGGGGCCAAGCCCTTGTGCGAGGCCCGTCCCTTGTGCGAGGCTGAGCCCTTGTGCAAGCTCCAGCCCTCATTTGAGGCTGAGCCCTCGTGCGAGCCCCATCCCTCGTGCGAGGCTGAGCCCTCATGCAAGCCCTGTCCCCCGTGTGAGCCCCGTCCCTCGTGCGAGGCTGAGGCCGAGCCCCGTCCCTTGTGCGAGCCCCATCCCTTGTGCGAGCCCCATCCCTCGTGCAAGGCCCGGCCCTCGTGCGAGGCCGAGCCATTGTGCGAGGCCTGTCCCTCGTGCGAGCCCCGTCCCTTGTGCGAGGCCGAGCCCTCGTGCGAGCCCCGTCCCTCGTGCGAGGCCGAGCCATCGTGCGAGCCCCATCCCTTGTGTGAGCCCTGTCCCTCGTGCGAGGCTGAGGCCGAGCCCTCGTGCGAGCCCCGTCCCTCGTGCGAGGCTGAGCCCTCGTGCGAGGCTGAGCCCTTGTGCGAGGCTGAGCCCTCGTGCGAGCCCCGTCCCTCGTGCGAGCCCCGTCCCTCGTGCGAGGCCGAGCCCTTGTGCGAGCCCCATCCCTTGTGTGAGCCCCGTCCCTTGTGCAAGGCTGAGCCCTTGTGCGAGGCCGAGCCCTCGTGCGAGCCCCGTCCCTCGTGCGAGCCCCGTCCCTCGTGCGAGGCCGAGCCCTCGTGCGAGCCCCGGTGCGGCGGGGGGGGGGGTCGGCGGCAGGCTCTGGCCCCGCCGCCGCCCCCCGCTCACGGCCGCCCCCCCCAGCCGGCACCACGTACATCTTCGGGAAGGGGGGGGCGCTGATCACCTACACCTGGCCCCCCAACGACCGGCCCAGCACCCGCGCCGACCGCCTGGCGCTGGGCTTCAGCACGCGGCAGCGCGACGCCGTGCTGCTGCGCGTGGAGAGCGCGGCCGGGCTGGGCGACTTCCTGCAGCTGCACATCGTAAGGGGGGCTATGGGGCTGGGGGGGCTGGGGGGGCTATGGGGCTGGGGGGGGGCTATGGGGAGTGTGGGGCTGGGCGACTTCCTGCAGCTGCACATCATAAGGGGGGGCTATGGGGCTGGGGGAGCTGGGGGGGGCTATGGGGCTGGGGGGGGACATGGGGGGGGACATGGGGCTGGGGGGCTATGGGGAGTGTGGGGCTGGGCGACTTCCTGCAGCTGCACATCGTAAGGGGGGGCTATGGGGCTGGGGGGGGACATGGGGGGCTATGGGGCTGGGGGGGCTATGGGGCTGGGGGGCTATGGGGCTGGGGGGACATGGGGGGCTATGGGGCTGGGGGGGCTGGGGGGCTATGGGGCTGGGGGGCTATGGGGCTGGGGGGGACATGGGGGGCCTATGGGGCTGGGGGGGGACATGGGGGGTGTGGGGGGGCTATGGGGCTGGGGGGACATGGGGGGCTATGGGGCTGGGGGGGCTGGGGGGCTATGGGGCTGGGCGACTTCCTGCAGCTGCACATTGTGGGGGGGGCTGGGGGGGCTGGGGGGGGCTATGGGGCTGGGGGGGGCTGGGGGGGCTGGGGGGCTATGGGGGCTGGGGGGCTATGGGGCTGGGCGACTTCCTGCAGCTGCACATTGTGGGGGGGGCTGGGGGGGGGACATGGGGGGCTGGGGGGAGTGTGGGGAGTGTGGGACATGGGGGGCTATGGGGCTGGGGGGGACATGGGGGGCTGGGGGACTTCCTGCAGCTGCACATCCTAAGGGGGGCTGGGGGGCCTGGGGGGCTGTGGGGGGACATGGGGCTGGGGGGATGTGAGGGGTTGGGGGGGTTGGGGGTCATGGGGGGCTATGGGGGGGGCTATGGGGAGTGTGTGGGGGGGCTGGGGATCTCCTGCAGCTGCACATCGTTGTGGGGGCTGGGGGGACCTGGGGGGGTTGGGGGGGACGCGGGGGGCGCACAGTGGGGGGCTGTGGGGCAGACGCGGTGCTGGGGCCGTGCGAGCCGCTGCGGGGGGGGGGGGGGACGACACCCCCTGTACCGGGGTGGGGGGTCAGAGACCCCGGTGGGAGGGTCAGGGACCCACGGGGGGGGCAGGGACCCCGGAGGGGGGGCAGGGACCCACGGGCCCCCCGCAGGCGCAGGGGGCCGTGGGGGTGCTGTTCAACGTGGGCACGGAGGACATCGCGCTGGAGGAGCGCGGCGCGGGCGTCAGCGACGGGCGCTTCCACGTCGTGCGCTTCACGCGCAGCGGCGGCAACGCCACCCTGCAGGTGGACGGCGGCCCCCTGCACGAGCGCTACCCCCCAGGTACCCCCCGCCCCGCCGCCCCCCCCCGCCGCGGCACCCCTCCCCCCCGCCCCGCCCCGCCCCCCCCCCCCCCCAGCTCCGGACCCCTAACGAGGGCGCTAACGAAAGGCAGCGCGGCGCGAGGGGACCCAGGCGTCCCGGCGGCCCCTCCCCCGCCCCCACTAAGGCCCCCTAAACGCCGCATAAACCCCCCGCACCCCCCCGCACCCCACCCCCGCCCGGCCCCGCCGCTGGTGACATCACGGGCCCGGTGACCTCGGCGGCGACGCCGGCGCTGACGTCACGGCCGCAGCGCGGTGACGCCCGTGGTGACCCTGTGATGTCATCAGCGACAGCGGCGCCGGTTGTGACATCACAGTCACGCCGTGGTGAGGCCGACGGTGACGTCAGTGCTGACATCACGGCCGCACCGCAGTGACGCCCGTGGCGATCCCGTGACGCCGGCGCTGACATCACGGCTGCACCATGGTGACGCCCGTGACATCAGTGCTGACATCACAGTCGCACCGCGGTGACACCGATGGCGACCCCGTGACGCCGATGGTGATGCCAACGTGACATCACGGCCGCACCGCGGTGACGCCCGTGGCGATCCCGTGATGTCGGCGCTGACATCACAGCCGCACCGCGGTGACGCCCGTGGCGATCCCGTGACGTCGGCGCTGACATCACAGCCGCACCGCGGTGACGCCCGTGGCGACCCCGTGACGTCGGCGCTGACATCACAGCCGCACCGCGGTGACGCCCGTGGCGATCCCGTGACGTCGGCGCTGACATCACAGCCGCACCGCGGTGACGCCCGTGGCGACCCCGTGACGTCGGCGCTGACATCACAGCCGCACCGCGGTGACGCCCGTGGCGATCCCGTGACGCCGGTGCCGACATCATGGCCGCACCGTGGTGACTCCCGTGACGATCCCGTGATGTCGGCGCCGACATCACGGCCGCACCGTGGTGACTCCCGTGACGATCCCGTGATGTCGGCGCCGACATCACGGCCGCACCGCGGCGACGCCCGTGGCGACCCCGTGACGCCGATGGCGATGCCGACGTGACGTCGCGGCCGCGCCGCGGCGACGCCCGTGGCGACCCCGCGGTGACGCCAGCGCCGCCGTCGCGGCCCCCGGCGCGGCCCCCCGCCGCAGCCCCCCGCCGCAGCCCCCGCCGCGGCCCCGCGCCGTAACCGCTCTTCTCCTCCTCCCTCCGAAGGCAGCGGGGACGGCGAGCGGCTGGCGCTGGCGCGGCAGCGCATCCCCTACCGCCTGGGGCGGGTGGTCGATGAGTGGCTGCTCGACAAAGGTAACGGCCCGGCAGCGCCGCCCCGCCCCGCCCGCCCCGCGACCCACTGCTCAGGGGGCCCACATGTCTGGGACCCCCAACTCAGGACTCACATGTCTGGGACCCACACGTTTGGGCCCCACATTTGGGGACCCACACGTTTGGGACCCCCAGACCTGGGACCCACGCGTTTGGGACCCCCCACCCAGGGACCCACACATCTGGGCCCCACATTTGGGGACCCCCATGTCTGGGCCCCACAGATCCAGGGACCCACACGTTTGGGACCCCCAGACCCAGGACCCACACGTTTGGGACCCCCCACCCAGGGACCCACACGTTTGGGACCCCCAGACCCGGGACCCACGCGTCTGGGACCCCCATTTGGGGACCCACACATCTGGGCCCCACAGATGTGGACCCACACGTTTGGGACCCCCAGACCTGGGACCCACACGTCTGGGCCCCCTGTTTGGGTTCCCCCACGTCTGGGCCCCCCATTTGGGGACCCACACATTTGGGACCCCCAACCCAGGACCCCCACGTTTGGGCCCCCCATTTGGGGACCCCCACGTCTGGGACCCACATTTGGGGACCCCCACGCCTGGGCCCCCCGTTTGGGGACCCAGACGTTTGGGACCCCCACGTTTGGGACCCCCAGACCCAGGACCCCCACGTCTGGGCCCCACATTTGGGACCCCCACGCCTGGGCCCCCCGTTTGGGGACCCCCATGTCCTGCCCGGGGACCCAGGCGTGGGGGGGGGGGCTCCCACCGCCCCCGCCCGGCCCCTCCCTCGTTCCCCGGTTAACGAGTTACCCCGCTAACCAGCTAACCAGCTAACCGGTTACCCGCCGCCCGCCCGGTTAAAGGGACGCTAACGCACCTAACCGCCCGCTAAACCGCGCGTGAGCCCCCGCCGCCGCCCGCTAAACCGCCATAAACGAAGCTAAACCGCGTAACGCCCGCACTAATTAGCCGGGGGGGGGCGGGGCGGGGCGCGCGACGGGGGCCTCGCACGCCCTCGCACGCCCTCGCACGCCCGCCCCGCGCAGGCAGGACCCCCGGCGCAGCGCGGCGGGTTGAGGGGCCGGAGGGCGCTGGGGTCCCTTGCCGGCCGCCGCCGGGGTGGGGGGAGGGGTGGGGGGTGGGGGAGGGGGACAGGCGGCGGCGGCGGGCGCGCGGGGGGGGCGCGCGGGCGCTCCTCGTGCGACACGCACGCGCGGCGCCGGCGCGGCGCGCTCGTGGCCCTCGCGCGAGGGGCGCCCGTGCGGCGTGCGCGGTTCCTCGCGCGACGTGTGCTGCGGCCCTCGTGCGACGCACGCATGGCCCTCGTGCGCTGCCGTTGCACAGGGCACGGGTGGCCCTGGCGCGAGGCACGCTTGTGCAGTGCGCACGGTCCTTGTGCCACGCACGCTGTGGCCCTTGCACCCTTGTGCTGCGCGTTCTGTGGCCCTCGTGCAACGCACGCTGTGGCCCTTGCACCTTTGTGCAATGCATGCTGCGGCCCTCGTGCAACGCACGCTGTGGCCCTTGCACCTTTGTGCAATGCATGCTGTGGCCCTCGTGCAACGCACGCTGTGGCCCTTGCACCCTCGTGCGACGTGCGCAGTGGCCCTCGTGCAATACATGCTGTGGCCCTTGCACCTTTTGTGCAATGTGCACGGTGGCCCTTGTGCAACGCACGCTGTGGCCCTTGCACCCTCGTGCAACGCATGCTGTGGCCCTTGCACCCTCGTGCGACGTGCGCGGTGGCCCTCGTGCAACGCACGCTGTGGCCCTTGCACCTTTTGTGCAATGTGCACAGTGGCCCTCGTGCAACGCACGCTGTGGCCCTTGCACCCTCGTGCAACGCATGCTGTGGCCCTTGCACCCTCGTGCGACGTGCGCGGTGGCCCTCGTGCAACGCACGCTGTGACCCTTGCACCTTTGTGCAATGTACACGGTGGCCCTTGTGCAGCGCGTGTTGTGGCCGTCGTGCAACGCACGCTGCGGCTCTTGCACCCTCGTGCAATGTGCACGGTGGCCCTTGTGCAGCGCGTGTCGTGGCCCTCGTGCAACGCACGCTGCGGCCCTTGCACCTTTGTGCAATGCACGCTGCGGCCCTCGTGCAACGCACGCTGCGGCCCTTGCACCTTTTGTGCGACGTGCGCGGCGGCCCTCGTGCAACGCACGTGGTGACCCGCGCGCCCTCGTGCGAGGCACGCCGCAGCCCCCCGCGCGCCCCTCCCCTCCCCTCTCCGGCGCGAGGCGCGGTGCGCGCGAGGCGTGCGAGGCGTGCGACGGCGCCGTCTCCCCCGCAGGCCGCCAGCTGACCATCTTCAACAGCCAGGCGGCCGTGCGCGTGGGGGGCCGGGACCGCGGGCGCCCCTTCCAGGGCCAGCTCTCGGGGCTCTACTACAACGGGCTGAAGCTGCTGGCGCTGGCGGCCGAGGGGCACCCGCGCGTGCGCCTGGAGGGCGACCTGCGCCTGGTGGGGGAGCCGCCCGCGCCCCCCGCCCCGCCCGGCGCCACGCCCGCCCCGCCCGACATGGCCACCACCATCATGGAGACCACCACCACCATGGCCACCACCACCACGCGCCGCGGGCGCTCGCCCACGCTGCGCGACGCCGTCGCACAGGTAACGGGGCGGGGCGGGGGGTTTGGGGGGGGGGGGGCGAGGCGGGGGGAGGGGCGGCGGGGGTGACCCCCCAACGCGCCCCCGCCCCCCCCCCCAGAACACGGACGACCTGCTGGTGGCCTCGGCCGAGTGCCCGAGCGACGACGAGGACCTGGAGGAGTGCGAGCCCGGCACAGGTGGGTGCTCCTCCGCGCGGGCGCCCCGCCGCACACGCGTGTGCGCCCGCCTCGCACGCGCGCCCGGGGCGCCCGCGCGTGCCCCCCCCCCCCCTCCACCCCCCACCCCGCGCGAGCGCAGCCCCTCCCCCCCCCCCCCCCCCCACACTTCCCCCAACGGCAGCGACCCCCTCGCACGCGGAGCCGGGCACACGCGTGTGGCTGCACGCGCACGGGAGGGCGCTTGGGGACACGCACGCGCAGGAACACGCATGACACACGTGACACACACGTTCACGCAGCTGCACACGCGTGCACGGGAGCTGCTCACACGCATGCTCACACACACACCTCCACGCGCAGGAAGGCGCCCGGCTGCGCACGCGCGTGTGCACACGGCTGCTCGCACCCACGCGGGCGCGCACGCCCGTGACCGGCGGCCGCTCGCACGCTTGCGCGCGCGCCCCCGCAAGCGCCGCTCCCCTCGCACGCCCCCGCGCACGCGCGTCCCCCGCGCACGCGCACGCGTGTGCGAGCCCCGCCCCTTGCCCCGCCCTCACGCACTGCAGGCCCCGACGGACGGACGGACGGACGGACGGACGAGGACAGGGAGGGCGCCCCCGCGCACGGGGGTCACCCCCACGTGCGAGGCCGTCGCACGCCCGCTGCCGCCCGGGGCCTCGAGCGAGGGCCCTCCCCCGCCCCGCGCCCCCCCCCCCCCAGCCTCGCACGGGGGCTGCGCCGAGCCCGGACCCCCCGCACCCGCGGGACCCCCCCCCGGCACCCGCGGGGGGAGGGGCGGCAGCGGAGGGGGAGCGGGGGGAGGAGGGGGGACGCCCGACGGACTGGCGGACATCGGACAGAGGACGGACGGACGGACGGACAGGAGCTCGGGGGGCCGACGGAGGGTGATGATGATGGTGATGGATGAAGGACGGACGGCGGATGCGTGGATGGAGGGACAGTGGTGATGATGATGATGGTGATGATGATGGTGATGGTGATGATGATGATGATGATGGATGAAGGACGGACGGGGGATGCATGGATGGAGCGATGGTGATGATGATGATGATGGTGATGATGGTGATGATGATGATGATGATGATGATGATGATGATGATGGTGATGATGGTGATGATGATGATGATGGATGAAGGGATGGTGATGATGATGATGGTGATGATGGTGATGATGATGATGGATGAAGGACGGATGGCGGATGCGTGGATGGAGGGATGGTGGTGGTGATGGTCATGGTGATGATGATGATGATGGTGATGATGGTGATGATGATGATGATGGATGAAGGGATGGTGATGATGATGGTGATGATGGTGATGATGGTGATGATGATGATGATGATGGTGATGGATGAAGGACGGACGGGGGATGCGTGGATGGAGGGATGGTGATGATGATGATGATGGATGAAGGGATGGTGATGATGATGGTGATGATGATGGTGATGATGATGATGATGATGATGGTGATGATGGTGATGGATGGAGGG
The DNA here is from genome assembly GCA_026413225.1 of Otis tarda. Classification (NCBI taxonomy): domain Eukaryota; kingdom Metazoa; phylum Chordata; class Aves; order Otidiformes; family Otididae; genus Otis; species Otis tarda. The sequence goes on from CM048589.1 coordinate 320,624, forward strand.
ATGGTGATGATGATGATGGTGATGGTGATGGATGAAGGACGGGATGCGTGGATGGAGGGATGGTGATGGTGATGATGGTGGTGATGATGGTGATGATGATGATGATGGATGAAGGACAGATGGGGGATGCATGGATGGAGGGATGGTGGTGGTGATGATGATGATGGTGATGATGATGGTGATGGATGAAGGACGGACGGGGGATGCATGGATGGAGGGACAGTGGTGATGATGATGATGGATGCAGGGATGGTGATGATGATGGTGATGATGATGGTGATGATGATGGTGATGATGATGATGATGGATGAAGGACGGATGGGGGATGTGTGGATGGAGGGATGATGGTGATGATGGTGATGATGATGATGATGGATGAAGGACAGATGGGGGATGCATGGATGGAGGGATGGTGGTGGTGATGATGGTGATGGTGATGATGATGATGATGGATGAAGGACGGATGGGGGATGCATGGATGGAGGGATGGTGGTGGTGATGATGGTGATGGTGATGATGATGATGATGGATGAAGGACGGATGGGGGATGTGTGGATGATGCTGGTGATGATGGTGATGGATGGAGGGATGGTGATGATGATGATGGTGATGGTGATGGATGAAGGACAGGGGATGCGTGGATGGAGGGATGGTGATGGTGATGATGGTGGTGATGATGGTGATGGATGAAGGACGGATGGGGGATGTGTGGATGATGCTGGTGATGATGGTGATGGATGGAGGGATGGTGATGATGATGGTGATGATGGTGATGGATGAAGGACAGGGGATGCGTGGATGGAGGGATGATGATGGTGATGATGGTGATGGATGAAGGACGGATGGGGGATGTGTGGATGGAGGGATGGTGATGGTGATGATGATGATGATGATGATGGTGATGATGATGGATGGAGGGATGGTGATGATGATGATGGTGATGGTGATGGATGAAGGACGGATGGCGGATGCGTGGATGGAGGGATGGTGATGGTGATGATGATGATGGTGATGGATGAAGGACGGATGGCGGATGCGTGGATGGAGGGATGGTGATGATGGTGATGATGATGGATGGAGGGATGGTGATGATGGAGAAGGAGCGGACGGAGGGACGGATGGGGGCAGGGACGGATGATGGACAAGGGATGGACGAGGGGTGGACAAGGAGCGGACGGGCGGACGGACGGACGGATGAGGGACAGATGGGCGGATGGGTGGACTCACGGCTGGCTGGACTCAAAGATGGACGGACGGACGGATCTGAGGCCGGATGGGTCTGAGGACGGAGGGGTCCGAAGACGGACGGACGGACAGATCTGAAGACGGACGGACGGATCTGAGGATGGACGGACGGATCTGAGGACAGACGGACGGATCTGAGGCCGGATGGGCCTGAGGCTGCCTGGCCTGGGCGCGGCCGGACAGACGGACACACGGACGCAGCGCGATTGCGGCGGGACGGGGCCCAGCATGGACGCGCAGAGGGATGGCGGCCGGGTGGGCCGGGGCTGGATGGACACACGGACGCACGGATGGGCCGGGGCTGGACGGACGCACAGACGGACGCACGGACGAAGGCCGGCTGGGCTCAAGGTGGCCGGACAGACATGGGGACGGGTGGGCTCGGCACTGGATGGAGTCAGGGATGGACGGCTGGACAGACGGACGGATTCAAGGCCGGGTGGATGGATGGATGGACAGACAGATGGACGGACCAACGGATCCACGGACAGACGGACGGATTCAAGGCCGGATGGATGGACGGGTGGACGGGTGGATGAATGGCTGGACAGACAGATGGACGGATCAATGGACAGACGGATTCAAAGCTGGATGGACAGACAGACAGACGGATGGATGGATGCAAGGCCAGACGGACAAACGGATGCATGGACAGACGGATGGATGGATGGACAGACGGATGGACAGACAGACGGATTCAAGGCTGGGCAGGTGACGGAGAGGCCCAAGGCCGGATGGACAGACGGATTCAAGGCCGGATGGACAGACGGACGGACGGACAGGCATGGACGGACGGATTGATTCGAGGCTGATGGACGGATTCCCGGATGGAATGCCCCGGATGGGGGGGACAGACGGACGGATCCGAGCCGGACGGACGGAGGGATGAGGGATGGACGGACGCGCGGATGGGCAGACGGACGGACGGACGGCTGGAGTCGGGGCTGGGTGGGCGGGTGGAATCGGGGAGGGATGAGCGGTGGACGGACGCACGGACGGCTCCAAGGACGGGTGGCTGGAAAGACGGAGGAATTTAGGGACGGACGGACGGACGGACAGATGGAGTCAGGGACGGGTGGGGGAGGGAATCAAGGCTGGATTCGGGACGGACGGATGGACAGGCCCGAGGATGGACGGACGGACGGGCCCAAGGACAGACAGACGGGCCCGAGGACGGACGGACAGGCCCGAGGACGGACAGACAGACGGGCCCGAGGACGGACGGGTGGCTGGAAACACGGACGGCTTTGGGGACGGCTGGCTGGAAAGGGGATGGGTGGATGGGCGGCCCGAGGACGGAGGGATGCGTGGATGGACAGAAGGACGGATGGATGGGTGGGTGGATGGATGGAAGGACGGATGGCTGGCTGGCTGGATGGCTGGACAGAAGGATGGACGGATGGATGGATGGACGGAAGGATGGCTGGCTGGAAGGACGGATGGATGGATGGACGGATGGATGGAAAGATGGTCAGCTGGCTTAGGGCTGGCTGGAAGCAGGGACGGATGGAAGGACGGATGGCTGGCTGGAGGGATGGAAGGAAGGACGGATGGCTGGCTGGATGGATGGAAGGAAGGACGGATGGACGGCTGGCAGGAAGGATGGATGGAAGGACGGACAGAAGGACAGATGGCTGGAAGGACGGATGGATGGAAGGATGGACGGAAGGATGGCTGGATGGATGGATGGATGGATGGACGGACGGAAGGACGGACGACTGGCAGGAAGGATGGCTGGCTGGATGGACGGAAGGACAGATGGCTGGAAGGACAGACGGCTGGCAGGATGGAAGGATGGATGGATGGAAGGACAGATGGACGGCTGGCTGGAAGAATGGCTGGGAGGACGGACGGACGGACGGACGGACAGATGGTTGGCTGGCTGTATGGATGGAAAGACGGACAGCTGGCTGGAAGGACGGACGGATGGACGGCTGGCAGGAAGGATGGCTGGGAGGACGGACAGACGGACGGATGGACGGCTGGCTGGAAGGGTGGATGGCTGGAAGGACGGACGGATGGACGGCTGGCTGGAAGGGTGGATGGCTGGGAGGACGGACAGACGGACGGATGGTTGGCTGGCTGTATGGACAGAAGGACGGCTGGCTGGATGGACGGCTGGCAGGAAGGATGGATGGAAGGACAGATGGCTGGATGGACGGATGGATGGATGGACGGAAGGACGGACGGCTGGCAGGAAGGATGGCTGGGAGGACGGACGGACGGACGGACGGACAGACGGCTGGCTGGCTTAGGGCCGGCTGGAGGCCGGGCTGGCCGGGCGCAGGCCGCAGGGGTCGGCCGGCAGCACCTTCTCACCGAGTGTCTCTCTCTTCTTTTCTTTTTGTTCTTTTTTCTCTTCTTTCTTTCTTTCTTCTCTTTTTTTTTTTTTGTGTGCTTTCCCTTCCTTCCTGCAATTTCTTTTTCCTCCACGCTAAAATCACCCGGCCCCATCCCGCGATGTAAGTTGACGGCAGCGCCGCGGTTTGCTCTTAAAAAAAAAAAAAATAAGAGAAAAAATAATAAGTTAGCCGAAAAGTTAGCTAAAAAAAAAAAAAAAAAAACCGAAAAAAAAAAGATGCTGCTAACGGTGCTAGCGAGGGCGAGGAGCGGCGGCGGCGGCGGGGGGGCTCGGGGGCCGGGGGCCGGCGGCGGGGGCTGACGCGGGGCCCCCCCTCTGCGGCCCCCCCCCGTCTCGTTTCTGTCTCCGCAGGCGGGGAGCTGGTGCTGCCGGCGTCCCCGGCGGGCGCGGGGCCCCGTCGCCCCCGCCGCCCCCCGCCGCCTCCCCGCGCGCCCCCCGGGCTGCGGCCCCGACTGCGAGGAGCCCTCGGGCTTCGCCTCGGGGGAGGCGGCCGACCCCAACCAGCCGCCGGCCGACGACGAGGACTTCGCGGGCCACGGCGGCGACATGACCGCCCCCCGCCTCGACCGCGACCGCGACCTCGACCTCGACGACGCCGACGACGTCGACGACGACGACGACCGCCGCGCGGCGGCCGACGTCGCCACCGACGCCGGAGCCGCGGCCGTCCCAACCGTGGTGGCCGCCCCGTTGCCGGGCCTGGTGCCGGCCGGCGAGCGGCACCCGCGGGAGGGGAGCGCGGGGCGCGGGCGCGCCACGGCAGCCCCGCTCACGCCGCGCCCCGCTGTCCCCACAGCCGCCGCGCCGGGCGCCGTGGAGGTGGTGCGCGAGGCGGGGGGCACCACGGGCATGGTGGTGGGCATCGTGGCGGCCGCCGCGCTCTGCATCCTCATCCTCCTCTACGCCATGTACAAGTACCGCAACAGGGACGAAGGCTCCTACCAGGTGGACCAGAGCCGCCATTACATCGGGGCCGCCCCCCCGCCGGCCCCCGCCGCCGCCGCCGCCGGGACCCCCGGCGCCAACGCCGCCGCCGCCGCCCCCCCAGGCGGGGGGACCCCCAAGGAGAAGGCGCCCCCCGCGCCCCCCAAGGCGCCCGGCAAGGCCCGCCGCAACAAGGACAAGGAGTACTACGTCTGAGGGGCGCCCCCCCCCCCCAAAAACAACGGAAAAGGGGGCGCCCACCCCCCCCCAGCCCCCCCCCCCGCGGGTGACGCCCGTGTGTGTGCGCCCCTCCCCCCCCAAGGGAAAAGGGGGCGGCCCCCCCCAGCCCCCCGCGGGTGACACCTCTGTGGCCCTGTGTGTGCCCCTCCCCCCCCCCCCCAAAGGAAGAGGGGGCACGAGGGGGGCTCCCCGCGCGCTCGAGGGGGGGCAGCAGAGGGGGGGCTGGGGGTCGCGGAACCCCTCCCTGCCCCCGCCCCGCCCCCGCCCCTTTTAACCGTTTTTTTTACCGCCCCCCCCCCCCCTTTGGGTTTATTTTTTAATTTCTGAAGCCCCGCCGGGGGTTGGGGCCCCCCGGGGCCCGCCCCCCCCCCCCCCCGAGACCCCCGGCCCCACGCGCGCACAGAGGAATACACGGTTCTATACTTCGTACAGCGGCTCCGCCTCGTCCTGCGCCCCCCCCCGCGACCCCCGCCCCCCCCCCCCCCCGCCCCTCCGGTCCTCCCCGCCGCCAGGAGGCGCTGCGGCTCCCCCCCCCGACTCTGGGCGTGACGTCACGGGGCGCGGCTCTTCCCCATTCCCACTCGCGGCGCTTCCGCGCGGCGCGGGGACGGCGCGCGGGGCGCCCGCAGCCCTGACCCTGCTGTGACCCCGCGCTGACCCCGCCGTGACCCCGGCCCCGGGCATGGAGGGGGGAGGAGGAGGAGGAGGGGGCGCCCGCGGCCCCCGGCTCTGCGGGTGAGGGGGCGGGGCCTGGCGGCGCGGGGGCGGGGCTGGGGGCGCCGGGGGTCCGGATGCCCGGGTTCCCGGGGGGGGGGGGGGGGGGGGGCGGCGGGGGCGTGGGGTCAGCCGGACGCCTGGGTCCCACGGGGGGTGCCCGTGGGCCCCGTGGCCCTGTCCGTGGGTCCCACGGGGGGTGGGGGTGGGCGCTGGGGGCAGTCACTGGGCCCCACGCGGGGTGGGGGTGGGCCCCACGCGGGGTGGGGGTGGGCGCTGGGGGCAGTCACTGGGCCCCACGCGGGGTGGGGGTGGGCGCTGGGGGCAGTCACTGGACTCCACGGGGGTGGGGGTGGGCGCAGTCACTGGACCCCACGCGGGGTGTGGGTGGTCGCTGGGGGCAGTCACTGGGCCCCACGCGGGGTGGGGGTGGGCGCTGGGGGCTGTCACTGGGCCCCACGGGGGGTGTGGGTGGTCGCTGGGGGCAGTCACTGGACTCCACGGGGGGTGTCAGTGGGTGCTGGGGGCAGTCACTGGGCCCCACGCGGGGCGTGGGTGGGCTTTGGGGGCAGTCACTGGACCCCACGGGGTGGGGGTGGGCGCTGGGGGCAGTCTATGGTCACTGGGCCCCACGCGGGGTGTGGGTGGGCCCCACGCGGGGTGGGGGTGGGCGCTGGGGGCAGTCACTGGGCCCCACGTGGGGTGGGGGTGGGCTCTGGGGGCAGTCACTGGGCCCCACGCGGGGTGGGGGTGGGCGCTGGGGGCAGTCACTGGGCCCCACGCGGGGTGTGGGTGGGCGCTGGGGGCAGTCACTGGACCCCACCGGGGGTGTCAGTGGGCCCCCGCGGGGTGTGGGTGGTCCCCCCGCGGGGTGCGGGTGGGTCCCCGGCTCTGCCCCACGCCCCCCCCTCCCGCCCCGCAGCCCCCCCCGCGCTCATCTTCCTGCCGGACGGGGCGGCGCTGCCGCTGCCGCTGGAGCCGCCGCCGGGGCCCGAGGCCGGGGAGCTGCTGCGCCGCCTGCAGGGGGCGCTGCGCCTGCCGCCCGTGGCCTGCGAGGCGCTGGCGCTCTGGCTCAGCTCGCCGCTGCTGGGTGAGGGCGGGGCCGGGGGCGGGGCCTGGGGGGCGGAGGGGGCGGGGCCTGCGAGGCGCTGGCGCTGTGGCTCAGCTCGCCGCTGCTGGGTGAGGGCGGGGCCGGGGCCAGGGGGCGGAGGGGGCGGGGCCAGGGGGCGGAGGGGGCGGGGCCAGCGAGGCGCTGGCGCTGTGGCTCAGCTCGCCGCTGCTGGGTGAGGGCGGGGCCGGGGCCAGGGGGCGGAGGGGGCGGGGCCAGGGGGCGGAGGGGGCGGGGCCAGCGAGGCACTCTGGCTCAGCTCGCCGCTGCTGGGTGAGGGCGGGGCCAGGGGGCGGAGGGGGCGGGGCCAGCGAGGCGCTCTGGCTCAGCTCGCCGCTGCTGGGTGAGGGCGGGGCCAGGGGGCGGAGGGGGCGGGGCCAGGGGGCGGAGGGGGCGGGGCCAGCGAGGCGCTCTGGCTCAGCTTGCTGCTGCTGGCTGAGGGCGGGGGCGGGGCCGGGGGGCGGGGCCGGAGGGGCCGGGGGCGGGGCCCCTGGGTCCCCGCTGGCTCAGGGTCCGTGGGTGGCTGTGGGTCCCCGTGGGTTCGTGGGTGGCCGTGGGTCCCCAGTGGCTGTGGGTCTGGGTTCCTGGGTCTCCGTGGGTCTGTGGGTGTCTGTGGGTCCTGTGGCTTTGTGGGTCCTGTGGGTTCCCGTGGTCCCTGTGGGGTCCCGTGGGTGGCTGTGGCTCTGTGGGTCCCCGTGGGTCTGTGGGTCCCGTGTGTCCCACGGGGCCGTGGGTGCAGCCTGCCCCCCGCCCCCCCCAGAGGTGCAGCTGAAGCCGCGGCACCGCCCGCTGCGCCTGGCCCGGCAGTGGCCCGAGCTGCTGCTGCGCTTCAGCCTGGGCTCCCACGCCGACATCGCCCGCGGTGAGCCCGCGTGGGGTGGGGTCTCGGGTGGGGGGGTCCCTGCGTGGGGTCCCCCCTGACGCCCCCTCCCGTGCCCCCCCGCCCCCAGACGAGCCGTGCCTGCAGCTGCGCAGGAACGTCTTCTTCCCCAAGAGCCGGGAGCTGGAGGTGGGCGGGGGGGGGGCGTGGGGTGTCACGCGTGGGCGGGGCGGCAGGGGGGGCTGCTAGACGAGGAGGCGGGGGGGCGGTGTCACACGTGGGCGGGGCGGGAGGAGGGGCTGCTGTACGAGGAGGTGCGGGGGGCGGGGCGCGGGGCGGGGGGGTGACGCGGGGCGGTGTCACGCGTGGGCAGGTGCGGGAGGCGGGGGGGCGGGCGGCGGGGGTGACGCGGGGCGGTGTCACGCGTGGGCAGGTGCGGGAGGCGGGGGGCGGGGCGGGGCGGTGTCACGCGTGGGCAGAGGCGGGGGGGCGGGGGTGACGCGGGGCGGTGTCACGCGTGGGCAGGTGCGGGAGGCGGGGGGGTGACGCGGGGCGGTGTCACGCGTGGGCAGGTGCGGGAGGCGGGGGGTGGGGGTGACGCGGGGCGGTGTCACGCGTGGGCAGAGGCGGGGGGGCAGGGGGGTGACGCGGGGCGGTGTCACGCGTGGGCAGGTGCGGGAGGCGGGGGGCGGGGCGGGGCGGTGTCACGCGTGGGCAGAGGCGGGGGGGCGGGGGGTGACGCGGGGCGGTGTCACGCGTGGGCAGGTGCAGGAGGAGGAGCTGCTGCGGCTGCTGTACGAGGAGGCCCGCGGGAACGTGCTGGGGGGGCGCTGCCCCGTGGACCCCCCCGACGCGGAGGAGCTGGGGGCCCTCGCCTGCCGCCTGCGCCTGGGCCCCTTCCAGCCCGCGCAGCACACGGCCCGCGCCCTGCGGTCAGCGCCCGCGCGGGCCCCGCCCCCCGACCCACAGACCCCGCCCCCCGACCCACAGACCCCGCCCACGGCCCCACAAACCCCGCCCCCGACCCACAGACCCCGCCCACGGCCCCACAAACCCCGCCCCTGCCCCACAAACCCCGCCCATGGCTCTGCCCCGTGGCCCCACCCACTGTCCCCGGCCCCACCCCACAGCCCCATGGACCCCTACCTGTGACCCCACGGACCCCACCCGCGGGCCCCACCCATGCCCCCACGACCCCACCCCCAGCCCCACAGCCTCCACCTGTGACCCCACGGCCCCCACCTGTGACCCCACTGACCCCACCCACGACCCCACCTGTGACCCCACAGCCTCCACCCATGGCCCCACGGCCCCCACCTCTGACCCCACTGACCCCACCCACGACTTCACCCCCAGCCCCACGACCCCACCTGTGACCCCACTGACCCCACCCACGGCCCCACGGCCCCCACCTGTGACCCCACTGACCCCACCCATGACCCCACCCCCGGCCCCACGACCCCACCTGTGACCCCACTGACCCCACCCACGACCCCACCCCGGCCCCACGACCCCACCTGTGACCCCACTGACCCCACCCATGACCCCACCCCCAGCCCCACCGACCCCACCTGTGACCCCACGGTTCCACGGACCCCACCCACAGCCCCCCCCGCCCCCAGGCCACTGCTGGGGGAGCTGCTGCCGCCGGCCCCGGGCCGGGGGGGCTGTGGGGGGCTCTGCGCCGGCGGGGCCCCCGCCCGCCCCCCCCGAGGAGGGGCTGCTGCGCGCCTTCGCCCGCACCCCCGGCGCCCAGGCCCCGCCCGCCGCGCTCTACCGCGCCTTCCTGCGCCGCTGCCACGCCCTGCCCTACTACGGGTGAGTGGGGGGCCGCCCGCGGGACCCCCGAGCCCCGAGCCCCACGGAGCCCTGCCCCCCGAGACCACTCATGGGCCCCCTGAGACCCCTGAGCCCCCACGGAGCCCCACAGACCCCCCTCAGAGCCCCCTGAGACCCCCGCGGAGCCCTGCCCCCCGAGACCCACTCACGGACCCCTGAGACCCCCAGGACCCCCCTCAGATCCCCCTGGGACCCCCATAGACCCCCCATGGAGCCCCATAGACCCCCACGGAGCCCTGAGGCCCCTGGGACCCCCCCACAGATCCCCCTGAGACCCCCACAGAGCCCTGAGGCCTCCGGGACCCCCCCACAGATCCCCCTGAGACCCCCACGGAGCCCTGAGGCCTCCGGGACCCCCCCACAGATCCCCCTGAGACCCCCACGGAGCCCCGAGGCCTCCGGGACCCCCCCACAGATCCCCCCTGAGACCCCCACAGAGCCCTGAGGCCCCTGGGACCCCCCTCACAGATCCCCCTGAGACCCCCACAGACCCCCATGGAGCCCCATAGACCCCCCCATGGAGCCCTGAGGCCCCCAGGACCCCCACAGATCCCCCTGAGACCCCCACAGAGCCCCATGGAGACCCCCAGGACCCCCCACAGATCCCCCTGGGACCCCCATAGACCCCCCATGGAGCCCCCTGAGACCCCCACGGAGCCCTGAGGCCCCTGGGACCCCCCCACAGATCCCCCTGAGACCCCCACAGACCCCCATGGAGCCCCATAGACCCCCCCACGGAGCCCTGAGGCCCCCAGGACCCCCCCACAGATCCCCCTGAGACCCCCACGGAGCCCTGAGGCCCCCGGGACCCCCTGTCCGGGCCCCGCGCACCCCCCACAGCCACCCGAGGGGACCCAGGGGTCCGGGGAGGGATGCGCCCCCGCCCCCCCCGCAGCCCAGCCGGGGACCCAGGCGCCGCCCCCCGCCCCCCAGGTGCGCCTTCTTCCCGGGGGCCATCGACCGCCCCCCGGGGGCTGCTGAGCCGGGGGGGCTGCGGCCCGTCAGCGTGGCCGTGGGGCTGGAGGGCGTCACCATCATCGACCCCCGGGAGAAGGTACGGGGCGGGGGCCGTGGGGCAGGATCGGGCCCGTGGGGGGGGTCTGTGGGGCAGGACGGGGGCTGGGGAGGTGCGGGGTCGGCACGGGGGCGCTATGGGGCACGGAGGGGGCCGTGGGGCAGTTTGGATGCACGCCGCGGGGCAGGGGGGACGCCGTGGGGCAGTCTGGAGGCACACCGTGGGGCGGGGGGGACGCCGTGGGGCAGGGGGGACACCATGGGGCAGGGGGGACGCCATGGGGCAGTTTGGAGGCACGCCGTGGGGCGGGGGGGACTCCGTGGGGCAGGGGGGACGCCATGGGGCAGTTTGGAGGCATGCCGTGGGGCGGGGGGGACGCCGTGGGGCAGGGGGACGCGTGGGGCAGTTTGGAGGCACACCGTGGGGCGGGGGGACTCCGTGGGGCAGGGGGGGGGACACCATGGGGCAGGGGGGACGCCGTGGGGCAGTTTGGAGGCACACCGTGGGGCGGGGGGGATGCCGTGGGGCAGTTTGGAGGCACGCCGTGGGGCGGGGGGGATGCCGTGGGGCAGGGGGGATGCCGTGGGGCAGGGGATGACGCCGTGGGGCAGGGGGGACGCCGTGGGGCGGGGGTGACTCTCCTGTCCCCCCCCAGCACGTGCTGCTGAGCCTGACCTACCCCGAGCTGTGCTGGGAGCTGGTGGGCGCCGTGGGGCAGGCGGGGGACGCCGTGGGGCAGGACGGGGACGCCGCGGGGCGGGGAGGGGGACGCCGCGGGGCCCCCCCAGCTGTGGCTGGAGTTTGACGGCGACCACGAGGGCGCCCCCGTCAACCGGCTGCTGCGAGTGTTCTCCCCGCAGGTCAGCCCCACGGCCGCGCCCCACGGCGCCCCACCAGGCTCTCCCGGGCTGGGGGGGCTGTTCCTGGGGGGCAACTGGGGGCACTGGGGGGCGGTTGTGGGGTGGCTGGGGGTGTTGGGGGGCAGTTGGGGGGCAGTTAGGGGTGTTGGGGGCAGTGGAGGGTGGTTGGGGGGGCAGCAGGGGGTGGTTGGGGGACAGTGGGGGGTATTTGGGGTTGGCTGTGGGGCGGTTGTGGGGCAGCGGGGGGTGGTTGGGGTCGCTGTGGGGCAGTGCGGGGTGCTTGGGGGGCGTTGGGGGCGGTGGGGGGCTGTGGGTCAGTTGGGGGCGGTGTGGGGTGTTTGGGGGTTGTTGGGGTCGCTGTGGGGGGTGTGGGGTCGCTGTGGGGTGGTTGGGGTCACTGTGGGGGGCGGTGTGGGTCGCTGGGGGGTGGTGGGGTCGCTGTGGGGGCTGTGGGGGGACGGTTGGGGTCGCTGTGGGGCAGTGGGGTTGCTGTGGGCGGTTGGGGTCGCTGTGGGGGGTGTGGGGTCGCTGTGGGGCGGTGGTGTGGGTCGCTGTGGGGGGGGCTGTGGGGGGCGGTGGGGTCGCTGTGGGGGGGCTGTGGGGGGGCTGTGGGAGCGGTGGGGTCACTGTGGGTGGTTGGGGCCGCTGTGGGGGGCGGTGGGGTCGCTGTGGGGGGCTGTGGGGGGCGGTGGGGTCGCTGTGGGTGGTTGGGGTCGCTGTGGGGGTCGCTGTGGGGCAGTTGGGGGCGGGTTGGGTCGCTGTGGGGGGGCTGTGGGGGGCGGTGGGGTCGCTGTGGGGCGGTGGGGTCGCTGTGGGGGTCGCTGTGGGGCAGTTGGGGGCAGTGGGGTCGCTGTGGGGGGTTGTGGGGGGCGGTGGGGTCGCTGTGGGCGGGTTGGGTCGCTGTGGGGCAGCCCCCGGCCCGCCCCCCCCAGGCCGAGCTGATGAGCGCGCTGATCGAGTGCTGCATCGAGCTGGGGGGGGCCCGGGCCCGCCCCCCCCGACGGCCCCGCGCGGGGCGCCCCCTTGCGGCGGCAGGAGAGCGTCACCCGCCCGCGCCTGCAGCGCCTGGCCACCATCGACTACGTGCAGGAGGGTGGGGGCGCGGGGGGGACACGGGGGGGGTGGGGGGCACAGGGGGGTCCCAGGCACCCGGGGGGGGACACACAGGGGGGTTGGGGAGGGGGCAGGGGGGTCCCGGGCACCTGAGGGGGGGCACAGGGGGGTCCCAGGCACCCGGGGGGGGGGGCACAGGGGAGTTGGGGGGCACAGGGGGTCCCATGCCCCCGGGGGGGGCACAGGGGAGTTGGAGGGGCACAGAGGGGTCCCAGGCACCCGAGAGGGGGGGCACGGGGGAGTTGGGGGGCACAGGGGGTTCCACACCCCCGGGGGGCGGCACAGGGGAGTTGGAGGGGCACAGAGGGGTCCCAGGCACCCGAGAGGGGGGGCACAGGGGGGTCCCATGCACCCGGGGGGCACGGGGGAGCTGGGGGGCACAGGGCATCCCACGCACCCGGGGGGACAGGGGAGTTGGGGGGCACAGGGGGTCCCATGCACCCGGGGGCGGGGCACGGGGGAGTTGGGGGGGCACAGGGGGTCCCATGCACCCGGGGGCGGGGCACGGGGGAGTTGGGGGGGCACAGGGGGGTCCCAGGCACCCGGGGGGGGGGGGCACAGGGGAGTTGGGGGGCACAGGGGGGTCCCATGCCCCCGGGGGGGCCACAGGGGAGTTGGAGGGGCACAGAGGGGTCCCAGGCACCCGAGAGGGGGGGCACAGGGGGTTCCACACCCCCGGGGGGCGGCACAGGGGAGTTGGAGGGGCACAGAGGGGTCCCAGGCACCCGAGAGGGGGCACAGGGGGGTCCCATGCACCCGGGGGGCACGGGGGAGCTGGGGGGCACAGGGCATCCCACGCACCCGGGGGGGGACAGGGGAGTTGGGGGGGCACAGGGGGGTCCCATGCACCCGGGGGGCGGGGCACGGGGGAGTTGGGGGGGCACAGGGGGGTCCCATGAACCCGGGGGGCGGGGCACGGGGGAGTTGGGGGGCACAGGGGGTCCCACGCCCCCGAGAGGGGGGCATGGGGGAGTTGGGGGGCACAGGGCATCCCACGCACCCGGGGGGGGGGCACAGGGGGGTCCCATGAACACGCTGACCCCCCTTGTGTCCCCCCCTCCAGGGCAGGAGCTGCGGCGGGTGAAGCCCCCCCGGCGCTCGGGGTCCTTCTTCACGCGGGGCGGGGGCTCCTACAGCCCCGTGTCGGGGGGGGCCGGGCCGGAGCAGGGCTGAGCGCCCCCCAGCACAGACTGGGAGCACTGGGAGCCCTCCCAGCGAGGGCCCTTGGTGGCCGGGACCCCCGCCTCCCCACGCACCCAGGAATAAAGTGCACAGGGACAGGGACGTCGCCCCCTGGTCGCAGCCGCGGGGCCGGGGCCGATTCGGGGCAGATTCGGGGCATTTTACGGGAGTTTGGGGCACACCGGGCGGTTTGGGGCTAATTGGGGGCAGATTGGGAGAATTTGGGGCTAATTCACGACAGTTTGGAGCCAGTTCGGGACAGTTCATGGCTGTTTGGGGCATTTTAGGGCTAATTCAGGACAGATCAGGGCAATTTGGGGCTCATTTGGGGTCTTTTGGGGGGACGGGGTGGCAGTTTGGGGCTCATTCGGGGTGTTTGGGGGGACAGGGTGGCAGCTTGGGGCTCATTCAGGGTGTTTGGGGGGACAGGGTGGCAGTTTGGGGCTCATTCGGGGTGTCTGGGGCTCATTCAGGGTGTTTGGGGGACATGGTGGCAGTTTGGGGCTCATTCGGGGTGTTTGGGGCTCATTTGGGGTGTTTGGGGGGACAGGGTGGCAGTTTGGGGGTGTTTGGGGGGACAGGGTGGCAGTTTGGGGGTGTTTGGGGGGACAGGGTGGCAGTTTGGGGGGACAGGGTGGCAGTTTGGGGCTCATTCGGGGTGTTTTGGGGCCGATGGGCGGGAAGCGTTGCCAAATGGTGGCCCCACGTGACGGCGGCCATTTTAGGGCTGGGGGGGGCACAGAGGGGATGGACACGCATGTGTGTGCGTCATGGGGGGGACACGCGTGTATGTGTGTGTCACGGTTGGGGGACACGCACATTTGTGTGTGTGTCATGGGGGACACACGTGTGTTATGTCATGGGGCCCCATGTTTCACGGGGGGGCCTCCCCTCGTTAGCGCTAACGAGCACCCGACGCTGCGCACACCTCGCTTACCCTGCTCTTTTGGGGCAAATCCAGCCTGTTTAGGGTCACTGCTCTCCTGTCCGGCCTTTGCAGGTCACGCCCTGGGCACAAAAACATCCCCAAAATTCAACCTTTTCGCTATTTAACCCCATTTTGCTCCTCACTCCCCACCAGCCGGGGGCTATTTTTAACCAACTTTAACGCATTTTTTTTTATAAATATAGCCCCACCGCGCCCCCGGCTCTGCGGCAAAACTGCTGCAGTCCCAAGTTAACTTTTTTTTTTTTTAAGGGTGAATCAATGATTTTGCGAAAGCTTTGTGCTCTGAAAGCTGGGGTTGAGTAATATTGGGGCTTCACAGGCAGAGGTGAATATCGGCTCTGAAATCGAGCAGGTTTACCAACTGTGAGAAGGGGGCAAATATAAATATTTGGGGGATAAACTAAATATTTGGGAGAAAATATAAATATTTGGGGTGATAAAGTAAATATTTGGGGAAACGGCTTCCTGAGGGAAACCGGGCAGACACGCCGCCTCACCCCCACCCCCCTTTCCTCGGGCGGAGGACGGGACGCTCCTGTCAGGAGGCGCCATTTTGGGTCGGTGGCGCGGCTCCTTTCTGCCTAAGAATCAAGGGAAAAAAGGGGATTTTTTTTGCCTTTTTTTTTAACTTTTTCGTCCCTCGCGGCTCCTCGTTGCAGGCAGGGGACGGGGCTCTGTGTCCTCTTGGGGGGGGGGGTCGCGGTGCGCACCCCCCATTTTGGGGCGGGAAGCGAAGGAGCGATCGCGCGCCGCCCCCGTTCCCGCCGCCGCCGCAGTAGGGCGGGCCGAGCGCTGCGCATGCGCAGAGCCGCGCTGCGCCACCCGCAGCGGCGGGGGCCGGCCGGCGCCGGTCAGAACCGGTCGCGGGGCCGCCTCACCGCCGGGTATCCCTCCGCCGGCCGGGCCCGCCTCCCCAGCCCTGTTTTTTTTTTCTTTTTTTTTTTTTTTTGCCTGTAAATGGGCGTGGAGAAGGTAAAAACTTAAAGTTTGGGGGAGGGGGAGAGTTATGCCGTTTTAGCGGTGGCTTTGGGGGGTCTCCGGTTGGGACGGGTGCGGGGAACGCGGTAAAATACCCCCCCATCCCCCGTACCTGCGGTAATTTTTGTGTGAAAAGTGAAAAAGGGCTGGTTGGCGAGAGAGAGAGAGAAATGCCTCGGGAAAATGGTGCCTTCAGGATGCAAAAAGGCTGAGGATTTGGGGGGGGGTTCACCCCAAAACCCTGTGGAGAGCAGGCGGGGGGGGCACCTGGAGGAGCCCCCTCGTTATGGGCTCAAAAAGGGACCGTTTGGGTAAGAAAAGGAGTGGAAAAATTGCAGTTTTCAGCTCGGTGCTGGGGTTTTGTCGCTTCCCCCACGCTGCGGTGCTGGGTCAGGGCCAAAATCTTCCCCCCTGGGCCTCAAAGCTGGCTTAAATCTGCCTGAAAGCGCTGGCAGAGCTGCTTGGCATCTTCTGGGCTGCTTGTGAGGATTTTCAGTGCTATTCTAGATTTTTAAAAAAATTTCAAACCACACAACTTTTTCACCCAGCTGGGCCTTTTTTTTTTTTTTTTCTGATAAGAACCCAGGTTTTGGTGAAAAACAGGCTCACCTTTCCAATGGAAAATGTCTTAGAACAGGCCCTCCAGGCCCAGCCTCTGTAGGAAAAGCAGCTTTTTGGGGCATTTCCATGCAGAAAAGGTGAACTCTGGCCATGTTGCAGCCTATAAAATAATTTTAAAGCTTAAATCAAGGCAGAGGGGGTGAGTATCTGCTTAAAAACAACCAGAAATGGGCAAATTGTTGCTGCAAAAGTCATAATTGAGGTGAATTCCCCTGAAAATAGACGTTACGAGTGAGGGGAGACCTCTCCCTATGGCTGAACTGATGGAAAACCCCCAGTTTTCAGGGTTTTTGGGGCAGAATTACGCAGCACAGTAATTCTAACAGCAAAATGTCGTCTCCCGCAGGAAACGCCCTGGAAACGCATCGGAAAAACTCATCCCGCGCCTCCCGAGTGCCTCCTGGGCTTCGTCAGCGGCTTTAATTAGCCCCGGCTCGGCTTTAATTACAGGTTTGGGGGAGGGGGTCCTCCCTGCCAGCACCTTTGGGGTGTTGTTTCCTGCCCCGAAATGCCACAAAAGGGGATTTTATTTTATTTTTATTTTTTTTTACCTGGTTAAAAAGAGGCTGTGCCGTGACTCAGCATGGCCTTAAAATTGTGTGAAATGCAGAGATTTTGGTGTATTTTCGGGGAAAGGAAGAAGTAGAAAAGGAGTGGGTTTTTTGGCTTTGCTAGAAAGGGGCAAAAATAATTGGGGTTGGGGTTTTGTTTTTGTTTTTGTTTTTGTTTTTTTTAAAGGGTGGTTTGGGCTTTGCCAGAAGGGGCCAAAAGTATTTGTTTTTAAAAAAAAGGGTTGTTTCAGCTTTTCTGGAAAGGGGTGAAAATCAACATTAAAAAGGGTGTTCTGGGCTTTGTTGGAAACAAGGGAAATAAGTGGGGGGGAAAAAAAAAAAAAAAAGGTTTCCGGGGTCTGTGTCCACCCCCTGAAGAGCCAAGCGTCGCTCAACTTTTTTTCTCCCTGATCCGTGACCGTTTTGGGGAGAAAATGAGCTTTTTCTGCGAGGGCTCGGACCCGTGACGCAGCAAGAGTGAAAACAACGTTGAATATCATTAAATAAAGAACGGAAATGCTCTAAAATCATCCAGAAAGGTCAGAGTGGGGTTTTTTTTTTTTGTCCAGAACGGGCAAAATAGAGAAAAAAGTTGCTGTTAAATGTAACCATTTTCAGGCGAAAAAACACGAGGCAGCTGAATGCCTCCCGCTGCCGGGATGATTATAGTGAAAAAAAGAAAGGGGGGGGGGGGGAAGGAAAGAGAAGAGATTTTTTTTTGTCGCATGCCGCGGCAGTGTTGGGTTTTTTTTTTTTTTTGCCCGCCGCCCTTTTTTGGCGATTTCGGGGACTATTTTTCCGCGCGGCGGCGGGCGGGGTGTGTGGGGGCGGGGGGTGCTTATAATGGCGGGCCCGGCGCCCGCCTGCCGCCGCCTCGAGCGCGGGCTCTGCGCTGCCGGCTGGGCCCTGGCCGCGGCTCCTTGAGCTGCCCGATTTTTTTAAAGAAAGCTCTTAGAGCGGCCTTACTTTTCATAAAAAAGCTCCTAAAGCTGCCTGATTTTCCATTAAAAAAGCTCCTAAAGCTGCCTGATTTTTAAAAGAGCTCCTAAAGCTACTTTATTTTTTTTTAAAAAGCTCTAAAGCTGCCTTATTTCTGAAAAAAAGCTCCTAAAGCAGCGTGATTTTTTAAAGTGCTCCTAAAGCTGCCTTATTTTTTAAAAAAGCTTCTAAAGCTGTCTTGTTTCTTAAAAAAAGCTCCTAGAGCTGCCTTATTTAAACTCCTAAAGCAGCCTTATTTTAAAAAAAAAAGGTTTCTAAAGGTGCCTTATTTTTAAAAAAGCTCTTAAAGCTGCCTTGTTTTTCGTAAAAAGTCTTAAAAGCTGCCTTATTTATCAGGAAAAAAAAAAAAAAACACCTGAAAGGTGTTTCCTTTAAACAACAACCAGAAAAAAAAAAGCCCTTAAAGCTGTTTTTTGGTTTTCGAGTTCTGAAAATACGGCACTCAATCGCTTGGAAAAGCCGGAGCGAGTGAGGGCGTTTGTTTTAAAGAGAAAAGCTCTCGAAGCTGCTTTATTTCTTTTTTTTTTTTTTTAAAAAGGCTCTTAAAGCTGTTTCGCTTTTTAAAAACTAAGTTTTTTAAGAACCCGAACCTCCTAAGGCTGTTTTAAGAAAAATAAGTTCTCGAGGCTGTTTTATTTCTCGGAATTCTTCTGTTACTGTAATTTGTAGAGAAGCCGGAGCGAGCGAGATTGCTTTTTTAATGCAGCTTTCAAAGCTGCTTTACTTTAGGGGAAAAAAAAAAAAAAGCGCAGTCTTGGAGCCGTTTTCTTTTTAAAAAAGCTTTTAAAGCTATTTTATAGCTGTTCTGTTTTTTAAGAAGCTCCTAAAGCTGATCGATTTTATTTTATTTTTACAAAGCTGCTAGAGCTGCCGGGCCGGGGCGCGCGGGTCGGGCGCGGACGCGGCGGGAGAGCTGGGGGCGAGAGGCGCCATTTTGAGAGCAGAGCGAAGATTGCGGGCAGAGAAGATGGCTGGCAGAGGAGATGACTGGGAGCGAAAGGGAGGAGCAGTGAAGAGCGAAGAAAACCCTTGGCAGGGAGCGGGCTGAACGGCGTGAAGAGAGAAGCGGAGGGAGTTTAGATTTTTTTTTTTTTTTTTTTCCCTCAGCGGCCCCGGCTGGGGGAAAAAAACGGACTTTTTGGTTTCGGCCAGGAAGGAGGCGCCGGGCAGGGCAACCCCAGGGAAGAGGAGAAAGAAGGGAGAAAACAGGGAACAAAGAGAGAGAAGAGGCATTAAAAAAAGAGCCAGTGCAAACTGGCGAAGCTGGAGGAAATAAATCTTAAACGTTAAAGAGAAAAAAGACCCCGTGGATATGGGTGAAGCCAGAGGAGAAAATTAAAAAAGAAAATAGAGAAACAAAAGAAAGAAAATAGAAAAAAAAAGAAAAATAGAAAAAAATTATAGAAAAACAAAAGAAAATAGAAAAAAGAAAATTGGAAAAACAAAGAACATAGAAAAAAAGAAAATTGGAAAAACAAAGAACATAGAAAAAAGAAAATTGGAAAAACAAAGAACATAGAAAAAAGAAAATTGGAAAAACAAAAGAAAGAAAATAGAAAAAATAGAAAAACGAAAGAAAATTGAAAAAAGACAAATAGAAAAAAATTAAAAGAAAAATAGAAAAACAAAAGAAAATAGAAAAAAGAAAATTAGAAAAACAAGAAAAAAATTAGAAAAAAAAAGAAAAATAGAAAAAAAAGAAAATAGAAAAACGAAAGAAAATAGAAAAAGAAAATAGAAAAAAGAAATAGAAAAAGAAAATAGAAAAAATAGAAAAACAAAAGAAAGAAAATAGAAAAAATAGAAAAATAAAAGAAAATAGAAAAACGAAAGAAAATAGAAAAAACAGAAAAACAGAAAAACAAAAGAAAATACAAAAGAGAAAAATAGAAAAAAAAACCCCTAAAATTACCTGCTAGAAATTGGAGAAGATAGGAGAAAAAAAAAGAAAAATCAGAGGAGCCAGTGAAAATTGATGAAGCTAAAGGAGGGAAAGAATAATTAAAAAAAGAAAACGAGGCAAAAATGAGAAGAGCGAAAAGAGGAAAAATAAAATGTAAAAAATAAGGAGGAGAAATAGAGGAAAAAAAAGATAAGAAAATGAGAATACAAAGGAAAAAAAAGGAAAAGTAAGAGAAGCGAAAAATAAAAGCTAGAAAATGGAAGGAGAAAAATAAGAAAAGAGGAAATGGAAGAGACGCGGAGCGAGTGGGCGCGGCGGCTGGAAGAGCGGAGTAGCGCGGAGCCGCGGCGGGTCGCTGTGAGACGGCGGAGCGCGGCGCCGAGGAGGGAGGCGAGCGCGGCTGCGGAGCGGACCCCGCCGGGGGCGGAAGGAGGTTCTCGGGGTTTCGGGGAGGCTCCGCGGGCCGCAGCCGGGGGGGGCTGGAGCGGGGGGCGGCGGCGGGTGAGGCCCCTTCCCGCTGGGGGGCGGGGGGCGCGGCGGGCGGAGGGGCTCTTGTCGTTGCAGGCGCCGCGGCCGTCGCCCCCACTCCCCTTTCTTTTTTCTGTAAAACCCCCAAGAAACGGGGGGGGGAAAAAAAACCCACAAAAATCCCCCGTCCCGCCCCCAACCCCCGCTCCAGCGTCACCAGGCTCCGGCTGTAGCGCTCCTTAGGTGCCGCCTCTCGCCGCAGAGTAAGTGCTCGAAAATCTCTTCTTTTTCCCCCAAAAAGCGGCGCGCGGGAGGGGCCGGCCGAAGGTTCAGCGAGAGGGAAACGAGGAGAAAAGGAAAACCGTGGCGGGGGCGGCGAGGGGGGGGGGTGTCTCGAGTGTTTTTCCCCCCTCAGGGCAGCAGCAAAACGCAGGAAAAAACAGGCAAAAACCGCTGAGGAAACTTAAAAAAAAAAAAAAAAAAAAAAAAAAAAAGGAGACCCCGGGTCTCAGGATTTAACCAAAAAAAGGCAGATCCGCACCCCCAGCGCGCTCAGGAGCTTTTCCGCAGGGACCTTTGAGGAAAAAAAACCCTGGTTTGGTTAATGTGGAGCCGGTCAGAAGTAAGATTTTCTACTTAATTTGGGGTTTTTTTGGGGGGGGCGCGAGGAGGGGGCGGCGCGTTTTGGGCTTGTTTCCGGCCTTTCCGCAGATGTGGTGCTAGGAGGCAGCTTAGAAGAAAAGCCGCTTTTTGCCCCCAAAAACGGAGCTGGAAAATGAGGATTGTGGCTTGTGCCCGGCGTCCCCGGGAGCTTCCCTTAGGAGAAAAAGACGTAAAAAACCCCAAATCCCCCCAGAAAACGCTCGGCGGGGGCGGGCGTGGAGGCAGGCGGGGGCGGTGGGGGGGGGGTGTGCAATAATTCTGTTTTCAGGTTTTCTCCGTAAACAGCAGCAGGATGGTTAAATTTAGGCTTTTTCCCCCAAAACGAGTAAGTGTAGGAGCGAGCGAGGGGGGAGGACAAAAAAAAAAAAAAAATCACAAAATTGAGGCAAAAACCCCCAAACGGCTGCGTCTGCGACGGTGGCAAGTACCCGCGGCGCGCCGCGACCCCCGCTCCCACCCCCGCGCGGGCTCGGCGTGCGGGGGTACCGGTTGGGGGGAGGCGGGGACCCCCGGAACGCGCGCGCCCCCCGCCCCATCACCCCCCCTGCGCCGCGGGTGTGCGCGGGAGCGGGCGCTTTTCCCCCCGCGCGGCGGCTGACGGGGCGGCGGGGGGCGGGGGGGCTGTGTCTGCAGGTGTTTGTTCCGGACCCCGACCGCGGAGCTGAGGCCGCGCAGCCCCGAACCGCCGTTCCGGGGCAAAAAAACCCCGAATCGGGGTCTGCGGAAACGCGTAGGGACCAGAGACGAGGGTATTTCTGCTGCTCGCGCCCCAGAGCGGGGGACTCCGGCTGGATTTGGGCGCGGCGGTGGCGGTGCGGTTTCCTCCGGGCGGGCTTTGCCGCTTTTATCCCCCGGTTCTGCTTCACCCCCCACCAGATCCACAAATTCGGAATCCGGAAATACCCCCAAAAAGGCCCAAACTGCCCCAAAACGCACAGCGGGTTCTGTTGGCTGGGCCCACCCCCCAAAATGGGAGTTTTACTGGAAAATTTGGCTTTTTTTTTTTTTTTAAAAAGCAGCTTAGCGCCTTTGCATGTGGCCTGGGGAGGGGGGAGGCTTTTTTTAACCGTTTTCCCAGGTTCTTTCCCTAAAACGCTAGGAGTTGAGGAGCAGCCGCGGAGTTTTTGAGGTAGGGAAGAGCCCGCTGGCTCCGGCCGTTCCCGCGTCCTCCCGCCGCTGCTGCTGTTTCTCTCCCCCGCCCCGCTCTCCCCCGCTGCAGCCAAGGTGCCTAAAACGGCCGCAGTCTACCCCAAAACGGACAATTGGGTACAAAAAAATGGCTAAAAACTAGAAATGCGCCCCAAAATAAGAGGCAGGAAAGGTGAGCGAGCGGAGTAAGTACCGGCGGGGCCCCTCCGCGCCTGGGACGTGCGCCTGACCCAAAATCCCGCTTTCCGAGCCCGTTCTGCGCCTGGGACGCGAGCCCGACCCAAAATCCCGCTTTCCGAGCCCATTCTGTGCCTGGGACGCGAGCCCGATCCGAAATCCTGCTTTCTGCCCCCATTTTGCGCCTGGGACGCGAGCCCAACCCAAAATCCCCGTTTCTGCCCCCATTCTGCGCCTGGGACGCGAGCCCGACCCAAAATCCCCATTTCTGCCCCCATTTTGCACCTGGGACGCGAGCCCAACCCAAAATCCTCCTTTCTGAGCCCATTCTGCGCCTGGGACGCGAGCCCGACCCAAAATCCCCGTTTCTGCCCCCATTTTGCGCCTGGGACACGAGCCCGACCCAAAATCCCCCTTTCTGAGCCCATTTTGCGCCTGGGACGCGAGCCCGACCCAAAATCCCGCTTTCTGAGCCCGTTTTGCGCCTGGGACGCGAGCCCGACCCAAAATCCCCGTTTCTGCCCCCATTCTGCGCCTGGGACGCGAGCCCGACCCAAAATCCCCCTTTCTGAGCCCGTTTTGCGCCTGGGAAGCTCACTGCACCCAAAATCCCGCTTTCCGAGCCCGTTCTGCGCCTGGGACGCGAGCCCGACCCAAAATCCCCCTTTCTGCCCCCGTTTTGTGCCTGGGACGCGAGCCCGACCCAAAATCCTGCTTTCTGAGCCCATTCTGCGCCTGGGACGCGAGCCCGACCCAAAATCCCCGTTTCTGCCCCTGTTTTGCGCCCGGGACACCCTCTGGACCCAAAATCCCCCTTTCCGAGCCCATTCTGCGCCCGGGACGCGAGCCCGACCCAAAATCCCCCTTTGTGCCCCCGTTCTGCGCCTGGGACACCCACTGCACCCAAAATCCCCCTTTCTGCCCCCGTTCTGCGCCTGGGACGCGAGCCCGACCCAAAACCCCCCTTTGTGCCCCCGTTCTGCGCGCGGGACGCCCGCTGCACCCAAAACCTCGGTTTTTTAGTAGAAAAGCCCCAAACGCCCCCGAAGCAGCCGCCCGGGGAAGCCCCGCCCCCCGGTGGCTGTTTTGGGGCCGTTCCCCGCTGTCCGGGGCTCCCTCCCGAATTCCCCCCGATCCCCCCGGGCCCCGGGGGGGGGGCGGGGCCGGTCCGAGGGGCGTTGCCCCCGGGGGGGAGGGGCCGGGGAGCCCCGCGGGCGCCCCCCCCCCGTTTTGGGGAGGTTTTTTCTTTTCCTGGGCCCCCCCCGGGGCTCAGGTTTTGCTTTTTTTCCCTCCGGACCCAAAAAGGCCAAAAAAAAGCAAAAGGCGCTGGTGGGGGCACCCCCGGGGGCATGTCCCCCGCCCGGGGCGGGGTTCGACTCCCCGTGGCGCCGCTGCTGGCCTGGGCCCCCCCCAATTGCTGTGGGACCCCCCATTGCTGTGGGACCCCCCCCCATTGTGACAGGACCCCCATATGGTGATGGGACCCCCCATTACTGTGGGACCCCCCCCCCCATTGCAACAGGACCCCCATATGGTGATGGGACCCCCCCCCAGTGCAATGGGACCCCTGTATCAAATGGGACCCCCCATATGGTGATGGGACCCCCCATTGTGACAGGACCGCCATATGGTGATGGGACCCCCAATTGCGATGGGACCCCCCCATTGCGACAGGACCCTCATATGGTGATGGGACCCCCATATCCAACGGGACCCCCCCAGTGCAATGGGACACCTGTATCAAATGGGACCCCCCATATGGTGATGGGACCCCCCATTGCGACGGGACCCCCATATCCAATGGGACCCCGATTGCGATGGGACCCCCATATGGTGATGGGACCCCCCCCCATTGCGACGGGACCCCCATATCCGACGGGACCCCCCCCAGTGCAATGGGACCCCCATATGGTGATGGACCCCCCCCCCCCGTACCACAATGGGACCCCAGTATCACAACGGGCGCCCCCCCCTGATAGTGCAGTGGGACCCCCGGTACGGTAACGTCCGTCCCCCCCCCGTGGCCACGCCCCCTGTGACCAATAAAGCTGCTGAGACCGGACCGGGCTCGTGTCGTCTCTGGGGGCGGGGGGGGGGATTTGCCGCGGGGGGAGGGCGGAGCCACGGGGCCGTGACGCGTCACTGCCCGCGCCCTGTGATGTCACCGCCTCGTCCTGCCAGGGTGGCGGCTTGCTGGTGACGTCACTGCCCGTGCCTGCCTGCGTGGCTCTCACAGCCACTTCCCGCGCTTCCCGGGCCCGCCCTTCGCTCCCGCCAATCACCGCGTCCCTCTCATTCCGGCCTGGCCCCTCGCTCCCGCCAATCACCGTGTCCCTCGCACCTCCCGGCCCCGCCCCTCCCGCCAATCACGGCCTCCCTTTCTCATTTCGCCCCCGCCCCTCACTCCCGCCAATCACCGCGTCCCTCGCACCTCCCGGCCCCGCCCCTCCCGCCAATTACGGCCTCCCTTTCTCATTCTGGCCCCGCCCCTCGCTCCCGCCAATCACCGCGTCCCTCTATCATTCCGGCCCCGCCCCTCACTCCCGCCAATCACCGCGTCCCTCGCACCTCCCGGCCCCGCCCTTGGCCACACCCCTATCCCCGCCCCGGCCGCAGCCCCGCCCCTCGCTCCTCCCCTCCCAGCTCTCCGGCTCCTTCCTCGGCCCCGCCTCCTCGATGGCCCCGCCCCCGCGCTCCCCCAATCCCGCGCGGCCCCGCCCCCGGCCCCGCCCCCCGGTCCGTCAGCGGATCGTCCCCCCCGGCGCCGCCGCCGCCGCCCGCGGGCCCGCCGCGGCCCGGCCCCCGCGATGTGGCTGTTCGCCCGCGACCCCGTGCGGGACTTCCCGTTCGAGCTGGGCCAGCCCGGCCCGGACCCCGACCCCGACCCGGACCCGGACCCCGACCCGGACCCGGCCCCGCTCTGGCGGCTGCTGCGCGGGCGGCGGAAGGTGAGGGGGCGGCGGTGGGTCCGTGTCCATCCGCGTCCGTGTCCCCGCGCGTCCTCGGGCCCCGCACCCCCTGCCCCTCTTCCCCGGTCCCCCCCGTGTCCCCCTCCTCCCGCGTCCTCGGGCCCCGCACCCCCCGCGTGTCCCCCCCGACCCCCTCAGCGCCCCAAATGATCCCCACACCCCCCCCATGTCCCCCCCGCCCCCTGTGCTCCCCCCATCCCCCTGTCGCCCCCGTGTGCCCCGTCCCACGTCCCCCCATCCCTGTGTCCCACTCGTGTCCCCCCTTGTCCCCCCCAAAGTCCCCTCATGTCCCCCCATCCCCCTCCTTGTTCCCCATGGCCCTGTCCCCCTTGTCCCCCCCAACTCCCCATGTCCCCCCTTGTCCCCCCCCAAAGTCCCCCCATGTCCCCCCTTGTTCCCCTCCTTGTTCCCCATCTCCCTGTCTCCCCATGTCCCCCCCAACTCTCTCTGTCCCCCCCATGTCCCCCCCAACTGCCCGTGTCCCCCCTTGTCCCCCCCACTCTCCCATGTCCCCCCCACTCCCCCATTCCCCCGTCATGTCCCCCCCAACTCCCCCTGCCCCCCCATTGTCCCCCCTAAGTCCCCCTGTCCCCCTTGTACCCCCCATGTCCTCCCCCAACTCCCCATGTCCCCCCCAACTCCCCATGTCCCCCCGTGTCCCCCCCAACTCCCCATGTCCCCCCAACTCCCCATGTCCCCCCGTGTCCCCCCCAACCCCCCTGTCCCCCCATCCCCATGCCCCCTCACCCCCTACCCCCCAGTATCCCCATGGTGCCTCCCCACGTCCCCCCCGTGTCCCCCCCACCCCCGTGTCCCCCCCGCCCCGCGCTGTCCCCACGCTGTGTCCCCCCCCCCCGCAGGCGGACGGGGCGCCGGTGTCCGTGTTCGTGCACGACCTGGGGGCGGGGACGCGGCTGCCACCCCCTGGCCCGGGCGGCCCTGCGGCGCCTGCGCAGCCTGCGGCACCCCAGCGTGCTGGGCTACCTGGACAGCCTGGAGGTGGGGGGCTGGGGGGGCTGGGGGGGCACGGGGGGCATTGGGGGGCACGGGGGCTCGGGGGTCACGGGGGGCACCCAGCGTGCTGGGCTACCTGGACAGCCTGGAGGTGGGGGGCTGGGGGGCCCGGGGGGGCACAGGGGGGCACCCAGCGTGCTGGGCTACCTGGACAGCCTGGAGGTGGGGGGCTGGGGGGCCCGGGGGGGGCACAGGGGGGCATTGGGGGGCACGGGGGCTCGGGGGGTCACAGGGGGACACCCAGCGTGCTGGGCTACCTGGACAGCCTGGAGGTGGGGGGCTGGGGGGCTGGGGGGGCACGGGGGGGCACGGGGGGCACCCAGCGTGCTGGGCTACCTGGACAGCCTGGAGGTGGGGGGCTGGGGGGGCACGGGGGGCTCGGGGGGTCACAGGGGACACCCAGCGTGCTGGGCTACCTGGACAGCCTGGAGGTGGGGGGCTGGGGGGGCCCGGGGGGCTGGGGGGGCACGGGGGGCACCCAGCGTGCTGGGCTACCTGGACAGCCTGGAGGTGGGGGGCTGGGGGGCTGGGGGGTCACGGGGGCACCCAGCGTGCTGGGCTACCTGGACAGCCTGGAGGTGGGGGCTGGGGGGCCCGGGGGGCACAGGAGGGCACGGGGGGCACCCAGCGTGCTGGGCTACCTGGACAGCCTGGAGGTGGGGGGCTGGGGGGGCTGGGGGGCACAGGGGGTCACGGGGGGCACCCAGCGTGCTGGGCTACCTGGACAGCCTGGAGGTGGGGGGCTGGGGGGCTGGGGGGTCACGGGGGGCACCCAGCGTGCTGGGCTACCTGGACAGCCTGGAGGTGGGGGCTGGGGGGCCCGGGGGGCACAGGAGGGCACGGGGGGGCACCCAGCGTGCTGGGCTACCTGGACAGCCTGGAGGTGGGGGGCTGGGGGGGCCCGGGGGGCACAGGGGGTCACGGGGGGCACCCAGCGTGCTGGGCTACCTGGACAGCCTGGAGGTGGGGGGCTGGGGGGCTGGGGGGTCACGGGGGGGCACCCAGCGTGCTGGGCTACCTGGACAGCCTGGAGGTGGGGGGCTGGGGGGCCCGGGGGGGCACAGGAGGGCACGGGGGGCACCCAGCGTGCTGGGCTACCTGGACAGCCTGGAGGTGGGGGCTGGAGGGGCTCGGGGGGGCTCGGGGGGCATTGGGGGGCACCCAGCGTGCTGGGCTACCTGGACAGCCTGGAGGTGGGGGGCTGGGGGGGCACGGGGGGGACAGGGAGGGGGGGGGATGTGGGGGGACATTGAGGGGACAGGGATGTGGGGGCGTGGGGGGGGACAGGGGGGCACGGGGACTTGGGGGGATCCAAGGGGCCGTGGGGGGGACACGGGGGGACACAGGGGATCAGGGGGACACGGGGGGGCTGGGGGGCCGTGCGAGGCCCGCGGGGGGCCGTGGGGTGACGCGGGGCCCCCCTTCCAGACCGAGCGCTGCCTGTACCTGGTGACGGAGGAGGTGACGCCGCTGCGCCGGCACCTGCGGCTGCGGCCCCCCCACGGCGACCTGGGGGGCAGGAGGTGGCCTGGGGGCTGCACCAGCTGCTGGTGAGGGGGGCCTGGGGGGGTGAGGGGGGCTGGGGGCTGCACCAGCTGCTGGTGAGGGGGGCCTGGGGGGCTGGGGGCTGCAGCAGCTGCTGGTGAGGGGGGTCCGGGGGGGGCCTGGGGGCTGCACCAGCTGCTGGTGAGGGGGGGGCTGGGGGGCCTGGGGGCTGCAGCAGCTGCTGGTGAGGGGGGGCCTGGGGGGGCTGGGGGCTGCAGCAGCTGCTGGTGAGGGGGGGCCTGGGGGGGGCTGGGGGCTGCACCAGCTGCTGGTGAGGGGGGTCTGCGGGAGGGGGGGCTGGGAGCCCGGGGGCGGTCCTGGGAGCCAGGGGGGTCCCTGTGGTGGGGGGGGGGGTCCTTTCAGTGAGGGGGTCCCTGGGAGTTGGGGGGGTCCCTGGAGCCAGGGGGGTCCCTGTGGTGGTGGGGGGTCCTTTCAGTGAGGGGGTCCCTGGGAGTTGGGGGGGTCCCTGGAGCCAGGGGGGTCCCTGTGGTGGTGGGGGGTCCTTTCAGTGAGGGGGTCCCTGGGAGTTGGGGGTCCCTGTGGTGGGGGGGGGGTCCTTTCAGTGAGGGGCTCCCTGGGAGTTGGGGGGGGTCCCTGTGGTGGGTGGGGGGGGGTCCTTTCAGTGTGGGGGTCCCTGGGAGTTGCGGGGGGGTCCCTGGAGCCAGGGGGGTCCCTGTGGTGGGTGGGGGGGGGTCCTTTCAGTGAGGGGGTCCCTGGGAGTTGGGGGGGTCCCTGGCAGCCAGGGGGTCCCTGTGGTGGGGGGGGGGGGTCCTTTCAGTGAGGGGGTCCCTGGGAGTTGGGGGTCCCTGCAGTGTGGGGGTCCCTGGGAGTTGCGGGGGGGGTCCCTGGATCCGGGGGGTCCCTGTGGTGGGTGGGGGGGGTCCTTTCAGTGAGGGGCTCCCTGGGAGTTGGGGGGGTCCCTGGAGCCAGGGGGTCCCTGTGGTGGGTGGGGGGTCCTTTCAGTGAGGGGGTCCCTGGCAGCTGGGGGGTCCCTGTGGGGGGGGGGGGGTCCTTTCAGTGAGGGGGTCCCTGGGAGTTTGGGGGGTCCCTGCAGTGTGGGGGTCCCTGGGAGTTGGGGGGTCCCTGGATCCAGGGGGTCCCTGTGGTGGGTGGGGGGGGGGTCCTTTCAGTGTGGGGGTCCCTGGGAGTTGGGGGGGGGGTCCCTGGAGCCAGGGGGTCCCTGTGGTGGGTGGGGGGGGTCCTTTCAGTGAGGGGGTCCCTGGCAGCTGGGGGGTCCCTGCAGTGTGGGGGTCCCTGGGGGGAGGGGGGTGTCCCAGGAGCTGCAGGGGGGTCCCTGGATCCGGGGGCCCCCGGTGCCACCCGCCGCGCCCCCCCCGCAGACGGCGCTGTCGTTCCTGGGGGGCTCGGGGCTGGTGCACCACGCGCTGGGGGTGGGCGCCGTCTTCGTGGACCCGGGGGCGACTGGAAGCTGGGGGGGCTGGAGCGCGTGGCGGCCGCCGGAGAGGGGGTCCCGGCCCGGCCCCCGGCGTCCCCCCCGGCCGCAGGACCCCCCGAGCTCAGCGACCCCTCGCGAGGGCAGGGCGAGCCCTGGTGAGTTCGGGGAGGGGGGGATACGGGGGGGGGGGACACACTCAGGGGTCGGGGGGCCGAGGGGGACACGGAGGGGTCGGGGGGACATGGGGGGGGCACGGGGGATTCGGGGGGCTGAGGGGGACACGGAGGGGTCGGGGGGGGGGACACGGGGATTTTGGGGGGTCGGGGGGGACACGGGGGGGGGGGGACACACGTGGGATTTGGGGGGGCCAAGGGGGACACGGAGGGGTCGGGGGGGACACAGGGGGATTTGGGGGGGTCGGGGGGGACACGGAGGGGTTGGGGCGGACACGGGGGTGTCGGGGGGGCCGAGGGGGACACAGAGGGGTCGTGGGGGACACGGGGGATCCGGGGGGGCCGAGGGGGATTCGGGGGTCGGGGGGGACACGGGGGGTTCGGGGGGGCCAAAGGGGACACGGGGGGGGACACGGGGGGGGGGCACGGGGGATTCAGGGGGCTGAGGGGGACACGGAGGGGTCGGGGGTGACATGGGGGATTCGGGGGGGCTGAGGGGGACACGGAGGGGTCGGGGGGGACACGGGGTCTTTGGGGGTCGTGGGGGACACAGGGGGGCTGGAGTGACACGGGGTCTTTGGGGGTCGTGGGAACGTGCTGGGGGGGTCTGGGGGGGTCGCAGGGACGTGGCGAGGAGATGGGGGGACACGGGGGGACACGGGGGGACAGGGGCCAGCGGGGGGGGGACGTGCGGCGCGGGGAGGGGCGCGAAGGGGTCGTGGTGGGGGGGGGGGGGAGGGGTGCGGGGCGGGGGGAGCGTGGCCGCGGGGGGGGGGCACGGAGGGGGGCGCAGAGGGGGGGCGCGGGGGGGGCACGGAGGGGACCCCCATCCCGCGGCGTCCCCAGGGCGGGGGACATGTGGCGCCTGGGCTGCCTCATCTGGGAGGTCTTCAACGGCCCCCTGCCCCGCGCCGCCGCGCTGCGCAGCTTCGGCAAGGTCGGCCCCCCGCGCCCCCCGGGACCCCCCCACACCTGGACCCCTCCCCGTCCCCCGGTGGCTGGGACCCCCCTGCCCTGGGACCTCTCAAACCCCTGGGCCCCCCAAAATCCTGGCTCCACCCCCAGCTCCTGGGACCTCGAAACCCCCTCGGGACCCCCCGAAACCCCTCGGGACACCCCCCCAAAACCCCTGGGGCCCCCCAACTCCAGGCTCTCCCCAAAAACCACGTGGGACACAAAACCGCTTGGGTCCCCCGAAACCCCTGGGACCCCCCCAAAACCCCTCAGGACCCCCTGAAACTCCTGGGGCCCCCCCAAAACTCCTGGGCCCCCCACAAGTCCGGGCTCTCCCCAAAAACCACCTGGG
This sequence comes from Otis tarda, assembly GCA_026413225.1. NCBI lineage: Eukaryota > Metazoa > Chordata > Aves > Otidiformes > Otididae > Otis > Otis tarda. The sequence continues at coordinate 350,907 of CM048589.1, forward strand.
ACCTTGAAACCCCCTCAGGACCCCCTGAAACCCGTCGGGACCCCCCAAAACCCCTGGGCCCCCCCCCAAAACCCCCTGGGAACCCCTGAAACCCCTTGGGACCCCCCAAAACCCCTGGGGCCCCCCCAACTCCGGGCTCTCCCCAAAAACCACCTGGGACACAGAACCACTTGGGTTCCCCCCAACTGGGACCCCCGAAACCCCTCGGGACCCCCCCAAACCCCCTGGGACCCCCCCAAAACCCCTGGGGCCCCCCATCTCCGGGCTCTCCCCAAAACCCACCTGGAACACAGAACCGCTTGGGTCCCCCCAACTCCTGGGACCCCAAACCCCCCGGGACCCCCCAAAACTCCCGCCCCCCCACGCTGGGACCCCCGCAGCCGCGGCGGGGTCCCGCCCTGACCCTGCCCCCCGCGCCCCCAGCTCCCCGCGGCGCTGGTCCCCGATTTCTGCGAGCTGGTGGCGGCCGAGCCCTCGGCACGGCCGGGCCCGGGGCAGCTCCTGCAGCGCCTGCAGCGCGCGGGGGCTTCCTCGCCTGCCCCCTCGTGCGCACCGGCCTCTTCCTCGAGCAGCTCCAGGTCCGTGGCGCCGGCCCCCGGCCCCCCGGCCCCATCCCCCGGCCCTGTCCCCGTTCCCATCCCCCCATCGTGATCCCGGCCCCCCTGTCCCCCCCGTCCCCATCCCCCCTGTCCCCCCTGTTATCCCCATCCCCCCCGTCCTTGTCCCCCCCGGCCCCATCCCCCGGCCCTGTCCCCGTTCCCATCCCCTCATCGTGATCCCGTCCCCCTGTCCCCCCTGTTATCCCCATCCCCCCCGGCCCCATCCCCCCATCCCTGTCTCCATTCGCATGCCCCCATTGTGATCCCGGCCCCCCCGACCCCCCTGTCCCCATTCCCATCCCCCCATTGTGATCCCGGCCCCCCTGTCCCCCCTGTCCCTGTCCCCCCGTCCCCATCCCCCCTGTTCCCCCTGTTCCCCCCGTCCCCATCCCCCCCATGCCCCCGGCCCCATCCCCCATCCCTGTCCCCATTCCCATCCCCCCATCATGATCCCGTCCCCCCTGTCCCCCTCGTCCCTGTCCCCCCCGTCCCCATCCCCCCTGGTCCCCCTGGTCCCCCCGTCCCCATCCCCCCCATGCCCCCGGCCCCATCCCCCCATCCCTGTTCCCATTCCCATCCCCCCATCGTGATCCTGTCCCCCCCATCCCCTGTCCCCATCCCCCCGTCCCCATCCCCTGGTCCCCATCGCTGTGCCCCCCGTCTCTCCTCATCCCCATCCTCGTCTTCTTTGTCCCCATCCCCCCCGTGCCCCCCTCCCCGTCACCGTCCCCCCTGTCCCCCTGCCATCATTTCCATCCCCCCGTGCTCCCCCCATCCCTGGTTTTGTCCCCTCGTCCCCATCCCCCCATCCCAGTCCCCACCTCCCAGTCCCCATTCCCTCGTCCCGGTTCCTGTCCCCCCGTCCCCGTCCCCCTGTCCCCCCGTCCCTGTCCCCTCATCCCCATCCCCCTGTGCCCCTGTCCTTGTCCCCCCCGTCCCCTCGTCCCCTCGTCCCCATCCCCGTCCCGCCGTCTCCGTCCTCCCCTGCTCAGCCCCTCGTCCCCGTCCCTGTGCCCTCGTCCCCGTTCCCGTCCGCCCGTCCCTGTCCCCTCGTCCCCGTCTCCCTGTCCCTGTCCCCTGTCCCCCTGTCCCCTTGTTCCCATCCCACCGTCTCTGTCCTCCCCTGCTCACCCCCCATCCCCGTCCCCGTCACCTCGTCCCCGTCCCTGTCCCCCCGTCCCTGTACCCCCGTCCACATCCCCTCGTCCCCTCGTCCCCATCCCCATCCCTGTCCCCCCATCTCCGTCCCCTCGTCCCCATCTCCGTCCCCTCGTCCCCATCCCCGTCCCTGTCCCCCCGTCCCTGTCCCCCCGTCCCCATCTCCGTCCCCTCGTCCCCATCCCCGTCCCTGTCCCCCCGTCCCTGTCCCCCCATCCCCATCCCCTCGTCCCCTTGTCCCCATCCCCGTCCCCCGTCCCCTCGTCCCCATCTCCGTCCCCTCGTCCCCATCCCCTCGTCCCCGTCCCTGTCCCCCCGTCCCTGTCCCCCCATCCCCGTCCCGCCGTCTCCGTCCTCCCCTGCTCACGCCCTCGTCCCCGTCCCTGTCCCCTCGTCCCCATCCCGCTCCCCTCATCCCCCCGCCCAGCTCCGTCCCCTTGTCCCTGTCCCGTTATCCCCCTCCCTGTCCCCCACCCCACCCCGCCGCCGCCCCCCGCGCAGGTCCGGGACCCCCAGGAGCGCCGGGCGTTCCTGCAGGAGCTGAGCGCCGGCCTGGACGCGCTGCCCGCGCCCTTCCGCCGCCACAAGCTGCTGCCCCGGCTGCTGGCGGCCCTGGAGTTCGGCAGCGCCGACGCCTGCGCCCTGCCGCCCCTCCTCAAGGTGGGGGGCGACCCCCGCCCCGCCCGCGTCCCCCCCGACCCCCCCCGGCCTCACCCGGGCCCGGCCCCGCAGGTGGCCAAGGCGCTGGACCCCCCGAGTACCAGGAGCGCGTGGTGCCGCTCATCGTGCGCCTCTTCTCCTCGCCCGACCGCGCGCTGCGCATGCAGCTGCTGCAGCAGGTGGGCAGCGGCCGGGGGCTGGGGGCTGCGTCGCCGGGGGGCTGGGGGCTGCATCGCTGTGGGGCTGGGGTCTGCATCGCTGGGGGGCCGGGGGCTGCGTCACCGGGGGGCCGGGGGCTGCATCGCTGGGGGGCTGGGGGCTGCATCACTGTGGGGCTGGGGTCTGCATCGCGGGGGGCTGGGGGCTGCATCACCATGGGGTTGTGGGGCTGGGGTCTGCATCGCCAGGGGGCCGGGGGCTGCGTCGCCGGGGGGCCGGGGGCTGCGTCGCTGTGGGGCTGGGGTCTGCATCGCTGGGGGCTGGGGGCTGCGTCGCTGTGGGGCTGGGGTCTGCATCGCGGGGGGGCTGGGGGCTGCATCACCATGGGGTTGTGGGGCTGGGGTCTGCATCGCCAGGGGGCCGGGGTCTGCATCACCATGGGGTTGTGGGGCTGGGGTCTGCATCGCCATGGGGCCATGGGGCTGGGGTCCGGATCGCCGTGGGGCTGGGGTCTGCATTGCCGGGATCCGGGGTCTGCATCACTGGGGGGCTGGGGTCCGCATCGCTGTGGGGCTGGGGGCTGCATCACCGTGGGGACGGGGGCCGCACTGCCGTGGGGCTGGGGTCTGCATCACTGTGGGGTCAGGGTCTGCATCGCCGTGGGGCCGGGGCCTGCATCGCCGGGGGGCTGGGGTCCATATTGCTGGGGGGTCGGGGTCTGGATCACCATGGGGTTGTGGGGCCGGGGTCTGCATCGCTGGGGGCTGGGGTCTGCATCACTGTGGGGCTGGGGGCTGTGGTCCGGATCGCCGTGGGGCTGGGGTCCGTATCACTGTGGGGTTGTGGGCCTGGGGTCTGCATCGCTGTGGGGCTGGGGGGGGTGGGCTGAGGGGTGCCGTGGGGCTGGGGGCGCCGTGGGGCTGACCCCCCCCAGCTGCAGGAGTACGTGGAGCTGGTGCCGCAGCCCACGCTGGACGCCCAGGTCTTCCCGCACGTCGCCCACGGCTTCCTGGACACCAACCCCGCCATCCGCGAGCAGACCGTCAAGGTGGGCCCCCGGACCCCCGGGACCCCCACCCCCCTGGGACCCCCCCCTGGGACCCCCCGGGGCCCCCCACCCCCCTGGGACTGCCCCCGGACCCCCGGGACCCCCCACCCCTCTGGGACTGCCCCCCGAGCCCCCCACCCCCCCTGGGACCCCCCCAGACCCCCTGGGACCCCCCACCCCCCCTGGGACTGCACCCCGAGACCCCCCACCCCCCCACCCCTCTGGGACCACCCCGGGACCCCACCCCCCTGGACTGCCCCCGGACCCCGGGACCCCCCGGGACCCCCCGGGCTGGGACCACCGCGGGACCCCCGAAACCCCACATCCCCCTGTCCGGGACCCCCCCCCCCGGCCTGGGACCCCCCCCGGAACCCCCCACCTGCCTGGGACACCCCCGGGACCCAAACCCCTAGGTCCCTCCCCAAATATCTGGGTCCCCTGGCTCTCTGGGTGCCCCGGGACCCCCCCCCAAACCCCTGGGACCCCCCAAATATCTGGGTCCCCTGGCTCTCTGGGTGCCCCGGGACCCTCCCCAAACCCCTGGGACCCCCCAAATATCTGGGTGTCTTCTGCCCCCGGGTCCCCCCAAACCCCTGAGGCCCCTGACCCCCAGGGCCCCCCGCCCATGTGGGCCCCCCTCAGATGCCTGGGTTGCCCCAAATATCTGGGTCTCCCGAGCCCCAGGGCCCCCCGATGATTGGGCCCCCCCGACCTCCTGCACCCTGCCCCCCCCCAAACCCCCCAAACCCCTGGGTGCCTCCAAATCTCAGGGTGCCCCCCAAAATCTGGGTCACCTGATCCACTGGGTCCCCTCCCCAACTCCTGGATCCCCCCCCCAAAATCTGGGCCCCCCCCCCCGACCCCTGGGCCCCCCCCCGACCCCCTGCCCCCCCCCCCCTGACGCCCCCTCCCCGCAGTCCATGGTGCTGCTGGCGCCCCGGCTGGGGGAGGGGCTGCGGGCGCGGGAGCTGCCCCGGCTGCTGCTGCGGGTGCAGGCGGGCGACGCGCTGGGACCCCTGCGCTGCAACGCCACGCTGTGCCTGGGGCGCCTGGGCCCCCACCTGCCCCCCAGGTCAGACCCCCGCACCCCCCCGAGCCCCCCCGCACCCCCCTGCACCCACCCCCCGCACCCACCCCCCAAACCCCCCCTGCACCCACCCTGCACCCCCAAACCCCCACCCCCGCTGTGCCTGGGGCGCCTGGGCCCCCACCTGCCCCCCAGGTCAGACCCCCGCACCCCCCCTGCACCCACCCCCCCGCACCCACCCCCCCAAACCCCCCTGCACCCACCCCCCCACCCCCCTCGCACCCCCCCCCACTGTGCCTGGGGCGCCTGGGCCCCCACCTGCCCCCCAGGTCAGACCCCCGCACCCCCCGAGCCCCCCTGCACCCCCCTGCACCCACCCCCGCACCCACCCCCTCACCCCCCTTACCCCCCCCATGCCCCCCCCACTGACTGCCCCCCGCATTCCCTGCCCCCCGCTGCCCCTCACCCCCCCACGCCCCCCTACTGACTGCTCCCCCCTGCCCCTCACACCCATCCCCCCGCCCCCCCCACCCCCCCACCCCCCCTACTGACTGCCCTCCCTCTGCCCCTCACACCCATCCCCCCTACACCCATCTCCCCCCACTGCCCCCCCGCACTGACTGCCCCCAGTCTGCCCCTCACACCCATCCCCCCCTACATCCCTCACCCCCCACTGACTGCCCCCCGCACTCCCTGCCCCCCCGCTGCCCCCGCCCCCCCGTCTGCCCCTCACATCCCTCACCCCCCCACTGACTGCCCCCCCGCACTGACTGCCCCCCCCGCTGCCCACCCCCCAGTCTGCCCCTCACACCCATCCCCCCTCACCCCCACCCCCCCACTGACTGCCCCCCTCTGCCCCTCACCCCCTGCCCCCCCCTACACCCATCTCCCCCCCACTGACTGCTCCCCCGCACTCCCTGCCCCCCCGCTGCCCGCCCCCCCGTCTGCCCCTCACACCCATCCCCCCTCACCCCCCTCACCCCCCCACCCCCCCCCACTGACTGCCCCCGCTGCCCCCCCCCCCCAGTCTGCCCCTCACACCCATCCCCCCTCACCCCCCTCACCCCCCCACTGACCCCCCCCCCCACTGACTGCCCCCCCCCCCCGCCCCCCCAGACGCGGCAGCGGGTGCTGGCCCCCGCGCTGGCGCGGGCGACGCGGGACCCCTTCCCCCCGGCGCGGGGCGGCCGCCGTCGCCGCCTTCGCCGCCACCCACGGGTGCTACTCGGCGCAGGAGTGCGCGGGGAGGGTGCTGCCCGCCCTCTGCGCCCTCACCGCAGACCCCCACCCCGGCGTGCGCCAGCAGGTGGGGGGGGCGCGCGGGGGGGCCGGGGGGTCCCATCGCGGAAAGGGTGGGGGGGCTGGGGGTCCCATCGCGGGGGGGGCTGGGGGCTGGGGGTCCCATCGCGGAAAGGGTGGGGGGGCTGGGGGTCCCATCGCGGGGGGTCTGGGGGCTGGGGGTCCCATTACGGGGGGGCTGGGGGCCTGGGGGTCCCATCGCGGAAAGGGTGGGGGCTGGGGTCCCGTTACGGGGGGGCTGGGGGGCTGGGGGTCCCATCGCGGAAAGGGTGGGGGGGCTGGGGGTCCCATTGCCGGGGGAAAGGGGGCTGGGGGTCCCATCACGGAAAGGGTGGGGGGGCTGGGGGTCCCATTGCCGGGGGAAAGGGGGCTGGGGGTCCCATCACGGAAAGGGTGGGGGGCTGGGGGTCCCATCGCGGGGGGATTTGGGGGCTGGGGGTCCCATCGCGGAAAGGGTGGGGGGGGCTGGGGGCCGGGGGTCCCATTGCCGGGGGAAAGGGGGCTGGGGGTCCCATCACGGAAAGGGTGGGGGTCCCGTTACAGGGGGGCTGGGGGTCCCATCGCGGGGGGGGCTGGGGGCCGGGGGTCCCATCGTGGAAAGGGTGGGGGGGCCGGGGGTCCCATCACGGGGGAAGGGGGCTGGGGGTCCCATTACGGGGGGGATGGGAGGGGCTGGGTGCTGGGGGTCTCATTGCCGGGGGGCTGGGTGCTGGGGGTCCCATCGTGGGGGCTGGGGGTGGGGGTCCCATCGTGGTGGTCCCATTGTGAGAAGGGGCTGGGGGGGCTGGGCTGGGGGGGGGGGAGTCCCATCAAAGAGAGGATCCCATCGCGGGGGAAGGGTGCTGGGGTCTGGGGGGGCAGTCAGGGTGCTGGGGGGGCTGGGTGCCCCCCTGGGGTCCCTGGGGCGGGAGGAGGCTCCTCTCTTTGGGGGGGTCCCTGACTGCCCCCCTCCCCCCCCAGGCGTTCCGGGCCATCCGCAGCTTCCTGGACCAGCTGGAGGCGGCCGAGCCCGGGGGGGGGGCGGAGGGGGGTGAGAAATGGGGGGGGCGGGGGAGGGGGGGTGTGGGACTGGGGGGCGATGAGGGACGGGGGAGAGGGCGGAGGGGGGTGAGAAATGGGGGGGGGCGGGGGAGGAGGGGGAGGGTGGGACCGGGGGGGCGATGAGGGACGGGGGAGGGGGTGGAGGGGGGTGAGAAATGGGGGGGGGGGGCGGGGGAGGGGGGTATGGGACTGGGGGGGGGGGGGGGCGATGAGGGACGGGGAGGGGCGGAGGGGGTGAGAAATGGGGGGGGGGGGGCGGGGGGAGGGAGGGTGGGACTGGGGGCGATGAGGGATGGGGGAGGGGGGTGGAGGGGGGTAAGAAATGGGGGGGGGGGGCGAGGATGGGGGGGACATGGGGGGCTGCTGGGGGGCGGGGGGACACGTGGGGGGCCGGGGTGAGAAGTGGGGGTCCTGGGGGATGGGAGGGGGTGGAGGGGATGGGGGGGGGCTGCTGGGTGGGGGGGGGGGCTTCTATGGGGAGGGGAGGTAAGGGGGTGACACCGGGGGTGGGGGGGCCGTGGGGGTGGTTGGGGGCGCCCCCCCCCACCGCCACCCCGTGACCCCCCTCCCCCCCCCCCAGCCCCCCCAGCGCAGAGCCCGCCCCGGGGGCCCGGAGGGGGCTCGGGGGGAGCTGGGGGCCGCCGTGTCCTGGGCCGTCACCTCCCTGACGGCGCGGCTGAGGGGGGCGAGGCCCCCCGCAGGGCCCCCCCCCGCCCCCGCCGAGGGCCCCCCTGCCCCCCCGCCAGGTGAGTGTCCCTCGGACCCCTCCCCCACCCCCAGGGTCCCCAAATGCCCTCTGGGGTCCCTGCCCCCCCCCCCCCAGCGTCCCACACCCCCCCCCCCCCCCCCACTTGGGACCCCCCGTTTGTGCCCCCCAGAGCCCCCCCCCCGAGGAGCCCCCCCCGAGGACGCCGACGGCTGGGACGACGACTGGGGCAGCCTGGAGGTGAGCGGGGAGGGGGCGGGGTGTCACAGGGTGGGGGAGGGGCACAGCGTGACCCCCCCCCCCCGCTCTGTGTCCCCCCCCCCAGGACGTGGAGCTGCCCCGGACCCCCCTGCGAGCAGCGAGGATGGGGGCCCCCCCGGAGCCCCCCCCCGCCCCCCTCCCGCCGGCCCCCTCCCCCCCCGCCCCTCCCCGGCCGGGGGGGACGAGGAGGGGGAGGGGGAGTGGGGGGTGGGGGGCGAGTGGGGCACCGAGGACGCCTGGGAGGCGCTGCCCAGCCAGCGGGGTGAGACCCCCCGCGGGACCCCCCCCACCCCCCGGGACCCCCCCCCCCCGGCCCCCCAGCGCCCTGGGACCCGCAAGGGTCACCCCTCCCCCCCAATCATCTGGGGCCCCCCAGCCACCCCGGGGCCCCCCAACAGACCCTGGGACACCCGGGACCCCCCCAGCCCCCCTGGGACCCTCCCCCACCTCCCCCAGCCCCCCTGGGACCCTCCCCCAGGATCCCGCAGCCCCCCCGACCCCTGTGCCCCCCCCCCCCAGGGCCCCCCGACCCCTTCCTGCCCCCCGGGGCCCCTAGAGACCCCCCAGCCCCCTGGGACCCTCCCCCCCTCCCCCCAGCCCCCCGACCCCTGTGCCCCCCCTGGAACCCCCCAGCACTCTCCGACCCCCCCAGCCCCCCTGACTCCTTTCTCCCCCCCGGGGCCCCTAGAGACCCTCCCCAGCCCCCCTGGGACCCCCCAGCCCCCCTGGGACCCTCCCCCCACCTCCCCCAGCCCCCCCTGACCCCTGTGCCCCCCCCAGGACCCTCCCCCACCCCTCCCCCAGCCCCCCTGACCCCTGTGCCCCCCCCCCCAGGACCCTCCCCCACCCCTCCCCCAGCCCCCCCCGACCCCTGTGCCCCCCCCCCCAGGACCCTCCCCAGCCCCCCTGGGACCCTCCCCCCCCCCCCCACCCCCTGACCCCTGTGCCCCCCCCCAGCGCCCCCCCCGGGCCCGGGCCGGCGGCAGCGGGAGCAGCAGCGGCGCCGGGAGCTGGAGGCCAAGCGGCGGGGGGGGGCGGCGGGGCCCCCCCAAACTGGGGACCCGGAAACTCGACTGAGGGAGGGAGGGGGAGGGGGAGGGGCGGGGGGGGGGAGGGGCGGCGGGGGAGGGGCAATAAACCCTCGGACGCGGGAGCGCCCCCTTGTGGTGACGGCGTGGAACAACGCGGGGAGGGGGTCACGTGGGTGGGAGGAGGAGTCACGTGGGTGGGAGGAGGAGTCACGTGGGTGGGAGGAGGAGTCACGTGGGTGGGAGGAGGAGTCACGTGGGGGCGGATGGCGGCCGGGGAGAGCGCGCGGCGGCGGCGGCGGCGGGGGGAGGAGGTGGGGGGAGGGGGGCGGAACCAAACGCGGGGGGAACGAACGGGAGGGGCCCGGGCGCCCGGGGGGACCGGAAATGGGGACGGACCGGGAGGAACCAAGGGGCGGGGGAGACCCGGGGGGGGCGGGGGAGACCCGGAGGGGGGGGGAGACCCGGGGGGGGCGGGGGTCCCAAGCGTGCCCTCCCCCCGCAGGACCCGTCCCGTGGGGCTGTCGAGGGCGCTGAGCTACGTCCTGCGCCACGGGGCCGCGGCCGTGGGGCTGCCCATGGGGCCGGGTGCGTGTGCGACCCCCCCCAAACACCGGGACCCCCCCCCCCCCCCGCTCCCCCGCCCCCTATGGACCCGCCGGGGAGGAGCCGTGGGACCCCCCCCAAATTTCGCCCCCTCAGCCGTTCCCTCGGCCGCTCCTGTGCCCCCCCCCCCACCCCCCGACCGCTGTGGCGTCTGGGACCCCCAACTCCTCCCGCCGCCCCCAGGACCCCCCCCAGTGCCCCCTGGGACCCCCAACCCCCGCAAATGCCCCCGGGACCCCACCCCCTCCCTAAGGCCCCGGAGACCCCCGGGACCACCCCCACCCCCCACGAGACTCTTGGGACCCTCGACAGCCTCCCCCCATGCTCCTGGGACCCCCCCGGGACCCCCAAGCCCCCCCTCGATGCCCCTGGGACCCCCGAACCCCCCCGGGCCCCTGACCCCCCCCCCAAGCCCCCTCCCCAAGCCCCCCCGATGCCTCTGCCCCCCCCAGCCCCCCTGGGGACCCCAATCCCCCTTCCCGATGCCCCTGGGTCCCCCTAAATCCCCCCAAGCCCCCTCCCCCGATGCCCCTGGCCCCCCCACCCCCTTTTGGGGACCCCCTCCCCCCCTCGATGCCCCTGGGACCCTCCAGCTCCCCTGGGGACCCCAATTCCCCCCCCCACGATGCCCCTGCCCCCCCCCCCACCCCCCTGGGGACCCCAAGCCCCCCCCTCCCGATGCCCCTGGGACCCCCCAACCCCCTCTGATGCCCCTGCCCCCCCCAGCCCCCCTGGGGACCCCAATTTCCCCCCCCCGATGCCCCTGGGACCCCCCAACCCCGCCCCGATGCCCCCGCCCCCACCCCCCCCCCCTGTGTCCCCCTGCCCCCCCGCTGAGGGGGGGGCCCGGGGGGGGCAGACGGGTTCGTGGAGGTGGGGGCGCTGCTGCGGCTGCCGCGCTTCGCGGGGGTCTCGGAGGGCGACGTGCGGCGCGTGGTGGCCGCGGACCCCAAGGGGCGCTTCGCGCTGCGCCCCCACCCCCTGCGCGTGCGCGCCAACCAGGGGCACTCGCTGCAGGTGGGGGGCTGGGGGGGGCGGGGGGGCTCCGGAGAGGGAGGCTGGGGGTCCCAGCAGGATTTGGGGGGGGTCCCAGGGAGGTTTGGGGGGGTCCCAGCAGGATTTGGGGGGGCCCAGGGAGATTTGGGGGGTCCCAGCAGGATTTGGGGGGGTCCCAGGGAGGTTTGGGGGGGTCCCAGCAGGATTTGGGGGGTCCCAGCAGGATTTGGGGGGGGGCCCAGGGAGATTTGGGGGTCCCAGCAGGATTTGGGGGGGGTCCCAGGGAGATTTGGGGGGGTCCCAGCAGGATTTGGGGGGTCCCAGAGATTTGGGGGGGTCCCAGGGAGATTTGGGGGGGTCCCAGCAGGATTTGGGGGGGGTCCCAGGGAGATTTGGGGTCGGGGGGGTCCCAGAGGGGGAGGGGTCCCCTGGGGTCCCAGCAGGATTTGGGGGGGTCCCAGGGAGGGTCCCGGATTTGGGGGTCCCAGCAGGATTTCCCAGGGAGATTTGGGGGGGGTCCCAGCAGGATTTCCCAGGGAGATTTGGGGGGTCCCAGCAGGATTTGGGGGGTCCCAGGGAGATTTGGGGGAGGTCCCAGCAGGATTTGGGGGTCCCAGGGTCACCAGGCAGGATTTGGGGGTCCCAGGGAGATTTGGGGGGGTCCCAGCAGGATTTGGGGGGTCCCAGGGAGATTTGGGGGAGATTTGGGGGTCCCAGGGGGGGGTCCCAGCGGAGGATTTGAGGGGTCCCAGGGAGGGGGAGATTTGGGAGATTTGGGGTCGGGGGGGCTCCAGAGGGGAGGCTTGGGGGTCCCAGGTGGATTTTGGGTGTGGGGGGGTCCCAGCAGGATTTGGGGGGGGTCCCAGCAGGATTTGGGGGGGGGGCCCAGGGAGATTTGGGGGGTCCCAGCAGGATTTGGGGGGGTCCCAGCAGGATTTGGGGGGGGCCCAGGGAGATTTGGGGGGGTCCCAGCAGGATTTGGGGAGGGTCCCAGGGAGATTTGGGGGGGGTCCCAGCAGGATTTGGGGGGGGGGCCCAGGGAGATTTGGGGGGGGTCCCAGCAGGATTTGGGGGGGTCCCAGGGAGATTTGGGGGAGGTCCCAGCAGGATTTGGGGGGTCCCAGGGAGATTTGGGGTCGGGGGGGCTCCAGAGGGGAGGCTTGGGGGTCCCAGGTGGATTTTGGGTGTGGGGGGTCCCAGCAGGATTTGGGGGGGTCCCAGGGAGATTTGGGGGGGGGGTGGGGGGTCTCAGGGCGATGTGGGGGGTTTGGGGGTCCCTGGGGTGCCCCAGGGCGATGTGGGGGGGGGGGGGGTCCCTGGGGTCTCAGGGGGATGTGGGGGTGGGGGACCCCTGGGCAATGGGGGGGTTTGGGGGTCCCTGGGGCGCCCCAGGGCGATGTAGGGGGTTTGGGGGTCCCTGGGGTTTCAGGGGAATGTGGGGGGGGTTTGGGGGGTTTGGGGGTCCCTGGGGCGCCCCAGGGCGATGTGGGGGGTGCCAGGCTGTGGGGTTTTATTTCGGGGGGGGGGGGGGGTCCCAGGTGCCGGAGCTGGAGCTGACCCCTGCGCGCCCCCGAGGCGCTGCCCCCCACCCTGGCGCACGGCACCCGCCGCCGCCTCTGGGCCCCCATCCGCGCGGGGGGGCTGGCGCCCATGGGCCGAACCCACATCCACCTGGCGCCCGGGCTGCCGGGGGACCCCGGCGTGCGCAGCGGTGAGCGGGGGGGGCCGGGGGGGGGCACCCCGCTGCTGGGACCCCCACGCGCCACCCCTGACCCCCCCCCGCCCCCCCCCAAAAAAAAACCCCCCGCAGGGATGAGGGCGGATGCGGAGATCGCCATCCTCATCGACGGCCCCCGCGCGCTGGCGGGTGAGGGGGGCACCCGGGGGGGGGGGGGGCACCCAGGGGGGGGGGGGCACTCAATAGGTTGGGGGGGCACCCAGGGGTGGGGGGGCACCCAGGGGGTTGTGGGGGGGCCACTCGGGGGGTTGTGGGGGCACCCAGCAGGTGGGGAGGGCCACTCAAGGGTTGGGGGGGGGGCACCCAGGGGTCGGGGGGCTCTCAGGGATCGTGGGGGGGGGCCACTCAGGGGATGGGGGCACCCAGGGGTCGGGGGGGGCACTCAGGGATCGTGGGGGGGCACCCAGGGGTGGGGGGGGCACCCCAGGGGTGGGGGGGCCACTCGGGGGTTGTGGGGGCACCCAGCAGGTGGGGAGGGCCACTCAAGGGTTGGGGGGCACTCAGGGATCGTGGGGGGGGGCCACTCAGGGGATGGGGGGCACCCAGGGGTCGGGGGGGGGCACTCAATAGGTTGGGGGGCGACCCAGGGGTTGGGGGGGCACCCAGGGGTCGGGGGGCTCTCAGGGATCGTGGGGGGGGGACTCGGGGGATGGGGGGGCACCCAGGGTTTTAGGGGGCACTTAGGGGTCATGGGGGGCACACAGGGATCGGGGGGGCTCGGGGGATGGGGGGGCACCCAGGGGCCGTGGGGGGGGCACCCAGGGGGTGTGGGGGGCACTTAGGGGTCATGGGGGGTACCCAGGGGTCGGGGGGCACTCGGGGGGGAGGGGCGACGACTCAGGGGATGGGGGGCACCCAGGGGGTGTGGGGGTGCACCCAGGGGGGGGGGAGGGTTCGGGGGGGGGACCCAGGGGGTGGGGGGGGGGCACCCAGGGGTGGGGGGGGCACCCAGGGGTCGGGGGGGCACCCAGTGACCCCCCCCGCAGACGGGATCCCCTTTTTCCGCTCGGCCAACGGGGTGATCCTGACGCCGGGGGACGCGGGGGGCGCCTGCCCCCCAAATATTTCCTGCGCGTGCTGCAGCTGCGCCCCCGCCGTGAGCGGGGGGGGCGGGGGGGCACGGGGGGGGGGCACGGACCCGCTCGGGATTTTGGGGGAGGGGGAGCCCCACTGAGGATTTGGGGGGGGGCACCCGGGGGTGGGGGGGGGGGGGGCAGGAGTTTTGGGGGCACCCAGCAGTTGGGGAGGGGGGGCACCCAGGATTTGGGGGCACCCAGGGGTGGGGGGGGGGTGAGTGGGGGGCACCCAGGATTTGGGGGGCACCCGGGGGGGAGGGGGGACACCCAGGAATTTGGGGGGGGGGGGTCACCCAAACACTGCCGGCCCCGTTGCCATGGTAACGGTGCTTTATTGCCCCCCCCTCCCCCCCCCAGGGTGCCTGCTGCCGCTGGAGGGGCCCTCGCACGAGGAGCAGCGCGAGACCCCCCTCGCACGAGGGCCGGGGGGGGCAGGGGCCGCGAGCCCCTCGCACGAGGACCCCGGCACCCGGCGGGAGCCAATAAAGCGCTCGGCACCGTGGGGGCTGCTCACGAGCGTCGCACGGGGGCCTTGCACGGGGGCGGAGGGAGGGGGAGGTGTTGGTGCACAAGGGGGGTGGTGCACAAGTGCGGGGGGGGTACAGCAGTGGGGGAGGGGTGTGAGGCCAGCGCTGACGTCACGGGGATTCCTCGCACGAGGGCCGCTTTGCACGAGGCTCCCGTTTGCACGAGGCCCCCTCGCACGAGGGCCGGGAGGCGCGAGCCCCTCGCACGAGGAAGCCGCCGAACCGTCTGGCGCCGTGACTGACAGCTGTTCACAAGTGGTGCACAAGTGCCTTGCACAAGGGGGGTTACAGCAGTGCGGGGAGGGGTGTGAGGCCAGTGCCGATGTCACGAGGACCCCCTCACACGAGGACCTTTTGCACGAGGCCCCTTCGCATGAGGACCCCTGGCACAAGGCCCCTTGCACGAGGACCTTTTGCACGAGGATCCCTTTGCACGAGGATCCCTTGCACGAGGGCCCTTTACACGAGGGCCCGGGCACGAGGCCCCCGGCATGAGGACCCTTTGCACGAGGCCCCTTTGCACGAGGATCCCTCGCACGAGGATCCCTCGCACGAGGCCCCTTCGCACGAGGGCCCTTTGCACGAGGATCCCTCGCACGAGGCCCCTTTGCACGAGGATCCCTCGCACGAGGATCCCTCGCACGAGGCCCCTGGCACGAGGCCCCTTCGCACGAGGGCCCCTTCGCACGAGGGCCCTTTGCACGAGGATCCCTCGCACGAGGACCCTTTGCACGAGGATCCCTCGCACGAGGCCCCTTTGCACGAGGATCCCTCGCACGAGGATCCCTCGCACGAGGCCCCTGGCACGAGGCCCCTTCGCACGAGGGCCCTTTGCACGAGGATCCCTCGCACGAGGGCCCTTCGCACGAGGATCCCTTGCACGAGGGCCCTTCGCACGAGGCCCCTGGCACGAGGATCCCTCGCACGAGGGCCCTTCGCACGAGGGCCCTTTGCACGAGGATCCCTCGCACGAGGGCCCTCGCACGAGGCCCCCGGCACGAGGCCGGTCAGAGCGGCTCGTCCCCGCCCCCCGTGAGCTGGCGGAAGAGGCGGGGGTCGAGGGGCTGCCCCGGGCGGCGCCCCCCCAGGCACAGGTACCCCCCCAGGAACTCGTGCAGCACGCGGCACGGGGCCGAGCGCACGCCCAGCGCCAGCGTCACCTCGCCCTCCAGCTCCAGCGTCACCTGCGGGGCGGCCCGGTGCTCCCAGTGCCCGCCCAGTGCCCCCCCAGTGCTCCCAGTGCGCCCAGTGCCCGCCCAGTGACCGCCCCAGTGCCCTCCCAGTGCTCGCCCAGTGCCCCCAGTGCCCCCCCAGTGCGCCCAGTGCCCGCCCAGTGCCCCCCAGTGCTCCCAGTGCCCCCCCAGTGCGCCCAGTGCCCCCCCAGTGCCCGCCCAGTGCCCTCCCAGTGCGCCCAGTGCCCCCCCAGTGCTCCCAGTGCCCCCCCAGTGCTCCCAGTGCCCGCCCAGTGCCCGCCCAGTGCCCGCCCAGTGCCCGCCCAGTGACCCCCCAGTGACCCCCAGTGCTCCCAGTGACCCCCCAGCGCGCCCAGTGCTCCCCCAGTGCCCACCCAGTGACCCCCCAGTGCGCCCAGTGACCCCCCAGTGCTCCCAGTGCCCTCCCAGTCCACTCCCAGTGCCCTCCACCCCACTCCCAGTGCCCGCCCAGTGCCCGTTCCCAGTGCCCGCCCAGCCCCTCCAGCTGCCCTCCCAGTGCCTCCCAGTCCCCTCCCAGTGCTCCCCCAGCCGCCCAGTGACCCCAGTGCTCCCCCCCCCAGCGCGCTCCCAGCGCTCCCCACGCCCTCCCAGCCAGTGCTCCCAGCGCCCCCAGTGCGCACCAGCTGGCTGTCCCAGTTGACGTTCCACTGCGCGCAGGTACCCCCAGTGCGCCCAGTGCTCCGCCAGTGCCCACCCAGTGACCCCCCAGTGCTCCCAGTGACCCCCCAGGGGCCCAGCGCCAGCCCAGTGACCCCCCAGTGCTCCCAGTGAACCCCCAGTGCCCCCCAGTGCGCCCAGTTCGGCCCAGTTCAGCCCAGTCCGGCCCAGTCCCGCCCAGTGCCACCCCTGAACCTGCCCTCCCAGTTCGGCCCAGTTCAGTGCGCCCAGTGCTCCGGCCCAGTGCCGCCCAGTGCCCCCGCGCGCCCCGGAACCCCCCAGTGCCTTCCCAGTTCGGCCCAGTTCAGCCCAGTCCGGCCCAGTGCCGCCCAGTGCCACCCCTGAACCTGCGCGCCCAGTTCGGCCCAGTTCAGCCCAGTCCGGCCCAGTCCCGCCCAGTGCCACCCCTGAACCTGCGCGCCCAGTTCGGCCCAGTTCAGCCCAGTCCGGCCCAGTCCCGCCCAGTGCCCCCCACGCCCTCCCAGCCGGCTCCCAGCGCCCCCAGTGCGCACCAGCTGGCTGTCCCAGTTGACGTTCCACTGGCGCAGGGCGCTGTACCGCCAGGCGCGGGCGACGGCGCCGCCGGGCTCCAGGCGCAGCAGCCGCGAGGGGCCCAGCGCCAGCACCTCGTCGCGCCGCGCGCCCCGGAACCTGCGCGCCCAGTTCGGCCCAGTTCAGCCCAGTCCGGCCCAGTCCCGCCCAGTGCCACCCAGTGCGCCCCGGAACCTGCGCGCCCAGTTCGGCCCAGTTCAGCCCAGTCCGGCCCAGTCCCACCCAGTGCCGCCCAGTGCCACCCCTGAACCTGCGCGCCCAGTTCGGCCCAGTTCAGCCCAGTCCGGCCCAGTGCCACCCAGTGCCCCCCGCGCGCCCCTGAACCTGCACACCCAGTTCAGCCCAGTCCGGCCCAGTGCGCCCAGTGCCACCCAGTCCCACCCAGTCCCCTCCCATTCCCTCCCAGTCACTCCCAGTCCCTTCCCATCCCCTCCCAGTCACTCCCAGTCCCTCCCCATCCCCTCCCAGTCCCTTCCCATCCCCTCCCAGTCCCCTCCCAGTCGCTCCCAGTCCCTCCCCATCCCCTCCCAGTTCCCTCCCAGTTGCTCCCAGTCCCTCCCCATCCCCTCCCAGTCCCTCCCCATCCCCTCCCAGTCGCTCCCAGTGCCCCAGTCCCGCACCACACGCGGAAGTAGGCCCCCCCCAGTGCCCCCCCATCCCCTCCCAGTGCTCCCAGTGCCCCCAGTCCCGCACCGCACGCGGAAGTAGCCCCCCCCAGTGCCCCCCCATCCCCTCCCAGTGCTCCCAGTGCTCCCAGTCCCCCCAGTGCCCCCAGTCCCGCACCGCACGCGGAAGTAGGCCCCCCCAGTGCCCCCCCATCCCCTCCCAGTGCTCCCAGTGCTCCCAGTGCCCCCAGTCCCGCACCGCACGCGGAAGTAGGCCAGGCCCCATCCCTCCCCATCCCCCCCCCAGTCCCTCCCAGTGCTCCCAGTCGCTCCCAGTCCCTTCCAGTGCCCCCAGTCCCGCACCGCACGCGGAAGTAGGCCCCCCCAGTGCCCCCCCATCCCCTCCCAGTGCTCCCAGTCGCTCCCAGTCCCCCCAGTGCCCCCAGTCCCGCACCGCACGCGGAAGTAGGCCAGGCCCCATCCCCCCCATCCCCTCCCAGTGCTCCCAGTGCCCCCAGTCGCTCCCAGTCCCCCCAGTGCCCCCAGTCCCGCACCGCACGCGGAAGTAGGCCCCCCAGTGCCCTCCCAGTCCCTCCCAGTGCTCCCAGTCGCTCCCAGTCCCTCCCAGTGCTCCCAGTGCCCCCAGTCCCGCACCACACGCGGAAGTAGGCCCCCCAGTGCCCCCCCATCCCTCCGCAGTGCTCCCAGTCCCTCCCAGTGCTCCCAGTGCCCCCAGTCCCGCACCGCACGCGGAAGTAGGCCCCCCCAGTGCCCCCCCATCCCCCCCCAGTCCCCCCAGTGCTCCCAGTGCCCCCAGTCCCGCACCGCACGCGGAAGTAGGCCAGGCCCCATCCCTCCCCATCCCCCCCATCCCCTCCCAGTCGCTCCCAGTCCCTCCCAGTGCTCCCAGTGCCCCCAGTCCCGCACCACACGCGGAAGTAGGCCCCCCCAGTGCCCCCCCATCCCCTCCCAGTGCTCCCAGTGCCCCCAGTCCCGCACCGCACGCGGAAGTAGGCCCCCCCAGTGCCCCCCATCCCCTCCCAGTGCTCCCAGCCTCTCCCAGTCCCCCCCAGTCCCTCCCAGTCCCGCACCGCACGCGGAAGTAGGCCCCCCCCAGTGCCCCCCCATCCCTCCCCAGTGCTCCCAGTCCCCCCCAGTCCCCCCAGTGCCCCCAGTCCCGCACCGCACGCGGAAGTAGGCCCCCCCCAGTGCCCCCCCATCCCCTCCCAGTCCCTCCCAGTCCCCCCAGTGCCCCCAGTCCCGCACCGCACGCGGAAGCAGGCCCCCCAGTGCCCCCCCATCCCCTCCCAGTGCTCCCAGTGCCCCCAGTCCCGCACCGCACGCGGAAGTAGGCCCCCCCAGTGCCCCCCCATCCCCTCCCAGTGCTCCCAGCCTCTCCCAGTCCCCCCCAGTCCCTCCCAGTCCCGCACCGCACGCGGAAGTAGGCCCCCCCAGTGCCCCCCCATCCCCTCCCAGTGCTCCCAGTGCCCCCAGTCCCGCACCGCACGCGGGAAGTAGGCCCCCCCAGTGCCCCCCCATCCCTCCCCAGTGCTCCCAGTCCCCCCCAGTCCCTCCCAGTGCCCCCAGTCCCGCACCGCACACGGAAGTAGGCCCCCCCAGTGCCCCCCCCATCCCTCCCCAGTCCCTCCCAGTGCTCCCAGTGCCCCCAGTCCCGCACCGCACGCGGAAGTAGGCCCCCCCAGTGCCCCCCCATCCCTCCCCAGTGCCCCCAGTCCCTCCCAGTGCTCCCAGTGCTCCCAGTCCCGCACCACACGCGGAAGTAGGCCCCCCCCAGTGCCCCCCCATCCCCTCCCAGTGCCCCCAGTCCCTCCCAGTGCTCCCAGTGCCCCCAGTCCCGCACCGCACGCGGGAAGTAGGCCCCCCCAGTGCCCCCCCATCCCCTCCCAGTGCCCCCAGTCCCTCCCAGTGCTCCCAGTGCCCCCAGTCCCGCACCGCACGCGGAAGTAGGCCCCCCAGTGCCCCCCCATCCCCTCCCAGTGCTCCCAGCCTCTCCCAGTCCCCCCCAGTCCCTCCCAGTCCCGCACCGCACGCGGAAGTAGGCCCCCCCAGTGCCCCCCATCCCCTCCCAGTGCTCCCAGTGCCCCCAGTCCCGCACCGCACGCGGAAGTAGGCCCCCCAGTGCCCCCCCATCCCTCCCCAGTGCTCCCAGTCCCCCCCAGTCCCTCCCAGTGCCCCCAGTCCCGCACCGCACACGGAAGTAGGCCCCCCCAGTGCCCCCCCATCCCCTCCCAGTGCTCCCAGTCCTTCCCAGTGCCCCCAGTCCCGCACCGCACGCGGAAGTAGCCCCCCCCCAGTGCCCCCCCATCCCCTCCCAGTGCTCCCAGTCCCCCCCAATCCCTCCCAGTGCCTCCAGTCCCGCACCGCACGCGGAAGTAGGCCAGGCCCCATCCCTCCCCATCCCCCCCATCCCCTCCCAGTCCCTCCCAGTGCTCCCAGTGCCCCCAGTCCCGCACCGCACGCGGAAGTAGGCCCCCCAGTGCCCCCAGTCCCTCCCAGTGCTCCCAGTGCTCCCAGTCCCACACCACACGCGGAAGTAGGCTCCCCCAGTGCCCCCCCATCCCTCCCCAGTGCTCCCAGTCCCCCCATCCCCTCCCAGTGCCCCCAGTCCCTCCCAGTGCTCCCAGTGCCCCCAGTCCCGCACCGCACGCGGAAGTAGGCCAGGCCGAAGCCCGGCAGCGCCCGCCAGGCCTCCACGAAGCGCATGCGCGCGCGGGCGGGTGACAGCGCCCCCAGGCGGTGGAGGACCTCCAGGATGCGCGGCACGAGCTGCGGGGGGGGGGGGCGGTTTGGGGGTCCCGGGACCCCCGGGGGGCTCAGGGGGGTCCCGGGTGTGGGGGGGGGGTCCCGGGGGGGGGGCGGTACCTGCTTGGCCTTCACCTTGCGCTGGAAGCGGGGGCAGCAGCAGGCGGGGGTCCGGGGGGGGCGGCGCGGGGGTCCCGGAGGGGTGGGGGGGGGCCAGCGAGGGGCTCCCCCCCCCCCCCCCGCCCCCCGCAGCCCCAGGACCCCCAGCACCCCCCGAGCCTCGGCCCCCAGCGCCGCGCCCGCCGGAGAGACCCCGCGGGAGGCCAGGCGGCACCCGGCCACCCAGCGCGCGTACTGGGGGGCCTGGGGGGCGGGGGGTCAGGGACCCCCAAACATCCGGGGGACCCCCCCATCCCCCCTGCCCCCCCCCGCCCCCCCCGGGCCCCCCAAACACCCGGGGACCCCCCCATCCCCCCCGGGCCCCCATCAACCCCAACCCCCACCCCCAGCGCGTACTGGGGGGCCTGGGGGGGGCGGGGTCAGGGACCCCAAACATCCGGGGGGACCCCCCATCCCCCCTGCCCCCCCCGCCCCCCCCCGGGCCCCCAAACACCCGGGGAACCCCCCCCATCCCCCCCCCGGGCCCCCATCCCCCCCAACCCCCACCCCAGCGCGTACTGGGGGGCCTGGGGGCGGGGGGGGTCAGGGACCCCCAAAACATCCGGGGGACCCCCCATCCCCCCCCGGGCCCCCCAGTTCCCCCTTGAGGCCTCTCAAACCCCCCCCTGCCCCACGGCCGCCCCACGGCTGCCCCACAGCTGCCCCACGGCCGCCCCACATCCACCCCCCACAGCCGCCCCGCATCTGCCCCACACCCACTCCATGTCCAGCCCCACATCCGCCCCACAGCCACCCCACAGCCGCCCCACGGCTGCCCCATGTCCAGCCCCACATCTGCCCCACATCCGCCCCACGGCCGCCCCCACATCCACCCCATGGCCGCCCCACATCCACCCCCACAGCCGCCCCACAGCCGCCCCACGGCTGCCCCATGTCCAGCCCCACATCTGCCCCACATCCACCCTCACAGCCGCCCCACGGCCACCCCATGGCTGCCCCACAGCTGCTCCATGTCCAACCCCACACCCCCCCCCACGGCCGCCCCACAGCCGCCCCACATCCACCCTCACATCCACCCTCACAGCCGCCCCACAGCTGCCCCATGGCCACCCCACATCCGCCCCACAGCCGCCCCACGGCGCCCCACGGCGCCCCACGGCGCTCACGTCGCGGCAGCGCAGCTGGATCTCGCTCATCCCCTCGGGCGCCGCCACCAGCAGCCGGATGCCGAATTCTCGCGCCCCCACGTCCACGTCGGGGGTCACCTCGCAGCCTGGGGGGGGCACCCGTCACCCCCGCCCCACGGCTCGGGGGGGGGCACCCGTCACCCCCGCCCCATGGCCCGGGGGGGCAGCACCCGTCACCCCCGCCCCACGGCCCGGGGGGTTTGGGGGGTCCCGGGGGGGTTGGGGAGGTCCCGGGGGGGTGCTGGGGGGGTTTAGGGGGTCCCAGGGGGTCCTGGGGGGGGGGTTGGGGGGTCCCGGGGGGTTGGGGGGTCCGGGGGGGTCCTGGGGGTCTCAGGGGGGTTTGGGGAGGTCCCGGGGGGTGCTGGGGGGGTTTGGGGGTTTCGGGGTCCCAGGGGGTCTCGGGGGTGGTTGGGGGTCTGGGGGGTCCTGGGGGTCCCGGGGGTGGGGGGTTTTGGGGGTCCCAGGGGTTGGGGGTCCTGGGGGTTTTTTGGGGGCATCCGGGGGTCCCAGGGGGTTTGGGGAGTCCTGGGGGGTCCCAGGGGGGTCCCAGAGGGGTTTGGGAGATCCCAGGGGGGTCCCGGAGAGGTTTGGGGGTTCCGGGGGTTCCTGGGGGCTTTGGGGGCTCCCGGGGAGCTTTGGGGGGTCTGGGGGGTCCTGGGGGTCCAGGGGTCCCGGGGGGGGGGGTTTGGGAGGGGTTTTTGGGGGTCCCACAGGGTTTGGGGGGTCCCGGGGGTCCCGGGGGGTCTCACCGCGGAGGTTGAGCTGCTGCGGGGGCTCCCCGGGCGCGGGGGGCTGCGCCCCAGCGACAGCGACGTCTCCTTCAGCACGGCCCAGGTGGGGGCGGGACCCCCGCAGCGCCAGCCGCCGCGGCCTGGGGGGGGGGGGCACCCGCACTGCGCCTGACCCGCGGCCCCCGACCCACGGCCCCCCACAGCCCCACAGCGCCCCACAGCGCCTGACCCACGGCCCCCAACCCACGGCCCCCCGCAGCCCCACAGCGCCTGACCCACGGCCCCCGACCCACGGCCCCCCACAGCCCCCCAGAGCCCCCCACAGCGCCTGACCCACGGCCCCCGACCCACAGCCCCCCACAGCGCCCCACAGCGCCTGACCCGCGGCCCCCGACCCACGGCCCCCCACAGCGCCCCACAGCGCCCCACAGCGCCTGACCCACGGCCCCCCACAGCGCCCCACAGCGCCCCCACAGCGCCTGACCCACGGCCCCCGACCCACAGCCCCCACAGCCCCCCACAGCGCCTGACCCACGGCCCCCGACCCACGGCCCCCCACAGCCCCCGACCCACGGCTCCTGCCCCACAGCCCCCCATGGACCCGCACAGCGCCTGACCCACGGCCCCCGACCCGCGGCCCCCACAGCCCCCCCACAGCCCCCCAGAGCCCCCCACAGCACCTGACCCACGGCTCCTGCCCCACAGCCCCCCACGGACCCGCACAGCGCCTGACCCACGGCCCCCCCACAGCCCCCGACCCATGGCTCCTGCCCCATAGCCCCCCACAGCCCCCCCACAGCCCCCCACGGACCCGCACAGTGCCTGACCCATGGCCCCCCCACAGCCCCCAGCCCCCCACAGCCCCCCACAGCCCCCCTCAGCCCCCATGGACCCACACAGCCCCCCACAGCCCCCAGCCCCACACAGCCCCCCCACAGCCCCACACAGCCCCCTGCCCCACAGCCCCAGCCCCACATCCCCCCCACAGCCCCCGGACCCACGGCCCCTGCCCCACATCCCCCCGCCCCACAAACCCCCAGCCCCACACCCCCCCAGCCCCCCACCCCCCTGCCCCACACCCCCCCAGCCCCACCCCACACCCCCTGCCCCACACATCCCCCCGCCCCACATCCCCCAGCCCCACATCCCCCCCCGCCCCACCCCCCGGGTACCTGTAGACCTCCAGCTCCTCCGCCAGCTCGGGGACGGCGCTCAGCTCCTCCTGTGACGCCGCCCCAGTGACTCCCAGTGCCTCCCAGTATCTCCCAGTTCGGACAAGGCACGCGCCCCCCCCCGCCCCACCACCCCACCGGGGCCAGAAGAGCCCCCTCCTCTTCCTCCCAGAGCTCCCAGTGCTCCCAGTAGGGCCAGAAGACCCCCGCCCCCACCCCTCCCAGTGCCTCCCAGTGTCTCCCAGTATCTCCCAGTTCAGACAAGGCACACGCCCCCCCGCCCCACACCCCACCGGGGCCAGAAGAGCCCCCTCCTCTTCCTCCCAGGGCTCCCAGTGCTCCCAGTAGGGCCAGAAGACCCCCGCCCCACCCCTCCCAGTGCCTCCCAGTGCCTCCCAGTGCCTCCCAGTATCTCCCAGTTCGGACAAGGCACGCGCCCCCCGCCCCACCCCCCACCGGGGCCAGAAGAGCCCCCTCCTCTTCCTCCCAGGGCTCCCAGTAGGGCCAGAAGACCCCCGCCCCACTCCTCCCAGTGCCTCCCAGTGCCTCCCAGTGCCTCCCAGTATCTCCCAGTTCGGACAAGGCACGCGCCCCCCCGCCCCACCCCCCACCAGGGCCAGAAGAGCCCCCTCCTCTTCCTCCCAGGGCTCCCAGTGCTCCCAGTAAGGCCAGAAGACCCACTCCCAGTGCCTCCCAGTGCCTCCCAGTGCCTCCCAGTGCCTCCCAGTATCTCCCAGTTCGGACAAGGCACGCGCCCCCCCGCCCCACCTCCCCACCGGGGCCAGAAGAGCCCCCTCCTCTTCCTCCCAGGGCTCCCAGAGCTCCCAGTAGGGCCAGAAGACCCCCGCCCCACCCCTCCCAGTGCCTCCCAGTGCCTCCCAGTGCCTCCCAGTCTCACCAGCGTGCCGGGGCTCGGCCCCGCCCCCCAGTTTCACCTCCAGTTTGCTGAGGGCGGCGTCCAGGTCGTCCAGGTCGTCGCCCCCCCCGCCGGGCTCCCCGCTGCCCCCCCCAGCTCGTCGATGTGGTACTGGGGGGGCGGGGGGGGGGGGGTCAGGGGGCCCCACCGCCCCCAGAGGGGATTTGGGGGGGGGGGGGGGGCAGGGGTGGGGGAGGGGCTCTTGGAGGTCTCGGGGGGGGGGTTGAGGGTCCTGGGGGGGGGAGGGGGTTGGGGGAGTTGGGGGGGTCCAGGGTGAATTTGGGGGGGGCTTCTGGGTTTTTGGGGGGGCTGGGGGATCCAGGAGGGAATTGGGGGCGGGGGGCGCAAGGGGGGGGTGGGGGGCTTTGAGGGGGGCCGGGGGGGAGGGTGGGGGGGCCGGGGACCGGGGGGGTCTGGGGGGTTCAGGGGGGTTCGGGGGTCCCTGGGGGGCCCGGGGGGGTCTGGGGGGTTCGGGGGGGGTTCGGGGGGTCCCTGGGGGTTTGGGGGGGTCTGGGGGTTCGAGGGGTGTTGAGGGGTGGGGGGATGTTTCGGGGGGGGTTGGGGTGTGTTGGGGGGCTTGGGGGGGTCCTGGGGGTCCCAGGGGCTATTGGGGGGTGCTGGGGGTCCCCGGGGGGGCTGCTGGGGGGTTTGAGGGGGTCCCTGGGGGGCCTGGGAGGTTCAGGGGGTGCTGGGGGGTGGGGGGGATGTTTTGGGGGTCCCGGGGGTCCGGGGGGGCTGTGGGGTGTTTCGGGGCTGTGGGGGTGTTTGGGGGGTCCCGGGGGTGCTGGGAGGTGGGGGGATGTTTTGGGGGGTCCTGGGGGGTCCTGGGGGGTCGGGGGCTGTGGGGGTGTTTTGGGGTCCCGGGGGTCCCGGTGGGTCCCAGGGGATGTGGGGGTGTTTCGGGGGTCCCGGGGGGGTCCCGGGGTCGGGGGGGTGTGGGGGTGTTTTGGGGGTCCCGGGGGTCCCGGGGGCGGGGGGCATGGGGGTGTTTTGGGGGTTCCCCGGGGTCCCGGGGGGTCCTGGGGGTCCCAGGGGGCGTGGGGGTGTTTTGGGGGTCCCGGGGTCGGGGGGGGTGTGGGGGTGTTTCGGGGGTCCTGGGGGTCCCGGGGGGTCCTGGGGTCGGGGGGGGCGTGGGAGTGTTTTGGGGGTTCCCGGGGGGTCCCGGGGGGCGGGGGGCGTGGGGGTGTTTCGGGGGTCCCGGGGGTCCCGGGGTCGGGGGGTGTGGGGGTGTTTCGGGGGTCCCGGTGGGTCCCGGGGGGCGTGGGGGTGTTTCGGGGGGTCCCGGGGTGGGGGGTACCTGCAGGGCGGCGAACAGCATCATCTCCTCCTCGGTGCAGTCGATCTCCTCGCGCAGCAGCTCCCAGCGCGCCTGCTCGTACAGCAGCGCCAGGCGCAGCGCGTCCCGCTGCGGGGGGGCGGGGGGGTCACGGGGAGCGGGGGGTCCCGGGGGTCAGGGGGGTCACGGGGGGTCAGGGGGGCAGGGGGGTCCCGCTGCGGGGGGGCAGGGGGGTCACGGGGGGCGGGGGGGGTCTCGGGAGGTCAGGGGGGGCAGAGGGGTCCCGCTGCGGGGGGCGGGGGGTCACGGGGGGCGGGGGGGTCCCGGGGGTCAGGGGGGCAGGGGGGGTCCCGGGGGTCAGGGGGGTCCCGCTGCGGGGGGGCAGGGGGGTCACGGGGGGCGGGGGGGGGCAGAGGGGGCACGGGGGTCAGGGGGCAGGGGGGTCCCGGGGGGTCAGGGGGGCAGGGCGGTTGGGGGGTCCCGGGAGGTCAGGGGGGTCAGGGGGGTCCCGCTGCAGGGGTGTCGGGGGGCGGGGGGTCCCAGGGGGTCAGGGGGGTCCTGGGGGGTCAGGGGGCTCCCGGGGGGGGGGTTGGGGGGTTTGGGGGAGGTCCTGGGGTGTCAGGGGGTCTGGAGGGTCCCAGGGTCAGGGGGTTTGGGGGCCCCCGGGGGGTTGGAGGGGGTCCTGGGGGGCTTTGGGGGGGTTGGGGGGGTCCCAGGGGGTCAGGGGGGTCCTGCGGGATGGGGGTCGGGGGGTCAGGGGGTCCCGGGGGCTGTTGGGGGGTCTCAGGGGGGTCCCAGGGGATTTGGGGGGTCCCGGGGGGTTGGGGGGTCAGGGGGGATCCTGGGGGCTGTGGGGGATCCCGGGGGCTGTGGGGGGTCCCAGGGGGCTGTGGGGGGCTGTGGGGGCTGTGGGGGGTCCCGGGGTCGGGGGCACCTGCGGGTCCAGCGGCAGGAAGCTGTGGTACTTGAAGCGCAGCAGCAGCTCCTGCTCCTCGGCCACGTCCTGCTCCAGCAGGGAGCGCCACGAGTCCAGCCACCTGCGGGGGGCCACGGCTGCCCCACGGCTGCCCCACGGCTGCCCCACAGCACTGCCCCACGGCTGCCCCACGGCTGCCCCACAGCGCCCCATAACTGCCCCCTAACTGCCCCATAACGGCCCCCTAACTGCCCCACGGCTGCCCCACGGCTGCCCCACGGCTGCCCCACGGCGCCCCATAACTGCCCCATAGCGCCCCATAACTGCCCCACGGTGCCCCATAACTGCCCCATAGCGCCCCATAACTGCCCCATAGCGCCCCATAACTGCCCCACGGCGCCCCATAACTGCCCCATAGCGCCCCATAACTGCCCCATAGCGCCCCATAACTGCTCCACGGCTGCCCCACAGCTGCCCCATAGCACTGCCCCATAGCGCCCCCTAACTGCCCCATGGCTGCCCCACGGCTGCCCCACAACTGCCCCCTAACTGCCCCACAGCACTGCCCCACATCGCCCCACAACTGCCCCATAACTGCCCCACGGCTGCCCCACGGCTGCCCCATAGCACTGCCCCATAGCGCTCCATAACTGCCCCACGGCTGCCCCACGGCACCCCCACGGCTGCCCCATGGCACTGCCCCATAGCGCTCCATAACTGCCCCACGGCTGCCCCACGGCTGCCCCACGGCTGCCCCATAGCGCCCCATAGCGCCCCATAACTGCCCCCTAACTGCCCCCTAACTGCCCCATAACGGCCCCCTAACTGCCCCACGGCTGCCCCACGGCTGCCCCACAGCACTGCCCCACAGCGCCCCACAACTGCCCCATAACTGCCCCACGGCTGCCCCACGGCTGCCCCACATCGCCCCACGGCTGCCCCACGGCTGCCCCATAGCGCCCCATAGCGCCCCATAACTACCCCACATCGCCCCATAACTGCCCCACGGCTGCCCCACAGCACTGCCCCACATCGCCCCACGGCTGCCCCACGGCTGCCCCACGGCTGCCCCACAGCACCCCACAGCACTGCCCCATAGCACTGCCCCATGGCGCCCCATAACTGCCCCCTAACGGCCCCCTAACTGCCCCACGGCTGCCCCACGGCTGCCCCCTAACTGCCCCACGGCTGCCCCACGGCGCCCCATAACTGCCCCCTAACTGCCCCATAATGGCCCCCTAATGGCCCCCTAACTGCCCTACGGCTGCCCCACATCGCCCCACAACTGCCCCCTAACTGCCCCACGGCTGCCCCACACTGCCCCACATCGCCCCACAGCACTGCCCCACATCGCCCCACAACTGCCCCCTAACTGCCCCCTAACAGCCCCCTAACTGCCCCACAGCACTGCCCCACGGCTGCCCCACAGCGCCCCACAGCACTGCCCCACATCGCCCCACAACTGCCCCATAACTGCCCCCTAACTGCCCCACGGCACTGCCCCACGGCTGCCCCACACCGCCCACACCACCCCACGGCTGCCCCACAGCTGCCCCATAGCTGACCCCTGACCCCCAGCTGCCCCCTGCTGACCCCAAACTGCCCCCCAGCCCCGCTCCTCACTGCCCCACGGCTGCCCCACAGCTGACCCTTGACCCCCAGCTGCCCCCCGGCCCCGCCCCCAGCCCGCCCCTCCCCCTCCCCCCCCCGGTACCCCGCGTGCAGGCGCGTGCGGCGCAGCAGGGGGTTCCCGCCGGGGGCGGGGGGGCGACGGGGCCCAGCCCCCCCGCGGGGCCAGCAGCAGCCGGTAGCAGTCGGGGGGCAGCTGGGGGGGGCTCCGGCCCCGCCCCCTCCCCCTCCTCGCCTGCTGGGGGGTGGGGGAGGGGCTGGCACCGGCGCGCGCACGGGAGCGCGCATCACCCCTCCCCCACCCCCGCACACTCCCAGTGCCTCCCAGTGCCTCCCAGTCCATTCCAGTGCCCCCCCAGTGCCTCCCAGTGACCCCGGCCCCCCCAATGCCTCCCAGTGCCTCCCAGTGCCCCCCCAGTCCACTCCCAGTGCCCTCCCAGTGTCCCCCCAGTGCCTTCCAGTGCCTCCCAGTGCCCCCCCAGTGCCTCCCAGTGTCCCCCCAGTGCCTCCCAGTGCCCCCCAGTGCCCTCCAGTGTGCCCCCAGTGCCTCCCAGTGCCTCCCAGTGTCCCCCAGTGCCTCCCAGTGCCCTCCCAGTGCCTCCCAGTGCCCCCCCCAGTCCACTCCCAGTGCCCCCCAGTGCCCCCCAGTCCACTCCCAGTGCCTCCCAGTGCCCCCCCCAGTCCACTCCCAGTGCCTCCCAGTCCACTCCCAGTGCCCCCCAGTGCCCCCCCAGTGCCTCCCAGTCCACTCCCAGTGCCCCCCGTGGCCCCCCAGTGTCCCCCAGTCCATTCTAGTGCCTCCCAGTGCCCCCCAGTGCCTCCCAGTGCCCTCCCAGTGCCTCCCAGTGCCCCCCAGTCCACTCCCAGTGCCCCCAGTGCCTCCCAGTGCCCTCCCAGTGCCCTCCCAGTGCCTCCCACTGCCCCCCAGTGCCCTCCCAGTGCCCTCCCAGTGCCCCCCAGTGCCCCCCAGTGCCCTCCCAGTGCCCTCCCAGTGCCCCCCAGTGCCCCCCAGTCCACTCCCAGTGCCCCCAGTGCCCCCAGTGCCGCGCTCACCGGGCGGCAGCGGGAGGTGGGTGAGGTCGAAGTCCGGGGGCGGGGGGGCCGCTGCCCTTCCTCCGCTGCCCCCCCCCCTCCTCCTCCTCCTCCTCGGGCGGGCGCAGCAGCGACAGCTCCTCGGGGTGACGGATCCCTGCCCCCCCCGTCACGCTGGGACCCCCCCCACGGCCCCCACGGCCCCCAGTGACCCCCAGGGACCCCCCACGGCCCCAGACCCCCAGTGACCCCCAGGGACCCCCCCACGGCCCCAGACCCCCAGTGACCCCCCCCCCCAGCCCCCCCATTGCCCCCCAATGACCCCCCAGCCCCCCCAAAGGGGTCCCATCGCCCCCCATTGACCCCTCAATGACCCCCATTGCCCCATAGCCCCCCCATCGCCCCCCAATGACCCCCCAATGACCCCCCCATTGCCCCCATCACCCCCCAATGAGCCCCCCATAGCCGCCCAATGACCCCCATTGCCCCATAGCCCCCCCCATTGCCCCCCAACGACCCCTATTGCCCCATAGCCCCCCCCATCGCCCCCCAACGACCCCCAATGACCCCCATTGCCCCACAGCCCCCCCCATCGCCCCCCATTGCCCCCGAATGCCCCCCATTCCCCCCCATAGTCCCCCAACGACCCCCAATGACCCCCAATGACCCACAGCCCCCCCATCACCCCCCAATGACCCCCCTTGCCCCCCAATGACACCCCCAGCCCCCCATCGCCCCCCAATGACCCCCCAATGACCCCCAACGACCCCCATTGCCCCCCAACGACCCCCAACGACCCCCATTGCCCCACAGCCCCCCCATCGCCCCCCATCCCCCATCGCCCCCCAATGACCCCCAATGACCCCCAACGACCCCCATTGCCCCATAGCCCCCCCATCGCCCCCCAATGACCCCCCCCAATGACCCCTCAATGACCCCCCATTGCCCCCCAACGACCCCCAACGACCCCCATTGCCCCATAGCCCCCCCCATCGCCCCCCATTGCCCCCCACAGCCCCCCCATCGCCCCCAATGACCCCCCAATGACCCCTCAATGACCCCTCAATGACCCCCCATCACCCCCCAACGACCCCCATTGCCCCATAGTACCCCCCATCGCCCCCCATTGCCCCCAATGACCCCCATTGCCCCCCAATGACCCCCCCAGTCCCCCATTGCCCCCCATCACCCCCCATCGCCCCCCAATGACCCCCACAGCCCCCCCATCGCCCCCCAATGACCCCCATTGCCCCATAGCCGCCCCCCATCGCCCCCCATTGCCCCCGAATGCCCCCCATTCCCCCCCACAGGCCCCCCCATCGCCCCCCAATGACCCCCCAATGACCCCCAACGACCCCCAACGACCCCCATTGCCCCACAGCCCCCCTTGCCCCCCACAATGGCCCCCCCACGCCCCCCATCGCCCCCCAATGACCCCTCAATGACCCCACAATGACCCCCAACGACCCCCATTGCCCCATAGCCCCCCCCATCGCCCCACAATGACCCCCAATGACCCCCATTGCCCCATAGCCCCCCCCATAGCCCCCCATCGCCCCCCAATGACCCCCAACGACCCCCATTGCCCCACAGCCCCCCCCCATCGCCCCCCAATGACCCCCCAATGACCCCCCAATGACCCCCCAATGACCCCCATCACCCCCCAACGACCCCCATTGCCCCACAGCCCCCCCCCCACGCCCCCCATTGCCCCCAACGACCCCCCCCCACAGCCCCCCCATCGCCCCCCAATGACCCCCAATGACCCCCCAATGACCCCCATCACCCCCCAACGACCCCCATTGCCCCACAGCCCCCCATTGCCCCCCATTCCCCCCCACAGCCCCCGCCATTGCCCCCCAATGACCCCCAATGACCCCCATTGCCCCACAGCCCCCCCCATCGCCCCCAATGACCCCCCAACGACCCCCTCAATGACCCCTCAATGACCCCCCATCACCCCCCAACGACCCCCATTGCCCCATAGTACCCCCCATCGCCCCCCAATGACCCCCAACGACCCCCAATGACCCCCCAATGACCCCCCAATGACCCCCCAACGACCCCCAATGACCCCCAACGACCCCCATTGCCCCACAGCCCCCCCCATCGCCCCCCAATGACCCCCAACGACCCCTCAATGACCCCTCAATGACCCCCATCACCCCCCAACGACCCCCATTGCCCCACAGCCCCCCATCGCCCCCATCGCCCCCATTGCCCCCATTCCCCCACAGCTCCCGCCATCGCCCCCCAATGACCCCTCAATGACCCCTCAATGACCCCCCATCACCCCCATCGCCCCCATTGCCCCACAGCCCCCCCTGCCCCCCGCCCCCCGCACCGAGCAGGCGGCAGGCCTGGGCGACGCCGTGCGCCACGGGGCGCGCGAAGGAGAGGCGCAGGCGCAGGCGGCGGCGGTTGGGCAGGCGCAGGCGCAGCGCGCGGTGCTGGGGGGCGAAGCGCAGCCGGGCGTCGCCCCCCACCCCCAGCGCGTCCAGGCTGAGCGCGGGCCGCAGGAGCCAGCGCCGCCGCTGCGCCCACCACAGCGCGTGGTCCGACCAGTCGCGCCGCACGCCTGGGGGGGACGGGGTCAGGGGGGCTGGGGGGGCTGGGGGGGGGGTTACGGGGGCTATGGGGGGCGCCGGGGTCAGGGGGGCTGGGGGGGGCTATGGGGGTGCCGGGGTCAGGGGGGCTGGGGGGGGCTGGGGGGGCTTATGGGGGCCTATGGGGGGCACCGGGGGTCGGGGGGGGGGCTGGGGGGGCTATGGGGGGGTTACGAGGGGGCTATGGGGGGGCGCCGGGGTCAGGGGGGGCTGGGGGGGTCTATGGGGGGGTTACGGGGGGCTGGGGGGGCGCCGGGGTCAGGGGGGGCTGGGGGGGGGGCTATGGGGGGGTGCCGGGGGTCAGGGGGGGCTGGGGGGGCTATGGGGGGTGCCGGGGTCGGGGGGGGCTGGGGGGCTATGGGGGGTTACGGGGGGCTATGGGGGCGCCGGGGTCAGGGGGGGCTGGGGGGGGGCTATGGGGGGGGGGGTTACGGGGTCAGGGGGGGCTGGGGGGGGGCTATGGGGGGGGGTTACGGGGGGGGCTGGGGGGGGTCTATGGGGAACTATGGGGTGCCATAGGGTGGCTGGGGGGGGGGCTATGGGGGGCTATGGGGGGGGGGGGTTACGGGGGGCTATGGGGGGGGGCGCCCGGGGTCGGGGGCTGGGGGGGCTATGGGGGGGGCCATGGGGGGCTGGGGGGTCTATGGGGAACTATGGGGTGCCATAGGGTGGCTGGGGGGGGGGCTGTGGGGGGTTGCGGGGGGCTGTAGGGGGCGCTGTCGGGGGGGGGGGCTGGGGGGGGGCTGTGGGGGGGGTTACGGGGGGCTATGGGGGGCGCTGGGGTCTGGGGGGCTGGGGGGGGGCTATGGGGGGGGTTACGGGGTCAGGGGGGGCTGGGGGGGCTTATGGGGGGCTATGGGGGCGCCGGGGTGGGGGGGCTGGGGGGGGGCTGGGGGGGTTACGGGGGGCTATGGGGGCGCCGGGGTCAGGGGGGGCTGGGGGGGGGCTGTGGGGGGGGTTACGGGGGGCTATGGGGGGCGCCGGGGTCAGGGGGGGGCTGGGGGGCTGTGGGGGGTTACGGGGGGCTGGGGGGGCGCCGGGGTCAGGGGGGGCTGGGGGGGGGGGGCTGGGGGGGTTACGGGGTCAGGGGGGCTGGGGGGGGGGGGGCTTATGGGGGGCTATGGGGGCACCGGGGTCGGGGGGGGGCTGGGGGGGGGCTATGGGGGGGTTACAGGGGGCTATGGGGGGCGCTGAGGTCAGGGGGGCTGGGGGGGCTATGGGGGGGGCTGGGGGATTACGGGGGGCTGGGGGGGTCTATGGGGGGTTACGGGGGGCTATGGGGGCGCTGAGGTCAGGGGGGGGCTGGGGGCTATGGGGGCACCGGGGTCAGGGGGCTGGGGGGGGGCATGGGGCTATGGGGGGCTATGGGGAACTATGGGGTGCCAGGGTGGCTGTGGGGCTGTGGGGGGTTATGGGGGGGGGGCACGGGGGGTTTACAGGGGGCTGGGGGGCGCCGGGGTCAGGGGTGGGGCTGTGGGGGGGGGTTATGGGGGCTATGGGGGGGGTTGGGGGGGCTGTGTGGGGGCTGTGGGGCGCCGTGGGGGGGCTGGAGCAGAGTTGGGGGGGGCTATGGGGGGCTATGGGGGGCTATGGGGGGGCTATGGGGTGCTGTGGGGGCGCCATGGGGGGGCTGTAGCAGAGTTGGGGGGGCTATGGGGTGCTGTGGGGGGGGCTATGGGGGGGGGCTGTGGGGGGGCTGTGGGGCGCCGTGGGAGGGCTGGAGCAGAGTTGGGGGGGGGCTATGGGGGGCTATGGGGTGCTGTGGGGTGCTGTGGGGGGCTATGGGGGGCTATGGGGGGCTGTGGGGGGCTATGGGGGGGCTGTGGGGGGCTATGGGGGGCTATGGGGGCTGTGGGGGGGCTGTGTGAGGGGGCTATGGGGGGCTATGGGGTGCTGTGGGGGGGCTATGGGGGGCTGTGGGGGGCCATGGGGGGGCTGTAGGGGGCTGTGGGGGGGCTGTGGGGGGCTGTGGGGGCTATGGGGGCTGTGGGGGCTATGGGGGGGGCTATGGGGCTGTGGGGGGCTGTGGGGGCTATGGGGGGGCTATGGGGGGGCTGTGGGGGGCTGTGGGGGGCTATGGGGGGCTGTGGGGGGCTGTGGGGGGCTATGGGGGGGCTATGGGGGGCTGTATGGGGGGGCTATGGGGGGGCTATGGGGGGCTATGGGGGGCTGTGGGGGGCTATGGGGGGGCTATGGGGGCTGTGGGGGGCTGTGGGGGGCTATGGGGGGCTATGGGGGGGCTATGGGGGGGCTATGGGGGGCTATGGGGGCTGTGGGGGGCTATGGGGGGGCTGTAGGGGGGCTGTGGGGGCTATGGGGGGCTATGGGGGGCTGTGGGGGGCTATGGGGGGCTATGGGGGGCTGTGGGGGGCTATGGGGGCTATGGGGGGCTATGGGGGGCTGTGGGGGGCTATGGGGGCTATGGGGGGCTATGGGGGGCTGTGGGGGGCTATGGGGGGGCTATGGGGGTGCTGTGGGGGGGCTATGGGGGGGGCTATGGGGGGCTGTGGGGGGCTATGGGGGGCTATGGTGCTGTGGGGGGCTAGCTGTGGGGGGCTATGGGGGGCTATGGGGTGCTGTGGGGGCTATGGGGGGCTATGGGGGGCTGTGGGGGGCTATGGGGGGCTATGGGGCGGCTGTGGGGCGCCGTGGGGGGGCTGGAGCAGAGTTGGGGGCGGCGCGGGGGTTGGGGGCCGTGGGGCGCTGAGGACGCGTGGGGCACCGCAGCGTTTCTATGGGGCGCTGTGGGGCATCCCGGGGCGCGGGGGGGGGGGGGGGCGCTATGGGGCGCGGGGGGGCCCCGCTGCACCCCCAAACCGCAGCGGGGGGGGGGGGGGGGGGGGGTCTGGCCCTGCCCCACGGGCCCCTTATCGCCGGGGCCAGAGGGGGATGGGGGGCGCGGGGGGGGGGGGGGCGGAAATGGGGGGACCCCGGGAACCCCGATAAGGGCTGGGCCCCCCCTCCCCCCGGCAGGATCCTGCCCCCCTCCCCCCCCGCCGCCACCCGGCACCGCGTGACCCCCGCGGGGGGAGGGGCGGCGTCTGGTCCTTCCCCATGGGGCCCAGAGATGTGGGGCTGGGGGGGCCTCGGTCCCGCCCCATGGGACCCACACGTGTGGGGCTGGGCATCTGAGAGCTCCCCCATGGGGCCCAGAGATGTGGGGCTGGGGTCTCGGTCCCGCCCCATGGGACCCACACGTGTGGGGCTGGGTTCTCCCCCATGGGGCTGAGAGGTGTGGGGCTGGGGGGGGTCTCAGCCCTGCCCCATGGGGCCCAGAGATGTGGGGCTGGGGGCCTCGGCCCTGCCCCATGGGACCCACATGTGTGGGGCTGGGCATCTGAGAGCTCCCCCATGGGCCCCAGAGATGTGGGGCTGGGGGCCTCGGTCCTGCCCCACGGGGCCCAGAGATGTGGGGCTGGCTCCTTCCCCATGGGGCTGAGAGATGTGGGGCTGGGGGCCTTGGCCCTGCCCCATGGGACCCACACGTGTGGGGCTGGGCATCTGGGTTCTCCCCCATGGGGCCCAGAGATGTGGGGCCCAGAGATGTGGGGCTCAGAGATGTGGGGCTGGGCATCTGAGAGCTCCCCCATGGGGCCCAGAGATGTGGGGCTGGGGGCCTCAGTCCTGCCCCATGGGGCCCAGAGATGTGGGGCTGGGGGCCTTGGCCCTGCCCCATGGGACCCACACGTGTGGGGCTGGGCATCCGAGAGCTCCCCCACGGGGCCCAGAGATGTGGGGCCCAGAGATGTGGGGCTGGGCATCTGAGAGCTCCCCCACGGGCCCCAGAGATGTGGGGCTGGGTTCTCCCCACGGGGCGCAGAGATGTGGGGCCCAGAGGCCCGGTTCCCCCCCCCCCGCCCCGTCCCGCCGTGGGTCGCGGCCGTGGGTCGCTCACCGACGCTCTCCACGATGAGGAGCATGAGCCCGCCGACGTGGAGGTCGCCGGTGACGCGGAGGGCGAGGGTGCGCGGGGCGGCCGGGGCGCCGTGGGGCGCGGGGGCGCCGTGGGTCGCGGGGGGTCGGCCTGCCCCACGGCGTCTCCCTGCCCCACGGCGTCGCCCTCCTCCACCTCCACCTGCAGCTCGAAGGAGCCGTCGATGGCCTCCCCGCTCGCCGTCTTCAGCCCCGCCATGGCCGGGTCCCTTCCTGCCCCACTGCCCCGCCCCACGGCGCCGAGGGGGCCCGGCTGCGCCCCACGGCCCCCGCCGCAGAGGAAGTGCGGGGGGTGGGGGTGGGGAGGAGCCGTGGGGCGCGGGCGCCCGGGTTCCCCTGCGTCACCGCAGGCGCTGGCGGCCGCGGGGTGCGCGCTGTGGGGCAGCCCCACGTGTGTGGGGCCCGTGGGGAAGGACTGTGGGCCCCCTCCCCCCCCCAGCCCCACATCTATGGGGCCCGTGGGGAAGGACGCAGGGGTCAGGGCCCCACATCTCCGGGCCCCACATCTGTGGGTCCAGGCCCCACATCCATGGACCGCAGAGGCCCCACATCCATGGATGCCAGGCCCCACATCTGTGGGTCCAGGCCCCACATCCATGGATGCCAGAGGCCCAGCCCCACATCTGTGGGTCCAGGCCCCACATCTGTGGGTCCAGGCCCCACATCCATGAAGCCCCAGAGGCCCAGCCCCACATCTGTGGGTCCAGGCCCCACATCCATGGATGCCAGAGGCCCAGCCCCACATCCGTGGGTCCAGGCCCCACATCCATGGACCCCCAGAGGCCCAGCCCCACATCTATGGGTCCAGCCCCACATCCATGGGTCCAGGCCCCACATCCATGGATGCCAGAGGCCCAGCCCCACATCTGTGGGTCCAGGCCCCACATCCATGGACCCCCAGAGGCCCAGCCCCACATCTATGGGTCCAGGCCCCACATCCATGGATGCCAGAGGCCCAGCCCCACATCTGTGGGTCCAGGCCCCACATCCATGGGTCTAGGCCCCACATCCATGGACCTGCAGAGGCCCAGCCCCACATCTATGGGTCCAGCCCCACATCCATGGGTCCCACGGGGAAGGACGCAGGGGTCCGGATGCCCCCACCCCCCCCCCGGCCCCATTGGGACCCCAACATTTGGGCTCCCCCCCCCCAACCCCCCAACCCCCCCCCCCCGCCCCACATCGCGCCCCACGGCGCCCCCCACCCCCCGCCCCTCCCCGCACAGAGGCCGGGGCCTGGCGACTGCTCCGCTCTTTATTGGGGGTTGGGCGCCCCACGACCGACACGAGGCGGGGGGTTGGGGGGGGGGGGGGCGGGGGGGGGGAGGGGCAGCCCCCCCCCCCCGCCCCCCAGCCCCCGTGCGCGGGGGTGACGTCACCGGATGGCGATGAGCCCCACGTCCATCAGCTTCTGGATCTTCTGGGCGATGAGCGGGTTCTTCAGGTGCCTGGGGGGGGGAGGGGCGGGGGGGTCAGGGGGGGCGCGGGGACCCCCCCATCCCCATCCCCCCGCCCGCGCCTGCAGGGGACACCGGGGGGGGGGGGCGGGGGGGGGGCTGGGACGGGCCATTGGGGTCACCCCCCCCCCGATCTGTGGGGACGCCCCCGATTTGTTGGGGAGCCCCCCCCCCCAAATTGGGGGACCACCTGGGACCCCCCAAAGTTTGGGGACCACCCGGGACCCCCCAAAGTTTGGGGGCCACCCGGGACACCCCAATTTGCTGGGTACCCCCCCAAAGTTTGGGGGCCACCCGGGACACCCCAATTTGCTGGGTACCCCCCCAAAGTTTGGGGACCACCCGGGACACCCCCAAGGTGTCGGGGACCCCCCCCAAAGTTTGGAGACCACCCGGGACACCCCCAATTTGTTGGGGACCCCCACAATGTATTGGGGACACCCCAAAGTTTGGGGGCCACCGGGGACACCCCCAATTTGTCAGGGACCCCCCAAATTGGGGGACCACGCGGGACCCCCCAAGTTAGGGACCACCTGGAACCCCCCAAAGTTTGGGGACCACCCGGGACACCCCCAATTTGTTGGGACCCCCCCCAAAATTAGGGACCACCTGGGACCCCCCAAAGTTTGGGGACCACCCGGGACGCCCCCAATTTGTTGGGGACCCCCCCAACATGTGCTGAGGATCCCCCCCCCAAATTGGGGGACCACCTGGGACCCCCCCAAAGTTTGGGGGCCACCCGGGACACCCCCAATTTGTTGGGACCCCCCCAAAATTAGGGACCACCTGGGACCCCCCAAAGTTTGGGGACCACCCAGGACGCCCCCAATTTGTTGGGGACCCCCCACAACATGTGCTGAGGATCCCCCCCCCAAATTGGGGGACCACCTGGGACCCCCCCAAAGTTTGGGGGCCACCCGGGACACCCCCAATTTGTTAGGGACCCCCCAAAGT
The DNA here is from genome assembly GCA_026413225.1 of Otis tarda. Lineage (NCBI taxonomy): Eukaryota > Metazoa > Chordata > Aves > Otidiformes > Otididae > Otis > Otis tarda. The sequence goes on from CM048589.1 coordinate 388,556, forward strand.
TAGGGACCACCTGGGACACCCCCCAAAGTTTGGGGACCACCCAGGACGCCCCCAATTTGTTGGGGACCCCCCCAAAGTTTGGGGACCACCTGGGACACCCCCAATTTGTTAGGGACCCCCCCAAAGTTAGGGACCACCTGGGACACCCCCCAAAGTTTGGGGACCACCCAGGACGCCCCCAATTTGTTGGGGACCCCCCCCAAAGTTTGGGGGCCACCCAGGACCCCCCCCCCAGCTCCTTTTCCCTGGAGAACTCGGCGAGCGCCGCGGGGAGGGGGGGGACCCCGTAACCCCTTGGGGACCCCCCGGGACCCCCGTAACCTGCTGCGGACCCCCCGGGACCCCCGGGCACCTCTGCGAGCGCCGTGGGGTGGGGGGGACCCCGGGGACCCCCCGTAACCCCTCAGGGACCCCCTGAGACCCCCCGGGACCCCGGCCACCTCTGCGAGTGCTGCGGGGCAGCAGGGACCCCCTGAGACCCCCAGGGACCCCCCAGGGACCCTTTGGGACCCCCAGGGACCCCCTGAGACCCCCGAGGTAACCCCCTGGGACCCCTCAGGGACCCCCGTAACCTGCTGCGGACCCCCTGGGACCCCCGGGCACCTCTGTGAGCGTCGTGGGGCGGGGGAACCCTGGGGACCCCCGTAACCCCCCAGCGACCCCTTTGGGACCCCCTGAGACCCCCAGGGACCCCCCGTAACCCCCAGGGACCCTTTGGGACCCCCGTAACCCCCTGGGACCCCCTGGGACCCCCGGGACCCCCGGGCATCTCTGTGAGCGTCGTGGGGTGGGGGGGAACCCTGGGGACCCCCCGTAACCCCCCAGCGACCCCTTAGGGACCCCCAGGGACCCCCCGTAACCCCCTGGGACCCCCGTAACCCCCCAGGGACCCTTTGGGACCCCCAGGGACCCCCGTAACCCCCTGGGACCCCCTGAGACCCCCGTAATCCCCCTGAGACCCCCGAGGCCCGCTCATAACCCCCTGCGACCCCTCAGGGACCCCCTAACCCCCAGGACCCCCTCTAATGCCCTGGGGACCCCCAGGACCCCCCAGGACCCCCAGGACCCCCCGTGCCCCCCCGGGACCCCCCCCACTGACTCGCTGAGGGCCTGGGGGTCCTTCTGCATCTGCTCCAGGATGAGGCGCATGGCGGGGGTCGCTGCGGGACCCCGTAACCCCCTGAGACCCCCCCGTAACCCCTCCCTAACCCCCCCGGGACCCCCCCAGTGCCCCCCCCGGGACCCCCCCCCACTGACTCGCTGAGGGCCTGGGGGTCCTTCTGCATCTGCTCCAGGATGAGGCGCATGGCGGGGTCGCTGTGGGACCCCCGAGACCCCCCGTAACCCCCCTGAGCCCCCTCAGGGGCCCCTAGGGACCCCCCAGGACCCCCCCCGTGCCCCCCCGGGACCCCCCCCCACTGACTCGCTGAGGGCCTGGGGGTCCTTCTGCATCTGCTCCAGGATGAGGCGCATGGCGGGGTCGCTGTGGGACCCCCGAGACCCCCGTAACCCCTGAGCCCCCTCAGGGACCCCCCGGGACCCCCAGGACCCCCCTGTGCCCCCCCGGGACCCCCCACTGACTCGCTGAGGGCCTGGGGGTCCTTCTGCATCTGCTCCAGGATGAGGCGCATGGGGGGTCGCTCATGATCTGCTGGGACCCCTGGGACCCCGAGACCCCCGTAACCCCCCTGAGCCCCCTCAGGGACCCCCCGGGACCCCCCAGGACCCCCCCGTGCCCCCCCCGGGACCCCCCCCCACTGACTCGCTGAGGGCCTGGGGGTCCTTCTGCATCTGCTCGAGGATGAGGCGCATGGCGGGGTCGCTGTGGGACCCCCGGGACCCCCGTAACCCCCTGAGACCCCCCGTAACCCCTCAGGGACCCCCTAGGGACCCCCCAGGACCCCCCCGTGCCCCCCCCGGGACCCCCCCCACTGACTCGCTGAGGGCCTGGGGGTCCTTCTGCATCTGCTCCAGGATGAGGCGCATGGCGGGGTCGCTGTGGGACCCCCGTAACCCCTGAGACCCCCCCGTAACCCCTCCGTAACCCCCCCCTGGGACCCCCCAGGGACCCCCAGGACCCCCCCGTGCCCCCCGTGCCCCCCCCCCACTGACTCGCTGAGGGCCTGGGGGTCCTTCTGCATCTGCTCGAGGATGAGGCGCATGGCGGGGTCGCTGCGGGACCCCTGAGACCCCCCGTAACCCCCCTGAGACCCCCGTAACCCCTCAGGGACCCCCTAGGGACCCCCCAGGACCCCCCCGTGCCCCCCCGGGACCCCCCACTGACTCGCTGAGGGCCTGGGGGTCCTTCTGCATCTGCTCCAGGATGAGGCGCATGGCGGGGTCGCTGTGGGACCCCCGAGACCCCCGTAACCCCCCGGGACCCCCCGTAACCCCCCCGTAACCCCTCAGGGACCCCCCGGGACCCCCCCGTGCCCCCCGGGACCCCCCCCCACTGACTCGCTGAGGGCCTGGGGGTCCTTCTGCATCTGCTCCAGGATGAGGCGCATGGCGGGGTCGCTCATGATCTGCTGCACCTCGGGGTCGGCCATGGCGCGGCGCTTCACCTCCTCGGGGCTGTCCTGCCGCTGGTACTGCGCCAGCACGCAGCGCTGGTAGCCCTCCGCCGCCTCCTGGGGGGGGGGGCCCGGGGGGTCAGGGGGGTGAGTTTTTGGGGGGTCTTTAGGGGAGGGGGGCACCCCCCTCCCCCTCACCTTGCAGCCGGCGTCCAGGTCCAGCGCGCGCTGGTAGGCGTCCAGGGCTTTGCCGAAATCGCGCATGGCCTCCAGCGCCGCCGCCTTGCGCGTGTAGCCCTTGACTGGGGGGGGGGGCGGGGAGGGGAGGGAGGGGGTGAGGGGGGGGGGCGTACCCCCCCAAAAAGTGTCGTCGCCCCCCCCCCTCCCCCCGGGATTGGCCCGGCGCCCCCCCCCCCCGCCCCGCCGCGCACTCACTGAAGGACGGCTCCAGGCGGATGCACTCCTCGCAGTCCTGGGGGGGGAGGGGGTGAGAGGTGGGCCCCCCAAATCGATCAGCACCCCCTCAATTGATCAGATCCCCCCAAATTGATCAGCCCCCCCCAATTGATCAGCACCCCTCAATCGATCAGCTCCCCCTCAAATCGATCAGCACCCCCCTCAATCGATCAGCCCCCCCAGATCAATCACATCCCCCCTCAAGCAATCAGCTCCCCCTCAATCGATCAGAATCCCCCCAAATTGATCAGCCCCCCAATCGATCAGCCCCCCCCAATCGATCAGAACCACCGCTCAAAATCAATCAGTCCCCCAAATCGATCAGAAACCCTCCCAATTGATCAGCACCCCCCAACTGATCAGAACCCCCAATTGATCAGCCCTCTCCCAATCGATCCCCCAATCCCCTTCCCAATCAATTCCCCCCAATCAATCAGCCCCCTCCCAATCAATCCCCCCAATCGATCCCATTGATCCCCCCAATCAATCCCCCCAATTGATCCCCCAATCGATCCCCCCAACCGATCCCCCATCGATCCCCCCAATCAATCCCCCCAATCAATCCCCCTATTGATCCCCCCAATCCCCCTATCAATCCCCCTATTGATCCCCCCCAATCGATCCCCCCAATCAATCCCATTGATCCCCCCAATCAATCCCCCAATCAATCTCCCATTGATCCCCCCAATCGATCCCCTCCCAATCAATCCCCTCCCAATCAATCCCCCAATTGATCCCCCCATCGATCCCCCCAATCAATCCCCTCCCAATCAATCCCCCAATTAATCCCCCATTGATCCCCCCAATCGATCCCCTCCCAATCGATCCCCTCCCAATCAATCCCCCAATTGATCCCCCCCAATCAATCCCCTCCCAATCAATCCCCCAATTAATCCCCCAATCAATCCCCCCCAACTGATCCCCCAACCGATCCCCCCATCGATCCCCTCCCAATCGATCCCCCCAATCGATCCCCCCATCGATCCCCCTCCCAATCGATCCCCCAATCGATCCCCTCCCAACCGATCCCCCCATCGATCCTCCCAATCGATCCCCCCAATCGATCCCCCCCCCCATCGATCCCCTCCCAATCGATCCCCCAATCGATCCCCTCCCAACCGATCCCCCCCATCGATCCCCTCCCAATCGATCCCCCCCAATCGATCCCCCCATCGATCCCCTCCCAATCGATCCCCCCAATCGATCCCCTCCCAATCGATCCCACTATCGATCCCGCTATCGATCCCCCCGCAATCGATCCCGCTATTGATCCCCTCCCAATCGATCCCGCTATCGATCCCGCTATTGATCCCCCGCAATCGATCCCGCTATTGATCCCCTCCCAATCGATCCCCCCAATCGATCCCGCTATCGATCCCCCAATCGATCCCGCTATCGATCCCCCGCAATCGATCGCCCCCCACCTTGAGCGCCAGCGGGAACTCCAGCAGCTTGGTGTAGCATGCGGCGCGGTTGCTGTACAGCCGCGCCTCGTGGGGGTTGCGCCGGATGGCCTCGCTGTAGTGCTTCATGGCCTGCGGGTACTCCCCTGCGCCGCGGGGAAGGGGTCACGGGGGGGTCCCGCCCCACGCCCCCCGCCCCCGCCCCGTCCCGACCCCCCTTACCCCTCTGAAAACACTCGTTGCCTTTATTCTTCTCCTGCAGCGCCAGCTCGGGGTCGATGTACGCCAGCCGCTCCTGCTCCTTCAGGATCTTCTCCGCCTGCGCCGCCAAATCGGGGTGGGGGGGGGGGTTGGAGGGTTTCGGGGGGGGGCACCCCTTTTTTTTTTCGACACCCCCCCCCCCCCCACGCCGCCGTCACCTGCTGACACTTCTTGAGCACGTCGGGCGTGCGGTGCTCGGCCAGCGACTTGTTGTAGGAGTTGATGGCGTCTCCGTAGCGCTCCTCGCGGAAGTACGAGTTCCCGATGCGCGCGTAGGCCCTGCGCGGGACGGGACGGGACGGGGGATTTGGGGGTGCGCCCCCCCCCTTTGAACCCCCCCCCCCGAAAACCCCCCAAAACCCCGCGGCGGCGCTCACTTGGCGATCTGCCGGTAGTCCTCGCGGTTTTCCCGGCCCACCTCGATGGCTTTTTGGCACAGCGCTCGGCAGCGCTCGTAGTCGCCCGTCTCGAAGTAGACGGCTGCGGGGGGGGGGGGTGAAAAACCCAAAAATTGGGGTTCGGGGGGGGTCCGGGGGTTTCGGGGGGCACCCACCGGCCTGGTTGGTGACGTAGGCCATGTTGGAGGGGTCCAGCTCCTCGGCGCGCGTGTAGTGCGCCAGCGCGGCGGGGAACTCCTTGCGCTTGTAGGCGGCGTTGCCCAGCTCCTTCTCGCGCTGCGCCTGCCGGGGGGGGGGTCACCCCAAAAACCCCGCCCCCGGCTCCCCAAAAACCCCCCCCACACCCCAAAACCCACCCCCCGGCTCCCCAAAACCACCCCCACACCCCAAAACCCACCCCCGGCTCCCCAAAACCACCCCCACACCCCAAAACCCGCCCCCAGCTCCCCAAAACCCCCCCGGCTGCCCAAAACCGCCCCTGGCTCCCCAAACTCCCCCCCCCCAGCACCCCAAAACCTGGCTAGGGACCCCCCCCCAGCACCCCAAAACCCACCCAGCACCCCACCCCCCCCCCCCCATGGCTCCCCAAAAACCCCCAGCACCCCAAAACTCCCCCCCGGCTCCCTAAAAACCTGCCCGTGGCTCCCCAAACCCCCCCCCCCACACCCCAAAACCCTGCTTAGGACCCCCCCCCAGCACCCCAAAACCCCCCTTAGAGCCCCCCCCGCACCCCAAAAACCTGCCTAGGACCCCCCCTGCACCCCAAAACTCACCCTAGAGTCCCCCCCAGCACCCCAAACCCTGCTTAGGACCCCCCTGGTATCCCAACCCCCCGGCACCCCAAAACCCCCCCAGAGCCCCCCAGCACCCCAAAACCCACCCTAGAGCCCCCCCTGCACCCCAAAACCCCCCTAGAACCCCCTCCGCACCCCAAAACTCACCCTAGAGTCCCCCCAGCACCCCAAACCCTGCTTAGGACCCCCCTGGTATCCCAATCCCCCCCGGCACCCCAAAACCCCCCTTAGAGCCCCCCCAGCACCCCAAAACCCACCCTAGAGCCCCCCCTGCACCCCAAAAACCCCCCTAGAACCCCCTCTGCACCCCAAAACTCACCCTAGAGCCCCCCAGCACCCCAAACCCTGCTTAGGACCCCCCTGGTATCCCAGCCCCCCCGGCACCCCAAAACCCCCCTTAGAGCCCCCAAACCCTGCTTAAGACCCCCCTGCACCCCAAAGCCCCCCCAGAGCCCCCCCCGCACCCCAAACCCTGCTTAGGACCCCCCAGCACCCCAAACCCCCCCAGAGCACCCCCCTGCACCCCAAAATCCCCCCTAGAGCCCCCCCGCACCCCAAATCCTCCTTAGGACCCCCCCCGCACCCCAAAACCCCCCTTAGAGCCCCCCAAACCCTGCTTAAGACCCCCCTGCACCCCAAAATCCCCGCTAGACCCCCCTGCACCCCAAAATCCCCCCTAGGACCCCCCCCCGCACCCCAAAATCCCCGCCAGAGCACCCCCCGCACCCCAAACCCTGCTTAGGACCCGCCCCCGCACCCCAAACCCCCTTAGAGCCCCCAAACCCTGCTTAAAACCCCCCCGCACCCCAAAATCCCCGCTAGAGCCCCCCGCACCCCAAAACCCCCCCAGCACCCCAAAACCCCCCCAGAGCCCCCCCCCCCGCACCTCCTTCTTGTTCTCGGGGAGCTCCTGGGGCGGGGGGGGCTGTGCGGGCGGGGGGGGCGGCGGGGGGCGCGGGGCCTCCTCCTCCTCCTCCTCGGCGCCCCCCAGCTCCACGCCCAGCAGCACGCTCAGCGTCGTCATCACCCGGGGGTCCTGCAGCTTCCTGGGGGGGGCGCGGGGGGGTTGGGGTGACCGCGCCCCCAAAATCCGCGCCCCGATATCCCCCCCGGTGGGGGTGGGGGCTGCCAGCGCCCCGAAAGCGGCCGTGAGGCAGCTCCAGCCCCCCAAAAAACAGCCTGAGCCCCCCAAAATCCACCCTGAGCCCCCCCAAAACCTGCACTGAGCCCCCCACACCCCCAAAAACCGCCCTGAGCCCCCCAAACCACCCGGAGTCCCCCCAAAAACTGCACTGGGCCCCCCACAAAACCACCCTGAACCCCCCAGCCCCCCAAAACCTGCACTGAGCCCCCCCGCACCCCAAAAACCACCCTGAGCCCCCCAAACCACCCGGAGCCCCCCAAAAACCGCACTGAGCCCCCCACACCCCAAAAACCGCCCTGAGCCCCCCAAACCACCCGGAGCCCCCAAAAACCAGCCTGAGACCCCCAAAACCTGCACTGAGCCCCCCAGCCCCCAAAAACCACCCTGAGCCTCCCCAAGCCACCCAGAGCCCCCCAAAAACTGCACTGAGCCCCCCCGCACCCCAAAAACCACCCTGAGCCCCCCCAAACCACCCGGAGCCCCCCCAAAAACTGCACTGAGCCCCCACACCCCAAAACCACCCTGAGCCCCCAAATCCACCCTGAGCCCCCCAAAAACCACCCTGAGCCCCCCCAAATCCACCCTGAGCCCCCCCAAAAACTGCACTGAGCCCCCCCAAACCACTCTGAGCCCCCCGCACCCCAAAAACCACCCTGAGCCCCCCAAAAACTGCACTGAGCCCCCCAAACCACCCTGAGCCCCCCCGCACCCCAAAAACCACCCTGAGCCCCTCCCAAGCTTGCCCCGCAGCCCCCAGGCCCCCCAAATCTGCCCCCCCGCCCCCCAAACCCACCTCAGCCCCCGCAAACGCAGCCCCAGCCCCCCCAAACGTGCCCCCCACCCCTCCAAATCCACCCCCCGCCCCCCCAACCGCCCCCAGCCCCCCAAAATGTGCCCCCAGCCCCCCCAAATCCACCCCCAGCTCCCCCAAATCCACTCCCGCCTCCCCAAATCCACCCCCCCAGCCCCCTCAATCCCCCCCCAGTCCCCCCAAACGCCCCCCCAACGCACCCCCCACCCCCCCAAATCCACCCCCAGCCCCCCAAACCCGCCTCAGCCCCCCCAAACGCACCCCCAGCCCCCCCAAACGTGCCCCCCACCCCTCGATCTCCCCCAAACCTGCCCCAGCCCCCCCAAATGCACCCCCCGCCCCCCAAATCCACCCCCCCATCAACGCACCCCCCGCCCCCCCAAACGCACCCCCTTCCCCTCAATCTCTCCCCAAACCTGCCCCAGCCCCCCCAAATCCACTCCAGCCCCCCCCATCCCCCCCCCTAGCCCCCCCCCAAATCCACTCCAGCCCCCCCAATACCCCCCAAACGTGCCCCCTGCCCCCAATCTCCCCCCAAACCTGCCCCAGCCCCCCCAAATCCCCCCAGCCCCCCCAAATCCACTCCAGCCCCCCCAATCCCCCCTAGCCCCCCTCAATCTCCCCCCAATCCCCCTAGCCCCCCCCAATCCCCCCAGCCCCCCCAAATCCCCCCAAACGCGCCCCCTGCCCCCAATCTCCCCCCAAACCTGCCCCAGCCCCCCAAATCCTCCCCTAGCACCCCCCAATCCCCCCCGCCCCCCAAATCCCCCCTAGCCCTCCCAAATCCACTCCAGCCCCCCCAATCCTCCCCCAGTCCCCCCAATCCCCCCCTAGCCCCCTCAATCTCCCCCCAATCCCCCCACAGCCCCCCCCAAATCCCCCCTAGCCCCCCCAAACGCCCCCCGCCCCCCCCCCCCCTACCCCCAAATCCACTCCAGCCCCCCCAATCCCCCCCAGCCCCCCCAGCCCCCCCAAATCTCCCCGCAGCCCCCCCACGTACGTGCCCAGCTGGGCGGGGTTGCTGCGCAGCTGCTCCAGCAGCGCCCGGTACTGGGGGTCCCGCAGCAGCGCCCGCGTGCGGGGGTCCCCCTCCAGCCGCCCAAACAGGTCCGGCACGCTGAACGGGTTCAGCAGCTTCCGCTCTGGGGGGGCGCGGGGGGTCAGGGACCCCGAACCGCCCCGGGACCCCGAAACCCCACCGGGACAGCCCCAAACCCCCCAAAACTCCTCTCAGGGACCCCCAGAACCACCCGGGGACCCCAAACCCCCACCGGGACCCCCCGAACCGCCCGGGGACCCCGAAACCCCACCGGGACACCCCCAAGCCCCCAAAACTCCTCTCAGGGACCCCCCAAACCCACCCAGGGACCCCAAAACCCCCACTGGGACCCCCCAAACCGCCCAGACCCGCCCGGGGACCCCAAAACCCCTACCGGGACATCCCGAGACCCCCACACCCGCTCGGGGACCCCGAAACCCCCACCGGGACACCCCAGTCCCCACTGGGACCCCACACCCCCAAAACCCTGCACCGGGACCCCCCCGCAGTCCCTCCGCCCCCCCAGCCCCTCAATCTCCCCCCAAATGCCCCCCAAACCACCCCCCAGCCCCCCAAATCCCCTGAGACCCCCCAAACACCCCCAAGACCCCCCGAGCCCCCCAGCCCCTCAATCTCCCCCCAAATCCCCCCAATCTCCCCCCAAATCCCCCCCAAACCACCTCCCTAGCCCCCGAGACCCCCCCGAGCCCCCCCCCGGTACTGGCCAGGCGCGCCTCCACGCCCCCAGCCCCTCAATCTCCCCCCAAACCGCCCCCCAGCCCCCAAATCCCCCCCTAAATCCCCCCCAGCCCCTCAATCTCCCCCCCAAATCCCCCCATCTCCCCCCAAATCCCCCCCCCCAAACCACTCCCTAGCCCCGAGACCCCCGAGCCCCCCGGTACCGGCCAGGCGCGCCTCCACGCCGCGCAGCCCCTCAATCTCCCCCCAAAATGCCCCCCAGCCCCCAAAACCCCCTCAAATCCCCCCCAGCCCCTCAATCTCCCCCCAACCTCCCCGAGACCCCCCCAAATCCCCCCAGCCCCTCAATCTCCCCACAAGTCCCCCAATCTCCCCCCAAATCCCCCCAAACCACTCCCTAGCCCCCGAGACCCCCAGCCCCCCCGGTGCCGGCCAGGCGCGCCTCCACGCCGCGCAGCCCTCAATCTCCCCAAATCCCCCAGCCCCTAAATCCCCCCCAGCCCCTCAATCTCCCCCAAATGCCCCCCAAACCACTCCCTAGCCCCCCAAACCTGAGCCAGTACAGGCCCTGGCGTGCCCTACCCCCCGCCCCTCAATCTCCCCCCAAATGCCCCCCAGCCCCCCAATCCCCCTAAATCCCCCCCAGCCCCTCAATCAATCTCCCCCAAATCCCCCCAAATCCCCCCAAACCACTCCCTAGCCCCCTGAGACCCCCCGAGCCCCCCGGTACCAGCCAGGCGCGCCTCCACGCCCCGCAGCCCTCAATCTCCCCCCAAAATGCCCCCCAGCCCCCCAAATCCCCCCTAAATCCCCCCCAGCCCCTCAATCTCCCCCCAAATCCCCCCAAACCACCACTCCCTAGCCCCCGAGACCCCCCCCCCCGAGCCCCCCCGGTACCGGCCAGGCGCGCCTCCACGCCGCGCAGCCCCTCCCGCAGCTGCGCGTTGCCGGGCTCGTGCTGCAGCCCCTCCTCGTACGCCGCCTTGGCCTCCTCGAAACGCTGCAGGAACTCCAGCGCCGCCGCCTTGCGCGAGTACCCCTGCGGGGGGGGCGCCGTGAGCCCCCCGCGGCCGCTCGGAGACTTGGGGGGGCTGGGGATGGGGCGGGGGGCGGTCCCCGGGGGTTTGGGGGGGTCTCGGGGGATTTGGGGGGCTCTCGGGGGGGATTTGGGGGGGAGATTGAGGGGCTGGGGGGATTTGGGGGGTTTGGAGGGGTCTCGGGGGGATTTGGGGGGAGATTGAGGGGCTGGGGGGGATTTGGGGGGTCTCAGGGGTGATTTGGGGGCTGGGGGGTGGGTTGGGGGGATTTGGGGAAGATTGAGGGGCTGGGGGGATTTGGGGGCAGTTTTGAGGGGATTTGGGGGGGGGGTTTGAGAGGGCTGTGGGGGGATTTGGGGGGTTTGGAGGGGTCTCGGGGGGATTTGGGGAGAGATTGAGGGGCTCAGGGGGGATTTGGGCGGGTTTGGTGGGGTCTCGGGGGGATTTGGGGGCTGGAGGGTGGTTTGGGGGGATCTGGGGGGAATTCGGGGGCTGGGGAGTGGTTTGGGGGGATTTGGGGGCAGTTTGGGGGGATTTGGGGGCTGGGGGGTCTGGGGGGATTTGGGGGACGTGAGGAGAGATTCAGGGACTGGGGGCAGCTGGGGGGATTTGGGGGGAGATTGAGGGGCTGGGGGTTTGGGGGGGTTTGGAGGGGTCTCAGGGGGGATGTGGGGGATTGGGGGAGTGGTTTGGGGGGATTTGGGGGGCTAGGGGGTGGTTTGGGGGGATTTGGGGTAAGACTGAAGGGCTGGGGGTTTCGAGGGGATTTGGGGAGTTTGGGGGGTCTCGGGGGAGATCTGGGGGCTGGGGTGGTTTGAACGTGATTTGGGGGCAGATTGAGGGGCTGGGGGGCAGTCTGGGGATCTGGGGCCAGAGCGCAGCTGGGGGAGATTTGGGGGATCCCGAGGGCCAGAGCACAGTTGGGGGGGATTTGGGGGCAGATTGAGGGGCCGGGGGGCGGCTGGGGGGCAATTTGGGGGACAGAGCTCAGTTTGGGGGGCTCTGGGAGCCAGACGCAGTTTGGGGGGATTTGGGGATCCCGAGGGCTGGGGGGCTGTTTGGGGGATTTGGGGGGCATTCGGGGCTAGGGAGTGGTTTGGGGAGAATCTGGGGGCCAGAGTGCAGTTTGGGGGATTTGGGGGGATTTGGGGGATCCCGAGGGGCCGAGGGGCTGAAGGGGGTTGGGGGAGATTTGGAGGGATCCCGTGGGGCACCCCTGCCCCCCCACACCTTGGCCCAGTCGGGGCGCAGCTCCAGCGTGCGGCAGGCGTGGGCCAGGGCGCGGGATTTGGGGGGATTTGGGGGGATTGGGGGAGGTTTGGGGGGATTGGGGGGATCCTGCGGGGCTGGGGGCCGGGGGGCGGTTTGGGGGGATTTGGGGGATCCCGAGGGGCCGGGGGGATTTGGGGGACGCCCACCTTGGCCCAGTCGGGGCGCAGCTCCAGCGTGCGGCAGGTGTGGGCCAGGGCGCGGGATTTGGGGAGGTTTGGGGGGATTGGGGGATCCTGCGGGGCTGGGGGCCGGGGGGCGGTTTGGGGGGATTTGGGGGGGATTGGGGGATCCTGCGGGGCTGGGGGGCCGGGGGGCGGTTTGGGGGGATTTGGGGGACCCCCACCTTGGCCCAGTCGGGGCGCAGCTCCAGCGTGCGGCAGGCGTGGGCCAGGGCGCGGTTTGGGGGGATTTGGGGGGATTGGGGGAGGTTTGGGGGGACAGGGGGGATCCTGCGGGGCTGGGGGGCCGGGGGGCGGTTGGGGGATCCCCGCGGGGCCGGGGGGGATTTGGGGGACCCCCACCTTGGCCCAGTCGGGGCGCAGCTCCAGCGTGCGGCAGGCGTGGGCCAGGGCGCGGGATTTGGGGAGGTTTGGGGGGATTGGGGGATCCTGCGGGGCTGGGGGGCCGGGGGGCGGTTTGGGGGGATTTGGGGATCCCGAGTGGCCGGGGGGATTTGGGGGACCCCCACCTTGGCCCAGTCGGGGCGCAGCTCCAGCGTGCGGCAGGCGTCGGCCAGGGCGCGGGCGTAGTCGCCCTGGCGCGCGTAGGCGGCCGAGCGGTTGCTGAAGAGCACGTGGTTGCGGCCGTCCAGCGCGATGGCGGCCGTGTAGTGCCGCACCGCGCCCGCCACGTCCCCCGCCGCCAGCGCGCGGTTCCCCCGCTCCTTCAGCGCCTGCGCCTGCGCCGCGAAACGGGAACGGGAAACGGAACGGGAAGGGAGGGAGAGCAAGGGCGCGAGGGGGAGGAGCGGGAGCAGGAAAAGGGAAAAGGAAGGGAGGGAGAGGAGGAGCAGGAAAATGAGGAAGGAGATGAGGAAGAGGAGGAAGGGCGTGAGGAAGAGGAGCGGGAACAGGAAAAAGAAAAAGGAAAAAGGAAGGGAGGGAGAGGAGCAGCAGGAAGACCAGGAAGGGCGTGAGGAAGAGGAAGAGCAGGAAAATGAGGAAGGAGATGAGGAAGAGGAGGAAGGATGTGAGGAGGAGCAGCAGGAGCAGGAAAAGGAAAAAGGACGGGAGGGAGAGGAAGGGCGTGAGGGAGAGGAGCGGGAACAGGAAAAGGGAAAAGGAAGGGAGGGAGAGGAGGAGCAGGAAAACGAGAAAGGAGATGAGGAAGAGGAAGAAGGGTGTGAGGAAGAGGAGCGGGAACAGGAAAACGAAAAAGGAAGTGAGCAAGGGCGCGAGGAAGAGGAGCAGGAACAGGAAAAGGGAAAAGGAAGGGAGGGAGAGGAAGGGCACAAGGGAGACGAGCGGGAACAGGAAAAGGGAAAAGGAAGGGAGGGAGAGCAGGAGCAGGAAAATGAGAAAGGAGATGAGGAAGAGGAAGAGGAAGAGGAGCAGGAACAGGAAAAGGGAAAAGGAAGGGAGGGAGAGGAAGGGCGCGAGGGAGAGGAGCGGGAGCAGGAAAAGGGAAAAGGAAGGGAGGGAGGGAGAGGAAGGCGGTGAGGGAGAGGAGGAGCAGGAAAATGAGGAAGGAGATGAGGAAGAGGAGGAAGAGCGTGACGAAGAGGAGCAGGAACACGAAAAGGAAAAAGGAAATGAGCAAGGGCGCGAGGGAGAGGAGCGGGAACAGGAAAAGGGAAAAGGAAGGGAGGGAGAGGAGGAGCAGGAAAATGAGGAAGGAGATGAGGAACAGGAGGAAGGGCGTGACGAAGAGGAGCACAAACAGGAAAAGGAAAAAGGAAGTGAGGAAGGGCGCGAGGGAGAGGGAGCGGGAACAGGAAAAGGGAAAAGGAAGGGAGGAAGAGGAGGAGCAGGAAAATGAGAAGGAGATGAGAAAGAGGAAGAAGGATGTGAGGAAGAGGAGCGGGAACAGGAAAAGGAAAAAGGAAGGGAGGGAGGGAGAGGAAGGCGGTGAGGGAGAGGAGGAGCAGGAAAATGAGGAAGGAGATGAGGAAGAGGAGGAAGGGCGTGACGAAGAGGAGCACAAACAGGAAAACGAAAAAGGAAGTGAGGAAGGGCGCGAGGAAGAGGAGCAGGAACAGGAAAAGGGAAAAGGAAGGGAGGAAGGGCGCGAGCGAGAGGAGTGGGAACAGGAAAAGGAAAAAGGAAGGGAGGGAGAGCAGGAGCAGGAAAATGAGGAAGGAGATGAGAAAGAGAAAGAAGGATGTGAGGAAGAGGAGCAGGAACAGGAAAAGGAAAAAGGAAGTGAGCAAGGGCGCGAGGGAGAGGAGCGGGAAGAGGAAAAGGGAAAACGAAGGGAGGGAGAGGAGGAGCAGGAAAATGAGAAGGAGATGAGGAAGAGGAAGAAGGATGTGAGGAAGAGGAGCAGGAACAGGAAAAGGAAAAAGGAAGGGAGAGAGAGGAAGGGCGCGAGGGAGAGGAGCGGGAACAGGAAAAGGAAAAAGGAAGGGAGGGAGGGAGAGGAAGGCGGTGAGGGAGAGGAGGAGCAGGAAAATGAGGAAGGAGATGAGGAAGAGCAGGAAGAGCGTGACGAAGAGGAGCAGGAACAGGAAAAGGAAAAAGGAAATGAGGAAGGGCGCGAGGGAGAGGAGCGGGAACAGGAAAAGAGAAAAGGAAGGGAGGGAGAGAGAGGAGCAGGAAAATGAGGAAGGAGATGAGGAAGAGGAAGAAGGGCGTGACGAAGAGGAGCACAAACAGGAAAACAAAAAGGAAGTGAGGAAGGGCGCGAGGGAGAGGAGCAGGAACAGGAAAAGGGAAAAGGAAAAAGGAAGGGAGACGAGGAAGAGCGTGAGGGAGAGGAGCAGCAGAAAAGGAGGAAGAGCATGAGGGAGAGGAGGAAGGGCATGAGGAAGAGGAGGGGCGTGAGGAAGAGGAGGGGCGTGAGGAAGACGAGGGCGTGAGGAAGACGAGGGGCGTGAGGAAGACGAGGGGCAAGAACAGGCAGAAGGGCACGAGGCAGAGGAGGAGCAGGAAAACGAGAAAGGGGGTGAGGAAGAGGAAGGGTGTGGCGAAGGTGTGAAGAAGAGGAGGGGCAGGAGAGGATGAAGGGCGTGAGGGAGCAAAACGCCGCGAGGAAGAGGAAGGCGTGAGGAAGAGGAAGAGGAAGGGCAGGCGGGAAAGGCAAAGCGGCGCGAGGAAGAGGAGAATGGGGGGGTGAGGAAGAGGAGAATGGGGGGTGAGGAAGAGGAGAATGGGGGGTGAGGAAGAGGAGGAGGATGGGGGTGAGGAAGAGGAGGAGGATGGGGGGGTGAGGAAGAGGAGGAGGATGGGGGTGAGGAAGAGGAGGAGGATGGGGGTGAGGAAGAGGAGGAGGGGGGGGGTGAGGAAGAGGAGGAGGGGGTGAGGAAGAGGAGGAGGGGGGGGTGAGGAAGAGGAGGAGGATGGGGGGGTGAGGAAGAGGAGGAGCATGGGGGGGTGAGGAAGAGGAGGAGGAGGGGGGTGAGGAAGAGGAGGAGGGGGGGGTGAGGAAGAGGAGGAGGAGGGGGGTGAGGAAGAGGAGGAGGAGGGGGTGAGGAAGAGGAGGAGGGGGGGGTGAGGAAGAGGAGGAAGGGGGGTGAGGAAGAGGAGGATGGGGGGGGTGAGGAAGAGGAGGAGGAGGGGGGGTGAGGAAGAGGAGGAGGGGGGGTGAGGAAGAGGAGGATGGGGGGTGAGGAAGAGGAGGAGGATGGGGGGGTGAGGAAGAGGAGGAGGGGGGGGGGGTGAGGAAGAGGAGGAGGATGGGGGGTGAGGAAGAGGAGGAGGATGGGGGGTGAGGAAGAGGAGGAGGATGGGGGGGTGAGGAAGAGGAGGAGGATGGGGGGGGTGAGGAAGAGGAGGAGGGGGGTGAGGAAGAGGAGGAGGGGGGGGTGAGGAAGAGGAGGAGGGGGGGTGAGGAAGAGGAGGAGGATGGGGGGTGAGGAAGAGGAGGAGCATGGGGGGGGTGAGGAAGAGGAGGAGGAGGGGGGTGAGGAAGAGGAGGAGGGGGGGTGAGGAAGAGGAGGAGGAGGGGGGGTGAGGAAGAGGAGGAGGAGGGGGGGTGAGGAAGAGGAGGAGGGGGGGGTGAGGAAGAGGAGGAAGGGGGGTGAGGAAGAGGAGGATGGGGGGGTGAGGAAGAGGAGGAGGAGGGGGGTGAGGAAGAGGAGGAGGGGGGGTGAGGAAGAGGAGGATGGGGGGGTGAGGAAGAGGAGGAGGATGGGGGGGTGAGGAAGAGGAGGAGGGGGGGGTGAGGAAGAGGAGGAGGGGGGTGAGGAAGAGGAGGAGGAGGGGGGTGAGGAAGAGGAGGAGGGGGGGGTGAGGAAGAGGAGGAAGGGGGTGAGGAAGAGGAGGAGGGGGGTGAGGAAGAGGAGGAGGGGGGTGAGGAAGAGGAGGATGGGGGGGTGAGGAAGAGGAGGATGGGGGGTGAGGAAGAGGAGGAGGGGGGTGAGGAAGAGGAGGAGGATGGGGGGTGAGGAAGAGGAGGAGGGGGGGTGAGGAAGAGGAGGAGGATGGGGGGGTGAGGAAGAGGAGGAGGATGGGGGGGCACAAGCATTGGCGCGAGGAAGAGGAGGGGGGGCGGGGCCCCGAGACCCCGATCCCCCACCCCAGACCCCAGCCCCCTCCACCCCCCTTTCTGGCCCCCCAGCCCCCGACCCCCCCGGCGCCTGCGGGACCCCCAAGGCCCTGACACCCCCCGGCTCCCCCAGACCCCCTCCCCGGCCCCCCCAGGACCCCCAGCCCCCGATCCCCCCCCCAGCCCCTCAAAGCCCCCCCAGCCCCCCGATCTCCCCCGGGGACCCCCAAGGCCCCGACAGCCCCCCCAGCCCCCCAGGGCCCCTCCAGGACCCCCGATTCCCACTCAGCGCCCCCCCCCCGGGACCCCCAGACCCCCGATCCCCCCTCCCCGGGCCCCCCCCCGCTGCTCCGGGACCCCCAAGGCCCTGACACCCCCCGGGACCCCCAGACGCCCCCCCGGCCCCCCCAGACCCCGATCCCCCCCCCCCGGGTCCCCCAAGGCCCTGACACCCCCCCCGGCCCCTCCAGGTCCCCCCAGACCCCCGATCTCCCCCCCGGCCCCTCCAGGACCCCCGATCCCCCCTCAGCGCCCCCCCTCCCAGTGCTCCGGGACCCCCAGCCCCCGATCCCCCCGGGGACCCCCAAGGCCCTGACGCCCCCGGGCCCCCCAGACCCCCGATCCCCCCCCCCGGGTCCCCCAAGGCCCTGACACCCCCCCCCCAGCCCCCCCGATCCCCCCCCCCCCCCCGGGCCCCCCAAGGCCCCGACGCCCCCCCGGGCCCCTCCAGACCCCCGATCCCCCCCCCGGGCCCCCCAAAGCCCCCCCCCCCGCCCCCCGCCCACCTCCTCCATGGCGCCCGGTCCCGGCTCCGCTCCGCTCCCGCCGCTCACGCGCCGCCTTCTGGAAGCTGCTAGAAGCCCGGCGCCCCGCCCCCCTCCGCGCCCCATTGGCTGACGGCCCCTCCCGGCCGCCCCCGCGCGCGCTCCCATTGGCCGCCGCCCGCCCGCCGGCCCTTGCCCCATTGGTCGACGGAGGGGAGGGGTGGGAGGGGGGGGAAATATGGCGCCCGCCTCCCCTCCGGCCCCGCCTCCCCGCCGGAAGCGGAAAGCGCGGCCCCGCCCCCCCCGGACGCCGATTGGGCCGCGGCGGCCGGTGCTGGCAGCCTATTGGCCGGGGGCCTTCTCTCCTCTTCTGGAATTTTCCACCCCTCCCATTGGCCGCGCGGGGTGCCAATCACGGACGGGCGGGAAAAGCGGCGGGAGGAGGTGGGAGAGCGCCGCCTGGCGGCGCGGAGGCCTCGCCGGCCGCACGTGCCGCCGGGGGAGGGGGCGGGGCTTGCGCGTGGACACGGACGGCGATTGGAGGGGCGGGAAAGGGGGGCGGGGCCATGGTGGGGGGGGGCGGGTCACCCCTCCCCCCAATGCTGGGGGAGGGGCGGGACACCGGGGTCCCAGCTGGGGGGAGGGGCGAGGACACCCGTGACCTTGCCGTGACCCCCCGTGACCCCCAAGTGACCCCCCGCCCCCCCCAGCCCTCGTGCGAGCCCACGTGCCCCCCTCCCCGCGCGCCCCTCCCCTCCCCGTACGCCCCTCCCCCTCCCCGCTCCCACCCCCCCTCCCCCCACCACACGGGGGTGCGAGGGAGGGGCCCCTCCCCCCACCCCGACCCCTCCCCCCACCCCCGCCGCCCCTCCCCCACCCCCGGGGGGGCCCAGGAAGGAGGCGCCGGCGGAAAAGGAGCCGCTGGGTTTATTGAGGGGGGGGGAGGGGGAGGGGCGCCCCTCGGCCCCCCCCCCCCGCCCCTCCCCCCCCCGGGGTCCATTTTTCCCTGATTTTGGTCCTTTCGCCCCCAATCCCGGCGGCGGGGGAGGGGTGAAGGCACCTCGCGGGGGTGGGGGAGGGGGGGCCCACTCTGACGCTTCCCACCCCGAATCCGCGCTGGGGAGGGGGGGAGGGAGCGCCCGAACCCTCCCCCCCCCGCCGCGCCCCTCCCCCACGGTCTCTTGTGCGGGCCCTGGGTCCTCTCCGAGGTCACGGGGGTCACGAGGGGTCACGGGGGTCGTGGGGGTCCCCTCCCCCCAAACCCTTCCCGCCTTCCCCCCCCCCCCCAAAAAAAACAGCGGCGCCGAAAAAACTCCTTAAAAAAAAAGGGAGGTGGGGGAGGGGCGGGGGGGGATCCCCCCAAATGTCCTCAAAACGGGGAGGGGCCCCCCGCCGCCGCACCCCACCCGCCCCCCAACTCAGGACCCCGCTCCCCCGCCGTGGGGCACCCGCCCCCCCGGTGCCCCCGAGCGCCGGGGGGGGGCAGCAGCGGGGGCGGGGGCGGCGGGGGGGGAAGACGGTGCGGATGCCGCCCTCCTCGGGGGGCCGCAGCGGGCGCAGGTGCAGGCCCCCCCCCCTCCCATTTTGGGGGCGGCGGGGGTGCGCCCCCGCCGCCCCCCCCCCTCCTCCTCCTCCTCCTCCTCCTCCACCACCCCCCCAGCACCCCCAGCGCCACCCCCGCCGCCGCCGCCGCCCCGGCCGCCGCCGCCGCCGCCGCGGGGAGGGCCGGGGGGCGTCGCGGGCGGGGGGGGCCCGGCGGCCGCTCCGGGGGTGTCGGGGCCTGCGCGGGCCTGGGCGCAGAGCGGGGCGCGGCGGCGGCGGCGGCGGCGGGGGGGTCGACGGCGGCGAGGCAGACGCGGTAGGCGGCGCGGGGCTGCAGGGCCGTCACCACGTACTCCCCCCGCTCCCCCCGCACCAGCGTCTCCGTCACCGCTCCCCCCCCGGCCGCAGCCAGCTGAGCCGCAGCGACGCGCCGGGGGGGGCCGGCGGCCAACGCACCCTCAGCGACCCCCCGGCGCCGCTTGCACCCACAGGCCGCCCGGCGCCGCCGACGCCGACGCCGCCACGCCCGGCGACGCCGACGCCGCCGCGGCGCCCGCCGCCGCCGCCGCCGCCGCCGCGGCGGGGGCGGGGGGCTCGCAGGCGTCCATCTCCCCCCGCAGCTCGCCCACCGGCAGCCCCCGCAGGCGCGCGGGGGCCTGGCACAGCAGCCCCCTGACCTCCAGCCCGCGCGGCGCGCGCCGCCGCAGCCAGTCGCGCAGCCAGGCCAGGTTGCAGCCGCAGAACCAGGGGTTGTTGCGCAGGCCCAGGTGGCTCAGGCTCCCCAAATCGTCGAACAGCCCCCTCGGCAGCGTCGTCAGGTTGTTGTCCGACAGATCCAACCTCTCCAGCGCCCTCATCCGCGCCAGCGCCCCGGCGGGGACGTGGCTGATGGCGTTGGCGGCCAGCGAGAGGCGGCGCAGGCGGGCGCGCGGCAGGTTGGCGGGCGGCGCCGCCAAGGCGTTGCGGCCCAGCGACAGCTCGCTGAGGTTGGGCAGGCGGCTGAAGGTGTCGTCCGCCATGCGCTGGTTGGCCAGCAGGTTCCCGTCCAGCACCAGGCGCCGCAACGCCGGCAGCCCCTCGAAGGCACGCAGCGGGATGGTGTGGATGCGGTTGTCGTCCAGCCGCAGCTCCTCCAGCGCGGGCGGCAGCCCCGGCGGGACGCTGCTCAGGTGGTTGCGGGACAGGAAGAGGAGGCGCAGGCGGCGGTTTTCGGCGAAGGCGTCTTCCTCGATTCCGGCGGCCGACACCGAGTTGTCGTCCAGGTGCAGGCGTTCCAGCAGCGGCGCCCGCG
Source organism: Otis tarda (assembly GCA_026413225.1). Classification (NCBI taxonomy): domain Eukaryota; kingdom Metazoa; phylum Chordata; class Aves; order Otidiformes; family Otididae; genus Otis; species Otis tarda. The sequence goes on from CM048589.1 coordinate 408,624, forward strand.
CCAGCGCCCGCCGGCACAGGCCCCGCACGTTGTTCTCCTGCAGGTGCAGCTCCCGCAGCGCCGGCGGCAGGTGGGCCGGCAGCTGCTCCAGCGCGTTGGCGTACAGGTACAGCACCCGCAGCGCCGGCAGGCGGCCCAGGCGCGCGGGGATGCCGGCGTCGCCGATGCGGTTGTTCTGCAGGAAGAGGGTGGTGGCGCCGGCGGGGAGCCCCTCGGGGACGGCCGTCAGCCCCCGGTCGTTGCAGTACACGCGCCCCCCGGCGCAGCGGCACACGGCCGGGCAGGCGGCGGCGGCGGCGGCGGCCAGGAGGGCCAGGGCGGCGGCGGCGGCGGCGGCGGCGGCGGCGGGGGGGGCGGGGAGCGGGGGGCTCCACCCGCGGCGGCGGGCGGGCGCGGGCGGGAGAGGGGGAGGGGGGGCCATGGGGGGAGAGAGAGAGGGGGTCCTGCGGGGGGGGAGGGGAGGGGGTGAGGGAGGGGGCTGTAGGGCAGGGAGCCCCGCCCCGGCCCCTCCCCCGCCCCCGCCCCGCCGTGCGACAGGGGGCCCGGGCGTCGGGGTGTGGCGGGGGCGGGGCCCTACCTGGGTCCTCTGCCTGCGCACCGTCCTCGTGCGACGGCTCTGGCGCGAGGGTCCTCGTGCGACGGGTCCTGGTGCGAGGGGTCCTCGTGTGAGGGTCCTGGTGCAAAGGGTCCTCGTGCAAGGGGCCTTGGTGCGACGGGTCCTGGTGCACAGGGTCCTGGTGCGAGGGGTCCTCGTGCGAGGGATCCTGGTGCAAGGGGCCTTGGTGCACGGGTCCTTGTGCACAGGGTCCTGGTGCGAGGGGTCCTCGTGCACAGGTCCTCGTGTGAGGAGTCCTCGTGCACGGGTCCTCGTGCGAGAGGCCCTGGTGCACGGGTCCTGGTGCAAAGGGTCCTCGTGCGAGGGGCCCTGGTGTGAGGGGTCCTGGTGTGAGGGGTCCTCGTGCACAGGTCCTCGTGTGAGGGGTCCTCGTGCGAGGGGACCTGTTGCAAGGGCCCTGGTGCGAGGGGTCCTTGTGCAAAGGGTCCTCGTGCGAGGGGTCCTGGTGTGAGGGGCCCTGGTGCACAGATCCTTGTGTGAAGGGTCCTCGTGCACGGGTCCTGGTGCAAAGGGTCCTCGTGCACGCGTCCTCGTGCGAGGGGCCCTGGTGCGCGGCCGCTGCTACCGGTGCTCCATGGCCCCCCCACACCGGGGGGGCCGCTTTTGGGGGGGTGGGGGGGAGGGGTTGTGAGCCAGGAGCCCTCGTGCGACACGAGCCCTCGTGCGACGCCTGCCAGCGCCCAGGGCCCCCCCCCCCCCCTCCCCCGGGTGCTAATTAGCAGCGCCGCTAACGAGCCGGCCCTAATTAGCGGCAGCTCGTTAGGGGACACCCCCCCTCCCCCCCCCACCCCCGGGACCCTCGCGCCCCCGGGGTCGCCCTTGCGTCAGCGCCGGCCCCACGTGACTGCTCCCCCAGGCCGGGGGGGGGGTCGGGGCCCGGGGGGGGGGGGTTGGGGGTCACGGGGGGGGTGGGGGGCTCGTGGGGGGGGGGAGGGGCCCAGGCGGCCGAGGAAGCGACCCCTCCCCCCCGGCTGGAGCATCCCCGGGCAGCGGGGGGGGGGGGGGCTTTGGGGGGGCGGGGGTTCGGGGGTCCCACGGGGGGGGTTGGGGGTCCCACGGGGGGGGGGGGAATCCCGGCCTCGGCTGCCTGGCTCCCTTCCCCTCCCCCCTCCCGGCCCCTCCCCGGCCGGAGCATCCCTGGGTACCAGGCGGGGGGAGGGGGGCGGTTTTGGGGGCTGCGGGATTTGGGGGGGGGTCTCACGGGGGGGGGGGAGGGGGGGGCGCCCCGGGGTGTGGGGGGAGGGGATGGGCCCGGCTCCCGCGCCCCCCAGGCCGGAGCAGCGCCGGTTACCGGAGCGGGGAGGGGGGAGGGGGATGCGGAGGGTGGGGGGAGGTTTTGGGGGTCCCGCGGGGGGGTGGGGGGGGAGGGGGGCGCGCGGGGGCGGGGGGGGGGGTCCCTTACCGGGGTCGGTACCGGGCGGCGCGGTCGGGCCCGGTGCTGGCGGCGGCGGCTGCGGGCGTGGGAAGGCGGCGGGGGGAGGGGGGCGGCGGGGGGGGGGGAGGGGAGGGCGGACGGGACCGCCCCCCGGCGCGCGGGGACCCGGGGGGGCGGGGGGCGGCGGGGGGGGGGGGGTGGGGGCGGCATCCGCCAGGAGCCCCTCCCCGCGTGGGTCCCGGGGGTTTGGGGGGGGGAGGGGGGAGGGGGGCGGGGGAGGGGGGAGGGGGGCGGGGGAGGGGGGTGGCGCAAGAGCTGGCGCGAGGGCTCCCGCGGGGGGGGGGGGGTGGGGGGGGGCGGGGTGGGGGGAGGGGTCCCTCGTGCCCCCTTGCACACAAGGGGGGGGGGAGCAGAGAGGATTTGGGGACCCCCGGGTGGGGGGAGGGGTCCCTGGGGGGGGGGGATGGGCGGTGGGGGGGGTCCCGGGGGGGAGGGGGGGTGGGGGGGGTCCCGGGGGGAGGGGTGGGCGGGGGGGCGGTCATGACACGTCGCACACGCGTGTGCAACAGCCTGGGGCACGGCGGGGCCAAGGGCTGCTGCGCCCCTCCCCCACCCGCCCCTGTGGGGGGTCCCCAGTGCCCCCAGCCCCCAAACTGCCCCCCCAGCCCCCCAAGTGGCCCCTAACGGGGGCTCGTGTGCCCCCGCCCCCCAACCGGCCCCCCCCCCAGTTCCCCAACCCCACCCCAGCCCCCCAAGTGGCCCCTAAGGGGGGCTCGTGTGCCCCCCCACCCCAAAACTGTCCCCCCTGCCCCCCAACCGGCCCCCCCAGCCCCCAAACTGCTCCCCCCAGCCCCCCCAGCCCCCAAACTGCCCCCCCCCCGGCCCCCCCCCCAGCCCCCAAACTGCCCCCCCCCCGGCCCCCCAAGTGGCCGCTAAAGGGGGCTCATGTGCCCCCCCACCCCAAAACTGTCCCCCCTGCCCCCCAACCGGCCCCCCCAGCCCCCAAATTGCCCCCCCCAGCCCCCACAAGTGGCCCCTAAAGGGGGCTCGTGTGCCCCCCCACCCCCCAACCGGCCCCCCCAGCCCCCAAACTGCCCCCCCCCCGCCCCCCAAGTGGCCCCTAATGGGGGCTTCTGTGCCCCCCCAGCCCCCCAACCCCACCCCCCACCCCGACCCCCAAGTAAGCGCACACAACGAGTGGGGGGAGGGGGCCGCATCTTTATTGGGGGGGCGGAGGGGGGAGGTGGCGCGCGCGACGCCGCACAAGGGCTCGTGCGAGGCTCGCACGAGGGTCCGGGCTGGGCCCGCGCGAGGGTCGGCCGCCGCGCCGGCTCGCACGAGGCCTCGCACGAGGCAGCCGCCGGCTCCCCCCCCCCCACCCTCCCCGTGCGAAGCCCCCCGGGGCGGCGCGCCGGGCCCTCGTGCGAGGCCTCGTGCGAGGCGTGCGCTCACTTGTAGAGGATGTCGTAGTGGCCGGGGCGGTAGAGCAGGCAGACGCGCGGCTGCGAGCCATCGGGGAAGACGTGGGGGTTGGTGGCGCCGCCCTCCCCCCGGTCCATGTATTCCACCAGGATGGAGACGTGCAAGGCTCGTGCGAGGGCGATGATGTGGATGTGGTCGCTCTCCTTGCACATGGGTTCCACCTCCTGCGGGGGGGGGGGGGAAAGGGGGTCGGGTGTTGCACGAGGGCGCCCGGAGGATGCGCAAAGGCGTGGGAAGGAGGCGCGCGCACGACTGGGGGCCGTGCGAAGCCGTGCGAGGGCCGTGCGAGGCCGCGTGGCGCCGCACGAGGGCCGTGCGAGGCCATGCGAAGGCCGCTCGAGGCCGCGTTGTGGTCACGGCGCTGCACGAGGGCCGTGCGAGGCCACGCGGTGCCGCACGAGGCTGTGCAAGGGCCACTGGGGGCCGTGCAAAGCCGTGCAAGGGCCGTCGGAGGCTGCGCGGGGCCCTGCGAAGGCCCTTTGAAGCTGCACGAGGGCCGTGCGAGGCCCAGCAGAGGCTGTGTGGTGCCGCACGAGGCCCGTGCGAGGCCACGTGGCACTGCACGAGGCCCGTGCAGGACTGTGTGAGGCCGCGTGGTGCCACACAATGGCCGTGCAAGGCTGCGTGGCGCTGCACGAGGCCAGCGTGAGGCTGTGCGAGGCCACGTGGTTCCGCACGAGGGCTGCGCGAGGCCGTGTGGTCCTGCACGAGGCCCATGAGAGGCCAGATGGTGCCACACAAGGCCCGTGCAAGGCCGTGCGAGGCCGCGTGGCGCCGCACAAGGGCTGTGTGAGGCTGCGTGGTGCCGCACGAGGGCCGTGTGAGGCTGTGTGAGGGTCGTGCGAGGCCATGTGATGCCGCGTGACGCCGCGTGGTGCTGCACGAGGCCCGTGCGAGGCCGCGTGAGGGTGATTGGAGGCTGTGTGGTGCTGCACGAGGGCCGTGCAAGGCCGCGTGGTGCCACACAATGGGCGTGCGAGGCCGCGTGGCTCCGCGTGAGGCCCGTGAGAGGCCCCGTGGCGCCGCACGAGGCCCGTGAGAGGCTGTGTGAGGGCTGTGCGAGGCCGTGTGGTGCCACACAATGGCCGTGCGAGGCTGTGTGGTGCCGCACGAGGCCCGTGCGAGGCCGTGTGGTGCTGCACGAGGCCCGTGCGAGGCCGCGTGGTGCCGCACAATGGCCATGTGATGCCGCGTGGCTCCGTGTGAGGCCCGTGCGATGCCACACAATGGCTGTGCGAGGCCGCGTGGTGCCACACAACGGCCGCGCGAGGCCGCGTGGCTCCGCGTGAGGCCCGTGCGAGGCCCGTGCGAGGCCCGTACCTGCTGGCAGAACTCCTTGATGCTGCGCCCGCCCTCCAGGAACTGCTCGAAGAAGCGGCGGTGGCGCTGCAGGCAGCCCGAGGTGAGCAGGCGCAGGTACACCACCAGGTAGTCCGACGTGCTGGGCTCGTTGAATGCCGCCAGCAGCTCGGGCAGCGGCACGCGGCGCTCCACCCGCTCGATCAGCTCCATGAACTGCGGCAACACGCGTGTCGGGGGCGCGCACGCGTGTCGGGGGGCACCAGCGGGGCAGGTGAGGGCTTACACGCACCATTCACGGGGGCACGCGCGTGTCGGGGGCGCGCACGCGTGTCAGGGGGGCACCACCGGGGCAGGTGAGGGCTTACACGCACCATTCACGGGGGCACACGCGTGTCGGGAGCACGCACGCGTGTCAGGGGGGCACCACCGGGGCAGGTGAGGGCTTACACGCACCATTCACGGGGGCACACGCGTGTCGGGGGCACGCACGCGTGTCCGGGGGCACCAGCGGGGCAGGTGAGGGCTTACACGCACCATTCACGGGGGCACACGCACCACCCTGGGGTTACACACGCGTGTCAGGGGGGCCCACACGCGTGTTGGGGGGCACCGACAGGGCAAGTGAGGGCTTACACGCACCATTCGCAGGGCCACACGCACCATCATGGGGGCACACGCGGGGCTACACGCACCAATGCGGGGTTACACGCCCCGCCACGGGCTCACACGCCCTGACATGGGCTGACACGTGGTCACACACACCCCAACACGGATTCACACGCCCCAACAGGGGCTGACACGTGGCAGCACATGCCCCGATACGTGGTCACACACCCCATCACGGGCTCACACACGGGCTCACACGCCCTGCCACGGGCTTGCACGCCCTGACATGGGCTTGTACTCAGTCACACATGCCTCGACACGGACTCACACGCCCCAACATGGGCTGACACACCCCAACACGGGCTGACACATGGCAGCAGATGCCCCGATACGTGGTCACACACCCCACCGCGGGCTCACATGTGGTCTCACACGCCCCGCCACGGGCTCACACGCCCCGCCACGGGCTCACACGCCCCGCCACGGGCTCACACGCCCCGCCACGCCCCGCCACGCGTGCCCACCGTGTTGTGGAAGTCCTCGATGGTGAACTCGGTGAAGCCCTGCGCCACCAGCTCCTCCTTGCTGCGCGCCGACACCTCCTTGAACCTGGGGGGGTTGGAGGGGGGGGGGGGGGTCAGGGGGGCCGCGGGGGGCGGGGGAGGGTGGGGGAGGGGCGGGGGGGGGAGGGCGCACCGCTGCAGCTCCTGGCCGTCCTCCAGCAGCGCCTCCAGGTGCGCGAAGCCGAAGGCGCGGTAGAAGCAGTTCCCGTCCGGCCGCGTCTTGCGGATGTAGGAGTACTTCTGCAGCAGGTCCTGCGGGAGCCAGCGCCCAGTGCCAAACTGGGGTCCTCCCAGTGCCAAACTGGGGTCCTCCCAGTGCCAAACTGGGGTCCTCTAGGGCGTCCCGGGGCCAAACTGGGACACTTTATGGCATCCCAGCCCCAAACTGGGGTCCTCCCGGGCCTCCCAGCACCAAACTGGGGTCCTCCCGGGCCTCCCAGCGCCAAACTGGGGTCCCCTAGGGCGTCCCAGCGCCAAACTGGGGTCCTCCCAGCCTCCCAGCACCAAACTGGGGTCCTCCCGGGCCTCCCAGCACCAAACTGGGGTCCTCTAGGGCGTCCCGGGGCCAAACTGGGACACTTTATGGCTTCCCAGTGCCAAACTGGGGTCCTCTAGGGCGTCCCAGTCCCAAACTGGGGTCCTCCCAGGCCACCCAGTCCCAAACTGGGATCCTCGACAGCCTCCCAGGGCCAAACTGGGATCCTCCCAGGCATCCCAGGGCCAAACTGGGATCCTCTACGGCGCCCCAGGGCCAAACTGGGGCCCTCGACGGCCTCCCAGCGCCAAACTGGGGCTGCACGGCTGCGCCCAGGGCCAAACTGGGATCCTCTACGGCGTCCCGGGGCCAAACTGGGATCCTCTACGGTGTCCCGGGGCCAAACTGGGATCCTCTAGAGTGTCCCAGTGCCAAACTGGGGTCCTCTAGAGTGTCCCCAGGCCACACTGGGGTCCTCGACGGCCTCCCAGGGCCAAACTGGGACCCCTTAAGGCGTCCCAGTGCCAAACTGGGGTCCCACACCTGCTCCCAGTCCCTTACTGCAGGCCTTTAGAGGCTCCCCAGTCCCGTACTGGTGCCCTTCCATGCGTCCCAGCGCCAAACTGGTGCCCCAGCGCCGCTCCCACTCCCATACTGGTGCCCAGCGCCGCTCCCAGCCCCGCACTGGTGCCCTTCCATGCGTCCCAGTGCCAAACTGGTGCCCCGGCGCAGCTCCCAGTCCCATACTGGTGCCCCAGCGCCGCTCCCAGCCCCGCACTGGTGCCCTTTACGGCATCCCAGTGCCAAACTGGTGCCCTGGCGCCGCTCCCAGCCCCGCACTGGTGCCCTTCCATGCGTCCCAGTGCCAAACTGGTGCCCCAGCGCCGCTCCCAGTGCCATACTGGTGCGCACCTTGATCTTCTGCTGGTAGACGTGGTCGTCCTGCGCGTACTCCTTGTACAGCACGGCCAGCTCCAGCCGCTCCGACACCAGCGGGTTCTGCACCGCGATCTGCGGGGGGCCGCGGGGGGGGGGGGGCAGGAGTGGGGGAGGGGCCAGGAGTCGGGGGAGGGGCAAGAGGTGGGGGGTGTCAGGAGTCGGGGGGTCAGGAGGGAGAGGGAGAGGGGGATCATGAGGGAAGGGGGGAGGGGGATCATGAGGGGGGAGGGGGATCATGGGGGGGGGAGGGGCAGGAGTTGGGGGTGTCAGGAGTTGGGGGGGTCAGGAGGGAGGGGGGGAGGGGGGGTCAGGAGACGGGGGAGGGGGAGTTGGGGGGAGGGGGTCAGGAGGGAGGGGGACAAGAGGTGAGGAGGGGTCAGGACGGAGGGGGGTCAGGAGGGAAGGGGGGAGGGAGTCGGGGGAGGGGGAGTTGGGGGGGAGGGGGTCAGGAGGGAGGGGGGACAAGAGGTGAGGAGGGGTCAGGAGGGAGGGGGCGGGAGTCAGGGGGGGAGGGGGTCAGGAGTTGGGGGAGGGGAGTCGGGGGGGGAGGGGGTCAGGAGGGAGGGGGGGCAAGAGGTGGGGAGGGGTCAGGAGTCGGGGGGTCAGGAGGGAGGGGGGTCAGGAGTCAGGGGGGAGGGGGTCACGAGTTCGGGGGGAGGGGGTGGGCCAGGAGTCGGGGGGGCGGGGGGGGGGGCCAGGAGGTGGGGGGAGGGGGTCAGGAGGGGGTCAGAGTCGGGGGTACCCCCCCGTGGGGGAGGGGCGCGGTTTTGGGGGGGAGGGGCGCTCACCTCCTGCTGGATGCGGTCCTGCTGCGCCATGATGGCTTCGTCGTAGGCCAGGCAGTTCACGCCTGGGGGGGGGGAATGGGGGGTTCGGGGGGCTCCCCCAAATCCCCTGGGGGGCACAGGGGTGAGGGGTTGCGGGGCGCACCCCCCCAAAATGGCTCCTGGGCAGGGGGTACCCCCCCAAAATGGCTCCTGGGGGGGAGGGGGGGAAATGGGGGCTCAGAGGGGCTCTCCCAAATCCCCTGGGGGGCCCAGGGGTGAAGGGTGGGGGGCACCCCCCCCCAAAATGGCTCCTGGGGGGGTTGGGGGGCTCCCCCAGTTCCTCAAGGGGTCCCGGGGGGCGGGGGGGTGACCGAGCTCTGGGGAGATGCCCCTTGGGGGGGGACGGGGGTTGGAGGGGGGGGGCGTAGGGGAAATTGAGGTGCTGGGGGGGCACTGGGGGGCCTGTGGGGTGGCACTGGGGGGCACTGGGGGGCACTGGGAGCTGTGGGGGGGCACTGGGGGACCCTATGGGGCAGCAGGGAGCTGGGGGGGGGGGCCGGGGGGCACTGGGGGGCTGGGGGGCCCTATGGGGCAGCAGGGGGCTGGGGGGGGGGTCACTGGGGGGGCACTGGGAGCTGTGGGAGGGGCACTGGGGGGCCCTATGGGGCAGCAGGGGGCTGTGGGGGGTCACTGGGGGACTGGGGGGGCACTGGGAGGCAGTGGGAGCTGTGGGAGGGGCACTGGGGGGCTGGGGGGGGCCCTATGGGGCAGCAGGGGGCTGTGGGGGGCCACTGGGGGGGCACTGGGAGGCACTGGGAGCTGTGGGGGGGCACTGGGGGGCCCTATGGGGCAGCAGGGGGCTGGGGGGGGTCACTGGGGGGGCACTGGGAGGCAGTGGGAGCTGTGGGAGGGGCACTGGGGGGCTGGGGGGGCCCTATGGGGCAGCAGGGGGCTGTGGGGGGCCACTGGGGGGCACTGGGAGGCACTGGGAGCTGTGGGGGGGGACTGGGAGGCACTGGGGGGCTTTAGGGGCCCCCCAGCGCGGTGCCGGGCGCCCCGGGGGGGGGGGGATCCGGGCCCCAGCGCCACGTCCCCCGCCGGGGGGTCCCGGCCCGGGGGTTCGGGTTGGGGGGTGCAGCCCCACGGGGGGGGGGGGTCCCGGTCCGGTACCGTCCGCGTCGCCGCCGAGCGGCTCCGGTTTCTGCTGAGGCTCCTCCGCCGCCATCATCCGCCGACCGCCGCCGCCGCCGCCCCGCCCCGCGCAGCGCTTCCGGGTCACCGGCCGCCGCCGGCAGCGCTTCCGGGTCAACCGTCGCCCCGCCGGAAAACGAGGCCGGCCCTTAGCAACCGGCTGCGCCCGCCCCTTAGCAACCGCCCGCGCTGGGCCGCAGGCCCCGCCCATAGAGCCTACGCAAGCGGTATGTAGCCCCGCCCCTTAGCGACAGGCCCCGCCCATGGATACCGCCCGAGAGGCTCGGCCCGCCCCTAGCGACGGGTTGGTGGCGGTGGGCGTGGTTTTTGGTCCGTGGGCGTGGCTTTGGGGCTGTGGGCGGGATTTTCTGAGGGCGGGGCGGGGCTTTGAGGCGGTGGGCGGGGTTTCGTGGTGGCGGGCGGGCTTTGGGGACACTGGACCGCGTTTTGAGGCTGTGGGCGGGGCTTCGGCGGAGGTTTGAGGCAGTGGGCGGGGCTTGGGGGCACTGGACCGTGCTTGGAGGCAGTGGGCGGGGTTTTAGGGAAATGGGCGGGATTTCGAGGCTGTGGGCGGGACTTGAGCACAGTTTTGAGGCTGTGGGCGGGGCTTGGGGGCACTGGACCATGTTTTGAGGCAATGGGCGGGGTTTTGAGGCAATGGGCGGGGTTTTGAGGCAATAGCCAGTGTTTTGAGGCTGTGGGCGGGGCTACGAATTTGTGGGCGGAGTTTTAAGGCAGTGGGCGGGACTTTGAGGCAGTGGGCGGGGCTCGGGTGGAGTTTTGAGGCTGTGGGCGGGGCTATGGAGTTGTGGGCGGAGTCTTGAGGCAGCAGGCGGTGTTTTGGGGCTGTGGGCGGGGCTCGGGTGCAGTTTTGATGCTGTGGGCGGAGCTATGAAGCGGTGGGCGGGGCTTTGAGGCAGCAGGCAGTGTTTTGGGGCTGTGGGCGGGGCTTCAGCAGTTTTGAGGCAGCAGGCAGTGTTTTGGGGCTGTGGGCGGGGCTTGGGCGGTGTTTTGAGGCTGTGGGCGGGGTTTCAAGGCTGTGGGCGGGGTCTCGAGGCCATGGGCGGGGTCTTTTATCCCCGACAACTGTTGGAACAGGGCCGGGCCCCCCACGGGACGCCGCTCGCGAGCGGTCTCCCCGCAGCCTCGCACCAGTCCAGTTCCTCAGACGTTCCCCGATCCTGCGTGACGGCAAACGCCGACGCGGGAAAGGCCGGAGCCCCGGCGTCTGCGGCGCCGCAGGCGCACTGCGAAGGGCCGGCGAGGAGCAGCAGGAGCTTTCGGAGCTGGCGCTTCCGGCGCGACGTTCCCGCGTGGATAATCAAAGGCACAAAGGAAACCGGTGAGGACGACTACGGGAAGCTGTGAGTTTTGCCACTTCGTTTTTCCCAGTTCTCCTCCCTGCCCCACGGAGCGGGGCTAAAGGACAGCGGGGGCCGCTGCTCTCGGGGTGTGGGGGGCTTTAAATCCCGCCTGGGGGGGTGGGGAGGGGGCCGTGTTTGGGCGGGGAGAGGCTCTGGGGTCCTGGATGCGAACTGGAGCGCGTGCTGGTCTTCTCACCCGAAGACGGCTTCCCCGCAGGAGTGATTCTTCTCGGCGCGAGTCATCTTGCGTCTCTGTCAATGACGTGACCCAGAGGCGAGGAAGAGGAGGAGAAGGAAGGCGAGGAGGAAGGCTCAGCGATGAAGGAGTCGACCCTGTGGCTAAGGGTGGAGAAAGACGAAGGAGAAAGGAAGAGGGGAGGAAGAGGAAGGAGAAGCCTCCCACTGATGAAGGAGGTGGCCTGGTGGTGAAGGATGGAGGGAGGAAAAAGGAGGAAAAGGAAGAGGAAGAGCAGGCTCAGCGATCAAGGAGGTGGCCCAGCAGTGGAGGAAGAGGAAGAGGGGAGGAAGAACGGAGGAAGAGGAAGGGGCAGACTCACCAATGAAGGCGCCCGGCGGTCCACAGCGCGGCTGGGCGGGCGGTGGCAGTCGTGTCCCACCTGGCCAAACACCACGTGTGCCCCTCGCTGTCCCCCCTGCGGGGTGGGGGGGGTTGAAGGGGGACTGCACCCCCCTGTTCCCCCCACAAACCGCCTTGGGGGGCAGGCGCAGCCCCACAGCTGCTCCCCCAGGGCCCCTAAAGCCCCCCCGTGCCCCCTAAAGCCCCCTCAGCTCCTCATAAGCCCCTGAACCCCCCCAGAAGCCATGTGCCCCCCCCCCCCGATCCTCCCCCAGCCCCACGGCTCCCCCCCATGCTCCTCCTGTGCCCCACAGGACCCCCCAGTTCCCCCTCCGGCCCCATGGGACCCCTCTCTCCCCTCCCCCTCAGCCCTCTGGGACCCCCAAAGACCACCCCTCGCCCCATGGGACCCCCCAGATCCCCACAGGCCCCCTCCAATCCCACAGGCCCCCCCTCCAAGCCCCCTGGGACCCCCTCAAGACTCCCCCCCCCCCCAAACCTGGCAGCTCGGCGTCCACGGCGACAGCAGCTCCACCGCCCTCCCCTTCCCCTCTGCGGCCCCCCCGCACCCCCGTCAGCCGGTCGCCGGCCCTGGGCTCATCCCCGGCCCCGTCCGGTCGCCCCGCTGCCGCCTCTCCGTTTTCCCGCGCTCCAAGATGGCGGCGCCCAGCTCGGCTTCAAGCCGCGCTTTGCCCTGGCGGCCGCCATGACGCCCGCGCCTGCGCCTTGAGTCCGCCGGCGGCCCCCAAGATGGCGCCTCCCCTCCCAAAATGGCGGCGCGCGGAGAGGCCTCCGCGCCCGCCTCCAAAATGGCGGCGGCGGCGGGGCGAGATTTTGAGGAGGGGGCGGTGAAACGGGGGCCCAAGCGGGGGAACGGGCCGGTGCCGGGGCCCACGCGGGTCGGGGGGACACGCACACCCACGCGGCGGGCACCCCACGCGGGACGGCGCGCCCCCCACGCCGCCTCCCCGGGCACCGCGGCCGCCATGTCACTGCCTGCCGGCACCAAGATGGCGGCGCTCACCCCCTCCCCACCTTGTTGCCATGGTGACCAGGCCCTATAACCAGGACTGGCCCCTTAAACCAGGCCTAGGCCCAGGCCCAGACCCCCAGAACCGGGCCTAGGGTCAAGCGTAGCCCCCCAAACCAGGCCTATCCCCAACCTTAGCCCCCCAAACAAGGCCTAGGCCTAAGCCTAGACCCCCCAAATCAGGTCTAGGCCCAAGTGCAGCCCCCCAAACCAGGCTAGGCCAAGCCTAGCCCCCCAAATCAAGCCTAGACTCCCCCAAACCAGGCCTAAGACCCAAGCATAGCCCTCCAAACAAGGCCTAGGCTTAAGTCTATACCTCTAACCAGGCCTAGACCCCTCCCAAATCAGGCTAGGCCAAGCCTAGCCCCCCAAATCAAGCCTAGACCACCCCTAAACCAGGCCTAGGCCCAAACGTAGCCCCCAAAACCAGGCCCAGACCCCCCCCCCCCCAGCTCCCCCGCGGCGGACACAGAGACGGAGCCTCTCCTGGAGTCAAGCGAATGGTGATTTATTCTAAAAACGGGCACTACCCGCCTACATGGCCGGCGCGGGGGGGTCCGGGGGGGGGTTACAGGTGCCAACAACCGGGTACAAATTCGGGGGCGACAGCCCCCCGCCGCGCGCCGGCCGCCCCCCGCGCTCCCCTACAGCAACTACACGGACAACCAGGACACAGGGGCACGAGGAGGAGGAGGAGGAGGAGGAGGAGGAAGGGGGAGAACGCGGCCGGCCTCCCCCAGGCGGGGCGGCGTCTCCAAAAAAGGGTTTTTTCGTTATTTAACGACAACAAGGAAAAAAGGAAAAAAAAAAAAAAACAAGAAAACCCACCAAAAAGAAGAGAAATGTGCGGAAAAAAATAAAAATAAAAGACGTCGGAAGTGGCTACGAGCTCTTGGTCGGACCGACACGGCTGCGGCAGTTCTAGTTTATCCCCAGAAACAAAAAAAAACCAGGAATTTTTTTTATCTTTTTAATCATTATCTTCTTTTTTTTCTCTTTTTAAGCATTATCTTTTTTTTTTTTTTTTTTTCATTTTTCTTTTATTTAAAAAGGACTCTAGAGCGTCAAAAGTGAGTTCTGTTCGCTGCGGCAGCCTCCCTCGCCCCTCACCCCTCCCCGGGTGGTTATTTTAATTTTTTAATTTTTATTTTTCTTTTTTTTGGTCACCGGTGGCCTCAAAGGGGCTCGTTTCGGTGGAAAAACGGTGCGGACGGGGCAGCGCCAGGGAGATTTTTAAAAAAAATAAAGAAAAAAGAACCCAAAAAACCCAAAAAAACCCCAAATTTAAAAGCGGAAAAATTAAAAAGTGTTTGAATTTCAAACAGCGAACGGCGCCAGGGGGGGGGAGCGGGGGGTCCAGGAGGAGGAAAAATTAATGAAAAAATTAAAAAATATCGAAATTAAGGAGGAAAAAAAAAGCAAATTCTCCCCTAATTAATTCTCCCACCGTTAATTAACGCCCCGCAGAGCCAGCGAGGGGGTTTGGGGGCGAGCCGAGAGGGGACGCGGTGCCCCCCCCCCCCGCGCTAACGAAGGGCGCTGGGGCTAACGAAGGGCGCGCTCCCGCACAAACCCTGAGAAATCGCCCCTTCTCTTCCGCTACGGGGTGGGGGGCACGGCCGCAGAGAGCGCCCCCCCCATCCTCCTTGCGCCGCCTTCTGCCAAAAAAAAACCCCAAAAAACCCCAAAAATCATTAAAATAATTAAAAATAAAGCCCAAAACGACAAAAAAAACAAGGTCCCGGTGCCACTTGGAGGATTTTTTTCAGGGCAATTTAATAGCGAGGGGGGGAGCAAGCTGGTGGGGGGGGACGAGGGGGGGGCCCGCATTTCTTTTCGGCCAAGCTTCACGGAAAAGCGCCGGATTTGCCGGATTTCCCCCCAAATCACCCCTCCCCCCGCTGATCCCCCCGACCCCCTCCCCCCCTCCCCGCGTTGGGGGGGGGTCACCTGGAAGGCAATCAGCGAAGGGTTAACGACAACAATTCCCGGCCGCCTGGCTCCCCTCCCCACCCCACCCCCCCTCCCCCACCCAGGCCGTGTTTCAGGATTTTGGGGCGCCCCCCCTCCCTCCCTCCCCCCCCAAATCTCTCTCTCTCTGCGCAGACACCCGGATTACAAATCTCTACCTAGGTTTGAAATGTTTTATAGAATAAGACAATATTCTTTTCAACAAACTTTAAAAAAAAAATTTACAGTTTTCTTTCGTTTTGTGGTTTTTTTTTTCGTTTTGTTGTTTTTGTTTTTTTTTTCTTCTTTTTTTTTTTCTCCCTTCCCTCCCTCCCCCACTCGGTTTTCTCTTCCCTCCCCTCCCCCCTCCTCCCCCCCCCCAGCCCTGTCCCTCCCCCCGGGGAGGGGGGGGTTTGCGGATTTTGGGGCGCGGCGGCCGCCCCCGCGGGGTCGTGGTGGTGGTGGGGGGGGGCGTTGCGGAGGGTCGGGGTTTCACCGGTACCCTTGGTAGCCGTAGTAGTTCCTGTAGTATCGGTCTCTGTCCTGGTAGTAGTTCTGCCACTGCGAAATTATAAAATTAATTAAAAAAATTACAAAATTTCCGTTATTGGGGTGCCCCCCCCCGCGGTAATTAATTAGCGGGAGGTCGTTACCTCGCGGTTGTACTGCCGGTAGTAGTCCCGGTACCGGCTGTAGTCGTAGTCGCGCCCGTAGAACCGGTCGTAGTCGCCTCTGTAGCGGTCGTAGAAGTTGCGGTAGCCCTGCGGGGAGGGGGTTCGGGGGGTTATTCCCGGGATTTTGGGGGGGGGGGGGGTTATTCCCCGGATTTTGGGAACGGGCGCCCCGCCCCGGCCCGGTTCAGGCCCGGTTAACGCGAAGGAGAGGGGCCGGGAGGAGGCGGCGCTTCCCCACGGAGCCGTGGTTTTATCGATGGGTGTTTGGCGGGAAAGGGCGGAGCGGGGGGAACTGGGGGAAATTTGGGGGGGAAATTGGGGGAAACCGCGTGAAATTGGGGGGAAACTGCATAAAATTGGGGGGAAACCGGGAGGGGAATTGTGTGAAACCGGGGGGAAACTGGGGGGGGATTGTGTGAAACTGGGGGGGAAAACTGGGGGGGATTGTGTGAAACTGGGGGAAACTGGGGGGGAATTGAGTTGAAATTGGGAGGGATTGCGTGAAACTGGGGGGAAATTGGGGTGAAATTGTGTGAAATTAGGGGGAAACTGGGTGAAACTGGGGGGAACTGGGGGGAATTGCATGAAACCGGGGGGAATTGCGTGAAACTGGGGGGAAACTGGAGGGGAATTAAGTTGAAATTGGGGGGATTGCATGAAACTGGGGGGAAATTGGGGTGAAATTGTGTGAAATTGGGAAGAAACTGGGTGAAATTGGGGGGAACTGGGGGGGAAACTGGGGGAGAATTGCATGAAACTTGGGGGGGAAACTAGGGGGGAACTGGGGGAAATTTGGGGGAAACTGGGTGAAATTGGGGGGGAACTGAGTTGAAATTGAGGGGGATTGTGTGAAACTGTGGGGAAATTGGGGTGAAATTGTGTGAAATTGTGGGGAAACTGCGTGAAATTGGGTGGAAACTGGGGGGGAACTGGGGGGGAATTGCATGAAACTTGGGGGGGAAACTGGGGGAAACTGGGGGAAATTGGGGTGAAATTGTGTGAAATTGGGGGGAAACTGGGGTGAAATTGTGTGAAACTGGGGAAAAACTGGGGGAAACTGGGTGAAATTGAGGGGAAACTGCGGGGGAATTGCATGAAACTGGGGGAAACTGGGTGAAATTGGGGGGAAACCGAGGGGGAATTGCGTGAAACTGGGGGGGGGGATTGAGTTGAAATGGAGGGGGACTGCGTGAAACTGGGGGGAAATTGGGGTGAAATTGTGTGAAACTGGGGGGAAACTGGGTGAAATTGCGGGGGAACTGGAGGGGAACTGTGTGAAACTGGGAGGGGGGAAGTGGGGGGGGGGGGGAAACGGGGCTCACCCCCGCGGTTTCCAGGCTGTCCCCAGTACTGCTGCTGGCCGTAGACGCGATTGTCGTAACCTCGGCGCTGCCCGCCGACTGCGAAGGGAAAAGCAAAACAAAGCCGGGGGGTGGGGGGCGCTCAGACGGCGGAAAATTCCCTCAAAAAAAAAAAAAAAATTACAAATCCAATCCCGTTTCCGGCGGGATCGGGGGCCTCACCGTAGCCCTGGCCGCGGTTGCGGTTCTGGCGGTTGCGTTTGTTGCGGTTGTTGCGCCGGTTCGCTCGCTTCTCGGAGGGGGGGAGCAGTTTCCTGGCCTCCTCCTTGTATTTGGTGACCAGGGGCTGCGCCTCCTCCTTCGTCAGCTCCCCGTAAACGACCTCGTCCAGGTAATCGTTCTTCTCCGGCAGCGAGTAATTAGCTAAAAAAAAAAAAAAAAAAAAATTAGGAAAAAAACCCAAAACTCCGCCGTGGAGCCGCCGCTTTTTCACTTTCCGGGGCTGGGGGGAAGCTTCCGGCCCGTCCCACCTTTCATTTCCAGCATGACAGATTCGGGAACGTCCTCTCCTTCCGCCTCCTTCCTCAGCTCCAGCCGCTTCTTCCAGTCCTCCTCGGTGGGAACGATCACCACCACCTTCCGGGAAAAGCCCTTGAAGGCCAGGAGCTTCCGGCGTTGCCCGGAGTTGTAGACGTTGCACTGGGGGAAAAAAAAAAAAAAAAAAAAAATTAAAATAAATAAAAATGGGAATTAAAAGAAGCGAGCGGTGAGGCCGCGGCGGAATTTTGGGGGGGTCACCTGGTCGAGGATGAAGTTTCGTTTGGCTCTGGGAGCGATCTGAACCAGCTTGCTAAGGCACTGAGCAGCTTGCTGGGTTAACTGGTCTCGGCTCTTGGCGTCCAGCTCCTCCACCTCCGGCCCCTTCGGCTTTTCGAAGGAAAAAGGGCGAGGGGGGGCGGTGAGCGGGGCAGGCTGCCGCGCGGGGGGAGCGCTCGGAGGCGTCCAAAGGGAAGCCTCGTATCCCCCGAAACGAGGCGGGGGGGGGAAATAATTAAACTGGAAACGGGGGAGGCGGCGCTCACCCTCATCTGGTGCAGGACGGTCTCTGTCCCCAGGATGTTGTATCGCTTGTCCCGGTTTTCCTGGGTGTGTTTTTGCGCCCACTGGGTTTTTCCGGAACCCGGCAGCCCGACCATCAACAGCACCTGGAGAAAACGCACACAAAAATTTAAAAATAATAATAAAAAAAAAAAAAGAGCCGGGGGCGAAACGCGCACGCGGCGGTTTAGCCGGCGGAGCGGCGCCGGAATTCCCGCCGGAAGGAAGCGGGGAGGTCTCACCTCGCACTCCTCCGTGGTTTTGGGGGGCAGCGGGGTGCGGACGCGCTCCTCGGCGGGGACGGCGTGGATGAAGACGTAGCCCTGGGGCGCGGGGAAGAAGGGCTCGTCCTTCTGCCCGAAGTTGAGCTCCACCACGCAGTTTTTGCAGAGCACGTGGGGCAGCAGCGCGCGCTCGCCCAGCGACTCCTTCCCGATCTGGAAAGCCGTGCCCAGCTCCTCCCCGTTCTTGGAGAAGGAAAGCTCCACCAGCTCCTCGCCCTCGAAGTTCTGCGCCGCAAAAAAAAAAAAACAAAACCGGGAGCGTTGGGGAAAACCGGGTTCCCCCCCCCGCTCCCAAAAATCTCCCCGCTCCGCGTTTTCCTTACGGCAAAGCAGCCGATGACGTCGTTCTCCCCAAAAGCCTGCCCGAACTCTTCGAACTGCCCGTTCTCCACCTTCAGCCCTCGCCCGTCGTAGCCGTAGGAAAACTCGTCCTCCCCTAAAGCAGGACAGGCCCTCGTTAGGCGCGACGCCTCGTTAAACGCCCGACGGGGCGGCCGGTTTTCCGGGCGGGAGAGCGGCCGTTACCTAGCTGGGAGCGAGAGAAATCCACCGACCAGCCCACGCGGAAGAGGGGAACCTCCGCGCTGCCCTCCTTCACCGGGAGATACTGCGTCACCTGCGCGGACGAGAGAGGAGCCGCTCAGCGCGCGCGGAGCGGGGAGGAATCGGGATACAGGGGAGGAATCGGGATGCGGGCTGAAGGATCCAGCTGGAGCGGAGCTTTTTGAACCCGTTTTGGGGAAAACGAGCGGTTCAACGCACAGGAAAAAGCCTCGCGCCGGCCCAAAAAGCCCCCGCGCGGCGTTCGCTTCCCGAATTCCGGAAGGAGCTCCCTCTGACCATGAGGACGATCCGTGTGGACTCCCCCCAACGCGATATTTTTCCATCGCCGCGTCCCCCGTTACGCCCGGCCCCGCGCTCTGGTTGTTTCAGGATTCTTTTCCCCTCTCCCCACCACAATTCCGAAATGGGAGCGCCCCAACTCTCCCCGCTCCGGTAGGGAAACGCGAGGGGAACTCCCTCGCCGCGCCCCCACCTTGGCCTCGAAGCAGACTTTCCCCTTGGTGACGCCGTGGGTGCTGCGGGCTCCGGACCAGAGCGAGGGGAATTTCTCGAAGAAGAGCGGCTGGCCCCCGTAGCGATCTTTGCTGGCTTTGAAGTGCAGGTCAGACGTATCTGACAGAGAGAAAAAATTAAAAAAAAAATTAAAAAGCTGTCAGCGCTCGATCGCCCTCGCGCAGCCCACCAAAATGCGCCGGCTTCTCCAAGCTTCCCAACCCGGCCAGGAAGTTCTCGGCCAACTTTGAAGAGAAACCGAGATCTAGAAGACGTCCCGTGCTCCCAAATCCGCCGCAAGATCCTCAAAACCTGCCTCAAACTGCCCCAAACTCACCTCAAATCTCCCCAAATTGCCCCAAACGCGCCTCAAGTGTCCCCAAGCTGCCCCAAACCCACCTGAAATTGCCCCAAACCCGTCTCAAGTGTCCCCAAGCTGCCCCAAACCCACCTGAAATTGCCCCAAACCCACCTCAAGCCACCCCAAACCAGCCTCAAGCCACCCCAAACTGCCCTAAATCCACCCGAAACTGCCCCAAACTCGACTCAAGCCGCCCCAAACCGCCCTAAATCCACCCGAAACTGCCCCAAACTTGCCTCAAGCTGCCCCAAACTGCCCTAAATCCACCCGAAACTGCCCCAAACTCGCTTCAAGTGCTCCAAATTCCTCTAAACTCGCCTCAAGCTGCCCCAAAATCCTCCAAACCCGCCCTCAAACTGCCCCAACCCGCCCCAAGTCTCCCCAAATTGCCCCAAACCCACCCCAAGTTGCCCCAAACTGCTCCAAGTTGCCCCAAACTGCCCCAAATCTGCCTGAAACTGCCCCAAACGCACCTCAAGCCGCCCCAAATTGCCCCAGACCCGCCCCAGATCTGCCTCAAACTGTCCCAAACCCGCCCCAAGTCTCCTCAAATTGCCCCAAACCTGTCTCAACCCGCTCCAAACTGCCCCAAATTGCCCCAAAACCACCCCAAATTGCCCCAAACCCGCCTCAGGATGCCCCAACTGCCCCAAACCCACCTCAAAGCCGCTCCAAACTGCCCCAAACTCGCCCCCAGTTGCCCCAAAACCACCCCAAATCACCCCAAACCCGCCTCAAACTGCCCCAAACCCATCCCAAATCAGCCTCAAGCCGCCTCAAACGGCCCCAAACCCACCCCAAATCATCCCAACCCCCTCTCAAGCCGCCCCACGCCCCTCCAGCCACTCGAGCCGGTGCGCAGCTCCGGCTGGGCGTACGCACAGGTATCCAGGATGACGACGGTTTCATCGTCTTCTTCTCTCGGTTCTTCTTCCGGCGGCGGCGGAGATTTGGATCTGGGCAAGCAGGGAGCAGAAAAAATTAAAAAATTAAAAATTAAAAATAATAAAGCGAGAGGGCTGGG
Source organism: Otis tarda (assembly GCA_026413225.1). Taxonomy (NCBI): domain Eukaryota; kingdom Metazoa; phylum Chordata; class Aves; order Otidiformes; family Otididae; genus Otis; species Otis tarda. The sequence goes on from CM048589.1 coordinate 428,659, forward strand.
AGCGGGGAGGATCCCCCGGCGCTCACCGGCTGTTGTAAGCCTCCTCGCGGAACTCGTAGTAAGCCCGGCCGTGCTCGTCCTTCTCGTCGCGCTGTCGCTTGACGCCTCTTCGCTCTCCGTCGGAGCCGGCCGGTTTGGATTTGTCGTCCTCGTCCGCTGCGGGAGGCAAAACGCAGCAGCGCTTTTTACCGAAAGCGGGAAAACTCACCGAATTCCAGGCCGCAAAGCACCTCCGGCCTCGCGCCTTCGCTAAAACTCCCAACGTTTTGCTCTTAAAAAAGGGTTGAAGCGAGGTCGTCGGCGGGGATGGGGAGTTCGTAACGAGCTTTCCTGCCTTCAGCCTCGTTATCCTCCCCCGCTCCCGCGCCACCGCGTGTCGGATGCGCGACGCCACGCAAACACGCGTTCCCCGGGAGCGGGCGAATCCCAAACTCCCTGGAAACGGAGCTCAGAGGCGGTTTTAACGCAGGCTAGAAACCACCGCTACGCTTGAAAAAAGAAAAAAAAGCCCAAATAAATAAAAATTCTGCTCAGATTTTCACCAGGCAGGGCGAAACGCGGGTTCAACGTCTGCTGGTTAATTAATAACGCCGCAACAAAACCTCTACGAGGGCAAAAAGTTAATTAGTCGCTCGACAGCGAGGAGCGCGGCTCTGTCCCGCGAGCCCCGAGAGAAACACAAAACCCCCCCGATTCCTGCGCCGGTCAGCACAGAAAGGAGAAAAACATCAGCCAAATTCGTCAAGGCGCGCGTCAAATCTGCTTTTTCCTGCCCTCCCGTAATCTGGGAAGAGAAAAACTTTTTGGTAATGCCAATAAATAAAAAAAAGAACGGAGTTATCCCAGCCCCAAAGGAGTTTTCCCCCCGCGACGTCACAAAAACCGGAGCGGCGGCGAGAGGAAGGGTCACGCCGCGCTTTCATCCGCCGCTTCCCACCAACCCCGACCGGGGCGGGGGGGGAAGCAATTAGAATAAATTAATTTTCTACCGACGCGCGGCTCCGGCAAACTCCCGGCCGAACTTTTTGCTGCGAACGCGTTTCTAAAAAGCTGAATTTTTTTTTTTCTTCCCTCCCCCTCACAAACCATTTCCTATTTCCACCCCGGCGCGGCGAAACCGGCAGCGAGGAGGAGGGAAGCTGCTTGAGACCCGAGCGCTCGATTTTCCGGCTTCCGACAAAGAATAAAACCCGAAAATCTCGGAGGGGGAAGAACTAAGCGCGACGGCCCCGCTTTGAATTCACCCCCCCAAAGCGGAGTGAGGGGCTCCGGGCACCTCCCCCCGCCCCAGCGCGGTGGGGGATGTTGGGGAGGGGGGAAAGAGCTGGGGGGGCTGGAGAAATCCTGAGTTTAGGGGGTGCAGGGGGTGGAATGGGGTGGGGGGCAGGTGTGGGCGAGGAGGGAGGGCGGCAGAACAAAGCGGGGAGTTAAGGCGGCGCGGGAGGGAGGAGAGCGAGGGGAGAGCTGGGCGGGGGTGAGGGGCAGGACGCGGGGGTCCCGGGGGTGTTTTGGGGGGGGGGGGCCACAGGAGGCGAGAGGTGGGAGAACGGCAGGAGAGGCCGGCGGGCAGGGGGTGAAAAGCGGCAGAGTCCAGGCTGGGGGGGGGCTCCAGCCCCGGTTGGGGGGCAGGGGAGGCCCTGGTCCCGGTTGGGGGGCGGGGAACGGGGCAGGGAGGACGGGAAGGGGGGGTCCCTCCCGGTGCTCACCGGCCTGGGCGCCTTCCTCCTTGGCCTCGGCGGCGGCGGCCTCGTCCCCGCTGGGCCCTTCCTCCTGCGGCCTCTCGGCTCCGTTCACGCCGCCGCTCTCGGGGCCTTCGGGCTCGGGCTCCGGCTCCGGTTCCGCCGCCGGCTGCTCCTCCGGTTGCTGCTGCTGCTGTGGCGGCGGCTGCTGCTGCTGCTGCTCCTCCACCTCGGCGGCCTCCTCCTCCGCCGCCGCCGCCACCGCCTCCTCTTCCTCCTCCTCCTCCTCCTCCGGGGGGCCGGGCTGGGCCGCCTCCGCCTCGTCGGGGGCCGCCGCCGTTACTCCCGCCGTGGCGACGGTCGCCTCCTCCTCATCAGCCAGCAACGCTTCCTCGTCTTCTTCTTCCTCCTCCTCCTCCTCTTCCTCATCCTCCTCCTCCTCTTCCTCCTCCTCGTCGCCACCATCGCCGTGGTGATGCGCGGCGGGGCCTCCAGCCGGTCCCGCTTCCCCGCTACAGGCCCCGGGCCCGGCGGGGCCTCCTTCCTCGGGCCCAGCCGCCAACATCTCGGCGTCCAGGGCCTCCTGCAGCCGCTGCGCCAGCTCCACCTTCAGGCCGCGGGAATCCAGGCCGCGGCGGCCCAGCTCGGCCCGTAGCTCGGTCACCTTCAGCCGCTTCACGTCCATGGCGACGGCGGGGCGGGCTGGGGAGAGGGGGAAGGGGGGGAAAGGGGAGGGAAGGGAAGCGGAAGCGAAGCCGAGCGGCGGCGGCGGCGGGCGGCGAGCGGGGGTCGGGCCTAGGCCCCGGGGTGGGGAAGGGGAGGGAAAGGGAAGGGAAAAGGGGGGGGGGGAAAGGCGGGGCCTACAAAAAAGGGGCCGCGGACCAGGAGAACGCGGAGGCCGGAGAGAGGAGCGAGCTCCGCGGGCCCTGCCCTCCCCGCTGCACCGGCTACGCTCGGCCGCCCGCACCGCGCCTGCGCCCCCGCCGCCGCCGCCGCCTCACGGCCGCTGTCGTCGTCGTCGCCGCTTCCCCCCCCACCGCACCGCCGCCTCCTCCTCCGTCAAGCGCCGCCGCGCATGCGCGCAAGCCCCCGCGCAGGCGCGCTGCCGCCCGGCGCCACCCGCCGCGCAGGCGCGGAGAGCCGCGGCGCAAGCGCGGCCGCCGCTTTGGCGTCGGGCGCATGCGCGCCGCCCGCTTCCCCCCCCTCCCTCCTCCCTCCCCGCCCCCGCCGGCCCCACCTACGTGCGCAACGGTCGCCGCGCGCGGCGGGCACGCCCCTCCCTCCCCGCCCGCGCGCGCTGCGCCTATTTTCTCATTGGTCCCGCTCCGGCCTTTCGCAACACGGCGAGGGACGGAGTCTGCCTAGCGACGGGGAAAGTCGCTTTCCTATTGGCCGAAGGCAGGCCGTGCGCTCTCCTCGCTGGCTTTCCCGCCCGGGCCGCGGCGGCCATTTTGTTTCGGTCGCCTGAGGGAGCACAGCGGGGCTGGCGGGAGGGGAGGGCGCCCGGCCCCGGGATTCGCCGGGATAAAAATGGGGCCGTGCGACCCTTCCGGTGGCGGGAGCCTGCTAAAAAGTGAGCGGGAGAGGTTTAAAATGGGTATTTTTGAGAAATAAACCAAATCTGGGACCGGGGAGAGGGGGCTGGCTGAGCCAGGGAAGCAGTGCTAAGGGGATGATGGAGAGAAGGGAAAACATCCCCTTCAAAAACGAAGACCAGGTTTTTCATTCTCCTCATAGGTGCATTTATATTGTAATATAATTTATTTTGTTTCTCCATAGTACACACAATTTAGAAACATGCAGAATCCTGGTCCCTGAAAGTGCCGTGGGTGTTCAGCTCAGAGCAGGTGATCCAGCGTCTGCTGTTACCGGATTTCGACACCTCCCGGCCGGGCAGGGCCCCCGTGGGTGCAGGGGGTGCCCCGTGTCCCCCCAAACCCGGGGTGCAGTGGGTGCCCACCGCGCTCAGCAGGCGCCCCGCACCCCGATCCCAGCGATCTCCCCACACCCCGGTGACCCACAGCCTGCCCTAGCCCCCCAACTCCCACCGCTACGCCCTCCCCTCGGCCCCCGGGCCTCCCCACACCCCCGCCGGCACCGGCCGCCATGTTCCGCAGCCCGGCCCGGGACTGCTCTCATTAGCATAAACACGCCCCCTCATTTGCATTCGCCACGCCCACACCGCAATTATATAACATGGTCTGCACGCCCCGCCCACTTATTCACATGCCCCGCCCCTTCACCAGGTCCCCACAGAAAACCAATGGCTGCGTCCCGCCCGGAAGGAAAATTAAAATTAAAAAAAAGAAAAAAATCTGTAGTTTTCCACTTTAGACGTGTTTAGCAGGCGGGGGAGGCTGCTGGCCTGCCTCCAGGGCACGGGGGTGAAGGCAGACGACGCCGGAGACTCACCTACCGGGTGCAGAAGCCGCCTACTGAAGGGGTTTTACAGATAAAACGCTGATAAAGATTAAAAAAAAACCGGAGAATTGAGCAAAATCTGCTCGGACGGACGCGATCGCCTCTCAGGAGCCGCAGCGCGGGTTTTCCCGCCAACGTGCGCCGGCCATGGCGCTCTGCGCATGCGCCGCGCTCCCCGCTTTCCCGCCCTTTGCACTCCTTCACAGGCGGAGCCTGCCTCCCGCGCATGCGCACCCGCCTTCTCCCAGCATGCCCAGCGGGCTATTTAAGCCCGCAGGCGGCAGCTTAGCGGCCATTTTGTGCCAGTAACGGCAGCGAGTGGAAGGTGAGTGTGAGCGCTTTGCTCTCTGTGGGACGGCCTCAGAGCCGACGCGGCCAGCGGCCCTGTGAGCTCGTTAGCCCTGCGGGCACCTAGTGAGGCGATTGTGGTCGCCTCGTCGTTATCGCGGAGATGATGGGCCGCGAGGCAGAGTTGGCCTGGAGCCGCCATTTTGTGCAGCTCGCTATGAAGCCGCCGTTGAGGGTGGGGAGTGCGGGCGAGGCTTTTCCGCCCCCCTCCCGTCGCCGCGGGGGTGCGGGGCCGCCCGGTGATGAGTCCGTTCACAGACCTGAGCTGACGGTGGGGTGAAGGCTCGTAATGCCTCTGAGGAGCGGTGCCTCCTCTCCTTCCCGGGGCTCGCTTCCCTCTTTCTCTGCTTTAACGCCTCCGTTTTTCTCTCCTTTTAGGTTTTTCTCCTCAAAATGGCCCCTCTGCCGCAGGTGGGTGCTGCATTCCGTGTCGCCGCGCTTTTATTTGTGTGCAGAACCGCGAATTGAAGCGCGGGAGCGGCGCTGCGGGGATGATACCCCCGTGAACTCTCTCTTGCCGACAGCCGCGTGGGGAAGCTTTTTATTTCAACTTCTGAGCGGCGCCGACCCACGCGAGACGGGCTGGGGGAGGAGCCGGCCTGTTGGAAGCGTCACGGCACGGTTTTTAACTCTTTAAATTTATTTTTAAAGGCGTGGGACCGGTCGCCCGCGTTCCTCAGCGGCTCCTTTACAGGTGAGCGCAGGCTTCGCGTCCCTTCGGAGGGGACACGCGCGGGATTATCCCCGCGAGTGGGTTCTTTCCGTGCCCGTGGGGAGGGAAACGGGCTCCCACGCCCCCCCGTGAGCTGCGTGGGGGCAAATTTTGGGTTTTTTTTTTTTGTTTCGCTGTTCGGTGACGAGTGACAACGACAAGCATATGGCTGAGCGTCCCTTGATGCCACAACCCCGCTGAGAACGGCTGAGCGCGGGTGGGGGCGGCCCCACGCGTGGGGTGGGTGTCACGCAGGGTTTTTTAGAGTCAACAAATTAATTTTTTTTTTTTTCTCCAGCACCGGGGAGCGTAAGCCGCCGCGGCGACGCGGGATGACCCTCCTGAGCCCCCAAAACGCCGCGAATTGATCCCAAAGCGTGACACGCGCCGCGTGGGGTCCCCTCCCACGCAGGTAAGCGCCCCCCCCCACGCACCCCCCCCCCCCCCCCCCCCCGATCCGAAGCGATGAGACGCTGGGCTGGACGGCGCGAGTCCCATGGCAGCTCCGAGTTACCAAAGCCCTGATCGGATGCAAAAAAACACCCGTGGGGCGCTGCCACGCGTGTCCGCACCCCCACTGACCCCCCTCCCTTTATTTTTTTGTGTGTCCCCCCCCCCAGCAGCCGGTGAGTTCCGGGTACCGCTCGCCGCCGGCCCCCCGTGAGGAAAACCCCCGCGCGTCTGAACCCCCCGCTCCCCGCCAGAACCTGCGAAGGTTGAACCCACTGGTGACCGGCGCGGGGGAGGAGGAGGACGCCTCGTCCCGAGTGGACTGTCTGAGGGGGCCGAGGGTGACACATTTGGGGGGGGGGGCGTCACGCGTGGGAGGGGTTAAACTGACCCCTCCCCTGCTCTTTGTTGCAGGAGGAGCCGGAGCCGTGGGGGCCAGGTCAGTGCGGGTCCCGAGTGGGGGGGGGGTGGCGTGGGTGCGTTTTTGCGTTGAATTTTGGCGAATTTGGAGGCGTGATGACCCCACTCAGGAATCTCGTTCGGCTGACGGCCGCTGCTGAGCACCCTCTGTCTGACCCCGCGGTCACCCGTGGGGCGCCCCCCCCCTAAATTTCGGGGGTGTGTAACCCCCCGTTGTGTCCCCACAGGTGACGGCGACGCCCGTGGGTGCCCGGCCAGGAGGTGGGTGCTCTTACCTCATCGATGACGTCATCGCCCCCCCCAGTTTTAGTGATGAGATCACACCTAGCTCACTTTGACCCGCGTGAAAACTCCACACAATGCCTGAAAAACTGGGGGGGGGGGGACACGAGTGGGGGGGGACACGAGTGGGGGGTGGGGGGGGCACGAGTGGGGCGGGGGTCTTCTGGGGCGGGGCGCTGATTGGTCCCCCCCTTTGTTGTCCCGCAGGGTGGCACGTGGGGTGCGGAGGTGAGTGGGGGGGGGTCACGGGTGGGCTTGGGGGGGGTCACGGGTGGGTTTGGGGGGGGGGTCCTGGGTGGGTGGGTGTGTGCCCCCCTCCCCCGCCGCCGAGGATGAGGAGCTACCGCCCCAGACTGAGCCCCCCTGACTGAGTGGTGCTGCCTGAGGCGCTGGGGGGGGTCACGAGTGGGCGGGGGGGGGGTCACGAGTGGGCGGGGGGTCACGAGTGGGCAGGGGGTGTAAAAGGGGGCAGGGGGCTGGAATTGGGGGGTGTCCCGGGGAGGTGGGGGGGGGGGGGGTTGGGATCCACCCCTCATGGCCCCGTTTTTCCCTGCAGCGCCTCCCAGCAGCCGCCGCGACCGGAGGGGGTTTCAATAAAAAATGTCAATAAAAAATTTTGATTTTTACCGCAATCGGCGAGTTTTTGTCTTTAATTGGGGGGTGTACCACAACGGGCGGTGCGTGGGGGCGTGTCTCTGCGGCCACGCCCACTTCAGGGCTCCCCAGCCAATCGCTACCTGAGGGCGTGGCTTTAGCTTTCCCGCCCTTCCGCGTCCGCAGATCCGCCCCGCGCATGCGCGCCCGCTCCAGGTTGAGGCGGAACTTTGGAGCCCCGGAACGAATCCTCCCGGTCACGAGGAGGGGGCGGTCCCGGTGCGGTGCCCCGCCTCACTCCAAGCTCCGGCTGGGAACCGGCCCCCGGAACCCGAGCGCCGCGGCCCCCGTTGCCCACCCGGAAGGAGGAGAAGAGCCGGACGGACGGACCCGGGACAAGATGGCGTCCCCCGCGCGCTGGAGCCACGTGTGGGTGGGGGCCGAGACCGGAGCGCTCAAAGGTGGGGGGGGGCGGGGGGGGGTCCCTGGGGGTCCTTGGGCTGGGGGGGGGGGGCGTTTTGGGGGTGGGGGAGGGTCCCTGGGGGTCCTTGGGCTGAGGGGGGCGCGGAGGGGTCTCCTGTGGCGGGGGGCGTTTTGGGGGTGGGGGGGGGTCCCTGGGGGTCCTTGGGCTGGGGGGGGGGGGGGGCGGAGGGGTCTCCTGTGGCGGGAGGGGGCGGTTTGGGGGTGGGGGGGGGTCCCTGGGGGTCTTTGGGCTGGGGGGGCGGGGGGGCTCCTTGTAGCCGCGGCGGGGGGGGGGGTCCCTTGGGGGGGGTGTGGGGCCGCTCTGTACTTGGGGGCGGGGGTTGCGATATTGGGGAGGGGGCGGGGGGGAGGGGCTCTTGTGGCTGCGGGGGGGGCACGTTAGGTGAGTGGGGGATGGGCTGGGGGGGCGATTCTGTGGGGGTTTTTTTGGGGGGGTTTCCTTTTAGTTTGGGAGTTTCTGCGAGTTTCTCGTTGTTGAGGGGGGGAGGGGTCCCTGTGGCCGGGAGGGGGCACCCCCCCCCCCCCAAATAACGCCCCCCGCCCCTCCCCCCAGGCGTGGACCTGCGGAAGCACCAGGCCACCAACTACACGAGCGGCGCGGGGCTGAGCCGGGCCGGGGGCGTCTGCGCCCTGTGCTGGGGGGACGCGGCCGAGAGCGAGGTGAGGCCTTGGGGGAGGGGCGGGGAGATGTTGGGGGCAGCCCCTCCCCCCAACTCTGACCCCCCCCCCCCCCCTCCCCCCCCAGCTCCTGGTGGGCTGCCTCGACCGCTCCGTCAAACTTTTCAGCACCGAGAAGGGAAAATTCACCGAGTCGCGGCTCTGCCCCGGGGGGGAGGGGCCGTTCTGCGGGCTGGCCGCCCACGGCAGGTACGGGGTGGGGGGAGGGGCACCGCCTGGGAGGGGTCCTCACCCCTCCCCCACCCTCATTTCACCCCCCCTCTCCAGCGCCGTCATCACCTGCGTGGAGTCCGGGCTGGTCAAGGTTTGGCGCGAGGATGAGGCGGAAAACGTGAGTGATTTTTGGGGTTGAGGTGGGGTGTCGGGGTGCCCCGCCCCTCCCCCCACCCCTCATTCTGGCGCCGCCCCTCCCCCCAGCTGGAGCTGCAGGCGGGGGCAGGGCTGTGCCGGATGCGCCAGGACCCCGCGCGCCCGCAGCGCTTGGCCACGGCCGGGCGGGAGAACGGCCTCAAGCTCTGGGACCTGCGCCGCCCCGGGGAGCCGCTCTTCCGCGCCAAAAACGTGGGTCCCGCGCCCCGAAACGGCCCCCATTCGCCCCAAAACCCCCCCTCACCCCCCCCTTTCTCTCCCCTCCCCCCCACCCCAGGTGAGGAACGACTGGCTCGATCTGCGCGTCCCCGTCTGGGACCGCGACCTCCAGTTCCTCCCGGCGTCCGACAAAATCGTCACCTGCACGGCCCATCGCCAGGTGGGGGAGGGGAGAGCGGGGGTGGGGGACGCGGCGGTGGGTGGGGGAGGGGCGGGGGTGTCACCTCCTCTCCCATCCCCCCCCCCAGGTGCGGCTGTACGACCCCAGCAGCCCCCAGCGGCGCCCGGTGCTGGAGACGACGTTTGGGGAGGCCCCGCTCACCGCCCTGGCCCTGCCCCCCGGCAACACGTCAGCGGGGGCTGGGGGGTCCTGGGGGGGGGCTGTGGGGTGACTGGGGGGCTGGGGTTACTGGGGGGGCTGGAGGTGGGGACTACAGGGTTACTGGGGGGGCTATGGGGTGACTGGGGGTTATGGGGTGATTTGGGGGGGCTATGGGGTGATTGGGGGGCTATGGGGTGATTTGGGGGCTGTGGGGTGATTTGGTGGGGGCTATGGGGTGACTGGGGGGCTGGAGGTGGGGGCTGTGGGGTGACTGGGGGGCTGTGGGGTGATTTGGGGGGGCTGGGGTTACTGGGGGGCTGGAGGTGGGGGCTATGGGGTGACTGGGGGGGCTGTGGGGTGATTTGGGGGGCTGTGGGGTGACTGGGGGGCTGGAGGTGGGGGCTGTGGGGTGACTGGGGGGCTATGGGGTGACCTGGGGGGTGACTTGGGGGGCCCCGGGGGGCAGGTTTGGGGTGACGTGGGGGGCAGTTTGGGGGCGGGGGTGGGGCTACCAAACACTCCTGGGGGGGGGGCAGTGGGGTGACCTGTGGGGCCGGGGGCTGTGGGGAGCCCTGGGGGAGGGGTCCTGACCCCCCCCCTCGCCCCTCCCCCCAGCTCGGTGGTGGTGGGCAGCGCGCGGGGGGACCTGGCCGTCATCGACCTGCGCCAAGGTGAGCCCCCCCTCCCCAAAATCCAAAATACCGGGGGGGGGGGGGGTGGAAGGGGCAGCCGGACCCCTCCCCCGCTGCCGCCCCGCCCCCAACCCCCGCCCCTCCCCCCAGGGCGGCTGCTGCGCTGCCTGAAGGGGGGCGGCGGGGGGTGCGGGGGCTGCAGTGCCACCCCTCCCTCCCCCTCCTCGCCTCCTGCGGCCTCGACCGCTTCCTGCGCCTGCACCGCCTGGGCGAGCCCCGCCCCCGCACCAAGGTGAGACCCCCCCCAAAAACCTTAACCCCCCCCCCCAAAAACCCCCACATCCCCCCTGCCCCCCAAAAAACCCCCACATCCCCCCTGCCCCCCAAAAACCCCCACATCCCCCCTGCCCCCCAAAAAAACCCCCCACATCCCCCCTACCCCCCAAAAACCCCTCCCAACCCCCCTAAACATCCCCCAAAAGCCCCCAAATCCCCCGGAGACCCCCTAACCCCCCCAAACCCCCCCAAATCCCTGAGAGCCCCCAAATCCCCCCCCCTTTGTCCCCCCTAAGCACCCCCAGAGACCCGGGGTCCCCCCCTACGCCTCGAGACCCCTCCCCCCAGCGTCCTAAAGCCCCCCGAACACTTTGAGATCCCTTTTGTCCCCCCCACCCCCCTAAAAAAGGTCTAAAACCTCCCCGGGACCCCCTAAAAACCCCTGAGGCCCCCCAAAATTTACTCTTTGCCCCCCCAGATCCCTGAAGACCCCCCCAAATTGCCCCTTTGTCTACTCCGATCCCCCAAAGAACCCCCCGAACCCCCAAATTCACCTTGTTCCTCCTCCGGACCCCCTGGAAACCCCCTGAGCCCCCCCCCAAATTAACCCTGAAGCCCCCCCCCCCAAATTAACCCTGACCCCCCCCATGCCCCCCCAGGTTTACCTCAAGTCCCGCCTCACCTGCCTCCTGCTCAGCACCCGCCAGGACTGGGAGGTGAGAACCCACCGGGGGGGAGGGGTTTTGGGGGTTCCCCTCCCCCCACTCCCCCTTTTTACCCCCCCCCCCCGCAGGAGGAGCCGCCCCCCGGCCGAGGTGAAGGAGGAGGGGGAGGGGGAGGGGGACGCGCTGTGGGACGCGCTGGAGACCGTCCCCACCCCCGCCCTGGAGCCCCCCGCGGAAACGGGGCAAGAAACGGAAAAATTCGGGGCAGTGAGGGGTCGGGGGGGGTGGGGGGTGACGACCCCCCCCCCCCCCCGCTTTGTGCCCCCTCCCCGCATTCGCTGCTGTGCTGGGCCCCGAGCGCTGGTCGTGGGGCAGAGCCCCCCCCCCCCCAAAAAAAAATGGGGCAAATAATGAGATTTTCAGTACTTTGAGTGTAAATGTGGATTTTTTGACAGGGGGGCAGGGCGGGAGGGGGGGTGCGTGACCTTTGACCTCAACTGTGACCCCCTAAACCCCCCCACCTCCCCCCCCTTAACCTCCAACCGCACTCGGCCCCGCCCACTGCCCCTTCGGCTCTTTCCGGCGGCGCTCGGGCCGAGCCCCCGCCTGGCCCCGCCCACCCCTCTTACTTCGGCTCTTTCCGGCCTCGTTCGGGACTATTCGGCCTTGTCCGGCTCCCCCCGCCCCGCTCCTTCGCGCTTCGGTTTCTTCCGGAACCGTTCGGATCCCCCCGCCCCTCTCCGTCAGGCTTCGGCTCTTTCCGGAACCCTTCGGCTCCCCCCGCTCCTGCTTCGGCTGTTACCGGCCCCGCTCGGCTCTTTCCGGCTCCCCCCGCCGCTCGGGAATTTCCGGCAGCGCTCGGCTCTTCCCGCCTCCCCCATCCCGCCCCATTCTCCCGCCGGCCTCCCTCCCGTAAGCACCAACCCCTAATTAACGCTAATTACCCCCCCCTCCCCTTCCCCAGCGTTCATTAACCGCCCCGCATTAACCCCTCAGCGGCCGGTTCCACCCCACCCCAAACCCCTAAAACAACCCCAAAAAGACCAACGACAACAAAAAAACTCCACAAAAACAACCCAAAACCGGCCAATTGGCCCCAAATTTCGCCGCTGTTTACTGGGGGGGCGAGGGGGGCGGGGAGGGGGGGGCGAGGGGGGGGCTCAGGAGTTGGCGTTGGGCCCCTTCTTCTTGCCGAAGCCGGGGACGACGTTGACGAAGCGGCGGTTGTACTGCATGCGCCGCTTGGCGCGCCCCGTCTTCTTCTTCTTCTTCTCCTGCTTGGCCACCTGGCACGGGGAAACGGGGGTCGGGGGGGTCCCCAAAACCACAAAACCCCCCCAAAAGCGTGGAGAACCCCCCCCAAATCGGGGGGGGGTGTGCTCACCTTGGGGGTCTGGCCCCTCACTTTGCCGGCGCGGGCGAGGGAGCCGTGGACCTTTCCTGTTGGGGGGGGGGGGAGGACAAGGGGGTGTCGGGGCGCGGCCGGCTCGTCAGCCTAACGAGCGCCCCGCGGTTAACGAGCCTCGTTACCTCCCAGCAGGCGAGCGGAGAGCTCGAGGGTGGCGAATTCGGGGAGGGGGCTGCGCCCCACCACGGTGTCGTCATCCAGGGGGGTCCCGGGCGAAAAGCAGCACCTGCTCCTCGGGGGGATGCCCGCCAGCGCCGCCACCCGCGCCTGGGGGGGGGACACGACACACAGGGTGAGGGGGGTGGATTTGGGGGAGGGGGCGCCCCGAATTCCCCCCCCAAGGCCTCACCTTGATTTGGGCGACGGTCTCGGTGTCGGACACCTGGAGGGCGTGCAGGGACTGGGCGCGGACGAAGAGCTGCATGGTGGCCTGGGGGGGGGTTGGGGGGGGTTTAGAGGTGTCCCCCCTCCCAAAAAAAAAAGGGGAGGGACCCCAGGAAAAGGAGGAGGTGGGGGAGGGCTGTTACTGCTGCCCCCCAGCTCGGGAAACGCACCCGGGGGTCCCGGCCCCCAGCTGTGCTGTGGGGGAGGGGGGCTGGGGTTTGTTATTTTGGGGGGGGGGGTGTTTCTCCGTAACCACTCCCCGCCCCGGGGGACTTTGGCGCCTGGCGAGGGGCCGGGGGGGCAAAGGGCTGCGGGGGCGGGGCAGGGCGGGGCGGGGGGGGCAGTGATGACGGCAGCACCGCAGGGAGCCCTCTCGGTTTTTTTGAGCCCCCTTTTCTTTTTTTTTTTTTTGGAGGCTCCCGCCCAGTTTTTGACAGCCCCCCGCCATCCTCGGTCTCTCTTGTCCCTGTCTGGGGCCTCCCGCAGCCTCCCCTGAACTCCCCAACCCCCTGTAGCCCCCCCGAGAACCCTCTGCCCCCCCAAAGCCCCTCTGACCCCCTCCAAGCCCACCCCAAGGCCTCCCAGAGCCCCCAAAACCTCTGCTCGCCCCTCAAGGCCTCCCAGCCCCCCGTAAGCCCCCCCCCAAAGCCCCTCTGACCCCCTCCAGCCTCCCCCCAAGGCCTCACAGGGGTCCTCAGGACGCCCCCAAGCCCTCTTAAACCCCCCCACAACCCCCACGCACCCTCCAAGGCCTCCCAGCCCCCTAACAAACCTCCAGACCCCTCCCAAACCCCTCAGCCCCCCCCCGTAAGTCCTCACAGGGGCTCTCAGCGCCCCCCCCCGACGCCCGCTCGCCCCCAAAGCCCCCCAGCCCCGCTAATAACCCTCCACCGCCGCCCCGCCGAAGCCTCCGGGATCCACGAGCCCCCCCCCTCAAGGCCCCCCAACCCCTCTCCCAGCTCCCCAAGCCCTCCCAGCCCCCCGAGCTCCCCCAATTCCCCTCCTTCCCCCCAAATTCCCCCCCGAAAGGCCGCGGCTCCACCTCGGCCCCTCCTCACCGCTCAGAACCTCGCCGCGGAAAGGACGGCACTGCGCATGCGCGGTGTCTCGGCGGCGTGCTTGCGTCAGGCGCGCGCGTGCGTGCGTAGGGCGGGAAGGAGGTGGCGGCGGCGCCAAGATGGCGGCGGCTGCTGCGGCGCTGGGCCGGCGGCTGCGGGAGCTCGGGCGGGCGGCGGGGTGGAGGGGGGTGCAGGTAGGGGGGGCTGAGGGGGTCCCGAGGGAAGAGGGGGGCATTTTGGGGGAGAGGGAGGGGGGATTGGGGGGCTGGGAGAAGGGATTTGGGGGGAGATTGGGGGGGATTTGGGGGGGGTCTGAGGAGATTGAGGGGGATTTTGGGTGAGGGAGGGAATTGGGGGGGGGGGGCTTTTGAGTGGGGGGGGGATTTGGGGTGAAGGAGGGGGGATTTCGGGGAGGGGGGGCATCGGGTGGACCCCAGAGCGATGGAGATGAATTGGGGGGGTCCCAATTGCAGAGCCAGGCGGGAGCCCCCGCCCACCCCCCCGAGGCCGACCCCCCCGCCGGAGGAGTCGAGGGCCGACTACGCCTGGGTGGAGCGGCTGCTGCCCCCCACCCGCATCCCCGACCCCCCCCCGCACCCCACCTACCCCACCCCCTCGGGCTGGAGCCCCCCCGAGGTCAGTGGGGGGGGGGGGAATACCCCGGGGGGGGGGGGATTTACCTTGGGGGGGGGGGGGGTGATAGCGAGGGTGGGTTTTAACGCTTGGGGGGGCGGTATTTTCTAGAGGGGGGGGGGGGCATGAGGGGGGATTTTACCCTGGGGGGGGGAATGGGGGCTAATTATCCTTAAAAAACTAATTAAAAGGGATTATTTACCCCGGGGGGGGATTAAGGGGAGATATTTACCCGGGGGGGAGAGGGGGTGTAATTACTGAGGGGGGGCCAAAAGTGGGGGTATTTATGGGGGGGGCGCCAAAATATTGGGGGGTGGGGGGTAATTACCCCTTGGGGGGGTAATTACCCCTGGGGGGGGGTCTTTACCCTCAGGGGGGGCTTTTTACCCCCGGGGGGGCACAAGGGGATATTTACCCATCGGGGGGCAGGTTTATTCTCAGTAGGGGTTATTTCCCCCCCCAAGGGGGTAATTAAGGGGGATAATTACCCCGGGGGGGTATTCCCCCCCCAAAGGAGTATTTAGGGCTGAGAGTGGATTTTTGCCCCCCCAGGGCCCCCCGGGGCTCCCCTATTTCGTGCGCCGCTCCCGCCTGCACAACCTCCCCGTCTACGCCGGGCTGGCCAAGGGCAACCGGCGCCTGACCGAGCTGCGGCGCGTGGAGGGGGACATCTGGGTGAGGATTGGGGGGGGGGGGGCTGGGGGGGGTGGTTAGGAGGTTTTTGGGGTGCTAACGCCCCCCCCTCTCCCCCCCCCAGGCGCTGGAGCGAGAGGTGCGGGCGTTTTTGGGGGTGAAGGAGACGGAGGTGCAGGTGAACGAGGTGACGGGGAGCCTGCGGCTGAAGGGGCACTGGCAGCGGGAGCTACGGGGGTGGCTGCTGCAGAAAGGCTTCTAGCGCCCCAAAATTATGGGGGGGGGTCCCCAAAATGGGACTGGGGGGGACCCCAACATGGAGAGGGGAGCTCAAAACCCGGGAGAGCTCAAAACCCAGGAGAGGCAAAATGGAGGGAAGGCGCTCACAAGTGCGGGGGGAGGGTCCTGAAATGGGGGTGGAGGTGCTCATGGGGGGGTCAGGGGACCCCAAAATGGGGGTGAAGCAGCTGAGGAGGGGTGGGGGACCTCAAAATGGGGGTGAAGTCACTCATGCAGGGTGGGGGGACACCCCAAAATGGAGGGGAAGGCGCTTGAGAGCAGATGGAAATGAAAATGGAGGAGAAGGCGCTTGGAGCAAGGCGGGGGGGACCCCAAAATGGGGGCAAAGCTGCTCATGAGGGGTGGGGGGACCCCAAAATGGACCCAAACCCCCTTGTGAGCACCAGCTGCCCCCCAAAATCGGATGTAAAGCCGCCTCTGAGCGGACAGGTACCCCAAAATGGACTCAAAGCCCCTCGGAAGCGGCAGAAGCCCCCCAAAACGAGACTGCAAAGCTGCTCCCAAGTGGCAGGGGTACCCCAAAACGGACTCAACCCCCCCTTAAGCAGCAAGGGGGACCCCAAAATGGACTCAACCCCGCTCGCGAGTGCCAGCTGCTCCCCGAAATCGGCTGTAAAACCACCTCCGAGCGGAAGCGTACCCCAAAACGGTGTGAGACCCGCCCTCGCGAGCGGAAGCAGCTCCCCAAACCGCGACGCAGCCCGGCTCCCAGGCGGCGGGTACCCCGAAACGGACTCCTGGACTCCCCCCCCACCCCGTCCCGCCCGGCGAGCGCCGAAAACGAAAAATAAACGCCGCCGGGGGCTCCGCGCGGTGCCGCCTCTTTGTTTATTTACATCTCTCCCCCCTTCCCACGCGAAGGGAGGTAAAAAAAAAAAATAAAATGTACAGAAACGGGGTTTTTTTTTACCAAAAAGGGGGTTAGAAAAGGGGGCGGGGGCGCCGCGGGGGTCCCGGCTCAGCTCTGCGCGTAGTACTGGTTGTAGTTCCAGGGCGTCTGGTAGCTGTAGGCGCTGTAGCCGTGCTGGGGGGCAAAGGGGGGGCGTCAGGGTGGCCCCCAGCCCCCCGCGGCGCCCCCCCCGGCCGCCCCCCACTCACCTGGTACCAGTAGTTGTAGGCGGAGGGGTTGGACCCCGCGTCCCCCCGAGGCGGAGAAGTGCAGGGGGCCCAGCAGCCCCCCGGCTTCGTCGGGGCGCAGGCGCTTGTCGTCGGGTTCGTCCGAGCTGGGGAGGGGGGCAGCCGTGAGAAACGGGGGGCGGGGAGGGAGAATTTGGGGGGTGGGAGAAGAGAAAAATGGGGAGGGGGGAGAAAGAGAAATTTGGGGAGTGGGAGAGGGGAAAAGGAGAGAAAAAGGGGGAGAAAGGGGGGAAAAGGGGGGAAAGAGGGAAAAAGGGGGGGAAGAGGGAAAAAGGGGGAAAGAGGGAAAAAGGGGGGGAAGAGGGAAAAAGGGGGGGAAGAGGGAAAAAGGGGGAAAAGGGGAAAAAGGGGGGGAAAAGGGGAAAAAGGGGGGAAGAGGGAAAAAGGGGGGAAAAGGGGAAAAAGGGGGGAAGAGGGAAAAAGGGGGGAAGAGGGAGAAAATCTTGCAGGAAGTGAGGGATATTGGGGATAAACGGGCAGAAACCAGGGCCAGAAAAGGAGTAGAAAATGGGGAAAAGCGAGAATTTGAGATGAAAAGGGAGAACTGGGGGGGATTAAAGGGGAGAAGTCGGGATAAAGGGGGTAAAATTCAGGGTGAAAGGAGAAACGGCGTAAAAAGAAGAAACTGGGAAATAAAAGGGCAGAAATTGGGAACTGGGAGAAAGTGGGGGAGGAGATCGCAGGATAAAAAGGCAGAATTTGGGATAAAAGGGAATTCGGGGGGTTAAAGAGGGGAAATGGAGGGGAAAAATGGGAAAGGCGGGAAAAGGGCAAAACGGCGGGAAAAGGAAAGGGCAAAATGGGGGGAAAGGCCAAAATAAAACGGCGGGAAAGGGAAAATGGCGGGAAAAGGGAAAGGGAAAAATGGCAGGAAAAGGGCAAAAGAAAACGGCGGGGAAAGGGAAAATGGCGGGAAAAGGGCAAAAGAAAACAGTGGGGAAAGGGAAAAATGGCGGGAAAAGGGAAAGGGAAAAATGGCGGGAGAAGGGCAAAAGAAAGCAGCGGGAAAACGGAAAGGGAAAAATGGCGGGAGAAGGGAAAGGGAAAAATGGCGGGAAAAGGGAAAGGGAAAATGGCGGGAAAAGGGAAAGGGAAAAATGGTGGAAAAAGGGCAAAAGAAAACAGTGGGGAAAGGGAAAAACGGCAGGAGAAGGGAAAGGGAAAATGGCGGGAGAAGGGAAAGGGAAAATGGCGGGAAAAGGGAAAGGGAAAATGGCGGGAGAAGGGAAAGGGAAAAATGGCGGGGAGAAGGGAAAGGGAAAATGGCGGGAAAAGGGCGAAAGAAAGACTGCCGGGGAGGGACGACGGCGGCAGAAGAAGGGGCGCCCTCACCCGTTCTCGGGGGCCCGCTTGCGCGCCGCGTGCTGCTTGAGGATCTTCTGGTGCTCGTCGTACGCCGTCAGCAGGCTGGGGGGGGGACGGGGACAGGGGGGTGAGCGGGCGCTCTCGGGGCACCACGGCGCTTTTTTCGGAGGGGGGGTCTCTTTCCCTTCCCTTCCCCTCCCGCCCCAGAGCCAAACCTGTGTATGCTGGAGCCGAAATCCTCCAGGAACTCGACGCGGCGCTGGGAGAAGACGAGTTTGGCTTCGTCGGGGAGGGGGCTGCGCAGCGCCCGCTCGAAGCAGCGCATGGTGTTGCCTTCGTTCTGGCGCACGTCGGCCCCGAACTCCATCTCCAGCAGGTTGGCGTGCAGCCGGGCGTTGTCCTGCACCCACCGCGCCCCGTCAGCGGGGGCACGAGGGGCTTTGGGGGGGGGGGGGGGGGGCGGCCGGGGGGGGGTGGAGAGCCCCCCCATGAGGTTATGGGGTCCCAAAGGGGTTTGGGGGTCCCTCCCGTGAGGTTATGGGGTCCCAAGGGGGTTTGGGGGGTTCCTCCCGTGAGGTTATGGGGTCCCAAGGGGGTTTGGAGAGCCCCCCCCATGAGGTTATGGGGTCCCAAAGGGGTTTGGGGTCCCTCCCGTGAGGTTATGGGGTCCCAAGGGGGTTTGGAGAGCCCCCCCATGAGGTTATGGGGTCCCAAAGGGGTTTGGGGAGCCCCCCCATGAGGTTATGGGGTCCCAAAGGGGTTTGGGGAGCCCCCCCATGAGGTTATGGGGTCCCAAAGGGGTTTGGGGGTTCCTCCCGTGAGGTTATGGGGTCCCAAGGGGGTTTGGAGAGCCCCCCATGAGGTTATGGGGTCCCAAAGGGGTTTGGGGAGCCCCCCCATGAGGTTATGGGGTCCCAAAGGGGTTTGGGGAGCCCCCCATGAGGTTATGGGGTCCCAAAGGGGGTTTGGGGGTTCCTCCCGTGAGGTTATGGGGTCCCAAGGGGGTTTGGAGAGCCCCCCCATGAGGTTATGGGGTCCCAAAGAGGTTTGGGGGTCCCTCCCGTGAGGTTATGGGGTCCCAAAGGGGTTTGGGGGTCCCTCCCAAGAGTTATGGGGTACCCAGTGTGGTCTGGGGGTCACCCTGTGAGGTTATGGGGTCCCAAGGGGGCTTGGAGAGCCCCCCCATGAGGTTATGGGGTCCCAAAGGGATTTGGGGAGTCCCTCCTGTGAGGTTATGGGGTCCCCAGTGTGGTCTGGGGGTCACCCGGTGAGGTTATGGGGTCCCAAAGGGGGTTTGGAGAGCCCCACCATGAGGTTATGGGGTCCCAAACGGGTTTGGGGGTCCCTCCTGAGAGTTATGGGGTCCCAAGGGGGTTTGGAGAGCCCCCTCATGAAGTTATGGGGTCCCCAGTGGGGTCTGGAGAGCTCCAAGGGTGTCTGCGGGGTCCTGAGAGGAGTTTGGGGAGCCCCCAGTGGGTCTGCAGGGTCCCCAGGGGGTTTTGGGGTGCCCCTGAGTGGATCTGTGGGACCCCAGGTGATATTTAGGGAGCCCTGAGGGGGCTGGGGGGCACCCGAGCTGCATTTAGAGCACCCGGGAGGTTTGGGGGGCTCAAAGTGGGGTTTAGAGACCCTCAAATGGGGTTTTGGGGCTCAAAGTGGGGGTTTTGGGTCCCCAGTGGGGTCTGTGTCTCCCCAAATGGGGATTTTGGGGCCCCAAAAAGGGGTCTGTGGCTCCATAAATGTGTTTTTTTGAGGTTCAAAGTGGGATTTGTGGGTCCCCAGGGGAGTCTGAGTCCCCAAATTGGGTCTATCACTCCCCAAATGGGGTCTGCGGGTCCCCAGTGGGGTTTTGGGTCCCTAAGTGGGGTTCGTGGGTCCCCAAATGGGGCCTGGGGCTCCCTGGAAGGGGTCTGCGGGTCCCCAGTGGGGTTTTGGGTCTCCAAGGGGGGTTCATGGGTCCCCAAATGGGGCCTGGGGCTCCCCAAAAGGGGTCTGTGCGTCCCCAGTGGGGTTTTTGGGTCTCTAAGTGGGGTTTGTGGGTCCCCAGTGAGGTTTTGGGTCCCTAAGTGGGGTTCATGGGTCCCCAAATGGGGTCTATCACTCCCCGGAAGGGGTCTGCGGGTCCCCAGTGGGATTTCTGGGGTCTCCAAGCAGGGTCCGTCCTCCCCAAAACCGGCTTTCAGGCCCTCCGGCGCCCAACCACGACCCCTCCGGCGCCCAACCACGACCCCTCCGGACCCTCTCCGAGCGACCCCCACGATAAACCGCTCACCCCCCTCTCCCTTACCCCCTCCGCCGCTCGTTAACGATTCCCTAACGAGCGCCCCCCCCCCCCCCACCCCTGAGCCTCACCGGCTCCTTTTCCAGAGCCTCCACCAAGACGCGTCGCGCTTTGCCGAGGTTTTTCTGCACCTTGCAGGCCTGGCGCGCCAGCTTGACGGCGTAGAAGGAAGCGAGCGGCAGCCCCTCGTTGGCGCGCATGGCTTCCAGCAGCAGCGCTTCCGCCTCCTCCAGGTTCCCCTGCCGCCGCTCCAGGCTGACGCGCCGCAGCCGCACCATGGCCAGCCCCGGCACCGTCTCCTCGAAGCAGCGCAGGATGCGGCGGGCTTCGTCCAGGTTGCCTGCGAGGTGGGGGGGGGGGTGGTTAGAGGGCGGGGGGCCCTCAGGTGGGGGTTAGGGGGTCCCTTGGGGGGGTTCTGGGGGTCCCTGGGGGGGCTATAGGGGTCCCTCAGAGATTTATGGAGGTTCCTGGGAGGTTTTGGGGGTCCCCAGCGGGGGTTATGGCTTCCATGGCGGGGTTCTGGGGGTCCCTGGGGGCCTTACGGGGGTCCCTCGGGGGGGTTATGGGGGGTTCTTGGGGGGCTACAGGGGTCCCTTGGGGGGCTACGGGGGTCCCTCGTGGGGGTTCTGGGGGTCCCCAGGGGAGTTATGGGTTCCATGGGGGGGTTTTGGGGGTCCCTGGGGGAGTTATGGGGGTCTTCCATGGGGGTTCTGGGGGTCCCTGGGGAGCTACGGGGGTCCCTGGGGGTCCACAATGGTCCCTCAGAGATTTACAGAGGTTCCTGGGGGGGTTTATGGCTTCCATGGGGGGTTCTGGGGGTCCCTGAGGGAGTTATGGGGGTCCCCAGGGGGGTTATGGGTTCCATGGGGGGGTTATGGGTTTTTTGCCCCAAAACCAAAGCATTCTGGGGCAAAACGCGGCATTTTGCCCAAAACTGAAGCTTTTTGGGGTGAAATGCTGCCCCGTCTGACCCAAAACTGAAGCGTTTTGGGGTGAAATGCAGCATTTTGCCCAAAACCGAAGCATTTTGGGGTGAAATACGGCACCTCACCCCAAAACCAAAGCATTCTGGGGCAAAACGTGGCATTTTGCCCAAAACTGAAGCATTTTGGGGTGAAATGAGCCCACTCTGACCCAAAACTGAAGCATTTTGGGGTGAAATATGGCACCTCACCCCAAAACCAAAGCATTCTGGGGCAAAACGTGGCATTTTGCCCAAAACTGAAGCTTTTTGGGGTGAAATGCTGCCCCCTCTGACCCAAAACCGAAGGGCTTTGGGGTGAAATGTGGCTCTTCTGACCCAAAACTGAAGCATTTTGGGGCAAAACGCGGCATTTGGCCCAAAACTGAAGCATTTTGGGGTGAAATACAGCACCTCACCCCAAAACCACTTCATTTTGGGGTGAAACGCAGCATCTTGCCCAAAAAACGAAGCATTTTGGGGTGAAACATGGCCCCTCTGACATAAAACTGAAGCATTTTGGGACAAAACGCGGCATTTTGCCCAAAACCGCAGCATCCTGGGGCAAAACACAGCGTCTCGCCTCCAAAAAAGCAGCAATTCGGGGCGAAACGCCGCCTCTCGCCCCGAAAGCGCCGCGTTTTCGGGAAAGAACGCGCCGCGCCGGCCCGAAAGAGGCGCGTTTCGGGCTGAGGGGCGCGGTCCCGGCGCCGGGAAGGGCGATTTCGGCTGCGAACGGGGCGGAGGGTTTCGGCTGCGAACGGGGCGGAGGATTTTCGGGGGCGCTCCCACCTTGCTTCTCCTCGAAGGCGGCCCAGAGCAGGTGGATGTTGGGTTTCCGCGGGAGGTGGTAGCCGCAGGCGCGCTGGAACACGCTGCGCGCGCCCGGCGCCGTGTGCCCCTCCAGGTACTTGGTGTACTGCGAAAACACGGAAAAACGGGAAAAAAAACGGGAAAAAACCAAAAAAAAAAAAAAAAAAAAATTGGCGAAAGGAGGAAAGGGCGGGGGGGGGGGGACGGGACGGGACGGACGGACGCGCGAGCATCCCCCCCCCCCCCCCCCCACCGCTGCACGGGCGGGCGGGGACGTGCTGGAGGGGGTGGGGGGCACTCACGTTAGGACCCCTCTCCTCCGAATTTCCTGCGCCCCCTTAGGCGGGGGGGGAGGCGCCGCGGGCGGGCGGGCGGGGGGGGAAGGCAGCAGCGGAGTTTAAAACACAAAAAGACGGGCGTTAGAACGGCGCTCGGCTTTTCCGCGGAAAAAATAAAACTTAAAATAAATTAAAAAAATAAATAAAATAACCTAAAATCGGCCCCCGCTGTCGAGGGGGGGGGGGCATAAAAAAAACCCCCAAATTGCCCCGGGTTGGAGCGGGGGGGTGGGTTTGGGGGTCCCTCGTCGCAGGTTGGGGGGGTGTCCTCCTTACAGGGGCTTTTTTGGGGGTGGGGGGGTTTTGGGGGCCAGAGGGGATTTTTGGGGAGTGGGGGGCTTTTTGAGAGCTGGGGGGTTTTTTGGGGATGGGGGGTGGTATTTAGGATGAATTTTTTTTTCCTGGGGCGAGCGGTTTCGTTTGGGGGGTGAAGTTTTTTATTTTGGGGAGAGGGCTGCTTTTTGGGGGCGGCGGGGGATTTTTTGGGGTGGTTTTTTTTTCTTGGGGGTGGGGTTTTCCTTTGGGGGGGTCGGGGCAGTTTCTTTTTGGCGGCCGATTTTTATTTTTGGGAGGAGGTGGGCGTTTCTTTTTCGGAGCGGGGCTTCTTTGGGGGGGGCGTAGGGGTTTTTTTTGGGGTGCAGGGTGTTCTTTCTTGGGGGGCGAGGTTTTGGGTGGGTTTTTTGAGGGGAAACAAAGTTTTGGGTTTTTTTTTTTTGAGGGGGAGACGAAGTTTTTGTGGTTTTTTTTGGAGGAGGACGAGGTTTTGGGTTGTATTTTTTGGGAGGGACGAGGTTTTGCGGATTTTTTTGAGGGAGAATGAGGTTTTGGGGTTTTTTTTTTTGAGGGGGGCGAGGTTTTGGGTTTTTTTTGAGGGGGGACGAGCTTTGGTGTGGTTTTTTGAGGGAGAAATGAGGTTTTGGCTGGTTTTTTTAAGGGGAAGACGACGTTTGGGGTTCTTTCGAGGGAGAACAAGATTTTGCGTGTTTTTTTTTGAGGAGAACGACGAGGTTTTGGCTGTTTTTTTCGGGGACGGGTGACATTTTGTGTGTTTTTTTGGGAGGGGACGAGGTTTGGGGTGGTTTTTTTGAGGGGGTGAGGTTTTGGGGTTTTTTTTTTGAGCGGGGACGAGGCTTTGGGCGGTTTTTTGAGGGGAGAACGAGGTATTTGGCCTTTTTTTTGCAGGGAACCAAGGTTTTCGGTGTTTTTTTTGACGGGGGCCAAGGTTTTGGGTGGTTTTTTGAGGGGGCGAGGTTTTGGGTGGTTTTTTGAGGGGGGGACAACATTTGTGTGGTTTTTCTAAACAGAGGGACGACGTTTGGGGTGTTTTTTTGAGGGGGGGACAAGATTTTGAGGGTTTTCTGAGGGAGGTTCTTTTTGAGCGTGGATACGCTGCGTTTTTTAGAAGAGAAAAGAGGTTTTTTGGTTTTTTTGAGGAGGGAGGTTTTTTGGGGGACAGGTTTTTTTTTTTGGGGGGTAACAGGATCCAGCAGCAGGGGGCCCCGGCGGGGCGGGCTCACCTTGATCCAGAACTCCTCGTAGAGCGCGCAGGCGATGACGCAGCGCTCGAAGAGGACGATGGTGCGCTCGTGCGAGCCGGCCGCCATCTCGTAATCCAAATAATCCCGCCAGTTCCGCAGCTGCGCCCGCTCCAGCGGCTTCACGTGGAAATAGGGACGCTTGATCTGCCGGGAAAACCCAAAAGATGGGGGGGGGTTGTGAAAACAGGGCGGCGGCGTTTCGGGGGAGGGGGGCGGGGGGGTCCAGCCGATCTCACGCACCCCGTCCTCGAAATTCCAGCGCTTGCTGACCTCCGCCTCGTTCTGCGCGTAGATCTGCTGCCGCATGGAGATGACCAGCTCCCGGATCTTCTCCTGGTCCAGATCCTCCTGGGAATTCAACGGCAGGCGGGGTGGGAAACGGGGGGGGTCCTCCAGAAACACCCCCCCCTACCCGCTCACCCCCCTTTTTTCGGGTGCCTACCTGGGCGTCAGCCCCCGCCGCCTTCCCCTCCACGCCGGGGGGAAGATCCTCTCCCGGCGGCGCTTCCGAGCCCTCCGGAGCCGGCGGTTTGGGCGCGGGCTCGGTGGCCAGCTTGGACTGGACCCACAGCAGCTCCTCCGGCGACAGGATGTCTCGCGGGGGGTTGTGCAGGACGTGCTCCTTGAACCTGGAGGGGGGAAAAGAGAAAAACCATCCAAGCGGATTTTCCGCAGGGATATCTTGCCCCCACAGCTCTATTCCCCAGGGATATTTCGCCACCACGGCTCTTTTGCACCGGGATATTTTGCCACTGAGACGCTTTACGGCCGTGGATATTTTCCACAGGGATGCTTAACTCCACGGGCATTTCCCATGGGAATATTTCATCCCCGTGGGCATTTTCCGCACGGATATTTTGCCCCCGTGAGGCTTTACCTCCTTGGGGGTTTTCCACAGGGATATTTTACCCCCACAGCTTTTTTCCACAGGGATATTTTACCCTGTAAGCATCTCCCACCGTGCGTATTTTCCCGACGGATATTTTCTCACCGGGATATTTTACTGCCGGCTCGTTTTCCACAAGGAATATTTTACCGCCACAGCTATTTTCCACGGCAATATTTTTCCGCCGTGGGCACACGCCACCACAGATATTACTTTCCACAGGGATATTTTCCCGCTGTGGCCGTTTTCCACGGGGATTTTTGCCCCACGGGTGTTTTCCACAGGGATATTTTCCCATTGCGGGTATTCCCCGCAGGAATATTTCCTCACCAGGACATTTTACTGCCACGGCTGTTATTTTCCGTGGGGAAAACATTCACAACGCAGCGATGTTTTCCGCAGGGAAAATTTCAGCGGCGCAATCTTTTCCGCAGGGAAAATTTCAGCGGCGCAATCTTTTCCGCAGGGAAAATTTCAGCGCCGCAATCTTTTCCGCAGGGAAAATTTCAGCGCCGCAATCTTTTCCGTACGGAAAATTTCAGCGCCGCAATCTTTTCCGCAGAGAAAATTTCAGCGGCGCAATCTTTTCCGCGTGGAAAATTTCAGCGCCGCAGGGCTGCTTCCCGCTCCGGAGCGTGTCCGTACTTCTCCCAGTGATGGCTGTAGAGCTGCGTGGGCGTGGAGAGGACGCGGTCGTAGATGCCGGTGACGGCCCGCAGGTCTCCCTGCTCCCGCTCCCACTCCACGTAGAGCTCCCACAGCTTATCCGAGCGGAAATCCATCCCGGCCGCCGCCACCGCCGCCTCGAAAACGCTGGAACGGGGAGAGAGACGGCGACGTGGGGCGGGCGGCGGCGAGCGCGGCCGCCGCCGCCGTTTTCCCGCCCTTCCCGGCGCTTACCCGCGGATTTTTTGGACGGATTCGGGAAGATTCATGTCCAACGTGGACTGGAGGTAGGAGATGTAGTGGATCCACAGGTCCATGCTGAGCGGGATGGACTGCAGCCCCCGCTCGAACACCTGCGGGCGGCACCGAGCGTCACCCACCGGCCCCGGCCGGCACCCCCCCGGCGGGACGGGGCGCCTCGCGCCCCGAACGGGGGTGAAACAGCGCAAAGCGCCGGAAACGGGCGCGAAACCAGGACAAAACGGCTCGGAAAGCTCATTCGGGCGGCAAAAGCGGCGTAAAAACGGCGGGGAGATCGTAAAAAAAGCCCCAGGGAGCCCCAAAACAGCCCCGGGTGCCCCAAAACAGCCCCAGGTGCCCCTCAGAGAGGAGGAAAAAGGGGGATGACACCCCAAAAAAGTGTGAGGATCCCCAGAACAGCCCCGCGTGCCCACTAAAGAGGGCAAAATACGGGAGTGGCACCCAAAAAATAGCGCAGGACCCCCCAAAAACACCCCGAGACCCCTGTTTTGTGTTCAAAAGCGGAGAAAACAAGAGGGTGGCACCCCAGTAACAGCGTGGTGACCCCCCAAAAACAGCACAGGACCCCCAAAACAGCCCTGGGTGCCCACTAAATAGGAGAAACAAGGGGTGACACCCCAAAAACAGAATGGGGACCCCCAAAAACAGGGGGCGACACCCCAAAACCAGCACGGGGACCCCCAAAAACACCTGGAGACCCCGATTTTCTGTTCAAAAGCGGGGAAAACAAGAGGGTGGCACCGCAGTAACAGCGTGGTGACCCCCCAAAAATAGCGCAGGGACCCCCAAAACAGCCCCAGGTGCCCACCAAAGGGGAGAAACGGGGGGTGACACCCCAAAACCAGCATGGGGACCCCCAAAAACAGGGGGTGACACCCCAAAACCAGCATGGGGACCCCCAAAAACACCTGGAGACCCCGATTTTCTGTTCAAAAGCGGGGAAAACAAGAGGGCGACACCCCAGTAACAGCGTGGTGACCCCCCAAAAACAGCACAGGGACCCCCAAAACAGCCCCCGGTGCCCACCAAAGGGGAGAAACGGGGGATGGCACCCCAAAACCAGCACGGGGACCCCCAAAAACAGGGGGCGACACCCCAAAACTAGCATGGGGACCCCCAAAAACAGGGGGTGGCGCCCCAAAACCAGCACGGGGGCCCCCAAAAACACCCCGAGACCCCGATTTTCTGTTCAAAAGCGGGGAAAACAAGAGGGCGACACCCCAGTAACAGCGTGGTGACCCCCCAAAAACAGCCCAGGAACCCCCAAAACAGCCCCGGATGCCCACCAAAAGGGGGGGTGACGCCCCAAAAGCAGCGCGTGCCCCCCCCCTCCCCCGGCGCACCTCCTCGGCCTCGCGGGCGCAGTCGAAGCGGCGCTCCATGTCGGCGTATTTTTTCCAGTAGCCGTAGCAGTAGGGGTAGTGGGCGAAGAAGGCGTCGAAGGCTTTGCGGGCGGCGAAGAGGTGGTTCTGCGCGTGCGGGCCGAAACCGCGCGGTTCGGGAACAAGAGAGGCAGCGGCTTAACGGTAAAATCCTCCCAACGCTTTCATTTCTCTAATTAAAATTAATAATCCCGGGGAAGGGACCGCCCCCCGTCGCGCAGAAAACCGGCCCCACGCAGCGGCTCGTTCCACGCGCTTCGTGCCAGCGTGAGTTTTAATTAATATTTTAACGGGGCTGGAATGTTAAGGTGAGTTTTAACGAAGGTTTTAACGGCGCCGCTGACTCAGGACGAGTTTTAACGAAGGTTTTAACGGAGCAAGCGGCTCAGGCCGAGTTTTAGCGGAAGTTTTAACAGCCCCACGCGCCCAGGCTGAGTTTTAACGCAGGTTTAACAGAGCTGGAGCCTCGGGAC
The DNA here is from genome assembly GCA_026413225.1 of Otis tarda. Lineage (NCBI taxonomy): Eukaryota > Metazoa > Chordata > Aves > Otidiformes > Otididae > Otis > Otis tarda. The sequence continues at coordinate 455,666 of CM048589.1, forward strand.
AAGTTTTAACGAAGGTTTTAACGGAGCTGGCGGCTCAGGCTGAGTTTCAGCAAAGGTTTTAACCCGGCCCTAGGCTCAGTCTGAGTTTTAATTAAAAGTTTAGCAAAACTAGAGACTCAGAGTAAGTTCTAACGAGGATTTTAACGGCACCCCCCACTCAGACTGAGCTTTGACAAGGATTTTAACGGGGTAAGCGGCTCAGAGCGAGTTTTAGCGAAGATTTTAACGGCGCCGCTGATTCAGAACAAGTTTTAACGAAGACTTAAACGGCACAAGCGACTCAGAGCGGGTCGTAACGAAGATTTTGACGGCACCGCTGACTCAAAGGCGGCTTTAACGAAGATTTAACTGCGCTGAAGACTTGAAGCGAGTCGTAACGAAGGTTTTAGCGGGGCTGGGGGCGAGTTTTAATTAAGGTTTTAACGCGGCCAAGGGGTGGCCTTAACGAAGATTTTAATTACCTCCTGCTCGACGTACTGCAGGAGCTCGGTCCAGGCGGTGAAGTCGTGGGGGTTGTTGTGCGCCGCGTGCCAAAACTTCTCGAAATCGAGGGGGTAGGCGAGGACGGGCTCCTCGGCGGGGGGCTCGGGGTCCTGGGGGGCGGGGGCTCCTCGGGAGCGGCTGGGGGGGCTCCTCGGGTTCGGGGGGGGCGGCGGTGCCGTTGCAGCTCTGGGGGGCGGGGGAGGGGCGGCGGCAGCGGGCTCCTCCTCGGTGGGGCTGGGGGCTGGGGGGGCAGCTCTGCCGCGGGGGCTGGGGGGGAGACACGACGACGAATCGTTACCCACGGGTGCCCTCGCCCCACGGGTGGGGGGGGCACCCAGGAACGTGGCCCACAGCTCTGGGGGGCTCCCCACTGCCTCCCCCGGCTCTGTGCCCCACTGCGGCACCCCAGCCCCCTCCCGCCCCAGGGACCTCCTCTCTCAGCCCCACAGCTCCCCCCCCATAAATCCCCAGATTTCCCCCCTACAAGCCCCGCGTGCCCTCGGGGGGCCACACAGCCCCCCCATCCTTCCCCCCAATTGCCCCCCAGCTCCCCACAGCCCCCTCCAGCCCCGCATCCCTCCGCCCCGCATCCTCCCCCCCCCCCAAATCCCCAGATTTCCCCCCTACAAGCCCCGCGTGCCCTCGGGGGGCCACACAGCCCCCCCATCCTTCCCCCCAATTGCCCCCCAGCTCCCCACAGCCCCCTCCAGCCCCGCATCCCTCCGCCCCGCATCCTCCCCCCCCCCCCCCAAATCCCCAGATTTCCCCCTACAAGCCCCGCGTGCCCTCGGGGGCCACACAGCCCCCCCATCCTTCCCCCCAATTGCCCCCCAGCTCCCCACAGCCCCCTCCAGCCCCGCATCCCTCCGCCCCACAGCCCCCTCCGCCCCCCAGCCCCCCGCCCCCCCCATTACTCCTCAGTTCCCCCCCAAAAAGCCCCGCCTGCCGTCGGACCTCAGCCTCCCCAGCCCCCCCCCCCCCCAAATCGCTTCAGGCCCCCCAGCCCCTCTCCCGCCTCACCGGGGGGCCCGGTGCCGCCGTCTCCGCCGTCCCCCAGCGCCCCCTCGGCCCCACCGCGGCCCGGGCTGGCGGGAGCCTCCGGTCCCTCCGCCGCCATCTCGTCGCGGCGCCAAACCCCCCAGCGCGCAGGCGCGGCGCCGGGACCCGGATGAGGAAACCAGCGAGGTGCGCGGGCGGGCCAGAGCGGCGACGGGACGGGACGGGCGGGAAGGAGCGCACCGCAGCGCCGCCTGCTGGGCGGGAGGGAGCCACAGGGGCGCGACCATAGAGACGCGGAAACGGGGTCCTCCAAAACCACAGAGAGGAACCCGGAAGAGAGGCCAGAGCGGTCAAGCGGCTCTTGAGTTACCATAGAGACGGGGTAGAAGGCCCAGAGCGGCCAAGGAAAACGCGCCGAGCTTTACTGCAACCTTTATTCCGTTGTATTTACAATCACGCTATTAAAAATTTATACATTATTTACAAATTAAATAATCCCGCCGACGCCGCCCCGAAGGGAAAAGGGGTTCGGGGCGAAAAAGAGCGGTTTCGGGGTCACAGGCCCCCCAAGTCCGGCCGCCTGCGCGCTTCCGTTCCCGCCCCCGCTGTGGTTTCCACCCCGAAACAAAGGAAACGGGGAGGAATCCACCAAAAAATAAACGCAAAAAAAAAAAAAGTCACCTCAAGCAGAACCAGCCAGGGAAATTCATTATTTCGGCTCAAAATTGGTTAAAAAAACCAAAAAATAGGGTTAAAACCAAAAATCAACTCCCATCACTGCTTCATTAGCGTGAAATTCCTCGTTAAGACACTCAAGATTCGGGCGACGAGAGCCAGAAATTTAAGGAGGAGAAGAAAATCAGCCTCGTTGCCAAAAAAAGAGCAAAAAAAATAAAACAGAACCAAAAAAAAAAAAAAAAATTCCCACTCCTCCTCGCCCGCCAAAAATAAAAGAAACCCAAATCGCTCACCAGCGGCTCGCCGCGCCGCGCCGCCCTCCCGCCGGTTTGGGTGCGGAAACGCCGGTTGTCGCTGTCTCCGAACGCGGTTTTGATTTATTCTGGTTTTTTTTTGTTTTGTTTTGTTTTTTTTTTCCCTGAGATTTCTGGGCTCCCGCGAGCCCTGGGCGGTTCGGAGAGGCACTGCGGGCGCGGCGGCGCCGGGAGCCGTCGCCGCCGACGGAAGCGCGGTGAAAATTCGCCAGCCGGAGGCGGAAAACGACCGAAAAAAACTCCGCTTCCCAGCGCCGTCGGCAAAGACAAACCAGTTAAAACCAGTTTGGTACTGGTCGGCGGCTCCATCAAGTTGCGGAGCGGCGCCGATTGGCACCCAACGGGCTTCGGGGTGGGGTTAATACTGCTAACGAGCTCATTTGCTAACGAGGGGGCGCCCGGAAGCGGCTTTGGGTTCAAAGCGGGCGATTTGGAGCCGTTTCCAGCGGCGCCGGCGCTCGGCTCCGTCGCCTCGCTCCTCCGTCGGCGCCGCGAAACCGGCGCCGCCGTCGCCAGAACACGCGCTGCCGGCGCCGGAACACTGGAGAGGTAGAGAGAAACGGGGTGAAAATTGGGAAAACGGAGGAAAAAAACGAGGGAAAACGCGGAAAGAACCGCGGCCGCGGCGCGGAAAAAGCGCCGCCGACGCTCGAGGGGCGCGGCCGGGGCGGGGTTCGGCGGAAAACCGGGGGGGCCGAGGCCGCAGACGAGGCGCCGCGCGGCCGGCGGCATCCCCGGGGGCCGGAACCGCCGGATCCAAGATGGCGTCCGCGGCGGCACGGCGGCGGCGTCAGTGCGGGGCCGCCAGTTTCTGTAGGCGACGGCGGCGGAGCTCCGCCGTGTCGGGTTCGTCCAGCGAGGCGGAGCCTTCGGCGCCGTCCTCCTCCACCTCCTCCTCCTCCTCCTCGGCGGCGGCGAAGCCTTCGGCGCCCGCCGGCGCGGTGGCATCTGGGGAAAGCACCAGTTTAGCGGCCGGTAAAACCAGTCACTCCAGTTTGAAGCGCGAGCCCGGCGCGGCGTTGGCGCCCTGGCCGCGATTTAACGGGATTCAGCTTTTAGAACGGCCGCCGTGGCGACCGGCGGCTAATTAACGGGAAAATTAACGACGCCGGTGCCGCCCAAGCCCTAGCTAACGGGCGGGGAAGGGCGGGGGGGGCGGTTTTCACCGCGGCGCTGCCCAACGCACCGGCGGCGGGCGCGGATCCGGGCGCGGCGGCGGGAGGCTCCTCGCGTGCGGCGGATCTCCGCGGCGACCTGGGGGAGAAAACCACACGAGAAATCAACCATTTTGGGACATTTTTTTTTTTTTTTTTTTTAGGCTTCCGCCGGCGGAATTCCGGATTTTTTTGGGTTTTTTTTTTTTTTCCGGGGAGCCGTACCCGAGCGCGGCCAGCACGGTGAGGTACTGGTTGATCTGCAGCATGGCGGCGTCCAGCAGCGTGTGGATGTTCTGCAGGCACTGCAGCCGCGCCTCCAGGCCCTGCCGCTCCTGCCCCTCCATGGCGCGCAGCTCCTCCTCCGTCAGCCCCGCGAAGCCGGCCGGCGGCACCGGCATCGGCGGGAAGCCTGCGGGCGACGAGGGGGTGAGGTCCCGAGAGCGGAGGGGGGTAACCCCTAAAAATCTTCTTCCCACCCCCACCGGCGCGTCTCACCGAAAAGCGGCGGCCACGGCATTCCCATCCACGGCGGCGGGAAAGGGAGACCCGGCGCCGCGCCCGACGCCGACGCCGCTTCCGATCCGGCGCTGGCGGCGTCGCCGGGCCTGGGGGCTGCGGAAAAAGGGAGGTGAGGGCGGTGGGGGCCCCGTTTCGGCGGCGCCCGCCCCCCCTCCCCCCGGGGTTCGGGGAGAACGCTCACCCGAGGCGGCGGCGGAGCTCGGCGCGGCGTTTTCGGCGCCGCCGGGCGGTTGGACACCGGGAACCGGCGGGAAGGGACCGACCGGCGGCCAGAAGGGAAACATTCCCGGCGGGAAGGGAGGGAGGATTCCCTGCGGAACTGCGGAGGGAGAGGGCGGCGGTGAGAGACGCCAGCGCCGGAACTTCCTTCCCCGCCGCCAACCGGAAGGCGCCAGGTCACCGGCTCGGTGCGGCGGAACCGCGCCGGCGGGAATTTCCCGGAACGTTCGCCGTCACGGGCGGAAACGCCACCGGATCGTGGAGCCGACCCCCCCCGACCCGGCACCGCCCGGGCGCAAAGACTCACAGTTGGGGGGCTGCGGAGCCTGGGGGGGCTGCGGCTGCGCGGGTGCCGGCTCCGGCGGTTCCGGCGGCGGCTGCGTCGGGAGCGACGCCCGGAGAACGTCCATGCGGCAGGTGGGACACGTCTGCTGGCGCTGGAACCACGACCGCAGGCAGCTGGAGAGGGGACGGCCGCCGTCAACGCGCGGCGAGGGGGGGACCTCCCAAAAAAAAAAACACCGCCTCCCGCCGCGACGCCGAGCGCGGCGGCCGCTACTTCGCCGCCGAAACCGCGGCGCCGGGGCGCGCGCCGCTCCCCCTCGCCCACCTGGTGTGGAAGATGTGGTTGCAGGGCAGGCGCTTGGCGCCCGTCACCATCTCCTCGCGGCAGATGATGCAGACGTTGTCCACGGCCTGCAGCTCCTCGGGCGTGGCGTCGGGGTAGCTGCGCGGGGAGAACCGGGTGGAAATCACCAAAAAAAAAAACCGGGAAAACCCGACCCCTCGCGCCGTTTCCGAGGGGCACGGCGGGATTTTTGGGTCCTCCCCGTCATTATTCGCCAGATTTTTGGTTAAATTAACGAGGAGATGGAGACACCCATGACCCCGCCGCCGTACGGGGCCCTTCCGAGCCCGTTCCCGTGCGCCAAACAAGGCGCTTTCCCCAAATCCGGCGGATTCCACCCCGAAAGCGGCCACGGAGGAGAGGCCAAGGGAGTCGGGAGCGCGCGGGGAGGGGCGGAAGCGGCGCGGGGGGGCGCGACTCACAGCGTGTTCATGTTGCGGATGGCCCGGCGCGACATGATGGCGTCCGTCACCGCCTTCTTGAACTGCCTGGAAGAGGAGACGGAACGGGTGGGATCCGGCGGCTGGCGCCAGAGGAAGAGGAGACGGAACGGGTGGGATCCGGCAGCCGGCACTCACTCACCTCATGGCCAGGTACATGGGGCGGATGGCGAAGAGCGGGAAGGTGTGCACCTTGATCATGATGGTCATGAAGGCCATGTAGAGAAGGACTTTGATGAAGCCTGGGGGAAAAAAAAAAACACATCAGGGTCTTGTTCTTGGTCAACCACGGGTTGGTTGAGGTGAAATGGGATCTCCAAGATCATCCGGTTCCACGTTCTTGGTCAACCATAGGTTGGTTGAGGTGAGATGTGATCTCCAAGATCATCCAGTTCCATGTTCTTGGTCAACCACGGGTTGGTTGAGGTGAGATGCGATCTCCAAGATCATCCACTCCACGTTCTTGGTCAACCATAGATTGGTTGAGGTGAGATGGGATCTCCAAGATCATCCGGTTCCACGTTCTTGGTCAACCATGGGTTGGTTGAGGTGGGATGGGATCTCCACGCCCATCCGCTTCCGTGCTTTTGATGAACCACGGGTTGGTTGAGGTGGGATGGGATCTCCAAGATCATCCGGTTCCACATTCTTCGTCAACCACGGGTTGGTTGAGGTGGGATGGGATCAATGTCATCTGGTTCCGTGGTTTTGGTCAACCACAGGTTGGTTGAGGTGGGATGGGATCTCCACGCCCATGTGGTTCCATGTTCTTGGTCAACCACGGGTTGGTTGAAGTGGGATGGGATCTCCACACCCATCCGCTTCCGTGCTTTTGGTGAGCCACGGGTGGGTTGAGGTGCTCAAACTGGTGTCCACCAGAACCCCCAGCTGAACCCCGGCCCGACGTGGTGCCAGGGGGCGTCGGCCGGTCCCTTTGTCGAACCTCGCGACGTTCTCCTCCAAGCGTTTCTCCGGCCGCAGACGTTCCCTCTGCAGGGTGGCGCCACCCTGCGGCGCAGCAGGGTCCTCCAGGTTCGGCGTCACGGCCGGAGCGGCCGAGGGCAGGCTCCGCCCCGCCACCCAGACCACTAACGACGCCGGATTGGACCCTCGAGCGCCGCTGAGCACCCCCTACACTTCACCTCTTCGTTGACCGACGGCTAATTGAGCTTCCTAACGACATATGCAGCGTCACGGGGCCACGCCCAGATGGGAAAGCCCCCCGCAGACCCGAAAATTGGGCGGGAGGAGAAGAAAAAGGGGGGGAAAAGGCGCGGTTACCCGTGAAGAGCTCGGTGTAGAGCATGTAGACGGCCTTGCTGTCCCACGGGTTCTCGTTCTGCAGGTCGATGGAGTGCAGCACGTACTTGATGAAGATGGTGAGCACCATGGTCATCAGGATGGCGTACTGCGGGGAGGAAGAGCACGGTAGGGCGCCGGGACGCGGCCGGGGAGGGAGGCGTTCGCCCGTCGCCGGTGGCGGGGGGCGGGGGGGAGGAGTCTCCTACCTCGAAGCCGAAGACGAGCTGGACGGAGGCTCCGCGCGTGAGGATGCTGTGGTAGGCGTGGTTAACGAAGAGGAAATCCAGGATTCCCAGGAGGAACATCAGGGCTGCGGCGCGGGGAAAGGAATCGGGGTGAGGGGATAACGAGGAAGGGAGGCAACGAGCCTCACGGTGCGGGGAGACCCCCAAGAACTCCAAGGGTCGCGCCCCGAAACGTGTCCCGCCGGAGAAGCGTCGGCCGCAGAGGGGGGCTGAAGGGCGCCGCGCTAACGAAGGGCCGAATCAACGCCTCTCGGTAACGAGAACGTCTCGTTTGAAGGCCCCTCCGCTTCAAGCCGCGCCTCGCGTCCTCCTCTCTCGCCAAAACCCCCCAAATTTCTCCAAAATACGTTTTTTTACCTCCCTAAACCCCCTTCGCTGCAAGCAAGGCTGCATTTTGCCGTAAACCCGGCCCCGATTTCTCGTTCAATCCCCAGCGACCCCCCCACAGCCCCAGGACTGCTCCCTCGTTAAGGCCCCCGCCCCGACGAGGTCTGTCGGGCGCCGACGGCCGCACGCTCGGCTGCACCGGGTTCTTCCCCGCTCGTATGCAAACGCGGTGCCAAAATTATCTTTCCCGCCCGGGGGCGGGGGCGGGGGAAAGCCAGCCACTCACAGACGATGCGGAAGTGGAAGAGCCAGGAGATGTTGGGGCTCCTTTCCATCTGCAAAAGAGGTGGAAAAAAGGTTGAGGTTTTCCCAAAAACGGCTTTTTTACGCCCGTTTCCTCGCCGCCCGGCACTCACGAAGTCCACCCGGTCCTCAGCCAGCCAGTGGAAGCACTTGAGGAAGAGGAGGAGGGTGAAGAGGGCGACGAAGCGAGGGCTGAAGTCATCCCTGAAGACGGTGAAGGCCAGGCAGGTCTCGGTCACGGCGTACCACGAGCGCTCCAGGAGGTGCTGCCGCAGGGGGGGCGGGCGGTGAGGGGCGCGGGGGGGCGTCCCCCAGCCTTCGCCCCCCGGTTTTGAACCCAAAATGGCACTGGGGTTCAAAATTCCCACCCCAAAAACGTGTCCAAGGCTTCTCAGGGTCCAAATTCCACCCTCAAAAAAAGCACCCAAGGCCTCTCAGGGTTCAAAATGCCCCCAAAATGGCACCCAAGCCCTTGTGGGGCTCAAATTCCCCCCCAAAATGGCCCCAAAGCCCTCTCAGAATTCAAAATCTTTGCCTCCAAATGGTGCCCAAGGCCTTTCAGCGTTCAAAATCCCCCCCAAGATGGCACCCAAGCCCTTGTGGGGTTCAAATCCCCCCTCCAAATTGTGCCCAAGGCATTTTGGGGTTCTAAATCCCCCTGAAAACGGCTCCCAAGGCCGCGTAGGGTTCAACGTCCCCCAAAAATGGCACTCACGGCCTCTCAGGGTTCAAAATCCCCCCTAAATGCTGCTGGAATCCTTTTGGGGTTCAAAATCCCCCCCCAAATGCTGCTGGAATCCTTTTGGGGTTCAAAATCCCCCCCAAAATGCAGCAAATGGACTCTCGGGGTCCAAAATTCCCCCAAAAAAGCGGTGCCCAAGGCCTCTTGGGGTTCAAAAACCCCCCAGCAGCCACACGTCCCTGCAGGTTTTAACCTCCCCAGCAGCAGCGACGTCGCCCCCAGCGCCGATTTCAAACCGTTCCCCGCCGCCGCTCACCTCCATCTCCGCCGCCCGCAGCTGCCCAAAAAACACCTTGCCCATAAATTTTCCCAGCAGAAACACCAGGACGAAGGCTTGGATGTAGAGAACCTGCGGGAGAAAACAAGGAGAGGATGAAGACGATGAAGAAGAAGCCGCGGCGCGGCCAAAAGTCGTTTCGGTAACAAATCGACGAGGAGGAAGGTTCGGTGCTGCAAATTTAGACGGAGGGAACGGCGACGGCTTCCCGGCGCAGCCCCAGTCCCGTTCCGGTGCCGCCCGAGCGCTCCCGCGCAGGCAGGAGGCGGCGGCGGCGCCTTCCCGCCCTCCCCACGCGCCGATCGCCGCCGCCGCGGCGCTCGCTCTCCCCGGGGAGGGTCCCGGCGTTCTCGGCGAGCGCCGTTACGAAGCAAACGACCCCGTTTCGGTTGCGAAAGCAGAAGCGAGGCGCGACGAGGCATTTCCCCCCCTCCGGCCGCGCGGGTTAATTATGTGCCGGTAGTTAATTAGTTGGGTACTCACGGCCATGCTGGGGCTGGATTTGGTGAGGTAAACCACGGTGGGATAGAACTGGTGTTTCAGGTAGTAGGCGTGGGCCACCACCGCCGTCGTCAGCGCCAGGCTCCCCGCCATCACCACCGCCGTGCAGAGCATCTCCCCGGCTCGGCCTGCCAGGTTCAAAACCACCGAACCGCGCCAAAAGAGGGGCTTTTCGCTAAAAACCCAACGTTTCGGGTAAAATCGGGGGTGAAATGGGCGCCCTCGCGTCTTTGGGCCGCGGTTCAAGCCCTTTTTGGGGGGATTTCACCCCGTTTCCGAGCCCAACGTGAAAACGAGATTCTAAAACTGCCGACGCCACCGACAAGTTTCTATTTTTAATGCGCTAACGACTCCCGCAGGTAACAAAAACCGCGCGGCTTCAAACGGAGCTTTTCTGCCCCAAAAACGCTCCCCGGCAGCGCCGCCAGCCCTCGTCCTACATCGCGGGCACCGCCGGCTGCCGCGTCCCCAGGCACCACGTCCCCGTGTCGTCCCCTGCTCCAGGTGCCTGCCACGTCCCCGTCCACCCCACCCTGCCAGGTGCCCCCCACACTCCCACGTCACCCCCTTCCCAGGTGCCCCCCATATCCCTGTGGCCCCCCCAGCTCCCTATGGCCTTGCTTCTTCCCCCGTCAGCCCCCCAGGTGCCCCTTACGTCCCTGTGTCGTCGTCCCTCAGCCCCCCAGCTGTCCCCCACATCCCTGTGTCCCCCTCCAGACCCCTCCCACACCCCTGTGTCCCCCCAGCCCCCTCATGTCCCTGTCCTGTCCCCTCCCAGCCCTCCCGCTGCCCCCCCCATCCCTGTGTCCCCCTCCAGACCCCTCCCACACCCCTGTGTCCCCCCCCAGCCCCCTCATGTCCCTGTCCTGTCCCCTCCCAGCCCTCCCGGTCTCCCCCACACCCCTGTGTCCCCCTCCAGCCCCCTCATGTCCCTATTCCGCCCCCTTCCAGCCCCCCAAATCCCTGTGTCCTCCTCCATCTCCACGCCCCCCCCAACCTCCCCTGCTCCACCGAACGACCCAACGTGTCACCGGCCCCCTCACGTCCTCCTGGGCCCCCCTTTCCCCTCGGCTCCTCCCCACACCCCCCGGTTCGCGCCCCCCTGTACTCACTCGGATCGAGCCCCGCCGCCGCCGCCGCCGCCCCCCCCTTCCCACTTCAGGCCGCTCCCCTACCGGAACCTCCGCAGCGCGCGACACCTCACTTCCGCCCGGGCTGCACCACTCGCTACCCAAGGGGGAACCTGGGGGGTTGATCACTTCCCCTCTGCTTCCCCGTCAACATCCTAGTCCTCTATAATGGCTCCTCCGCATGCTGAGAGTTCTTCTTCCTCGCCTGCCGCACCACGCGCGGCGTGGGAGAACCACGAACCGCCCCACAAACCTGTTGGGCTTCTTCCCCCTCCTCCCCCCGCACGCCCGCACTTGGTACGATCCGAGCTGACCCGGCAGCCGGAGCTTGGGTGGGCGGGAACGCCGAGGGTTCCCGTGTCTCGCTCTCATTGGTCGGCCCCTGCGGCGCTCGACCAATCAGAAAAATGGCCCGCGCGGCGCCGCTTAATCAGCGGCTGTTGCTAGGGGAGGGGCGGGAGGGGCGATGAGTTGCGCTCGGCCTCAGCTCTCCTCGCTCCCTGGCCTCGCGGGCTGGCGGGAAGCGCCGAGTTACCCTCAGCCACGCAAGTTGGGCCAGATTTGCCCTTTTTTTTCCCTTTTTTTCATACCTCACGCCACAGTCGACGGGCTCGTGTCTCCTCTAGGCGCTTCGCAGCCCTTTTCCCGCCCTTTTTTTCCTCAGAAAACCCCCAAACCCCTCACCCGGCCTCGCGGTGGGAATGACGCACGCTGTGCCTCCGCCCCACCCTTCACACTTATCCCCCAGCCTATCAGCGATGCCTCCTCCGCCGTTCCGCGCGTCTGATTGGCTAACACCCCCACACGTCCCGCCTTCCCGCCTTTGACAGACAGCGGCGGGTACGGGAGGGGGGAGATGGAGGCGGCCCCTTCCTTCTACGCTTTCTGATTGGCTGGCGCCGCGGGCGGGAGGCCTATAGAAGACATGGACCCGCCGAGGGGCGGGGTTAACTTGGCTTCCTCTTGGCGGGCTCTGCTGAGGTGAGAAAAGGGCGGGAAAAAGAGTGGCGTTGTTTGAGGGGGTTTTGGGTTTTGTTTTTTTTTTTTCCCCTGCGCACAATTTCTGTGGGGAAAAGAGCAACGTCATGAGGTCGAATCACCCCCTTCTACCCTGTCTGCTGAGGGGAGACTGAGTTCTGGTGCTGTGAGGTGAAAACAGCCCTGTAAATAACTTTATTTTCCTTTTTTTTTCCTTGCTGTGTGAGGAAAGAGGGGTTTTAAGGGAACATGGAGGGGGTTTTCAGACTCTGAGAGCTCTGCTGTCCCTTCCATTATGTTCTTTTAGTTCTGCCTTGAGATCAAAGGATTGGAGGTGAGTGCAGCCCTCTATTATGTTATTTATTTTTCTTGGAAAATCCCCTGAGGAGGGAGAAGGAGAATAGCTATATTCTTTTTCCTTATTGAAGGCAAAATTTGCACTAATACAGGAGTAAAAGTGCTCTTTTTTTCTTAGTTATGGTGACTTGTGAGGAAATTACCAGAATACCTCCACATCCTAAGGAGGTGGCAAGGTGTAGGTGGTAACCCTGCTGAAGTGCCCTGAAATGAGAAATAAAATAGGTTTTTAAATTATTTCTTTGATAATTTTCAGGGTTGTTGAGGAACCTTGAGTGTGGGATGTGTCCCCTCTCATTGTGGGACTGGTTTGTTTGAGGTTGGGTGCTGGTAATAAAACCTGCAAAACCAAGGTTTTTTGTTTTGTTTTTTTTTTTTTGTTGAAGCTAAGTGTGCTTTTGTATTTTAAAGAGTAAATCTGTTGTCTTTATTACTCCTTTCACTGAGATAAGATCCATTCTAGCCCTAAATTGGTTTATTGTGGTTTTTTTTTATCAGTTTCAGCATCTGATTCCTGTAGCTTGTAAAAAAAAAAAAAAAAAAATCCTTTGAATTTCTCAAAGACTCCTACAGGCACTCCTGTAGTTTGAGTTATCTCACAATTTTTTTTTCTTTTTTTGCTGAGTATCTCAATTTTATTTTTTCTTTTTAGGAAATTGAGGTGTGAGCAGTGTGGTGAGGCGCTGTTTTAAATGGGGGCTGTTTGAGATCAGTGGGGCTTGGTGTGGTGTTTTGGCAGCAGAAGGCAAAAATCAGCACCCTAAATCTTACTAGAAAATAGTAATTGAAGGAAAAAATAAATTAAAATGAAAACTTTGTATTTTTTTCTTGTTGGAGAAACTAGACAGCGTCTTATTTTACTCTGTTTTGAGGCTGGAGGAGGGAATTCCTGCACTGTTCCTGCTGTGTGTGGGGGGGAGAATGAGTTAAACCTGAGTTTACTGAAATGTGAGGCAATTTTTGTCTTAATATCTATTTTTTTGGTGCTTTAAAATTGCTTACTTAAAATAGTAAATGGGCAAGAAAAAAAAAATCAGTTACTCCCAACTTGAGGCTTTCCTGGGGGTGAAATTCTTTTTATTCTATATAAAAAAAACCTGTAGCAGCTGATTTGCATATTCACTTCAACCACAATTACTCCTGATTAAAAAAAAAAAACCAAAAAAACAAACAAAACCTAAATTTTTGCAATCTGAAGAGCTTGGAAGCGGCTGAAAAGGGATCCAGAGCCTTAAAATGTTGGTTGGGATGGTACCAGGAGCAAGTTGGGGCACAGAGGAGCTGCCCTGCTTCGTTAGCGCTCGTTAATGATCCTGCCTTGATTGGGGATGATGGTGTGGGTACAACTGGCAGCACTTGGTGCTCAGAACTGCTGGGAAAAAAAACAGGTTTTGGGTAAAAGGAGCCCTTTAGAAATTACACTTTGTGTGGGGTGAGATGCTGGCTTGAATGAGGGATCTGATTTTGGGGGGAGTTTGGAGCTTTTTGGGGGGATTTGGGGTGTTTCATCAGTTTCAAGGGTTTGGGATTTTTGGGGGGATTTATGGTTTGTGAATGATCGGTGTGGTCTTGGGTGGGGCTTGGAGTGTTTGAATTGATGAAGTTTGGGGGGTTCGGGGCTTTTTTGGGGTGTTCAAGGGTTGGTCTTTTTTGGGGGGCTTGCAGTGGGTGGTCTGGTTTTGGGGGGCTGTGGAGCATTTGATTTGGTTTTGGGGTGGCTGCTCTTTTTTGGGGGAGCTTTTTGGAGGTCAGAGTGGGTCTGTTTTTGGGGGTGTTTGGTCTCTTTTGGGGAGACTTGGGGGAGCTTGGGGTTGACTTTTGGGGAGACTTTTGGGGGAGCTTGGGACTTCTTGGGGGGGTTAAAGGTTTGGTCTGGTTTTGGGGGGAGAATCGGGAGTTTTGGGGGATTCAAGGGGCCTTTGGGCCCCTTCCCTCACCACCCCTCTCTCCCTCAGGCCAGCCCTCCCCAGGTCCATGAAGCCCCCTCCCTCACCAGCCCCCCCAGGCAGCGAGAGGACGTCCCCCAGCGGCAGCCGGACGTGGGGGGCTGAGGGGCAGCCCCCCGAACCCCCCAGCCTCCCCCGCCGCCTCCACCTGCACCGCCAGGAGCGAGAGGCCTTCTTCAGCCTGCTGGGTGAGAGCCAGCCGCCCCACCCTCCCAAAATCCTGTCGAAACGGGGGCAAAACAAACTCCTGCATTGTTTAAAAACCCCCAAACCAGATGTTTTTCCCCCCAAAAAATTATTTTTACATCGTAACTTCTTTCATTTATCAAGACGACGATGTGGTGCGGAAGTTCCTGTTGACAGATGTCTGCTGCAAAATTTCTGATAAGGTTAGTCTCTCACAAAACACAGTTTTATTTTTTTTTTTTAAGAAAAATGCAACTTTTTAACCCAAATTTAGCTGGTTTTTGGCCTAAAATTGCGTTTTTCCCCTCATTTCCAGTACCTGCTGGCGATGGCGCTGACGTACTTCAAGCGCGCCGGCCTGCCCACCAGCGAGTACACCCGCATCAACCTCTTCACTGCCCTGTACGTACCGCGGGACGACCTCGCTAATGAAGCCGCGCACTCGTTAACGAAGGCCCCTGTGTTAACGAAGCGGGGGGGCTCTAATCAAGCTCCTCCAGAGCGCTCGCTAACGAAGCAGGACTAATGATGCTGATAAATCTCCCCAAAAGCGGGTTAAACCCCAAACCCAAGCTGTCACTGCTGCCTCATCCCCTTCCCGTTATCCCTACCTGCTGAATTGCCCAAAATCCCCTGAATTGACCTCGATTTCCCCCCGCAGGTACCTGGCGAACGACATGGAGGAGGACGAGGAGGAGCACAAGTACCAGATCTTCCCCTGGGCGCTGGGCCGCCGCTGGCGCCGGCTCTTCCCCAGCTTCCTCCGTCGCCGCGACCGGCTCTGGGCCCGCATGAGCTACCGGGCGGCCGTCAGCCGGCACTGCTGCGAGGAGGTCGGTGCCGAAACACACCCAAAATTCTTTAATCTTGCCCCAAAAACATCCTTGGAGGCTGCCACACTTCAGGGGGAAGAAAAAAAAAAAAAGAATCTGTGAGGGTGCCCCAAACCTGGCAGAAATCAAAAAAGAAAGGGAAGTTGAGTTTTTGCAGCGAGTTTGCTGCTTGCTGCTGCTTTCCCTGATGAAAAACGTCTTTTTTTTTTTTCTAAAAATTGGGTTTTTTAAACATAATTATCGGAGTTTTGGGGTCAGGCAGGTGAGGGGTGGCGGCAGCCCCCACCTCACACTGGCTGCTGCCGGATACTCGTGCCTGTATTTAGCACCAGCTGCCTTGTGGAACAGATGCCTTTTTTTTTTTCCCATTTTTAGCCCCAAAAAGTGGCGGCACGGGGTTTAACGCCCCCCTAAAAATGGCGGCCCAGGCTTAAAGCCCCCCCCCCCCAATGGCAGTGGGGTTTGAGCCCCAAAATACAGCAGCTTGGGTCTTAAGCCTCCTCGAAATGGTGGCTGGGCTTAAGGCACCAAAATGTGGCTGTTTGACCCCAAAATGACAGTTTGGGGGGGTTTAGAGCCCCCCCAAAATGCTGGGAGGCTTTAAGCTCCCCCGAAGTGGCAGCCTGGGGTTTAAAGCCCCCCAAAATGGTGGCCCAGACTTAACCCCCCCCATCCACCCCAGGAAAAAAAAAAAGGTGGGGTTTGAGCCCTGAAAATGGCGGCTGGGATTTAAGGCCCAGTGGAAATGGCAGCTGGGTTTAAGCTCCCAAAATGTGGCTGTTTAGCCCCAAAATGGCAGTAAGGGAGGGTTTAGAGCCCCTCCAAAATGCTGGGTGGGGATTTACCCCCACAAAATGGCGGCCTGGGGTTTGAAGCCCCCCACAAAATGGCGGCCTGGGGTTT
Organism: Otis tarda; assembly: GCA_026413225.1. NCBI lineage: Eukaryota > Metazoa > Chordata > Aves > Otidiformes > Otididae > Otis > Otis tarda. Next base: position 471,133 of record CM048589.1, read on the forward strand.
GAAGCCCCCCACAAAATGGCGGCCCAGGTCTTAAGCCCCCTAAATGTGGCCGTTTAGCCCCAAAATGGCAGTGAGGGGGAGGTTTTTTGGGCGGCCAACGCGGGTTTGTGCCCCCCAGGTGATGGCGGCGGCGCCCTGGCACTGGGCCTGGCTGCGCGAGCGGCCCCCCCACCACAGCGGGGCCACGCGGGCACCCCCCGGCACCACCCGGCCCCCCACCTGCCTGCGCTGCGCCCCCGTGGAGGAGGAGGATGAAGATGAAGATGCCGCCGCTTGGGCCCAGGGCGTCTTCGTCCTGCGCCGCCGGCGGGGCACGCCTCTGCTCCCCGGTTACTCCAAAACCCACTGATTTCACCCCGAAACGGGGCTGAAATTGGCCAAAACTGGGTCTGGGCCAGGCCCCGGATGCACTTTTTTTTTCGTAGCTCGCCCACAGCGAAGCCAATATTGGGGTTTTTTAACTCAAAACCTACCTCGCCTCGCGGCGGAGCCGAGCCGCCCTGTTCTGCCCTGCGAACTGCTCGTTTCTGGCTCTTCTCCCCGATTTGTCCCGTTTCTGCCTCGTTTATAACCCCGCTCGGTACCGATGGCCTGAAATCGCTCGTTTTCTCCCCGTTCCCGCCAGTTTTCCATTTTTTTAGCCCCAAAACGCTTGTCTCCCTCCCCGGTGAGGCTGCGGGGTTGGGGTGGCGCAGTCTCCCTGTTTTCAGGCAAAAAGAGAGGAAAACAGACAATGTGTATTAGAAAAAAAAATAAAAATTGCTATTTTTGTGTGCGAAGGAGGAAAAAAATGTAAAAACCTTTTTGGGGGGGTGATTTGGGGGGGCTCCCCCCTGCCCCCCCCCAACCCAGGGCCGTTTCTCTCTCCCCAGAGCTCAGGTGCGGAGGGACCCGTCCTGCGGGCTCAGGTAGGGACGGTGGCGGCCCCCTGCGTGTCACAGGCGTGTCCTGGCCCTCTGTGCGTGTCACAGGTGTGTCCCAGCCCTTGCCTGCCTGCACGTGTGTCCCAGGCCTCTACATACGTGTCTCATGTATGTACCAGCCTGCTATGCACGTGTCCCAGCTCTGCATGTGTGTCATGTGTCTGAGCCCTCTGCACATATGTGCCCCAGCCCTCCACACGTGTCCCAGCCTGCTGCACGCATGTCCTGGCCCTCTGCGCACACATGTCCATATGTCACAGTTCTCTGTACACGTCCCAGCTGTCTGCACGTGTCCCATGCGTGTCCCACCCTCTGCACACGTGCACGTCTCCGTGTGTCACAGCTCTGTGCGTACGTCTCACACACGTTTTAGCTCTGTATGCACATCCCATGCATGTTTCAGCCCTCTGCACACATGTCTTGTGTCACAGCTCTGCATGCACATCTCATGCATGTCCCAGCTCTCTGCACACATGTCCCATGCGTGTCCCGGCCATCTGCACACATGCATGTCTTCATGTGTCACAGCTCTCTGCACGCATCTCACACACATCCTAGCCCTCTACACACACGTGTCCCATGCATGTCCCAGCCCTCTGCACACGTCTCGTGTCACAGCTGTCTCCACACATGTCCCATGCATGTCCCAGCTCTCTGTACACGCATCTTACATGTGTCCTAGCTCTCTACACACATGTCCCATGCGCATCCAGCCTTCTGCACACGCATGTCCCCGTGTGTCCCAGCCCTCTACACGCGCTCCCGCGCCTGTCCTGGTTCTACAACCGTGTGTGTCCCAAGCGTGTCCAGCCCTCGGCACACGCGTGTGGCGTGCGGCACCGCCCAGCCCCCCCCCAGCCCTGCGGCCGCCGGCGCCCGTTGCAACGCGGCGGAAAAACCCGCGGCCGCCGGAGGCCGGGGAACCCAAAAAGCTCCGAACCGGCCCCAGAAACGGCTCGGCCTCCCCCGCGCCCCCGAAACACCCTCCCCCCCCCCCTCGCACCCCGTTTCCTCCCGCAGGCTCCGAGGGAGGAGCGGCGCAGGGAGGAGTCGGCGGGGGGTTCACCCCGGCCTCGCCTTCCTGCTCGGGGAAGGTGTTCCACACATTTTCTGTTTCGATTATTTTTTTATTTTTCATTTTTCCCCCGTTTTACCCCAAAAGCGGCGAGTCTGGGAGCGCGACCCCCCCGCTCCCCCCGCAGCGAGGTACGTCCCCGCGTCCCCCCCGGGGGTGACGGCGGGGTGACCGCGGGGGTGACGGGGGCGAGAGGTGGCTTTCCCCCCTTCTCGACTCCCGCGGCCGGAGGCGCTTACACAACCGCCCCGCGCCGCCGGATTGGGGGGAAAAGCGGGGAAAACGGGCAAAACCCATTGCTTTGGCCCATCTGCCTCCGCTCTCGGAGCCGGGGAGGGGGCGGGAGCTGGGGAGGGGGGCTCGGGGGGCTCCCCGCCCCACGTCCCAGCGCTGTTTTAACCAGGAAGCGGGATTTTTTAGGGTTAAATCCGCCTCAGGGAGGGGGAATGGGGGATTTGGGAGTTTTTTATGTTTTTGCTCAAAATTCAGTTGTTTTTGTGTTTTTTTTCTTGTTTTCTGTGGTGTTTCCTTCCCAGGGGAAGCGGGCGCTGAGGTGCCGCTGCCGCCGGGCCGGAGCCTTCGCCCCGCGGCACCTGCCGGGGCGCCGGGTACGCTTCGCCTTCCCGGAAACGGGGTGAAAAGAGGCGATTTTCGGTCTGCTCCGCCAAAAAGTGTACGTGGGGAGGGGCTCGGCGCTGCGGGGCGGCGGGGGGGGCAAAGGGCTGCTCTGGGGGGTGCAGGGAAGCAGAGGGGTGCAGGGGGGGACTTCATTAACTCGTTAGCAAGAACCTCGTTAGCGGGGAAACTCGTTAACGGGGAAACTCGTTAGCGAGAAGCTCATTAAGGGGGTGGGGGAGCGGGCCCCCAACGCAGCGGAGCGCCCCGGGAGCTAGGCCTCACTCAGGCCCCCAAAAACCCGCTTGGGGGGGGTAGGGACGCCCCCCACTCCTCATTTTGGGGCCGATCGGTGCTTTTTTGGGGCACAATCCCTGGGTTTTGGGTCTCTGAGCCCTCCCGAGGCAGCGGTGGGTTTGGGGGTGATGGGAACCCCTTCGTGGGGGGGGGGGGGGCGCGCTGCCACCGGCGCTGTCACCTCTCCGTCACTCCCTGCACAGCTCTAATGAGCGCCTAATTAAGCTCCCCCGTGCTTAATTAAGCTCCCCAATGCCTAATCAAGCTGCCCCGTGCTTAATTAAGAGGCGTAGCTCGGGGCTGCGCTGGCGGGGAGCGGCCGTGACACGCTCCCCAACTGGCAGGACCTGTTTCGGGGCCGTTTCCCCTCCTTTCCTCGGCTGCCCGCTGCCAGAAGTTTTTTTTCTTTTTCTTTCTTTTTCTGTTTTCCGTTACCGCGGGGCCGTTTCGAGGTTCAACCCAACTATTTCGGGCCCGCTCGGGTGACGGGCAGCCAGCAGCTGCCGCGGGGCGGGAGGGAGGGAGGGCTTCCCCGCCCCCTCGTTTCACCCCAAAACAGCGGCACGCTCGCTGCGCCCAAATCACCCCAACGGCCCAGCCCGGACCCCGTGTTCGGGGGGGTTACGGCGGTTTTTAGCGTGTCCCCCCCCGCCAAATAAGATCTCCGCGGGATCGCAGTCAGCGCTCGGGTTTAGTAAAACCCAACTGTGCGGCGGTTTTGGGGGTAAAAATCCACTTTTTAAGCTGCTCGCAATGGGGATCCTAAAGACCCCAAAGCCCCCAAAATCTACCCCTCCCCCAAATCCTCCAACCCCCCAAATCCTCCAACCCCCCCAAATCTTCCAGGCCCCCCAAAATCCTCCAAACCTTCCCAAATCCTCCAAAACCCCCCCCCAAATCCTCCAAACTCCCCCAAAATCCTCCAAACTCCCCCCAAAATCCTCCAAACTCCCCCAAAATCCCCTAAATCCCCCCAAAATCCTCCAAAACCCCCCCCAAAATCCTCCAAGCCCCCCAAAATCCTCCAAACTCCCCCCCAAAAAATCCCCAAAATCCCCCCCTCAAAAATCCCCAAATCCCCCCCAAACACCCCGCAGGGTTGAGCTACGCAGCTCTAAAAAGCCCCCACGTTCCCCTGTCGCCTCCCAAACGAGGCAGCGCTAATTACTCGTCGCTAACGAGAGACGCCATTCAATGCGCTCGTTATCCTCCCCCTGATTTAATTAAGGGGGGCGCAGGGGGCGCTCCCCGACTTTATCCCGGCACCGGGGCGAGCGGAGCCGCGGCGGCGCGCGGTAGCGGCGCCGAGAAGGACGATGGGGCGAACCCCCGTTTTTTAGCGCGCGTTTTTCCCCCGTTTTTCCCTGATTCCCCGCGTTTTCTCCCCAGGATGGCGGAGGAGCCCATCACGCCGGTGTACTGCACCGGCGTTTCGGCGCAGGTGCGGCAGCAGCGGGCGAAGGCCTTGGGGGTGGGTCGGCACGAAAACGCCGTGCGTTACCTGGAGCAGGACTACGGGCGCTTGGCGGAGGAGTGCCGGCGTTCCGGAACTCTCTTCCGCGATCCCGCCTTCCCGCCCGTTCCCGCCTCCCTGGGTTTCAACGAGCTCGGCCCCGGCTCCTCCAAAACCCGCGGCGTCCAATGGAAGAGGCCGACGGTGAGCTGGCGTGTTAATTAACTCGATGGTCGTTATCGTGGCGAACGTCACGAAAAAATCCCCAAAACAGGCAAATTTGGGTGATTCGGGTGGATTCCGGTGAGCGAATCGAGGGCGTTTTCCCGCAGGAGCTGTGTTCGCGCCCGCAGTTCATCGTGGACGGCGCCACGCGCACCGACATCTGCCAGGGAGCGCTGGGTAGGGAGTGCCGCCGCTTCGGGTTTCCCCGTTTTCTCATTTTTTTGCCTCAAATCGCGGATTTTTTGGGGAGGGTTTTGCCGAACCGAGGCTCGTTCGCGCGCCGTAGCTGTTACGGCCGGCGGCGGGTTCGGACGTCTCCCCAGCGCGTCGTGGCGGAGCGCGCCGCAGCGTCCCCTTACGCGCCCGCGGAGCGGAAGAAAAAAAAAAAAAAACCTGCGTCCGGTGATCGGAAAATTGCGTTTTTGACCCCAAAACTGAGACAAACCGGTGCCCGCAGGTGACTGCTGGCTGCTGGCGGCCATCGCCTCCCTGACGCTGAACGACACCATCCTTCACCGCGTGGTGCCGCACGGGCAGAGCTTCCAGCGCGGCTACGCCGGCATCTTCCACTTCCAGGTCAGGAGCTTCAACTTCTGGGGGTCCCCTCCGCTATTTTGGGGGTCCCCTCCGCCATTTTGAGGGGCTCCTCCCACCATTTTGGGGGTCCCCTCCGCCATTTTGGGGCTCCCTCTGCCATTTCGGGGAGTTCTCCCTCCATTTTGAGTCTCCTCTCTGCCATTTTGGGGCTCTCCCGCCCCAATTTTGGGGCTCCCTCTGCCATTTTGAGGGCTCCCCCTCCATTTTGGGGCTCTCCCCTCTATTTTGGGGCTCCACCTCCACAATTCTGGGGGGCTCTCTGCCTTTTTGGGGCTCTCCCCTTCATTTTGAGGCTCCCCCCTCCATTTTGGTGTTCTCTCCCCATGGTTTTTTGGGGCTCTCCCCTCCATTTTGAGGCTTCCCCACCACTTTGGGGCTCTCTCCCCATGGTTTTTGGGGTTCCTCTGCCATTTTGAGGGCTCCTCCCTCCGTTTTGGGGCTCTCTCCACCATTTTGAGGGCTCCTCCCTTTGTTTTGAGGTTCCTCCAACCATTTTGGGGTTCTCTCCCCATGGTTTTTTGGGGTTCCTCTGCCATTTTGGGGCTCTCCCCTCCATTTTGGGGCTCCACCTTCACAATTTTTGGGGTTTCTCTGCCATTCTGAGGGCTCTCCCCTCCATTTTGCGGCTCCCTCTGCCATTCTAAGGGCTCTCCCCTCCATTTTGGGGCTCCACCTCCACAATTTTGGGGGTTCCTCTGCCATTTTGGGGCTCTCCCCTCCATTTTGGGGCTCCACCTCCACAGTTTTGGGGGTTCCTCTGCCATTTTGGGGCTCTCCCCTCTGTTTTGGGGCTCCACCTCCACAATTTTTGGGGTTTCTCTGCCATTCTGAGGGCTCTCCCCTCCATTTTGGGGCTCCACCTCCACAATTTTTGGGGTTCCTCTGCCATTCTGAGGGCTCTCCCCTCCATTTTGGGGCTCCACCTCCACAATTTTTGGGGTTCCTCTGCCATTTTGGGGCTCTCCCCTCCATTTTGGGGCTCCACCTGCACAATTTTTGGGGTTCCTCTGCCATTTTGGGGCTCTCCCCTCTGTTTTGATGCTCTCCCCACCATTTCGGGGGCCATTTTCCACCACAAAACGCCCGCCGGGTTCACCTCCCGGCGGCGCTGCCGTCGCTGTTTCCCCGACGAACCGTTCCCCGCGGTTCGGACCCAAACCCGAGCCTTTTCTCCCCAAACTGCCGGGCGGGGCCTCACCTTCGGCCCGGCCTCCTCCTCATCCTCCGCAGATCTGGCAGTTCGGCGAGTGGCTGGACGTGGTGGTGGACGACTACCTGCCCACCAAAGACGGCAAGCTGCTCTTCGTGCACTCCGCCGAGGGCTCCGAGTTCTGGAGCGCCTTGCTGGAGAAAGCCTACGCCAAGTACTGCCCCCGCCCCTTCCCTCCCCCACGTTCATTTTGGGGCGAAACGTCCCCAAAACGGCTCAGCCCTCCCTCCCGCCGCGCAGGGTGAACGGCTGCTACGAGGCGCTGGCGGGCGGCAGCACCTCGGAGGGCTTCGAGGACTTCACCGGCGGCGTGACGGAGTGGTACGACCTGCGCAAACCCCCCGGGGATCTCTACCAGATCATCCTCAAGGCGCTGGAGCGCGGCTCCCTGCTCGGCTGCTCCATCGACGTGAGGGGCTTTTTTGGGTTAAAAAAGGGCGATTTAAGGAGCCCTTCGCGCCACGGCGTCGCGGGCCGTTAACGTCTATCTCATTTTCCTCGCAGATAACGAGCGCCTTCGACATGGAGGCGGTGACGTTCAAGAAGCTGGTGAAGGGACACGCGTACTCGGTGACGGGGGCCAAGCAGGTGAGGGACGCCGCCCTTTTGGGGAGAAAACGGCGCTTTTTTGGGCGGTGGGCGTGAGGGACGCCGCCTTTTTTGGGGAGAAAACGGCACTTTTTTGGGTGGGGGCCCTGACGGTGCCGTTCGCAGATCAACTACCGCGGGCAGTCCCTGGGCCTGATCCGCATGCGCAATCCTTGGGGAGAGGTGGAGTGGACGGGAGCCTGGAGCGACAGGTGAGGACCGGGAGGCTTCGTTAGCGTTAATTAACGAAGCGGCGCGGCTCCAGGGCTGAGATCCGTTTGCCGCCCGCAGCTCGTCCGAGTGGAACGCGGTGGAGCCGGCGCTGCGGCAGCAGCTGATGGTGAAAATGGAGGACGGTGAATTTTGGTAAGCCGAGAAAGGTTAAAATCCCAATTTCCTGCCACCGGGAAAAGAGGGAAAAACTTCCGCTCCCAACCTTCGGCGCTTCCTCTTCCTCCAGGATGTCCTTCCGGGATTTCCTCCGGGAATTCACCCGCCTGGAGATCTGTAACCTCACCCCGGACGCTCTCCAATCCCGCAAATTCCGCAAGTGGAACACGCGGCTCTACGATGGGACGTGGCGGCGCGGCAGCACGGCCGGCGGTTGCAGGAATTACCCCGGTAGGCGCCGGCGGTGAGGAGCTTCACCTCAAAAAAACCCGCTGGTTTTGGGATTGATTTAATTTTTTTCCTATTTTTTTTTTTTTTTTTTTTTTTTAATTTTTCCCAGCCACTTTCTGGATCAACCCGCAGTTTAAGATCCAGCTGGAGGAGGTGGACGACGACGGGGACGAGAGCGGCGGGCGCGAGCCCGGCTGCAGCTTCCTGCTGGCGCTGATGCAGAAGCACCGGCGCCGCGAGCGCCGTTACGGCAAGGACATGGAGACCATCGGATTCGCCGTCTACGAGGTAACGGCGGCGCCGGCGGCGTCACCCGGCCGCGCCGGCGCCGCCCTGCGCCCTCAACCTCCGCTCTCCTCTCCCTGCAGGTTCCTCCCGAGGTGGGTACGGTGCGCCGGCGGTGACGCCGTCGCCGTGACGGTGAACCGGGAAACACGGAGGATTTTTGGGGCTATTTTGGGTGTTTTTTTTTTCCCGCCCCGCTGCGGCAGTACGTGGGGAAATCGGGCGTGCACCTGAAGCGGGATTTCTTCCTGGCCAACGCCTCGCGCGCCCGTTCGGAGCAGTTCATCAACCTGCGGGAAGTGAGCACCCGCTTCCGCCTGCCGCCGGGGGAGTACATCGTGGTGCCGTCCACCTTCGAGCCCAACAAGGAGGGCGACTTCGTCCTCCGTGTTTTCTCCGAGAAGAAAGCCGGCACCGAGTAAGAGACGCCTCGTTAGCGCTAACGATGCCCGGCGATTCTGGAGGCCAAACTCTTTATTATCTCCGCAGGGAAATGGATGACAAGATCCAAGCCACGCTCCCGGATGAGGTGAGGGTGGTGGACAAACCCCGGAGGGTGCCGAGGCCTCGCCTTTTTACCAAACCGGCCGTTTTTTCCCTCAGAAAGTGCTCTCCGAAAGCCAAATCGATGATAACTTCAAGCAGCTCTTCAAGCAGCTGGCGGGGCCGGTAAGGCGGGGAGGGGTGCCGGCGGCGGGGTGCCGGTACCGGGGCTGCCGGCCGACACCCCGACTTCTCCCCGCAGGACATGGAGATCAGCGTCAAGGAGCTCCAGACCATCCTCAACCGGATCATCGGCAAACGTGAGCCGCCGGGCGGGATTCTGGGATTCGCCGCGGAAAAAAGAAACCAACCGAGCTTCCTCGTAACTCGTTAACACAAATAATGACGGGATTCCTTGCAGACAAAGATCTCCGGACCAAAGGCTTCAGCATCGAGTCCTGCCGCAGCATGGTCAACCTCATGGATGTATCCTCCGCCCTCGGCTTTTTTTTTTTTTTTTTTTTTTTTTTGTCTTTTTTCCCCCAAAATTTCCCCCCTTTCCTTTCCTTAACCCCCTTCCACCCCGTAGAAAGACGGCAACGGGAAGCTGGGGCTGGTGGAGTTCAATGTGTTGTGGAACAGAATCCGCAACTACCTGGTGGGTCTCCGGGGGGATTTTGGGGTGAGGTTGGGGGATTTTGGGGTCTCTCTCCCCATGGTGACCCCCTTTTTTTGGGGGGTGGTGTTTCCTCGCAGGCCATTTTCCGCAAGTTCGACGTGGATAAGTCGGGGAGCATGAGCACCTACGAGATGCGGATGGCGCTGGAATCGGCAGGTAGCGCCTCGCCCCGGCGATTAACCCCAGGATTCATTAGCACCGTCGTGGTTTTAACGAATTTCCCACCTCGGGTGGAGTTTTTGTTATTGGTTGTTTTTTTATTTTTTCCTAAAAAGGCTATAAACTGAACAAAAAGCTGCACGAGCTGATCATCACCCGCTACGCGGAGCCCGACCTGGCCATCGACTTCGACAACTTCGTCTGCTGCCTCGTGCGCCTGGAGACCATGTTCCGTGAGTGAAACCCACCGCATCATTTAATGAGAAAAACTGGGAAAAAAAATATTTAAAATGTTTTTTTTTCCTTACTTTTCTCATTCAGTTCCATGGAAAAGTTGGAAAAACCCCACAGGAGTTGAGGGGAAAGCTGGAAAAAGTGCAAAAAAAGAGCAAGATTTAAGGGGAAAAGTTGGAAAAAAACCAATATTTTTCTGTTAAATCCTGTTTTCCAGTTTTTCCCGTTTAAGCCCTGCTGTGTTTTGGGACTTTTTAACCAAAAAAAATGTGGGTTTTCCCACTTTTCCCTTACAACCTGCTGGGTTTTCCAACTTTTCACCTTAATTCTGGTTTTTGGTTTGGGGTTGGTTTTTTTTTTTGCACTTTTTCCTGCTAAGTGCTGCAAGTTTTCCAATTTTCCCCTTTAACTCTTGTGGAGTTTTCCCACCTCTTCCCATTTCCATGGAATTGAACAGGAAAAAGTTGGAGAAAAACCCACAGGCTTTAATGGGAAAAGTGAGGTTTTTCCCAACTTTTCCCCTTAAATTCCTGTTTTTCTAATTTCCCCCCTTAAGTCTTGCTAGTTTTTCCCAGCTTTTCCACTTAAATTCTTCCTAATTTTCCAGCTTTTCCCCTTAAATCCTGCTGGTTTTTTACAACTTTTGCCTTGAAATCTTGCCATTTTTTCCCCAGCTTTCCCCTTCAAATCCTGCTCCACTTTTCCCACTAAAAATAATAAAATACACTTTCCCCCCCATCCCCATTTCCTTCACTGCAGGGTTTTTCCAAGCGATGGACGTGGACCAGGACGGCGTCATCACCTTCGACTTGCTGCAGGTACCCGTGGGTGCTGCGTGGGGCTGACACCTACCCAAAAAAAACCCCCAAAACTCACCCAAAACCCACCCCAAAACCCACCTCCTTCTCCCACAGTGGCTACAGTTCACCATGTTCGCCTAACCAGACCCCCTCAGCCTCCAAGTGCCTTCACAGCGGGAGCCGACGACGTCAACCGTGCCGGTTTTTCCCTTTTTTTTTTTTTTTTTTTGCCTTTTTTTTTTTCAGCGTAAAAGCAGGGGGAGGTGTGTGTGTGCAGGCATTGCGGCCACCCCCAGCCGGGACACGGGGCCTCCCCTCGCGCTTTGCCAAAGAAACACTCCCCTTTTCTCGCCTCTTGCATGGCTGTTTTGGGGAGAATCCTCACAGTTTTTGGTGCTTCTTACCGAAGGAGCCCGGGGTGGGGGTTACGCCGGGTTTCATCCCGATTTCCGGGCCCCTTCGACACGGCTGCCATCGCCTCTCGCTTCTGCGCTATTTCCCAGCGCCTCAGTCAGGGATCTTTTGCCTACCGGGTGCCATAATGGTGTTTTTTTTATTGTATAAATTAAAAATGAGGGAAAAAAAAAGACTTAAAATTTATTAAAATCAAAGCTCTTTTCTTGCCGGTCTTTTCTTCTCCAGCTTCCAGCTTGACCCGCTGGCTGCTCGACGCGACACTTTTACCACCCAGGCGCCAAAAAAACCCATAGTTAATACATGTTTAGGGCATATATGTGAGGTTATAGGTATATATTTCACGTTTGTTTGTTTTTTTCTGAATAAAAACGTGCGTTGCGGCAGGTCCTGGGGGGGATGCAGGATGAGGAACCCTCAGAAGGGCGGGAAAATTCCCGCCTTTTTCCTCCCTTCACCGAGGTGGGGGGGCAGCTAGGGGTGCGCGGCCACGCCCTTTTCCCGCCCATCCCTTTCCCATTGGCCCGTTGTGCCGCACATCTGCGTAGCCCCGCCTCTTTCCCCCCGCACGCCTCTTTCCTTATAAGGCGCGGTCCCGCCCATTTCCCCCCCTCCTCGCTGCCGTCAAGCGCGGCGGCGTCGCGCCCGCGCGGGCTTTTCGTCGGGGAAATGGCGGAAGCGGAGCAGGAGCCGGTGTCGGCCGAAGCGGTGCTGAGGGAGCTGGGGCTCTTCGAGCTGCGCTGCCAGGGGGAGGACGTGCCCGCCAGGCGTGAGGGGAACCGGCGGGGGGCACGGCCCGGGGGGTGCTGCGGGGTGTTGGGGGGCCAGGGAAGTGTCAGGGGAGGAGGATGAGCGGGTATCGGGGGGCTGGGGGTGTCGGAAGCGGTTTGAGGGGGTGTTGGGGGAGTCACAGGGGGTTGGGGAAGTGTTTGGGGAGTTGTTAGGTGTTTTGAGGGTGTGAGGGAAGATGTTTGGGAGGGTTCAAGCAATTTAGGGGTGTCAGGGGGATTGCTTGAGGGGGTATTGGGGGGCCTGGGAATGTCAGGGGAAGGATTTGAGGGGGTACCGGGGAGATCTGAGGGTGTTTGGGGGTGCGAGGGGAGGAGTTTGGGGGGTTCAAGCGGTTTGGGGGTGTCAGGGGAGAGTTTTAGGGGGCGTCGGGTGGTTTAGGGGGTGTTATGTGGGTCAGGATTTAGGCAGCTGCCACGTTTTGGGGGGTACAAAGGATTGGGGGGGGGTCTCGGGGTGACTCGGGGCTTCCTGGAGAGTCCAGAGAGGGAGATGAGGAGGAGGAAGATGTGAAGGGGGTGGCAGTGGACCCCCCCGTGGGTTTTTGGGTACACTGAGGGGTGAGGAGGGGGGTCCCCAACCACATTAACCCCTCCCTGCCCACAGTGGTGGAGCTGTGCCTGAGCCACGGCCTGGGCCCGGTGGCCTTGGCCAACGAGCTGCTGGCCTTCGTCTCCAGCAAAGACCTCGGCACCCAGCTCTCCACCGACGCCCTCGACGCCTTTGAGCACGAGGTGAGGGTGGGGGGATCCCCAAAACCTCCCAGGAAAATTCAGGGGGGGCGCTCACCCCTCTCCTTATCTTCCTGCTCCAGGTCTTGGTCAAGCGAAGCAACCGGATTCCCCGGAAAAGGGACAAGCACTACGGCGGCTTCCACGACGTCCACTCCCTCCAGGAGCTGCATCCTCTGGGTTTTGGGGTGATCTTTATAAAAAAAAAAAAAAAAAGGGGTGTTACAGTGCTCTGTGAGGGTGGGTCATGGCTTAAGGGGGCGCTGGTGGGTGTTCCCCCCCAAAAAATAAGGATTTTGGGTGCTCCTTAACGAGCCGCCAGCCTTGACGAGGAAGAAGAGGATGAGCTGCTGGACGCCTACACCACGCCCTCCAAGGTGCGTGCCAACGCCTCGACCCCAAAACGTGCCCTCAAATTTACCCTTTTCTGCCGTCCTGACCTAAAACACCCCTTCACTTTGTTTTTAATTCCCAGGGTTCCCAAAAACGCAGCAATTCCACCCCGGAAACCCCGCGGCCCAAGCGAACCCTCTCCTCCCGCAGCCCCTACGCGCTTTTCTCTCCCAACAGCTTCTCCCCCGGGTACGTCGTCGGCGCCGCGCCGCTCGCGCTGGTGCCGCCGCCGCCGATGGGCGCCGTCACCCCGCTCCTCTCTCTTTTTGTCCCCCAGCGCCACCCCCTCCCAAAAATACGTGACGCGCAGCAGCCGCGGCGAGGTGGTGGCCTCCTTCGGCTCCGTCCAGGGTCCCTCCTGGAGCGGTCAGGGCGGCCGCGGCTGTACCCCGAAACTTTTCGGCTCTCCGGAAGAAAACCTGACAAAAAGTTACAAATTCATGTTCCAGAAAGCGCTCGACGTCCGGGAAGGTGAGGCCACGATCCGGGGAGGGGGCTTGGGGAAGTGACCTCGCCCCCGCCTCGATTTTTGGTGGTAAACCTCACGTTTTTGGGGTTTTTTTGGGGTCTGTAGTGCTGTCCTGGCGCATCGAGGAGCTGGGTGACACCCTGAAAAGCCACCATCACCTGGACGACTTCGCCTCGGTGTCGCTCCCGGCGCAGGTGAACGCCCCGCGCCCGCTTTTAGGGGACGCCTCTTGGCATTTTGGGGTAAAACCTGTTGATTTTAATTATTTTTTTAACTTTTTTTTTCCCTTCTCCCCCAGGAACCGGTGACGGTGCTGGGTCAGATCGGCTGCGACAGCAACGGGAAGCTCAACGCCAAATCGGTGGTGCTGGAAGGCGACCGCGAACACTCCTCGGGCGGACAAATCCCCCTCGACCTCTCGGAGCTGACGGAATATTCCCTTTTTCCCGGCCAGGTGGGGCCGCGGCGGGGTTTTTTTTTTTTTTGGGGGGGGGGATGGACCCCAACTTTCCTCCCCCCTCCCCCAAATTTGAAGCCTGCCGCCGTTTTCTCCCCCCGTTTTCAGATCGTGGCGCTGGAGGGCACCAACAGCACCGGGAAGAGGATGGTGGTCACCAAACTCTACGAGGTGACGGCACGGCGCGGCGCTGCCGGCGGCCCACCAGCGGGTCTGAGGCCGCTTTTGGGGTGAAAAACTAATATTTTGGGTTTGGTTTTTTTTTTTTTGAGGTAAATCTGTGCTTTATCCGCAGGGGGTGCCCCTTCCGTTCCACGTGCCGCCGGAGCCGGCGCCAGGTGAGCCCCCACCGGGATGGGTTAAACCTCCTGCCCGGGGCCGCCAAAGGTTTTGGGGTGTCCCCAAACCCCTGGTTTGTTTTGGTTTTTTTCCCCCAAACCCCTATTTTGGTTTGTTTTTTTTCCTCCAAACCCCTGTTTTGGGTTTTTTTTTTCTCCCCCAAGCCCCTGTTTTGGGTTTTTTTTTCTCCCCCAAGCCCCTGTTTTGGGTTTTTTTTCTCCCCCAAGCCCCTGTTTTGGGTTTTTTTCCCTCCCCCAAGCCCCTGTTTTGGGTTTTTTTCCCCTCCCTCAAGCCCCTGTTTTCTTTTTTTTTTCTCCCCCAACCCCTGTTTTGGTTTTTTTTTCTCCCCCAAGCCCCTGTTTTGGTTTTTTTCTCCCCCAAACCCCTGTTTTGCGTGTGCGTCCCCAAACTCTCCTTTTTTTGCGTGTGCGTCCCCAAACGCTCCTTTTTTTGCCTTTTATGTTCTACAAACCTGATCTCTTTTTTTTTTTTTTTTTTTTTTTGTGCGTGTGCGTCCCCAAACTCTCCTTTTTTTGCGTGTGCGTCCCCAAACTCTCCTTTTTTTTTGCGTGTGCGTCCCCAAACTCTCCTTTTTTTTGCGTGTGCGTCCCCTCAAAACTCTCCCTTTTTTTTGCGTGTGCGTCCCCAAACGCTCCTTTTTTTTTGCGTGTGCGTCCCCAAACTCTCCTTTTTTTGCGTGTGCGTCCCCAAACTCTCCTTTTTTTTTTTGTCCCCCCCGTTTTTCTCCCCGCAGAGCAGCGGATGGTGCTGGTGGCCTGCGGCCCCTACACCACCTCCGACAGCATGGCCTACGACCCGCTGGCCGACCTCGTGGAGGTGATCGCCCGCGACCGCCCCGACCTCTGCGTCCTGGTGAGGGGGGCCCCGCTTTCAGCGTAAAACCCGTTACTTACGTTAATTAAACCAATTAGGCGTTACAAAACAAGAGGCCGGGGGGTGAAAACGCATTTGGGGTTTTAAAACCTTGGAAATCGGCGTGAAAAACCAGCGATAAGGAGAGAAGCGGCTCGGGCGTGGTCCCAAACCACCCGTTTTTCACCCCAAAGTGACAAAACCCCTGTTTTAAGAGCAATCAAAATTTGAGCTTAATTACCGAGAATAATTAAAAAATACCTTTTTCTGGGCGATTTACCCCCCGTAACTTGGCTCTTGAGGCCGGTGGCGCGCGAGGGTCCGTCCCCACTTGTGACTTTCTCTGATTTTTAATTTTTTTTTTTACCGTTTCTCCGCAGTTCGGGCCGTTCCTGGATGCCAAACACGAGCAAGTGGAGGTGAGGGAGCATCGGGGCGCCCTCCCCGCCGCACCCCAAAAGGAGGGGAATTGTGCAAATCCCGGTTTTTCCCTCCGTTCCCAGAACTGCCAGCTCCTGGCCTCCTTCGCCGAGGTCTTCAAGCTCTGCCTGAAGATGATCATCGACGGGACGAGAAGGTGGGGACCCTGAAATTATCGCAGCTTTTGCCCAAAAACGCCTTTTCCGGCACCGAACGGGCTCTGGACGGAGCGTTTCCACCGATTCCCGCGAGGGAAACGTGCGGCAGAGGGGAGAAAAAACCTCAATTTTTGGTTAAAAGTCTCGTAACGGGCCTCGAAGCAGATTTGAGTCGCGTTTGCCTGCTGCCGACGTGATTTCTAGCCGGATCCTGGCTTTTCCCCCAAAAAAAATCCGAGGAGAAGGGAGCCGGGAACGGTTACCGCGGGTTTTGACCCGCCGCAGCCTCCGCTCTCACCTTTTCCTTTCCGATCGTTTTCTCAATTCACCAAAAAAGCCGTTTTCAAGCTTTTTTGTTTGTTTTAACGCTGCGCGCACCGGGCGAAAGCTTCTCCGCAGCAAAAGCCCAGCAGGTTTTGGGGGGATTTCCGCAGATTTTGGGTCCTCTTGCTGCCGGAACGTCCCAAAAGGGGCTCTTTTGGAGGGTGTCCGGTTGCAATTTCTACGCGAAGCGCTGGTTCTGGGGGCTGAAGTGTTCCCCTGCCGAAATTCCTTCGGTTTTCCTTCTTTTTTTCTGACAGCGCCGGCTCTTGCTTGTCTTTGTTCCTTAACCTCTTGGGTTTTTCCGCTTTTTTCCACCAGCACCAGCTCTCGCCTCGTCTTTTTTCCTTAATTTCTTGATTTTTCCCTCTTTTTTTCCACCAGCGCTCTCTCTCACCTTGTCTTTATTCCTTAATTTCCTGATTATTTTTTTTTCCTCTCTTTTTTTCCACCAGCGCCAGCTCTTGCTTATCTTTGTCCCTTAATCTCTTGATTTTTTTCCCTCTTTTTTTTTTCCGCCAGCGCCGGCTCCCACCTCGTCTTCGTCCCCTCGCTGCGGGACGTCCACCACGACTACGTTTACCCGCAGCCGCCGTTCCTCTACCCGGAGCTGCCCAAGGAGGACAAACCGGTAACCGCTCACGGATTTTTTTTGACCCAAAAGAAGCCAAATAACGCCGAGTTTCCCGGAAAACCCCACCCGTGCTCACAAAACCAAGTTGCCACGGTTTGAGGTGAAATGCCCCCCCCCTTTTTTTTTTTTTTTTTCCCCCGGCGTCTTTTTCCAGCCGGCAGCGGCTTCTTGCCAAAAATAATCCCGTCTGGGAGCGAACCCCGGCGACGCTGCGACTTCCTGGAGGAGAAGGGACTTGGGAGCGGAAATCCGCTGCTCCCGGCGCCTCGCTCGTTAGGTCGCGGTGTTCCCCAAGACATTTAACGAGCAGACAGGGAATTTTAACCCCTTCTTGAGTTAAAATTCCCTAATTTAACTTTTTTTAATTATTTTTTTTTTCTGAGGGAGCAGATTTTGATGCTCCTGGCAGGACGTCCAGCATTTTTTTTTTGGGCGTTGCAGGAAAGCTCAGCGCAATTGCGGTGTTTTAGGGCAGCTTCGGGGCGGTTTCGGGCAGATTTGGGGGGATTGAAGAGAAGCCCAGCGCGGCTGCAGCATTCCGGGATGGATTTGGGACGTTTTGGGGCGCGCGGGGGGGCCGTTTTGTGCCGAAGCCGCGGCCCCCGCGCGATGCCGTCGCCCCCTCTCCCCGGCAGCGCGTGCACTTCGCGCCGGATCCCTGCACCCTGGACGTGGACGGCGTCGTCCTGGGCCTGACCTCCACCGACCTCCTCTTCCACATGGGCGCCGAGGAGATCAGCAGGTGGGCGCCGTCGGATCCAACCCCCCCCCCCAAAAATCGCCGGATTTCAGCCCCAAGCCTCATCCGGGCGGGGACGGTGGCTCCCCGCCCCTCGGTGCCTGGCGGAGTGGCCGTCAGGTCGTTAATTAAGCTGCCTGCCTAATTAATGAGCGAAGCCTACGAGCGTTTTTTTTCCTTTTTCCTCCTTTTTTTTTTTTTTTTTTTTTTTTCCCCACCGTTTCGCAGCTCCTCCGGGATCTCGGACAGGTTCACGCGGATCCTCAAGCACATCCTGACGCAGCACAGGTGAGGGCTTGGTGCAGCACCCGGTCCAACCCCAAAATCCACGTTTTTGTGCCCGAATCAGGGAAATCCCTTACTGGTCTTGCTGTCTTCCTCTTCACAGTCCTTTTTTCACCTAAAAAACGTCCTTTTTGGGTTTGATAACCCCGCAAAACCGGGATCCAGAGGGTTTTAGCGCTGCCGGCCCCCGGGCTTCCGCGGCCAAGGGCTGCGCCCGCAGACAGCGGGTACGCGAGGGCAGCCCGAACGAGCAGAAATAACCTTTTCTGCCCCAAAATTATCCGACGGTTGTTCCTGCTTGGGAAACATTTTTAAAAAATTTTTTTATTTCTTATTTTTTTTTTTTTCGGTCCCCCGCCGGCAGTTACTACCCGCTGTACCCTCCTTCGGAGGAACTGAACGTCGACTACGAAAGCTTCTACAGCTACGCCTCGTTACCCGTCACCCCCGACGTCCTCGTCACCCCCTCGGAGCTGCGCTACTTCGTTAAGGTCGGGGCGCGGCGCGCGTTTGATGAAGCCATCCCCCCCCCGGGTCCCGCCTCTCCCCGCTCCGCGCGGCGCGTATCCGCGCGGCGGGAGCGCGGGCGCCCAGGGCTGTGCTGTCCCCGCAGGACGTGCTGGGCTGCGTCTGCCTCAACCCCGGGCGGCTGACGAAGGGCCAGGTGGGCGGCACCTACGGCCGCCTCTACCTCCAGCGCGCCGCCGCCGCCGCCGAGCGGAAGAGCCCCTGCGTCGCCGCTCAGGTCGTTAAAATCTGATTTCGTCGTCGCCCGGACCCAATCCTTCGACGTCTTCCACCCGCAATTAAGTTTCCTCGCGGACGCTAACGAGCGGTGAAATACGCTTCAGGTTTGGGGTCGAAAACCGCTCCAAGTGCTGGCGTTCGTCCCCGCAGCGGCATCGTTCCGGCTCTGCGCCGCGCCCCGGCTCCTCCTGCAGCACCCAGAACTCGTTAATAACCCGCCCTAACGATCGCTAATTAATCGATGAGCCGAGGCGCGGGAAGCTGACGTTTGTAGCCATTTTTACTGGCGTGGTTTCGAGGACCTGGACGATTTTTGGGCTGCGGATGAGCGGTTTTGGGTCGCTCGTTAGCCGGAGCGGGACGACGCGGGCTCCCGTCCCGCTCGTTAGGTAAACGAAGACGATCCTCCGGCCGGATTTCCCCGCGGAAAAGGCGAATGGCTGCACGGCGGCGTCGAGATCCTCTGCCGGGGCACCGGCGTCCCGGCTTCACCTCCCGGGTGACGTCGTTTGGGTCGAGCTTCCTCGTTACGGGACTTTGAGTTTAATTAAGTCCGAAAGCAATTAATTTACGGCTGCCCGGCGGGGGAGCTGTGCCGCTGCTTTACCGGCTTCCTGGCTCGGCTGCGGGCGAAAAACCGGCGTCGGTTTGGGTTTGAAACGCGATTTCCCCGCTTTTTGCCTCAAATTTGTGGCGAAGAAGCGTCTAACTACTGAAAATCCTCCCTTTCCGCTCGCTTCCGGCTCTCCCGGGGTTCATCCCGCTTTGATTCCGGGTGGGAAAGGCAGCGCTGAGCCGGCGCGCGGCTCCCTTCGTTGATTTTCCGCTTAATTACCTGCCTGGCCTCATTACGGACTCCCTCTGGAAGCGCCGGGTTTATTTTCGCTCGCATTTCGCAGCCCCGGCGGGCGGCGGGGCGAATTTGGGGGAAAACGGGGCCCGGGGACGGGAGACCTCGCTCCGGCTGGCCGGGATTTGCCGCAAAATCTCCGTTTTCTCCCCAAATTCCTGCGCAGAGCGGCTGGGGAGCGTCGCGTCGCGGTTCCTCATCTGTTCTTTTGCCGATTTTTGGCGTTTCTGACCCCAAATAAAACGGTGTTTTCTCCCAGCTTGGGTAAAAGCTTTTTCCCTGCTTTTTTTTTTTTCCCCTTTCCAGCTTTCTTTTTCCCCCTGCTGCCGGAGGAAGGTAGCAAAATCCCGTTTTCTCCCCGTTTTCAGCGCTGATGTTCCTCCTCCGGCCTCAGTTTCCCTCCTAAAAACGCCGGTTTCGGTAAAAACGCAAGCGGGTGCCGCGCCGACGGGGGGAATTTTGGGGATTTGGTTAAAACGCATCAGGACCGAAGCGGCCGGCGTCTCGTTTGCCTCTTAATTAATTGATCCTTGGGGATGAGGCTAATTTGGGATTTTAACGAGCGGAGGCTTCACCGAAGGATTTTTTGGGGGGAGGGGGATGAGCTACGCTGCTCCGTAGGGAAAGCCCCCCCGGAGCAGACAGGAAATTTTTTTTCCCAGCTTTATTTTTCTTTCCCCAGGGATTTTTTCTAAGCGAGAGCCGCATCCTTCCGTGGCGGAGCGGGGAAATCGAGGCACGACGGCGTTTCCGCCCGGCACGGACAAGGCGAGGCCATCCGGCTCCTCATCCCGGTGAGAAACGACCGCCGTCGCTCCGTGTTTTGGGGGAAAAAATAGGGGAGAAAGAAAAAAAAAAAAACCACAACAAATCCTCCTGGGAAAGGGGAAGCGAGGCCCCGTGCCGGGGTGGGGCTTCTCGCTGGCTGGGAGCCGCTGCGCGACGCTGGGAGGAAGGGAACGGAACGGAACGGCCAGGGCTGGCTCCGGCTCCGGCCGCCGCGGCGGGAGGAAGACGCCACGATTCCCGGGCGGCGATCTCGCGGTTTCGCTGTTCCGGTGAGAATCCCACCGGCTGCCCTCACCGGTACGGTCGGAGAGAGGGGGGGGACGCGGCGGTAAATCTGGGAGCTGCCGAGCGGGGGTGGGAGCGGATTTGGCCTCCTCTTCCCGGCGCTCCCGGCACCGGCTCGCGGATCCCGGCGGGATGCTGAGGCCGAGGCGGGGGGCGCGGGGGGGCGGCAGTTCTTTTCCACGCTGCTGGGGCTGGATTTTGCGTCCCTGTCGCATCCCTAATCCCCAATTTAAGGAGGGGAGGGAACAATTCCACGCCTTTTTCCGAGAAAAACGCCACCGGATCCCTTTCCGCACGCCCCCCTTGCCCGGCTCCCCGCAGCCGCCTCATAATCGCAGCCCCCGGCCGCGAGGTTTCCCGCTGCGCTCGGCTCAAATTAGCCGGCAGATCCCCAAAATAGACGGCGCGCTCCCGGGGAGGGAGCCCGGATCCTGCTCCGGGATTTTTTTTTTCCAAGGAATATTTTTTCAGTGCAAACAGCAACGCGTGGAGTTTTTTGTTTTGTTTTGTTGTTAAATCCGTATTTTAAGGAGTTGCTCGGGTGGCCGGACTCCGACCTCGTCGCGGGGAAAGAGGAGCGACCTGTGCCCTCATCCCACCCGGAGTGCCGCGCCGCCATCCCCGCCCGGGAATTCCCGGCGCTCCCCGGCACTTGGGTGCGGCTGGGCCGGGAGGAGCCGCCCTAAAGAGTTGTGTTTTCCCGATTTTTAGGCTTTTTTTTTTTTGCCCTTTTCTTCCGGTTTCCTACCGTGCGCCGGCATTTCCTCATCCGTGAATTTTCCTCTTTGGATTTTCCTTATCCGTGGAAATCTTTCCCCTGATATCGGTGTTTTCCCAGTCCTGGGGGGGGGGAACCCAGTGGCCTTCCCGCAGCGTCCCTGGGCGCGGAGACGTCGCCGGCAGCGCTTCCCGATCCGCTGCACGCGCCCCCTCATCCGGATTCGGTGCCGGATGCTGGAGGTAGGAAAGCGACGGCACCGCGATCCCGCGGAGAGAAATGAATTCCTTGTTTCAACGAGGGATCACCGGGATGATCTCGGCTCAGTTCTTCCCCACGGATCGACGCCGCTTGCCGGGTTCCCATGCGTTTTGGCATCGCTCCGAAAATCCCTGTTCCTAAAAAAACCCACGATCTTCATCCCAAACGGTCGCTGCTTTTCCGAAGGGTCCCTTTTCCACACCCCGACGCTCGTCCAGCTCGAGGATCACGGATAAAATCTCATCTCCCGCGTGGATATCCCTTCCTCGGAGGGATACAAGGCGGAAACTCTTTCCGAGCGCAGATTTTCCGGCGAGGATTTTCTCTGGGCACCCGTAACTGGTGTAAAAAAAAGGCGGAAAAAGGGCGAAGAGGAGCAGGAAGGAACCAGCTTCGTTTCCCGCCGTGCTTCCTCGATTTCCGCGCCTCCGAGAGGGAAAGTGAGGTTGGAGCTTCCGTCGCTCGGTGGCTGGTTTTGCGGGATCTCGAGAAAACAGTTTGCGGAGGCGCCGGGACGGGGAAATCGCCGCTCCGCGCGGATCCGGGGCGCTGAGGAGCGTCGGGTCTTGGGGTAACGGAGCGGAAATCGCTGAAAACGGGGCGGAAAAGAAACAAAACCTCACCTACGGAACCCGGAATTGATGAAAATGGGCAAAAAAAGGAAGGAATTTTACTCCGCGGCGAATCCAAAAGCCAAGTTTCTCTTTCCCGGCGGCCTCGTTCCGCGCGACGCCTGGTTTTTAACGAGGTTTTGGCTGATGAGCAGCTGCCCCCTCGGCCCAAGGTGGCGCTAACGAGGACGAGCGCGGGCGGGAACGCGCGTTACGGAGGATTCTCCTTCGGCTTTGCTCCCTCTCCGACCTCTCTCCCGCCCGTTTTACGTGACTCCCGCGGGAACCGAGCGCGCCGGTGACGCTCCCGGCTTTTGGGGACGTTCGCTTCGTCGCTGGCGCTGGAAAACGCCGCAAAAAAAGGGATTTTAAGGATTTTTCTGATTAAAAAAAAAACCTATTTTCTGTGTTTTCGGGCCCGCTGACCCTTTCCCTGCTGCGCTGGCAGCGAATTCCCTTTTTCCAGGGCTTTTATTTCTTTTTTTTCTCCCTGCATTCCGCCGAGCGCCGGACGCACTTTTATTTTTCCCTACAAATCCACTTTTTTCTTTTCAAACCGCGTCGGTGCTGTTCCGCGGCAATGGCGCCGCATCCGGCAGGCGTTTCGGCGAGGACCCGCGTTCTTCCGATCCGGGGCTCCGTGAGGAAGCGTTTCCCTCCTCCTCCTCTCCGCGCACGGTGGCGGCTGCACCGTCGTCTTCTCGCCTCCCCCCGTCCCCGCCATCCTCGCGGCGCGGTGCAGCCGCCGGCTGTCATCGCGCCGCCCGCTGTAATCCGCCCGGGATTAACGAAGCCGAATTCTGCAGCGTCAGGCCGGAGCCGGCGGGAACGGGATTACGGGCCGCCGCGTTCCTGATGCTGACGGCGTCGCCAGAATTTCAAGCCGTGCTTCGCGTCGAGGTGCTCGGGTCAGCTGCCGCTCTCCCCCGCGCGGCTGGCGACCCGACGTCACTGCCGCCGCGTCTCTGTCGCGGCACGGCGTTTATCCGAACGGAGAAAATTAGGAGCAGGGGGGAAAAAAAGGGAATAAAGTGACAACGTAGGCAGGAGAACCCGCAGATGCGGTTTTGGCGGCGCTTTTTTCCATCGCTCCGCGTACTTTTGTTGTATTTTTGAAGGCCAAATTCAAGCGGTGCGGTCAGGGAAGGGGCCGGAGCTCCGGCAGCCCTCCGCGGTCCCGGTGGGATCGCAGCGCCCGGAAATCCCAGCGTTGGGAGATCCCAAAGAGCCACCGCGCGCCGCCTGCCGCGGCGTTTCGCCCCGGCGCCTGCTGCGATGGAGACGCCGGCCCTCGGGGAAGGTCGCTCGGCTCCGTTCATCCGGCCGCGGACCGCTTTTCGCCGGCTCTTCGGCGCCGACCGCGGCGGTTTTCCGCCGGGGAAAGCGCCCGACGCGCTTGGCGAGGCCGCGAAACGCAGCGCCGCCGACGTTTTCCCGACTGGTGTTTGTCGGGGGCGGCTGACGGGGGGGCTCGCTCGTCACCTCCGGCCGGTTTGAGGAGCACGGCTCGGGCGTGGCGGTTGCAGCCGCGGTTTCGCCGCCGGCTCACGAACCGCGGTTTTCGCTCGCGGTCGAGCGCGTCGAATCCGCTTTTCTAGGAACGCGGAGCGATGGGATATTTTCCCCAGGAAACCGGTGATAAAAGGGTAAAACCCCAAACCTCTCCCCCGCCGATTTGAAAAGCGACGTCCAGGCGGGTTCGGCTCCGGCGGCCGCACCTCGCGTCGTCGCCAAAACCGTCGCTGAACGCGTGAGCCGCCGGAGCTGAACGAGTACGACAAAACCGGGGGGAACAACCCGAGTTCCTCCCCCCCCGTCCCGCTTCAGCCTCTGTTATTTTGTGTTTAGCTTGTTGTTGGGTGGGGCTGGCCCACGCGCGGCCGGGAGAGGGGATCCAAATGAGAAAACTTTTCCCCTTTTGCGCCAGAAAAGCCGCTTTCCAGCGCTCCGCTCCCCCGGCCTTCAACTCCGGCCCCCCCCATTCCTCCCCACCCCCTAAAAACGCAGATCCTCCCGCCCTGCGCCCGTTCCCGATTTTCCTCCCGCTCGCCGCAAATCCCGGGGAGAGGCCCCGCGCGCCTGGATTTAATTACCTGAGTTGTTTTGTTATCGCTAACGCAGCCAACGAACTTCTCGGCGAGAACCGGGGCGCGTCTGGAATTAATTTCCTGGGACGTGTTGACGTTGAGGATCTCCGTCCTACATGTTGTAACTTGCTTTGAAGCATTTTTTTTTCCTTTTTTTTTTTTTTTAATTTCGCAGATTATTTTAAAGGCTGAGGTGGAGGGAGACGGCCGTCTCCTGCGGTGGCGTGGAGGAGCTCCGCTGCTGGGCGAGATGTCCGCCAAGGTGCCCATCTACCTGAAGCGGGGCAGCAGGAAGGGGAAGAAGGAGAAGCTGCGCGACATCCTCTCCTCCGACATGATCAGCCCGCCGCTGGGGGACTTCAGGCACACGATCCACATCGGCAGCGGCGGGGAGAGCGACATGTTCGGCGACATCTCCTTCCTCCAAGGCAAATTCCACCTCCTCCCCCGCACGGAAAGCGGCTTCGATTCCGACAAGGACGGCCCCGAGGCTCCGCCGTTCCAGTTCTCCCGGACGGCCACCGTCTCCGGCCGCGAGCCGTCGTCCTCCTCGGAAGCTTCGTCCCCGCTTCTCAAAAACGCCATCTCCCTGCCGGTCATCGGGGGCCCGCAGGCCTTGACGCTGCCCTCGGCGCAGGCGCCGCCCAAGCCGCCCCGCTTGCACCTGGACGACAGAGCCGCGGCGGCGCGCGGCCCGGAAGGCGCGGAGGAGAACGGCCGGGACGGCGGCGCCGCCGCCGCTTCGGCGCCGCACCCCTGCGCCTCGCGTTTCGCCGCCCCGGCCAACGGCTTCGCCGAGGAGAAGGGCGGCGCCGAGCCGCCCTTCCTGTCCCACGCCGGCTCCCTCCTCTCGCTCCACGTGGATTTGGGGCCCTCCATTTTGGAGGACGTCCTGCAAGTGATGGAGAAACACCAAGGAGAGAGGGCGGGGGGGTCGATACCGGATCCGGGCAGGCAGGAAATCCTGACGTGAAGATGACTCGAGGTAAAGACGCTGAGAAATGGATTCTTCTTTTTTTTTTTTTTTTTTTTTTTTTTTTTTTTTATTCCGGCGGCTCTTAAATTACAGCTCAAACTCCCGAGTTTTGCCTCCGCGCGCCTTCCCGAATCGGGGCGCTGACGGCCACGTGTTGTTTCCTCTCGCAGAGCTCATCGTGCAAACGAGGCGGGAGCGCTGATCCTCGGCGCCGCTCTTCGGATAATTCCCTCAGCGGGAGGAGAAGGAAAAAAAAAAAACAAAAACCAAAAAAATCCGCAGCCCGAGACGAACCAGGCAGCGCTCGCTGCTGGATTTTATCGCCGCTTGCCTGGATCAACTTTGCCGTTAGCGCCGGACGGAACCGTGGGACCGGTAAAAAACAAGACGCCGCGCCGTTGTCACCGCGCGTCGTGCTGGCCGGGGGGGCGCAGCGGCGGCTGAATTCCCAAATGTTTCCGTCGGGAGGATTTTGTGGGGGGTTTTTTTTTGGTTATTTTTTGGGTGGGGGCTTGAAGAGGGGCTGGGGTTTGCGCTCAGTCGGCGCGAAGGCGTGGCGCTCGCTGTCGGCCAGCCACCCGAATCGTCGAGGTGATGTCAAGCGTCGGCCTCGAGTTAATTTTTTTTTTTTTTCCCAAGTTCTCACAAATCGGTAAATCTAGCGGTTACGTGGCGAAAGGCTCCACCGGGCTTTAAGCGTCGCGAAAAGCTTTCTGCCGCGACGCCAAAAAAACAAACCCCTGGGCTGTATTTTGGCAACTCGGTCCCCAGCTGGAATTTGGGGGACTGGAATTTTGTCGTAAATAAGATGCAAGGAAAGAAAAAAAAAAAAAGCGAACAAAAAATGTGAAGCGAAGGGCGAGCGACCCCCGGCCAGATTCCTGCGTGGCGGGGTGAGGTTCGTTCTCCCCAGCGCCGCCGCCTCCCGTCAATCGCAGATTGTTTGGACGGCCGGAGGAGCGAGGGGGTGAAACGCTTCGGCACGCAGAGAGGAATGCGAAACCCTTCAGTTTTTTTTTTAAAAAAATAATAAATTTCAAAAAAATAATTCACTAGAAATGCCAATTCTGCTGACGCCGGGGTGAAGGACCTCAGCGCCCGGCTGCGACGGCTCTCGCTCTTTCCCGAGCTCCGCGCCGAGGACGAGAGCCCTGTAACGGCGTCAAAGCAAGCGGGACCTCGTTTCCTAGACACCGTCGTTAATTAACTGCGCCGTTTTTAACCGTTTCTGGTGGTTTTACCCCAGAATGAGACTGGGCGTTGTGTCCCCCCCCCCCCGGTAAGGAGGCACCTCTTGAAGAGCACTGATTTTATTTTTGCTGCTTTCCCGGAGCCCGCCCGGGGATTTGTGTACGTCACCGACTGCCGTTCGTGCAGGTATCGTTAAATAACGAGCCGTTAGATTAACGAGCTTGCAGCCAGTCACCACACAAGGGTGTCCCCGCTCACTCTTGCCCATCTGCGCTGTCGAAACCGCTCTGGTTTTGGTGAAAACACCAAAAATTTGGGGTTAAACCAGTTCTTCAAGCCTTCAGCCTGCAAAATAATTAAGAACCTGAGGTTAATTGAGCTCAATCCAGGCAGCCGCTGGGTTTCATTTCGATTTTATGCTGCCACGGTTCAATCCTTACCTGCTCTACACGGCGCTTCCTCCCATCGACACCCATCCACGCGGCAACGGCTTCTTTTTATTTATTTCAGGCTTTTTCTTACCAGAAACCACCCTAGCGACGCGATGGGGGCTTTCAGAGCGTCGCTGGTAATTAATTTACCCCGGTGACGACGTATTCCGATGGGAGATGCGGCTCGGTTTCCCAACCGCTAACGCCGCGGCTGCTGTTTGGTCAAATAATTTGAAGGGGGAAAAAAAAAAAAAACCACAAAAGACGACAAAAAAGCCTGGAATTGGGTCACTTTGGGTGGTTTTCAGAGTTTTCAGAGCACTTTGTTTGGTTTTTATGCGGGGTGGGGTGGGTGGCGACAACGCGGCGGCGCTTGTTTTCCTGGATTTCACCTTAATTAGTGAATTAAATTGAGCCAGGACGAAGGTGTGTGAGTTTACCCCCCACCTCAGCCCAATTACCATCGGTGATTACGAAGCAATCGCCGCCGGATCTGGGCAACGCCCGCGTTTCGAAATCACGCCGCCGAGGTAACGGTCAAAACCCCTTTTCTCCCCATTTTTGCTCCTTCCACCTGTTGCACGCCAGGGGAGGATGGATTTGGGGCTGTTAACGGCTTTAATTTGGCACGTCTTGATGAGCTTCTGGTACCTGAATGGCGGTGCCTTCCCGAAACAACAGCTCAACTCCGATACCTGGAAGAGAAACGGGAGCTGGTGTTACAAGGGAGGGAAAGGATGCTTGAATTTGCTGGATTTTGGTGTTTTTTCTACTGAAAAAGGGGCACCACGCCTCCCTTACCCACCTCTCAGGCTGTATTTGACAGAAACCCCCTGAAATGATCCCAAATCTCGGTTTATTTTCATTTTTCTGGGCATAATTTCATCTCCTTAGCTGCAAAAAAAAAACCCCACCCCACTTCTTTAATTAATTTTTAGCCATTAGCAATAAAATCTGCCCCGGCGTTGCGCAGGATGGGGGCTTTCCTCCCTCCCTCCGGTCCCTAATTAATCACCCCTCAAATTGCTCGTTTATGCAAACAGCTGTTGCTAAACCCTGGGGTTTTTGTGTTTTTTTTTTAAAATACTTTGTTCTGAGAAGCGTGAGTCACTCGCGCAGGAACGCTGTGACTCAGCCGGCGTGTGCCGAACGACCTCTTTCCCCCTCGCTTTTTTGGGGCGATTTAAGGCAGAATAACTCAACGAAGGGTTGGAATAATTCCACAAGCTGTCGCTCCGCTGTCGGGCAGCCCTACCTACCCCGCAACTTCGTTATCCCCGGATTTCCGGGCGGCGGATTAACGACGCAATAAATTCGGCCAACGCCTACGCCAACGTTTGGTGTCCGACCCCCCGCCGCAACGCCTGGAGCCGGTGTGTCGCAACTGTTCATCGCCGTGACGGAGAGCGCTGATTTTTCTTGACGGGGTCGGAAAATAGAGCGGCTGCACGCACACGAATGACAGCCCGCGTGGGATTAAGAGGAGGAGGAAGGGCGGAGAGGAAGGTTTAAAGCATGTATGACCTTGGACGTTATAGGAAAAAAAAAAACAATTTCCCAGCAAACTACGTGAAAAGTGGAATTAAGGAAAAACAGAGAGGAATGCAGCTGGAAGCTGTGGCTGGACACACATGCGGGTATGCGGGCACCTTGTGTCTGCCTCTTCGTGCTGCGGGATGAATTTTGAGCTCTCTGATTAATTTCAGTTTGATAAAAAGGGGAAAGGGCTCAAAAATTCCATTCTTTTGCAAGAATTTATAGAGAATTTAGAGGCTGGGGAGGGTTGGTTTTGGGGCACGGCTGTTGTGCCAGCACCGGGCGCTGAAACCAAAACCAAAAGGAGGGAATTTCTCCGGATGGTTCAGATCCCTTTCCATCCCTCCTCCCTCCGTTCTCACCCCTTCACCCAGGTCTTTACTCTTCCATCTTTACTGCCCGCCTCCATTTTGCCCCTCGCTCTCCCTCCCCACCACCCTGCATGCTCCCTCCCCTTCCCCATTTTTCTCCCCCATTTTCATCCTGCACCCTCACCCCACCCTATTCCTTCTGATTTTCCCCTTTTCCCTTCATTTTTCTCCCCCATTTTAATCCTGAGCCCTCACCCTGCCCCTTTCACTCTGATTTTCCCCTTTTCCCTTCATTTTTCTCCCCCATTTTCATCCTGCACCCTCACCCCGCCCCTTTCACTCTGATTTTCCCCCTTTCCCTTCATTTTTCTCCCCCATTTTCATCCTGCACCCTCACCTCACCCCACTTCCTCTGATTTTCCCCTTTTTCCTTTTATTTTTTTCTCCTCTATTCTCATCCTGCAGCCTCACCTCGCCCCTTTCCCTCCGATTTTCCCCTTTTCCCTTCCCTTTTCTCCCCATCTCGCTTTCTTTTTCATCCTCCGCCATTTTCCCGCCCTTTCCTTCGCGCCTCTCCCCTCAGCTTTTCCCGCCTTCCCCCCCTGCGCATGCGCGCAGGCAGCGCCGCCGGGCGGGAGAAAGGGGAAGGATTGCGCGAGCACAGCGCGGCGGCGCCGGCCGAGCACTTCGCGCATGCGCCGAGGCGCAACCGCTCAGACCCACCCCACCCCGCCGCCGAGCGCGCAGCCCCCTCAGAGCGCAGGCGCAGAGCGGCCGCGCTCCCGCTTGCCTCCCCGCCGCGCATGCGTTCCCGCCTTTTCTCTCTCCGCCCGCCGCGCAGGCGCGCTGGGCGGAGCAGGGCCCCGGCGGCGGAGGGAAGATGGCGGCCGTGGTACAGAATGTGGTGAAGCTGTGAGTGTCTGTCCCCTCTGCCGGGGGGGGCTGGGGAACGGCGCGGCCCGCCGCGGGAAGCTGCGCTTTTCCCCCCTAAAAAACACCGCGTGGCGAGCGGGACCAAGCGGCCGGGGGGGGGGGGGGGGGGAGCGCGCATTGTTTGAGGGGAACTTTCCGGGGGGGGGGCGGAGAAGCCCTCTGCACGGTTCCTTGGGGGGGCAGCCCCCCCGTATGGCGCTGTAAGGGGGCTTAGAGAGCCCTGGGGGTGGGCTCCCCTGAGAGGAGGGGCCTGCAGAGCCCAAAGGGTGGGGGTCTGCTGTGTACGACCCTGTGAGAGGGTCCTATAGAGGCTAAAGGGGGGGGGGGTCATCCCTATACATCCCTGTGAGGGGGTCTTATGGATCCCAGGGGGTGTGCTTACCCCCCCATGAGGCTCTTGGAAGGGGGCTGGCAGGGTGGGAGTTATATGTGTGGGAATATATATTAATTAAGTGAGGAATTATATCTATATGGGAACATATATAAGGAAATTAAGACCCCTGTATGACCCTGGGAGGGGTTCTGCAGAGCCTGGGGGTGTTCCCCCCAGCGAGGGGAGGCTTTATAGCGCCCTGAGTGTGGATGCTCCGCTATAGGGCTCCGTGTGGGCGGCCCTACGAGTGAGGCACCCCCCTGTACGGCCCCATATGGATTCCTCGGAATATTCCCACCCTCCTGCACGGATCCCCTGTATGGGGATCCTGCCCGGATGGGATGTGGGGACTGGGAGATGTTTGCTGACTTTTTTTTCTTTTGCGTCTCCCAGTGGATTTTTCGGCATTCCCAAGGGCCTTTGGTTTGCCTTTCCAAGGGTTCTTTTGGCCTTTCCAAGGGCCTTTTTGGCCTTTCCAAGGGTTCTTTTGGCTTTTCCAAGGGTTCTTTTGGCCTTTCCAAGGGAGTTTTGGCATTTCCAAGGATTTTTTTTTTGCGTTTCCAGCCATGTTTTTGGTATTTCCAAGGTTGTTTTGACATTTCCAGCAGGGATTTTGGCCTTTCCGGCAGGTTTCTTCTGCATTTCCAGATTTTCTTCTGCATTTCCAGCATCTTTTCTGCGTTTCCAGCAGTTTTTTGGCGTCTCCCTTTAGCTGTCGGCGCCTCAGCCATGGCACCGTTGCGTCCCTGCTGCAGTTTCCACCGAAACTTTCCTTCTTGGTGGGGTGCTGGTGTGAAATGCAGTGCAATTTGCCCCTGCCCCGTGTCTTCCCCGTTAAGATGAGGGTTCGTTACGAGGCGTTGGAGTCTCCTCTGATGAGCCGGGATTCGTTAAGAGAGGTGGCGGCCCTGGGTGCAGCCGCCTCGCAGCCTTTCTGCCCTTCGGATGCGTTAGAGCGGCTCCTGGAGAAACCGTGACCGGCTGAGGGCCCGCGCGGGCGTTGCGCTGCGGTTCGGGACCCGTTTCCGGGCTCGTTTCCGAGAGAAGTGCAAACCGTGAGTCGCCAAACGCCTTTTTTTGCGCTCTTTTTGCCTTCAATCGACGCTTCGCAACAGCCCGCCTTCGCCAGACGCCGGCGGGTCGGTGGCTTTTCGGTGGAGTCGAGCTCGTGAGGCGGCAGTCTCGCCTCGCCCGCCTGCGTCGCACAAAGGCGTTTTATTTTGTTTGAGAAGCCACCGTCGGGTCCCAGGGCCGGAGTTTTTCTGGTCGCAGCTTGCTGGCGAGGATGATGGAGACAAGCGCGGCACGATTTGGTTTTCTTCCTTTTTAAAGCCGTTTTCCTGTCTCCGGGTACCGTCAGCGAAGACTTTGGTCTGCCAGATCCCTCCTGCTTTAATTTCCTCCGAACGACGGCAGCGGTTGGGGCAGGACGATCTCCTCCCGTGACTTTTTAGGTCGAAATCGCTCTGCCTCCCGCGCGGGCCCACCTTCCCCACCTCGGCGCGGAGCCTGCCGCGCCTTTCCTCACCGGTTTTGGGGATGGAAGGGACTCGCATCATTTTTTTTCCCGGCTGTTTCCATGCCGCCGTCTCTCACAGACGGTGCTAAAGCGCCTAAAACCTCCCGGTGATTTCCGCAGCGACCCGCTGGCGCGGCGTTCCTTGCCGGAAGCCGTTCTTGAGCGCGCTTACGACTCGCTTAGCAGCCGCGGAAGGCTCTGAGCCGCGCCGAGTCGGCGGGGAGCAGTAATCGGGTTCGTTAGAGCCATTTAAAACGCCCAGCTCCTTCCCGACGGCTTCGTTAGCTCTTTGCTGCTGCGCTCAGGTTTTCGGCCGCGCTCCTCCTTGGCGGAGCTTTCTCCGGGTGATTTTGTGGTGGCGGGCGTCCGTGCCTCGAGGCGCCCCTCGTTTTGGGGATGAAGACGTCGTAAGGGGAGATCACAGCGTCGTACGCCGGAGCCGGAGCCGAGATCTCCGCTCTTGACCCGTCCCGCAGCCCCTGGGCGCTTTAAAACCCGTTTCGCGAAGCTTCGCCGGGTGTTGAAGCCGAATCGCGGCGCGTTTCTCGCCCGGCCCAGGAGCCCCCCGTTAATTTGCAGTTAAAACAGCCACGGATTCTCGTTTTGGGGGGCTGATTGCCTCTTTTCGCCCCCCCAACCTCCGAAATCAAGCCGGGGGGGGAGAAATAACCAAACTTTTTGGGTTTCTTTTGCCGTAACCACCACGTTTCCCTCCTCCGTGCAATCCTCCTGTTGGCAGGGCTTCGCCCGGGCGTTCCAAGGAGATTCCAGGGCTCCGCGTTGCTTTTTCGGGGCGCAGATTGAGCTATTGAGGAGCGACGCGGTGATCCGGGAGGAAATCCAAAGCTCCGGGAGGGATTTACCTCCCCAAACTTGAGGAGCGTGCTGTCGCCCACGCCCGAGCCCGGGATTTGGGCTCCCTCTGCAGCCAGCCTGGGGAAAGAGGCGTTTGGAGTCCTCGTCCACCAAAATCGTCGTCTTTTCAGTTTTTCTCTCTGCCTGTTGTTTTTTTCCGGCCGTCTCCCCGCCACGTCCGAGGAATCAAAACCCCGCAGCTAAGCCGCTTCTGCCCCGTCTCCCTTTTCCTCCGCCGGGCGAGGTGTTTCGGGCCGGCGAGCGAGGCGTCTTTCGGCTCGTTATTCGCTCGCCTCAACGAGCCGGCTCGGGAGCGCGGGTGCCGACGGGGCTCTCCGATATTACAGCGCGGTGGGAACGCCTCGCCGTACGAATTTCTGGAATGACGGTGACGAGATCGCGGCCCCGCCGGGCTCTGGCGGAAGGAGGGCCGCGGCGCGACGCGGTCGTGCTCGTAGAAGAGAGGACGGGGCGCGATTTCCTCCCCGAGATGTGCCCGCGGCCGCTCGAATCCCTTCGAAATGCGTAAATCCCGGCGCTGATTTCTCGCGAAAGTCTTTGGGAGCGTGAAAAGCGCCGCCGGGAGTCCCTTAGGACGGGGAGGATCTTTTACCGACGCGGCGGCGAGCAAAGCCGCGATCGCCTGCTGCGGCCGTCTCCGGCGCGAGGCGACGTCTCCGTCCTCCGCGCAAACCGCGCCGAGTCGCGCCTTCGCCTCGCAGAGGGGGGTGTTTCGGGCCGCGCTCCGTCCCGGCGGGGTTCGGGAGGGAACGCGGCCTTTCCCTTTCCCGAGGGGCGCGTGCCGCGGCCGGGATCGAGAGGCGGGGGGCGAGCGCTGAGCGTCTCCTCGCCCCGCAGCCTCGGCGAGCAGTACTACCGCGACGCCATGGAGCAGTGCCACAACTACAACGCCCGGCTGTGCGCCGAGAGGAGCGTGCGCCTGCCCTTCCTCGACTCCCAGACCGGCGTGGCCCAGAGCAACTGCTACATCTGGATGGAGAAACGGCACCGCGGGCCGGGTACGGCGGGAGAGCGCCGGGGCGCGGCGAGGGGCGGCCGACTGGCCTCGCCTCCCGTAATTTTGCCTTTTTTTTTAATTATTATTTTTATTTTTTAATTAAAGGTTTAGCGGCCGGGCAGCTTTACTCCTACCCCGCGCGCCGCTGGCGGAAGAAACGCCGTGCTCATCCTCCGGAGGACCCCAGGCTTTCCTTCCCCTCCATCAAACCAGGTAAATCCTCCCCGCCGCCGCTTGCTGGGCGAGGTTTTTTGGTGACGCTGTGCCCAAATAGCGCCGGACGGCGGGGAATGCCGGTGAGGGGCGGGAAACCCTTCGCCTGAGCGCGCCGCGGCGGGGAAGCGTGCGAGCGGGGCTGGCCGAGGCGACGTCTCGGTGATGCCGACGTTCCACGCTGATTTTTCTCTCCCCTTTCCCCCTCCCGGCTCCCGGCAGACGCCGATCAGACCCTGAAGAAGGAAGGGCTGATCTCTCAGGACGGCAGCAGCCTGGAAGCCCTGCTGAGGACCGACCCCCTGGAGAAACGCGCCCTCCCGGACCCCCGCATGGACGACGACAGCCTGGGCGAGTTCCCCGTCGCCAACAGCCGCGCGCGGAAGGTGCGGCGCGGCCGGGGTCCGCCCTCGGCGTGAGGAAGGGTGCAACACCGCCTCTCCGCAACGCCCCTCTGAATTCCACCCTCTTCCCCTTCCCCTCCGCGTTCTCTGCCGTGTTGGAGCCGCGGCGGAAGGGTTCGGGATGGATTTGGGGGAGACGGGGGGCAGGGACGGTGCTGCCGGAGAGCGCTGTGGCTCCCTGGTAGAGAGGCGGAGGTTCGCTGCTTCACCAGCCGGGTGGGAGCTCCCCGCGTCCCGGGAAGGGAGCTTCTGGCCCCCCGAATTCAGGGGAAGGGAGCTTCTGGCCCCCCGAAATCAGGGCAAGGGAGCTTCTGGCCCCCCAAAGTCAGGGGAGGGGAGCTTCTAGCCCCCAAATTCAGGGGAGGGGAGCTTCTGGCCCCCAAATTCAGGGGAAGGGAGCTTCTGGCCCCCAAATTCAGGGGAAGGGAGCTTCTGGCCCCCCGAATTCAGGGGAGGGGAGCTTCTGGCCCCCCAAATTCAGGGGAAGGGGGCTCCTGGGCTGTTACAAACCACAGTCAATCCCCCCTTTCCTCCCTCAGCCGGATAATTTGGGTCCAGAGCCCCTTTTCACCCCGATTTGGCCCAACGCAGAGGCTTTCTTTAAAAATACTTCAGCTCTGCCGAGCTCTGGAGTGGGATAAACCTTCCCCGCTCCCCGTCCCTCGCCGTGTTTTGCCGTTAACGGACGCCGGGATCGTAGGAGCTCCCCTTTTCCGCTCAGACCTTCACCCCGCCCCGACTGCTGACGCAGCTCCTTTTTTGCCTTTTTTTTTTTTTTTTTTTTACATTTTTTCCCCCGTCCGTGGGGTGGAAAGCCGCGGCTTAGCGGCCCGCAGCCCGGCTCGGCGCGGATTAGTCCGGCTCAGGCTGGAGGCCGCGTCCTGTGCCTTTTTCCTGTCTCGGTCCTCGCAGACAAGCTGCTTTCCCTTACCCCGCTTCGTTAGCCGGGCTCTAACGAGAGGCGATACCCCGCAGACTTCAGCCTCGCCTCCTGAGGTAGATCCCCCCCGAAATAACCGCGGGGGGAGCGCAAGGCGTGCGATATTGCCCTGTCATTTTGCCAAAAAAAAACATATTTTCCCCTTTTTGAGCTTTTCTCCGGTGCTTTTCAGCATGGAATTTTTTTTTGCAGGCTTTGCCTCTTTTTTGCCCTTTCCTTGCTTTTTCTTCAGGCATCTTCACGCCGTCCCGAGCCCTTCGGTGAGTTTTTTGGGATAAAATGCACCGAATCCTCTCTCTGTCCCCAAAAATACCGTGTTCTGTCTCCTCCTCCAGGTTTGGAAAAGATTCGGCTGCTGATGGGCGACCCGCGGCCGTGCTGATGCCTCTCCCTCCCGTTTTCCCCCTTTTCCCTTCGCTCCGTGCTGAGGATTTGTCCCTAACACCCCCTCTCCTCTTTCCCAGCGGATTCTGGAGCCGGATGACTTCCTGGACGATTTGGATGACGAGGACTACGAGGAAGACACGCCGAAGCGGCGAGGGAAGGGGAAGGCCAAGGTGAGGGCAGTCCGCTTGCGTCCCGCCGTTGTTTCCGGGGCGATTCCCGGCGAATCCGAGGCACTGCCGGTGCCGGGCTCGGCCGCGCCTGGGAAAACTGGGATGCGTGCGGCCTGGGGGGGCAGGATGAGCGGAAAACGCACCAGAGGGCTGGGATAACTCGCGTCCGTTAGCCGCTAACGAACCTCAGTCACCGAAAACGGGCGCGGTGAGAGGGTGGCGGAGAGACCTCCTGCGGATCTGCCCCTTCCCAAAGCGGGAAGGACCCGCGCCGGGCATCCCGAGGGATTCGGGTCACATCCCCGGACGCCTCCGCGTCCGACCGCCGTTCCGGGCTGCACCCACTGCGTGGCAGTGTTGGCTCGCGCTTTTCTGCGCCGCCGGATCCCCGCCGCTGTCCGGGAGCCGCAGCGTTCCCTAAACCTCAGCTTTTTCCCCCCGTTTTTCCCCAGGGCAAAGGCGTCAGCGGGGCTCGCAAGAAGCTGGACGCGGCGATTCTGGAGGACCGCGACAAACCCTACGCTTGCGACAGTGAGTACGGAAAGCTTTCCTCGCCGCGCGGGGCCCGCGAGCGGAGCCGGGCTGCCTTGCTTTGGGATCCGTCGGGCTGGCCCGCTGCGGTTTTGGGTTTTAAACCTCAAAAACGGACGTTTCCGCGTCTGGGGGAGGGAGGTTTGAACCCCTCGGATTCGCGGCCTTCGTCCCGCGAAGGTGGCGGAAGCTTTTCCCACCGGAAACGCCGGTCGAAGGGCGGCGCGGCCACCCGGCGCGTGGAAACGCGGAGAAACCCCTCCCTCCCCGCCAAGGCCGGACGCAGCCCCCCCCCCCTCCATTTTCCCAGCGGCGTTCCCGTTGGATCCGCTTCCCTCGGGCCGCTTCCGAAGCCGCAGCCTCCCCGCCCCGCCCCGCGCGCTCTCGTGCCTCGTTAGAGCCGCTTCGTTAAAGCCGCTTCGTGGGTTTGTAGGCGGGAAGGCCAGCGCCGCGCGCGGTTCTGCTCTGGCCGAGAGCCTCCACGGCTCCGGGGGCGGGGGCTTCGTTTCCCAGGCCCGCTCCTCCGCGAGCCCGGGGTGCTTCCTCCTCCCCTCCCTCCTCCTCCTCCTCCTCCAGCTGGGGAAGGGGAGTTAAAACCCAAAAAAAAAACCCCCAAAAAACGGCAATTGTGCAGGGAAACGGAGCGAAACCGGGGCGAGCGAGGCTCAGAAACCACTTTTCTCTCTTCTTCCTCCTGTCCTGCGCGAGCTGACGCTGCCTTCTTCCCAAAAATCCCCCCCTCCACTCCCCAAGTCCTTGTGTTTTCCTCCCCTTTTTTTTTTTTTTTTTTTTTTTTTTTCCTCCTCGCTGGGAAACGTGCGTCTGTCGCTTGGCCCGCGTGCGCTGGTGTGCAAGCGAGCGCGCGCTGGTGCGCGAGCGAGCGTGCGCTGGGGTGCGTGCCTGTGTTTTCTCACGACTCTCTTTCTGTGTTTCAGATAGTTACAAACAAAAGCATACCTTGAAACCTCCCGATCGAGGTAGTCCACTCTCTCTCTGCTTTTTTTTTTTTTTGATTTTTATTTCCTTCCTGCCTTTCTTCTCCTCTAATTCAGGTCGTTTGATTGTGTTTTTTTTTCCACCCAACCTCGCTTGGAGCCTGCGGGGAAAACGGGCCGGGGCGGGGTGGGGAAGGGGGGAACGCGGGAGGAGGAGGGGGAGGGAGAAGCCAAAGGCCGCCGAGCGAACGTCAGAGCCGGCAGCGGGACTCGGCGCCTCCTCTCCGGGGCTCGCTTGACCCTTTTCCAGCGGGGAAGAGCGGTCGTGCGTGCCGGCGGAGCGGCCTCCCGGGTGGGAAAACAAAGATCAATCCCCCCCGCTTCCGCCCCCCCGCCGCGGCGACGGGGAGAAAACGCCCTGCTTTCCACCAAACCCCGCGCCCGGGACGCGCCGCCGCCGCCGCCTTTTTGAGAGCCGCCGGAGCGCGTCGCCGCTTCTCTCGCCCAAAAAAAAAAAAACCACAAAAAACCCACGGTTTTGGTTAAAAATGGCCCCCGGAACGGGTCGGCTGCGGGCGCGGGTTGGATTTTGGCAGCCGAGCCGCAGAACCGAGGTCGTCTTCGCCACGGCTCCTCGTCCTCGCGCGGGGCGGGGCGGGACAAACCCGGCTGGTGTTTGGATTCCGGCCCGCCCGGGGTTTTTTTTTGGGGGGGAAAAGGTCAATTTGAAACCCCGCGGCGGGCGGGGGGGGGGAGGAACAGAACACGCCGCCTGCCAGCTCCGCGTGGTTGCTCACGGGGCCGACCCCGGCGTGCCCCGGGTTGGCTCCGGAAAGCCGGAATTTCATGTAATCGTCTTGTAATTGCTGGGTTTTTCGGGCTGCTTTCCGCCCCCCCTCCGCCGCGCTCGCGCCGCTTTGCCGAGCCGCTCCGCTCCTGCCGGCGCCGAGCGTTTTCGCCGGGGCGGGGAGCATCCCGGGGGGAATCGCCACGGCTTTTATCCCGAAAAACCGGTGCTGGCTGTGCCGGGCTCTCACAGAGGGTTCAAACGCGAGCGGACCGAGCCGGGCTGCTTTTCCCCGTATTTTTTGGGGCGAGTCGCTGGTGTGAGAGGGGACTCAGCCCTGGTGGGGTTTCCCCAGGCTCCGAGCGAGCCTGGAAGCGGATCCCAAAAAATCCGGGATGTTACGGAAAAGCTCCAGGCACGGGAAATCTCCCCCCAAACGACTTTTTTCCCTGATTCGCCTGGGTGCGGCGGAAAGATGTAGGGAAAACCCGCTGCTGAATGCGTCCACCGGGCCCCGCGAATCCTGCTCCGGGTTTTTTTTTGGGAGATTTCACCCCAATCCGTATCCTGGTGTCCCTTCCTCCGCCGTGCCGGCGGCAGGAGGGTGCGAGGCCAGTGCCGGCTTCCCACTCCTCCCGCCCGCTCCCGTCTGGGGCTGGAAGAGGATTTTGGGGTGTCGGAGCCTCACGCCTAAAAATCTGCCCCAAAAAAACCCGGAAAACCGGGAACGGTGAGCTGGGAGAGCCCGTTCCCCAGCACAGAAAGCGTTTTCCCGTCAGAGATCTCCGTGGGCTGCCGGCCCGAGGCGGAAAGCTCCCGACGCCGCAGGGAAGGGGGTGGAAAACAGGAAAATCCATGGATTTTGGGGCGGCGGGGGATTTCCCGCCCCGCTCGGGCCGGTTTGGTGGAGCCGAGGAGCCCGTTTCCCTCCTCACCGCCCCAAAACCGGGAATTTCCCCCTTGCGCGCGTTGAAGCCGGCCCCCGTTTTTACCCCGAGGGTTTTTGGGTGGGGAATTGCCCCCCTCCGCCGCTTTCCGGCCGAGTTTTGCCGCTTGGATTGCTCCCCGCCTGATCTCGCTGCTTGATGAGGGCTGTAGAGCCGCGCTTAACGAGCCGCCGTCGTTATCCGGACGCGGCGGGTGTTGGATTGCCCGGCCTCCCTCGGTGGGACGCGCAGAGGAGGCCGCGGTGCCGCTCCGAGCCCCGTGCGGAGCCCCGATCCCGGTCGTTGGGCCGGTTTTAGGTGGATTTTAAGAAATTCCCAGCGATTTTGGGGCAGGAGGGGCGCGGCCGTCGGCGCTCAGAGCCCGGAGGCGGCGCCGGGGGATGCCGGCTGATTTCGGGGTGCGGGGGGTCTCGCTCCCCGCCGGGGCGAGCCTCACGCTTTTCCCGTTTCTCTCCGTAGTCTGCGGAAAACGCTACAAGAACCGGCCGGGATTGAGCTACCACTACGCTCACTCCCACCTGGCCGAGGAGGAGGGCGACGACAAGGACGACTCGCAGCCCCCCACGCCCGTCTCGCAGCGATCGGAGGAGCAGAAATGTAAGAGAAATGCAAAATCCCCCTCGGGGAAAAAGGCGCCGGAGCCGGGAAATGGCCTGCGAAACGCAAAACCCCCCTCGGGGAAAAAAGGTGCTGGAGCCGGGAAATTGCCCGCGAAACGCAAAATCCCCTTTGGGGGAAAAAGGCACTGGAGCCGGGAAATGGCCCACGAAACGCAAAACCCCCCTCAGGGAAAAAGGCGCCGGAGCCAGGAAATCACCTGCAAAATCCCCCTCGGGGAAAAAGGCGCCGGAGCCGGGCACCCGTGAAACGCAAACCCCCCCTCGGGGAAAAAGGCGCTGGAGCCGGGAAATGGCCCGCGAAACGCAAAACCCCCCTCAGGGAAAAAGGCGCCGGAGCCGGGCACCCGCGAAACACAAAATCCCACTCAGGGAAAAAGGCGCCGGAGCTGGGAAATCTCCTGCAAAACGCAAAACCCCCCTCGTGGTGTCGCCCCGGCGATCGCGTGGGGATCGCCGGGAAAGCCGCTCCGAGCGGCGGGGTTCGCGTCGTGGAGCCGTTTTTTTCCCCTTTGCGGCGCGGTTGATCCGTCTCCGCGTTTCCAGCCAAGAAGGGACCGGACGGGTTGGCGCTGCCCAACAACTACTGCGACTTCTGCCTGGGAGACTCCAAAA
This sequence comes from Otis tarda, assembly GCA_026413225.1. Classification (NCBI taxonomy): domain Eukaryota; kingdom Metazoa; phylum Chordata; class Aves; order Otidiformes; family Otididae; genus Otis; species Otis tarda. The sequence goes on from CM048589.1 coordinate 510,436, forward strand.
TCAACAAGAAGACGGGGCAGCCCGAGGAGCTGGTCTCGTGCTCCGACTGCGGGCGATCAGGTAACGGGAGAATCCCCGCGCCGCGCGGAAACCCCGCCCGGCTCCTCGCCCGCGGAGGAGCGGGGAGGGTTCGGGTGGGAGCCGGGGAGGAACCCGGATTTTCCTGCGTTTTCTCCCGGCCCGCGCCGCGCAGGGCACCCCTCCTGCCTGCAGTTCACCCCGGTGATGATGGCGGCCGTCAAGACGTACCGCTGGCAGTGCATCGAGTGCAAGTGCTGCAACATCTGCGGCACCTCCGAGAACGACGTGAGTACCCCTCCAAAAACCCACCGCAGTGCCCCCCAAAACCGACCGGAGTGCCCCAAAACCCACTGGAATATCCCCAAAAACCCACCGGAGTGCCCCAAAACCGACCGGAGTGCCCCAAAACCGACCGGAGTGCCCCAAAAACCAGCTGGAATACCCCCCAAACTGATGGGAGTACCCCCAAAACCTACTGGAATACCCCAAAAAACGAGAGTACCCCTCCAAAAACCCACCGCAGTGTCCCCAAAAACCGACCAGAGTGCCCCAAAACCCACTGGAATATCCCCAAAAACCTCCAGGATAGCCCCAAAACCAGCTGGAATATCCCCCAAACTTACGGGAGTACCCTTAAAAACCACCGGAGTACCCTGAAAAATGAAAGTACCCCCTAAAACCGCCGGAATACCCCCCAAAACCGACCGGAGTACCCCAAAATCCACTGGAATATCCCTAAAAACCGCCGGAATACCCCCAAAAAATTAGAGTACCCCCCAAACCAACCAGAATACCCCCAAAATGGACGAGAGTACCCCCCAAACTGACCAGAATACCCCCAAAATGATCAGAATTTGTCCAAAACCAGCTGGAATACCCCCCAAAATGATGGGAGTACCCCCAAAACCTACTGGAATACCCTAAAAAATGAGAGTACCCCCCAAAACCGACCGGAGTGCCCCCAAAATTGATGAGAGGACGCCCCGAGGCGGCGTCCCGCCCGGCTCTCCGGAGCAGGGACGGAATGAAAAGCCCGGCGGGGTTTGCGAGCGGCCCCTCGTTTTGGCGTCCGTGGGGCGCGGCCAGGGATTTGGGGGGCAACCTGTGGGTCTGACCGTCCGCGGGGCGCCGGAGAGGCTTTTGGGGGAAAATCTGCGGATTTTAATAATCCGCGGAACGCGGCGGAGTCTTTTTTGGGGGGGAAAAGGTGGTGGGGTTGGTAGTCTGGAGGGCGTCCCGTGTCTTTCCGGTCGCTGCGGCAGAGCCGGGAGGACGAGGGGAGGAGCCCTCGTCCGCGCGGCGTTTTTTCGTTTTTAACCCAAATCCGCGTCAAATCCCCCCAATTTCCCCGTTTCTTCCCCCCCCCCGCCCGGGCGCAGGACCAGCTGCTGTTCTGCGACGACTGCGACCGCGGGTACCACATGTACTGCCTCACCCCGCCCATGTCGGAGCCCCCCGAAGGTGAGCGCCGCCCCCCGTCCCACGTCCCGCCGCGGGAACGGGCCAGACCCCCCCCCGAAACGCGCCGCGGAGGGGGAACGGGCGGTCGGGGGTCCGCCCACGCGGGCCAAGATCCCGGCGTCCGTCCTCCCGGCTGCTCCCCGCCTGCGCCGCTGCGGAGGCGAGGAAGGCTTCTGCCGCCCCAAAAACCCGTCAGCGACGCCCCCTCGCGCCCCCAAAACGCCACCTCGCGCCCCGAAAACCCCTCACGGTGCCCTCTCGCGCCCCAAAAACCCGTCACAGTGCCCCCTTGTGCCCCGAAACGCCCCCTCGCGCCCCAAAAACCCCTCACGGTGCCCCCTCGCGCCCCAAAAACCCCTCACGGTGACCCCTCGCGCCCCAAAACGCCCCCTTGCGCCCCAAATACCCGTCATGGTGACCCCTCGCGCCCCAGAACGCCCCCTCGCGCCCCAAAAACCCATCACTGACGCCCCCTCGTGCCCCAAAACGCCCCCTCGCGCCCCAAAAACCCATCACGGTGACCCCTCGCACCCCAAAACGCCCCCTCGCGCCCCAAAAACCCATCACGGTGACCCCTCGCACCCCAAAACGCCCCTCGCGCCCCAAAAACCCATCACGGTGACCCCTCGCGCCCCAAAACGCCCCTCGCGCCCCAAAAACCTGTCACCGATGCCCTCTCGCGCCCCAAAACGCCCCCTCGCGCCCCAAAACCCGTCACAGTGCCCCCTCGTGCCCCAAGCACCCCCTCGCGCCCCAAAAACCTGTCACCGACGCCCTCTCGCGCCCCAAAACGCCCCCTCGCGTCCCAAAAACTCGTCACGGTGCCCCCTTGCGCCCCAAAAATCCCTCACGGTGCCCCCTCGCGCCCCAGAACGCCCCCTCGCGCCCCAAAAATCCCTCACGGTGCCCCCTCGCGCCCCAGAACGCCCCCTCGCGCCCCAAAGCGCCCCCTCGCGCCCCAAAACGGCTCCGTCTCGGCCGGTAAAACCGAGAGGAATCCCTCCTCTTCCTCCCGCCCTGTCGCGTGCCGACTTACGGCGGCGATGCAAAAAAAAAAAACCAAAAAAAACCCCCAAAACCAACCCAAAACCAGCCCCCCAAATTGGGCTGGCGGCTGGTTAATTAGCCCAGCGGTTAATTATCAGCCCCTCTCCCGGCTGCCTTCGCTCGAAGGTTAACGAGGAAGAGGAAGGCTTGCGGGTTCACCGCCCGTCCCTCCTCCCCGTGACCCCTAACGAGGCCGTGACCCCTAACGAGGCCGTGACCCCTAACGAGGCCGTGACCCCTAACGAGGCCGCGACCCCTAACGAAGCCGCGACCCCTAACGAAGCCGCGAGCGCTAACGAGGCCGCCCGCTGTCTCGGCAGGGAGCTGGAGCTGCCACCTGTGCCTGGCGCTGCTGAAGGAGAAGGCCTCCATCTACCAGAACCAGCGCAGCTCCTGAGCCCCCCCGCGCCCCCGGGACCCCCCCGCGCCCCCCGGGACCCCCCCGCACCCCCCGCGCCCCGTTTTCGGGATCCGCTTCCCTTCGTCTCCCCGTTTCCGTCGGGTTTTGGCCCCCCAGGGGGGTTGGGTGGGGCCGGGGGGGGGGGGGTTCGCTTTCCCCCTCCCCGCGGGGCGCGGCCCCCCCCAGAGCCCCCCGCGCGGATTTCGGGGCGCACCCCCCAGCCCCGCCGCGGGGGGGTCGAGGAGCCCCCCCGCTCACTTTCTCCCCACGTTTTTTGGGAATTCCGGAGCCGCGCGCCGGGCGGGGCCGCGTCGGGGGGATTTGGGTTCGTTTCTGGGTTTTCAGGGGAGATTTTTTTTTCTAATTTTATTTTTTTTTCCCTTTTTTTCCTCGTTTCCTCGTGCCCCGCGGTGGTCCCCCTCGAGGGTCCCCTCCCCCAACAAGGCCTTACACCCCCCGGCCCCCCCACAGCGCAAAACGGGGCAAAACCCCGCCATTTTGGGATTTTCCCCCGCCGGCGCCAAACGGGGCAAAACCCCGCCATTTTGGGATTTTCCCCCGCCGGCGCCAAACGGGGCAAAACCCCGCCATTTTGGGATTTTCCCCGCCGGTGCCAAACGGGGCAAAACCCCGCCATTTTGGGATTTTCCCTCGTTGGCACAAAACGGGGCAAAACCCCGCGATTTTGGGATTTTCCCTCATTGGCACAAAACGGGGCAAAACCCTGCGATTTTGGGATTTTCCCCCACAGCATGAAACAGGGCAAAACCCCGCCATTTTGGGATTTCCCCCGCCGGCGCCAAACGGGGCAAAACCCCGCCATTTTGGGATTTTCCCCCCCCACCCCCCTCCGGCCAGCACAAAATGGGGCAAAACCCTGCGATTTTGGGATTTTCCCCTGCCGTCTCCCTCCGGCCGGCTCCAAACGGGGCAAAACCCCGCGATTTTGGGGTTTCCCCTTGCTCCCACACCCCCGTCCCCCCCACCCCGTCCCGGTCGCACAGGGTTCATTTTGGGGGTGGGGGGTGATTTTGGGGGGGGGGGAAGCCGCTTTCACCCCAAAACCGCCGGGGTGGGGGGGGGAGGCTCCCCCCGCCCCCTGACTGAATGTGCCTGTTTTTTCTAAAAATCGACTTAAAAAAACCTACCTCCGACCCCCCCCCCCGCCCCCGCCGCCCCCCGAATTTCACCTCCAGGACCCCCGGGGAGAGGAGCCGAGCGGGGCGGCGGCGGCGCACGGAAAAACGGCCCCAAACCGGAAAAAAACGCCCCGAAAGTGGCTGAAATCGGCCCAAAAATGACCGAAATCGCCCCCAAATTAACCAAAATTAACCAAAACCGCCCCAAATTGACCAAAATCCCTTAAAAAAAAAAAAAAACCACCGGCACCGGGCGGCGAACGCGGCGGGATCTCTCCTCTCCCCGCCCCCGAGCGCGGTTCGGGCGGAAACGCCGGGATTTTGGTTCGGAACGGGCGGCTTTCCCGCGTTTTCGCGCCCCCGGCGGCCCAAACCGGCTGGGTTTCGCCCCAAAATCCGCCTCCCCCCCCCCCGGCGATGGCTTCGCGGTGGCGGCACCGAAACGGCCGCTTTTGGTAATAAAACCGGCGAAAAGCGTGAGAAACGGGGCGGCGGGGATTCTCCGGGGGCTCGTACTGGGGTTGTGCTGCCCTGGGTTTTGGGGTAAATAACCCCAGTTTTGGGTGCCTGGAAGTGGCTTCTCCGAGGGCTCGTACTGGGGTTGTGCCGCCCTCGTTTTGGGGTAAATAACCCCAGTTTTGGGTGCCTGGAAGTGGCTTCTCCGAGGGCTCGTACTGGGGTTGTGCGGCCCTCGTTTTGGGGTAAATAACCCCAGTTTTGGGTGCCTGGAAGTGGCTTCTCCGAGGGCTCGTACTGGGGTTGTGCCGCCCTCGTTTTGGGGTAAATAACCCCAGTTTTGGGTGCCTGGAAGTGGCTTCTCCGAGGGCTCGTACTGGGGTTGTGCCGCCCTCGTTTTGGGGTAAATAACCCCAGTTTTGGGTGCCTGGAAGTGGCTTCTCCGAGGGCTCGTACTGGGGTTGTGCCGCCCTCGTTTTGGGGTAAATAACCCCAGTTTTGGGTGCCTGGAAGTGGCTTCTCTGAGGGCTCGTACTGGGGTTGTGCTGCCCTGGGTTTTGGGGTAAATAACCTCAGTTTTGGGTGCCTGGAAGTGGCTTCTCCAAGGGCTCGTACTGGGGTTGTGCTGCCCTGGGTTTTGGGGTAAATAACCCCAGTTTGGGTGGCTGGAAGTGGCTTCTCCGAGGGCTCGTACTGGGGTTGTGCGGCCCTCGTTTTGGGGTAAATAACCCCAGTTTTGGGTGCTGGGCTGGGGCTTCTCTGAGGGCTCGTACTGGGGTTGTGCTGCCCTGGGTTTTGGGGTAAATAACCCCAGTTTGGGTGCTGGGCTGGGGCTTCTCCGAGGGCTCGTACTGGGGTTGTGCTGCCCTGGGTTTTGGGGTAAATAACCCCAGTTTTGGGTGCCTGGAAGTGGCTTCTCCAAGGGCTCGTACTGGGGTTGTGCTGCCCTGGGTTTTGGGGTAAATAACCCCAGTTTGGGTGCTGGGCTGGGGCTTCTCCAAGGGCTCGTACTGGGGTTGTGCTGCCCTGGGTTTTGGGGTAAATAACCCCAGTTTGGGTGCTGGGCTGGGGCTTCTCCAAGGGCTCGTACTGGGGTTGTGCTGCCCTGGGTTTTGGGGTAAATAACCCCAGTTTGGGTGGCTGGAAGTGGCTTCTCTGAGGGCTGCTACTGGGGTTGCGGTGCCCTGGTTTTGGGGTAAAATCTGCCCCGTTAGGGGTTTTTCCCGCCCGCTGGCCCTGCCTTGCCGTGAGAATTAATCGCTTTGCAGATTTATTTTGCAGCCAAATCACCCGAATTGGGGCAAAGGCTGGAGCTTGAGAGCCAGGGCCCGGGCGTTCAGGTAGTAATTAATCCCCCTGCACCCTCCCGAGGGTGGGGGTCCCCTGCGGGGGCTTTGGGGACCCCCGGGGGGGTTGGGGGACCCCCGACGCCTGGCTCCCCGGGAGGGCAGCAGTTGGTGTCGCACGCCGAGGCTGCGATGAGGTTTTATTGGGATTAAATAAATAGCGCCTGGGTGGGGGTGTCGGCCGTGGGGCGGGAGGGACGTGTCGCCCCGGGGGTCCCGTCCCCGCAGCCCAGCGGGACCCAGCCGTCCCCGGTGCCCGGCCTCCTCCCCCTCAGACGCCCTCCTTGGTCTTGGTGGTGCTCAGGGGGACCGTGAGCTCCTCGTCCTTCAGGTGGCCCGCTCTGCGGCCGCGCCGGGGAGGAGAAACCCCAAAACCTTGGTCCCTTCCCGTCCCGAAACCTCTGACCCTTCCCGTCCCGAAACCTTGGTCCCTTCCCGTCCCGAAACCTTGGTCCCTTCCCGTCCCGAAACCTTGGTCCCTTCCCGTCCCGAAACGTTGGTCCCTTCCCGTCCCGAAACCTCGGTCCCTTCCTGTCCTGAAACCTCTGATCCTTCCCGTCCCGAAACCTCTGACCCTTCCCATCCCGAAGCCTTGGTCCCTTCCCGTCCCGAAGCCTTGGTCCCTTCCCGCCCCGAAGCCTTGGTCCCTTCCCGCCCCAAAACCTTGGTCCCTTCCCCGTCCCGAAACCTCTGACCCTTCCCAATCCCCAACCTCCGACCCTTCCCGCTCCCCAAATCCTCATCCCTTCTTTAACTTCCAACCCTTCCTGCTCCCCAACCTCCGACCCTTCCTGATCCCCAAATCCTCATCCCTTCCTCACCTTCCGACTCTTCCCAATCCCCAACCTCCGACCCTTCCCGCTCCCCAAATCCTCATCCCTTCCCCAACCTCCGACCCTTCCCGCTCCCCAAATCCTCATCCCTTCCCAACCTCCGACCCTTCCCGCTCCCCAAATCCTCATCCCTTCCCAACCTCCGACCCTTCCCGCTCCCCAAATCCTCATCCCTTCCCAACCTCCGACCCTTCCCGCTCCCCAAATCCTCATCCCTTCCCAACCTCCGACCCTTCCCACTCCCAAATCCTCATCCCTTCCCAACCTCCGACCCTTCCCGCTCCCAAATCCTCATCCCTTCCCAACCTCCAACCCTTCCCGCTCCCAAATCCTCATCCCTTCCCAACCTCCGACCCTTCCCGCTCCCAAATCCTCATCCCTTCCCAACCTCCAACCCTTCCCGCTCCCAAATCCTCATCCCTTCCCAACATCCGACCCTTCCCGCTCCCAAATCCTCATCCCTTCCCAACCTCCAACCCTTCCCGCTCCCAAATCCTCATCCCTTCCCCAACCTCCGACCCTTCCCACTCCCCAAATCCTCATCCCTTCCCCAACATCCGACCCTTCCTGATCCCCAAATCCTCATCCCTTCCCAACCTCCGACCCTTCCCGCTCCCCAACCTCCGACCCTTCCCGCTCCCAAATCCTCATCCCTTCCCCAACCTCCGACCCTTCCCGCTCCCCAAATCCTCATCCCTTCCCAACCTCCGACCCTTCCTGCTCCCAAATCCTCATCCCTTCCCAACCTCCGACCCTTCCTGCTCCCAAATCCTCATCCCTTCCCAACCTCCGACCCTTCCCGCTCCGCAAATCCTCATCCCTTCCCAACCTCCGACCCTTCCCACTCCCCAAATCCTCATCCCTTCCCCAACCTCCAACCCTTCCCGCTCCCAAATCCTCATCCCTTCCCAACCTCCGACCCTTCCCGCTCCCCAACCTCCGACCCTTCCCGCTCCCAAATCCTCATCCCTTCCCAACCTCCGACCCTTCCCGCTCCCAAATCCTCATCCCTTCCCCAACCTCCGACCCTTCCCGCTCCCAAATCTCCTGGGCTCCGCCAGGAGCGCGACCTCCCCCTGACAGGGGCGTTCCCCCCCCGTGTGTCCCCCGCGAGGGATGTGGGGAGGAGAGCGGGGCCGAGGGGGGGGCCGGGAGCCCCTCACCGCCTCTCCACGTCCGCGACAGTCTCGGGCAGGGGCGCGTGGCGCGTCTCCGGCAGGAAGCAGGTGGCGATGGCCGAGATGATGGGCGCGGCCCCGTAGATGACGAGGGGCAGCGCCGGGGTGACGTCGGCTGCCATGCGCACCAGCGGGGCCACCATGCCCCCGACGCGGGCCATGGTCCCCCCCAGGCCCATCCCCGTCTGCCTGTGGCAGGAAGATGGAGAAGGTGGAGGGAAGGGTGGAGAAGGAGGGAAGGGTGGAGAGGTGGAGGGAAGGATGGAGAAGGTGGAGGGAAGGATGGAGAGGTGGAGGGAAGGATGGAGAAGGTGGAGGGAAGGATGGAGAGGTGGAGGGAAGGGTGGAGAAGGTGGAGGGAAGGGTGGAGAAGGTGGAGGGAAGGGTGGAGAAGGTGGAGGGAAGGATGGAGAGGTGGAGGGAAGGCTGGAGAAGGTGGAGGGAAGGCTGGAGAAGGTGGAGGGAAGGCTGGAGAAGGTGGAGGGAAGGATGGAGAAGGTGGAGGGAAGGCTGGAGAAGGTGGAGGGAAGGATGGAGAAGGTGGAGGGAAGGGTGGAGAAGGTGGAGGGAAGGCTGGAGAAGGTGGAGGGAAGGGTGGAGAAGGTGGAGGGAAGGATGGAGAAGGTGGAGGGAAGGGTGGAGAAGGAGGGAAGGATGGAGAAGGTGGAGGGAAGGATGGAGAAGGTGGAGGGAAGGGTGGAGAAGGTGGAGGGAAGGCTGGAGAAGGTGGAGGGAAGGGTGGAGAAGGTGGAGGGAAGGATGGAGAAGGTGGAGGGAAGGGTGGAGAAGGAGAGGGAAGGATGGAGAAGGTGGAGGGAAGGGTGGAGAAGGAGGGAAGGATGGAGAAGGTGGAGGGAAGGGTGGAGAAGGTGGAGGGAAGGGTGGAGAAGGTGGAGGGAAGGATGGAGAAGGTGGAGGGAAGGGTGGAGAAGGAGGGAAGGATGGAGAAGGTGGAGGGAAGGGTGGAGAAGGTGGAGGGAAGGATGGAGAAGGTGGAGGGAAGGGTGGAGAAGGTGGAGGGAAGGGTGGAGAAGGAGGGAAGGATGGAGAAGGTGGAGGGAAGGGTGGAGAAGGTGGAGGGAAGGATGGAGAAGGTGGAGGGAAGGATGGAGAATGTGGATGGAAGGATGGAGAAGGTGGAGGGAAGGCTGGAGAAGGTGGAGGGAAGGGTGGAGAAGGAGGGAAGGGTGGAGAGGTGGAGGGAAGGATGGAGAGGTGGAGGGAAGGGTGGAGAAGGTGGAGGGAAGGATGGAGAAGGTGGAGGGCAGGGTGGAGAAGGTGGACGAGTGGATGGAGAGGTGGAGGGAAGGCTGGAGAAGGTGGAGGGCGCCCCCCACCCACCTGATGACGGTGGGGAAGAGCTCCCCGGAGAAGATGTAGGCGCAGTTGAAGGAGGCGGCCAGCGAGCCCTTGCCCACCACGGCCAAGGCCATGCGCAGCACCTGCAGCTCTGGGACGGGACGGGACGGGGGTCTGGCGCCCGCGCCCCCTCGGCCACCCACCGAAGGTCCTCCTGCCCTCCCTCCCACCCCGCCCTCCCTCCATCCTTCATCTCTAGCGGCGTCCCCCCAGCGTCCTCCAGCGCCCGCCCGCCCTCGTCCCATCGTCCTCCAGCCTCCAGCCCTCCCTCTGCCTCTGGCCCTCCGACTTCTCCGTCTACCCTTCTGCCTCTTCTTCCTCCACCGCGTTGTCCTCCACCCCTCCACCTTCCGTTGTCCTCCACCCCGTTGTCCTCCACCGCGTTGTCCTCCACCCCTCCATCCTTCCACCCCTCCACCCCCGTTGTCCTCCACCGCGTTGTCCTCCATTGAATTGTCCTTCCATCCCTCCACCGCATTGTCCTTCCTTCCTGTCGTCCTCTACCCCGTTATCCTCCATCCTTTCCGTTGTCCTCCACCCTTCCACCCCGTTGTCCTCCACCCTGTTGTCCATCCTTCCGTCTCTCCACCCCGTTGTCCCTCCTTCCCTTCCTCCCGCACCTCGTTGTCCTCCATCCTTCCATCCCTCCTTCCCTTCGTCCTCCACCTCGTTGTCCTCCATCCCTCCACCCCCTTGTCCTCCACCCCTCCATGTCTCCACCCCCCCATCCCTCCACCCCGTCGCCCCCCATCTCCATCCGTCCCAGCGCCCACCCGTCGGCACGATGATGTTGGCGAGGATGCAAATGCCGGCGAGCGCCAAGGAGCCGCCCTGGGCCACCCGCCGGCCCACGCAGCTGATGACCAGCACTGAGGCCAGCTTGGCCGGGATGTCCACGGCCCCGAAGACCAGCTGGCTCAGGTAGATGTCCACCCCGAAGCCCTGCAGATCCATGGCCAGCCCGTAGTAGGCAAAGCTGGTGGAGAACCTGCACCCAAAACCCAACGGTTCAACACGAAACCCACCAGGCGTGGCCAAGCGGGAGCCGAGAAGGTGGGGTTTGGCCTCCGAGAAGGTGGGGATTGACCCTCAGAAGATGATTTATGGCCCTCAAAAGGTGGGGTTTGGCCCTCAAAAGGTCTTTTTTTGACCCCCAAATGTGGGGTTTGGCCTCCGAGAAGGTGGGGTTTGACCCTCAAAAGGTCTTTTTTGACCCCCAGAAGGTGGAGTTTGGCCCCCCAAAAAGGTGACTTGGCTTCCAAAGTGTGGATTTTGACCCCCAAAAGGTGTTTGACCCCAAAAGGTGGGGTTTGGCCTCCAAGAAGGTGGGGTTTGGCCCTCAAAAGATGATTTATGGCCCTCAAAAGGTGGGGTTTGGCCCTCAAAAGGTCTTTTTTGACCCCCAAATGTGGGGTTTGGCCTCGAGAAGGTGGGGTTTGACCTCAAAAAAAGTGAGTTTTAGCTTCCAAGGTGTGGATTTGGGCTTCAAAAAGGCAGGTTGGGGCCTTCAGAAGATGGTTTGTGGCCCAAAAAGGTGGGGTTTGGCCTCCAAAAAGGAGAGGTTTGACCCTCAGAAGATTATTTATGGCCCAAAAAGGTGGGGTTTGGCCTCCAAAAGGTTGGTTTTGGCCTCCAAAACGGTGGAGTTTGACCCTCAGAAGATGATTTATGGCCCTCAAAAGGTGGGTTTTGGCCCTCAAAAGGTCAATTTTGACCCCCAGAAGGTGGAGTTTGGCCCCCAAAAAGGTGGCTTGGCTTCCAAAGTGTGGATTTTGACCTCCAAAAGGTGTTTGACCCCCAAAAGGTGGGGTTTGGCCTCCGAGAAGGTGAGGTTTGACCCTCAGAAGATTATTTATGGCCCTCAAAAGGTGGGGTTTGGCCCTCAAAAGGTCATTTTTGACCCTCAAAAAGTGGGGTTTGGCCCTCAAAAGGTCTTTTTTGACCCCCAGAAGGTGGAGTTTGGCCCCCAAAAAGGTGACTTGGCTTCCAAACTGTGATTTTGACCCCCAAAAGGCGTTTGACCCCCAAAAGGTGAGGTTCGGCTGCCGAAACGGTGAGTTTGGGCCCTCCTAAGATGGTTCGTGGCCCAAAAAGGTGCTTTTTGACCCTCAAAAGCTGGGGTTTGACCCTCAAAAGGCGGTACTCGGCCCCAAAAAGTGGGGTTTTGACCCCCAAAAGGTGGGGTTTGACCCCCTAAAGGTGGGATTTGACCCCCGAAGGCGGGTTCTGGCCCCCGAGGCCCCACTTGCCAGACGAAGGAGACGCCGCAGGAGACCGTCCTCATCCCGGGGGTGCGCACCAGCGCGGCCAGGGACCCCCCCGGCGGCGGCGGCTCCCGGTGCACCAGCGCCCGCAGCGCCTGCGGGAACGGGGGGATCCTGGGGATTGGGGGGGTCCGGGGGGTGGGGGGGTGCAGGGGGCCTGGGGGTGCGGGGGAGCCAGGGGATTGGGGAATCTGGGTGGGATTAGGGGGGTCTGGGGGGTGCAGGGGGGTACAGGGGGCCTGGGGGGGAGCCAGGGGATTGGGGAATCTGGGTGGGATTAGGGGGGACCTGGGGGGTGGGGGGGTACAGGGGGCCTGGGTGTGGGGGGGAGCCAGGGGATTGGGGAATCTGGGTGGGATTAGGGGGGTCTGGGGGGTTGGGGGGTACAGGGGGGCTGGGGGTGGGGGGAGCCAGGGGATTGGGGAATCTGGGTGGGATTAGGGGGACCTGGGGGGGTTGGGGGGTACAGGGGGCTGGGGGTGGGGGGAGCCAGGGGATTGGGGAATCTGGGTGGGATTAAGGGGGGGTCTGGGGGGTGCAGGGGGGTACAGGGGGGCTGGGGGTGGGGGGAGCCAGGGGATTGGGGAATCTGGGTGGGATTAAGGGGGGTCTGGGGGGGTTGGTGGGGTACAGGGGGGCTGGGGGTGGGGGAGCCAGGGGATTGGGGAATCTGGGTGGGATTAAGGGGGGGTCTGGGGGGGTTGGTGGGGTACAGGGGGGCTGGGGGTGGGGGGAGCCAGGGGATTGGGGAATCTGGGTGGGATTAGGGGGGACCTGGGGGGGTTGGGGGGTACAGGGGGGCTGGGGGTGGGGGGAGCCAGGGGATTGGGGAATCTGGGTGGGATTAGGGGGGACCTGGGGGGGTGGGGGGGTACAGGGGGCCTGGGGGGGGAGCCAGGGGATTAGGAGGGGATTGGAGAATCTGGGTGGGATTAGGGGGGACCTGGAGGCGGTTGGGGGGGGATTAGGGGGTTCTAGATGGGATCCAGGGGGTCTGGAGGGAGATTGGGGAGGATTTAGGGGGGTACAGGGGGTCTCGGGGGGGATTGGGGGGGTCTGGAAGGGATTATGGCGATCAGTGGGGATTAGGGGGATCCGGGGGGGATTGAGGAGATCTGGGGGGATTAGGGGGTCTCAGGGGGTCTCCAGGGGATCAGGAGGGGATTGGGGGGATCTGGAGGGGATTGGGGGGGTCTCAGGGGGTCTCTGGGGGATCAGGGGGGATTGGGGGGTCTCAGGGGGTCTGGAGGGGATTGGGGGGTCTCAGGGGCTCTCCAGGGGATCTGGAGGGGATTGGGGGGCTCTGCGGAGGATTGGGGGGTCTCAGGGGGTCTGGAGGGGGTTGGGGGGCTCTGGGGGGATTGGGGGTGTCTCAGGGGGTCTCCAGGGGATCTGGAGGGGGTTGGGGGGCTCTGGGGGGGATTGGGGGGTCTCAGGGGGTCTCCAGGGGGTCTGGAGGGGATTGGGGGGCTCTGGGGGGGTCCAGGCCGAGTAGAGAGGACATGGCGGCACGGAAGGGAGAGCAGGGGGGGGCTCTGGAAGGATTTGGGGTGATCTGGGGGTTGGGGGGGGGGGCTTGGGGGGATACGGGGGGGGGGCTGCAGGAGACCCCCGGGACCCCCCCCCGCCGTCACCTCCTCGCTGAGCTTGGCCCCCTCCTCCTCCCTGCCGTTGAGGCGGGCGACCTTGCGCAGCCCCCTGAGCGCCAGGTCGGGCCTCCCCGAAATCACCTGCCAGCGCGCCGACTCCACAAACAGCCTGCGCCAGGAGGAGGAGGAGGAGGAGGAGGAGGAGGAGGTACGGGGGGGCCACCCCCCCATGTGGGACCCAAATCCCCCCCCATGTGGGACCCAACACCCCCCAGGGAGCCCAGAGACCCCCAACCCCCCAAACCTGACCCCTGCCCTCCCCCTACCAGGGGTAGAGGAAGAAGAGCGGGACGGGATGGGGAGGAAGAGGAGGCACGGGGGGCCTGCTCCCACCCGTGTGGGACCCACCCCCATGTGGGACCCAAATCCCCCCCATGTGGGACCCAAATCCCCCCAGGGAGCCCGGAGACCCCCAACCCCCCCAAACCTGACCCCTGCCCTCCCCCTACCAGGGGTAGAGGAAGAAGAGCGGGACGGGATGGGGAGGAAGAGGAGGCACGGGGGGGCCTGCTCCCACCCATGTGGGACCCAAATCCCCCCCAGGGAGCCCGGAGACCCCCAACCCCCCCCAAACCCCACCCCTGCCCTCCCCCTACCAGGAGTAGAGGAAGAAGAGGAAGAGGAGCGGGATGGGATGGGGAGGAAGAGGAGGCACGGGGGGCCTGCTCCCATCCATGTGAGACCCACCCCCATGTGGGACCCAAATCCCCCCCCATGTGGGACCCAAATCCCCCCAGGGAGCCCAGAGACCCCCAACCCCCCCAAACCTGACCCCTGCCCTCCCCTACCAGGAGTAGAGCAAGAAGAGGAAGAAGAGCGGGACGGGATGGGGAGGAAGAGGAGGCACGGGGGGGCCACTCCCACCCATGTGGGACCCAAATCCCCCCCCCCCAGGGAGCCCAGAGACCCCCAACCCCCCAAACCCGACCCCTGCCCTCCCCCTACCAGGAGTAGAGGAAGAAGAGGAAGAGGAGCGGGATGGGATGGGGAGGAAGAGGAGGCACGGGGGGCCTGCTCCCACCCATGTGGGACCCAAATCCCCCCCCAGGGAGCCCGGAGACCCCCAACCCCCCCCAAACCCGACCCCTGCCCTCCCCCTACCAGGAGTAGAGGAAGAAGAGGAAGAAGGGCAGCGAGACGGCGAGCTGCAGCCAGCGCCAGTGCGGGAGGCCGAAGGCCGCGCCGGCCAGCACGAACTGGCCCAGGGTGTAGCAGTAGCCGTTGATGGTGCCCACCACGGCCCGCGCCTCCGTCGGGATCCACTCCATGCCTGCGGGCGCCGGCGCGCGCTCGCTCCCGCGCCGCTGGGACCCGCCCGTGGGTGCTGGGGTCCCTCCCGTGGGTCTGGGGTCCCTCCCGTTGGTCCGTGGTGGTGGACTTGGGGTCCTGGGTCCCTCCCCTGGGTGCTGGGGTGGGGCCTGGGTCCCTCCCGTGGGTCTGGGGTCCCTCCCGTGGGTGCTGGGTCCCTCCCGTGGGGCCTGGGGTCCCTCCCGTGGGTCTGGGGTCCCTCCCGTGGGTGCTGGGTCCCTCCCATGGGTCCGTGGTGGTGGACTTGGGGTCCTGGGTCCCTCCGCTGGGTGCTGGGGTGGGGCCTGGGTCCCTCCCGTGGGTCTGGGGTCCCTCCCGTGGGTCCGGGGTGGTGGACTTGGGGTCCTGGGTCCCTCCCCTGGGTGCTGGGGTGGGGCCCGGGTCCCTCCCGTGGGGCCTGGGTCCCTCCCGTGGGTCTGGGATGGGGCCTGGGTCCCTCCCGTGGGGCCTGGGTCCCTCCCGTGGGGCCTGGGGTCCCTCCCATGGACCTGGGTCCCTCCCATGGGTCTGGGGTCCCTCCCGTGGGTGCTGGGTCCCTCCCGTGGGTCTGGGGTCCCTCCCATGGGTCCGGGGTGGTGGACTTGGGGTCCTGGGTCCCTCCCCTGGGTGCTGGGGTGGGGCCTGGGTCCCTCCCGTGGGCCTGGGTCCCTCCCATGGGTCTGGGGTCCCTCCCGTGGGTCCGGGGTGGTGGGATTGGGGTCCTGGGTCCCTCCCCTGGGTGCTGGGGTGGGGCCTGGGTCCCTCCCGTGGGTCTGGGGTCCCTCCCGTGGGTCTGGGTCCCTCCCGTGGGTCTGGGGTCCCTCCCATGGGTCCGTGGTGGTGGGATTGGGGTGCTGGGTCCCTCTTGTTGGTCCGTGGTGGTGGGGTTGGGGTCTTGGGTCCCTCCCATGGGTGGTGGGGTTGGGGTGGGGTTGGGGTAGGGTCCCCCCATGGGTACTGGCGTTGGGGTTTGGTCGGGGTGGGGTCCCCCCAGGGGTGGTGGGTTGGGGTGGGGGTCCCTCCCCTGGGTCCATGGGTGCTGGGGTCGGGGTGGGGTTGGGGTGGGGCCCCCCCATGGGTGCTGGGTCGGGGTGGGGTCGGGGTGGGGTCGGGGTGGGGTCGGGGTGGGGCCCCCCCATGGGTGCTGGGGTTGGGGTGCGGTCGGGGTGGGGTCCCCCCATGGGTGCTGGAGTTGGGGTGGGGGTCCCTCCCCTGGGTCCGTGGGTGCTGGGGTCGGGGTGGGGTCGGGGTGGGGTCGGGGTGGGGCCCCCCGTGGGTGCTGGGGTCGGGGTGGGGTCGGGGTGGGGTCGGGGTGGGGCCCCCCCGTGGGTGCTGGGGTCGGGGTGGGGTCGGGGTGGGGCCCCCCCGTGGGTGCTGGGTCGGGGTGGGGTCCCCCGCGGGGGGTCCCGCTCACAGAGGGAGGCGGCGTTGAGCGAGACGCCGGCCATGGCCAGCCCCCCCAGGAAGCGGCCCAGGCAGTAGAGCGCGAAGGTGGGGGCGCCCGCCGTCCCCGCGCCCGCCGCGCCCAGCTGCAGGTAGCACCAGCTCAGCAGCGCCCGCCGCCCGAACCTGCGGGCGCGGCACGGGGCGCTGGGGGCACTGGGAGCGGGGATACGGGGCGCTGGGGGCACTGGGAGGGGGGATATGGGGTACTGGGGGCACTGGGAGCAGGGATATGGGGCGCTGGGGGCAGTGGGAGGGGGGATATGGGGCACTGGGAGGGGGATATGGGGCGCTGGGGGCACTGGGAGCAGGGATATGGGGCACTGGGATGGGGATACGGGGCGCTGGGGGCAGTGGGAGCGGGGATATGGGGCGCTGGGGGCAGTGGGAGGGGGGATATGGGGCACTGGGAGGGGGATACGGGGCGCTGGGGGCACTGGGAGCGGGGATATGGGGCGCTGGGAGGGGGATGTGGGGCACTGGGGGCACTGGGAGCGGGGATATGGGGCACTGGGGACACTGGGAGGGGGGATATGGGGCGCTGGGGGCACTGGGAGGGGGGATATGGGGTACTGCGGGCACTGGGAGCAGGGATATGGGGCACTGGGATGGGGATATGGGGCGCTGGGGGCAGTGGGAGGGGGGATATGGGGCACTGGGGGCAGTGGGAGGGGGGTATGGGGCACTGGGAGGGGGATATGGGGCGCTGGGGGCACTGGGAGCAGGGATATGGGGCGCTGGGAGGGGGATATGGGGCGCTGGGGGCACTGGGAGGGGGGATATGGGGCACTGGGGGCAGTGGGAGGGGGATATGGGGCGCTGGGATGGGGATATGGGGCGCTGGGGGCACTGGGAGCAGGGATATGGGGCACTGGGATGGGGATATGGGGCACTGGGGGCAGTGGGAGGGGGATATGGGGCACTGGGGGCAGTGGGAGGGGGATATGGGGTGCTGGGGGCACTGGGAGCAGGGATATGGGGCACTGGGAGGGGGACATGGGGCACTGGAGGCACTGGGATGGGGATATGGGGCACTGGGGGCACTGGGAGGGGGATATGGGGCGCTGGGGGCACTGGGAGCGGGGATATGGGGCGCTGGGGGCGCTGGGGGCACTGGGAGCGGGGATATGGGGCGCTGGGGGCACTGGGAGCAGGGATATGGGGCGCTGGGAGGGGGATATGGGGCACTGGGGGCACTGGGAGGGGGGATATGGGGCACTGGGATGGGGATATGGGGCGCTGGGAGGGGGATATGGGGCACTGGGGGCACTGTGAGGGGGATATGGGGCACTGGGGGCACTGGGAGCGGGGTATGGGGCACTGGGGGCAGTGGGAGGGGGGATATGGGGCACTGGGATGGGGATATGGGGCACTGGGAGGGGGATATGGGGTGCTGGGGGCACTGGGAGGGGGATATATGGGGCACTGGGGGCACTGGGAGCAGGGATACGGGGCACTGGGGGCACTGGGTTGCTGCTATGGGGCATTGGGAGAGGGGACATGAGGCACTGGGGGCACTGGGATGGGGACTGTGGGGTGCTGGAGCCACTGGGATGGGGGGATGTGGAGCACTGGGAATTCTGGGAGGGGGATGCGGGGCACTGGGATGGGGACACACTGGGACGGGGAACGCGGGCACTGGGAATACTGGGACGAGTGGCTCTGGCTGCAGTGGGGACAAGCCGTACTGGGACAGCCCCACCCCGGCGTCACTGGGGACACTGGGACGCCAGGGTCCAGCAGGATTGGGGGGACATCCCTGCGCACCCCCCTCCCCTCTCCCGGTTCCTCCCAGTTCCTCCCAGTACGGCTCCGAACGGCGCACGCACTTGTCCGAGAGGATCCCGAAGAGCCCGGAGCCCACCAGTATCCCGCCCATGTAGACGGACTGGGCCACCTGCTTCAGCCTCTTGGACTCGCACACCAGGTCCCACTGCCACCGGGATGGGGGGGGGGGACGGCGGCGTCACCTCCCCGCGCCCCGCCCCGCCCCGCGCGCCCCCCGCCCCGCCCCTCACCTCGGTGACGATGGTGCGGGCGAAGGCGCCGGCGCCGTAGGTCCATCCGTCGCGGCAGGGCTCGGTGGCCGCGCCGTTGGCGGCCGTGCCGTTGGAGGCCGTGCCGTTGGCCGTCAAGAGGTGCCACTGGAGCTCCACGTAACGCCGGCAGCGCTGGGGCCGCCGTTGGGCGTCGGGGGGGACGGAGACGGCCAGCGGGACGTCCCCCGCGCTGCCGTTGGCCGCCGGGCGGCAGTGGTGCTCGGGGACGCCGGCCGTGAAGTTCTGCAGAAGGTTGTGGCTGGCCAGCATGAGCAGCGGCACGGCCAGCGCGGCCACGTAGGTCACCTGGAAGCGGCCCATCCCGCCCAGGCGGGCCAGCAGCTCCACGAAGGTCATGGTGGGACCCGCAGGGGGGCGGTCCTGGGGCAACTGGGGGGCGGGAGGGGGAGAAGAGCTTCAAGGGATGGCCAAGGGATGGGCGAGGGTGGGTTTGGAGGGTCCCAGGATGGAGAGGGCCAGGGGGTGGCCGAGGGGTGGCCAAGGGTTGGCCAAGGGATGGCCAAGGGTGGGTTTGGAGGGTCCCAGGATGGAGAGGGCCAGGGGGTGGCCGAGGGATGGCCGAGAGTTGGCCAAAGAGTGGCCAAGGGTTGGCTTGGGTGGTCTCTTGGGTAGATCCAAGGGAAGGGATGGCCAAGGGTTGGCCGAGGGATGGCCAAGGGTTGGCCAAGGGGTGGCCAAGGGTTGACCAAGGGTTGGCCAAGGGTTGGCCGAGGGATGGCCAAGGGTTGGCCGAGGGATGGCCAAGGGTTGGCCAAGGGGTGGCCAAGGGTTGACCAAGGGTTGGCCAAGGGTTGGCCGAGGGATGGCCAAGGGATGGCCAAGGGGTGACCAAGGGTTGGCCGAGGGGTGGCCATGGGGTGGCCGCGGGGTGGCCGCGGGCCGGGCAGAGGGAGGCAGCGGAGGTGGGGGTGGGGGACGACTCGGGGACCCTCGATCGATCGATCGATCGGTTCCTCTATTGACGGGTCGATCGATCGATCGATCAGCCTCGCTGCAGCTCTGTCAGTCAGCCGATCGATCAGCCGATCAATCAGCCGATCAACCCGTCGGTCTTTCTCTCGATCCATTGGCTGCGCTATCGATCTGTCAGCCTGTCTATTGATCTATCGATCTATTGATCTATTGATCTATCGATCAACTGATCTCTCGATTATCTGTCAATCTGGTTTTCTATCAATCAATCCATCTATCAATATCTATCAGTCTATCAAGTATCAATACATCAGCCTCTCCGTCAGTCTGACACTCTGCCCACCAATCTGCTGATCCATCCAGGTATTGATCGATCGATCGATCGATCTCATTGATCAACCTCCCTCTCAGTCCATCAATCTCAGGCGCTATCGACCTATCGATCGCTGATTATTTATTTCTGGCCGTCGGCTCTGCCCCTCGCCGCTCTCCCTCCCCCTCCCCCCTCCCCCTCCCCCTCCTTATCGATCAATTGATCAGCCGATCCCCTCCCCTCCTGTCCCGCCAATCGGCTCGCCCCGCCGATCGATCGATCGATCCCTACCGGCTCCTCGGCTCCGCTCCCTCTCTCTGCCGCCGGCTGCGCTCCGGCTGGGCGCCTCCGTGGCCCCTCCCCCCGGGCGGCCCTCCCGCCCCCGGCCACGCCCACTCTTCCTCCGGCCGCCCTGCACCCTTCTGTCGATCGATCGATCGATCGATCGATCGACGGATTCGTCCGTCGCCCGTGCCAGCTGTCACCCAGCCGGTGGGTCTGCCCCCGCCCGCCTTTGACCCCTCCCCCTATCGATCAGTTGATTCGCCTGCCGATCGATCAGTCGATCGATCGCTCTCTCGATCTCCCCCTATTGGCTGATCGATTGATCTCCCTGCCCGCCAAACCTCAGAGCTCTGCGGCTGAGTTATTGATCCTGGTGTCTTTGTGATCTGTGAAGCGTCAATCAGTCCGTGATCTCTCTTTATTGATCGATCGATTGATCTGTTTCTATTGATCAACCTGTCCTTCTGTGGCATCTCCATTGATCCATCTGTGTCGCTCTATTGCCGATAAATTGATCTATAATCTATTCATCGATCAGTCTATTGATCTGTACTTTTCTATTGATGAATCCGTTGAACCGTGATCCGCCGGTCAGCCTCGTGATCTCCTCTCTATCGATCAATCTATTGGTCCATTGATCCATTTGGTGATTTCTAATCTCTCTATTGATCACTAGATCGATCTCAGTCTCCCTATTGATCGGTCTGCTGGCCTGTGATCTTTCTATCGATCGATTTATTGACTTTAATCTCTCTATTGATTGGTCTATCGGTCTCTCTACTGATCATCCTGTTGACCTATGATCTATTGATCAACACGGCGATCTTTGGCTATCTATCGACTGGTCTCTCGATCTCTATTGATCAGCCTGTTGAGCCTTAGCCTCTATTGATCAATCTCTTGACCTTTCCATTGATCAGTCTTCCTCTCTTGATCAACCTATTGATCTTTCATCTCCAGCTGTTGACACGCGGTCTTTCTGTTGATCGCTGTATTGATCTCGATCCCTCTGCTGATCAATATATTGACCCAGCGTCTCCCTATCGATCAGTATTTCTCCCCATCGATTGCCCCGTTGAACTGGAATTGCTCTCTCGACCACCCCCGATCGATCCCTCTATCGATCCGCTCACCTGCCCGTCGCTCCGGCCGGTCGCTCTCCCGGCGCCGAACCCCGCTCCCGGAGCCGTCCGCCGGCGCCCGCCGCCCCCGTGCCCCCGGCCCCGGCCCCGCTCCTATTTAAAGCCGCCCCCGCCGCCGGTTAACGTTTGACGCCGCGGCTCCGGGTCCCGCTCCGGGTCAGCGGAGAAGCTCGTCGGGCGGAAACGCCGGCCCGGCCGTGCCGGTCGCCTAACCGGGGACGCCCGACGCCTCCGCGGGACCGTCGTCCTCTCCATCCTCTTCCTCGCCGAGGAAGCCCCCGGCCCCAGGTAGACGGGGCCCCCCGCCCCCCTCCGGTTTGGTTTCCCCGTCCCCGGTGGGCGACCGGGGGGGCGATTGGGGGGCAAAGTCTGCGGGGGCCCTGAACCGCATCCCTGGGAGCCCCTTGGACCCCGGGCGGGAGGGCAGCGGGAGCGGCCGAGCGGGGCCGGGATGGGCTGGGAGCGGGGGCGGGATGGGCTGGGGGGGTGGAGAGGAGGGGTGCGGCGCGGGCCGGGGGGCCGGGAGCCTTGGGATCCCTGGGTTCTGGGGGTCCCTGGGCACCGGGATCTCTGGGTTCTGGTGGTCCCTGGGTTCAGGGATCCCTGGGTGCTGGGGGTCCCTGGGTTCTGGGGGTCCCTGGGTTCTGGGATCCCTGGGTTCTGGGGGTCCCTGGGCACTGGGATCCCTGGGCACTGGGATCCCTGGGTTCTGGGGGTCCCTGGGCACCGGGATCTCTGGGTTCTGGGGGTCCCTGGGTTCAGGGATCCCTGGGCACTGGGATCCCTGGGCACTGGGATCCCTGGGCACTGGGATCCCTGGGTGCTGGGGGTCCCTGGGTGCTGGGGGTCCCTGGGTACCGGGATCTCTGGGTTCTGGGGGTCCCTGGGCACTGGGATCCCTGGGCACCGGGATCTCTGGGTTCTGGGGGTCCCTGGGCACTGGGATCCCTGGGCACTGGGATCCCTGGGTTCTGGGGGTCCCTGGGTGCTGGGGGTCCCTGGGTACCGGGATCCCTGGGTTCTGGGATCCCCGGGTTCTGGGGATGTCTGAGCACCTGGATCCCTGAGTTCTTGGCATCCCTGGGTCCGTGGGAACATCCGGGCACCGGGAGGCCTGGAGGCCTGGGATCCCTGGCTCCTTGGGACGCCGGGGTCCTCAGGATGCCTGGCTGTTTGGGATCCCTGGATCCTCGGGATGTCTGGGCGCCCGCACGCTTGGATCCGTGGGATCCCCGGGTTCTTGGGACATCTGGGTCCTCAGGATGTCCGGGCACCTGCGTCCTCGGGATCCCCGAGCACCCGGATGCCCGGATCCTCAGGATCCCTGGATTCTCGGGACACCTGGATCCTCGGGATCCCTGGATTCTCGGGATGCCCGGATCCTCGGGATCCCTGGATTCTCAGGACACCTCAGGATCCCTGGATTCTCGGGGCGCCCGGATCCTCGGATCCCTGGATTCTCAGGGCGCCCGGATCCTCGGATCCCTGGATTCTCGGGACGCCCGGGTCCTCCCCGCGCTCTGGCGCGTGACGCTCCCTCCCTGGCGGCGCGGGCGCGGGCGCGGGGGAGGAGGGGGCGGCGCTGGCGAGGCCGCAGCCCCCCGCCGGGTGCCGTGTTTGCCTTCGGGGCGGGACGGCCGGGCCGCGCGGGACCCCCGCGGCCGTGGGAAAACAACCCCCTCCCCCGCTGCCACCGACCGCGTTTCACATGATTTTTTTTTTTTTGCTTTTCTTCTTTTTATTCCGGCCCGGAAAAAAACCACCCCGCCACGCGGCGCTCCGAGGGGACGCCCCATCCCCCACCGCGGCGGGGGGAACGCCCGGTCACCTCCTCGGCCGCGCAAGGGGGGTGGCCGTGGTCGTTGGCGTCCCTCGGGGTCGTTGGGGACGCAGCCCCCGCCCCGAACGCCGCTCCCCGTCCATCCGCTGGGTACGTGGAGGCCTCGGCGTGGTGGGCGCGGTTTTGGGGTCCCCCCCCGGGTGGTTGGCGCTAGCAGGGCCCCGTGGCGTCGCTGGGCCGGGTGGGCTGAAGTGGGACCTGGAGCTGTTGGCTTTCGGCCTTCTGGGGCCGGGTCCTGGGGGGAGAGGGAGGGTCCGTCCCGTCCATCCCCACGTCCAACCAATCCTCCATCCCCATGTCCAACCAATCCTCCGTCCCATCCCCACGTCCAACCAATCCTCCGTCCCAACGTCCAACCAATCCTCCATCCCATCCCCACGTCCAACCAATCCTCCGTCCCAACGTCCAACCAATCCTCCGTCCCATCCCCACGTCCAACCAATCCTCCGTCCCAACGTCCAACCAATCCTCCGTCCCATCCCCACGTCCAACCAATCCTCCGTCCCAACGTCCAACCAATCCTCCGTCCCATCCCTACATTCAACCAATCCTCCGTCCCCACGTCCAGCCAATCCTGCGTCCCATCCCCACGTCCAACCAATCCTGCACCCCATCCCCACGTCCAACCAATCCTCCGTCCCATCCCCACGTCCAACCAATCCTCCATCCCAACGTCCAACCATTCCTCCAATCCCATCCATCCCCATGTCCAACCAATCCTCCATCCCCATGTCCAACCAATCCTCCAATCCCATCCATCGCCATGTCCAACCAATCCTCCATTCCCATGTCCAACCAATCCTGAGCCCCATCCCTACGTTCAACCAATCCTCCATCCCCACGTCCAACCAATCCTCCGTCCCATCCCCACGTCCAACCAATCCTCCATCCCCACGTCCAACCAATCCTCCAAACCCATCCATCCCCACGTCCAACCAATCCTCCATCCCCACGTCCAACCACTCCTCCAATCCCATCCATCCCCACGTCCAACCAATCCTTCTCTCCCAGCGTCCCTCCCTGTGTCCGCTCATGCGTTTGTCCCTCCCCTCGTCCTTCAGCCCCTCCAATCCCACCTGCTCTCCACCTCCTCCACGGTCTCGGGCAGAGCCGTGTCCCGCGTCTCCGGCAGGAAGATGGCCACCAGCCCGGACACCACGGGGGCCGCCCCGTAGATGATGAAGGGCAAGGCGGGGAAGACCTCACCCGCCATCTTCACCAAGGGGGCCGTGATGCTGCCCAGCCGGGCCATGGTGTTGGCCAACCCCATGCCCGTCTGCCTGCGGGACGCCGAGAACCTCTGAGGGACCGCCCTGCGCCGTCGCGGCCACCCCGCCGGCCTCCACCGGCCCGCGCCCCGCTCCTTACCGAATAACGGTGGGGTAGAGCTCGCCCGTGTAGAGGAAGACGCAGTTGAAGGACGCGGCCAAGCAACCCTTCCCAAAGACGGCCAGCGCTGTCCGGAGCATCCGCAGGTCTGTGGGGACGAGGACATCCGGGACTCGCTTCGATGCCGTTGGTTGGCGGTTGGTGACGGAGGGAGGCGACCCTCGGGCTGGAGATGAAGAGGACCCCGCTGCCACCACCCCCGGCCCTCACCTCGTGGCACCAAGATGTTGGCCAAGATGGCCAAGCCGGCCAAGACGAGGGCGACGCACTGGGTGAAGCGACGCCCCACGTAGGTGATGGTGAGGATGGAGACCAGCTTGGCTGGGATGTCCACGGCCCCGAAGATCAGCTGGATCACGTAGATGTTGAAGTCGAAGTTCTGCAGGTCCATGGCCAACCCGTAGTAGGCGAAGCTGGTGGAGAACCTAGGCCGAGGAGAGGTGAGAGCGGGGGACGGATGTCACGTGCGGGGCGTCGCACGCTGTCCCCTGGCCGGTGGCATCCAGCCGGGAGATTTGTGTCCCGTGCTGGGACGCGGGTGGGCCAAGAGGCCTCTGTTGACCAAGTCCTGCACCGTGACTCGGTTTCCCGTTCCAGTAACGACCCGACGAAGCCGGGCGCTTGGGGAAGGGTGGATGGTGGGATGGGTGGAGCAACGACTTGGGGGACAGACGGACGGATGGACAACCCCCTCCTCCTCCTCCTCCTCGCCTACCAAACGAAACAGAGGCAGCAGGAGATGCGGCGCACGGCGGGCGTCCGGACCAGGTCGAGCACCGTGTGGCGATTCCTCGAGGAAGCCATCTCCTTCTGCATGTAGGACCTCAAGACCTGGACGGAGAGCGGTGGGCGGGGCTCTGGGGTGGGGGCGGGGCGCTGGGGGTCCCTCTTCTCGCTGTGGGGCAGGGGTGGGAGGGGCGGAGAGAGGCGGCAGGGCGGAGCCGGGTGCGGTGGGTGGAGAGAGGGTGGGAGAAGGGGCGGAGGGCCGGGTGGGTGGGGGGACGTCTGAGGGGCGCATGGCGGGGACGGACAGGGTTGGGAAAGAGGTTGGATGGAGGACGTGGGGATGGAGAGGATGAGGATGGGGGCGGGGATCAAGAGGATGAAGGTGGAGAGGGTGGAGATGGGGATGGAGAGAATGGAGAAGAGGGAGAGGGTGGAGATGGAGATGGAGATGGTGGAGATGATGAGGATGAGGATGGAGATGATGGAGATGGAGAAGATGGAGAGGGAGAGGATGAGGGTGGAGAGGATGGAGAGGGTGGAGATGGAGATGACAGAGATGGTGGAGATGATGAGGATGAGGATGGAGATGGAGATGGAGATGGAGATGATGGAGATGGAGAGGATGAGGATCGAGGTGACGGAGATGGAGATGGAGAGGATGAGGATGGAGATGGCAGGGATGGAGAGGATGAGGGTGGAGGTGGAGGAGGTGACGGAGACCCCGGGGACCCGGCCGTTTACTTCCAGGTCCAGTTTGTCCCCCTCCTCCTGCTTCCCGTTCATCCTGGCCACTCTCTGCAGCTCCTTCAGGGCGCGGCCGGGCTTCCCCACCATCACCAGCCAGCGAGCCGACTCCGTCAGCCACCTGCGGGGGCCGGGGGTCCCGGGGTCGGCCCGCCGCCCCTCTGCTCCTCCAGCCGGCCCGCCGTGCTTCCAACCGGCCCTCCGGCCAGCCGCGTGCCGTCCGTCCGTCCGTCCATCCGTCTTCACCCCCGCTGTTCCTTCCACCCACCCATCCCACCATCCCTCCGGCCGTCCCACCATCCCTCCGGCCGTCCCACCATCCCTCCATCCATCCCTCCGTCCGTCCCACCATCCCTCCGTCCGTCCCACCATCCCTCCGTCCTTCCCTCCGTCCGTCCCACCATCCCTCCGTCCTTCCCTCCGTCCGTCCCACCATCCCTCCGGCCGTCCCACCATCCCTCCATCCATCCCTCCGTCCGTCCCACCATCCCTCCGTCCGTCCCACCATCCCTCCGTCCTTCCCTCCGTCCGTCCCACCATCCCTCCGTCCGTCCCACCATCCCTCCGTCCTTCCCACCATCTCTCTGTCCATCCCTACCTCCTCTGTCCATCTCTCCATCCATTCCTACTCCTGTCTGTCCATCCCTCCATCCATCCCTCCCTCCCTTTGTCCATCCCTCCATCCTCCATCCATCCCTCCTTCCCTTTGTCCATCCCTTCCTCCATCCATCCCTCCCTTTGTCCATCCCTCCCTCCATCCTCCATCCATCCCTCCATTCTCCATCCATCCATCCCTCCTTCTCTTTGTCCATCCCTCCCTCCATCCTTCAACCATCCATCCCTCCCTTTGTCCATCCCTCCATTCCCTCCATCTCTCCCTCCATCCTCCATCCATCCATCCCTCCTTCTCTTTGTCCATCCCTCCCTCCATCCTTCATCCATCTTTCATCCATCCATCCCTCCCTTTGTCCATCCCTTCCTCCATCCATCCCTCCATCCTCCATCCCTCCCTCCATCCATCCTCCATCCCTCCTTCCCTTGTCCATCCCTCCATCCTCCATCCCTCCATCCTCCATCCCTCCCTCCATCCTTCATCCATCCATCCCTCCCTTTGTCCATCCCTTCATCCATCCTTCATCCATCCATCCCTCCTTCCCTTTGTCCATCCCTCCATCCTCCATCCCTCCCTCCATCCTTCATCCATCCTTCATCCATCCATCCCTCCCTTTGTCCATCCCTTCATCCATCCTCCATCCATCCATCCCTCCTTCCCTTTGTCCATCCCTCCATCCTCCATCCGTGCCTCCATCGATCCCCACCCCCACCCCTCCGTCCCGTCCCGCCGCCCCCACCAGGAGTAGAGGAAGAAGAGGAAGAAGGGCAGCGAGACGGCGAGCTGCAGCCAGCGCCAGTCGGGGACGGCGTAGGCCACGCCGGCCAGCAGGAACTGCCCCGCGGTGTAGCAGTAGCCCATGAAGGTCCCCACCAGCGCCCGCGTGCGGGTGGGCATCCACTCCAACGCTGCCGAGACAACCGCGCGGAGACGTGGAGCGCGACCCGCGGCCGGCGCCCGGGGGCGGCTGCGCGGGGCCGGCGGCGGCGCGTACAGAGGGAGACGCTGTTGAGGACGATGCCGGAGAAGGCCGCGCCCGTGAGGAAGCGGAAGAGGCAGTAGACGCTGAAGGTCGGGGCGAAGGAGGAGCAGGTCCCCATGGCGCCCATCTGGAGGTAGCACCAGGTGAGCAGCGAGCGGCGGCCGAACCTGGCCGGGACGAGGAGGAGGCAGTGAGGAGGAGGAGGGAGGAGGAGGAGGAGGGAGTGAGGAGGAGGAGGGAGAAGGGGTGAGGAGGACTTGAGAAGGAGGAAGAGGAGATGAGGAGGAGGGGGTGAGGAGGAGGAAGAGGAGAGGAGGAGGAAGTGAGGAGGAGGAGGGGGTGAGGAGGAGGAAGAGGAGAGGAGGAGGAAGTGAGGAGGAGGAGGGGGTGAGGAGGAGGAAGAGGAGAGGAGGAGGAATTGAGGAGGAGGAGGGAGAGGGTGAGGAGGACTTGAGAAGGAGGAAGAGGAGATGAGGAGGAGGGGGTGAGGAGGAGGAAGAGGAGAGGAGGAGGAAGTGAGGAGGAGGAGGGAGAGGGGATGAGGAGGGATTGAGGAGGAGGAAGAGGAGATGAGGAGGAGGGGGTGAGGAGGAGGAAGAGGAGAGGAGGAGGAGGGGGGTGAGGAGGAGGAAGGAGTGAGGAGGAGGGAGAGGGGATGAGGAGGGATTGAGGAGGAGGAAGAGGAGATGAGGAGGAGGGGGTGAGGAGGAAGAAGAGGAGATGAGGAGGAGGGGGTGAGGAGGAAGAAGAGGGGGTGAGGAGGAGGGGGTGAGGAGGAAGAAGAGGGGGTGAGGAGGAGGGGGTGAGGAGGAGGAAGAGGAGAGGAGGAGGAGGGAGAGGGGATGAGTAGGACTTGAGGAGGAGGAAGAGGAGATGAGGAGGAGGGGGTGAGGAGGAAGAAGAAGGGGTGAGGAGGAGGAAGAGGAGAGGAGGAGGAGGGAGTGAGGAGGATGAGGAAGAGGGCATGAGGAAGAGGGGACGAGGAGGAGGAGGAAGAGGAGAGGAGAAGGAGGGAGTGAGGAGGAAGAGGAGGGGGTGAGGAGGTGGAAGAGTGGGTGAGGAGGAGGAAGAGGGGACGAGGATGAGGAAGAAACATTGAGGAAGAGGAGGTGAGGAGGAGGAAGAGGAGGTGAGGAGGAGGAAGAGGGATTGGGGAAGAGGGGGTGAGGAGGAAGAGGAGGAGGAAGAGGAGGTGAGGAGGAGGAAGAGGAGGTGAGGAGGAGGAAGAGGGATTGGGGAAGAGGAGGTGAGGAGGAGGAAGAGGAGGATGAAGAGGAGGTGAGGAGGAAGGAGAGGAGGTGAGGAGGAGGAAGAGGAGGATGAAGAGGGGGTGAGGAGGATGAAGAGGGGGTGAGGAGGATGAAGAGGAGGATGAAGAGGAGGTGAGGAGGATGAAGAGGGGGTGAGGAGGAAGAAGAGGAGGATGAAGAGGGGGTGAGGAGGAGGAAGAGCGGGCGGGGCCCTCGGGGGCCTGGCCGCGCCCTCACCTGTCCGACAGGCCCCCGAAGACGATGCCGCCCGCCAGGACGCCGGCCATGTAGATGGACTGGGCCAGCTGCTTCAGGCCCCGCGCGCCGCACACCAGGTCCCACTGCGGGGGCGCGGGGGGGGGACGACACGGTGGGACGGGGTCCTGGGGGACACCCCGTCCCCCCCCCCCAAAAGCGGCCGCGGTGGCCGGTAGGGTCGATCCGACGCCACGGCCAACGGATGGCCAACGGAAACGCCAAGAAGGTGCCGGCGAGCGCTTGGCCGCCCGTCCCGGGACCCCCCCGCCGGGGTTGGGGGGCTCCCTCCGGGGGTCGCCTGCCCCCTTTGGACCCCCCCGGTGATGCCACCTCCTCCCTCGTGTCCCCCCCGTTCCTTGTCCTGAGCTCTCGCGCCTCCACCCGGGCTTGAGCGGGGAAGACGCTCCAGTTGGAAGAAGTCAACGTCGTGATGCCAGCCAACCCTTCGCCGGCCCCTCCGGGCGGGAACCGCGCACGGGATTGGGCGAGACGCGCCGCCAGCCCCCAATCCCGCGCCCCCGCCGCCGCCCCCGCCGCCCCCGCCGCACCTCGGTGACGATGGTGCTGGTGAAGACGCTGCGGTCGTAGGTCCAACCGTCGCGGCAGGGTTCCGTCTCCGGCCAACTGCCGTTGGGAACGGAAGCGTTGGCCTCCAGGAGCCACCACTGCGGCGCGACGAAGCGCCGGCACCGCTCGCCGCGGGGAACCGACACCCTCAGCAGGGCCGCGAGGTCCAGGCCCGTGGCGTTGGCCTCCCAGCGGAGGCGGCAGCGGTGCTCGCCGGCGGCGGCCGTGAAGTTCTGCAGGAGGTTGTGGCTGGCCATCATGAGGACGGGCACGGCCAAGAGCAGCGCCGAGGCCACCTGGAAGCGGCCCATCCCCCCCACGTGCTCCAGGAGGTCGGCGAAAGCCATGCCGCCGCCGCCCGGCAGCGCCCCGCGGCCATGCGCTCCCGCCGCGCGCGCGCGGAGCCCCGCCGGGAGGGATTTCACCCCCAAAACGGCTCCTCCGGCTCCGGCGGCGGCCTGGGCGCGGCCCCCGCTATTTAAGCGGGCCGGCGGGCGGGCCGGGTTAACGTTTGGCCCCGGCGCGGGGCCGGGGGGGGTGGGGGGGATTTCCCGGCCGGTGGGTGAAAGTGCGGGCCGGGACAGGGGCGAAGGCGGCCAACTGGGCCACCGAGCGCCGGCGAAGGGTGGCCGGAGCCGGAGCCGCTCACGGCGGCCGCCAAAAAAAACCCCGAAACGGGGCGAAACTGGGCCGGGGAGAAAAAAAAAAAACAAACCGTTTTTTGGTAAAAATTATTCTTTTTCTTCTTTTCCAGCCTTGATTTTTGAGGGGAGGAGGCTTTCGCACAGCGGCCTACTGGGAGCCGGCGGGCAACGCGCAGGTGGGCAACCGGGACAGCGGCGAGCGGGGGGGGTCTCCTGCCCTGGGCCACCGTTTGGCCTTCGCCGGCCCCCTTGGGTTAAATTTTAGCCGTTTTTCTACTTTTTGTGGTGGAAAGGGGAGCGAAAGGTGCTGACGGAGGCGGCCCGGCCTGGGTCAGCGCGTTCCCCGCCCGGGGAGGCCGGGGGTTAATTTTTGATGGGGTCAGGCCGGCGGGGAGGGGGCGGCGGGGCCAAGGGCCACGTCGGCAGCGGGAGCAAGGGCCGGGGCGCGCCGGGGGTGGGGGGGGGGCGGGAAATCGGGGAAGGGGCACCCGGGAGGGGGCTGGGGTGGGGGTTGGGAGCTCCTCGCCCTTCCCCCCCGCTGCTCTGGGATGGGGGGGCCCTTCTGCCGGGACAGGAGGTGGTGGGGGTGTGGGGTTGCTGGGCGGCGGTGTTGGAGGTGACCTCCAACGGGATGTTCTCGGGCGCCAGCTTGGTGGGGGGGACCCTGGGGACGAGGCTGGGAGGCGGCGTGGAAGGCCACCACCAACGTGGCGGTTGGGAGCGCCATCTTGTTGGAGGTGACCTCAGGGACACGGTTCTTGGGCCTTCTCCCGTTGGAGGTGACCTTGGACGCGGTTCTTGGGCCTTCTCCCATTGGAGGTGACCTCAAGGACACGGTTCTTGGGCCTTCTCCCATTGGAGGTGACCTTGGACGCGGTTCTTGGGCCTTCTCCCATTGGAGACGACCTCGGACGCGGTTATTGGGCGTCACCATGTTGGGCGTGGCCTCAGACAACACCCCGAGACGCTGTCCCCACCACAGCTGCTTTATTCCTCTGGGGACCTCCCCGGCCCCACACGGGGAGGTCACCGGCTGTGGGGCGGGCAGCAGACCCCCCCAAAACGAGGCTGCGCGGACAGCAGATTTGTACCCGTTCCCCCCCCCAAAACGAGGCTGCGCGGACCCCATGGACGAGGGCGGTCGCTGGTGACGCTGGCAGGGCGTTGTCCCCCCACCCCCGCCACCCCGTGGTCCTTCAGGGCTCCTTCGGCGGGGCCTTGTCCTGGGGCTGGAGAGGGATCTTCTCTTTGGGGTCCTCCTTCTTCTTCTGTTTGGCCCTGGAGGGAGGAAGAGGAGGAGGAGGAGGGGCTGTGGGGCGTGGCAGGGCGGAGCGGCCACCGGCGGGGTGGGCAGCAGCCCCGCTTGCGCCGTGTCCGGCCACCCGTCCGTCTGTCCTGCGGCCGTTCTTCTGCCAGCCGGCCACTTGGCCTCCAACGCGTCCGTCTGTCCTTCCGTCCAAAATTCCTTCATCTTTCAGTCTGTCCATCATCCAACCATCTGTCCATCATCCAACCGTCATCCAACCGTCATCCAACCGTCATCCAGCCATCCAACCATCATCCAACCGTCATCCAACAATCCAACCATCGTCCAACCATCATCCAACCATCCATCTGTCCATCATCCAACCATCTGTCCATCATCCAACCATCATCCAACCATCATCCAACCATCCAACCATCATCCAACCATCGTCCAACCATCCAACCATCGTCCAACCAACTATCCATCTGTCCATCGTCCAACCATCCAACCACCGTCCAACCATCATCCCACCATCCAACCATCATCCAACCGTCATCCATCATCATCAATCCGTCCCTCCATCCATCCATCCATAGACTCACAGACTGGTTTGGGTGGGAAGGGACCTTCAAAGCCCACCCAGTCCAACCAGGGACATCTCCAACCAGATCAGGTTGCTCAGAGCCCCGGCCAACCTGGCCTGGAACGTTTCCAGGGATGGGGCATCCACCGCCTCTCTGGGCAACCTGGGCCAGTGCTCCACCACCCTCAGTGGAAAAATGTCTCCCTTCCAGCTGGGCTGGATCTGCTCTCTTTCGGTTTACAACAACCCATCACCCGTCCATCATCATCCATCCATCCGTCCATCATCCATCATCATCCATCCGTCTGTCCATCATCCATTTAGGCATCAACTACCCATCTGGCCATCATCCATCTGGCCATCATCCATCCCTCTGGCCATCATCATCCGTCTGTCCATCATCTGTCCGTCTACTGATCATCCATCCATCCATCCATCCTTCATCCACCTATCCATCATCTACCCATCTGTTCATCATCCTCCTCTGTCCATCCAGCCTCCGTCCATCCATCATCCATCCATCCATCTGGCCATCATCTGTCCTTCTACCCATCCATCCGTCCTCCATCCATCTATCGTCACCCACCCATCCAACCGTCATCCATCCAAAACCCCACCCCCTTCTCCTCCCAACCTCCCCCTCCACCCATCAGCACGCCCATCCTCTTGTTCATCCTTCCAGTCACAAAGCCTGGTCGTTCTTCTACCGCCAGATCCGTCCGTCCTTCCATTTGCCCTTCCATCCATCCATCCACCCTTCCATCCATCCGTCCTTCCATCTGCCCATCCGTCTGTCCATCCATCCTTCCATCCATCCTTCCTTCCGCCCTTCCATCCGCCCTTCCATCCATCCGCCTGTCCATCTGCCCATCCGTCTGTCCATCCACCCGTCCATCCGTCCTTCCATCCATCCACCCTTCCTTCCATCTGTCCTTCCATCCGCCCTTCCATCCATCCACCTGTCCATCCGCCCTTCCATCCATCTGCCCGTCCATCCATCCTTCCATCTGCCCGTCTGTCCATCCATCCACCCATCCGTCCACCCACCCTTCCATCCATCCACCCGCCCTTCCATCCATCTGCCCGTCCGTCCATCCATCCTTCCGTCCACCCTTCCATCCATCCACCTGTCCATCCGTCCTTCCATCTGCCCATCTGTCCATCCATCCATCCATCTGCCCGTCCGTCCTTCCATCCATCCACCCTTCCATCCACCCTTCCTTCCATCTGCCCGTCCGTCCATCCACCCGTCCATCCATCCATCCATCTGCCCTTCCATCCATCTACCCGTCCATCCGTCCTTCCATCTCCCCATCCGTCCATCCATCCTTCTGTCCACCCTTCCATCCATCCACCTGTCCATCTGCCCTTCCATCCATCCACCCGTCCATCCGTCCTTCCATCCACCCTTCCATCCATCCATCCGCTCCTTCCATCCATCCACCCTTCCATCCATCCACCCTTCCGTCCATCCATCCACCCTTCCATCCATCCACCCTTCCGTCCTTCCACCCGCCCTTCCGCCCGTCCGCCCGTCCTCCCGGCCCTCCCCGGTGCCCACCTGCTCTCCACCTCCTCGATGGTGTCCGGCAGCGGCGCGTTGAGGGTCTCCGGGAGGAAGCCGGCCGCCACGGCCGCCACCACGGGCGCCACCCCGTAGACGGCCGGCGGGAGGAAGGGGTAGTACTCGTCCATCATCTTCACCAGCGGCGCCACGATGCCGCCCACGCGGGCCATGGTGCTGCCGAAGCCCAGCCCCGTCTGCCTGGTGGGGTGGGGGGCGGGGGGTCAGCGCGGGGCAGGGCCGCCCCGGGGGGTGGGCGGGGGGGACGGGGGACGGGCGCTACCTGATGGGGGTGGGGTAGAGCTCGGTGGTGTAGAGGAAGACGCAGTTGAAGGAGGCGGAGAGGCAGCCCTTGCCGATGACGGCCAGCGCCGTGCGCACCGGCTGCAGCTCTGCGGCGGAGACAGCGGGGTGGCCTTCGCCGGGGGCAGGAGCCACCTCGGGGGGGGGAGGGGGCGGGGGGCGGGGAGGGGAGGACGTAGGGGTGGGTGGAGGGATGGAGACGTGGGTGGAGGGAGAGGTGGAGGGATGGATGGAGATGTGGAGATGTGGGTGGAGAGGTGGAGGGATGGATGGAGACGTGGATGGAGATGTGCGTGGAGATGTGGGTGGAGATGTGGGTGGAGAAGACGTGGAGGGATGGATGGAGATGTGGGTGGAGATGTGGAGATGTGGATGGAGATGTGGAGGGATGGATGGAGACGTGGATGGAGATGTGGAGATGTGGGTGGAGATGTGGAGGGATGGATGGAGACGTGGATGGAGATGTGGAGATGTGGATGGAGATGTGGAGGGATGGATGGAGACATGGGTGGAGACGTGGGTGGAGATGTGGGTGGAGATGTGGGTGAAGACGTGGAGGGATGAATGGAGACGTGGATGGAGATGTGGAGATGTGGAGATGTGGATGGAGATGTGGAGATGTGGATGGAGATGTGGAGACGTGGATGGAGATGTGGAGGGATGGATGGAGACGTGGATGGAGATGTGGAGATGTGGATGGAGATGTGGAAGGATGGATGGAAATCTGGATGGATGAAGACATGGAGGGATGGATGGAGATGTGGAGATGTGGATGGAGACGTGGGTGGAGATGTGGGTGGATGAAGACATGGATGGAGATGTGAAGGGATGGATGGAGATGTTCATGGATGGAGACGTGGATGGAGGGATGAAGACACGGAGGGATGGATGGAGATGTGGATGGGTGGAGACGTGGGTGGTGACCTGGGTGGATGAAGATGTGGACGAATGGAGATGTAGATGGAGACATGGAGGGGCTGAGACGTGGGTGGAGGGGTGGAGATGTAGGTGGATGGAGACGTGGAGGGACGGATGGAGACGTGAGCGGGTGGATGGAGATGTGGGAGGTGAGATGGTGAGTCACCATCCTCGGTG
This sequence comes from Otis tarda, assembly GCA_026413225.1. NCBI lineage: Eukaryota > Metazoa > Chordata > Aves > Otidiformes > Otididae > Otis > Otis tarda. The sequence continues at coordinate 544,835 of CM048589.1, forward strand.
ACATCCAAACACCATCTGGAGGTAATTATGGGTGACCAGCTCTAGGTGGCCCTGCTCGAGCAGGAGGGTTGGACCGGGCGACCTCCAGAGCCCCCTTCCACCCTCAACCAGCCGCTGGGTGGGTGGGCGGGTGGGCAGAGGTGGCTGGAGAAAGGAGGGACGGGCAAGGAGCAGAGCGCTGCCCCATCGCCCCGGGGCACCCACCTGTGGAGACAAAGATGTTGGCGATGATGACCAACCCCGCGAAGAAGAGGGCCACCATGAGCGACACGCGCCGGCCGATGTAGCTGAGAGAGACGGTCACCACCACCTTGGCCGGGAAGTCGACGGCGCCGAAAATCACCTGGATGAGGTAAATGCTGACGCCGAAGTTCTGCAGGTCCATGGCCAGCCCGTAGTAGGAGAAGCTGATGGAGAACCTGGGGCGGGGCGGAGGGAGGCCTTGAGGGGGCGTGGCCTCCCCAGGCCGTCGCCGGGGCACAGGAAGGGGCGGGGATCTCGGGGGGAGGAGGGGAGAGCAGGGGTGCGGTTGGGCGGCTGGCCGTTCAGGCATCCGGCCGTCAGAGCGGCTTTCCCTCAGTCCAACCACCCGACCGTGCACCCACCTGTCCAACCATGCACCCAACCATCCAACCACCCACCCACCCAACCGTGCACCCAACCGTCCAACCAACCACCCACCCAACCGTGCACCCAACTGTCCAACCAACCACCCAACAGTCCATCCATCCGTCCAACCACCCAATCATCCACCCAACACCCAACCGTCCAACCAACCACCCACCCAACCGTGCACCCAACCGTCCAAACAACCACCCACCTGTCCAACCAACCACCCAACAGTCCATCCGTCCGTCCAACCATCCATCCACTCACCCAACTGTGCACCCAACCATCCATCCAACCATCAACACAACCACCCAACCATCCATCCAACTATCTAGCCAATGATCTGTCCAACCACCCAACCGTTCATCCACCCACCCAACCATCCATCCAACCAACACAACCACCCAACCATCCATCCAACCGTCAAGCCAACGATCTGTCCAACCACCCAACCATCCACACAGCCACCCATCCTTCCATCCATCCCTCCAGATCTCCACCCACCTCTCCTTCGTGCTGCCCCTCTCCCCCTTCACCCATCCCTCCCTCCTCTTCCTCCTCCCCACCAGACTTCCCCGTCCCGGCCCAGCCCCACCAGACGATGGAGAGGCAGAAGAAGATGTGGCGGATGACTGGGGTCCGGACCAAGTCGGAGATGGTGTAGGAGGACTTCAGAGCGGCCAGCTCCTCCTTCATGTTGGACTTCAGGATCTGGGAGAGGGGCAACCAGAGAGGTTGGTGGGGGGCAGGGGTGGGAAACCAAGACCCCCCTGAGCGTGGGGCCACCGTACCTCCACCGTGATCTTCTCCCCTTCCTCCTGGCTCTTGTTAATCCTGGCCACTCGCTGCAGGACCTTCACCGCCTTCTTGGCCTTCCCCGAGAGCACCAGCCAACGGGCAGACTCGGCCAACCACCTGCGGTCAACGAGGGGGAAACTGAGGCACGGAGACGCCCACCCCACCCCGGCATGTCCTCATGGGCGTCCCCAAGGGAGCCGAGTGTCCTACCAGGAGTAGAAGAGGAAGACGAAGAAGGGCACGGAGACGGTGAGCTGGAGCCAGCGCCAGTGGGGGACGGCGTAGGCCACGCCCGCCAGCAGGATCTGGCCCAGGGTGTAGGCGAAGCCGGTGATGGCCACGGTGACGGCGCGGTAGGGCGTGGGGATCCACTCCACCACTGCGAGGGAGCCCGCGTCACTTGGTGTCCCCACCACCCCCCTCTTTCAGTCACTCCTCCTTGTGAAAGATGCATCCACCCCACCCACGGCCGTTGGGTCGTCGCCATCCATGGCCGTTGGGTCATCCCCATCCATGGCCGTTGGGTTGTCCCCACCCATGGCCGTTGGGTTGTCCCCATCCACGGCCATTGGGTCATCCCCACCCATGGCCGTTGGGTTGTCCCCACCCATGGCCGTTGGGTTGTCCCCACCCATGGCCGTTGGGTCGTCGCCATCCATGGCCGTTGGGTCGTCCCCACTCATGGCCGTTGGGCCGTCCCCATCCATGGCCGTTGGGCCGTCCCCATCCATGGCCGTTGGGTTGTCCCCACCCATGGCCGTTGGGTCGTCCCCATCCACGGCCATTGGGTCATCCCCACCCATGGCCGTTGGGCCATCCATGGCCGTTGGGTTGTCCCCACCCATGGCCATTGGATCATCCCCACCCATGGCCGTTGGATCATCCCCACCCATGGCCATTGGGCCGTCCCCCCCCACGGCCATGCCGATTGTCCCCAGCCGGGTCCCCGCGGTGGTCCTGACCCCGCCCCCTCACCCAGGCAGGCGATGCTGAGGCCGATGCCGGAGAGGGCCATGCCGCCGGCGAAGCGGAAGACGCAGTAGGAGGCGTAGTTGGGGGCGAAGGCCGTGCACGTCCCCATCACCCCCAGCTGCAGGTAGGACCACATCAGCATGGCCTTGCGCCCGAACCTGCGACGGGGAGGCACTGGTGTCGCTGGGCGCCACTGGTGTCGCTGGGCGCCACTCGGTGACGGTCTGGCCAATGCCCCCTGGGGAAACTGAGGCGCGGGGCGGGGTCTCTGCTGCCCTCACCTGTCCGAGAGGCCCCCCAGAACCAGGGCGCCCACCAGGACGCCGGCCATGTAGATGGACTGGGCCATCTGCCGGAGCTGCCGGTAGCTGCAGACGAGGTCCCACTGCGGGGACAGGGGTGGGGTGAGGACGACCTGTCCCCTCCTCTGGTCTCCTCCCATCCATCCATCCCTTCCACCACCTCGGTCCTGCTCTGTCTGCCCCGAACAGCTCCATCTCCAGCCCCATCTGGGTCCATCGCCACCCCTCCATCTCCGTAGGGTTCCATCTCCAACCCCGCACAGCTCCGTCTCCCCGGGGCTCCATCTCAACCTCTCCATCTCCATATGGTTCCATCTCCACCCCTCGACCCCACAGGGCTCCATCTCAACCCCGTACGGCTCCATCTCCACCCCTCCCAATCCCGTATGGTTCCATCTCCATCGGGTTCCATCTCCAACCCCATACGGCTCCATCGCCGCCCCTCCATCTCCCCACAGCTCCGTTTCCATCCCCCCAGTCATGTAGGCCTGCATCTCCACCCTTCCATCTCCATAGGGTTCCACCCCCAGCTCCATACGTCCATCCCTCCATCTCCAACCCCATAGGGTTCCATCTCCGTAGGGTTCCATCTCCATAGGGTTCCACCCCCAACTCCATACAGGTCCATCTCCACCCCTCCATCTCCAACCCCATAGGGTTCCATCTCCGTAGGGTTCCATCTCCATAGGGTTCCACCCCCCAACTCCACACAGCTCCATCTCCACCCCTCCATCTCCAACCCCATAGGGTTCCATCTCCGTAGGGTTCCATCTCCATAGGGTTCCATCTCCAACCCCTTACAGCTCCATCTCCACCCCTCCATCTCCCTACGCTTCCATCCCCATCCCCACCTTGGAGCTGTTGGTGGCCACAGAGGACGCTGTGGTCATCTCCCGCCCCCCCACCCCGTCCCCATGTCCCCGTCCTCACCTCGGTGACGATGGTGGCCACGTAGATGCTGCGGTCGTAGTCCCAGCCGTCGTGGCAGGGCTCGGTGGGCCGGGGGCCGGTGCTGCCGTTGGCGGGGGACGTGGCCACGTAGCGCCGGCAGGACCCCAGGGTGGCATCGAGGGACCCCAGCGTGCCGTTGGACCACCCCAGGGTGACACCCGCCAGCCCCAGGGTGTCATTGGAGGACCCCAAGGTGGCATCAGGCTCGAGTGTGACGTGGGTGGCACCGGGGCCGTGGGTGTCATCGGAGGACCCCAGGGTGGCACTGGGGGACCTCAGGGTGCCATCAGGAGACCTCAGGGTGGCGTTGGAGGACCTCAAGGCGCCCTCAGAGGCCGCCGAGGTGGCATCGGAAGCCACCGAAGCACCACGAGGGGTGGCCCCGGGTGGCCCCGGGGTGATGGTGGCCCCGGCAGCGGGCGCGGCGGCGGGGAGGCGGCAGCGGTGGGGCGGGACGGCGGCGGTGAAGTTCTGCAGCAGGTTGTGGCTGGCCATCAGCAGGATGGGCACGGCCAGCAGCGCCGTCTGCAGCACCTGGAAACGGCCCAGCCCCCCGACCCGCGCCAGCACCGCCCCGAACGGCATCCTGGGCGCGGGGCCAGCGTCACCCGCGGGGACACCGCGACACCGCTGCCGTGGGGAGCGACGTCACCCACGGGGACATCGCCTCCCACGGGGACACCACCTCCCACGGGGACACCACCACCCATGGGGACATCGTCACCCATTGGGACACCACCACCCATGGGGACATCGTCACCCATGGGGACACCATCACCCATGGGGACATCGCCTCCCACGGGGACACCACCTCCCACGGGGACATCACCTCCCACGGGGACATCGTCACTCATGGGGACACCACCACCCATGGGGACATCATCGCCCATGGGGACATCGTCACTCATGGGGACACCACCTCCCACGGGGACATCGTCACTCATGGGGACATCGTCACCCATGGGGACACCATCACCCATGGGGACACCACCACCCATGGGGACATCGTCACTCATGGGGACATCATCACTCATGGGGACACCACCACCCATGGGGCCACCACCACCCATGGGGACATCATCACTCATGGGGACATCGTCACCTATGGGGACATCGTCACTCATGGGGACACCACCTCCCACGGGGACATCGTCACCCATGGGACACCACCACCCATGAGAACATCGTCACTCGTGGGGACATCGTCACCCCCGGGGCCGTTGTCACCCATGGGGGACACCGTTGGACATAGGGCCACCGGTGGAGAACAGGGCGTGGGGACATCATCACCCATGGGGACACTGTCACTCATGGGGCCACCGCCACTCGTTGGGACAATCATCCATGGGGACACTGCCACCCGCGGGGACACTGCCACCCACGGGGACACTGTCGGAGGGGACGCTGCCACCCGCGGGGACGTGGGACACGGCCCGGACACCGGCAGGAGCGTGGAGAGGGGGACGCCAGGACGCGGGGACGCGGCCACCACCGGGGACGGTGTCACCACTTGCGTCACGCGGCCCCGACCCCCCCCCAGATGTCCCCAACCCCCCCAGCGTGTCCCTGTCCTTGTGCCAGCTCGGCCCGGCCCCCCCGGGGACGGGGACATCCGGCCAGCTGTGACACCCGCGTCCCCAAGGTGAAGGGTCCCCTCTCTGATGTCCCCAGCACGTCCCGGTCCCCGGGGTGCCCCACGTCCCCTCCACGATGTCCCCAACCCCTCTCTGATGTCCCCAACCTGCCCTCAGTGTCCCCAACCCACCCCCACGTCCCCTCCACAATGTCCCCAACCTGCCCCCAACTCGCTCCACGTCCCCTCTGATGTCCCCAACCTGTCCCCATGTCCCCAACCTGTCCCAAATGTCCCCAGCCCACCATACGTCCCCCCAACGATGTCCCCAACCCCTCCGTGATGTCCCCAACCTGTCCCTGTGTCCCCAGCCCACCCCACGTCCCCCCAACGACGTCCTGAACCCCTCCGTGATGTCCCCAACCTGTCCCCGTGTCCCCCCGACGTCCCTGACCCCTCCCTGATGTCCCCAACCTGTCCCTGTGTCCCCAACCCACCCCATATCCCCCCAACACCTCCGTGATGTCCCCAGCCCACCCCACGTCCCCCCAACGACATCCCCGACCCCTCCCCGATGTCCCCGACCCCTCCGTGATGTCCCCAACCTGTACCCGTGTCCCCAACCCACCCCACGTCCCCACAACAACGTCCTGAACCCCTCCCCGATGTCCCCAACCTGTCCCAAATGTCCCCAACCCACCCCATATCCCCCCAACCCCTCTGCGATGTCCCCAGCCCACCCCACGTCCCCCCAGCGCTGTCCCCGACCCCTCCGCGATGTCCCCGACCCCTCCGTGATGTCCCCAACCCACCCCACGTCCCCCCAGCGCTGTCCCCGACCCCTCTGCGATGTCCCCAACCTGTCCCCGTGTCCCCCCCAACGACGTCCCCGACCCCTCCGCGATGTCCCCGACCCCTCCGCGATGTCCCCAACCTGTCCCCGCGTCCCCAACCCACCCCACGTCCCCCCAACGACGTCCCCGACCCCTCCGCGATGTCCCCAACCTGTCCCCGTGTCCCCAGCCCACCCCACGTCCCCCCAACGACGTCCCCGACCCCTCTGCCGTGTCCCCAGCCCCTCCGTGACGTCCCCGAGGTGCCCCCGACTCACCCCACGTCCCCAACCCCGTCCCCGCCGCCCCCCCCCCCCCAGCCCACCCCACGTCCCCGGGCCGTGTCCCCCCCCACCCACCCCGACCCCCCCCCCCCCCCCCCACCTGGCCTCCTGGGGTGCGCCCCCGGGGTCCCGGCCGCGGCCCCGTTATATAAGGCGCAAAGCGGCTCCTTTGGTTAAAGTGTCACCGGGATTAGGCCGGGGGGGTGGGGGGAGGGGGGGACCGGGGGGTGGGGGGGTGGGGAGGCGAATTCCAGCGCCGCGGGCGCTCCAGCGCCTGGGGCCACCGCACGCCTGGGTCCCCCCGCCCGCCTGCCCCGTCCGTACCCCGGGGGCCTATAGAGCCCCTATGGGGGTAGGACCCCCCCCCACCCCCAACCAGGTCAACCGCCCCCCCCCCCCCCCGCCCCCAACCCACCTCGTGATCCCCCTGCAGGGACCCAGCCGCCCCCTCGGGATCCCCTATAGCCGCTCCGAAACGGGGGGGGGACCTATAGACACCCCACGCCCCCCGGCCTTCCCGGGACCCTATAGACCCCCCCATCCTTCCTGGGGACCCTATAGACCCCCCATCCTTCCCGGGGGCCCTATAGACCCCTCTGTCCTTCCTGGGGACCCTGTAGACCCCTCTGCCCTTCCCGGGGGACCCTATAGACCCCCCATCTTTCCTGGAGGACCCTATAGACCCCTCTGTCCTTCCCGGGGGCCCTATAGACCCCCCATCCTTCCTGGGGGACCCTATAGACTCCCCCCCATCTTTCCTGGGGGACCCTATAGACCCCCCATCCTTCCTGGGGGACCCTATAGACCCCTCTGTCCTTCCTGGGGACCCTATAGACCCCCATCCTTCCCGGGGGCCCTATAGACCCCTCTGTCCTTCCTGGGGACCCTGTAGACCCCTCTGCCCTTCCTGGGGGACCCTATAGACCCCCCCATCTTTCCTGGAGGACCCTATAGACCCCTCTGTCCTTCCTGGGGGCCCTATAGACCCCCCCATCCTTCCTGGGGGACCCTATAGACTCCCCCCCATCTTTCCTGGGGGACCCTATAGACCCCCATCCTTCCTGGGGGACCCTATAGACCCCTCTGTCCTTCCTGGGGACCCTATAGATCCCCCCATCCTTCCCGGGGACCCTATAGACCCCTCTGTCCTTCCCAGGGACCCTATAGATCCCCCCATCCTTCCCAGGGACCCTATAGACCCCTCTGTCCTTCCTGGGGGACCCTATAGAGCCCCCCATCTTTCCTGGGGGACCCTATAGACCCTCCCCCCAGTCGTTCCTAGGGAAACCTATAGGCCCCCTAACGATCCCCTCCAAGGTGCCCCTCTGTGTCCCCTATAGACCCCTATAGAGCTCTGCTGTGCCCCTACAGCCCCCTGCAGGCCCCTGTAAGCCCCCCAAAAGATTCCGTATGGAGCCCTGCGGACCCCCAAACGCCCCGAGAGGCTCCTATAGACCCCTCTAACCCTCCTCTGAGCTCCTATAGGATCCTATAGACTCCATTAGTGGCTTCTAGGAGCCCCTTTATGGGACCCTATAGGAGTCCAGACCCACCCAGGAGCTCCTATAGACCCTCTAAACCCGCTTTGGGCTCCTATAGACCCCCCCACAGGCTCCTATAGGTCACTTTATGGGCCCCTATAGGTGTCTAGACCCCTCTAAGAGCTCCTGTAGACCCCTCTAACCCCCCTCTGGGCGCCTATAGGACCCTACAGACTCCCTTGCCGGCTCCTATAGGCCCCTATAAATCCCTTTAAGGCTCCTATAGGTGTCTAGACCCCCTTGGATCTGCTATGGTCCCTATAAACTCTCCCAAAGGCTCCTATGGACCGTATAGAACTCCACCCTTATGGTCTTCTATAGGTGTCTAGACCACCAAAGAGCGCCTATAGACCATATAAACCCCCCTAAAGCCTCATATAGACCCCTATAAACCCTCCCTCAGCTCCTATAGGCCCCTAGAGACCCTCTCAGGCTCCTATAAGCCACCCTTACGGGCTCCTATACGTGTCTATACCCCCCCCAGAAGCTGCTCTAGGCCCCTCTAAAGCCACTCTGGGCTCCTATAGGACCCTATAGACCGCCTTACTGGCTCCTAGAGCCCCCTATAACCTCACTTATAGGCCCCTATACGTGTCTATACCCCCCAGGAGCTCCTATAGACCCCTAGAAACTCCCTTATGGGCCCCTATAGGTGTCTATATCCCACAGGAGCTCCTATAGACTCCTCTAAACCCTTTCTGGGTTCCTATAGGACCCCATAGGCCCCCTTTTACTGGCCCCTATAGCTTCTCATAAACCCCCTCTCGGCTTCTATAGGTCCCTATAGCCCCTCCTATAGGCCCCCCCACAGCCTCCTGTAAGCCCCTTTAAGGGCTCCTATAGGTGTGTGTACCCCCTACGAGCTCCTATAGACCTCATAAATGCTCTTAAAAGCTCCTATAGACCCCGTAACCCCCCCAAAGGCTCCTATAGACTCCATAAACCCCCCCAAAAGGCTCCTATAGACCCCCATAAACCCCCCCCCCCCAAAGGCGCCTATGGACCCCATAACCCCCCCCCAAAGGCTCCTATAGACCCATAACCCCCCCAAAGGCGCCATACTACCCCCCTCCCAAAGGCTCCTATAGACCCCATACCCCCCCCAAAGGCTCCTATAGACCCCTATGGACCCCCCCCCAGAAAGGCCCCAAAAGCCCCTTTAACAGACCCCCCTTACTGGCAACTGTAGGTCCCTATGGGCCCCTATAGGTGTCTGTGCCCCCCCACGAGCACCCACTGACCCCTACAGACCCCCCCCCCCATAGCCACCCTATAGCCCCCCACAGACCCCCTATAGCCCCCACAGACCCCCTATAGCCCCCCATAACCACCCTATAGCCCCCCCACAACCCCCCTATAGCCCCCCCCCATGACCACCCTATAGCCCCCGCCCCCGACCCCCTATAGCCCCCATAACCACCCTATAGCCCCCCAACCACCCTATAGCCCCCACAGACCCCCTATAGCCCCCCATAACCACCCTATAGCCCCCATAACCACTCTATAGCCCCCCCAGACCCCCTATAGCCCCCCACAGACCCCCTATAGCCCCCCCACACTCTATAGCCCCTACAGACCCCCTATAGCCCCCCACAGACCCCCTACAGCCCCCCATAACCACCCTATAGCCCCCACAGACCCCCTATAGCCCCCACAGACCCCCCTATAGCCCCCCACAGACCCCCTATAGCCCCCCATGACCACCCTATTGCCCCCACAACCACCCTATAGCCCTCCCATAACCACCCTATAGCCCCCCCCACAGACCCCCTATAGACCCCACACCCTATAGCCCCCCACAGACCTCCTATAGCCCCCCCATAACCACCCTATAGCCCCCCAACCACCCTATAGCCCCCACAGACCCCCTATAGCCCCCCATAACCACCCTATAGCCCCCCACAGCCCCCCTATAGCCCCCCAACCACCCTATAGCCCCCACAGACCCCCTATAGCCCCCCCACAACCACCCTATAGCCCCCCTATAGCCCCCCCATAACCACCCTATAGCCCCCCCCACCCCCACAGACCCCCCCCATAGCGCCCCCTCCCCCATGAGCCCCCACCCCGGCTCTCTGCTGCCCCCTGGCGGCCGAGACGGGAACCCAGGGGTGGGGGAGGGGCACAGACCCCGTCAACGTTTTGGGGGAGGGGAAGGGGGGGGGTCCCGGGTGGGGGGAGGGGCGGCAGGCAGCCGTACGGAAACGGGAACTTTATTGAGCCGGTACAAACCCCGCCCCTCCCCCCCCCCCCGACTCGTTAAAATCCCCCCAAAACCACCCCCCCCGCCCCTCCCCCACCCCAAAACGGGACCCAGACATCGGGGTGGGGATGGGGGAGGGGTGGGTGGGGGAGGGGTACAGGCTGAGCTCCCCCTCCCCCCCGAGAACGGACACAACTCGTGACAGCGATGCCCCCAACAAACCGGGGGCGGGGGGGGGAATCCCAGTTCCGCTCCCAGTCCCAAACTGGTGCGAAGCGCAGGCTCCCAGTAAGGGCGTACTGGGGTGGGGGGGGGGGGGGCGCCCGGCTTCCGAAATGGGTGAAAAAAACCCAAAAAAACTAAAAATAAAACAAAAAACTCCCCAAAAATCGGGGGGGGGGCGCTAGGAATCGTAGTCTTCGTCTTCCTCCTCCTCCTCGCGGGCGCGGGGGGGCCAGGGCTGGGGGAGCCCCCCGGGAGGCCCCCGGGATGGGGGGGGGGCCCAGCGGCGCGAAGGGGACGCCGGGGCTGCGGGGGAGGGGGAGGGGGAGAGAGGGTCAAGGGGGGAGTTGGGGTGGGGGGGGGTCCTGCTTCACGCCCCCCCCACCCCCAAAAAGCATCCCCGGCCCCGCCAGGCACCCAGGTGCACCCCTCCCCCCCCCCCCCCCAAAAAAGGGACCCAGGTGCACCCCTCCCCCAAAAAAAGGGACCCAGGTGCACCCCTCCCCCCCAAAAAGGGACCCAGGTGCCCCCCCACCCCAAAAAAGGGACCCAGGTGCACCCCTCCCCCCAAAAAGGGACCCAGGTGCCCCCTCCCCCCAAAAAAGGGACCCAGGTGCCCCCCCCCCCAAAAAAGGGACCCAGATGCCCCCCTCCCCCCCCCAAAAAAGGGACCTAGGTGCCCCCCACCCCCAAAAAAGGACCCAGGTGCACCCCTCCCCCCAAAAAGGGACCCAGGTGCCCCCCCCCCCCCCAAAAGGGACCCAGATGCCCCCTCCCCCCAAAAAAGGGACCCAGGTGCCCCCCTCCCCCCCAAAAAGGGACCTAGGTGCCCCCCTCCCCCCAAAAAAGGGACCTAGGTGCCCCCCTCCCCCCAAAAGGGACCTAAATTCCCCTCCCCCCCCAAAAGCACCCGTGCGCCCCCCCCCCCCCCGGCACCTGGCGAAATTGAGGGGGCGCGGGGGGGGCTGCGGCGTCTCCTCCTCCCCGTCGCTGTCGCTGTCCTCAGACTCCTCCTGGGGGGGGGGGGGGGGGGGGGGGGGCACACAATGACAGCGCGGCCTGGGACCCCCCCCCACCCCCAAACCCCCCCCCACCCCCCACCCCAAACTCCCCCCCCCCCCCCCAGCACCCCCACCCTCAAAGCACCCGAGCCCAACCCAGATGCTGGGTGCCCCCCCCCCCAATTTTTCTCCATGGGACCCCCCCCTCCAGGCGCCCCTCCCCCCTCCCTGGGGACCCCCCCCCCGCGTTTGGGTGCTGCCCCCCCCGCGCCCCCCCGCCCCCCCCCCACCTCCTGCTCCGTGTCCGTCCCCGACTGCTTGGGGTCCTTCCCCTTCGCCCCGGGACCCCCGTTCTTCCGCCCGGCGCCGGGGCGACGCCCCCTGCAACAGAGCCCCCCCCCCCCCAAAAAAATCACCCCCCCCCATCGTCAGGGACCCCCCCCCCCCAGCACCCAAAACCAACCCCCCTCACCCCACACCCTCCCCCAAAACCCACAGCCCCCCCCCACTTCGTATCCAGGGAGACGCCCCCTCCCGCGTCCCCCCCGGCACCTTGGGGGGGGCACCCAGGCATTTGGGGAGGGGGGTGTGGGTGCTTGGGACCCCCCCCACCCCACACCCCCCCCCAAAATTCCAGCCCCCCCCCCCCAAACCGCTATTTCCCAAAGAGGAACCGCCCCCCCATCCCCCTCCACCTTGGGGTGCCTGGAATTTGGGGTGGGGGTATCGCAGGGATTTGGGGGGGGGTCCTGGTGATTGGGGGGGTCCCAGAATTTTGGGGGGGGTCCCAGGATATTGGGGGGGGGGGGGGGGGGGTCCCAGCCCCCTCATTTCCCAATGGAGAATTGCCCTACTCCCCCGTCCCACCCAGGTCAGGGTCCCTGCAGTTTGGGGTGGGGGGTCCCGGGGATTTGGGGGTGGGTCCTGGTGATTGGGGGGGGGTCCCAGATTTTGGGGGGGGGGGTCCCAGCCCCCTCTCCCCCTCATTTCCCAAAGGGGAACCGTCCCCCTCCTCATCCCACCCAGGATGAAGGCGGTTGAGGCCCGTGCAATTTGGGGTGGGGGGTCCCAGGGATTTGGGGGTGCATCCTGGTGATTGGGGGGTCCCAGAATTTTGGGGGGGTCCCAGAATTTGTGGGGGGGTCCCAGACCTCTCCCGACCTCATTTCCCAAGAGGGAATCATCCTGCTCCCCGTCCCACCCAGATCAGGGCCCCTGCAATTTGGGGTGGGGGGTCGCGGGGATTTGGGGGTGGGTCCTGGTGATTGGGGGGGGGTCCCAGAATTTTGGGGGGGTCCCAGCCCCCTCTCCCCCTCATTTCCCAAACGGGAACCGTCCCGCTCCTCATCCCACCCAGGATGAGGGCGGTTGGGCCCCGTGCAATGTGGGGTCTGGGTGTCCCAGGGATTTGGGGGTGCATCCTGGTGATTTGGGGGGTCCCAGGATTGGGGGGGGGTCCCAGAATTTTGGGGGGTCCCAGGATTTTGGAGGGGGGTCCCAGAATTTGTGGGGGGTCCCAGATCCCTCCCGACCTCATTTCCCAAGAGGGAATCATCCTGCTCCCCGTCCCGCCCAGATCAGGGCCCCCCAATTTGGGGTGGGGGGGTCCCGGGATTTGGGGGTGGGTCCTGGTGATTGGGGGGGTCCCAGAATTTTGGGGGGGTCCCAGCCCCCTCTCCCCCTCATTTCCCAAAGGGGAACCGTCCCCCTCCTCATCCCACCCAGGATGAAGGCGGTTGAGGCCCGTGCAATTTGGGGTCTGGGGGTCCCAGGGATTTGGGGGTGCATCCTGGTGATTGGGGGGTCCCAGAATTTTGGGGGGGTCCCAGAATTTGTGGGGGGGGTCCCAGACCTCTCCCGACCTCATTTCCCAAGAGGGAATCATCCTGCTCCCCGTCCCACCCAGATCAGGGCCCCTGCAATTTGGGGTGGGGGGGTCGCGGGGATTTGGGGGTGGGTCCTGGTGATTGGGGGGGGTCCCAGAATTTTGGGGGGGGTCCCAGCCCCCCAGCCCCCTCATTTCCCAAAGGGGAACCGTCCCGCTTCTCATCCCACCCAGGACGAGGGCGATTGAGGCCCGTGCAATTTGGGGTGTGGGGGTCCCAGGGATTTGGGGGTGGGTTCTGGTGATTGGGGGGTCCCAGGATTGGGGGGGTCCCAGGATTTTGGGGGGTCCCAGGATTTTGGAGGGGGTCCCAGGATTTTGGGGGGGGTCCCAGATCCCTCCCAACCTCATTTCCCAAGAGGGAATCATCCTGCTCCCCGTCCCACCCAGACCAGGGCCCCTGCAATTTGGGGTGGGGGGGTCCCGGGGATTTGGGGGTGGGTCCTGGTGATTTTGGGGGGGTCCCGGGATTTTTTTTGGGGGGGGTCCCCACCTGCGGGGCCCGCGCTCGCCCTCGCCGTGCGGCTCGTCGCCCTCGCCCTGCATGTCGGGCACGGCGGCCACCAGGTCCTTGAGGAAGTCGAACTGCTGCTCCAGCTCGATGCACTGCTTCCTGCGGGACGGGGGGGCGGGGCTTAGGGGGGAGGACACGCCCAGCGGCCACGCCCCACCGCGGGACACGCCCCCTCAGCCCCGCCCCCCAACCGCTGCCCCAAGGGTTTGAGGGGAGGGGAGCGGGGGAAAAGGGGTGGGGGGGGGGTTGGGGGACACTTGCCCACCCCCAAAGGGGACCCAGGGGACCCCCACCCACCCCAAAATGGGACCGGGGTGTCTGGGGGACCCTTCCCCACCCCCTAAAAGGGACCCAGGGTACCCCCACCCACCCCAAAATGGGACCGGGGTGTCTGGGGGACCCTTCCCCACCCCCTAAAAGGGACCCAGGGTACCCCCACCCACCCCAAAATGGGACCGGGGTGTCTGGGGGACCCTTCCCCACCCCCAAAGGGGACCTAGGGGACCTCCACCCACCCCAAAATGGGACCGGGGTGTCTGGGGGACCCTTCCCCACCCCTAAAGGGGACCCGGGCGACCCCCACGCTCTCCTAAAATGCACCCAGACACCCAGGGGACCCCCACCCACCCCCCAAGGGCACCCAGGTGTCTGAGGGACCCTCGCCCACCCCCAAAAGGGGACCTGGGTGTCTTGGGGACCCTCAGCCCCTCCTAAAGGGCACCCAGGAGACCCCCACCCACCCCCAAAGGGCACCCAGGTGTCTGAGGGACCCCCACCCACCCCCAAAATGGGACCGGGCTGTCTGGGGGATCCTTCCCCACCCACTAAAGGGCACCCAGGGGACCCCCACCCACCCTCAAAGGGCATCCTGGCGTTTGGGAGACCCTCCCCCACCCCCCAAAGGGGTCCTGGGTGTCTGGGGGACCCTTCCCCACCCCTAAAAGGCACCCAAGGGACCCTCGCCCACCCCTCAGGGGCATCCATGGGACCTTCACCCCCCTCCCCAGGGGCACCCACGGGACCCTCGCCCACCCCCAAGGGCACGCACGCACCCATGGGACCTTCACCCACCCCCAAAGGCGTTCTGGGTGTCTGGGGGACCCTTCCCCACCCCTAAAAAGCACCCAAGGGACCCTCGCCCACCCCTCGGGGGCACCCAAGGGACCCTCGCCCACCCCGAGGGGCACCCAGCGGGGGCTGGGGGGGCTCACAGGTGGGAGGTGGTCATGGTCTTGGCGTTGCGCGACTGCGTCACGTGGCACGCCTTGCGCAGCAGCGACTCCAGGAACAGCTCCAGCGCCCGGGCTGCCAGCGCTAAGGCGTTGGGGGGGGGCGGGGGAAGGGGAGGAGACAAATCCCCCGCCCACCCCACCCCCCACCCCCCCCCCCCCACCCCACCCCCCACCCCCCGCCCCGCGGCGGGAGGATACAGATGATGACGGGGACGGCGGCCGCCACCTTCCCGATCTCCTCGTCCGTCTGCATGATCTTCTTGATCCGTGCCTGCCGGGGGGGCGGGGAAACTCAGCCGAGGCCACGCCCACCCACCCACAAGCCACGCCCCTCACGCACCCCTCCCACAGCCACGCCCACACCCCCCCAGACCACCCCCCACCCTCCATTTTCATCCCCTCTGCTGTGCCTGGAATGGGGGTGGGAGGCTCTGCACAGGCCACGCCCACCCCCACTAAGCCCCGCCCACTTCCAATTAATGATTTGGAGACTCGAGGCCACGCCCACTGCCAAGGCCACGCCCCAAACCCGAGGTCACGCCCCCCACACACACCTGGGGCTGCAGAGCCCCTCTGCCCACAGGCCCCGCCCACCCCCACTAAGCCCCGCCCACTTCCAAACAACGATTTAAATTATCAAGGCCACGCCCACTGCCAAGGCCACGCCCCCCACCTGGGGCTGCAGATCCCCCTCTGCCCACAAGCCCCGCCCACTCCCACTAAGCCCCGCCCACTCCCAACTAATTATTTGGACACACCCACTGCCAAGGCCACGCCCCCCACCTGGGGCCGCAGATCCCCCTCTGCCCGCAAGCCCCGCCCACCCCACGAAACCACGCCCCCACCCGAGGCCACGCCCCCACCCTATCATCGGGGGGACCCCCTCTGTGCACAGGCCCCGCCCACTCGCGCAGCCCCCGCCCCTACTCAAGGCCCCCCCCCACGCCCCGCCCATCCTCCCGCGTGGCCACGCCCCCCACCTGAGCCTTAAAAGGCAAAAGGCAGCGAGTGAGGCCCCGCCCCCTCCCCTGGGCCACGCCCCCACGCCTGGGCCCGCAGTCCCCCTCTGCCCGCAGGCTCCGCCCCCCGCCCAGGCCACGCCCCCTGAGCCCTACACGGCGGCAGAGAGCGAGGCCCCGCCCCTCTCCCCGTTGCCATGGTGACCCCCCCTTTCCCGCCCCGGGCCCGCTCCGCTCACCGGCGGGAACCGCGCGTTGTATTTTTTCTTCTTGCTCGGCATCGCTCCGCTTCCGGTTCCCCTTCCGCTTCCGGTTCCCCCCACCGCCCTCCCCGCTCCCGCCGCCGCTCCCGCTCCGCCGCGGCCCTGCCGCCCGCTCCGCCCCGCCCCTTCCGGGACGAAGCTCCGCCCCCTTCCGGGCTAGAGCCCGCGCCTCTTCCGGTGGAAAGCCACGCCCGCTGCCCCCAAACCACGCCCCCCCTCCGCGCTGTCAATCAAAACGCGCCGTGGCCTCAGACCGTTTATTGGGGTGGGGGAGGGGCGGGGGGAGGGGTTTAGACCCCCCCCAGCCCCCCCAAGGCACTTTGGTTCGGGAGGGGGCGGGGTCGCGCCCCCATTGGCTGAGGGACACCGAGGGGGCGGGGCGAAGCGGGCAGCAGCCAATTGGAGGGCAGAGGGGACCCCCGCAGACTACCAGTGACCCAGTACTCTCCCAGTGGCTCCCAGTCGCAGTCCCATGGTGCCCAGTAGCTCCCAGTTGCCCCCCAGTAGTCCCTCTGGACGCTCCCAGCAGCCCCTTGGGGCTTCCCAGTAGCTCCCAGTTGCCCCCAGTCCCCTTTAGGATCCCCCTACGGCTGCCAGCAACCCCCAGTAGTCACTCAGTTGCCCCCCAGTAGCCCCCAGTAACCCCTAGAAGCCTCCCAGTAAGCCCCAGTGCCCCTCAGATCCCTCCCAGTGACTCCCAGTAGCCTCCCCAGTAACCCCTACTAGCTTCCCAGTGACTCCCATTAGGCCCCAGTGCCTTCTAAAAGCCACCCAGTGCCTCCCAGTAGCCTACCAGTAACCCCTAAGTGCCACCCAGTAGCCCCCTAACCCTCCCAGTGCCATCTAAAAGCCTCCCAGTAGCCCCCAGTAAGCCCTAGAAGCCTCCCAGTAGCCCGCCAGTGTCCCCTAAAAGCCTCCCAGTGCCACCCAGTAGCTCACCAGTAACCCCTAAGAGCCACCCAGTAGCCGCCTAACCCTCCCAGTGCCACCTAAAAGCCTCCCAGTAGCCTGCCAGTGTCCCCTAAAAGCCTCCCAGTGCCACCCAGTAGCTCACCAGTAATACCTAGAAGCCTCCCAGTGCCACCCAGTAGCCCCCCAGTATCCCCTAGAAGCCTCCCAGTGCCACCCAGTAGCCCCCCAGTATCCCCTAAAAGCCTCCCAGTGCCACCCAGTAGCTCACCAGTAATACCTAGAAGCCACCCAGCGCCTCCCACTAGACCCCTACCTCTCCCAGTGCCTCCCAGTATCCTCCCAGTAGCCCCTAGAAGCCTCCCAGTGCCCCCTCAAAGCCCCCCAGCAGCCCCCCAGTCCCTCCCAGTTAGGTGGAGGGGAACTGGCTGAGGAAGGCGCTGAAGTCCAGGTCCCCCAGGGAAGGCAGCGAGTCCTCGGGGGGCACCCCCCCCCCAAATCGGGGTCCCCCCCCAGCTCAGCCCCCCCCGCTGCCCCTAACTGGGGGGCCGCGCCCCCCCCGATTTCGGCGGCGGGGGGCGGGGGGGGCTGGCTCTGCACCAGGCGGGCGATGGCTTCGGGGTACGACATCAGCATGGGGGGGCAGCCCCCCGAAATCCGGGGGGACCCCGCCGCCGCCGCCGCCCCCCGCCTCCGCAGCGGGGGGGCTCCCGAAGAGCTGGGGGGCTCGGGGGGCCCAGCAGGCGCTGAACCTCGGCGGCGTTCAGGGGGTCGAGGGGGGGGCCAGGGGAGGGGGGGGGAAGGGGGAGTCCCCCAGCAGCGCCCCGAAATCCAACGGGGGGTGGCGGCCCCCCCTCCGCGCCCCCCCCCTCCTCGAACTGCAGCTGCAGCAGCGCCTCGGCCAGCGGCTCCGTCTCGGGGGGGGGCGCCCCCAGCAGCCCCCCCGGCGGCCCGAACGGGGAAGGGGGGCCGGGGGGAGAGCTGGGGGGGGGGGGGGGAGAGAGGGGTGAGGGAGGGGCTCCACCCCCCAATTTACCCCCACTCCCTTTGCCCCCCCAATTCCCCCCAATTTGACCCCCACCCCCTTATTTGCCCCCCAATTTGACCCCCACCCCCCTTTGCCCCCCAATTTGACCCCCACCCCCTTCTTTGCCCCCCAATTTACCCCCACCCCCTTTGCCCCCCAATTTGACCCCCACCCCCTTCTTTGCCCCCCAATTCCCCCCCCCCCCCCCAATTTGACCCCCACCCCCTTCTTTGCCCCCCCATTTACCCCCACCCCCTTTGCCCCCCCCCCCCCCACTCACCCACGCTGGGGGGGGGGCTGCGGGGCCGGGGGCCCGCGAGGGCACAGCGATGCGCCGGGGGGGCCGGGGCTCAGGGGGCGCCTGGCCTGGGGGGGGGCAGGAAAAGGGGGGGGGTGTCAGGGACCCCAAATCCCCCACTGGGACCCCCAAACCCCCCCCCCAGGGACCCCCAGCCCCCCCAGGACCCCCACCCCCACCAACGACCCAAATACCCCCCAGGGACCCCCAGTACCCCCCCCCAGGGACCCCAAATGAACCCCCAGAGAACCCACCCCCCCAGGGGCCCCCCAAGACCCCCAATCCCCCCCCCCGGGACCCCCAATTCCCCCATCGGGACCCCCAGCACACTAAAACCCCCCAGGGACCCCCCAATCCCCCCCCCCCCAGGACCCCCAACCCCCCGGGATCCCCAATTTCCCCACTGGGACCCCCAGCACGCCCCCCCAGGGACCCTAAACCCCCCAGGGACCCCCCAAGACCCCCAATCCCCCCCGGGACCCCCAATTCCCCCCAGGGCCCCCCCAAATGTCCCCCCGGGACCCCCAGCACCCCCCCCAGGGACCCCCAAACCCCCCAGGGACCCCCGATTTCCCCACTGGGCCCCCCCAGCACCCCCCCCCAGGGACCCCAAGTCCCCCCCGGGACCCCGAACCCCCCGGGACCCCCAACCCCCCCCCCAGGACCCCCAATTCCCCCACAGGGACCCCCCAAATGACCCCCCGGGACCCCAAGACCCCCCCGGGACCCCCAGTTCCCCCCAGGACCCCCAAACCCCCCCAGGGACCCCCAATCCCCCCCGGGACCCCCAATTCCCCCATCGGGACCCCCAGCACCCCCTCCAGGGACCCTAAACCCCCCAGGGACCCCCCAATCCCCCCCCCGGACCCCCAACCCCCCCCCGGGACCCCCAATTCCCCCCCCCCAGGGACCCCCAAATGCCCCCCCGGGACCCCCAGTTCCCCCCAGGACCCCCAAACCCTCCCAGGGACCCCCAAATGCCCCCCTGGGACCCCCAATCCCCCCCCGGGACCCCCAATTCCCCCATCGGGACCCCCAGCACCGCCCCCCCCAGGGACCCCAAGACCCCCCAGGATCCCCAACGCCCCCGGGACCCCCACCCCCCCCCAGGACCCCCAATTCCCCCCCAGGGACCCCCCAAATGCCCCCCCGGACCCCCAAGACCCCCCCGGGACCCCCAGTTCCCCCCAGGACCCCCAAACCCCCCCAGGGACCCCCCAAATGCCCCCCTGGGACCCCCAATCCCCCCCGGGACCCCCAATTCCCCCATCGGGACCCCCAGCACCGCCCCCCCCCAGGGACCCCAAGACCCCCCCCCGGGACCCCAAACCCCCCCCCCGGGACCCCCAACCCCCCCCGGGACCCCCCGCACCGGGCAGGGGGCTGCACTGCACGAAGGAGCGGAAGGTCTCGCGGGTGCGCTTGCGCTTCTCCTCGATGCACTGCAGGTCCCCTGCACCAGTAACCACCAGTAACCACCAGTAACCACCAGTGACCTCCCGGTCACCTCCCAGTCAGCACCAGTCACCTCCCAGTTACACCAGTCACCTCCCAGCCACAACGAGTGACTCCTCAGTCACCTCCCAGTTACACCAGTGACCTCCCAGTCGGCCCCAGTCACCTCCCAGTTACACCAGTCACCTCCCAGTCAGCCCCAGTTACCTCCCAGCAACAAGTGACCCCTCAGTCACCTCCCAGTTACACCAGTCACCTCCCAGTTACACCAGTTACCTCCCAGCCACAACAAGTGACCCCTCAGTCACCTCCCAGTTACACCAGTGACCTCCCAGTCGGCCCCAGTCACCTCCCAGTTACACCAGTCACCTCCCAGTCAGCCCCAGTTACCTCCCAGCAACAAGTGACCCCTCAGTCACCTCCCAGTTACACCAGTCACCTCCCAGTCAGCCCCAGTTACCTCCCAGCCACAACTCGGAGTGACCCCTCAGTCACCTCCCAGTTACACCAGTCACCTCCCAGCCACAACGGGTGACCCCTCAGTCACCTCCCAGTTACACCAGTCACCTCCCAGTCAGCCCCAGTCACCTCCCAGCCACAACGAGTGACCCCTCAGTCACCTCCCAGTTACACCAGTCACCTCCCAGCCACAACGGGTGACCTCTCAGCCACCTCCCAGTTACACCAGTTACCTCCCAGTCAGCCCCAGTCACCTCCCAGTTACACCAGTTACATCCCACTAACCCCCAGTCACCTCCCAGTTACACCTAGTGATCCCCCAGTCACCTCCCAGTCACCCCCAGTCACACCAGTCACCTCCCAGTTACACCTAGTGACCCGCAAGTCATCTCCAGTGACCTCCCAATTGCACCAGTAACCCCCCAGTTACCTCCCAGTCACCCCAGTTACTACCAGTCATTTTCAGTTGTGTCCCAGTAATACCTCCCAGTCATCTCCAGCCACACCAGTTACCTCCCAGCCACAACTACTGACCCCTCAGTCACCTCCCAGTCACACCAGTTACCTCCCAGTTACCTTCCACTCACCCCCAGTTACTCCCAGTCACCTCCAGTCACCTCTCACTCATCTCCCAGCAATCCCCAGTTACCTTCCAGTCACCCCCAGTTACTCCCAGTCACACCAGTTACCTCTCAGCCACAACTAGTGACCCCTCAGTCACCTCCAGTTGCCTCCCAGTCACACCAGTTACCTCTCACTCACCCCCCAGGAACCCCCAGTTACTCCTGGTCACCTCCAGTCACTTCCCAGTCAAACCAGTTACCTCCCAGTCACTCCCCAGCAACCCCCCCAGTCACACCAGTGACCCACAGGTGCGTCCCAGTGGCGCCCAAGCACGCGGGTGCTGCGCGTGTGTCCCCCCAACCCCGTGTGCCGCACTGTGGTAGGGTGCGGTATGTCACGGCGTGTTGTGGCGTGTCGTGGCGTGTCGGTAGCGTGTCGGGGGCATACCGTGGTGCGGCAGGTAGCGGGTCGCACGCGCAGGTCACGCACATTGCATGTGTGCAGGGCCCCGAGGATGCGGCGCCGCGCGTGTCCCCCCACCCCGTGTCATGACGTGTCGCGGTGCGTGTCATGGCGTGTCGGTGGCGTGTCGGTAGCGTGTCGGGGGTGTACCGTGGTGCGGCAGGTAGCGGGGCACACGCACGTCACACGTGTGCAGGGCCCTGAGGACACGGCGCTGCGTGTGTCCCCCCACCCTGTGTCATGGCGTGTCGTGGTGTGTGTCGTGGCGTGTGTCGTGGCGTGTCGGTAGCGTGTCGGGGGCATACCGTGGTGTGGCAGGTAGCGGGTCGCATGTGCAGGGGTGCTGCAGCCGCACGCGCACGGTGCCCCGAGGATGTGGCACCACGTGTGTCCCCCCACCCCGTGTCACGACGCGTCGCCCCGTGTTATGGCATGTCGGTGGCGTGTCGGTAGCGCGTCGGGGGCGTACCGTGGTGCGGCAGGTAGCGGAAGTCGAGCAGCTGGCTGCGCTGGCGGTCGGAGGGGCGCTGCAGCTGCATGCGCACGGTGACGGGGCGGCGCCACACACATGTCCCCCCACCCCGTGTCATGGTGTGTCGGTAGCGTGTCGGTAGCGTGTCGGTGGCGTACCGTGGTGTGGCAGGTAGCAGGTCGCATGCGCAGGGGCACTGCAGCTGCACGCGCGCGGTGCCCCGAGGACGCGGCACCACGTGTGTCCCCCCACCCTGTGTCATGGCGTGTTGCGGTGCGTGTCACAGCGTGTCAGTGGCGTGTCGGTAGCGTGTCAGGGGCGTACCGTGGTGTGGCAGGTAGCAGGTCGCACGCGCAGGGGCGCTGCAGCCGCACGCGCGCGGTGCCCCGAGGACGCGGCACCACGTGCGTCCCCCCACCCCGTGTCACGACGCGTCGCCCCGTGTTATGGCATGTCGGTGGCGTGTCGGTAGCGCGTCGGGGGCGTACCGTGGTGCGGCAGGTAGCGGAAGTCGAGCAGCTGGCTGCGCTGGCGGTCGGAGGGGCGCTGCAGCTGCATGCGCACGGTGACGGGGCGGCGCCGCACACATGTCCCCCCACCCCGTGTCATGGCGTGTCGGTAGCGTGTCGGTAGCGTGTCGGTAGCGTGTCGGTAGCGTACCGTGGTGCGGCAGGTAGCGGGTCGCACGCGCAGGGGCGCTGCAGCCGCACGCGCGCGGTGCCCCGAGGACGCGGCACCACGTGTGTCCCCCCACCCTGTGTCATGGCGTGTTGCGGTGCGTGTCACGGCGTGTCAGTGGCGTGTCGGTAGCGCGTCGGGGGCGTACCGTGGTGCGGCAGGTAGCGGAAGTCGAGCGGCTGGCTGCGCTGGCGGTCAGAGGGGCGCTGCAGCTGCATGCGCACGGTGACGGGGCGGCGCCACACACATGTCCCCCCACCCCGTGTCATGGCGTGTCGGTGGCATGTCGGTAGCGTGTCGGTAGCGTGTCGGTAGCGTACCGTGGTGCGGCAGGTAGCGGGTCGCACGCGCAGGGGCGCTGCAGCCGCACGCGCGCGGTGCCCCGAGGACGCGGCGCTGCGCGTGTCCCCCCACCCCGTGTCGTGGCGTGTCGGTAGCATGTCGGTGGCGTGTCGGTAGCGCGTCGGGGGCGTACCGTGGTGCGGCAGGTAGCGGAAGTCGAGCGGCTGGCTGCGCTGGCGGTCGGAGGGGCGCTGCAGCTGCATGCGCACGGTGACGGGGCGGCGCAGGGCGGGCTCGCGGAAGGGCGGCGTGCGGAAGACGATGGCGACCTGGCGGTGCACGTCGGCCTGCGCGAACGAGCCCTTGGCCTCCCAGCCCTCGGCCGAAAACCGCACCTCGATGTCCTCTGGGGGGGGGGGGGGCGTTACTGGGGGGGGCGCGCACCCCTGGGGGGCACGCGTGCACCCCGGGGGTCCCACGGGTTTTTTAGGGGGGGGCCGGGGGCAGGGAGCCGAGTTTTTGGGATGGGAGCCGGGTTTTGGGGTGGGGTGGGGGGCACCCAGGTGTCTGGGAGGGGGGACCCAGGTTTTTGGGGAGGGTGGGGGGCACCCAGGTGTCTGGGAAAGGGGGGACCCAGGTTTTTGGGGAGGGTGGGGGGCACCCAGGTGTCTGGGAAAGGGGGGACCCAAGTTTTTGGGGAGGGTGGGGGGCACCCAGGTGTCTGGGAGGGGGGGAGCCAAGTTTTTGGGGAGGGTGGGGGCACCCAGGTGTCTGGGAGGGGGGGAGCCAAGTTTTTGGGGAGGGTGGGGGGCACCCAGGTGTCTGGGAGGGGGGACCCAAGTTTTTGGGGAGGGTGGGGGGCACCCAGGTGTCTGGGAAAGGGGGGACGCAAGTTTTGGGAAGGGTGGGGGGCACCCAGGTGTCTGGGAGGGGGGACCCAGGTTTTTGGGGAGGGTGGGGGGCACCCAGGTGTCCGGGAGGGGGGAGCCAGATTTCTGGGAGGGGTGGAGGGCACCCAGGTGTCTGGGAAAGGGGGGACCCAAGTTTTTGGGGAGGGTGGGGGGCACCCAAGTGTCTGGGAAAGGGGGGAGCCAGGTTTTTGGGGAGGGTGGGGGGCACCCAGGTGTCTGGGAGGGGGACCCAAGTTTTTGGGAAGGGTGGGGGGCACCCAGGTGTCTGGGAGGGGGACCCAGGTTTTTGGGGAGGGTGGGGGCACCCAGGTGTCTGGGAGGGGGGACTCAGGTTTTTGGGGAGGGTGGGGGGCACCCAGGTGTCTGGGAAAGGGGGGACTCAGGTTTTTGGGGAGGGTGGGGGGCCCCCAGGTGTCTGGGAGGGGGGACTCAGGTTTTGGGGAGGGTGGGGGGCACCCAGGTGTCTGGGAAAGGGGGGACCCAGGTTTTTGGGGAGGGTGGGGGCACCCAGGTGTCTGGGAAAAGGGGGGACCCAGGTTTTTGGGGAGGGTGGGGGCCCCCAGGTGTCTGGGAGGGGGGACTCAGGTTTTTGGGGAGGGTGGGGGGCACCCAGGTGTCTGGGAAAGGGGGGACCCAGGTTTTTGGGGAGGGTGGGGGGCACCCAGGTGTCTGGGAAAGGGGGACCCAGATTTTTGGGTGGGGTGGGGGGCACCCAGGTGTCTGGGAGGGGTGGGGGGCACCCAGGTGTCTGGGAAAGGGGGGACCCAGGTTTTTGGGGAGGGTGGGGGGCACCCAGGTGTCTGGGAGGGGGGACTCAGGTTTTTGGGGAGGGTGGGGGGCACCCAGGTGTCTGGGAGGGGGAGCCAAGTTTTTGGGGAGGGTGGGGGGCACCCAGGTGTCTGGGAGGGGGGACCCAAGTTTTTGGGGAGGGTGGGGGGGCACCCAGGTTTTTGTCTGGGAAAGGGGGGACCCAGGTTTTTGGGGAGGGTGGGGGGCACCCAGGTGTCTGGGAGGGGGGACCCAGGTTTTTGGGGAGGGTGGGGGGCACCCAGGTGTCTGGGAAAGGGGGGACCCAGGTTTTTGGGAGGCGTGGGGGCACCCAGGTGTCCGGAAGGGGGGGACTCAGGTTTTGGGGTGGGGGGCACCCAGGTGTCTGGAGGGACCCAGGTTTTGGGTGGGGGGCACCCAGCTCTCTGGAGGGACCCAGATTTTTGGGTGGGGTGGGGGGCACCCAGGTGTCCGGGAGGGGGGACTCAGGTTTTAGGGTGGGGGGCACCCAGGTTTTGGGAGGAGTGGGGGGACCGAGGTTTTCGGTGGGGGGCACCCAGGTGTCTGGGGGGACTCAGGTTGGGGGGACCCAGATTTTTGGGTGGGGGGCACCCAGGTGTCTGGAGGGACCCAGGTTTTTGGGAGGGGTGGGGGGCACCCAGGTGTCTGGGAGGGGTGGGGGGCACCCAGTTTTTGGGTGCGGGGCACCCAGGTGTCTGGGGAGACTCAGGTTGGGGGGATGCGGATTTTTGGGTGGGGGGCACCCAGGTGTCTGGGAGGGGTGCAGCCAGGTTTTTGGGTGGGGTGGGGGGCACCCAGGTGTGCCTGGAGGGGGGTGTCCCAGGATTTTGGAGGGGGGATTGTCCCAGGATTTTTGGCGGGGTGTCCCAGGATTTTTGGGGCAGGGGTCCCAGGATTTTGGGGGGGGATCCCAGGATTTTTGGGGGGGGATCCAAGGATTTTTGGGGGGGGTCCCCGGGGGGCACCGACCTTTCTGGACCTTGTCGCAGAGCAGGAAGATCTCGTCGCCCCCCCGGCAGCTCCCCGAATTGCGGTTCACGCGGCAGATCCGCAGCTCGGCCGTGCTGGGGGCTCCTGCGGGCGCGGGGGGCGCGGGGGGGTCACGGGGGGGCACGGGGGGTCACGGGGGGTCACGGGGGGTGACAGGGGGAATGAGGGGCACGGGGGGGGGGGCACAGGGGGGACACAGGGGGGCACTGGGGGTGTGACAGGGGGGACAAAGGGGTGACAGGGGGGATGGGGGGCACGGGGGGGGCACGGGGGGTCACGGGGGGATTTTGGGGGTCCTGGGGGGGTTTGGGGGTCCTGGGGGGGGGTTGGTGGTCCCAGGAGGCCTGGGAGGGCTGGAGGGGGATTTGGGGGGCCTGGGGGGGCTGGAGGGGGTTTTGGGGGTCTAGAGGGGGTTTGGGGGGCCCTGGGGGGGGGTTGGGGGTCCCAAGGGGGTTTGGGGGTCCCAGGGGGTTCCTGGGGGGCTGGAGGGGGTTTTGGGGGGCCCTGGAAGGGGTTTTGGGGGTCCCAGGGGGGTTTGGGGTCCCAGGGGGCACAGGGGGGCTGGAGGGGGTTTTGGGGGTCCCGGGGGGTTTAGGGGTCCCAGGGGGGCACAGGGGGGCTGGAGGGGATTTTGGGGGTCCCGGGGGGTTTAGGGGTCCCGGGGGCCCTGGGGGGCTGGAGGGGGTTTTGGGGGTCCTGGGGGGTTTGGGGGTCCCAGGAGACCTGGGGGGCTGGAGGGGATTTTGGGGGTCCTGGGGGGGTTTGGGGGGCCCTGGGGGGCTGGAGGGGGGTTGGGGGTCCCAGGAGGGGTTTAGGGGTCCCAGGGGGCCAGGGGGCTGGAGGGGGTTTTGGGGGTCCTGGAGGGGTTTGGGGGTCCCGGGGGGGTTTGGGGGTCCCAGGGGGGCACAGGGGGCTGGAGGGGGTTTTGGGGGTCCCGGGGGGGTTTAGGGGTCCCAGGGGGCCCTGGGGGGCTGGAGGGGGTTTTGGGGGGCCCTGGGGGGTTTGGGGGTCCCGGGGGGGTTTGGGGGGCACTCACGGTTGTCATAGACGGGCTGGGAGAGGACGGGGGGCAGGGGCGCAGCCCCGGCCCCCTGCACCCAGACCTGGAAGCAGAGGCGCACGGCGCTCAGGTCGTACTCGCCCCCGCGCTGCTCCGCCGGCACTGCCCCAGTCACACCAGTCACACCAGTAAGCACCGCCGGCAGCCCCAGTAACGCCCCCAACCCGCGACCCCCCCCCCCACAGCACCCCCGCCGCTCCCAGGAATCCCCAGTGCTCCCAGTAACCGCCTAATGCCCCTCTCAGCGACCCCCTGTCTCTCACCCGCTGCTACCAGTAAGCTTTCAGTGCTCCCAGTAACAACCAGTAACTCCCACTAACACCCCCAGTCCTCCCCAGCCCTCTCAGTAACCACCACGGCTCCTTCCCAGTGCTCCCAGTAACCCTCCAGTGCTCCCAGTAACCTTCCCCATCCCTCCCAGTAGTCCCTAAATCCCTTCACAGTCTCTCCCACTCTCTCCCAGTAACTCCCAGTCCCTCCCAATAGCCCCCACAGCACCTCCCCATGCCTCCCAGTAACCTCCAGTCCCGCCCAGTAGCCCCTAAACCCCTCCCAGTCTCTCCCAACAACCCCCAATCCCTCCACAGTGCCTCCCAGTAACACCCAGCCCCTCCCAGTAACCCCCAGCCCCTCCCAGTAACTTGCCCAGCCCCTCCCACTAACCCCCCCGTTATCCCCTAGCTCCTCCCAGTAGACCCCAAACCCCCTCCCAGTAACCTCCAGTGCTTCGCCCAGTGCTTCCCAGTAACCCCCAGCCCCTCCCAGTCCCTCCCAGTAACCCCCAGCCCCTCCCAGCAGACCCTAAACCTTCTCCCAGTAGCCCCCAGTCCCTCCCAGTAACCCCCAGAACCCCCCAGCCCCTCCCAGTGCCCCCCAGTAGCCCCTAAACCTTCTCCCAGTCCCTCCCAGTCCCCCCAGCCCCCCTAAACCCCCTCCCAGTCCCCCCCAGTAACCCCCAGTCCCTCCCAGCCCCCCCAAACCCCCTCCCAGTCCCACCCAGTAACCCCCAGTCCCTCCCAGTCCCCCCAAACCCCCTCTCAGTCCCACCCAGTAACCCCCAGTCCCTCCCCAGCCCCCCCAAACCCCCTCTCAGTCCCCCCAGTAACCTCCAGTCCCCCCCAGCCCCCCCAAACCTGCTCCCAGTCCCCCCCAGTCCCTCTCAGCCCCCCCAAACCCCCTCCAGTCCCTCCCAGCACCCCCAAACCTCCTCCCAGTCCCACCCAGTAACCCCCAGTCCCTCCCAGCTCCCCCCTCAACCCCCTCCCAGTCCCTCCCAGTGCCTCCCAGTACCGTTGAAGGGGTTGTTATTGGTCCGGATCCGCTCGGCCACGGCCGCCTCCAGCTCCCGTTTTTTCACGCACTGGATCCCCAAATTCTGGAAACTGGGCCCAAAATGGGGGGGGGGGGGTGTGAGGGGAGGTCAACCTGGATGCCGGGCACCCCAAAAATTTGGGGGACCCACACGTCCTGGGGGGGGCACCCCAAAAATTTGGGGGACCCACACGTCCTGAGTGAGGGGCACCCAAGAAATTTGGAGGATGGAAGCATTCGGGGGGGCACCTCCTGAATTTGGGGGTCCCCATGTGTCCTCAGGGGGGCACCCAAAAAATTTGGGGGACCCAGGTGTCCCGGGGGGTGGGCACCCCCTAAATTTGGGGGACCCACACGTCCTGGGTGGGGGCACCCCAAAAATTTGGGGTCCTCCCACCTCCTGGGTGTGGGTCACCCCCTAAATCTGGGGTCCCCCCACCTCCTGGGTGGGGGTCACCCCCTAAATTTGGGGTCCCCCCATGTCCTGGGTGGGGGGCACCCCAAAAATTTGGGGTCCTCCCACGTCCTGGGTGGGGGTCACCCCCTAAATTTGGCGTCCCGACAGCTCCTGGATGGGGGAGCACCCGTAAATTTGGGTGACGCAAGCACTTGGGAGGGAGCACTCCCTAAATTCGGGGTCCCCCCGTGTCCCAGCTGGGGGCACCCCAAAAATCTGGGGTCCTCCCACGTCCCGGCTGGGGGTCACCCCCTAAATTTGCCGTCCCGACAACTCCTGGGTGGGGGAGCACCCCTAAATTTGGGTGACGCAAGCACTCAGGGTGGGTGGGAGGGAGCACCCTCGAAATTCGGGGTCCCCCCGTGTCCCGGGTGGGGGGCACCCCAAAAATTTGGGGTCCTCCCGCGTCCCACGTGGGGGTCACCCCCTAAATTTGCCGTCCCGACAACTCCTGGGTGGGGGAGCACCCCTAAATTTGGGTGCCGCAAGCACTCAGGGTGGGTGGGAGGGAGCACCCTCGAAATTCGGGGTCCCCCCATGTCCCAGCTGGGGGCACCCCAAAAATCTGGGGTCCTCCCACGTCCCGGCTGGGGGTCACCCCCTAAATTTGCCGTCCCGACAACTCCTGGGTGGGGGAGCACCCCTAAATTTGGGTGCCGCAAGCACTCAGGGTGGGCGGGAGGGAGCACCCTCGAAATTCGGGGTCCCCCCCTCGTGTCCCGGGTGGGGTGGGGTGGGGGGCACCCCAAAAATCGGGGGGGGACCCACCTGTGGACGCTGCGCTCGGGGGGCAGCTCGGCCTCGTAGAAGCCGTGGTGGCAGTCCCGGCCCACCAGCTCGTGGGGGTGGGGGCGGTGGGGGGGCTCCTTCGTCACCAGCGACACCCGCACGCGCCCCGGGCCGCGGTAGTTGTTCACCTGGCAGGGACAAAAATCATACTGGTTTGAACTGGTTTGGACTGGTTTGGACTGGGAAGGTCACGCGGGCGGTGCTGGGGATTTTGGGGGGGGTCTCAGTGCTGTGCTCCTGGGGATGGGGATACTGGGGGGTACTGGGAGAGGACTGGGAGGGCTGGGGGTGGTTGTCCTTACCGCTTACCACTTCGTACCGCTCTGTACTGGTTTATACTGGTCCATACTGGTTTATATTGGAAGCTCACGTAAACAGTAAGAGGGGTTTTGGGGGGTGTCAGCGGTGTGCTCCTGGGGATGGGGGCACTGGGAGGACCCTGGGAGGGGTCAGGACTGGGTCGCAGACAGTTACTGGTCCATACTGGTCTATACTGGTTTATACTGGAGACTTACGCAGACGGTGGGGTGGGTCTTGGTGGTCTCGGTGCTGTGCTCGCCGGGGACGGGGGCACTGAGGGGCACCAGGGGAGCCCTGAGAGGGGCTGGGGGTGGGTCCTAGCCAGTTACCGGTCCATACTGGTCTATACTGGTTCGTACTGGTTTATACTGGGAGACTCACGCGGATGGTGGGGTGGGTCTTGGTGGTCTCGGTGCTGTGCTCCCCGGGGATGGGGACACTGGGGGGCACCAGGGGAGCCCTGAGACAGGCTGGGGGTGAGTCCTAAACAGTTACCGCTCTATACTGGTCCATACTGGTTTGTACTGGTTTATACTGGGAGACTCACGCGGATGGTGGGGTGGGTCTTGGTGGTCTCGGTGCTGTGCTCCCCGGGGATGCTGCCGGCCGAGCGCCCCTCGCATTTGTAGCGGAAGCGCATCCCCCGCGCCTTCGGCTGCTCCAGGATCTCCACGAACGGGGCGGCCCCCCCCGCCTCTGCCGGGGCGGCGGCTGGGTCACCCCCCCCCAAAAAAATGGGGGACCCCTCTCCAAAACAGGGGACCCTCCCTCCAAAAAAAGGGGGGACCCCCCTCCAAAAAAAAGGGGACCCCCCTCCAAAAAAAAGGGACCACCCAAAAAAAAAGAGGGACCCCCCTCCAAAACAGGGAACCCCCCCAAAAAAAGAGGGACCTCCCTCCAAACAGGGGACCCCCCAAAAAAAGGGGGACCCCCCCAAAAAAAAGGGACCACCCAAAAAAAAATAAGGGGGACCCAGGCACCCAAGGGACCCCCCCCAAAGGCACCCAGGGACCCCTCCCCAAAAAAAGGGGTCCCAGGTGTTTGGGGGACCCCCTAAAAATTTAAACCCCCCAAAAATTGAACCCCCCCAAAAAATTGAACCCCCCCCCAGAAGGACCCGGAGACCCTCCCCCAAAAAGGGGACCCAGGCACCCAAGGGACCCCCCCCTAAAAAAGGGACCCAGAGACCCCCACCCCCCCCAAAAGGCGTCTGAGGACCCCACCCAAAAAGGGACCCAGGCACCCCCACCAAAAAATGAGACCCCCCCCCAAAAAATGAGACACCCCCCCCCAAAGGGCCCCAGGGACCCCCCTCCCCCCACCAGGGCACCCAAGAGACCCCCCAAAAAATAAGACACCCCCCCCAAGAAAAGGGACCCAGGGGACCTCCCCAAAAATCGAGGTGCCCCCTCCCCAAAAACGTGTCCCCCCCCCCCCCCAAAAAGGGACCCAAAACCGCCCCCCCCCAAAGGGGACCCAGGCACCCAAGGGACCCCCCACCCAAAAAGGGGGACACACCCCCCTCCCCCTCGCAGCGGCCCCCCACTCACCCTGCGCCCCCACTCCTGCAGGAGGAAGGGCAGAAGATCCGGGGGGGTCACTGGGGGGAGGGGAAAAATTGGGGTGGGGGGCACGTTAAGGGGGGAGGGCCCCCCCTTTTAACCCCCCTTTTAACCCCCCCCTTTTAACCCCCCTCCCCCGCCTCTTAAAGCATCCTCGCGCCCGTTAACTCTGGAACCTACTGACGGCCCTCCGCCGCCTCTGACGTCACAGAGGGGCAACTCCCCCCACCCCCAAAAAATAAGAGGGGGGGTGGCACTCACCGTCCTCCATGGTGGGGGGAGGGGGGACACCGGGGTGGGGGAGGGGGAGGGGGTCCCGGGACACCGGAGGGGGGAGGGGGGAAGAGACCCAGTCGCGCCGTGGATGCCGGAAGCGCCGCCGCCTGACGTCACCGCGGCTGCCGGGAAAGCTCCGCCCCCTCTCCCCATCCTTCCCTTGTGATTGGCCAGACGCTGGAGTTGTGGGGCGGGGCCTTCTCCCCCTCTCCCCCTTCAAGCCGTCGTGGGGGCCGGAAGGGGCGGGGCCAAGCCCGGAAGTGAGGCCGGCAGCCCGGAAGCGGAGGCCGGGACGATGGCGGAGGTGGTGAGTATGGGGCGGGGGGGGGGGGGGGCGGGGCGGCGAAGGGGGTAACGGAGACCCCTCCCCGGGGTTTTGGGGACCCTTCTGAGGGCTTGGGGACCCTCTCGAGGTCGTGGAGACCCTTCCTGGGGGTTTGGGGACCCCTGGGGGTGGTGGGGACCCCCCCCGGGGGTTTGGGGACCTCCCTGTGGTGGTGCGGATCCCCCCCCCCGTCGCGGGCTGATGGTTCCTCCCGCTCGCCCCCCCCCGCAGGGGGAGGTGTCCGAGGGCTGCCGCCTGCCCGTGCTGCGCCGTAACCAAGACAACGAGGATGAGTGGCGTGAGCGAGGGGCGGGGCCAGGGCGGGAGGGCGGGGCCTGATTGGCGGAGACGTGGGGCAGGTGGGCTGGTTTTGGCGGGAAGGGCGGGGCTTCGTTGAGGAGGGGCGGGGCCCTGAGAGGCGGGTGGGCGGGGTTTGGGAGAAGGGCCGGGGGGAGTGGAGCGGGGAGGCGGGGCCTGGAGGGGAGGGGCGTGGTCTGGAGGGGAGGGGCGGGGCCTGTGGGCGGGGGGGGGGGTCCTGAGAGTTTTGGGGGTGGGGGGAGGGAGGGGGCACATACGAGGGTGGGGGAGGAGGCGTTGGGGGGGGTCCCTGAAGTGGGGAGGGGATTTTGGGGGGGGGGGCCCTGGAGTGGGGGGAAGGGGCGGGGGGCGGATGTCCCCAAATTGGGGAGGGGGTGACAGCGCCCCCCCCCCGACCCCCCAGCGCTGGCGGAGATCCTGAGCGTGAAGGACATCAGCGGGAGGAAGCTGTTCTACGTGCACTACATCGACTGTGAGTGGGGGGCGCGGGGGGGGGGGACGGGACACGAGGTGGGGGGGGGGAACACGGGGGGGCACCGCCGCCCCACCCCGGCCTCCCCAAAAGTGTGGGGGGGGGATGTGGAGGGGTTGCAGGGGGTCCTAAGGGGGCCAGCACCCCCTGTGTCGCCCACTGGTGTTCCCAAGGTGGGGGGGACACGGGGGGACATGAGGGGTCCTGGGGTGCCAGCACCCCCAGTGTCACCCACTGGTGTCCCCAAGAATGGGGGGGACATGAGGGGACACGGGGGGGACACAGGAGGGGTCCTAAGGGTGCCAGCACCCCCCGTGTCACCCACTGGTGTCCCCAAGAATGGGGGGGGGACATGAGGGGACGGGGGGGGACACATGAGGGGTCCTGGGGTGCCAGCACCCCCCCGTGTCACCCACTGGTGTCCCCAAAAGTGGGGGGGGCGCATGAGGGGTCCTGGGGTGCCAGCACCCCCAGTGTCACCCACTGGTGTCCCCAAGGTGGGGGGGGACACAGAGGGGACACTGGGGGGGACATGAGGGGTCCTGGGGTGCCAGCACCCCCAGTGTCACCCACTGGTATCCCCAAAAGTGTGGGGGGGGCACACGGGGGGGACACGGGGCTCCTAGAAGTGTCCCCCCCGATGTCCCCAACAGCTTGGTGACGACACAGAGGGGCCGCAGAGCTGCGAGGGGGGGGGTGTGGGGGCACACGGGGGGGCTGCGGGGGTGGGGGGGGCTGCGGGGCGCCGTCGTCACCCCGTGTGTCCCCCCGCCCCCCCCCAGTTAACAAGCGGCTGGACGAGTGGGTGACGCAGGAGCGGCTGGACCTGCAGCGGGTGCAGGTGCCCCGCAAGGAGGCCAAGACCCCCACCAAAAACGGGCTGCCCGGCTCCCGGCCCGGCTCCCCCGAGCGCGACCCGGTGAGGGGGCACGGGGGGGGACACGGGGCGGGACACGGGGAGGGGACGGGGGGGGACACACACAGTTTGGGGACACTGGGGGGACACGGCCTGGGACAGCGAGGGGGGGACAGGTGGGGGACAGCGTGGGGGGGGACACGGCCTGGGGACAGTGCAAGGGGGGGACAGGTTGGGGACGGGGGGGACACGGCTGGGGGACGCCGGGGGGGACACGCAGGTTGGGGACAGCGAGGGGGGGACAGGTTGGGGACGGGGGGGACACACAGTTTGGGGACATTGGGGGGACATGGCCTGGGACAGCGAGGGGGGACAGGTTGGGGACAGCGTGGGGGGGACACGGCCTGGGGACAGTGCAAGGGGGGGGACAGGTTGGGGATGGGGGGGGACACGGCTGGGGGACATCGGGGGGGACACGCAGTTTGGGGACAGTGGTGGGGGGACAGGTTGGGGACGGGGGGGGGGGACACGCAGTTTGGGGACAGCGCGGGGGGACAGGTTGGAGACATCAGGGGGGACAGGTTAGGGACGGGGGGACACAGAGTTTGGGGACATTGGGGGGGGACAGGTTGGGGACAGCAGG
The DNA here is from genome assembly GCA_026413225.1 of Otis tarda. NCBI lineage: Eukaryota > Metazoa > Chordata > Aves > Otidiformes > Otididae > Otis > Otis tarda. The sequence goes on from CM048589.1 coordinate 578,642, forward strand.
GGGACACGGTCTGAGGACCGCGTGGGGGGGCATGGCCTGGGGACAGTGGGGGGGGACACAGGTTGGGGACAGTGGGGGGGGACAGGTTGGGGACAGCGGGGGGGACAGGTTGGGGACAGTGAGGGGGGACACAGTTTGGGGACAGCGGGGGGGACAGGTTGGGGACAGCGGGGGGACAGGTTGGGGACATCGGGGGGACAGAGTTGGGGACACCCGGAGCCGTTGGGGACACCCGCAGCCCTTGGGGACGTCCCCACGCCCCTTGGTGGGGCTTTGGGGGGACACCCAGCCCCCCCCCGGCAGGGGAGGGGACATCCCCAGTCCGCTGGGGACACCGGGCGCTGACGGGGACACCTGGAGTCGAGGGCCACCCCCTGTCACACCCCCCAACCTTGGGGACACCCCTGACCCCCGTGGGACATCGGGGACATTTCCAACCCCCCTACGGGACCCTGGCGATGTCCCCAACCCCCCAGGGCACCGTGGGGACAGCTCCAACTCTTATGGGACCTTGGGGACACCCCCAACCCTTGATGGGACCTTGGGGACGTGTCCGACCCTTGATGGGACCTTGGGGACACCCCCAACCCTTGATGGGGCCTTGGGGACACCCCCAACCCTTGATGGGAGCTTGGGGACACGTCCAACCCCACTCTGGGACCCTGGGGACATCCTGAACCCCCCCGCTGTGGCACCTTGGGGACATCCCTAACCCCCCCATGGGACCTTTGGGGACATCTCCAACCTTTCTGGGACCTTGGGGACGTCCCCAACCCTTGATGGGACCTTGGGGACATTCTCAACCCCTTGTAAGACCTTGGGGACATCCCCAACCCTTGATGGCACCTTGGGGACGTCCCCAACCCTTGATAGGACCTTGGGGACATCGTTAACCCCCCATGGGACCTTTGGGATATCTTCAACCTTTTGGGGACCTTGAGGATGTCCCCAATCCTTGATGGGACCTTGGGGACGTCCCCAACCCTTGATGGCACCTTGGGGACACTGCCATCCCCCATGGGACCTTGGGGACGTCCCCAACCCCTTGTAAGACCTTGGGGACATCCCCAACCCTTGATGGCACCTTGGGGGCATCCCCAACCCTTGATGGGACCTTGGGGACGTCCCCAACCCTTGATGGGACCTTGGGGACACTGCCATCCCCCGTGGGACCTTGGGGACATCCCCAACCTCTCCGCGCCACCTTGGGGACATCAACCCTTGACGGGACCCGGGGGACGTCCCCGCCGCCTGGGGAGGGGACCCCGCCCCACCCGCTGGGGACGAGCGACCGGGGTGGGCTCGGCGGGGACACCCCGGGACAGCGCCCCCCCTCCCGTGTCCCCCCACCCTAAACGCCTCCTCTTCCTCCCGGCGCAGAGGAAGAGCCTGGACCTGGCGCTGCCCGCGGCCCCCGCCGGCGGGAAGAGCTGGCCCGGGCCACCGGGGCCAGCGGGGCCACCGGGGTCGCCGAGGCCACCGGGGTCACCGAGGCCAGCGGGGCCAGCGGGGCCCGTCGCCCCCCGCTTTCACCTGCCCAAGGAGAGCGAGGCCGAGCCCCCCCCGCCCGGCGGCCAGCGCCCCACGGTAACGCCCGCCGGCCCCACGTGTCCCCAAGCGGCCCCAGTGGGTCCCCAAGTGTCCCCAAGCGGCCCCAGTGGGTCCCCAACGGGTCCTGTGGTGGCCCCCGCCCCCATTTTTTAGAGAGGTTTTGTCACCGGCGCTGGCCCCAGCGGGTCCCCAGTTTTGGCCCCAACAGGTCCCGGTCCCTGTCCCCAATTTTGTCCCCAGGGGGTCCCTGTCCCCATCCCTGGCCCCAGCAGGTCCCCAGGTTGTCCCCAAGGGGTCCCTGTCCCCAGTGGGTCCCCAATTTTGTCCCCAAGGAGTCCCTGTCCCCGTCCCTGTCCCCAATTTTGTCCCCAAGGGGTCCCTGGCCCCGTCCCTGTCCCCAGCGGGTCCCCAATTTTGTCCCCAAGGAGTCCCTGTCCCCGTCCCTGTCCCCAATTTTGTCCCCAAGGGGTCCCTGGCCCCGTCCCTGTCCCCAGTTTTGTCCTCAAGGGGTCCCTGTTCCTGTCCCTGTCCCCAGTGGGTCCCCCAGTTTGTCCCCAAGGGGTCCCTGGCCCCGTCCCTGTCCCCAATTTTGTCCCCAAGGGGTCCCTGTCCCCATCCCTGTCCCCAGTGGGTCCCCAATTTTGTCCCCAAGGGGTCCCTGGCCCCGTCCCTGTCCCCAGCGGGTCCCCAATTTTGTCCCCAAGGGGTCCCTGTTCCTGTCCCTGTCCCCAGCGGGTCCCCAATTTTGTCCCCAAGGGGTCCCTGTCCCCAGTGGGTCCCCAATTTTGTCCCCAAGGGGTCCCTGTCCCCGTCCCTGTCCCCAGTGGGTCCCCAATTTTGTCCCCAAGAGGTCCCTGGCCCCGTCCCTGTCCCCAGCGGGTCCCCAATTTTGTCCCCAAGGAGTCCCTGTCCCCGTCCCTGTCCCCAATTTTGTCCCCAAGGGGTCCCTGTCCCCAGTGGGTCCCCCAGTTTGTCCCCAAGGGGTCCCTGGCCCCGTCCCTGTCCCCAATTTTGTCCCCAAGGGGTCCCTGTCCCCATCCCTGTCCCCAGCGGGTCCCCAGTTTTGTCCCCAAGGGGTCCCTGGCCCCGTCCCTGGCCCCAATTTTGTCCCCAAGGGGTCCCTGTTCCTGTCCCTTGTCCCCAACGCGTCCCCGGGTTTGTCCCCAGTGGGTCCCCAATTTTGTCCCCAAGAGGTCCCTGTCCCTGTCCCCAGTGGGTCCCCAATTTTGGCCCCAAGGGGTCCCTGGCCCCGTCCCTGTCCCCAATTTTGTCCCCAAGGGGTCCCTGTCCCCGTCCCTGTCCCCAGCGGGTCCCCAATTTTGTCCCCAGTGGCTCACTGTCCCCAACGCGCCCCCCTCCCACGGCCCGGTGTCCCCAGCGCGTCCCCGGGTTTGTCCCCAGTGGGTCCCCACGGTCCCCCCCCAGCCCCCTATTGCCCCCATCACTGTCCCCAGTCCCACCCCCCCCCACGGCCCGGTGTCCCCTAGGCCTCCCCTTCCCAGGGCTGGGGCCATACTGGGAGCACTGGGGCCATACTGGGAGCACTGGGGTGATATTGGGGACCTCTAGGGGCTACTGGGGCCATACTGGGAGGATTGGGGGGGGGAGCACTGGGGCCATATTGGGAGCACTAGGGTGATAATGGGGACTTCTAGGGGCTACTGGGGCCATACTGGGAGGATTAAGGAAGGGCACTGGGGCCATACTGGGAGAACTAGGGTGATACTGGGGCCATACTGGGAGGATTGGGGAGAGGCACTGGGGCCATACTGGGGGCACTGGGATGATAATGGGGATCTCTAGGGGCTACTGGGGCCATACTGGGGGCACTGGGATGATAATGGGGATCTCTAGGAGCTACTGGGGCCATACTGGGAGGACTGGGGTGATAATGGGGCCCTCTAGGGGCTACTGGGGCCATACTGGGAGCACTGGGAGGCTGCTGGGGTGATACTGGGGGCCCTGGGGTGATACTGGGGACCTCTAGGGGCTACTGGGGCCATACTGGGAGCACTGGGGAGAGGCAACAGAGCCTCCTCCTGCTCCCAGTTGCCCCACCAGCGGCAGGGCTGGGCCGGACTGGGCGGGACTGGGCGGGACTGGGCGGGCCTGACGCGTGTCCCCGCAGAAGCGCAAGGTGGAGGTGGTGTCACCCGCCACCCCCGTCCCCGCCGCCACCGAGACCTCGCAGGCCTCCGTCTTCCCCCAGGTGAGACCAGTGCTTCCCAGTAACCCCCCAGTAACGCCGGTAACCCCCCAGTAACGCCGGTAACCCCCCAGTAACCCCCCCGGTAACGCCAGCGGCCCTCCCCAGTAACACCAGTAAGCGCCCAGTACAGCAGCACTGTTGAGAAACTTTGCGTTGCCGCCAGTATCAGCTAGCACCTCACCAGTAACACCAGTAACTCCCAGTAACCCCAGTACACCTTTATTAAGACCAGTAAGCGCTTAGTAACATTGGTGTCAGACCAGTAACCAACCAGTAACACCAGTAACTAACTAGCAAAGCCAGTAGCTGTGCGGTAGCTTCTCATTCGCACCAGTATCAACTGGGAAACAGCCAACACCTCCAGTCATTTCCCAGTACTTCCCAGTAACATCAGTATTCTCTTAGTAAAACCAGTAACTGCCCAGTAACACTGCTAACTAACCAGTAACCAACCAGTAACACCAGTAACGAAGCCGTAAGAGCAGCAGCTGCAGGGTAACTTTTCCTTTACACCAGTAGCAGCTGGTCATTTCCCAGTAACACCAGTAACTTCCCAGTTAACACCAGTATTCTGTTAGTAAAGACAATCGGCTCTCAGTACCTACCCAGTAAAACCAGTAACCGACCAGTAAAAGCGATGAGTACGCAGTAGGTTCCACTTAACACCAGTCGTTGCTGCGTACTTCCCAGTAACACCAGTATCTCCTTAGTGAAACCAGTAAGCGCTGAGTAAAACCTGTAATGAACCAGTAACCAACTAGTAATGAACCAGTAGCACCAGTAACTCACCAGTAACCACCCAGTAATTGCTCAGTAACCAGTTGTTAACACAGGTGCCCCTTAGGAGTCCTCCCACTCTTCCCAGTACCCCCCCCCAGTCCTCCCAGTACCCCCTTTTTTGCCAGTAACCCCCCAGTAACACCCCGGTTCCCACTAACCTGTCAGGCTTCCCAGTAACCTCCCAGTAACACCCCCTTCCCAATAACTCCTCCCCGTAACCCCCCAGTAACACCCCCAGTCCTCCCAGTAACCCCCTAGTAACCCACTCTCTTCCCAGTAACCCCTTCCAGTCCTCCCAGTAACACCCCGGTTCCCACTAACCTGTCAGGCCTCCCAGTAACCTCCCAGTAACACCCCCTTCCCAATAACTCCTCCCAGTAACCCCCCAGTAACAACCCCTAGTCCTCCCAGTAACCCCATACTAACCAACTCTCTTCCCAGTAAGCCCTCCCAGTCTTCCCAGTAACTCCCCCAGTCCTCCCAGTAACTCCCTTTCTTCCCAGTAACCCCCCCAGTCCTCCCAGTAACCCCCCAGTAACCCCTTTTCTTCCCAGTAACCCCCCCAGTCCTCCCAGTAACCCCCCAGTAACTCCCTTTTCTTCCCAGTAACCCCCCCAGTCCTCCCAGTAACCCCAGTAACCCCTCCCAGTCCTCCCAGTAGCCCCCCCACGCTTCCTGGGGGGGTCCCCCTGGCCCGGGGGGTGGGGGGGGGTGGGTTGGGGGGGGGGGGCAGGGGGTGCTGACCCCCATGGCCCTGGAGGGGTGGGGGTTTGGGGGGGGGGCAGGGGGTGCGGACCCCCGTGGCCCTGGGGGGGTGGGGGGGATTTTGGGGGGAGTCAGGGGTGCTGACCCCCCCCCGGTACAGAACGGCTCCGCTCGGCGGGCGGTGGCCGCGCAGCCGGGACGGAAGAGGAAGTCGGCCTGCCTGGGCACGGACGAGGTGGGGGCACGGGGGGGGCACGGGGGGGGGCACGGGGGCACGGGGGGGCTGCCTGGGCACGGACGAGGTGGGGGGCACGGGGGGGCACGGGGGGGCACGGGGGCTGCCTGGGCACGGACGAGGTGGGGGGCACGGGGGGGCACGGGGGGGCTGCCTGGGCACGGACGAGGTGGGGGGCACGGGGGGGGGGGCACGGGGGCTGCCTGGGCACGGACTGGGGGGGGGCACGGGGGCTGCCTGGGCACGGACGAGGTGGGGGGCACGGGGGGGGGCACGGGGGGGCACGGGGGGCTGCCTGGGCACGGACGAGGTGGGGGGCACGGGGGCACGGGGGCTGCCTGGGCACGGACGAGGTGGGGGCACGGGGGCTGCCTGGGCACGGACGAGGTGGGGGGCACGGGGGGGGGCACGGGGGGCTGCCTGGGCACGGACGAGGTGGGGGGCACGGGGGGGCACGGGGGGGCTGCCTGGGCACGGACGAGGGGGGGGCACGGGGGGGCACGGGGGGGGGCTGCCTGGGCACGGACGGGGGGGGGCACGGGGGGGCACGGGGGGCTGCCTGGGCACGGACTGGGGGGGGCACGGGGGGGGCACGGGGGGCTGCCTGGGCACGGACGAGGTGGGGGGCACGGGGGGGCAGAGGGGGAAATGGGGAAACTGAGGCACGAGGGGGGCGGGAATGGGGGCGGAAAAGGGGGAAACAGCCTGGAACTGGGGAAACTGGGACAGGGGAGGGAATGGGGGGAAAGGGAGGGAAATACGGGAAAAAAGGGGGAAAACTGACCCTAAACTGGGGAAACTGGGCGAGGGAGTGGAAATAGAGGGAAAAAAGGGGAAAATGGGGGAAAAAAGGGGGAAAAAAACGACCTTAACTGGGGAAAGCGGGATGAGGGACAGGGAAATAAAGGAAAAAAAGGGGGAAAACCGACCTTAAACTGGGGAAACTGGGGCAAGGGACAGGGAAAGAGAGGAAAAGAGGAGGAAAACTGACCTTAAACTGGGGAAACTGGGACAGGGGAGGGGAAATGTGGAAGAAAGGGGGAAAACCGACCTTAAAGTGGGGAAAGTGGGGTGAGGGAGTGGAAATAAAGGAAAAAAGGGGGGGAAACAGGTAAAAAAAGAGAGAAATACGGAAAAAAAGGGGAAAACCCAACCTTAAACTGGGGAAACTGGGGCAAGGGACAGTGGAAATAGAGGGAAAAGAGGGGAAAACCGACCCTAAACTGGGGAAACTGGGGCGAGGGAGTGGAAATAGAGGAAAAAAAGGGGGAAATGGGGGAAAAAGGGAAATAGAGGAAACAAGGGGGAAAAACCGACCTTAAACTGGGGAAAGTGGGGCAAGGGACAGGGAAATAAAGGAAAAGAGAGGGAAAACCGACCTTAAACTGGGGGAAACTGGGGCAAGGGGCAGGGAAATAGAGGAAAAAAGGGGGAAAACCCACCTTAAACTGGGGAAACTGGGGTGAGGGACAGGGAAATAGAGGAAAAAAGGGGGAAAACCCACCTTAAACTGGGGAAACTGGGGCGAGGGACAGGGAAATAGAGGAAAAAGGGGGAAAACTGACCTTAAACTGGGGAAACTGGGGTGAGGGACAGTGGAAATAAAGGAAAAAAAGGGGGAAAACCCACCTTAAACTGGGGAAACTGGGGCGAGGGACAGGGAAATAGAGGAAAAAAAGGGGGAAAACCCACCTTAAACTGGGGAAACTGGGGCGAGGGACAGTGGAAATAAAGGAAAAGAGAGGGAAAACCGACCTTAAACTGGGGAAACTGGGGCAAGACACAGGGAAATAAAGGGAAAGAGAGGGAAAACCGACCTTAAACTGGGGAAACTGGGGCAAGGGACAGGGAAATAGAGGAAAAAAGGGGGAAACTGACCTTAAACTGGGGAAACTGGGGCAAGAGAGAGGGAAATAAAGGGAAAGAGAGGGAAAACTGACCTTAAACTGGGGAAACTGGGGCAAGACACAGGGAAATAGAGGGAAAGAGAGGGAAAACCGACCTTAAACTGGGGAAACTGGGGCAAGGGACAGGGAAATAAAGGGAAAGAGAGGGAAAACCGACCTTAAACTGGGGAAACTGGGGCAAGAGAGAGGGAAATAAAGGAAAAGAGAGGGAAAACCGACCTTAAACTGGGGAAACTGGGGCAAGGGACAGGGAAATAGAGGAAAAAAGGGGGAAAACCCACCTTAAACTGGGGAAACTGGGGCGAGGGACAGGGAAATAAAGGAAAAGAGAAGGAAAACCGCCCCGAAACTGGGGAAACCGAGGCAGGAGCTGGGAAGAAAAGGGGGGAAACGGGGGGAAAAAACGAAGCGTCGCCGCGGGCTGACCCCGCGGCGGCGGCGCAGGACTCGCAGGACTCGTCGGACGGCGCGCCCTCGGCGCCGCGCATGACGGGCAGCCTGGTGTCGGACCGCAGCCACGACGACATCGTGACGCGCATGAAGAACATCGAGTGCATCGAGCTGGGCCGCCACCGCCTCAAGCCCTGGTACTTCTCGCCGTACCCGCAGGAGCTGACGGCGCTGCCCGTGCTCTACCTCTGCGAGTTCTGCCTCAAGTACGGGCACAGCCTGCGCTGCCTGCAGCGCCACCTGGTACGCGCCCGCCCGCCCCCACCCCGAACCCCCCCCCTCCTCCGGGGTCACGGTGATCCCACCCCCCAAAAAATTGGGGACCCGCCCAAGGGGACTGGGACTCCTCTGAATGATTGGGACTGCCCCAGGGGGATTGGGGATGTCCCCAGGGATTGGGGACCCCCAGGGATTGGGACCCCCCCAGGGTCATGCTGATGCCCCCCAAAATATTGGGGTGACCCCCCCCCAGGGTCATGCTGATCCCACCCCCCCAAAAATTGGGGAACCGCCCCAGGGGACTGGGACTTCTCTGAATGATTGGGACTGCCCCAGGGGGATTGGGGACCCCCCGGGGATTGGGACCCCCCAGGGTCATGCTGATGCCCCCCCCAAAATATTGGGGTGACCCCCAGGGTCACGGTGATCCCACCCCCCAAAAAATTGGGGACCCACCCAAGGGGACTGGGACTCCTCTGAATGATTGGGATTGCCCCAGGGGGATTGGGGACCCCCCAGGGATTGGGGACCCCCAGGGATTGGGACCCCCCTCTGGTCTCATGCTGATCCCCCCCAAAATATTGGGGACCCACCCGAGGGGATTGGGGAACCACCCCAGGGGACTGGGAGTCCCCCAAATGATTGGGACTGCCCCAGGGGGATTGGGGACCCCCCAGAGATTGGGGACCCCCCAGTGTCATGCTGATGCCCCCCAAATATTGGGGTGACCCCCCCCAGGTTCATGCTGATCCCCCCCAAAAAATTGGGGAACCGCCCCAGGGGACTGGGACTCCTCTGAATGACTGGGACTGCCCCAGGGGGATTGGGGACCCCCGGGGATTGGGACCCCCCCCCCGGGGTCATGCTGATCCCCCCCCAAAATATTGGGGGGACCCCCAGGGTCACGGTGATCCCACCCCCCCAAAAAATTGGGGACCCACCCAAGGGGACTGGGACTCCTCTGAATGATTGGGACTGCCCCAGGGGGATTGGGGACCCCCCCAGGGATTGGGGACCCCCCAGGGTCATGCTGATCCCCCCCCCAAAATATTGGGGAACCGCCCCAGGGACTGGGGACACCCCCAGGGATTGGGGACCCCCCCCAGGGTCATGCTGATCCCATCCCCCAAAATATTGGGGAACCGCCCCAGGGACTGGGACTCCTCTGAATGACTGGGACTGCCCCAGGGAGATTGGGGACCCCCAGGGATTGGGGACCCCCCCAGTGTCATGCTGATGCCCCCCAAATATTGGGGTGACCCCCCCCCAGGGTCATGCTGATCCCCCCCCAAAAAAATTGGGGAACCGCTCCAGGGGATTGGGACTTCTCTGAATGATTGGGAGTCCCCCAGGGAGATTGGGGACCCCCCAGGGATTGGGGACCCCCCCAGGGTCACGCTGATCCCCCCCAAAATATTGGGGACCCCCCCCAGGGTCATGCTGATCCCCCCCAAAAAAATTGGGGGACCCACCCAAAGGGATTTGGGACCCCCCAGGGGACTGGGGACCCCCAAGCCCACGCTGATCCCCCCCCAAAAAAAAATTTGGGGACCCACCCGAGGGGATTGGGACCCTGCCTCGGGTGAATTTGGCCTCTGGGGCGACGTGGGGCCCCCAGGGTCACACTGACCCCCCCCCAAATGCCTGGGGACCCCCCCAGGGGTCTCAGGACCCCCCTCCAGCACAAATCCCCCCCCCGGGGCATCACCCCCCCAACACACAACTCCCCCCCCAATTATTTACACCTCCCAAAGCATCCCAGCCCCCAAATCCCCTCCGCAGCCTTCACCTCCCCCTCCCACCCCTTTATAAACCCCCCCCACCTATTTTTTACCCCCCCACCTAATTTTGCCCCCCCCCGCCATTTATTTGCCCCCACCCCCCAGACCAAATGCGACCTCCGCCACCCCCCGGGCAACGAGATTTACCGCAAAGGCACCATCTCCTTCTTCGAGATCGACGGGCGCAAGAACAAGGTGCGGCGCGATTCGGGGGGGCGCCCCCAAGCCGGGGCCCCCCTGACGACCCCCGTGTCCCCCCCCACCCAGAGTTACTCGCAGAACCTGTGCCTGCTGGCCAAGTGCTTCCTGGACCACAAGACGCTCTACTACGACACCGACCCCTTCCTCTTCTACGTCATGACCGAGTACGACTGCAAGGGCTTCCACATCGTCGGCTACTTCTCCAAGGTGGGGGGGGGCGCGCGGGGGGGGGTAGAGGGGGTTTTGGGGGAGGGGGAGGGGAGCTGAGGGGTCCTGGGGGAACAGAAAGGGTGGGGAAGGGTCCTGGGAGGGCTTAAGGTGGTGGGGAGGGGGTTCTAGGGGGGTGGGGAGGGGTCCTGGGGGGCTTAAGGTGGTGGGGAGGGGTTCTGGGGGGTGGGGAGGGGTCATGGGGGGCTTAAGGTGGTGGGGAGGGGTCCTGGGGGGTGGGGAGGGGTCATGGGGGGCTTAAGGTGGTGGGGAGGGGTCCTGGGGGGTGGGGAGGGGTCCTGGGGGGCTTAAGGTGGTGGGGAAGGGTCCTGGGAGGGCTTAAGGTGGTGGGGAGGGGTCCTGAGGGGTGGGGAAGGGTCCTGGGAGTTCACTGAAGCGGTGGGGAGGGGTCCTGAGGGGTGGGGAAGGGTCCTGGGAGGTCACCGAAGGGGTGAGGAGGGGTCCTGGGGGGGCTTAAGGTGGTGGGGAGGGGTCCTGGGGAGGCTTAAGGTGGTGGGGAGGGGTCCTGGGGAGGCTTTGGGGGCGTTTCTTGGGGGGTAGAGGGGGTTTTGGGGGAGGGGGAGGGGAGCTGAGGGGTCTTCGGGGGGCAGAAAGGGTGGGGAAAGGGTGGGGAAGGGTCCTGGAGAGGGCTTAAGGTGGTGGGGAGGGGTTCTGGGGGGTGGGGAGGGGTCCTAGGGGGGCTTAAGGTGGTGGGGAGGGGTCATGGGGGGGTGGGGAGGGGTCCTGGGGGGGCTTAAGGTGGTGGGGAGGGGTCCTGGGGGGTGGGGAGGGGTCCTGGGGGGCTTAAGGTGGTGGGGAAGGGTCCTGGGAGGGCTTAAGGTGGTGGGGAGGGGTCCTGAGGGGTGGGGAAGGGTCCTGGGAGTTCACTGAAGCGGTGGGGAGGGGTCCTGAGGGGTGGGGAAGGGTCCTGGGAGGTCACCGAAGGGGTGAGGAGGGGTCCTGGGGGGCTTAAGGTGGTGGGGAGGGGTCCTGGGGGGCTTTGGGGGCGTTTCTTGGGGGGTAGAGGGGGGTTTTGGGGGAGGGGGAGGGGAGCTGAGGGGTCTTCGGGGCGTAGAAAGGGTGGGGAAAGGGTGGGGAAGGGTCCTGGGAGGGTTTAAGGTGGTGGGGAGGGGTCCTGAGGGGTGGGGAAGGGTCCTGGGAGGGCTTAAGGTGGTGGGGAGGGGTCCTAGGGGGGTGGGGAGGGGTCCTGGGGGGGCTTAAGGTGGTGGGGAGGGGTCCTGGGGGGTGGGGAGGGGTCATGGGGGGGCTTAAGGTGGTGGGGAGGGGTCCTGAGGGGTGGGGAAGGGTCCTGGGGAGGTCACCGAAGGGGTGAGGAGGGGTCCTGGGGGGCTTAAGGTGGTGGGGAGGGGTCCTGGGGGTGTGGGGAGGGGTCCTGGGGAGGCTTAAGGTGGTGGGGAGGGGTCCTGGGGAGGCTTTGGGGGCGTTTCTTGGGGGGTAGAGGGGGTTTTGGGGGAGGGGGAGGGGAGCTGAGGGGTCTTCGGGGGGCAGAAAGGGTGGGGAAAGGGTGGGGAAGGGTCCTGGGAGGGCTTAAGGTGGTGGGGAGGGGTTCTAGGGGGTGGGGAGGGGTCCTGGGGGGGCTTAAGGTGGTGGGGAGGGGTCCTGGGGGGCTTTGGGGGCGTTTCTTGGGGGGTAGAGGGGGTTTTGGGGGAGGGGGAGGGGAGCTGAGGGGTCTTCGGGGCGTAGAAAGGGTGGGGAAAGGGTGGGGAAGGGTCCTGGGAGGGTTTAAGGTGGTGGGGAGGGGTCCTGAGGGGTGGGGAAGGGTCCTGGGAGGGTTTAAGGTGGTGGGGAGGGGTCCTGAGGGGTGGGGAAGGGTCATGGGGGTTCACTTAAGGTGGTGGGGAAGGGTCCTGGGAGGGCTTAAGGTGGTGGGGAGGGGTCCTGGGGGGGCTTAAGGTGGTGGGGAGGGGTCCTGAGGGGTGGGGAAGGGTCCTGGGAGGTCACCGAAGGGGTGAGGAGGGGTCCCAGGGGGGCTTAAGGTGGTGGGGAGGGGTCCTGGGGGGTGGGGAGGGGTGTCATGGGGGGGCTTAAGGTGGTGGGGAGGGGTCCTGGGAGGTCACTAAAGGGGTGAGGAGGGGTCCTGAGGGGTGGGGAGGGGTCCCTGGGGGCTTAAGATGGTGGGGAAGGGTTTTGGGGGTCCCAGGGGGTTTTGGGGGTCCCGGGGGAGGTCCCAGGGGGTTCTGGGGGAGGTCCCAGGGGCTTCAGGGGGGTCTGGGAGGGTTTTGGGGGTTCAGGGGGGTCCCGGGGGGTTCTGGGGCGCCCATCGCTGGTTTTGGGGGGCGCAGGAGAAGGAGTCGACGGAGGATTACAACGTCGCCTGCATCCTGACGCTGCCCCCTACCAGCGCCGCGGCTACGGCAAGCTGCTCATCGAGTTCAGTGAGCGCCCCCCGGGACCCCCCGGGACCCCCGGAGCCCCCCAAACCCCAGGGACCCCCCCCAAATCCCCCTCCGGACCCTCCCAAACTCCAGGGACCCCCCAAATCCCCCCCAAACCCCAGGGACCCCCCAAATCCCCCCCGGACCCTCCCAAACTCCAGGGACCCCCCAAATCCCCCCAAACCCCAGGGACCCCCCCCAAATCCCCCCGGACCCCCAAACCCCAGGGACCCCCCCCAAAATCCCCCCCAGACCCCCCCAAACTGCTCATCGAGTTCAGTGAGCCCCCCCCGGGACCCCCCGGACCCCCTGAATCCCCCCCGGAGCCCCCCAAACCCCAGGGACCCCCTCAAATCCCCTCCGGACCCTCCCAAACCCCATGGACCCCCCCAAACCCCAGGGACCCACCCAAATCCCCCCCGGACCCCCACAAACCCCAGGGACCCCCCGGGACCCCCCAAATCCTCCCCGGACCCTCCCAAACCCCAGGGACCCCCCAGAGCCCCCCAAATCCACAGGGATCCCCCCCAAACCTCTCCAGGACCCCCCCAGATGCCCAAAATTCAGGGAGGGGCTCCGTAAAATCCCTCTGTGGGGCAAAATCTGCCATGGGGGGTCCCCAAAATGGTGGGGGTCCCCAAAACACCTCCTATGAGGACAAAGGGGCCCCCCCCGTGCCCCCCCCCCCAGGTTCCGAGCTCTCCAAGGTGGAAGGGGAGTTCGGGACCCCCCCCACGCCCCCCGTGCCCCCCCCCCAGGTTCCGAGCTCTCCAAGGTGGAGGGGCAGAGCGGGACCCCCCAAACACCCCCCCCTGTGCCCCCCCGTGCCCCCCAGGTTCCGAGCTCTCCAAGGTGGAGGGGCAGTTCGGGACCCCCCCCACACCCCCCCCCGTGCCCCCCCGTGCCCCCCCCAGGTTCCGAGCTCTCCAAGGTGGAGGGGCAGAGCAGGACGCCCCTGTGCCCCCCCCCCGTGCCCCCCCAGGTTCCGATCTCTCCAAGGTGGAAGGGGAGTTCGGGACCCCCCCGCCCGCCCCCCCGTACCCCCCAGGTTCCGAGCTCTCCAAGGTGGAGGGGCAGTTCGGGACCCCCCCCACGCCCCCCCCCCCGTGCCCCCCAGGTTCCGAGCTCTCCAAGGTGGAAGGGGCAGTTCGGGACCCCCCACGCCCCCCCGTGCCCCCCCCAGGTTCCGAGCTCTCCAAGGTGGAAGGGGAGTTCCAGGACCCCCGTGCCCCCCCCAGGTTCCGAGCTCTCCAAGGTGGAGGGGCAGAGCGGGACCCCCAAACACCCCCACCCCCTGTGCCCCCCCGTGCCCCCCAGGTTCCGAGCTCTCCAAGGTGGGAGTCCGGGACCCCCCCCCACGTCCCCCCCGTGCCCCCCCCCCCAGGTTCCGAGCTCTCCAAGGTGGAAGGGGCAGTTCGGGACCCCCCCCCACGCCCCCCGTGCCCCCCAGGTTCCGAGCTCTCCAAGGTGGAGGGGCAGAGCGGGACCCCCACGCCCCCCCCCGTGCCCCCCAGGTTCCGAGCTCTCCAAGGTGGAGGGGCAGAGCGGGACCCCCCCCACGCCCCCCCCCCGTGCCCCCCCCAGGTTCCGAGCTCTCCAAGGTGGAAGGGGAGTTCGGGACCCCCCCCCCACGCCCCCCGTGCCCCCCCCCCAGGTTCCGAGCTCTCCAAGGTGGAGGGGCAGAGCGGGACCCCCCCCCACGCCCCCTGTGCCCCCCCCGTGCCCCCCCCCAGGTTCCGAGCTCTCCAAGGTGGAAGGGCAGTTCGGGACCCCCCCACACCCCCCCCGTGCCCCCCCCGTGCCCCCCCCCCCAGGTTCCGAGCTCTCCAAGGTGGAGGGGAAGACCGGGACCCCCCACGCCCCCCCCCCCCCCGTGCCCCCCAGGTTCCGAGCTCTCCAAGGTGGAAGGGGAGTTCGGGACCCCCCCCCACGCCCCCCCCCGTGCCCCCCCCCCCCCAGGTTCCGAGCTCTCCAAGGTGGAGGGGAAGAGCGGGACCCCCCCAAACACCCCCACGCCCCCCCCCCGTGCCCCCCCCAGGTTCCGAGCTCTCCAAGGTGGAAGGGGAGTTCGGGACCCCCCCCACGCCCCCCGTGCCCCCCCCAGGTTACGAGCTCTCCAAGGTGGGAGTCCGGGACCCCCCCCCCGTGCCCCCCCCCCAGGTTACGAGCTCTCCAAGGTGGAGGGGCAGTTCGGGACCCCCCCACGCCCCCCCCCGTGCCCCCCCCCCAGGTTCCGAGCTCTCCAAGGTGGAGGGGCAGACCGGGACCCCCCACGCCCCCCGTGCCCCCCCCCAGGTTACGAGCTCTCCAAGGTGGAGGGGAAGAGCGGGACCCCCCCAAACACCCCCCTGTGCCCCCCGTGCCCCCCCAGGTTCCGAGCTCTCCAAGGTGGAGGGGCAGAGTGGGACCCCCCCACGCCCCCCCCGTGGCCCCCCCAGGTTCCGAGCTCTCCAAGGTGGAGGGGCAGAGCGGGACCCCCCAAACACCCCCTGTGCCCCCCGTGCCCCCCCAGGTTCTGAGCTCTCCAAGGTGGAGGGGCAGTTCGGGACCCCCCCCCACGCCCCCCCCGTGCCCCCCCCAGGTTACGAGCTCTCCAAGGTGGAAGGGGAGTTCGGGACCCCCCCCACGCCCCCCCGTGCCCCCCCAGGTTACGAGCTCTCCAAGGTGGAGGGGAAGACCGGGACCCCCGAGAAGCCGCTCTCGGACCTGGGGCTGCTCTCCTACCGCAGTTACTGGTCCCAGACCATCCTGGAGATCCTCATGGGGCTGAAGGCCGAGGGGGGCGAGCGCCCCCAGATCACCATCAAGTAAGCCCCGCCCCCTTCCGCCCCAGGCCGCGCCCCCTCGCGAGGCCACGCCCACTCTAAACCCCGCCCTTTTCCCCCAAAAGTCTAGGCCCCCCCTGTGAATCCACCAAGTGACCCCAAGCACCTGGGGAAATGGCTGCTGCCCTGTAGCCCCGCCCACTTTGCGATAAGCCACGCCCCTCCCATCATCACACACCTTGAGGCCACGCCCACTCGAGCCCCGCCCTCCTCCCAAAAATACACACACCCCCCCATTCCATGGAGTGACCCCACGAACCAGAGAAAATGGCTGCTCCCCTGTGGCCCCGCCCACTTTATGTGAAGCCACGCCCCTCCCGTGATCACACCCCCTGAGGCCACGCCCACTCGAGCCCCACCCTCCTCCCCAAAAATCCACAAACACACACACCCCCCCCAATTCCATGGAGGGACCCCAGGAACTGGGGGAAATGGCTGCTCCCCTGTGGCCCCGCCCAGTTTGCGATAAGCCACGCCCCTCCCGTGATCACACCCCTGAGGCCACGCCCACTCAAGCCCCGCCCTCCTCCCCCAAAATCCACACACACCCCCATCCATGGAGGGACCCCACGAACTGGAGGAAATGGCTGCTCCCCCTTGACCCCGCCCCCTTTATACAAAGCCACGCCCACTCAAAACACGCCCCCTAAAGGCCACGCCCCCATATAAGTGACACTCATCACGTTCCAAGCCACGCCCCGTTTTCCCCTTAGGCTCCACCCCCACCCTGGGAAATGGCTGCTCCACCTGGCCCCACCCCCTCGAGGCCACACCCCTTCTCTAAGCCACGCCCCTTCACGTTTCAGCTGTGCCTCCTCATCCCACTCAGTGAAACCAGCTGCTCCCTGGCCCCGCCCACTTCCCCCCAAGCCCCGCCCCTTCGAGGCCACGCCCCTTCACTCACAGGCCTGAGGAACCAGCTGTTCCCTACACCCGCCTCCCTCGAGGCCACGCCCCCAATGACAACACCCCACCCCCTTCACCCGGAGGGGCGTGGTGCTGCACTGAGGCCACGCCCACCCACCCTCAAGCCCCGCCCCTTCCCCCAAGGCCACACCTCCCCCAACCCCTCAGGGCTTCCCTTGGTGGGGGGGGCTGAGTTTGGAGAGGGTCCGGGGGGCTTTGAGGGGGTGGGGGCGGGTCGGGGGGTCTGAGGGGGTGGGGGTGGGTCGGGGGGTCAGGGGGGTTGGGGGTGTGCCCGCCCCTCCCCCACGGCCCCTCCCCCGCAGCGAGATCAGCGAGATCACCAGCATCAAGAAGGAGGACGTCATCTCCACGCTGCAGTACCTCAACCTCATCAACTACTACAAGGTGTGCCCCCCCCCGGGCCTCCCCCAAAATCGGGGGGTGTCCCATCCCCCCCAGCATTGGGGGTCCCCAGGATTGGGGGGTGTGTCCCCCCCACGGGATCGGGACTGGGGGAGGGGCACGGGAAACGGGCGTCGCCTCAAAACGCGGGGAGGGGAACGCAAATCCTCCCTCCGGCGCCCCCCCCCCCCCCAAAAGCCCTGGGGTCCCCCCAAAACCCCTGGGGTCCCCCCCCCAAAAAACCCTGCATCCCCCAAAACCCCTGGGGTCCCCACAAAAACCTCCAGTGTCCCCCAGAACCCCTGGGGTCCCCCCAAAAAAACCCTGGTTTCCCCCCAAAAAAACCCCTGGGGTCCCCCCAAAAAACCCTGGGGTCCCCCCAAAAAACCCCTGGGGTCCCCCCAAAAAAACCCTGCATCCCCAAAACCCCTGGGGTCCCCCCAAAAACACCCTGTCCCCCCAAAACCCCTGGGGTCCCCCCCAAAAAACCCCTGAGGTCCCACCAAAAACCCCTGGGGTCCCCCCAAAAACCCTGTCCCCCAAAAACCCCTGGGGTCCCCCCAAAAACCCCTGGGGTCCCCCCATTTCGGGGCACCCCCCTGAATTTCGGGGCCCCCCAGGGGCAGTACATCCTGACGCTGCCCGAGGTGTGTGTCTCCATTCCGGGCTGTGTCCCCCCACCCGCCATTCTGGGGTGTCCCCCCCAATTTTGGGGTGTGTTCCCCCGATTTCGGGGCGCCCCCCTGAATTTCGGGGCCCCCCCAGGGGCAGTACATCCTGACGCTGCCCGAGGTGTGTGTCCCCATTTCGGGCTGTGTCCCCCCATTCCGGGCTGTGTCCCCCCACCCGCCATTCTGGGGTGCCCCCCCATTTCGGGGTGTGTGCCCCCCCAATTTCGGGGCGCCCCCCCTGAATTTCGGGGCCCCCCCAGGGGCAGTACATCCTGACGCTGCCCGAGGACATCGTGGAGGGCCACGAGCGCGCCATGCTCAAGCGCCTGCTGCGCATCGACGCCAAGTGCCTGCACTTCACGCCCAAGGACTGGAGCAAGCGCGGCAAGTGGTGAGGCCACGCCCACCCCGGGCCACGCCCACCCACTGGCCACGCCCACCACAGAGCCACGCCCCCTCCCTCCGAGCCACGCCCCCCTCATTAAACATTGTCGTCACCTGGCACGCCCAGCTCTGTCCTTTATTGAAGGGGAGGGGGCGGGGCTTTGCGCTGGCTCCGCCCACCCCTCTTTGGGGGTGGGTGTGGCTTGTGGGCGGGGTCTGTCAGGGCTCCGCCTCCTCGTCGGTGTCGCTGGTGTCTGGGACTGGGGCGTGGATCTGGGGGGAGGGGGGGGGCACGTAAGTGCGGAGTCTGGGACCCCAAACGGGGATCCCAGCACCCAGGACCCCCAAGTGCGGACCCAGGGGTCCCAGACCCCCAAGTGGGGACCCCAAGACCCCCACTCTGCCCCCCAAACGGGGATCCCAGCACCCAGGACCCCCAAGAGCAGACCCAGGGGTCCGGGACCCCCAAGCGGGGACCCCGAGACCCCCACTCTGCCCCCCAAACGGGGATCCCAGCCCCCAGGACCCCCAAGTGTGGACCCAGGGCTCCGGGACCCCCAAGCGGGGACCCCGAGACCCCCACTGTGCCCCCCAAACGGGGATCCCAGCCCCCAGGACCCCAAGTGGGGACCCCGAGACCCCCACTCTGCCCCCCAGCTGTGGGCCCAGGGGTCCGGGACCCCCCCCGCCCCGTGCCCCCCAAGCGCAGCCCCCCACTCACCGCGCGGGCGAGGGGCCCCCACTGCAGCGCCAGGCCCAGCCCCTCGGCGGGGAGGGGACGGCGTCGGCCCCCCAATCCACCACGAGGTCAAAGGTCGCCACCACCGTCACCTGCCGCTCCTGGGGGGGGGTCAAAGGTCAGAGGTCAGCATGGGGCAAAGGGGGGATATGGGGGGCTCTGCCCCACGGCGGGGGGGGGGGGGGGTAGGGATACGGGAGGGGCTCTGCCCCACAGCGGGGGGGGGGTAAGGATACGGGGGGGGCTCTGCCCCACGGCGGGGGGGTTACAGCCCCCCCCCCCCCCCCACGTGTGGGGCAGCCTCACCTGGGGGTCTCCCCCGTCGCGCAGGGGGCTCCCCCTCCCCCTCGCGCAGCAGCACCCCCCGGTAGCCGTGGGGCAGCGGCAGCTCCCGGCCCCCCAGGCGCCGCCCCCGGAACGAGGCCCACAGCTCTGGGGGGGGGGGGAGGGGGAAAGGGGGGGGGGTCAGCACCCCCAAACCTGCCCCATAGCGGCCCCCTCACAGCCCCTCCCCCAGCCCCACGGCGGCCCCCAGAGCTCCTCAACCCCCCCACAGCTCCCCCTCAACCCCCAGGCCCCCCCCAGCCCCACAGGAGCCCCCCCCAGCCCCACAGGACCCCTCCCCAAACCCAATGCTCTCCCCCAGCCCCACAAGAGCCCCCCCCCCCAGCCCCACAAGACCCCTCCCCAAACCCAATGCCACCCCCAGCCCCACAAGAGCCCCCCAGCCCCACAAGACCCCTCCCCAAACCCAATGCCCCCCCCCCCCAGCCCCACAGGAGCCCCCTCCGGGTCCCCCCTCTCCCATTCCAGCCCCACACCGCCCCCCAGAATCCCCCCAGCCCCACAAAAGCCCCCCCAGCCCCACAAGACCCCTCCCCAAACCCAATGACCCCCCCCAGCCCCACAAGAGGCCCCCCCCAGCCCCCCTCCGTGTCCCCCCTCCCATTCCAGCCCCACATCGCCCCCCAGAACCCTCCCAGCCCCACAAGAGCCTTCCCCAAACCCAATGCCCTCCCCCAGCCCCACAAGACCCCTCCCCAAACCCAACGCCCCCCCCCAGCCCCACAAGAACCTTCCCCAAACCCAATGCCCCCCCCAGCCCCACGAGACCCCTCCCCAAACCCGATGCCCCCCCCAGCCCCACGAGACCCCTCCCCAAACCGAATGCCCCCCCCCCCAGCCCCACAGGAGCCCCCTCTCCCAATCCAGCCCCACACCGCCCCCCAGCCCCCCGCCTCCCGGAGCCCCCCCCCGGCCGCTCACCGCCGCCGGAGCCGGGCTGGGCCCGCAGGAAGGCGGCCACGGGGGCGGGCCCGTCGTGCCCCACCCGGCAGGGCAGCAGCTGAACCGGTAACCGGGGCTGGGCCGCGCCGGGGACCGCCCGCAGCCGCGTTCCCGCCGCCATGGCGGCCGCCGCCGGAACCGGAAGTGACGGTAGCGAGCGCGCCGGAAAAAAATCAACATGGCGGCGGCGCTCGACATGGCGGCGGCGCGGGGCATGATGGGAGTTGTAGTTCGGCCTTGTATGCCGCCCCCGGCCCCTATAGCCCGCATAGGTCCCCTATGGAGCACCTATAGATTCCCTGTGACCCCTATGGAGCCCCCATAGCCCCCTACAGCCCCTAGAGATCCCCCACGGCCCCTACAGCGGCCCTATAGATCCCCTACAGCCCCAAAGGAGCCGCTATAGATTCCCTATGGGCCCTGCAGTTCTGCTATAGCCCCTACAGATCCTCTACAGATCCCTTACAGAGCCCCTGTGAGCCCTATAGCCTGTAAAGATCCCTATGGAGCCCCTATGGAGCCTGTACAGGCCCTATAGATCACCTATAGATGTGCTACAGCCCCTATAGATCCCCTGTGGCCTGTATAGATCTGCTACAGCCCCACTGTAGCTGCTACGGCCACTGCAGTCGCTATAGAAACCTTACAAATTCTTTACAGGCCCTATAGGTTCCCTATGGAGCTCCTATAGCCCCCCCCACGGCCCCTATGCCCCACCTACAGCCCCCTATAGATCCCCTATAGCCCCCTACAGCCCCTACAGATCCTCTGTGGAGCCCCCTATGCAGCTCCTGTAGTCCCTCACGGCCCCTATGGCCCCTATAGATCCCCTATAGGTCCCCTATAGATCCCCTCTGGCCCCTAGAGATCCCCTAGAGATCCCCACGGCCCCCATAGATCCCCTGTAGGTCCCCTATAGCCCCCCTATGGCCCACATAGGTCCCATATGGCTCCTATAGATCCCCTAGAGATCCCCCACGACCCCCATAGATCCCCTGTGGGTCCTCTATAGCCCCCCCTATGGCCCCTAGAGATCCCCTATGGCCCCTACAGCCCCCCTATGGCCCCTATAGATCCCCTATGGCCCCTATAGATCCCCTATAGATCCCCCACGACCCCCATAAATCCCCTGTAGGTCCTCTATAGCCCCCCTATGGCCCCTAGAGATCCCCCATGGGGCCCCCATGGAGCCCCTAGAGCCCCCCTATGGCCCCTATAGCCCCCCTATGGCCCCCATGAATCCCCTATAGCCCCCCATGGCCCCTATAGCTCCCCACGGCCCCGCCCCCGCCCCGCCCGGACCGGTCCCACCCGCCCGGGTCCCGGGGCGGGGCTGAGTCAGGGCCCGGCCCGGCCGGTTCCCCCGCGTCCCCCCGTGTCCGTGTCCCGTCCCCCCCCACCCCCCCCCGAGGGGCCACCGGGACCGGAAAAACCGGGCCGGACACCCGGGCCCCTCCCCCACCGCGCCCCGCCCCGTCCTGACCCCCGGGAGCCACCCCCCCCCCCAACAAGGACCCACGCGGGACGGGGACGCGCGGGGAGGGGACAGGGGGTCCACACCCCCCGGTGTCCCCCCACGTCCCCGCGTCCCTCAATGTCCCCAAATCAGTGTCCCCGTGTCCCCACCCCCACCCTGTCCCCCCCACCCCAATGTCCCCAAATCAGTGTCCCCGTGTCCCCACCCCCACCCTGTCCCCCCTCAATGTCCCCAAATCAGTGTCCCCACGTCCCCTGTCCCAGTGTCCCCCCATCCCCCAATGTCCCCCACTCCCATGTCCCCCGTGTCCCCCTGTGTCCCCAAGCCCCCGTGTCCCCCATCCCAGTGTCCCCTGTCCCGCCGTCCCCCACTCCCATGTCCCCCGCGTCCCCCCGTGTCCCCACGCCCCCGTGTCCCCAGTGTCCCCCCGCGTCCCAAATGTCCCCAACCCCAATGTCCCCGTGTCCCTCTGTCCCCCATTCCAGCGTCCCCGCGTCCCCCAATGTCCCCGTGTCCCCATGTCCCCCACCCCCATGTCCCCCATGTCCCCAATGTCCCCGTGTCCTTGTGCCCCCGTGTCCCCACCAATGTCCCCCATCCCCAGTGTCCCCATGTCCCCCACCCCCATGTCCCCAATGTCCCTCCCTTGTCCCCGTGTCCCCAATGTCCCCATGCCCCCCCAGTGTCCCCATGTCCCCCGTGTCCCCATGTCCCCAATGTCCCCATGTCCTTGTGCCCCCCGTGTCCCCAATGTCCCCCATCCCAGTGTCCCCATGTCCCCCACCCCCATGTCCCCAATGTCCCCCCCTTGTCCCCGTGTCCCCAATGTCCCCATGCCCCCTCAGTGTCCCCATGTCCCCAATGTCCCCATGGCCCCCCCCAGTGTCCCCATGTCCCCATGTCCCCAATGTCCCCGTGTCCTTGTGTCCCCGTGTCCCACACCCCCCGTGTCCCCAATGTCCTCCCCATCCCAGTGTCCCCAATCCCCTGCATCCATGTCCCCAATGTCCCCATGGCCCCCCCAGTGTCCCCATGTCCCCCATGTCCCCAATGTCCCCGTGTCCTTGTGTCCCCGTGTCCCCACACCCCCGTGTCCCCAATGTCCCCCATCCCAGTGTCCCCAATCCCCTGCATCCATGTCCCCAATGTCCCCATGGCCCCCCCCAGTGTCCCCATGTCCCCCCGTGCCCCCCCTCCCCCACCCCCGCGTCCCCGCGTCCCCACCCCCGGCGTCCCCGCGTCCCCATGCGTCCCCGGGCCGGGGCGGGGGCTCCCCGTTATTTCCCAACGCGGCGCCCGACCGACCGGCTCCGACGCCGGGGCCCCGGTACAACCGGTCTCTCCGGTCCCGGCAACACCTCCCGGGGTGGGACAGGAGGCGACGCCGCGCAGCCGGCGCCGCGCCGCACAACTGGCACGGCACCGCTGGCACCGGACGGAACAACCGGCACCGGGAGGAACAACCGGCACCGAACGGTGTGGCCGGCACCGGACGGAACAACCGGCACCGAACGGCACCGCCGGCACCGGACAGAACAACCGGCGCCGGACAGAACAACCGGCACCGGACGGAACAGCCGGCACCGGGAGAAACAACCGGCACCGAACGGCGCGGCCGGCACCGGACGGAACAACCGGCACCGAACGGCACTGCCGGCACCGGACGGAACAACCGGCGCCGGACAGAACAACCGGCACCGAACGGCACCGCCGGCACCGGACAGAACAACCAGCGCCGGACAGAACAACCGGCACCGGACGGCACAGCCGGCACCGGGAGAAACAACCGGCACCGGGAGGAACAACCGGCGCCGAACGGCACAACCGGCACCGGACGGAACAACCGGCACCGGACGGAACAACCGGCGCCGGACAGAACAACCGGCGCCGGACGGCACAGCCGGCGCCAGGAGGAACAACCGGCACGGGAGGAACAACCGGCACCCAACAACTGGCACTGAACGGCACCGGTGGCACAGCCGGGACCGGACGGAACAAACGGCACTGGGCGGAAAAACCGGCATCCCACAACTGGCGCTGAACGGTACAACCGGCACCAGACAGAACAACCGGCACCGGGACGGAACAACCGGCACCGGGAAGCGCAACCGGCACCCGACACCGGCACGGCACAACCGGTGATGCCCAGCCGGCAACAACCGGCGTCGCCGACGGCAGCCGGCGGCTTGTAGGTGTCGAGGCGGCGGCGCAGTGACGGTGACGCCGGGTGTCCGTCTGACGCCGGAGCCGGGATCGGGGTCTGGGATGGACTGAGGGGCGCCGGATCCGGTGACGGGATCGGCTCCGGTGAAACTCGGCGGGGGAGCCGGGATCCGGCACCAAAACAAACCAAAGAGCCAGGATCTGGCACCAAAACTGACCGAGGATCGGGGATCCGGCACCAGAATCACCGGGATCTGGGATCCGGCACCAAAACTGAGCAGGGATCTGGAGATCTGGCACCGGATTTGGCCAAATACTCGGGATCTGGCACCAAAATCAACCAAGGATCTGGGATCCACCAGCAACATCCACCTGGGATCTGGGATCCGGCACCAAACCTGACCGAGGATCTGGGATCCGGCACCAAAACCAATCCAGGATCTGGGAAACGGCACCAAACCTGACCGAGGATCTGGGATCCGGCACCAAAACCAATCCCGGATCTGGGATCCGGCACCAAAACCAGTCCAGGATCTGGGATCCGGCACAAAAACTGACCGAGGATCTGGGATCTGGCACCAAAACCAATCCAGGATCTGGGATCCGGCACCAAACCTGACCGAGGATCTGGGATCCGGCACCAAAACCAATCCCGGATCTGGGATCCGGCACCACCGTTGACCCGGGATCTGGGAATCCGGCACCGCCGCGCACCGGGAGGTCGGCGATCGGGCGCCGAGGGCCGGTGGATCCGGTCGGGCGCGGGGCCGGAGCGTCGGCGCGCGGATCCGGCGGGAAAGCAGGGATCCGGTGGGAAAGCAGGGATCCGGCGGGAAGCGGGATCCGGCGGGAAAGCGGGGATCCGGCGGGAAGCGGGGATCCGGCGGCCGCCATGCCGCGCGCCTTCCTGGTGAAGAAGCCGTGCGTGGCCACGGCCAAACGCGACTGGAGCGCGCTGCCGGACGAGCGGCGGGCGGAGATCTACGTTCCCAGTACGGAGGGGCCGGGAACTGGGAATGGGGGGGAGCCGGGAATTGGGCGGGAATCTGGGAATTCGGGGGATCCAGAAGTTTTCAGGAGGGATCCAGGAATTTGGGGAAAGATTCAAAAATTTGGGGGGGATCCAGGAATTTGGGGATCTGGGAATTTTGGAGGAGTCTCAGGAATTTGGGGGGACCCAGGAATTTGGGGAGGGATGCAGGAATTTGGGGGGATCCAGGAATTTGGGGGGACCCAGGATTTTGGGGAAGGATACAGGAATTTGGGGGGATCCAGGAATTTGGGGAAGGATCCAGGAATTTGGGGGGATCCAGGAATTTGGGGTGATCCAGGATTTTGGGGAAGGATCCAGGAATTTGGGGGGATCCAGGAATATGGCGAGGGATCCAAGAATTTTGGGGGGGACCCAGGATTTTGAGGGGTTCTAGGAGTTTGGGAAGGGATCCAGGATTTTCAAGGAACCCAGGAATTTTGGGGGTGTCCAGGAATTTGGGGGGACCCAGGAACTTGAGGGGGACCCAGGAATTTGGGGGGGGGGGAAAGGAAATTGGGAGGATCCAGGAATTTTGGGGGGACTCAGGAATTTGGGGAGGGACTCAGGAATTCGGGGAGACCCAGGAATTTGGGGGGGGGGGGCAGGAAATTGGGAGGATCCAGGAATTTTGGGGGGACTCAGGAATTCGGGGAGACCCAGGAATTTGGGGGGGAGGCCCAGGAATTTGGGGGGAGGGGAATCCAGGAATTTGGGGGGGCCCAGGCGCCGGGCGGTGATTAACGCCCCCCCCCCCGTTAATGACAGAGTTGGGGTGCGGCCCCGCCCGGGTGGGGCAGGAGCCACGCAGCCGCCACCCCCACCCCAAAATTCCCACCTGGGGGCCTGGGTCCCTTTTTTGGGGGGCGGGGGGCTCCCGGACCTTCGGGTCCCTTTTTTTCGGGGGGGGGGGTCAGGGTGCTCCTGGGCCCCTTTTAGGGTGGGGGCAGGGAAGGGGGGCGGTGCCCCCCCCCTCGGGGCCCACGCGGGTGACACCCGCCGCTACCCCGTAATTTGGGGCGCCGCGGCCGGAGCCGCTCGACCGGTTGGGGGAACCCCAAAAAAAGGCGGGGGTGGGGTGGGGGAGGGGAGGGCCCCCCTCTTCCTGGCCTGAGGTTTGGGGGTGTATCCCATTGGGGGGGTCCCCATTTTGGGGAGGGGGGTCCCGTTGTGGGGTGCCCATGTAGGAGGGGTGGGTTTTTGGGGGTGCAGGACCCCACCCCACCCCAACCAGTGTCGTCCCCCCCACCTCCCCCAGTTTGCCTGGGGGGTGCCCCCTGCGCAGGGACCCCGAGCCGGCGGTGGGGGAGGCCCCCGCGTCCCCCGCGTCCCCCTCGACATGACGCTGCCCCCCCGCGTGCCCTTCCTGCACCCCCAGGGCAAGGTAAGGGGTGGGGGGGCCCAAATGTGGGGGGGGGGTGTCCCCAAAATGGTGGGGGGAGGGGTCTTTGTGGCCGGAAGGGGGCATAACTGGAGGTGTCACCAAAATTGGGGTGGGGGGGTCCCTAAGGTGAGAGGGAGGGTCCCAAAATGGGGGGGGGGTTCACTGTGGGTGGGGGGTCTGCACTACTGGGGGTCCCCAAGCTGGGGGTGGGGGGGGTCCCCATAACAGGGAGGTCCCCAAACTGGGGTTTCCCTGGGGGGTGGGGGTCCCCGCGACTGGGAGTCCCCATAAATGAGCGGGGGGGTCCCCAAACTGGGTGTCCAGACTGGGGGGGTCTCTGTGACTGGGGGGGTCCCTGTGGCCTGGGGGGTCCCAAGCTGGGGAAGGGGGGCGTCCCAGTGGCTGGGGCTCCCTATAAATTGGGGGGGGTCCCCCCGTAATTTGGGCTGTTCCAAATAAATTGGGGGGATCCCCACGGTCTGGGGGTCCCATAAACGGGGGTTCCCATGACTGGGGGGTCCCCAGGCCGGGGTCCCCACACTGGGGGGGGTCCCGAGAGTGTGAGGGTGGTGTCCCCCCCCAAATTAACCCCTCCCTCCCCTCTCTCGACAGCTCCCCTCCGCCCCCCCAGGCGCCCCCGTCCCCCCGGGGCTGGCGGCGGGCGGGGGGCTGGCGGGGGGGGTCCCGGGGGTCCCGGCTGCCGGGGGGGCCGAGCCCTTCTCCTGCCCCGTGTGCCGGAAAAGCTTCGGGTTCCAGCGGCTGCTGCGGCGCCACCTCAAGTGCCACAGCCAGGAGAAGCGGCACCTCTGCCCCTACTGCGGGAAGGGCTTCAACGACACCTTCGACCTCAAGCGCCACGTCCGCACCCACACCGGTGGGAACGGGATCGGGATCGGGATCGGGATCGGGATCGGGATTGGGTGGGATTGGGATTGGGATTGGGATCGGGATGGGATTGGGATTGGGATTGGGGATGGGGTGGGGAAGGGCTTCAACGACACCTTCGACCTCAAGCGCCACGTCCGCACCCACACCGGTGGGAATGGGATTGGGATCGGGATCGGGATCGGGATCGGGATTGGGATTGGGTGGGATTGGGATTGGGATTGGGGATGGGGATGGGGTGGGATTGGGATTGCAGATGGGGATGGGGATGGGGATGGGGTGGGGAAGGGCTTCAACGACACCTTCGACCTCAAGCGCCACGTCCGCACCCACACCGGTGGGAACGGGATCGGGATCGGGATTGGGATTGGGTGGGATCGGGATTGGGATTGGGTGGGATTGGGACTGGGATTGGGATTGGGGATGGGGTGGGGAAGGGCTTCAACGACACCTTTGACCTCAAGCGCCACGTCCGCACCCACACCGGTGGGAACGGGATCGGGATCGGGATTGGGATTGGGTGGGATCGGGATCAGGATTGGGTGGGGATGGGATTGGGATTGGGGATGGGGATGGGGTGGGGAAGGGCTTCAACGACACCTTCGACCTCAAGCGCCACGTCCGCACCCACACCGGTGGGAACGGGATCGGGATCGGGATTGGGATTGGGTGGGATCGGGATCAGGATTGGGTGGGGATGGGATTGGGATTGGGATTGGGGATGGGGTGGGGAAGGGCTTCAACGACACCTTCGACCTCAAGCGCCACGTCCGCACCCACACCGGTGGGAACGGGATCGGGATCGGGATCGGGATCGGGATCGGGATTGGGTGGGATCGGGATCGGGATTGGGTGGGGATGGGATTGGGATTGGGATTGGGGATGGGGTGGGGAAGGGCTTCAACGACACCTTCGACCTCAAGCGCCACGTCCGCACCCACACCGGTGGGAACGGGATCGGGATCGGGATTGGGATTGGGTGGGATCGGGATCAGGATTGGGTGGGGATGGGACTGGGATTGGGGATGGGGATGGGGTGGGGAAGGGCTTCAACGACACCTTCGACCTCAAGCGCCACGTCCGCACCCACGCTGGTGGGAACGGGATCGGGATCGGGATCGGGATTGGGATTGGGATTGGGTGGGGATGGGATTGGGATTGGGTGGGGATGGGATTGGGATTGGGGATGGGGTGGGGAAGGGCTTCAACGACACCTTCGACCTCAAGCGCCACGTCCGCACCCACACCGGTGGGAACGGGATCGGGATCGGGATCGGGATCGGGATTGGGATTGGGATGGGATCGGGATCGGGATTGGGTGGGGATGGGATTGGGATTGGGATTGGGGATGGGGTGGGGAAGGGCTTCAACGACACCTTCGACCTCAAGCGCCACGTCCGCACCCACACCGGTGGGAATGGGATTGGGATCGGGATCGGGATCGGGATCGGGATTGGGATTGGGTGGGATTGGGATTGGGATTGGGTGGGATTGGGATTGGGGATGGGGTGGGGAAGGGCTTCAACGACACCTTCGACCTCAAGCGCCACGTCCGCACCCACACCGGTGGGAATGGGATCGGGATCGGGATCGGGATCGGGATTGGGATTGGGATTGGAGTAGGACAGGAATGGGGATGGGGTGAGATGGGATGAGGCGGGATGGGAGCGTGGATGGGAATGGGGATGGGAATGGCGATGAGGACTGGGATAAAATGGAACGGGGGTGGGATGGGTTAGGATGGGTTGGGAATGGGGATGGGAATGGGGATGAGGACTGGGATAAAATGGGATGGGGATTGGGATGGAGACAGGATGGGAATGGGAATGGGGATGGGAATGGGGATGGGAATGGGGATGGGAACAGGATGGGGGATGGGAATGGGGATGGGAACGGGGATGGGAATGGGGATGAGGACTGGGATAAAATGGGATGGGGATTGGGATGGAGACAGGATGGGAATGGGAATGGGAATGGGGATGGGAACAGGGATGGGGATGGGAACGGGGATGAGGACTGGGATAAAATGGGATGGGGATTGGGATGGAGACAGGATGGGAACGGGGATGGGAATGGGGATGGGAATGGGGATGGGAATGGGGATGAGGACTGGGATAAAACGGGACGGGGGTGGGACGGGGATCGGGACGGAGACAGGACGGGAACGGCGGCCGGCGACCGCGACGAAAGAGCTTGGGCCGGGCCGCCGCTGGGGAAACGGGGCCGCGCCCCCCTGACCCCCCCCCCCCCCACGCCCCCTAACCCCCCCCCCCTGCCCCCCCCCTCCCCCAGGCGTGCGGCCCTACAAGTGCAGCCTTTGCGAGAAGGCCTTCACGCAGCGCTGCTCGCTGGAGTCGCACCTGAAGAAGATCCACGGCGTGGCGCAGCGCTACGCCTACAAGGAGCGGCGCGCCAAGCTCTACGTCTGCGAGGAGTGCGGCGGCACGGCCGACAGCCAGGACGCCCACCTGGCCCACCTGCGCCAGCGCCACCCCCACAGCCCCCTCCTCGCCAAGCTGGCCCGCAAAGCCGCAGCCGCCGCAGCCGCCGCAGCCCCGCAGCCGCGCCCCACGCCTAACCCCGCCCCCCGCCTGGTCCCGCCCCCCTAGGCCCGCCGACGCGCCCGCTGCGGGAGGGGGGAGGGAGAGCGTCGGAAATTTGGGGGTGGTCGTTGGGGGGTGTTAAACGGGACCTCCCCGCCACCAGGGGGCGCCCTTGCAGGCATAGGACACGCCCCCTCCGGGGATACGCCCATTGGGGGGGGGACAGGGGTTATGGGGGGACAGCCCCCGAAATTTGGAGATGGAGCATATCTGCTGTGGGGTATTAAACGGGACCTCCCCGCCACCAGGGGGCGCCCTTGCAGGCATAGGACACGCCCCCTCGGGGGACACGCCCATTGGGGGGGACAGGGGTTTGGGGGGGCAGCCCCTGAAATTTGGGGATGGGGTGTAGCTGCTGTGGGGTGTTAAATGGGACCTCCCTGCCACCAGGGGGCGCCCTTGCAGGCATAGGACACGCCCCCTCCAGGGACACGCCCATTGGGGGGGGGACAGGGGTTATGGGGGGACAGCCCCCGAAATTTGGAGATGGAGCATATCTGCTGTGGGGTATTAAACGGGACCTCCCCGCCACCAGGGGGCGCCCTTGCAGGCACAGGCCACGCCCCCTCGGGGGACACGCCCATTGGGGGGGACAGGGGTTATGGGGGGACAGCCCCTCAAATTTGGGGATGGGGCGTGGCTGCTACGAGGTGTTAAACGGGACCTCCCCGCCACCAGGGGGCGCCCTTGCAGGCACAGGACACGCCCCTCCGGGGACACGCCCATTGGGGGGGACAGGGTTGGGGGGGGCAGCCCCTGAAATTTGGGGATGGGGTGTAGCTGCTACGGGGTGTTAAACAGGACCTCCCCGCCACCAGGGGGCGCCCTTGCAGGCACAGGCCACGCCCCCTCCGGGGACACGCCCATTGGGGGGGGGACACAGGGGTTATGGGGGGGGCAGCCCGTCAAATTTGGGGATGGGGTGTGGCTGCTGTGGGGTATTAAACAGGACCTCCCCGCCACCAGGGGGCGCTCTTTCGGTCGCAAGCCCCGCCCCCTCGGCGTTGGCCCCACCCCCTCCCGGCTGGCCCCGCCCCGCGGCGGGGGGGGCGGGGTCACCATAAAGCTGCTCCTCAGCCCCCGCGCCTGCGTCCCCCTGCGGCCGCCCCTCCCCCCACGTAGGGCCCCTGTCCCCTCCCCCACCCCCTATAGGGCCCCTATCCCCTCCCCCCACCCCCTATGGGGCCCCTATCCCTCTCCCCCACCCCCTGTCCCCTCCCCCAGCCCCTATGGGGCCCCCATCCCCTCCCCCACCCCCCTCCCCCCTCCCCCCACCCCCTATGGGGCCCCTATCCCCTCCCCCACCCCCTGCCCCCTCCCCCACCCCCTATGGGGCCCCTATCCCCTCCCCCACCCCCTCTCCCCTCCCCCACCCCCCTATGGGGCCCCCATCCCCTCCCCCACCCCCTGTCCCCTCCCCCCACCCCCATCCCCTCCCCCACCCCCTATGGGGCCCCTCCCCCCTCCCCCACCCCCTGTCCCCTCCCCCAGCCCCTATGGGGCCCCCATCCCCTCCCCCACCCCCTCCCCCTCCCCCCACCCCCTATGGGGCCCCTATCCCCTCCCCCACCCCCCTGCCCCCTCCCCCACCCCCTATGGGGCCCCTATCCCCTCCCCCACCCCCTCTCCCTCCCCCCACCCCCTATGGGGCCCCCATCCCCTCCCCCACCCCCTGTCCCCTCCCCCACCCCCCATCCCCTCCCCCACCCCCTATGGGGCCCCTATCCCCTCCCCCACCCCCTGTCCCCTCCCCCACCCCCATCCCCTCCCCCCACCCCCTATGGGGCCCCTATCCCCTCCCCCACCCCCTATGGGGCCCCTCCCCCCTCCCCTATGGGGCCCCTGTCCCCTCCCCCCACCCCCCATCCCCTCCCCCACCCCCTATGGGGCCCCTCCCCCCTCCCCCACCCCCATCCCCTCCCCCCACCCCCTATGGGGCCCCTATCCCCTCCCCCACCCCCATCCCCTCCCCCACCCCTATCCCCTCCCCCACCCCGTGCCCCCTCCCCCACCCCCTATGGGGCCCCTGTCCCCTCCCCCACCCCCTCCAGCATCTATAGGGGATCCCCCCAGCCCCCGAGCCCCTCCCCCCGCCCCAGCCCCTCCCCCCGCCCCAGCCCCTCCCCCCACCCCGCACCCCTCCCCCCCACCCCCTCCCCCCAGGCCGGCCGCCGGGTGCCGTTAGTCCGGTTTTTATTTGCCCGCGACGCCCCTCCCCCACCCCCGCGCGCCTACGTGGGGGGGGGGGAGGGGTGGGGGAGGGCTCGCCCCTCCCCCTCCAGCTTTGCTCCCGGTGGGGGGGGGGGGGCGCCCCTCCCCCAATCGTCCAGTTTTTCCAGTCCCCGCCCCTTTTGGTCACAGGCTCCGCCCCCTTTCCCGGGCGGGGGGGAGGGGCGTTTGGCAGCGACGGGGGTGGGGGAGGGGCAGCGTGAGGGGGGGGCGCTTCCCCCCCCCCCCCTCGCCAAACTCCGGGCTCCCCTAAGGCAGCGCGGCAGGGGGGAGGGGCAATGGGGGAGGAGGGGCAACGGGGGGGGAGGGGACCCCAAAACGGGGGGAGGGGGAGAAACCCCCAAAAACGGGGGGGGGAGGGGAGAAACCCCCCAAAAAACGGGGGGGGAGGGGAGAAACCCCCCAAAATCGGGGAGAATCCCCAAAAACGGGCTGACCCCCCCCCCCAAGCGGGGGGCCGCCCCCTAATTAAGACCCAGGCCCCCTCCAATTAAGGGGTGCCCCCCCCCCAAAAAAAGTTGCTCCCCTTTCCCCCAGCAGGGGGCGCTGCGGGGAGGAGGGGGGCAGCTCGCTCTTAAAGGGCCAGCGCGCCATTTCGCACGAGTGTCATTTTTGGGGGGGGGGGTTTCGGGGATGGAAGGGGGGTTATTGAGGGGGAGGGGGGTCCTGAGGCGCCCCCCCTCCCTCCTCCTCCTCCTCGATTGCGGGGGGCCGCCCCCTAATTAAGACCCAGGCCCCCTCCAATTAAGGGGTGCCCCCCCCCCAAAAAAAATAAGTTGCTCCCCTTTCCCCCAGCAGGGGGCGCTGCGGGGAGAGGGGGGGCAGCTCGCTCTTAAAGGGCCAGCGCGCCATTTCGCACGAGTGTCATTTTTGGGGGGGGGGGTTTAGGGGATGGAAGAGGGGGGTTATTGAGGGGGAGGGGGGTCCTGAGGCGCCCCCCCTCCTCCTCCTCCTCCTCGATTGTGGGGGGCCGCCCCCTAATTAAGACCCAGGCCCCCTCCAATTAAGGGGTGCCCCCCCCCCCAAAAAAGTTGCTCCCCTTTCCCCCAGCAGGGGGCGCTGCGGGGAGGGGGGGGGGCAGCTCGCTCTTAAAGGGCCAGCGCGCCATTTCGCACGAGTGTCATTTTTGGGGGGGGTTAGGGGATGGAAGGGGGGGTTATTGAGGGGGAGGGGGGTTATTGAGGGGGGGGGGGGGGGTCCTGAGGCGCCCCCCCCCCCCTCCTCCTCCTCGATTGCGGGGGGTCGCCCCCTAATTAAGACCCAGGCCCCCTCCAATTAAGGGGTGCCCCCCCCCAAAAAAAAAGTTGCTCCCCTTTCCCCCAGCAGGGGGCGCTTCGGGGAGGGGGGCAGCTCGCTCTTAAAGGGCCAGCGCGCCATTTCGCACGAGTGTCATTTTTGGGGGGGGGGTTTAGGGGATGGAAGAGGGGGTTATTGAGGGGGGAGGGGGGGTCCTGAGGCGCCCCCTCCTCCTCGTCCTCCTCGATTTCGGCGATGAGGTCGTCGCCCTCCAGGCTCATGCCGGGGCGCACGTGCAGGCGGGCCAGGGTGCCCCCCAGGGGGGCCGTGACCACCGTCTCCATCTTCATGGCGCTGAGCACGCAGAGGGGGTCCCCCTTGGCCACCCGCCCCCCGCCGCCACCCGCACCTCCACCACCTCCCCCGGCATGGGGGCCCCCACCTGGCCCCTGGCGCCCCGCTGCGCCTTGGGGTGCACGTGCATCTCCTGCGGAAAAAAAAAAGGGGGGGGGGGGAAAAAGGGGGGGTGGTCAGGGGGGAGGGGGCGCTCACGGAGAACTCCCCCCGTGCGGCGCCCCCCAAAAAAAAAACCTCGGCGTTTGCCAAGTTCTGGCGTGGTCTGCAAAAGTCTTGGCCCCCCCCAAAATAAAGATGGCGCCCCCAAAAACTCCCATGTCGCCCCAAAAAAATGTGTCACCCCCCCCAAAAAAAAGTCACCCCCAAAAAACTCCCGTGTCGCCCCAAAAAAATGTGTCACCCCCCCCAAAAAAAGTCACCCCCAAAAACTCCCGTGTCACCCCAAAAAAACATGGCACCCCCCAAAAACTTCATGTCCCCCCCAAAAAAACTCCGTGTCCCCCCAAAAAAATCCCGTGTCCCCCCAAAAAAACTCCATGTCCCCCCAAAAAAATCCCATGTCCCCCCCAAAAACCCCCATGTCCCTAAACCCCCCCGTGTCCCCCCAAAACCCCCCGCGCCCCCCAGCCCCCCTGCGTCCCCCCAAAACCCCCTGGTGTCCCCAAGCCCCCCCCCCCGTGTCCCCCAGAAACCCCCTGGTGTCCCCACCCCCCGGTGTCCCCCAGGACCATCAGAACCCCCCGACCCCCCACCCCCAGACCCCCCTAAAACCCCCCAGCCCCCCCCCCAGCCCCCCTTCACAGCCTGCGTGTCTCGCACGAGGATCGTGCCCCATTCCCCACAGAGCTCAAAGAACCCCCCCCACCCCCCAAAACCCCCTAAACTCCCCCCAAAACTCCCCCCCGGCCCCCCCAAACCCCCCAGCCCCCCCCCGGCCCCCCACCTTCACGGCCTGCGTGTCTCGCACGAGGATCGTGCACCGTTCCCCACTGAGCTCCAAGAAACCCCCCCCACCCCCCTAAAACCCCCTAAACTCCCCCCAAACCCCCCCAAAACTCCCCCACGGACCCCCCAACCCCCCCCCAGCCCCCCCCCCGGCCCCCCACCTTCATGGCCTGCGTGTCTCGCACGAGGATCGTGCACCGTTCCCCATTGAGCTCCAAGAAACCCACCCAGACCCCCCAAAACCCCCTAAAACCCCCTAAACTCCCCCCAAAACCCCCCCAAAACTCCCCCCGGCCCCCCCAAAACCCCCCAGGCCCCCTCCCGGCCCCCCACCCTCACGGCCTGCGTGTCTCGCACGAGGATTGTGCACCGCTCCCCACATTCCCCGCATTGAGCTCGAAGAAACCCCCAGAACCCCCTGAACTCCCCCCAAACCCCCCAAAACTCCCCCCCGGCCCCCCCAAACCCCCCCAGCCCCCCCCCCGGCCCCCCACCTTCACGGCCTGCGTGTCTCGCACGAGGATCGTGCACCGTTCCCCATTGAGCTCCAAGAAACCCCCCCAGACCCCCCAAAACCCCCTAAACTCCCCCCAAAACCCCCAAACCCCCCCCAAAACTCCCCCCGGACCCCCCAACCCCCCCCCAGCCCCCCCAGCCCCCCACCTTCATGGCCTGCGTGTCTCGCACGAGGATCGTGCACCGTTCCCCATTGAGCTCCAAGAAACCCCCAGACCCCCCAAAACCCCCTAAACTCCCCCCAAAACCCCCCAAAATCTCCCCCCAGACCCCCCACCCTCCCCAGACACCCCCAGCCCCCCAAATCCCCCCCAGCCCCCCTTCACGGCCTGGCTGTCTCGCACGAGGATCGTGCGCAGCTGCCCTTTCAGCTCGAAGAACCCTCCCAGCCCCCAGAACCCCCTAAAACCCCCTAAACTCCCCCCAACCCCCCCCAAAACTCCCCCCCCCGGCCCCCCCAAACCCCCCCAGCCCCCTCCCGGCCCCCCACCCTCACGGCCTGCGTGTCTCGCACGAGGATCGTGCACCGTTCCCCATTGAGCTCCAAGAAACCCCCCCAGACCCCCCAAAACCCCCCTAAACCCCCCTGAACTCCCCCCAAAGCCCCCCAAAACTCCCCCCCGACCCCCCAAACCCCCCCAGCCCCCCCCGGCCCCCCACCTTCATGGCCTGCGTGTCTCGCACGAGGATGGAGCGCAGCTGCCCGTTCAGCTCGAAGAAGACCTCGCGCTGCCCGGCGGCGTTCAGGTCGCCCAGCGCCAGCGCCTTGATGTGCAGCGTCTTCCCCCGCTCCAGCTCCACCTGCGCGTGCGAGGCGCGCGTGCGAGGGCTGGGCGGGCGAGGGGCGGGCGTGCGAGGGGCTGGGTGGGCGAGGGGACGGGTGGGCGAGGGGGCTTGGGTGCGTGGGAAGGGCGCCGGGCGCGCACGAGGGCGTGCGAGTGGCGCTGGGTGTGCACGAGGGCGTGCGAGGGGTGCTGGGTGTGCACGAGGGCGTGCGAGGGGCGCTGGGTGTGCACAAGGGCGTGTGAGGGGCGCTGGGCGTGCACGAGAGCGTGTGAAGGGACCCAGGGGTGTGCACAAGGGTGTGCGAGGGGCGCTGGGTGTGCACAAGGGCGTGCGAGGGGCGCTGGGTGTGCATGAGGGCATGTGAGGGGACCCAGGGGTGTGCACGAGGGCGTGCGAGGGGTGCTGGGTGTGCACAAGAGCGTGCGAGTGGCGCCAGGAGCATGCACGAGGGCGTGTGAAGGGACCCAGGGGTGCGCACAAGGGTGTGCGAGGGGCACCAGGAGCGTGCACGAGAGCATGTGAAGGGACCCAGGGGTGCGCACGAGGGCGTGCGAGGGGCGCTGGGTGTGCACAAGGGCGTGCGAGGGGCGCTGGGTGTGCACAAGAGCATGTGAAGGGAACCAGGGGTGCGCACGAGGGCGTGCGAGGGCGCTGGGTGTGCACGAGGGCGTGTGAGGGGACCCAGGGGGTGCGCACGAGGGCGTGCGAGTGGTGCTGGGTGTGCACGAGGGCGTGCGAGGGGCGCTGGGTGTGCATGAGGGCATGTGAGGGGACCCAGGGGTGTGCACGAGGGCGTGCGAGGGGCGCTGGGTGTGCACGAGGGCATGTGAGGGGACCCAGGGGTGCGCACGAAGGCGTGCGAGTGGTGCTGGGTGTGCACGAGGGCGTGCGAGGGGCGCTGGGTGTGCACAAGAGCATGTGAAGGGAACCAGGGGTGCGCACGAGGGCGTGCGAGGGGTGCTGGGCGTGCACGAGGGCGTGTGAAGGGACCCAGGGGTGTGCACGAGGGCGTGCGAGGGGCGCTGGGTGTGCACGAGGGCGTGCGAGGGGCACCAGGAGCGTGCACGAGGGTGTGTGAAGGGAACCAGGGGTGCACACGAGGGCGTGCAAGGGGCGCTGGGTGCGCACGAGGGCGTGCGAGGGGCGCTGGGTGTGCACAAGAGCGTGCGAGGGGCGCTGGGTGTGCACAAGAGCGTGCGAGTGGCGCCAGGAGCGTGCACGAGGGCGTGTGAAGGGACCCAGGGGTGCGCACAAGAGCGTGCGAGGGGCGCTGGGTGTGCACGAGGGCGTGCGAGGGGCGCTGGGTGCGCACGAGGGCGTGCGAGGGGCGCTGGGTGTGCACGAGGGCGTGTGAGGGGACCCAGGGGTGCGCACAAGGGCGT
The DNA here is from genome assembly GCA_026413225.1 of Otis tarda. NCBI lineage: Eukaryota > Metazoa > Chordata > Aves > Otidiformes > Otididae > Otis > Otis tarda. Next base: position 615,490 of record CM048589.1, read on the forward strand.
GCGAGTGGTGCTGGGTGTGCACGAGGGCGTGCGAGGGGCGCTGGGTGTGCACGAGAGCGTGTGAAGGGACCCAGGGGTGTGCACAAGGGTGTGCGAGGGGCACCAGGAGCGTGCACGAGAGCATGTGAAGGGACCCAGGGGTGCGCACGAGGGCGTGCGAGGGGCGCTGGGTGTGCACAAGGGCGTGCGAGGGGCGCTGGGTGTGCACAAGAGCATGTGAAGGGAACCAGGGGTGCGCACGAGGGCGTGCGAGGGGCGCTGGGTGTGCACGAGGGCGTGTGAGGGGACCCAGGGGTGCGCACGAGGGCGTGCGAGTGGTGCTGGGTGTGCACGAGGGCGTGCGAGGGGACCCAGGGGTGCGCACGAGGGCGTGCGAGTGGTGCTGGGTGTGCACGAGGGCGTGTGAGGGGACCCAGGGGTGCGCACGAGGGCGTGCGAGTGGTGCTGGGTGTGCACGAGGGCGTGCGAGGGGCGCTGGGTGTGCATGAGGGCATGTGAGGGGACCCAGGGGTGTGCACGAGGGCGTGCGAGGGGCGCTGGGTGTGCACGAGGGCGTGCGAGGGGCGCTGGGTGTGCACGAGGGCATGTGAGGGGACCCAGGGGTGCGCACGAAGGCGTGCGAGTGGTGCTGGGTGTGCACGAGGGCGTGCGAGGGGCGCTGGGTGTGCACAAGAGCATGTGAAGGGAACCAGGGGTGCGCACGAGGGCGTGCGAGGGGTGCTGGGCGTGCACGAGGGCGTGTGAAGGGACCCAGGGGTGTGCACGAGGGCGTGCGAGGGGCGCTGGGTGTGCACGAGGGCGTGCGAGGGGCACCAGGAGCGTGCACGAGGGTGTGTGAAGGGAACCAGGGGTGCACACGAGGGCGTGCAAGGGGCGCTGGGTGCGCACGAGGGCGTGCGAGGGGCGCTGGGTGTGCACAAGAGCGTGCGAGGGGCGCCAGGAGCGTGCACGAGGGCGTGCAAGAGCTGCCGGGCACGCGCAGGGGTGCAGGAGGGGTCTAAGCCCCGCCCACAACCAGGCCCCGCCCACAACCGAGCCCCGCCCACTCTGGCCGCCGGCACTGCCCCCCCGCCTCCCAGTGCTCTCAGTCCCTCGCTGTGCCCTTCAGTGCCTCCCAGTCCCTTCCCATTGCCCCCAGTGCCCTCCAGTCCCTTCCCAACGCCCCCCAGTCCCCTCCCAGTGTCTCCCAGTCCCCTCCCAGTGCCCTCCAATCCCCTCCCAGTGTCCCCCAATGCTCTCCCAGTGCCCTCCAGTCCCCTCCCAGTGCCCTCCCAGCACCCCCCAATCCCCTCCCAGTGCCCTCCAGTCCCCTCCCAGCGCCCTCCAGTCCCCTCCCAGTGCTCTCCAGTCCCCTCCCAGTGCCCTCCCGGTGCCCTCAATCCCGTCCCAGTGCCCTCCAGTCCCCTCCCAGTGCCCTCCAGTCCCCTCCCAACGCCCTCCAGTCCCCTCCCAGTGCTCCCAGTCCCCTCCCAGTGTACCCCAGTGCTCTCCCAGTGCCCCCCCATCCCCTCCCAGCACCTTCCAGTCCCCTCCCAGTGCTCCCAGTCCCCTCCCAGTGTCCCCCAGTGCTCTCCCAGTGCCCTCCAGTCCCCTCTCAGTGCCCTCCCGGTGCCCTCAATCCCGTCCCAGTGCCCTCCAGTCCCCTCCCAGTGCCCTCCAGTACCCTCCCAACGCCCTCCAGTCCCCTCCCAGTGCTCCCAGTCCCCTCCAGTCCCCTCCCAGTGCTCTCCCAGTGCCCCCAAGTCCCCTTCCAGTGTGTCCCCCAATGCTCTCCCAGTGCCCTCCAGTCCCCTCCTAGTGCTCCCAGTCCCCCTCCCAGTGCTCCCAGTCCCCTCCCCAGTCCCCTCCCAGCGCCCTTCAGTCCACTCCCAGTGCTCCCAGTCCCCCCCAGTGTCCCCCAGTGCTCTCCCAGTGCCCTCCAGTCCCCTCCCAACGCCCTCCAGTCCCCTCCCAGTGCTCCCAGTCCCCTCCCAGTGCCCTCCAGTCCCCTCCCAGCACTCTCCAGTGCCCTCCCAGTGCCCCCAATCCCCTCCCAGTGCTCCCGGTCCCCTCCCAGCGCCCTCCCGGCGCCCCCACCTCGAACTCCTCGGCGATGGTGGGCCCCTCGAGGAAGAGGCGGGTGCCCAGGCAGGCGACGGGGCCGAAGGTGGCGGCGAAGGCGCGGAATTCGTCGTAGACCTTGGGGTAGAGCGCGGCCGAGAGCAGCTCCTCGGCGCTGGGGGGCGCCCCGTGCCGCGCCGCCAGCTCCCGCCCCAGCGCCTCGAAGTCCAGGGGGGGCAGTGAGGCCCCCGGGCGCCCCTCCACGCGGGGCAGGTCCTTCAGCACCTGCGGGGGGGCGGGGGAGGGGGGGGGTGTTGTCGTGGCAACGGAGGGCGGGGGGAGGGAGGCAGGGACCGCAGCATCCATCCCTCCCCCTCCCCGGGTCGTTGCTAAGGAGCCGTTGCTAGGGATGGGGGCTGTGGGGTGCCGTTGCTAGGGTCGGGTGCCATGGTAACCGGCACTAGGACCCGTTGCTAGGGTCTGTTGCCATGGTAACCGGCATTGGTACCCATCGCTAGGGTTGGGTGCCATGGCAACCGGAGCTAGGACCTGTTGTTAAAGTATGTTGCCATGGTAACTGGCACTGGGACCCACCGCTAGGGTTGGGTGCCATGGCAACCATCAGTAGGATCCGTTGCTAGGGTCTGTTGCCATGGTAACTGGCACTGGGACCCATCGCTAGGGTTGGGTGCCATGGCAACCATCAGTAGGATCCGTTGCTAGGGTCTGTTGCCATGGTAACCGGCACTGGGACCCGTTGCCAGGGTCTGTTGTCATGGTAACTGGCACTAGGACCCGTTGCCAGTGTCTGTTGCCATGGTAACTAGCACTGGGACCCGTTGCTAGGGTCTGTTGCCATGGTAACTAGCACTGGGACCCGTTGCTAGGGTCTGTTGCCATGGTAACCGGCATTGGTACCCATCGCTAGGGTTGGGTGCCATGGCAACCGGAGCTAGGACCTGTTGTTAAAGTATGTTGCCATGGTAACTGGCACTGGGACCCACCGCTAGGGTTGGGTGCCATGGCAACCATCAGTAGGATCCGTTGCTAGGGTCTGTTGCCATGGTAACTGGCACTGGGACCTGCTGCCAGGGTCTGTTGTCATGGTAACTGGCACTAGGACCCGTTGCCAGCGTCTGTTGCCATGGTAACTAGCACTGGGACCCGTTGCTAGGGTCTGTTGTCATGGTAACCGGCACTGGGACCCGTTGCCAGGGTCTGCTGCCATGGTAACTGGCATTGGGACCCATCGCTAGGGTTGGGTGCCATGGCAACCATCAGTAGGATCCGTTGCCAGGGTCTGTTGCCATGGTAACGGGCACGGGGATGTCGCTGCAGCCTGGCGCCCTGGCAACGGCCTCCAGTGCCTCCCAACCTCCCCCCAGTCCCCTCCCAGTGCCTCCCAGTCCCCTCCCAGTGGCTCCCATTCCCCTCCCAATGGCTCCCATTCCCCTCCCAGTGCCTCCCAGTGGCTCCCAGTGCTTCCCATTCCCCTCCCAGTGGCTCCCAGTCCCCTCCCAGTGCCTCCCAGTGGCTCCCATTCCCCTCCCAGTGCCTCCCAGTGGCTCCCAGTGCTTCCCATTCCCCTCCCAGTGGCTCCCAGTCCCCTCCCAGTGCCTCCCAGTGCCTCCCAGTGGCTCCCATTCCCCTCCCAGCGCCTCCCAGTGGCTCCCAGTCCCCTCCCAGTCCACTCCCAGTTCTTCCCAGTACCCCCAAACCCTCCCAGTGGCTCCCATTCCCCTCCCAGTGCCTCCCAGTGCCTCCCATTCCCCTCCCAGTGCCTCCCCAGTGCCTCCCAGTGGCTCCCATTCCCCTCCCAGTGGCTCCCAGTCCCCCTCCCAGTGCCTCCCAGTGGCTCCCAGTCCCCTCCCAGTGCCTCCCAGTGGCTCCCATTCCCCTCCCAGTGCCTCCCAGTGGCTCCCAGTCCCCTCCCAGTCCACTCCCAGTTCTTCCCAGTACCCCCAAACCCTCCCAGTGGCTCCCAGTTCCCTCCCAGTGCCTCCCAGTGGCTCCCAGTCCCCTCCCAGTGGCTCCCATTCCCCTCCCAGCGCCTCCCAGCGGCTCCCAGTCCCCTCCCAGTCACCCCCCCAGCGCCCCCACTCACCCGGGAGCGGAAGGGCTCGGGGAAGCCCCCCGGGGGGGTCCCGATGTGGCCCTGCAGGAACTCCACCACGGAGAGCGGGAAGGAGAGCTCGTCCGCCCGCGCCTCCACCTCCTCGCGCGAGAGCCCGTTCTGCACCATGAACTGCGCCAGGTCCCCCACCACCTTCGACGTCGGCGTCACCTGCGCCCGCACGGCCACCGCGTCACCCCGGCGCGGGGCGGGGGGGAGCGTCCCGCCACGCCCAGCCCGGCCCGGTTCGGAGGAACGGGGAGGGGCTCGCCCCGAAGGGGTCTTGAGCCGTGGGGAACCCAACCGTGGAGAACCCAACTCATGGAGAACCCAACCAATGGAGAATCCAACCGTGGAGAACCCAACACAAAACACGGAGAACCCAACCAATGGAGAACCCAACCAATGGAGAACCCAACCCATGGAGAACCCAACCAATGGAGAACCCAACACATGGAGAACCCAACCATGGAGAACCCAACTCATGGAGAACCCAACCATGGAGAACCCAATCCATGGAGAACCCAACCGTGGAGAACCCAACGCAACCCATGGAGAACACAACTCATGGAGAACCCAACCCAACTCATGGAGAATCCAACCGTGGAGAACCCAACTCATGGAGAACACAACCATGGAGAACCCAATCCATGGAGAACCCAACCGTGGAGAACCTAACTCATGGAGAACCCAACCATGGAGAACCCAACTCATGGAGAACCCAACCATGGAGAACCCAACTCATGGAGAACCCAACCATGGAGAACCCAACTCACAGAGAACCCAATCCATGGAGAACCCAACCATGGAGAATGCAACCATGGAGAACCCAACACAACCCATGGAGAACCCAACTATGGAGAACCCAACCCATGGAGAAGTCAACTCACAGAGAAACCAACTCATGAGCACCCAGCTCACGGAGAACTCAACCATGGAGAGCACCCAAATATGGAAAACCCAACCATGGAGAACTCAACTCACGGTGAACCCAACCATGAAGAATGCAACTCATGGAGAACCCAACTCATGGAGAACCCAACCATGAAGAACCCAACCATGGAGAATGCAACCATGGAGAACCCAACCATGGAGAACCCAACCATGGAGAACCCAACGCAACCCATGGAGAACCCAACCATGGAGAACCCAACCATGGAGAACCCAACCATGAAGCACCCAATGCATGCAGAACTCAACCCATTAAGTGCACCCAACCCATGAAGAGCACCCAACCCATGGAGACCACCCCACCCCACGGAGACCACCCAACGGAGACCCCCCATCCCACAGACACCACCTCCATCAACCACCACCCCGTGGAGCCCACCCGCCGCGCAGAGACCCCCTCGGGAAGACGAGGCCCACCTTAATGAGGTCCCCCAGGAGCTTGTTGGCCTCGGTGTAGGCCTTCTTCACCTCCTTGAACTTGTGGCCCAGCCCCATGGCGTGGGCCTGGAAGTGGAGGTTGGTGTACTGCCCGCCCGGGATCTCGTTCTCGTAGACGTCGGCGTTGCCCGACTTCATGGTGGCCGTGCAGTCGAAGGCGGCGTAGAGCGCGCGCGCGCCCTCCCAGTACTCGCTGTACTCGAAGACGCGCTCCAGCGCGATGCCTGCGGGGCGGGGCGGGACACGGCGCGTGGGTGGGGGGCACCCGTGGGGACGTCACGTGGAGGCGGGGGTTGGGGGTCACCGCGGTTGAGGGGCACCGTGGGCCGGGTCCATCGCCACGGCCGTGGTGGCGTCGCCGTGAGCGTGGTGGCACCTCCATGACCACGGTGGCACCTCCCTGATCATGGTGGCACCTCCATGACCACGTCACCACCTCCATAACCACGTCACCACCTCCCCGATCGTGGTGCCACCTCCATGACCACGTTGCCACGTCCGTGACCATGGTACTACCTCCATGACCACGTTACCACCTTCCTGACCATGTCACCATCTCCCTGACCATGGTGCCACCTCCATGACCATGTCGCCACCTCCCTGACCATGGTGCCACCTCATGACCATGGTGCCACCTCCATGACCACGGTAGCACCTCCGTGACCATGTCACCACCGCCATGAGCTTGGTGCCATCTCCACGACCATGTCGCCACCTCCCCAACCCTGGTGCCACCTCCATGACCACGTCACCACCTCCCCGACCCTGGTGCCACGCCCATGACCATGGTACCACTACCATGACCACATTACCACGCCTATGACCTTGGTGCCACCTCCATGACCACGTCACCACCTCCCTGACCCTGGTGCCACCCCATGACCACGTCACCACCTCCCCGACTGTGATGCCAGCCCCATGACCATGGTGCCACCCCATGACCACATCACCACCCCCATGACCATGGTGCCACCCCGTGACCACGTCACCACCTCCTTGACCATGGTGCCACCTCCATGACCACGTCACCACCTCACTGACCCTGCTGCCACGCACGTGACCATGGTGCCACCCCCATGACCTTGGTGCCACCCCGTGACCACGTCACCACCTCCCCAACCCTGGTGCCACCCCATGACCACGTCACCACCTCCTTGACCATGGTGCCACCTCATGACCATGGTGCCACCCCCATGACCTTGGTGCCACCTCCATGACCACGTCACCACCTCCCCAACCCTGGTGCCACCCCATAACCACGTCACCACCCCCATGACCTTGGTGCCACCTCCGTGACCACGTCACCACCTCCCCGACCCTGCTGCCACGCACGTGACCATGGTGCCACCCCCATGACCTTGGTGCCACCTCCATGACCACGTCACCACCTCCCTGACCCTGGTGCCACCCCATAACCACGTCACCATCCCCATGACCTTGGTGCCACCTCCATGACCACATTGCCATGCCCATGGTGCCACCTCCATCATCACATCACCACCTCCCTGACCATGGTGCCACCCCATGACCACATCACCACCCTCCATGACCTCGGTGCCACCTCCATGACCACGTCACCACCTCCCCGACCCTGGTGCCACGTCCATGACCATGGTGCCACCTCCATGACCACGTCATCACCTTCCTGACCCTGGTGCCACCCCATGACCACGTCACCACCTCCATGACCATGTCGCCACCTCCCCAACCCTGGTGCCACCCCATAACCACGTCACCATCCCCATGACCTTGGTGCCACCTCCACGACCACATTGCCATGCCCATGACCATGGTGCCACCTCCATCATCACGTCACCACCTCCCCAACCCTGGTGCCACCTCCCCGACCCTGGTGCCACCCCACGACCACGTCACCACCCCCACGACCTCGGTGCCACCCCGTGACCGCGTCGCCTCCCTCCCCGCCCGTACCGGTGTCCAGGGGTGTCCCGCGGGTGCAGGCCACCACGGCGCCCATGCTGGGCTGGGACGTCATGCCTGCCATGGCGTCCACGGCCACGTCCACCACGTCGGCGCCGGCCTGGGCGGCCGCCAGCATGGAGGCCACGGCGGCGCCGGCCGTGTCGTGCGTGTGCACGTGCAGCGGCAGCGCCGGGAACTCCTCGCGCAGCGCCCCCACCAGCGCCCGCGCCGCCGCCGGCGTCAGCAGCCCCGCCATGTCCTGGGGGGGGGGGGGGTGTCACGGGGAGACCCCCGGAGCCCCCGCCCAGCCTCGGAGCACCCCCCACCCCCCACCCCGTTGTCACGGTGTTTTGGGGCGTGCCCTGAATTCCCACCTGCCAGCCCCCCAAAATCTCCACCCCCCCCCCCGCCCCCCCGACCCCCTCCCAGCCCCCCCAGATCCCCCAAATCCCCCCCCCCCCAAAACCCCCAAATTCCCCCCTCCCCAGTCCCCCCAGATCCCCCAACCCCCCCAGCCCCCCCAACCCCCCTCCCAGCCCCCCCAGATCCCCCAAATCCCCCCCCAAAACCCCCAAATTCCCCCCTCCCCAGCCCCCCAACCCCCTCCCAGCCCCCAAATCCCTCCCCAGCCCCCAACCCCCCCAGCCCCCCAAATCCCCCTCCCAGCCCCCCCAGATCCCCCAGCCCCCCCAGCCCCCCAAATACCCTTCCAGCCCCCCCAAAACCCCCCCCTAGAACCCCAAATCCCCCCCCCAACTGCCCCCCAGCCCCCCTAAATCCCCCTCCCAGCCCCCCAAATCCCTCTAGAACCCCAAATCCACCCTCCCAGCCCCCCCAGCCCCCCTAAAACTCCCTCCCATCCCCTCCAGCCCCCCAAAATCCCCCTCCCAGCCCCTCATTCCCCCTCCCAGCCCCCCAGAACCCCCCAAAATCCCCCTCCCCAAAAGCCCCTCAAATTCCCCCTCCCAGCCCCCCTGGAACCCCCAAATCCCCCTCCCCAGCCCCCCTAAATCCCTCTCTCATCCCCTCCAGCCCCCCAAAATCCCCCCTCCCAGCCCCTCATTCCCCGTCCCAGCCCCCCCGGAACCCCCCAAATCCCCCTCCCAGCCCCCCTAAATCCCCCTCCCATCCCCTCCAGCCCCCCAAAATCCCCCTTCCAGCCCCCCTAAATCCCCCTCCCATCCCCTCCAGCCCCCCAAATCCCCCTCCCAGCCCCCCTAAAACCCCCTCCCATCCCCTCCAGCCCCCCAAAATCCCCTTCCCAGCCCCTCATTCCCCATCCCAGCCCCCCCGGAACCCCCAAATCCCCCTCCCAGCCCCCATAAATCCCCCTCCCATCCCCTCCAGCCCCCCTAAATCCTCCTCCCATCCCCTCCAGCCCCCCTAAACCCCCTCCCATCCCCTCCAGCCCCCCAAAATCCCCCTCCCAGCCCCTCATTCCCCGTCCCAGCCCCCCTGGAACCCCCAAATCCCCCTCCCAGCCCCCCTAAATCCCTCTCTCATCCCCTCCAGCCCCCCAAAATCCCCCTTCCAGCCCCTCATTCCCCCTCCCAGCCCCCCTGGAACCCCCAAATCCCCCCTCCCAGCCCCCTAAAACCCCCTCCCATCCCCTCCAGCCCCCCAAAATCCCCTTCCCAGCCCCTCATTCCCCATCCCAGCCCCCCCGGAACCCCCAAATCCCCCTCCCACCCCCCCCAAATCCCCCTCCCATCCCCTCCAGCCCCCCTAAATCCTCCTCCCATCCCCTCCAGCCCCCCTAAAACCCCCTCCCATCCCCTCCAGCCCCCCAAAATCCCCCTCCCAGCCCCCTCATTCCCCGTCCCAGCCCCCCTGGAACCCCCAAATCCCCCTCCCAGCCCCCCTAAATCCCTCTCTCATCCCCACCAGCCCCCCAAAATCCCTCTAGAACCCCAAATCCTCCCTCCCATCCCCCCCAGCCCCCCTAAATCCCCCTCCCATCCCCTCCAGCCCCCTAAATCCCCCTCCCAGCCCCTCATTCCCCGTCCCAGCCCCCCCCGGAACCCCCAAACCCCGCCCCCCCAGACCTTGATGCAGAGCACGTGGGTGCCGGCGGCCACCAGCTCGCGGGCCAGCGCGCGGTAGTAGGCCAGGTCGTACTTGGTGCGCGCGGGGTCGGCCACGTTGCCGGTGTAGGAGATGGCGGCCTCCACCACGGCGCCGGCCGCGCCCGCCGCCTCCACGCCCAGCACCAGGTTGGGGACGTAGTTGAGGGCGTCGAAGACGCGGAAGATGTCCATGCCGTTGGCCACCGCCACCTCGCAGAACCTGGGGGGGGTGTCGGGGGGGTCCCACGTGTCACCTCGTGTCCCCTCACGGCCCCCCGTGTCCCCTCGTGACGAGCCACGGCCTGGTGGGCCTTCGTCCCACCGCGACCCACGTGTCCTCAGGAGCCTTCAGCCCACCGTGTCCCACCACGGCCCCTTGTCCCCCCACGTCCCCCCATCCCTCAACGTCCCCTCATCCCTCCACATCCCCCCCAATGTCCCCTCACGGCCCCCCGTGTCCCCTCACGGCCCCACGTGTTCTCCCGTGTCCCCTCGTGAAGAGCCACGGCCTGGTGTCCCTTCGTCCCACCGCGACCCACGTGTCCTCAGGAGCCTTCAGCCCACCGTGTCCCACCACGGTCCCTCGTCCCCCCACGTCCCCCCACGTCCCCCAATGTCCCCCCAGCCCTCCACATCCCCCCAACGTCCCCTGGCCCCCCCGTGTCCCCTCATCCCTCCATGTCCCCTCAACGTCCCCTCATCCCACGTTTCCCGGTGTCCACTCGTCCCCCTGAGCCCCCCATCCCTCCACGTCCCCCCACCCCTCAATGTCCCCCCACGTCCCCACACCCCCCAATGTCCCCTCAGCCCTCCACGACCCCCCAGCGTCCCCACGTCCCCTCGTGTCATCTCGTGCTCCCACGGGCCCTCATCCCTCCATTGTCCCCCAACGTCCTCGTGTCCCCCCATCCCTCCACGTCCCCCCAGTGCCCCCTCGTCCCCCTGGGTCCCCTCATCCCTCCATGTCCCCCAATGTCCCCTCATCCGCCCACACCCCCCCAAGTCCTCGTGTCCCCCCCTATCCCCTCATCCTTCCACGTCCCCTCGTCCCCCTGTGTCCCCCCGTGTCCCTCGTGTCCACCCACGTCCCCCCACATCCCACATCCCCCCGTGTCCCCATGTTCCTGTGTCCCCCCACGTCCCCATGTCCCTGTGTCCCCCTGTGTCACCCCACGTCCCCCCGTGTCCTCATGTCCCTGTGTCCCCCCACATCCCCTGTGTCCCCCCATGTCCCCGCGCCCCCGGCCCCCCCGGCCCCCCGTACCGGCGGATGACGTCGGGGTAGTTGGTGTCCCCCCATGTCCCCCTGTCCCCCTGCGCCCCCCGTGTCCCCACATCCTCCTACGTCCCCCCAGCCCCCCGCGTCCCCCCTGGCCCCCCCGGCCCCCCGTACCGGCGGATGACGTTGTCGGGGTAGTTGGTGTCCCCCCGTGTCCCCGCGCCCCCGCACCCCCCCGTACCGGCGGATGACGTTGTCGGGGTAGTTGGTGTCCCCCCGTGTCCCCGCGCCCCCCGCACCCCCCGTACCGGCGGATGACGTTGTCGGGGTAGTTGGTGTCCCCCCCGCGCCCCCCCGCGCCCCCCCGGCCCCCCCGGCCCCCGTACCGGCGGATGACGTTGTCGGGGTAGTTGGTGTCCCCCCCGCGCCCCCCGGCCCCCCCGGCCCCCGTACCGGCGGATGACGTTGTCGGGGTAGTTGGTGTCCCCCCCGCACCCCCCGCGCCCCCCCGGCCCCCCGTACCGGCGGATGACGTTGTCAGGGTAGTTGGTGTCCCCGCGCCCCCCGCGCCCCCCACGCCCCCCCGGCCCCCGTACCGGCGGATGACGTTGTCGGGGTAGTTGGTGTCCCCCCGTGTCCCCGCGCCCCCGCGCCCCCCGGCCCCCCGTACCGGCGGATGACGTTGTCGGGGTAGTTGGTGTCCCCCCGCGTCCCCCCGTGCCCCCCCGCGCCCCCCGGCCCCCCGTACCGGCGGATGACGTTGTCGGGGTAGTTGGTGTCCCCCCGCGTCCCCGCGCCCCCCGGCCCCCCCGGCCCCCCGTACCGGCGGATGACGTTGTCGGGGTAGTTGGTGTCCCCCCCGCGTCCCCGCGCCCCCGCGGCCCCCCCCGGCCCCCCGTACCGGCGGATGACGTTGTCGGGGTAGTTGGTGTCCCCCCGTGTCCCCGCGCCCCCCCCGCGCCCCCCGGCCCCCCGTACCGGCGGATGACGTTGTCGGGGTAGTTGGTGTCCCCCCGTGTCCCCGCGCCCCCCGCGCCCCCCCGGCCCCCGTACCGGCGGATGACGTTGTCGGGGTAGTTGGTGTCCCCCCGCGTCCCCGCGCCCCCGCGCCCCCCGGCCCCCCGTACCGGCGGATGACGTTGTCGGGGTAGTTGGTGTCCCCCCCGCGTCCCCGCGCCCCGCCCCCCCGGCCCCCCGTACCGGCGGATGACGTTGTCGGGGTAGTTGGTGTAGCCCACGGCGTTGGCGCCGCGCAGCAGCATCTGGAAGGGGACGTTGGGCACCAGGCGCCGCAGCTCGCGCAGCCGCTCCCAGGGGCACTCGTGCAGGAAGCGCATGGCCACGTCGAAGGTGGCGCCTGCGGGGGCGTGTCCCGCCGTTGGCCACGCCCCCTCGCGCAAGCCACGCCTCCCCTCGCGCGAGCCCCGCCCCTTTCGCACAAGCCCCTCCCCGTCGCTGGGGCTGAGCGCCGCCCCTTTAAGACAAGGCCCCGCCCGCCCACCCCAAGGCCCCACCCACCCCACGAGGCCACGCCCCCACAGTTGGTTTAGTATCCATGTGGCCCCGCCCCTTAAATAAGCCACGCCCCTCCTTCAAAGGCCCCAGCCCCCAAGACCACGCCCACCAAAAGGGGAGACCACGCCCCCTTGGGAAGCCACGCCCCACGTGAAGTCCCGTCCCTGGCTGTTCCCAAGACCCCGCCCCCTGAAGGCCACGCCCCCTTCGCGAAGCCACGCCCTCTCCAACAAGCCCCAGTCTCTGGCTGGACCTGGGACCCCGCCTCAAACCGTGAGACCACGCCCCCTCGGTGAAAGCCACGCCCCCAAAGCACCAATCCCTGAGACTCTGCTCCCAAAAGCCACACCCCAAAACGAGACCACGCCCCCTTGACGGAGCCCCGCCCATAGCAAAACTAGGTGCTCAAAGCCCCGCCCCTCCCAATCTCCGCCCCCTCCCAAGCCCCGCCCTCTCCCTAAGCCCCGCCCTCTCCCCAAGCCCCGCCCCCTCCCAATGCCCCGCCCCCACAATCACTGCCTGCTGCCCAAGCCCCGCCCACTCCCCAAGGCCCGCCCACTCCCAAAGCCCCGCCCCCTCCCAATGCCCCGCCCATTCCCCAATCCCCACCACTCCCCAAGCCCCGCCCCCTCCCAAGCCCCGCCCCCTCCCAAGCCCTGCCCCCTCCCCAAGCCCTGCCCCCTCCATAAGCCCCGCCCCCACAATCACTGCCCTCTCCCCCAATCCCCGCCCCTCCCCAAGCCCCGCCCCTCTCCAAGCCCCTCCCCAAGCCCCGCCCCTCCCCAAGCCCCTCCCCAAGCCCCTCCCCAAGCCCTAAGCCCCGCCCCTCCAAGCCCCGCCCCTCCCCAAGCCCCGCCCCCCTGACCTCCCCAGGTCTCCATGCTGCAGAGGGGGCTGAGGGCGTGTGCGACGAAGGGCGCGACGCGGGCCAGGTCGCGGGTGCGCACGCGCGTGGCGAGCAGCGATTGGTGGGCGTCGCGGAAGGTGGTGTCGGTCAGCAGCAGCCCCCGGTGCGCCCGCAGCGCCCGCGCGAAGCCCGCCGGGCCCTCGCGCTGCAGCACGGCGCGCAGCCCCGCCGGCGGGGGCCCTGCCGCGGCGAGAACACGCCATGGGGGACACGCCGGGCGCGCGAGCCGCGCAAACGCCACGCGTGTGCCACGCACGTGCTACGGCACAGCTCGCACATGCCACGCACACGCTATGGTACGTCACGCACACGCTACAGCACGCCACATACGCACTATAGCACAGCACGCACACGCTATGGTACATCACGCACATGCCACGCACACGCTATGGCACGCCACGCACGTGCTATGGCACGCCACGTACACACTACAGCACAGCACACACATACCATGCGCACGCTATGGTACATCACGCACATGCCATGCACACGCTATAGCACGCCATGTACGCACTACAGCACAGCACGCACATGCCACGCACACGCTGTGGCACGCCACGCACATGCCATGCACACGCTATGGTACGTCACGCACACGCTACAGCACGCCACGTATGCACTACAGCACAGCACGTACACGCTATGGCATGCCATGCACACACTACAGCACGCCACATATGCACTACAGCACAGCACGCACATGCCACGCACACGCCATGGTACGTCACGCACATGCCATGCACATGCTATGGCACGCCACGCACATGCTACAGCACGCCACGTACACACTACAGCACAGCACACACATACCACGCGCACGCTATGGTACATCATGCACATGCCGTGCACACGCTATAGCACGCCATGTACGCACTACAGCACAGCACGCACATGCCATGCACACGCTATGGTACGTCACGCACACGCTACAGCACACTACGTACGCACTACAGCACAGCACGCACACGCCGCGCACACGCCATGGTACGTCACGCACATGCCACGCACACGCTACAGCCAGCCACGTACGCACTACAGCACAGCACACACATGCCACGCACACGCTATGGCACGTCACGCACATGCCACGCACACGCTATGGCACGCCACACACATGCTACAGCACGCCACGTACACACTACAGCACAGCACGCACATGCCGCGCACACGCTATGGCACGTCACGCACATGCCACGCACACGCTATGGCACGCCACACACATGCTACAGCACACCACGTACACACTACAGCACAGCACGCACATGCCGCGCACACGCCATGGTACGTCACGCACATGCCACGCACACGCTACAGCCAGCCACGTACGCACTACAGCACAGCACGCACATGCCGCGCACACGCTATGGCACGTCACGCACATGCCACGCACACGCTGTGGCACGCCACGCACATGCCACGCACACGCTATGGTACGTCACGCACATGCCACGCACACGCTGTGGCACGCCACGCACATGCCACGCACACGCTATGGTACGTCACGCACATGCCACGCACACGCTGTGGCATGCCACGCACATGCCGCGCACACGCTATGGTACGTCACGCACACGCTACAGCACGCCACGTATGCACTACAGCACAGCACGTACACGCTATGGCATGCCATGCACACACTACAGCACGCCACATACGCACTACAGCACAGCACACACATGCCACACACACACCATGGTACGCCACGCACATGCCATGCACATGCTATGGCACGCCACGCACATGCTACAGCACACCACGTACACACTACAGCACAGCACACACATACCACGCGCACGCTATGGTACATCATGCACATGCCGTGCACATGCTATAGCACACCACGTACGCACTACAGCACAGCACGCACGTGCCATGCACACGCTATGGTACGTCACGCACACGCTACAGCACACCACGTACGCACTACAGCACAGCACACACACGTTATGGCATGCCACGGACACGCCACAGCACGCCAAGTACGCACTACAGCAGAGCACGCACACGCTTTGGCATGGCATGCACATGCTACAGCACGCCAAGTACACACTACAGCACAGCACGCACATGCCATGCACACGCTATGGCATGCCACGCACATACCATGCACACGCTATGGTACGTCACACACGTGCCACGCACACGCCAAGGCACGCGGTGTGCACGCCAAGCACACACGCCGCAGCGTGCCACACACCCGCCACGGCATACACACGCTACGCCACGCCGTGCGCGCGTCACGGATGTGCCAAGGCACGCCACGCACACGCCAAACACAGGCGTGCCGCGGTACGCCGTTCACACGCCACGCACACGCCGGGCACGCGGCACGGATGCGCAAGAAGCGTGCCACACGCGTGCCAAGCACGCGCGCCACGGTACGGCGCGCGCGTGGCCTGCACACGCCACCGGCACGCCGCGCGCACGCCAAGCACACGCGTGACGCTCACCCATGGGCACCGGGGGGGGGTGGGCTCCACCAGCGCCGCCTTGGCCTTGACGGGGAGGGGGTGCTGGGGCCGTTCACCATCACGTGACCTGGGGGGGGGGCACACGCGTGTGATGGGGGGCACACGCGTGTGATGGGGGCACACGCGCAGTGATGGGGCCCCCCCAGCCCCAGGGACCCCCAGCCCCCAGGGACCCCCAGAGCCCCCAAAAAGCCCCCAGAGCCCCCCAGACTCCGCCCAGGGATCCCCAGAGCCCCTCAGGGACCCCCGAGACCCCTCCCAGCCCCCCCCGGGACCCCTAGGGCCCCCCAGACCCCCAAAGCCCCCCCGAGACCCTTCCCCGGACCCCCGGGGGGTTTTAGGGGTCCCAGAGCCCCCCCAGGGACCTCTAAAAGCCCCCAGAGACCCCAGACGCCCCCCCCAGAGCCCCGCAAAGACCCCTAAACACCACCCAGGGACCCCCGAGACCCCTCCCAGGACCCCCAGGGACCCCCCAGAGCCCCCCCCCCAGGGACCCCTTAGAGCCCCCCCAGACCCCCAAGACCCCCCGAGCCCCCTCCCAGCCCCCCAGGGACCCCTTAGAGCCCCCTAGACCCCCTCCAGACCCCCAAAGCCCCCCCGAGCCCCTCCCAGCCCTCCCAGAGACCCCTTAGAGCCCCCCCAGACCCCCTCCAGACCCCCAAAGCCCCCCCAAGCCCCCTCCCAGGACCCCCAGGGACCTCAGAGCCCCCCAGGGACCCCTTAGAGCCCCCTAGACCCCCTCCAGACCCCCAAAGCCCCCCCGAGCCCCCTCCCAGCCCCCCAGGGACCCCTTAGAGCCCCCCCAGACCCCCAAGGCCCTCCCAAGACCCCCTCACAGAGACCCCTTAGAGCCCCCCAGACCCCCTCCAGACCCCCAAAACCCCCCCGAGCCCCCTCCCAGGACCCCCAGGGACCTCAGAGCCCCCCTAGGGACCCCTTAGAGTCTCCCCAGACCCCCAAAGCCCCCCGAGGCCCCTCCCAGCCCCCCCAGGGACCCCTTAGAGCCCCCCCAGACCCCCAAGACCCCCCGAGCCCCCTCCCAGGACCCCCAGGGACCCCAAAGCCCCCCGAGCCCCCCGAGCCCTCTCCCAGGACCCCCAGGGACCCCAGAGCCCCCTCCAGGGACCCTTTAAAACCCCCAGCCCCCCCCCCGAAACTCCCCGGCAGCCACCCCAGGGACCCCTTAGAGCCCCCCAGACCCCCAAGACCCCCCCAAGCCCCCCCCCAGCCCCTCCCAGGTACCCCTTAGAGCCCCCCAGACCCCCAAATCCCCCCGAGCCCCCCCCGAGCCCCTCCCAGGACTCCCAGGGACCCCAGAGCCCCCCCCAGGGACCCCTTAGAGCCCCCCAGACCCCCAAGACCCCCCCGAGCCCCCTCCCAGGACCCCCAGGGACCCCAGAGCCCCCCAGACCCCCAAAGCCCCCCGAGCCCCCTCCCAGGACCCCCAGGGACCCCAGAGCCCCTTCCAGGGACCCTTTAAAACCCCCAGCCCCCCCCGAAACTCCCCGGCAGCCACCCCAGGGACCCCTTAGAGCCCCCCCAGACCCCCAAGACCCCCCCAAGCCCCCCCCCCAGCCCCCCCAGGTACCCCTTAGAGCCCCCCCAGACCCCCAAGGCCCCCCAAGACCCCTCCCAGCCCCTCCCAGGGACCCCTTAGAGCCCCCCCCAGACCCCCAAGACCCCCCAAGCCCCCCCCCAGCCCTCCCAGGTACCCCTTAGAGCCCCCCCAGACCCCCAAGGCCCCCCAAGACCCCTCCCAGCCCCTCCCAGGGACCCCTTAGAGCCCCCCCAGACCCCCAAGACCCCCCAAGCCCCCCCCAGCCCCCCCAGGTACCCCTTAGAGCCCCCCCAGACCCCCAAGGCCCCCCAAGACCCCTCCCAGCCCCCCCAGGTACCCCTTAGAGCCCCCCCAGACCCCCAAGACCCCCCCAAGCCCCCCCCCCCCCAGCCCCCCAGGTACCCCTTAGAGCCCCCCCAGACCCCCAAGGCCCCCCCAAGACCCCTCCCAGCCCCTCCCAGGGACCCCTTAGAGCCCCCCCAGACCCCCTACCCCCCCCAAATCCCCCCCAAGCCCCCCCCCCTCGCACCCAGGTAGTGCAGCAGCTTCTGGGCGCGGTTCTGCCCGGGGCGCAGGTGGAAGAGCTCGGGGTTCTCGTCGATGAACTGGGTGTCGGCCGCGCCCCCAGGAACTGGGGGTGGGCCAGGACGTTCTGCAGGAACGGGGATGTTCGTCTGCGCCAGACGGGCGCGCGTCAGCGTGCGGCGCACGAGGAGCCCCCCGCCGCGAGTCGCACGAGCGCCCCCTCCACCGTCCCGTCCCCCCCCGCCGCGCGCGCCGCACGAGAGCCCCCCAACGGGCTCCTGTGATGGCACAAGCCCCCCAGGGCATCGGGGGCTTCTCAACCCCCTCGTGCGTCGCACGAGGACCCCCCGTGCGTCGCACGAGGCCCCCCTCCCACTCAGGCATCACAGAAGAGCCCCCCCCCGCCCTCCTGGTGCATCGCACAAGCTCCCTAATGCATCACCGACGCCCCTGCCTCCTCGTGCGTCGCACGAGGGCCCCCCGTGCATCACGCGAGAGCCCCTCGTGCGTCGCGCGAGGCCCCCTCTCCCACTCAGGCATCACAGAAGAGCCCCCCCCCCCCCCCGGTGTATAGCACGAGCCCCCACGCCGCATTGCGGCCTCCTCGTGCATTGCACGAGAGCCCCCTCGTGCGTCGCGCGAGGCCCCCTCCCCCGCATGCATCGCACAACACACTCCCGCTGCGCCGTGTGAGCCCCCCCCGTGCGTCGCGCCCTCCTCCGCCCCCTTGTGCATCACACGAGGGCCCCCTGCCCTCTTGTGCGTCGCACGAGGCCCCCGTGTGTCACATGAGAGCCCCCCTGCCCGTTGCACGAGAGCCCCCCGCCCCTTGCGCGTCGCACGAGTCCCCCGTGTGTCGCAGGAGAGCTCCCCTGCCCCCTTGTGCGGCACACGAGGCCCCCGTGCGTCGCACAAGAGACCCCCCCCCGCCCCCTTGCGTGGCACACGAGTCCCCCGTGTGTTGCACGAGAGCCCCCCCCTGGGAGCTTCTCCCACCCCCTTCCCCTGCATGCGTGCCTCCCCGCCCTGCTCCTTGTGCGTCGCACGAGGGCCCCCTTGCGCATCGCACAAGGCCCCTGCCCGTGTGTCGCACGAGGCCCCCGTGCGTCGCACAAGAGACCCCCCCCCCCGCCCCTTGCGCATCACACGAGTCCCCCGTGCGTCACGCAAGAGCCCCTCTGCCCCCTTGCGTGTCGCACGAGGCCCCCGTGCGTCGCACGAGAGCTCCCTGCCCCCTTGCGCGTCGCACGAGGCCCCCGTTTGTCGCACGAGAGCCCCCCCGCCCCGGGAGCTTCTCCCACCCCCTTCCCCTGCATGCGTGCCTCCCCGCCCTGCTCCTCGTGCGTCGCACGAGGGCCCCCTTGCGCATCGCACGAGGACCCCGTGTGTCGCACGAGGCCCCCGTGCGTCGCACAAGAGACCCCCCCGCCCCCTTGCGCATCACACGAGTCCCCCGTGCGTCGCACGAGAGCCCCCCGCCCCCTTGCGCGTCGCACGAGTCCCCCGTGCGTCGCAGGAGAGCCCCCCGCCCCCTTGCGCGTCGCTTGAGGCCCCCGTGCGTCGCACGAGAGCCCCCCGCCCCCTTGTGCAGTGCACGAGTCCCCCGTGCGTCACGCGAGAGCCCCTCCGCCCCTTGCGCGTCGCACGAGTCCCCCGTGCGTCGCACGAGAGCCCCCCCGCCCCGCTCCTCGTGCGTCGCACGAGGGCCCGGCGGCGCGCGCGCGCGCACCTTGACGCCGCGGATGCGGAACTCGGCCAGCGCGCGGCTCATCTTGGCGGCGGCGGCCGGCTGGTCGGGGCCGTGCGCCACCACCTTGACCAGCAGCGAGTCGTAGTGCGGCGAGATGAGCGCGCCCTGGAACGCCGAGGCGCCGTCCAGCCGGATCCCCATCCCCTCGCCGCTGCGGAACACCTGCCGGCGCGCCTCGCTGTAGGTGCTGCTCTAGGCGCCCCCCGGCCCTATAGAACTGCTATAGGTGCCCCCAGACTGTATAGACACTGCTACAGGTGCCCCCAGACCCTATAGAACTGCTATAGGCGCCCCCAGACCCTATAGATGCTGCTATAGGTGCCCCCAGACCCTATAGACACTGCTATAGGCGCCCCCAGACCGTATAGAACCACTATAGGCACCCCCAGACCCTATAGACGCCGCTATAGACGCCCCCAGACCCTATAGATGCTGCTGTAGGCGCCCCGGGCTCTATAGACGCCACTATAGACACCCCCAGACCCTATAGATGCTGCTATAGGTGCCCCCAGACCCTATAGACACTGCTATAGGTACCCCCATGCCGTATACACGTTGCTATAGGCGCCCCCAGACCCTATAGATGTTGCTATAGGCACCCCCAGACCCTACAGAACTGCTATAGGCGCCCCCAGACCCTATAGACATTGCTATAGGCGCCCCCAGACCCTACAGAACTGCTATAGGCACCCCTGTCCCCTATAGACGCCGCTATAGGTGACCCCAAACCCTATAGAACCGCTATAGGCGCCCCCAGACCCTATAGATGCTGCTATAGGCACCCCCAGACCCTACAGAACTGCTATAGGCGCCCCCAGACCCTATAGACATTGCTATAGGCGCCCCCAGACCCTACAGAACTGCTATAGGCACCCCTGTCCCCTATAGACGCCGCTATAGGTGACCCCAAACCCTATAGAACCGCTATAGGCGCCCCCAGACCCTATAGATGCTGCTATAGGTGCCCCCAAACCCTATAGACGCTGCTATAGGCACCCCCATGCCCTATAGACACTGCTATAGGTACGCTCCTGCCCTATACACGCTGCTATAGGCACCCCCGTCCCCTATAGACGTTGCTATAGGCACCCCCGTCCCCTATAGACACCGCTATAGGCACCCCCAGACCCTATAGACGCTGCTGTAGGCACCCTATAGGCGCCCCCGGGCCCCATAGGCACTGCTACAGGCACCCCCAGACCCTATAGACACTGCTATAGGCGCCCCCAGACCCTATAGATGCTGCTATAGGTGCCCCCAGACCCTATAGACACTGCTATAGGCACCCCTGTGCCCTATAGACGCCGCTATAGGCGACCCCATGCCCTATAGAACTGCTATAGGCACCCCTGTCCCCTATAGACGCCGCTATAGGCGCCCCCAGACCCTATAGAACTGCTATAGGCGCCCCCAGACCCTATAGAACTGCTATAGGCACCCCTGTCCCCTATAGACACCGCTATAGGCGACCCCAAACCCTATAGAACCGCTATAAGCACCCCCATGCCCTATAGATGCCGCTATAGGCGCCCCCAGACCCTACAGAACTGCTATAGGTGCCCCCAGACCCTATAGACACTGCTACAGGTACCCCCATGCCCTATACACGCTGCTATAGGCACCCCTGTCCCCTATAGACACTGCTATAGGCACCCCCATGCCCTATAAACGCCACTATAGGCGCCCCCAGACCCTATAGAACTGCTATAGGCGCCCCCGGCCCTATAGACACTGCTACAGGTACCCCCATGACCTATACACGCTGCTATAGGCACCCCCGTCCCCTATAGACGTTGCTATAGGCACCCCCAGACCCTATACACACCACTATAGGCACCCCCGTCCGCCATAGAACTGCTATAGGCACCCTATAGGTGCCCCCGTGCCCCATACACACCACTATAGGTACCCCGTCCCCCATAGACACTGCTATAGGTGTCCACATGCCCTATAGACACTGCTATACGCATCTCCATCCCCTGTAGATGCCGCTATAGGTGCCCCATGCCCTATAGAACTGCTATAGGCACCCTATAGGCACCTCCGCGCCCCATAGACACTGCTATAGGCACGCCCAGACCCTATAGAATCACTATAGGCGCCCCCACGCCCTATAGACGCTGCTACAGGCACCCCCAGACCCTATAGACACCGCTACAGGCACCCTATAGGCACCCCTGTCCCCTATAGACACTGCTATAGGCACCCCCAGACTCTATAGAATCGCTACAGGCGCCCCCATCCCCTATAGATGCTGCTATAGGCACCCCCAGACCCTATAGACGCCGCTATAGGCGCCCCCAGACCCTATAGAACTGCTATAGGCACCCTATAGGGTCCCAGAGGGGGTCCCACAGCGGGGGTCCTATGGGGATCCCAAGAGAAGGTCCTGAGCAGGGGTCCCACGGGGGTTCTATAGGGGGGTCCTGAGGAGGGGTCCCACGGGGGTCCCACGGGGGTTCTATAGGGGGTCCTGAGGAGGGTCCCACGGGGGTTCTATAGGGGGGTCCCACGGGGGGTTCTATAGGGGGATCCCGAGGAGGGGTCCCACGGGGGTCCCACGGGGGTTCTATAGGGGGGTCCCGAGGAGGGGTCCCACGGGGGGGTCCCACGGGGGGGTCCCACGGGGGGGTTCTATAGGGGGGTCCCGAGGAGGGGTCCCACGGGGGGTCCCACGGGGGTTCTAGGGGGTCCCGAGGAGGGGTCCCACGGGGGTCCCACGGGGGTTCTATAGGGGGGTCCCACGGGGGGTTCTATAGGGGGTCCCGAGGAGGGGTCCCACGGGGGTCCCACGGGGGGTTCTATAGGGGGGTCCCACGGGGGTTCTATAGGGGGGTCCCGAGGAGGGGTCCCACGGGGGGTCCCACGGGGGTTCTATAGGGGGGTCCCGAGGAGGGGTCCCACGGGGGGGTTCTATAGGGGAGTCCCAAGAAGGGGTCCCACGGGGGGTCCCACGGGGGTTCTATAGGTGGTCCCGAGGAGGGTCCCACAGGAGATCCCACGGGGGTTCTATAGGGGGGTCCCATGGGGGTCCCACGGGGGGTCCCACGGGGGGGTTCTACAGGGGGGTCCCACGGGGGTCCCACGGGGGGTCCCACCTATAGGGGGTCCCGAGGCGGGGTCCCACAGGAGATCCCACGGGGTTCTATAGGGGGGTCCCGAGGAGGGGTCCCACGGGGGTCCCACGAGGGGGTCGGGTCCCACGGGGGTCCCACGGGGGTTCTATAGGGGTCCCACGGGGGGGTTCTATAGGGGGTCCCACGGGGGTTCTATAGGGGGGTCCCGAGGAGGGGTCCCACGGGGGGGTCCCACGGGGGTTCTACAGGGTGGTCCCGAGAAGGGGTCCCACGGGGGGAGTCCCACGGGGTTCTATAGGGGGGTCCGAGAAGGGGTCCCACGGGGGTCCCACGGGGGTTCTAGGGGGTCCCACGGGGGGGTTCTATAGGGGGTCCCACGGGGTTCTATAGGGGGGTCCCGAGGAGGGGTCCCACGGGGGTCCCACGGGGATTCTATAGGGGTCCCACGGGGGTTCTATAGGGGGGTCCCACGGGGGTTCTATAGGGGGGTCCCCGAAGGAGGGGTCCCACGGGGGGTCCCACGGGGGGTCCCACGGGGGTTCTATAGGGGGGTCCCGAGGCGGGGTCCCACAGGAGATCCCACGGGGGTTCTATAGGGGGGTCCCGAGGCGGGGTCCCACAGGAGATCCCACGGGGGTTCTATAGGGGGGTCCCACGGGGGGTCCCACGGGGGGTCCCGGGGGCACCTCGATGCGGCCGGTGTCGGGCTGGAAGCCGCGGGCGGGGTCCTCGGTGGTGACGCGGCACTGGATGGCGCAGCCGTTCACGCGGATGCTCTCCTGCCGCAGGCCCAGCTCCGGCAGCGACCGCCCCGCCGCCACCTGCAGCTGCGCGTGGACCAGGTCCACGCTGCCGGGGGGTCACGGGGGGCACCCAGGGGTGCGGGTGGGCACCCAGAGGTGGGGGTGGGCACCCAGGGGTCTGGGGGGCACCCAGGGGTCGGGGTAGGGGGGCACGAGCACCCCGCATCCCTCCAGGGACCCAGAACCACCCTGCCACCCCCCAAACTGAGGAACTGAGGTGTCCAGGGGGGCACCCAGGGGTGCGGGTGGGCACCCAGGGGTCGGGGGTGGGCACCCAGGGGGCCGACAGGGCACCCAGGGGTCGGGGTAGGGGGGCACGAGCACCCTGCATCCCTCCAGGGACCCAGAACCCTCCTGCCAACCCCCAAACCGAGGGACTGAGGCGTCCAGGGGGGCACCCAGGAGTTTGGGTGGCACCCAGGGGTGGGGGCACCCAGGGGTGCGGGTGGGCACCCAGGGGTCGGGGGGGCACCCAGGGGATCGACGGGGCACCCAGGGGTCGGGGTAGGGGGGCACGAGTGTCCCGCATCCCTCCAGGGACCCAGAACCCTCCTGCCACCCCCCAAACCGAGGGATTGAGATGTCCAGGGGGGCACCCAGGAGTTTGGGGGGCACCCAGGGGTGGGGGTGAGCACCCAGGGGTCGGGGGGGGCACCCAGGGGTCCGAGGGGGACAACACCTGGGAATTTGGGGGGCCCAGAGCACCCCGCATCCCTCCAGGGACCCAGAACCCTCCTGCCAACCCCCAAACCGAGGGATTGAGATGTCCAGGGGGGCACCCAGGAGTTTGGGGGCACCCAGGGGTGGGGGGGCACCCAGGGGTGGGGTGGGCACCCAGGGGTCAGGGTAGGGGGGCACGAGCGTCCCGCATCCCTCCAGGGACCCAGAACCAAACCGAGGGATTGAGATGTCCGGGTGGGCACCTACAGGTTTGGGGGGGCACCCAGCAGTTTGGGGGGGCACCCAGGGGTCGGGGGGGCACCCAGGGGTCCGAGGGGGACAACACCTGGGAATTTGGGGGGCCCAGAGCACCCCGCATCCCTCCAGGGACCCAGAACCACTCTGCCACCCCCCAAACCGAGGGATTGAGATGTCCGGGTGGGCACCCACAGGTTTGGGGGGCACCAGAGATTTGGGGGGGCACCCAGCGGTCGGGGGGGCACCCAGGGGTCCGAGGGGGACAACACCTGGGAATTTGGGGGGCCCAGAGCACCCCGCATCCCTCCAGGGACCCACAACCACCCTGCCACCCCCCAAACCGAGGGATTGAGATGTCCGGGCGGGCACCCAGCGGTTTGGGGGGGCACCCAGCGGTTTGGGGGGGCACCCAGGATTTTGGGGGCCCCCGGGGCTCACCCCGTGATCTCCTCGGTGACCGTGTGCTCCACCTGCAGGCGCGAGTTCACCTCGATGAAGTAGTAGCGGCCGCCCTGGTCCAGCAGGAACTCCACCGTCCCCGCGTTCTCGTAGCCCACCTGCGCCGCAGCCCCCCCGCAGCGTCACCCCCAAATCCTGGGTGCCCCCCACCCAACTCCTAGGACCCCCCCCACCCAACTCCTAGGAACACCCCCCACCCAATTCCTAGGACCACCCCAACCAGGTCCTGGGTCTCCCCCTGAAGTCCTGGGACGCCCCCACCCAAATCCTGAGTGGCCCCGCCCAAACCCTGGGTGCCCCCCACCCAATTCTTGGGACCCCCCCACCCAATTCCTAGGACCACCCCCCACCCAACTCCTAGGACCACCCCAACCAAGTCCCGGGTCTCCCCTCGAAGTCCTGGGATGCCCCCACCCAAATCCTGAGTGGCCCCCCCCCAAACCCTGGGTGTCCCCCCACCCAACTCCTGGGACCCCCCCCACCCAACTCCTAGGAACACCCCCCCACCCAATTCCTAGGACCACCCCCCACCCAACTCCTGGGTCTCCCCTCGAAGTCCTGGGACGCCCCCACCCAAAATCCTGAGTGGCCCCCCAAACCCTGGGTGCCCCCACTCCAACTCCTGGGTGCCCCCCCACCCAACTCCTAGGACCCCCCACCCAATTCCTAGGACCACCCCCACCCAACTCTTAGGACCCCCCCACCCAGCTCCTGGGAGTGCCCCAACCGTCTCCTGGGTCTCCCCCCGAAGTCCTGGGACGCCCCCACCCAAATCCTGAGTGGCCCCCCCAAACCCTGGGTGTCCCCCCACCCAACTCCTGAGACCCCTCCCACCTCCTGGGACCCCCCACCCAATCCCGGGCCCCCCTCTGAATTCCTGGGGTCCCCTTCCCCCACCCTGGGTCCTCCCTGAACCTCTGGGACCCCCCTCCCCACCCCTGGGTGCCCCCCCCAATTCCTGGGACCCCCTCTCTCAAGCTCTGGGACCCCCCCACCCAACTCCAGTGACCCCCACCCAACTCCAAATTCTGGGACCCCCCTGGACCCCTGGGCGCCCCTGAGGCTGGCTGCTGCCCCCTCCCCAGGCGCTGGGTGCCCCCCCCAATTCCTGGGACCCCCCTCTCAACCTCTGGGTCCCCCCCCCAACTCCAGTGACCCCCCCACCCAATTTCTGGGTCCCCTCATGGACCCCTGGGTGCCCCTGAGGATGGGTGCTGCCCCCTCCTCATCCCTGGGTGCCCCTGAGGATGGGTGCTGCCCCCTACCCAACCCCTGGGTGTGTCCCCCCCAATTCCTGGGACCCCCCTGTCAACCTCTGGGTCCCCCCACCCAATTCCAGTGACCCCCACCCAATTCCAGTGACCCCCACCCAACTCCAAATTTTGGGACCCCCTCACGGACCCCTGGGCGCCCTGAGGCTGGCTGCTGCTGCCCCTCCCCACCCCTGGGTGCCCCTGAGGCCGGCTGCTGCCCCTCCCCAGGCGCTGGGCGCCCCAACCCCTGCGCCCCCCCCAATTCCTGGGACCCCTTCTCAGCCTCTGGGACCCCCACCCAACTCCTGGGTCCCCTCACGGACCCCTGGGCGCCCCTGAGGCTGGCTGCTGCCCCCCTCCCCAGGCACTGGGTGCCCTCCCCCCCAATTCCTGGGACCCCCCTCTCAACCTCTGGGTCCCCCCCCACCCAACTCCAGTGACCCCCCCACCCAATTTCTGGGTCCCCTCATGGACCCCTGGGCACCCCTGAGGCTGGCTGCTGCCCCCTCCCCAGGCGCTGGGTGCCCCCCCAACCCCTGGGTGCCTCCCCCCCCAATTCCTGGGACCCCCTTCTCAGCCTCTGGGACCCCCCACCCAACTCCTGGGTCCCCTCACGGACCCCTGGGCGCCCCTGAGGCTGGCTGCTGCCCCCTCCCCACCCCTGGGTGCCCCTGAGGCCGGCTGCTGCCCCCTCCCCAGGCGCTGGGCGCCCCCCCCACCACCCATGGGTGCCCCCCACCCGGTGCGGGACCTGCTGGGCGAGGCGCACGGCGTCGCTGGCGAGGCGCGCGCGCAATTCGGGGTGCAGGCGCGCGGCCGGGGCGATCTCCACCACCTTCTGGTGCCGGCGCTGCACGGAGCAGTCGCGTTCGTAGAGGTGCACCACGTTCCCGTGCTGGTCCCCTGCGGGCGCGGGGGGGTCACGGCGGGGCGCCCCCAAACCGGGCACGGGGTCCTCGGCACCCCGAAACCCGGAACGGGGTCCCCGGCACCCCGAAACCCGGCACGGGCATCTGAGCGCCCCCCAAAAAAAGGGACTAAAGCGAGCGGGAGCCCTAAAACGGGATCCAAGGGGGCAGCACCCCAAAATGGGACCCACCTGGCACCCCAAAAATGGGACCCAAGCGCCCCTGCACCCCTCTATGGAGGGTGCCAGGCGCCTGGGCACCCCAAAAAGGAACGCAGGGGTCCAGGCACCCCAAAAAAGGGGCTCAGGTGGGCAGGCGCCCGTGTAGCACCCCATCGGGGGGCCCAGGTGTCTGAGCACCCCAAAAATGGCACCCGGGCACCCCTGCACCCCCCCACTGAGGGACCCAGCTGTCCGGGCACCCCAAAAATGGGACCCGGGCACCCAGGCACCCCTGCACCCCCCACTGAGAGACCCAGGTGTCTGAGCACCCCAAAAAATAGGACCCAGGCACCCAGGCACCCCTGCACCCCCCACTGAGGGACCCAGCTGTCCGGGCACCCCAAAAACCTTCAAAATCCCCCCCAAAACCCCTAAGGAGCCCACCCAAAATCACCTCCAGCCCCCAAAAGCTCTTTGGGGCGCCCTGAGAGTCCCCCAGGACCCCCCCCCCAAATCCCCAGGGACCCCCCAAGATCCCAAGGACCCCCAAGACCCCAGGGACCCCCCAAAACCCCTCTAAATCCCCCCAAAAGCCCTAAGGACCCCACTCGGAGCCCCCCTCCCCGCCATAAAGCCCTAAGGGCTCCCCCAAAAGCCCCCGGGATGCCCCCCCAAAAGCCTCAGAGTCCCCCCCAAAACGCCTTGCAGCCCCCCAAAACCTCTTTGGGGCGCCCCGAGAGGCCTCAAGGACCCCCCAAATCCCTGAGGACCCCCCAAATCCTGGAGGACCCCCCCCAAAACCCCCTCAAAATCCCCCCAAAACCCCTAAGGAGCCCACCCAAAATCACCTCCAGCCCCCAAAAGCTCTTTGGGGTGCCCCAAGAGTCCCCCAGGACCCCCCCAAATCTCCAGGGACCCCCAAGATCCCAAGGACCCCCCAAGACCCCAGGGACCCCCCCAAAACCCCTCTAAATCCCCCCAAAAGCCCTAAGGACCCCACTCGGAGCCCCCCTCCCCGCCATAAAGCCCTAAGGGCTCCCCAAAAGCCCCCGGGACCCCCCCCCAAAAGCCTCAGAGTCCCCCCAAAACCCCTTGCAGCCCCCCAAACCTCTTTGTGGCGCCCCGAGAGGCCTCAAGGACCCCCCAAATCCCTGAGCACCCCCCAAATCCTGGAGGACCCCCTCAAAATCCCCCCAAAAGACCCCACTCGGAGCCCCCTCCCCGCCATAAAGCCTTAAGGGCTTCCCCAAAAGCCCCCCGGGACCCCCCCCCCCCAAAAAAAAAACTTCCGGGGTGCCCCCCAGCACCCCTGGGTGCCCCCCCGCCACGCACCCAGGATCTGGACCTCGATGTGGCGGGGGCGCTCGATGAACTTCTCCAGGAACAGCGCGCCGTCGCCGAACGCGGCCGCCGCCTCCGAAGCCGCGCGGGTGAAGCTCTCCTCCAGCTCCTGCGGACCCCCGCCGCCTGGGTGACCCCCCCCCCACCCACTGGGTGCCCCCCCACCCACTGGGTGCCCCCCCCCCCCACACCCCACCGGGGTCCCGGGGAATCGGGGGTGCCAGGGAAATGAGGAGCCTGGGGGGGGGAGTCTTCAATATTTGAGGGTGGTGCGTTGTGGGGGAGGGGGGTCCCAGGGTGGGGGTCCCAGGGAATTGGGGGTCCCATGGTGGGGGGGGGGGGGGTCCTGTGGGGTCTGGGTGCTGGGGTCCCAGGGCTGGGGGTGTCCTAGAGTGGGGGTACCGTGGAATTGGGGGTCCCAGGGTGGGGGTCCCAGGGAATTGGGGGTCCCATGGTGGAGAAGGGGGTGTCCTGTGGGGTCTGGGTGCTGGGGGGGTCCCAGGGTGGGGGTCCCAGGGAATTGGGGGTCCCGTGGGGTCTGGGTGCTAGGGGTCCCAGGGTGGGGGTCCCAGGGAATTGGGGGTCCCATGGTGGAGGGAGAGTCCCAGTGTGGGGGTCCCAGGGAATTGGGGGTCCCATGGTGGAGGGGGGTCCCAGGGTGGGGGTCCCAGGGAATTGGGGGTCCCATAGTGGAGGGGGGGTCCTGTGAGGTCTGGGTGCTGGGGGGTGTCCCAGGGTGGGGGTCCCAAGGAATTGGGGGTCCTGTGGGGTCTGGGTGCTGGGGTCCCAGGGAATTGGGGGTCCCATAGTGGAGGGGGGGGGTCCTTTGAGGTCTGGGTGCTGGGGGGTGTCACAGGGTGGGGGTCCCAAGGAATTGGGGGTCCCATGGTGGAGGCAGGGTCCCAGGGTGGGGGTCCCAGGGAATTTGGGGTCCCATGGAGGAGGGGGTGGTCCTGTGGGGTCTGGGTGCTGGGTTCCCGGGGCGGGGGTGTCCGGGGGTGGGGTCCCAGGACTGGGGGTGTCCCGGGGCGGGGGGTGTCCCGGGGCGGGGGGTCCCCGTACCTGGGGGTCCCGCACCACCCGCATGCCGCGGCCGCCGCCGCCGTGCGCCGCCTTGAAGATGATGGGGAAGCCGACGCGGCGCGCGAAATCCTGCGCCTCCGACAGCGCCGACACCGGCGCCGGCGTCCCCGGCACCACCGGCACCCCTGGGGGCAACGGGGGGTCGGGGTGGGGTCCCCCCAGGCTCCCCCGCCCTGCTCCCCACGTCCCCCACCCCCTAATCCCGTCCCCCGGCACCCATGGCTCCCCTAATCCCCCCAGTAATCCCATAGCTCCCGTCACCCCCCCAGTAATCCCATAGCCCCCCAATAATCCCCCCAATAATTCCATAATCCCCCCAAACAACCTCATAACCCCCCCATAACCCCCCAAGA
This sequence comes from Otis tarda, assembly GCA_026413225.1. Classification (NCBI taxonomy): domain Eukaryota; kingdom Metazoa; phylum Chordata; class Aves; order Otidiformes; family Otididae; genus Otis; species Otis tarda. Next base: position 645,322 of record CM048589.1, read on the forward strand.
ACCCCCCAATAATCTCATAATCCCCCCAAATAACCTCATAACCCCCCAATAATCCCTGTAAATAACCCCACGGCTCCCCATAATCCTCCCAAATAACCACATAATCCCTCAAATAATCCCATAACTGCCCCCTAATCCCCCAATAACCCCATAATCCCACCACAACCCCCCCAAATAACCCTGTAACCCCCCCAAATGACCCTGTAACCCCTCGTAACCCCCCAAATAATCCCATAACTGCCCCCTAATCCCCCCATAACCCCATAATCCCACCATAACCCCCCCAAATAACCCTGTAACCCCCCCAAATGACCCTGTAACCCCCCCAAACGACCCCGTAACCCCCCGTAACCCCCCAAATAATCCCATAACTCCCCCCCTAATCCCCCACAACCCCATAATCCCACCATAATCCCCCAAACGACCCCGTAACCCCCCCAAACGACCCCGTAACCCCCCGTAACCCCCAAATAAACCCATAACTCTCCCCTAATCCCCCCATAACCCCATAATCCCACCATAACCCCCCCAAATAATCCTGTAACCCCACCAAATAATCTCATAACCCTCCCTAATCCCCCAATAACCCCGTAATCCCACCATAATCCCACCATAATCCCCCCAAATAACCCCCGTAACCCCCAAAATGACCCCTGTAACCCCCCAAACGAGACCCCGTAACCCCCCCGTAACCCCCCCAAATAATCCCGTAACTCTCCCCTAATCCCCCCACAACCCCATAATCCCACCATAATCCCCCCAAACGACCCCGTAACCCCCCCAAACGACCCCGTAACCCCCCCGGCCCCCCCAGCCCCGCACCGGCGGCGACGGCGATGGCGCGAGCCTCCACTTTATCGCCCATCTTGCGGACGACGTCGGGGGGGGGTCCCACGAAGCGGACCCCCGCGTCCAGGCAGGCCTGGGCGAAGTCGGCTCGCTCCGACAGGAACCCGTAGCCAGGGTGGATGGCGTCCACCCCGTTCTCCTGCGGGGGCCGGGGCGTCGGGGGGGGCACAGGACCCCCAGAGCCCCCCCCCCAGGTGTCCAAGGGGGACACGGGACCCCCAGAGCCCCCCCCCAGGCGTCTGGGGGGACACGGGACCCCCAGACCCTCCCCAAGCGTCCAGGGGGGACACGGGACTCCCAGCACCCCCAGCCCCCCCCCAGGTGGCTCCAGGGGGACACGGGACCCCCAGCACCCCCCCAGGTGTCCGGGGGGAAACGGGACCCCCAGCACCCCCAGAGCCCCCCCCCCAGGTGTCCGGGGGGACATGGGACCCCCAGCACCCCCCCAGGTGTCCGGGGGGACACACAGGACCCCCAGCACCCCCAGAGCCCCCCCAGGTGTCCAGGGGGGACACAGGACCCCCAGAGCCCCCCCCCAGGTGTCCAGGGGGACACGGGACCCCCAGCACCCCCAGAGTCCCCCCCCCGCCCCAATGTCCCCCCATAGAGGCCCCACACGTGCCCCCCACCCAATATCTGCCCCCATAGGATCCCCCCCCACCACAATATCCCCCCATAGGCCCCTCAAACGCCCCCCACCCAATATCTGCCCCCATAGGGTCCCTGGATGTCCCCCCCCCCACCCCAATGTCCCTCCACAGGCCCCTCAAACGCCCCCCCACCCCAAAATCCCCCTCATAGGCCCCTCAAAGCCCCCCCCACCCCAATATCCCCCCATTGAGGCCCCACACGTGCCCCCCCACCCCAAAATCCCCCTCATAGGCCCCACACGTGCCCCCCACCCCAAAATCCCCCTCATAGGCCCCTCAAATGCCCCCCCACCCCAATATCCCCCCCATAGGCCCCTCAAAGCCCCCCCCACCCCAATATCCCCCCATACAGGCCCCACACGTGCCTCCCCACCCCAATATCCCCCTCATAGGCCCCCCCGACCCCAATATCCCCCCATAGAGGCCCCACACGTGCCCCCCCACCCTGATACCCCCCCATAGAGGCCCCACACATGCCCCCCACCCCAATATCCCCTCTATAGGCCCCTCAAACGCCCCCCCCACCCCAATATCCCCCCATAGGCCCCTCAAAGCCCCCCCACCCCAATATCCCCCCATACAGGCCCCACACGTGCCCCCCACCCTGATATCCCCCCTATAGGCCCCTCAAAGCCCCCCCCACCCCAATATCCCCCCATACAGGCCCCACACGTGCCCCCCCACCCCAATATCCCCCTCATAGGCCCCCCCGACCCCAATATCCCCCCATAGAGGCCCCACACGTGCCCCCCCACCCTGATACCCCCATAGAGGCCCCACACATGCCCCCCACCCCAATATCCCCCCATAGGCCCCTCAAACGCCCCCCCCACCCCAATATCCCCCCATAGGCCCCTCAAAGCCCCCCCCCCACCCCAATATCCCCCCATACAGGCCCCACACGTGCCCCCCCCACCCTGATATCCCCCCTATAGGCCCCTCAAAGCCCCCCCACCCCAATATCCCCCCATTGAGGCCCCACACGTGCCCCCCCCACCCCAAAATCCCCCTCATAGGCCCCCCCGACCCCAATATCCCCCATAGAGGCCCCACACGTGCCCCCCCACCCTGATACCCCCATAGAGGCCCCTCAAATGCCCCCCCCACCCCAATATCCCCCTATAGGCCCCTCAAATGCCCCCCCACCCCAATATCCCCCCATACAGGCCCCACACGTGCCCCCCCACCCTGATATCCCCCCTCATAGGCCCCACACGTGCCCCCCCACCCCAATATCCCCCCATAGGCACCTCAAATGCCCCCCCGACCCCAATATCCCCCCATAGGCCCCTCAAAGCCCCCCCCCCCAATATCCCCCCAGTGAGGCCCCACACGTGCCCCCCCAACCCCAATATCCCCCTCATAGGCCCCCCGACCCCAATATCCCCCCATAGAGGCCCCACACATGCCCCCCACCCCAATATCCCCCCATAGGCCCCTCAAACGCCCCCCACCCCCAGGACCCCCCAACCCCCCCCCCGGCCCGGGGGGTACCTGCGCCACGCGGATGATGTCGGGGATGTGCAGGTAGGCCTGCACGGGGGGCAGCCCCCGCCCCACCAGGTAGGCCTCGTCCGCCTTCTGCCGGTGCATCTGCCCCGTGTCCTGCTCCGAGTACACGGCCACCGTGCGGATCCCCAGCTCCGTGCAGGCGCGGAACACGCGGATGGCGATCTCCCCTGCGGGGACACGCGTGCGACACGCTAGGGACATGCACGGGACATGTATGGGACAGGTATGGGACATGGAGACGTCCCGGGTGGGACAGGGACACGGCCACCGTGCGGATCCCCAGCTCCGTGCAGGCGCGGAACACGCGGATGGCGATCTCTCCTGCGGGGACACGCGTGGGACACGCTAGGGACACGCATGGGACACGCTAGGGACAGGCGTGGGACAGGTATGGGACATGGAGACGTCCCAGGTGGGACAGGGACACGGCCGCCGTGCGGATCCCCAGCTCCGTGCAGGCGCGGAACACGCGGATGGCGATCTCTCCTGCGGGGACACGCGTGGGACACGCTAGGGACACGTATGGGACATGGGGACATCCCGGGTGGGACAGGGACACGGCCGCCGTGCGGATCCCCAGCTCCGAGCAGGCGCGGAACACGCGGATGGCGATCTCCCCTGCGGGGACACGCGTGGGACACGCTAGGGACACGCTATGGACACGTATGGGACATGGGAACGTCCCAGGTGGGACAGGGACACGGCCGCCGTGCGGATCCCCAGCTCCGAGCAGGCGCGGAACACGCGGATGGCGATCTCTCCTGCGGGGACACGCGTGGGACACGCTAGGGACACGTATGGGACACGTATGGGATATGTATGGGACATGGGGACATCCCGGGTGGGACAGGGACACGGCCGCCGTGCGGATCCCCAGCTCCGTGCAGGCGCGGAACACGCGGATGGCGATCTCCCCTGCGGGCACACGCGTGGGACACGCTAGGGACACGTATGGGACACGCTAGGGACAGGCATGGGACATGGGGAGGTCCCGGGTGGGACAGGGACACGGCCGCCGTGCGGATCCCCAGCTCCGTGCAGGCGCGGAACACGCGGATGGCGATCTCTCCTGCGGGGACACGCGTGGGACACGCTAGGGACACGCTAGGGACATGCGTGGGACATGGGGACGTCCCAGGTAGGACAGGGACACGGCCGCCGTGCGGATCCCCAGCTCCGTGCAGGCGTGGAACACGCGGATGGCGATCTCCCCTGCAGGGACACGCGTGGGACACGCTAGGGACACGTATGGGACATGCTAATGACATGTATGGGACACGTATGGGATATGTATGGGACATGGGGACATCCCAGGTGGGACAGGGACACGGCCGCCGTGCGGATCCCCAGCTCCGTGCAGGCGCGGAACACGCGGATGGCGATCTCCCCTGCGGGCACACGCGTGGGACACGCTAGGGACACGTATGGGACACGCTAGGGACAGGCATGGGACATGGGGAGGTCCCGGGTGGGACAGGGACACGGCCGCCGTGCGGATCCCCAGCTCCGTGCAGGCGCGGAACACGCGGATGGCGATCTCCCCTGCGGGGACACGCGTGGGACATGCTATGCACACGCATGGGACACGCTATGGACACGTATGGGATATGGGAACGTCCCGGGAGGGACAGGGACACGGCCCCCGTGCGGATCCCCAGCTCCGTGCAGGCGCGGAACACGCGGATGGCGATCTCTCCTGCGGGGACACGCGTGGGACACGCTAGGGACATGCTAGGGACACGCGTGGGACATGGGGACGTCCCAGGTAGGACAGGGACACGGCCGCCGTGCGGATCCCCAGCTCCGTGCAGGCGCGGAACACGCGGATGGCGATCTCCCCTGCGGGGACACGCGTGGGACACGCGTGGGACACGCTAGGGACATGCTACGGACACGTATGGGACATGGGAACGTCCCAGGTGGGACAGGGACACGGCCGCCCTGCGGATCCCCAGCTCCGTGCAGGCGCGGAACACGCGGATGGCGATCTCTCCTGCGGGGACACGCGTGGGACACGTGTGGGACACGCTAGGGACACCTCATCCCGCTGGGGACGTCCCGGCTGGGAGGGGGACGCAGGGACAGGGACACCCTGGCGTCACCTCACGGGGACATTGGGGGGCGCAGGGGACGTGGGGGGGACCCCCAGGGGACACCGGGACCTCCAGGGGACATTGGGGGTCCCAGGGGACACCGGGGGGGGGGGCAGGGGACATTTTGGGACCCAGGGGACATTGGGGGTCCCAGGGGACACCGGGGGGGTCCCAGGGGACATTTTGGGACCCAGGGGACGTTGGGGGTCCCAGGGGATATGGGGACCCCCAGGGGACACTGGGGGGGGGGGCAGGGGACATTTGGGGACCCAGGGGCCATGGAGGGGACCCCAGGGGACAACAGGGGGTCCCAGCTGACATGGGGACCCCCAGGGGACACTGGGGGTCACCCAGGGGACATTGGGGGTCCCAGGGGACATTTGGGGGGGTCCCAGGGGACATTGGGGGGGTCCCAGGGGGATATTTGGGGACCCAGGGGACGTTGGGGGTCCCAGTTGATACAGGGGGTCCCAGGGGACATCGGGGGTGTCCCAGGGGACATTGGGGGACATGGAGGGGACCCCAGGGGACATTGGGGGTCACCCAAGTGACACAGGGGGTCCCAGAGGACATTTTGAGACCCAGGGGACATTGGGGGTCCTAGGGGACACGGAGACCCCCAGGGGACACTGCGGAGGGGGCAGGGGACATTTGGGGACCCAGGGGGCCATGGAGGGGACCCCAGGGGACAACAGGGGGTCCCAGGGGACATGGGGACCCCCAGGGGACACTGGGGGTCACCCAGGGGACATTGGGGGTCCCAGGGGACATTTGGGGGGGTCCCAGGGGACATTGGGGGGTCCCAGTTGATACAGGGGGTCCCAGGGGACATTGGGGGTGTCCCAGGGGACATTGGGGGACATGGAGGGGACCCCAGGAGACATTGGGGGTCACCCAAGTGACAACAGGGGGTCCCAGGGGACATTTTGGGACCCAGGGGACATTGGGGGTCCTAGGGGACACGGAGACCCCCAGGGGACACTGCGGGGGGGGCAGGGGACATTTGGGGACCCAGGGGATGTTGGGGGTCACCCAAGTGACACAGGAGGCCCCAAGGGACATTGGGGGGGGGGGTCCCAGGGGACATGGAGGGGACCCCAGGGGACATTTGGGTACCCAGGGGACATTGGGGGTCCCAGGGCACACGGTGGGGGGTTGAGGGGACAAAGGGGCCCTCAGGGGACATTTGGGGTCCCAGGGGACGTTTGAGGCCACGGGGGGGGGACAGAGGGGACCCAGGGGACACTGGGGGTGGCAGGGGACACCGGGGGGCACCCGGGGGGGCACCCAGGCCGTCACTCACCTCTGTTGGCCACCAGCACCTTGCGGATGGGCCGGTAGCTGAGGGGCCGGGCGCGGGCGGGGGGGCCCCGCAGCAGCCGCAGCCCCAGGAGGGCCCGGCCCCCGCGGGGGACGCACAGCTGGAACATCTGGGGGGGACACAGAGGAGTGAAGGGGTCAAAGGTCAGCGCAGCAACCGGTAGCCACCTTCCCCCCGCCCCTCCCCAAATCCCCGCGGGCAGCACAACCCTATACGAGCCAGCGGAGAATCTCCTTCCCCACCTTTTCCCAGAAGGGACCCAGGTATCCCGGGGCCGCTCACCTTTGCCCCAGTGCCCTTTGACCTCCTTCCCCTCCCCCCACCCCCACCCTTAACCCCCCCAGGGGACAGCGGAGAATCTTCCCCCTCCCCCACCCCCCAGCCCCTCCCCCTCCCCAATTTTTCCCAGAAGGGACCCAGGCATCCGCTCACCCCCTCCCCCCCCTCCCCTTTCCCCCAGTGCCCTTTGACCCCCCCAAACCCTCAGGAAGGGACCCAGGCCCCATCCCCCCCCCCCCCCCACCTCCCCCCTTGCACAACCCTATACGAGACAGCAGAGAATCCCCCCTCCCCCCACGCATCCCATGATGCACCTGGGCGGGCCCCCTCCCCCCCTCCGTTAATTAGCGGGGGCAGGTTAATGGGGGGGTCACAGGCGTGTCACACGTGTGTGCAAAGCTCCCTTGCACGAGGATCCCCCCTTGCACAAGGATCCCCCCTCGCACGAGGGGCCCCCTCACACAAGGCCCCCCCCCCCGCACGAGGACCCCCCTGCACGAGGACCCCCCCCGTGCACAAGGATCCCCCTCACACGAGGATCCCCCCCTTGCACGAGGACCCCCCTGCACGAGGACCCCCTTGCACAAAGATCCCCCTCCCACGAGGATTCCCCCCCCTTGCACGAGGACCCCCTCCCACGAGGATCCCCCCCTTGCACGAGGACCCCCTTGCACAAGGAACCCCCTCGCACGAGGACCCCCTCACACGAATCCCCCTCGCACGAGGATCCCCTTCGCACGAGAACCCCCCCTGCACAAGGAACCCCCTCGCACGAGGACCCCCCTCACACGAATCTCCCTCGCACGAGGACCCCCTCACACGAGGACCCCCCTCACACGAGGACCCCCTCCTTGCACAAGGATCCCTCCCTCGCACAAAGACCCCCTCACACAAGGACCCCCTTGCACAAGGATCCCCCCTCACACAAGGACCCCCCTTGCACAAGGATCCCCCCTTGCACGAGGATCCCCCCATGCACAAGGACCCCCCCTTGCACGAGCGCCTTTTACAGCAGCATCTCCCACACAAGCGCCTTCCTTGCACGAGAGCCTCTCGCACGAGCCCCCCCCGGCGCACAAGCACACACGCCTCTCTCGCACGAGCGGCCTCTGCACAAAGCTCGCCTCGCACGAGCATCCTGCTCGCACGCGCGCCTCTCGCACCAGCAGCTCTCGCGCAAGCTCCCCTTGTGCAAGCGCACCCGCAGCACAAGCACCTCTTGCACGAGCGCCCTTTGCACGAGCTGCCCTCACAAACTTTTCGCACACCAGCACCTCTCGCACGAGCTCTTTTTGCACGAGCGTCTCTTGCACGTGAGTGCCCCTTGCACGAGCTCCCCTCGCACAAGCCCATCTCTTTCACAAGCTCCTCTTGCACGAGCCCCCCTTGCACGACCAGCTATCTTTCATGAGCCCCGCTTGCACGAGGGGCCCCCCCTTGCACCAGCCCCTCTCTTTCATGAGCCCCCCTTGCACGAGCACCTCTTGCACGAGCCCCCTTTGTACGAGCTGCTCTCTTTCACAAGCCCCCCTTGCACGAGGGGCCCCCCCTTGCACCGGCACCTCTTGCACGAGCACCCCTTGCACAAGGGGCCCCCCCTTGCACGAGCCCCCCTTGCACGAGGGGCCCCCCTTGCACGAGCCCCCTTTGCACGAGCACCTCTTGCACGAGCCCCCTTGCACAACGGCCCTCCCCTTGCACGAGGGGCCCCACCTTGCACGAGCCCCCCTTGCACGAGCCCCTTTCTTTCACGAGCCCCTCTTGCACGAACCCCTTTTGCATGAGCCCCCTTGCACGAGGGGCCCCCCTTGCACGAGCCCCTCTCTTTCACGAGCCCCCTTTGCACGAGCCCCCCTTGCACGAGCACCTCTTGCACGAGTCCCCCTTGCACGAGGGGCCCCCTTGCACGAGTACCTTCTCCACGAGCCCCCCTCGCACGAGTACCTTCTCCACGAGCCCCCCTCGCACGCTGGGCAGGCCGGGACTCGCCGCCGCCGCGCGCCCCGCCCTCGCACGCCCCTCGCACGCGCCCTCGCACGCCCGGGTGAATCATTGACCCCCCGGGGGGTGGGGGGCAAAGTCCAGCACGGCGCCCCCCCCCCTCCCCATACGGGCTCGCACGGCCTCGCACGGCCCCGCGGCCTCGCTGCCCAGTGGGCCCGGCGGGGCCGAACTGGGAGCACTGGGCCGTACTGGGGCTGTGGGGCGGGGGTAAGTCTGCAGGGGCCTGGTCTATAGGGGGTGCCGGGCCCCGCAGGGGGTGGCGGGGGGCTCGGGCGGGGGGGCCCACGCTCTATAGGGGGTCCCGGACCCTATGGGGGGTCCCAGACCCCATAGGGGGGTCCCACGCTCTATAGGGGGTGTCAGACCCTATGGGGGGTCCCAGACCCTATAGGGGGTCCCACGCTCTATAGGGGGTGTCAGACCCTATGGGGGGTCCCAGACCCTATAGGGGGTCCCACGCTCTATAGGGGGGTCCCAGACCCTATGGGGGGGGTCCCACGCTCTACAGGGGGTCTCAGACCCTATGGGGGTCCCACGCTCTATAGGGGGTGTCAGATCCTATGGAGGCGGTCCCAGGTGCTATAGGGGGGTCCCAGGCGCTATAGGGGTGGTCCCAGGTGCTATAGGGGAGTCTTGGTCACTATAGGGGGTCCCAGGCGCTATAGGGGGGTCCCAGGCGCTATAGGGGGGTCTTGCTCACTATAGGGGGGTCCCAGACCCTATAGGGGGGTCCCAGGCGCTATAGGGGGGTCTTGCTCACTATAGGGGGTCCCAGGCGCTATAGGGGGTCTTGCTCACTATAGGGGGGTCCCAGACCCTAGGGGGGGTCCCAGGCGCTATAGGGGGGTCTTGGTCACTATAGGGGGGTCCCAGGCGCCATAGGGGGGTCCCAGGCGCTATAGGGGGTCTTGCTCACTATAGGGGGTCCCAGACCCTATAGGGGGTCCCAGGCGCTATAGGGGGGTCTTGCTCACTATAGGGGGGTCCCAGGCGCTATAGGGGGGGTCCCAGGCGCTATAGGGGGGTCTTGGTCACTATAGGGGGGTCCCAGGCGCTATAGGGGGGTCCCAGGCGCTATAGGGGGGTCTTGCTCACTATAGGGGGGTCCCAGACCCTATAGGGGGGTCCCAGGCGCTATAAGGGGGTCTTGCTCACTATAGGGGGTCCCAGGCGCTATAGGGGGGTCCCAGGCGCTATAGGGGGGTCTTGGTCACTATAGGGGGGTCCCAGGCGCTATAGGGGGGTCCCAGGCGCTATAGGGGGTCTCGGTCCCTATGAGGGGGTCCCACGCGCTGTAGGGGGGTCCCAGGCGCTATAGGGGGGTCCCACGCGCTATGTGGGGGTCCCCATACGCTGGGCCGTGGGGGGGCGGTCACGTGGGTCCCAGCCCCTATAGGGAACCCTCGGCTATAGGGGGGTGTCACGTGGGACAGGCCATATAGGGGAGGGGGCGGGTCACGCGCGTCCGCGGTCACGTGGCCCGCGGCGTCGCCCCCCAACTCACCGCTCCGCGGTCGCCGCTTCCCCCCCCGCGTCCCGGCCGGCCCCGCCCCCTCGCTTCCTATTGGCCAGCGGAGGCCACGCCCCCTCCGCCGCCGCGCCCCGCCCTTTCCCGGAGGCGTTGGAGGAACGGGCGCTCCTCATTGGTCCGCTGCCCCGTCAACCTTACCTTCGCCTGCGCTCTGCTATTGGCGGAACGGGCTGCCACTCCTACCTGCCAGCCCCGCCTCCTCCGGTGGGCGGGAAGCCCGGGCGTCGCAGCGGCGCCCGCCCTCCGCGGCCGCTGATTGGCCGGGGGCGGGCCTACGTGACCCTAGCAGCCCCGCCCCCCGCCTACAGAAGGCCGTAACTGCGGTCTATAGGCGACAGCTCGTGGCTGTTTGAGCCCCGGAGGGGCGCAAGGCCCCTCTGTCCCCTATAGGGGACGCCCTATAGCCCCCCGCCCCTATACCTGGCGCTAGGCCGGGACTACAACTCCCATCAGGACCCGCGCGGGAAGAGAGCCCGGGCGCCATGGCGCCACCGCGCCCGGCGCATGCGCGTTGGGCAAAGCCAGAGAGGCTCTTCCCGCCCTCTCCGCTCGGCGCAGGCGCAGAAAGCGCCGAGCTGCGGCGGGCAGGCGGCGTTCCGCGCATGCCCGGCTCTTGGCGCATGCGCGCTGCGCCCCGCCTCGCCAGTCGGTGCGTGGCCGCCGCACCGGACGGACGCGCTCGGTAGCGGCTCCGCGTTCGCCGCCATGGCCGACCCCGCCACCCAGTCCCCCTTCGTCTCCTCCTCCTCTTCCTCCTCCTCCCAGCCACAGCTCCAGCTCGGAGGCTGCGGGGGCGCTGGCTCCGCCTCCTGCGCCGGTAAAGGGCCTGCAGGGCCCGGGGTGCCTGGGGAGGGGGCGCGGGAAGAGGCCTTTGGGGGGAGCTGTGGGGTGAAGAGGCCTTGAGGGGGGCAGACATGGGGCGGAAGAGGCGATTAGGGCGTCGGTCTAGGGGAAAGAGGCATTTAGGGGGGAAATTTGGGGGGTGGAGGCCTTAGGGGGGCAGAAGAGGTGTTTAGGGGGTGGCTGTAGGGGAAAGAAGCCGTTAGGGTGGCAAATTTTGGGGGGCAGAGGCCTTTAGGGGGGCAGATAGAGGGGAGCGCACGGTTTAAGGGGGCAGGTAGGGGGCAGGAGACGCGGTTGGGGGGGGCAGAAGACGCGGTTGGGGGGGCAGATTTTGGGGGCAGAGACCTTGAGCAGGGTAGATGCGGGGCAGAAGAGTCGATTGGGGGTGAATGTAGGGCGAAGAGGCGTTTTGGGGGGCAGATGTGGGGGGAAGAGGCGTTTTGGGGGGCAGATGTGGGGAGAAGAGGCCTTTTGGGGGGCAGTTGTGGGGCAAAGAGGTCTTTTGGGGGGCAGTTGTGGGGCGAAGAGGCGTTTGGGGGGCAGATGTGGGGCGAAGAGGCCTTCTTGGGGGGCAGTTGTGGGGCGAAGAGGCGTTTGGGGGGCAGTTGTGGGGCAAAGAGGCGTTTGGGGGCAGATGTGGGGAGAAGAGGCCTTTTGGGGGGCAGTTGTGGGGCAAAGAGGTCTTTTGGGGGCAGTTGTGGGGCGAAGAGGCGTTTGGGGGGGCAGATGTGGGGCGCAGAGGCACGCCCAGCCCCCCCATCCCGCAGAAACGGGGTACAATGCGCGGAAAGGGGGGGGGGCGTTGGGGTTTTTTTTGGGAGGTGGTCGCGGGGCCGGCCTGCTCCGTCCGTCCCGTGAGGCTGAGCTGGGGGGGCGGGGGTCCCCGGTATTTTGGTACCCCTGACGCCCAACGCCCGTTTCGGGGCGCCCCGACTTTGCGATTGCCGCTGGGCGCTCCGATTCTTGTGTTCCCCCCCCCCCGGATTTTTGCAGCCAGATGCTGCAGAACCCCAAAATCCTGCGCTTTCACCCCAAATTCCCCCCCCAGCAGTGGCGGGGGGGGGGGGTCCAGCGCCGAGGGGGGTGGAGATTTCGGGGTGGCTCTGCCGTCCGCGCCCCGGGTGTCGTCGCTCGGCGGTGACAGGCGCTGCGCTGGAATCCCCCCAAACAGCGTGAGCGGGGGGGAAATGGGGCGAACCCCCCCCCCAGATTTGGGCAAAAACCCCCCCAGATTTGGGCGAAACCCCCAGATTTGGGCAAAACCGGAATTTTTCCGGAATCTCGTGTGGAGGAGGCGGCGCCGGCCGACGACGGCGTCTCCCGAAAAACAGGGCGGTGGAGAAAACCCCGCCCCCCCCCCCGCGGTACAACCGGGGACCCCCAAACCCTCGGGACCCCCCATTTCGTGCCGGGTGGTGGGGTGGGGGGGGGGGCGACGGCGGCCGAGACGACCGTGAAAGCGCCGGCGCCCCCAGATTTGGGGTCACGCCCTGTGGAAAAGGGTCCGCGGCGTCCCACCGTGGGGGTTTGGGGGTGCTCGAGCCCCCCCCCAATCTGCCCGGTTTTGGGGCGATCGGTGCCGCTTTGGGGGGGCACCCCCCCCAAAAAAAAACCCCGTCAGCACCCCGCAGAGACGCCGGACGCGCCGGGACGAAGCCTCGCTGCGTCGAAACGAAACCCCCTCCCTGATTTGGGGGGGGGGGGGGGGCAGGACCCTGGCAGATTTTGGGGGAGGTGGGGGGTTTTGGGGGACCCCCCGGGGCGCTGAGCTCTCACGCTCTGTGTTTTCTTGCAGATCCTCTCGCTTCTTCCTCCTCCTCCTCCTCCTCCTCCTCTCAACCTGTCTCTCTCTTTACGGCTTCACCAGGCAAGTCCCCCCCCCCCCAAATTTTTGCACCCCCCAGGAAGAAAAATGTCGGGGGGGGCGGAATTAACCCCAAAATGGCCGCTCTGGATTGGGGGGGGGCGTCCCAGTGCCGGTTTGGGGGTCCCTGCTGCGCTCTGGGCGCTTCGGGGGGGGTGGACCCCAAAACCAGCCCCCGCTTTCGGGGGGGCTTGGCCTGCGGCTCATTTTGGGGGCAAAGGGGTCCCGAGACCCCCCCAAAACGGCAGCCGAGGGGGGGCCCCCGTACGGCCTCGTCGCTGCTTTAAAATCCCCCAAATTGACATTTTTCTTTCGCTCTTTTCTTTTTTTTTCCTGCTTTTTAACCCAATTTCTTCTTTTTTCCGGGGCGAGCGCCCCCCCCCCCCCCCCCCCCCGTGGCTTTGCCTCTGCCCCACGGCTGCGCCCCCCCCCCCCAGCTTTGCACGCCCCCCCCCCCTCGCTGCCGCTCGCCTGCCTGAGGAAGGATTCGCCGTTTCTGCGTGTTTGGCCTCAAAAAAAATAAACCCCGAAACCCCCCCAAATCCGCGCCCCGCCCGCCGCCGCCTGTGTCTGTGTGCGACCCCCGCCCAGAGCGCCCCCCCCCCCCGAATTTTGGGGTGGGGAGGGGGAAGGTGAGGAGCCCCCGACCCCGCCCCGACCCTGAGGACCCGAAATCCCCCCGTTTTGGGCCAAAACGAGCGGGTGGGGGTCCCTTGGCGCTGACCCGACCCCGCCCTCCTCCTCGCTCCGACCCGATCCGGGGGTTTTTAGCCCCAAACCCCCGCGGGACCCCCCTCCGGGATTTTTGGGGGGGGGGGGGGGGATGCGTCCGATTCTTTGCGCCGCCGTGGGACCTGCTCACCCCGCCCACCCCAGCATGGCCACGCCGGGGGGGGGGGGGACCCCGAAACGCCGCTTGGGGTGCAGCCGGGTGCATGGCGCCCCCCCCTGCGCATGCTGCGCCCCCCCCCAAAAAATAAAAAAAAAAAAAAAAAAGCCCCCCCCGCCCCCTGACTCTGTCCCCTCTCTCCCGCCCCAGCGGGCGCCGAGGCGGCACCGGGGGGGCGCGGAGGTCGGGGAGCCTTCGCCGCCGCCTCCTCCTCCTCCTCCTCCTCGGGGGGGGCCCCCCAAAAAGAGCCGGATTCCCCGGAGTCGCCCTTCGAGGTGGTGCCGGATCGCGCCGCCTTCGACCGGGAATACGGCGCCGGAGCGCTGCTGGGCGAGCGCGAGGCGCTGACTCAGATCCCCGAGGATCGCGTCTGCGACTTCCCGGCCAAACCGCGCGGCGGCGGGATCGGCGGCGGGATCGGGATCGGGATCGGCAAGGCGACTCCCGCCGGATTGTGCCGGCAGAGCTCCGGCACGGCGGCCGCGCTGGAGGAGGTGTCCAAGTGCGTGCGGGAGATGCACAGCTTCACCAGCGAGCTGCTCAGCTGGGATCTGGTGGAACGCGACGGGAACGCCGGGAACGCCGCCGGCGGCGCTGAAGGCGCCGGGATCGCTGGGAGCGCCGGCATCGCTGGGATCGCCGGCGCTGGGATCGCTGGGATCGCTGGCGCTGGCGGCACTGGGATCACCGGCACCGGGATCACCGGCATCACTGGGATCCCTGGCACCGGGATCACCAGCACCAGTGGCACTGGGATCGCTGGGATCACTGGCACCGGCATTGCTGGGATCACCAGCACCAGTGGCACTGGGATCACTGGTGGCGGCACTGGGATCACCAGCATCACTGGGATCACCAGCATCACTGGGATCCCTGGCACCGGGATCACCAGCACCAGTGGCACTGGGATCACCGGCATCACTGGGATCACTGGCAGTGGCACTGGGATCACCAGTGGCACTGGGATCACCAGCACCGGCATCACTGGGATCACCGGCACTGGCGGCACTGGGATCACCAGCACCAGTGGCAGTGGGATCACCGGTATCACCGGGATCACCGGCAGCGGCACTGGGATCACCGGCAGCGGCACTGGGATCACTGGCGGCACTGGGATCACCGGGATCACCGGCAGCGGCACTGGGATCACCGGCAGCAGCACTGGGATCACTGGTGGCGGCACTGGGATCACCGGCAGCGGCACTGGGATCACTGGTGGCACTGGGATCACCGGGAGCGAAGCCGACAGCTCCGGCGATTCCGACGACACCGTCATCGAGGAGGCGCCGCTGGAGGCTCCCCCCGCCGCCGCGCCCCCCCCCGCCGCCCCCGCGCCGAAACGCCCCCCCGGCCCGCCGCCGGGGGCTGGGAGGAGGAGCGCCCTCACCCTGCGGGCGCTGCGGGAATTGGGGGAGCCCCCCGGGACGCCCCCGCCCCCCCGGGGACCCCCTTCCGCCGCCCCCCCGGCCACCCGGCTGCTCCCCTCCCTGCCAGGTAACGCAGAAAACAAAAAAACCCCAAAAATCGCAATTTTTTACCCCGAAAACGCCGCCGAGTCGCCCCAAAAGCTGCAGGTTTGGGGGGGGGGCGCTGCGGCCGGACCCCTCAAAAAATAAAAAGGGGGGGGGGCAGGAAATGGGGGGGGCAGCCCCAAAACGCCGCCGGGGCGCCTGCGCCGCTCGTTTCGGGGCGAAAAAGGGGGATTTGTGGCAAAACCCGCCGTCGCGCCGCGGGGGGGCGGGGGGGTAATTACCGCCTGATTTGGGGGTGGCGGGGGGTGCTAATTAAGGGGTGTTCGTAATGGGGGGGGGCGGGGTTAATTAGCGCCTGTCTAACGAGGGCGTGGGGGCGAATCCATGAGGCGCCCAGCCGCAGCGCGGTCACCTCCGCGTTGTTGCGTGTCCCCCCCCCTCTGTGTGTGTGTCCCCCCCAAACTTTGTGTGTGTCCCCCCCCCCCCCGCAGCCCACGACCTCCTGTTCTGGCGGGACGCGAGGAAGAGCGCGCTGGCCTTCGGCGCCAGCCTCCTCCTCCTCCTCTCGCTGGCCGCCCTCAGCGCCGTCAGCGTCCTGGCCCACCTGGCCCTGGCCCTGCTCTCCGTCACCATCAGCCTCCGCGTCTACCGCGCCCTGCTCCAGGCGCTGCACAAGTCGGACGAGGGGCACCCCTTCCGGTAAGAGGGGGGGGGGGCACCCCTCTATATTTTGGGGAGGGGGCTCCCCCATTTTTGGGGGGTTCTCCCTCGTTTTAGGGGGTCCGGGAGGCGGGGGGACGCCCCTCCGGTGTCGCCTCGCGGGCGGCGCGCTTGGCGGGCTGGCCGCTGTTTCTGGGATGGTTTGCGGGGTGCGGGGGGGGGATTTTGGGGTGCAGAGGGGGGATTTGGGGGTGTAAAGGCGATTTGGGGGGTGGTTTTGGGGTGTAGAGGGGGATTTTGGGGGTGGAAGGGGAGGATTTTGGGGTGCCCCTGTCTCAGAGCTCACCTGAGGTCGTACCTGAGATTGTGCCCCGAGAGCTTCCAAATTTTGGGGTGTAGGGGGGAGTTGGGAGTTTAAGTGGGGGTTTGGGGACAGATTTTGGGGTGCAGGGGGGTGATTTTGGGGTGTAGAAGGGGGATTTTGGGGGTGAAAGGGGAGGATTTTGGGGTGCCCCTGTCTCAGAGCTCACCTGGAGCTGGACATGACATCCCCCGAGAGCTTGCAGGTTTTGGGGTGTAGAGGGGAATTTGGGGGTTCAAGGGGGGCTACAGGCTAATTTTGGGGTGCAGCAAGGTGATTTTGGGGTCTAGAAGGTGATTTTTGGGGTGAAAGGGGAGGATTTTGGGGTGCCCCCATCTTGGAGCTCACCTGGGGTTGGACATGAGATTGTCCCCTGAGAGCTTCCAAATTTTGGGGTGTCAGGGGGATTTGGGGGTTTAAGGGGGGGGTGCAGGGGGCAATTTTGGGGTGTGGGAGATGATTTTGGGGGTGCAGGGGGTGATTTTGGGGTGCAGGGGGTTGATTTTTGGCGTGAAAGGGGAGGATTTTGGGGTGCCCCCATCTTGGAACTCACCTGAGCTTGTGCCTGACATTGTCCCCCGAGATGCTCCAAATTTTGGGGTGCAGGGGGGGAGTTGGGTGCTCCCAAGGAGTGCAGGGGGGTTTGGGGGTGCAGGGTGATTTTGGGGACCCCCCCGTGCCCCCCCCCAGCGCTTACCTGGAGCGGGACATCTCGCTGCCCCCCAAGAGCCTCCGGGTTTCGGGGTGGGATTCGGAGGTTTTGGGGGGATTCCAGGGGGATTTTGGGGTGCAGGGAGGGGTTTGGGGTGCAGGGAGAGTTTTGGGGGTGCAGGGTGATTTTGGGGACCCCCCTCACCCCCCCCCCCCCGTGCCCCCCCCCAGCGCTTACCTGGAGCGGGACGTCTCGCTGCCCCCCCCGAGAGCCTCCGGGTTTTGGGTTGTCAGGGGGGATTTGGGGGTTCCAGGGGGGATTTTGGGGTGCAGGGAGGGGTTTGGGGGTGCAGGGAGGATTTTGGGGACCCCCCCTCACCCCCTCGTGCCCCCCCCCCCCCCCCAGCGCTTACCTGGAGCGGGACATCTCGCTGCCCCCCGAGAGGCTCCGCGCGCACAGCGCCGCCCTGGCCCGGCACCTCGGGCGGGCGCTGCGCCTGCTGCTGCGCCTCTTCCTGGTGGAGGACCTGGTGGATTCGCTGAAGGTGGGGCCTTCCTCCCCCCTCCTCCTCCTCCTCCTCACCCCCTCCCCCTCCTCTTCCCCCCCCCCCCCCCCCCGGGACCCCCAAAACGGCCCTCTTCTTCCCCCCGCCCCCCCCCCGCAGCTGGCGGTGGCGATGTGGATGCTGACCTACGTGGGAGCCGTCTTCAACGGCATCACCCTCCTCATCCTCGGTGAGAGCCGCGCCTTGGGCCCCCCCCCTTAAAAAACACCCACCCCCCCGCGTTAAAAATTGGGGGGGGTCCCCAAAATTAACACCTGACCCCCCGCCCACTCCGTGTCCCGCAGCCGAGCTCCTGGCCTTCACGCTGCCGCCGCTCTACGAGAGATACAAGGTGAGCGCGAAGATGGGGGGGGGGGGGCGCCCCCAAAATGGCGGGGGTGCTTCAAACGGGGAGGGGGTGTCCCCAAAATGGGGGGGGGGGGCACCCCTAAACCGCCCCCCCCGGGCGTTGCAGGCGCAGATCGATCACTACGTGGGCGTCGTGCGCCGCCGCACCAAGGACCTCGTGGCCTAGTGAGTGTTGGGGCCCCCCCGAATCGCCGTGCGCCCCCCGAATCGCCGTGTGGCCCCCCAATCGCCGTGTGCCCCCCCAAATCGCTGTGCGCCCCCAAATCGCCGTGCGTCCCCCCAGTTGCCGTGCCCCACCCCAAATAGCCATGGGGCCCCCCAGAAATGGCTATACCCCCCGAAATCACCGTGCGCCCCCCCAAAATGGCCGTGTGCTTCCCCCAAATCGCCATGCACCCCCCTGAAAATCGCCGTGCGCCCCCTGAATCACCGTGTGCCCCCAAATCAGTTTGCTCCCCCAAATCGCCATGCGCCCCCAAAATGGCCGTGTGCCCCCCCAAATCGCCATGCACCCTCCCAAAAATCGCCGTGTGCCCCCCGAATCGCCGTGTGCCCCGAATCGCCGTGTGCCCCCTGAATCGCCGTGTGCCCCCCAAATTGCTGTGTGCCCCCAAATTGCTTTGCGCCCCCCCAAATTGCTTTGCGCCCCCTGAATCACCGTGTGCCCCCCGAATCAGTTTGCTCCCCCAAAATGGCCGTGTGCCCCCCGAAAATGGCCGTGTGCCCCCCAAATCGCCGTGTGCCCCCCAAATCGCCGTGTGCCCCCAAATTGCTTTGCGCCCCCCCAAATTGCTTTGCGCCCCCCCTGAATCACCGTGTGCCCCCCAAATCAGTTTGCTCCCCCAAATCACCATGCGCCCCCCAAAATGGCTGTGTGCCCCCCAAATCGCCGTGTGCCCCCCGAATCGCTTTGCGCCCCCAAATCGCCATGTGCCCCCCAAATCGCCGTGTGCCCCCAAATTGCTTTGCGCCCCCCCAAATTGCTTTGCGCCCCCCCTGAATCACCGTGTGCCCCCCAAATCAGTTTGCTCCCCCAAATCACCATGCGCCCCCCCAAAATGGCCGTGTGCCCCCCCAAATCGCCATGCGCCCCCCAAAATGGCCGTGTGCCCCCCGAAAATCGCCGTGTGCCCCCCAAATTGCTTTGCGCCCCCAAATTGCTTTGCGCCCCCCTGAATCACCGTGTGCCCCCAAATCAGTTTGCTCCCCCAAATCACCATGCGCCCCCAAAATGGCCGTGTGCCCCCCAAATTGCCATGCGCCCCCCGAAAATCGCCGTGTGCCCCCCAAATCGCCGTGTGCCCCCCAAATCGCCGTGTGCCCCCAAATTGCTTTGCGCCCCCCAAATTGCTTTGCGCCCCCCCTGAATCACCGTGTGCCCCCCAAATCAGTTTGCTCCCCCAAATCACCATGCGCCCCCAAAATGGCCGTGTGCCCCCCAAATCGCCGTGTGCCCCCCGAATCGCTTTGCGCCCCCCCAAATCGCCGTGTGCCCCCCGAAAATCGCCGTGTGCCCCCCAAATCGCCGTGTGCCCCCCAAATCGCCGTGCGCCCCCCGAATTGCTGCGCCCCCCCAATCGCTGTGTCCCCCCCCCGAAATGGCCGTGCCCCCCCCCACCTCTCTGCTCTCCCCTAGGATCGGGGCGCAGCTCCTGGGCCCAGAAGAAACCGGAACCAAACCCCCCCGGGGGGGGGGGTTGAGGGGGGTGGATATCGGGGTGCCCCCCCCTCGAGGTCATCACCCCCCCAAACTCCCACCGCCCTCCCCAGCTCCGGCACCCCCCGCCCCCCCCCCAGCGGCATCCGTCTGCGCCCCCAGCCTTGGACTTGGCCCCTGCTATGGGGCTCTCGGGGGGGCTGCACCCCAAAACTGCCCCCCCCACTCCATTGCCCCCCACACTCCATTGCCCCCCCACACTCCGTTGCCCCCCCAGCCCGTTCTCCCCCCTCGTTTATTTTTTTTAACGTTAATTAACATGGAATGTCTGTAACTGCTGTAAATTGGGGGGGGGGGGCAAAGCCCCTTGAGGGGGGGGCTCACCCCCCCCAAACCGCACTGCGCCCCCCAAACCGGGGAGTGGGGGGGGGGTGAAACAGGGGACCCCCCCCCTCAACCTGTGGCACCAATAAATCACCGCCGTGGACGTTTCCGCCCCCCCCGCGCCGGTGTCCCCCCCAAAATGTCCCCACCCCCCGCCCCCCATCGCTTTGCGGGGGTCACTCCGGGACCGGGTTTATTGGGGGGCTCGCGTACAAAATGGGGGGGGGGGGGGTGAGAAAAGGGGGGGGGCACATAAATAGGGTGACACTGGGGGGGGCACCGGTGATACTGGGGGGGGTCCCCACGCTGTCCCCGTCCCAGGGGGTGGGCTCAGGCGGTGCAGGGGGGCAGGGCCAAGGGGGCCCCCCCCGGCCCCCCCTCCTCCTGCACTGCTTCGGCCTCGGCCGCCTCCTCCTCCTCCTCCTGGGGGCTGGGGGGCTGCGCGGCTGGGGGGGGGGGGCAGCCCTGTCCCCAAACGCCGTGGTCCTGCAACCCCCCCCGTCGCCATGGCCACCCCCAGTGTCCCCAAACCCCCCCGTCACCATGGCCACCCCCAGTGTCCCCAAACCCCCTGTCGCCATGGCCATCCCCCCAGTGTCCCCCAGTATCCCCATTTTCCCCCAGTGTCCCCATTACCCCCAGTATCCCCAGTATCCCCACACCCCCAGTGTGTCCCAGAATCCCCATTCCCCCAGTATCCCCCAGTATCCCCATTTACCCCCAGTATCAGTATCCCTGCACCCCCAGTGTCCCCATTTACCCCCAGTATCCCCGTTACCCCCAGTATTCCCCAGTGTCCCCATTACCCCCAGTATCTCCCCGTTACCCCAGTATCCCCATTACCCCCAGTATCTCCCAGTATCCCCACATCCCCCAGTATCCCCCAGTATCCCCACATCCCCCAGTATCTCCCAGTATCCCCATTACCCCCAGTATCTCCCAGTATCCCCATTACCCCCAGTATCTCCCAGTATCCCCATTACCCCCAGTATCTCCCAGTATCCCCAGTATCCCCCAGTGTCCCCATTACCCCCAGTATCCCCAGTATCTCCCAGTATCCCCATTACCCCCAGTATCCCCCAGTATCCCCATTACCCCCATTACCCCCAGTATCCCCATTACCCCCAGTATCTCCCAGTATCCCCATTACCCCCATTACCCCTAGTATCTCCCAGTGTCCCCATTACCCCCAGTATCCCCATTATCTCCCAGTATCTCCCAGTATCCCCAGTATCCCCCAGTGTCCCCATTACCCCCAGTATCCCCAGTATCTCCCAGTATCCCCATTACCCCCAGTATCCCCCAGTATCCGCATTACCCCCAGTATCCCCATTACCCCCAGTATCTCCCAGTATCTCCCAGTAGCCCCAGTAGCCCCCAGTGTCCCCATTACCCCCAGTATCCCCATTACCCCCAGTATCTCCCAGTATCCCCACATCCCCCAGTATCTCCCAGTATCCCCATTACCCCCAGTATCCCCCAGTATCCCCATTACCCCCAGTATCCCCGTCCCCCTCCTCTCACCGTTGGCTTCGCACTGGCCCCCACCGTCCTCCCCGGGGCGCGGGGTGTCCCTGGGGTGCCAGGTGTCGGGGCGGGGGTGTTCGGGGCGCCGGGTGCCCCCCATGCGCGGGGTGTCGGGGCGCGGGGTGCCCCCCGTGCACGGGGGCGGGGTGCGGGGTGTCGGGGCGGGGGGTTTTGGGGGCACCCTGGGGACACGGGGGGTCGTTGGGGGGCACCCTGGGGTGATGGGGGGCGTTTGGGGGCACCCTGGGGTGATGGGGGGGTGGGGACCTTGGGGATGGGGCAGGGACATGGGGGCTGTGGCGGGGAGGTGGGCGTGGCCTGGGGAAAGGGGCGTGGTCAGCAGGGAAAGGTCGGCTATGGGTGTGGCCTAACCTAATGGGCGTGGCTTCGCGCAAGGAGGTGGGGTCTGTCCACCCCGGGGGGCGGAGCTTGTCTTAAAGGAGCAGGGGGGTAAAAGGGGCGGGGCTGTGTGGAAAGGAGGAGGGGCCTGCTCGAATGGGGGCGTGGCTTGGCCCAAAGGAGGCGGGGCAAGGTGTAGGGCAGGAGCATCGAGGGGGCGTGTCCCAGATTTAAAGGGGCGTGGCTTATTCTAAAGGAGATGCCCCCAAATTTAAAGCTCTTAAAGGGGCGTGACTGCCATTAAAGGAGGCGTGGCCTAGTGTTAAAGGGGCGTGGCCCTCAACAAAAGGGGCGTGTCTCTGCTTTTGGGGGCGTGGCTCTTCCTACAGGAGGCGTGGTCACCTCGGTGGGACCTGCATTGAAGGGGGCGTGGCCAACATTTAAAGGGGCATTGCCCACAATTCAAGGGGGCGTGGCACCCCTTGGGGAGTCTGACTAAAAGGGGCGTGGCCAACATTTAAAGGGGCATTGCCCACAATTCAAGGGGGCGTGGCACACCTTGGGGGAGTCTGACTAAAAGGGGCGTGGCCTACATTTAAAGGGCCGTGCCAACCTTAAAGCGAGGGCAGCCACATTTAAAGGGGCAGGGCCCAGATTAAAAGGGGCGCGGCCCAGCCCGGTGGGGCCCACGTCGGGGACCCCGTACCCGTCCCGCGAGCGGCGGGGGGCGCGGCGGGGAGCCCCAGGCGAGAGTCCCGGGAGCGGAGGACGAGCTGCATCTCGCGGGGCCCCCAGGCGCCGGAGTAGGGGTGCTTCTGGCGGATGTGGCGCTTGAGGGTGCTGAGCTTGAGGGTGGCGAGGGCGCCGCCGCAGACCAGGCAGCGCGCGCCGCGCCGCGTCGAACTCCATCAGGTACTCGGAGCGCCAGCGCTCGCGGTAATAACGCCGGTGGTCCCGGCCCGGCACCCGGCTCCGGCCCGGCCGCGAGGCACGCGCTTCCCGGCCGGCGCGGCGCCCGCGGCCTCCCCGAGCGACTGGCGGGGGGGGAAAGGGGGGTCAGGTGGGGTTTGGGGGGGGGGGAGGGTGGCTGAGGGGTGGGGGATGGAGGGATGGGGGGTTCCAGGGAGGGGAGGGGGATTTGGAGGGGTCTAGGGGTGGAGAGGAGGATTTGGGGGGGTCTAGGGGTGCAGAAGAAGATTTGGGGGGTTTGGGGTGCAGAAGAGGATTTGGGGGGTCCAGGGGTGGAGAAGAGGATTTGGGGGGTCTAGGGGTGGAGAGGAGGATTTTGGGGGGGTCTAGGGGTGCAGAAGAGGATTTGGGGGGTCCAGGGGTAGAGAGGAGGATTTGGGGGGGGTCTAGGGGTGGAGAGGAGGATTTGGGGGGTCCAGGGGTGGAGAGGAGGATTTTGGGGGGGTCTAGGGGTGGAGAGGAGGATTTGGGGGGGTCTAGGGGGTGCAGAAGAGGATTTGGGGGGTCTAGGGATGGAGAGGAGGATTTGGGGGTGTAGGGGTGGAGAGGAGGATTTGGGGGGTCTAGGGGGTGCAGAAGAGGATTTGGGGGGTCTAGGGGTGGAGAGGAGGATTTGGGGGGTCTAGGGGGTGCAGAAGAGGATTTGGGGGGTCTAGGGGTGGAGAGGAGGATTTGGGGGGTGTAGGGGTGGAGAGGAGGATTTGGGGGGTCTAGGGGTGCAGAGGAGGATTTGGGAGGTCTAGGTGTAGAGAGGAGGATTTGGGGGGGTCTAGGGGGTGCAGAAGAGGATTTGGGGGGTCTAGGGGTGGAGAGGAGGATTTGGGGGGTCTAGGGGGTGCAGAAGAGGATTTGGGGGTTCTAGGGGTGGAGAGGAGGATTTTGGGGGGTGTAGGGGTGCAGAAGAGGATTTCGGGGGTCTAGGGGTAGAGAGGATTTGGGGGGGTGTAGGGGTGGAGAGGAGGATTTGGGGGGGTTTGGGGTGCAGAAGAGGATTGGGGGGTCTAGGGGTGGAGAGGAGGATTTGGGGGCTCTAGGGGGTGCAGAAGAGGATTTGGGGGGTCTAGGGATGGAGAGGAGGATTTGGGGGTGTAGGGGTGGAGAGGAGGATTTGGGGGGGTCTAGGGGTGCAGAGGAGGATTTGGGAGGTCTAGGTGTAGAGAGGAGGATTTGGGGGGTCTAGGGGGTGCAGAAGAGGATTTGGGGGGTCTAGGGATGGAGAGGAGGATTTGGGGGGTGTAGGGGTGGAGAGGAGGATTTGGGGGGGTCTAGGGGTGCAGAGGAGGATTTGGGAGGTCTAGGTGTAGAGAGGAGGATTTGGGGGGTCTAGGGGGTGCAGAAGAGGATTTGGGGGGGTCTAGGGATGGAGAGGAGGATTTGGGGGGTGTAGGGGTGGAGAGGAGGATTTGGGGGGTCTAGGGGGTGCAGAAGAGGATTTGGGGGTTCTAGGGGTGGAGAGGAGGATTTTGGGGGGTGTAGGGGTGCAGAAGAGGATTTCGGGGGTCTAGGGGTAGAGAGGATTTGGGGGGGTCTAGGGGTGGAGAGGAGGATTTTGGGGGGTCTAGGGGGTGCAGAAGAGGATTTGGGGGGTCTAGGGGTGGAGAGGAGGATTTTGGGGGGGTCTAGGGGGTGCAGAAGAGGATTTGGGGGGTCTAGGGGTGCAGAAGAGGATTTTGGGGGGGTCTAGGGGGTGCAGAAGAGGATTTGGGGGGGTCTAGGGGTGCAGAAGAGGATTTGGGGGGGTCTAGGGGGTGCAGAAGAGGATTTGGGGGGTCCAGGGGTGAGGGAGGGCAATTTGGGGGGGCTTTGGGGATCTGGGGGGGGACACTCCAATACGGGGGGCTTGGAATAGGGGTGACCCAAAATCAGGGGGATCCGGGGGGGGGAACGGGGGGGCTCTTAAAGGGGCAGGGGCATCAAAAGGGGGGCGGCCCCCCAGGGATGGGGCATCTTAAAGGGGCAAAGGAGCTCTTAAAGGGGCAGCACGCATCAAGGGGCGGGGCTTGAGGAGGGGTATTTAAAAGAGGTGGGGACCTTAAAGGGCCAGGCGCGTCCTAAATTGGACAGGGGCATCTTAAAGGGACAGGGTCATCCTAAATTGGACAGGGGCATCTTAAAGGGACAGGGTCATCCTAAATTGGACAGGGGCGTCTTAAAGGGACAGGAGCATCCTCGAGGGCGACAGGGGATGGCAAAATGATGCGGGCACCCCCAGAGCCAGGGGGCATCTTAAAGGGCCAGCATCGCTCCCATTGTGCGCAAAGGGGGAACCCAGCCCCCCCTTCTCGCCGAGGAGGTGGGGGGGGGTCGTCTCTTTAAAGGGGCCGCACCCCCTCCCCCCTTTTCCCCACCGGGTCGGTGCTCACCTGGGCGGTCCGGCTGCGGGAGCGGGTGGGGGTCGGGGCGGGGGTTCGGGGGCTCCATGGCGGGGCCCGGGGCGGCGGCGGCGGCGGGCAGGGGCCGGCTGGGGTGGGGACGCCGCCGTGGGGCCCCTGGGGCTCCTTTAAGGGCTCCTGGGTAAATTTAAAGGGGCCGTGCGCCTTTCCCATCTCCCCCCCCCATCCCCACCCCCCTCCCCGCAAGCCCGCCCACCTAAGGGGGGGGGTTGAGGAGGGGTGGGGGGCGATGAGTTGCAGTCCGGCCTCAGCCCAGCCCCCTCCCCAGAAAAGTGCATCCCCCCTAAAAATAAAAAATAATATTTTAAAGGAAATGGGGACAGGAGGGGGGGAAGGAGGGTGCTCCCCTCCCCCGTGCACCCTCCCCCCGCCCTGCAGCATCGCCCCGGGATCCATGGGGCACCCAAGAAGCCGCCATCGCCCCCCCACCCCAAAATCCCAGCGCTGGACCCGCCCCTTTGGTCCACAGGGGGCGCGGTCTGTGCTTGGAGACCACGCCCTCATTTGTAAAACGGGGGCGTTCCTTCCCCGGCTCGCCCCGCCCTGCCTCCTCGGCTCTGCTCCCCCCTCCCAGTGCTCCCAGTACCCCCTCCTCATTGCCGTCAGGGAACCCAGGCGTCTTGCCCTTCCCTCCCACCTCCCCCAGTGCTCTGAGGAGGCCTCAGGCGTCCGGTAACCCCCCTCCAAAAAATAAAAAATGGGGAGAGAACCCAGGTGTCTGGGTCTCCCCCCTCCCCATTTTCCCCAGTAAGGATGGGGAAGGGGGCTTCGTCTCCGTTCGGGTGTTTCCGGAAAGGTGGCCGAAGGGCTGTTCGGGTCTTTCCGGATCCACTCGGGTGAAGCGTCGGGAGGAGGCGGAGCTCGGCTCTTTCCGCCGTCAACGGAAATTGCCGAAGGAGTCTTCGGGTCTTTCCGGAGAGCCGGCTGATTCCGGAGACTCGCCGGAAATACCCGAAGGCCGGGAGGCGGTACGGAGCCGAACCTTTCCGGAAAGAGCCGAAGAGCGGCAGGGGCAAGCGTGTCGGCTGTTTCCGGCGCGGCGGCGGAAATGGCCGAAGGGGCCGGCGGCGGCGGCCATGTTGGGAGCCGCTGGGTGCTGAGGCGGCGCGGGCTGTGAGGAGGCGGCGGCCGGGCCGGGCCGGGCCGGGGGGGATTCACCGCCCGCTTCCCCCCCCCCCCCCCTCCTCCCCTTCTCCCCTTCCCCTTCTCCCGTCCCCCCGCCCCGGCCTCCCCCATGCCGGTGGCCTGGCCCCCCCCCGCTCCCTGAGCGCGGCCCGGGGTTCCCAAACCCCCACCTTCCCTCTCCCCGCCCGCCGCGGCTTCCCCCTATCGCGATAGTCGCGGTGGGGGGGGGGGAGGGCCGCCATGTCGAGCGGCGGCCGCAGCCCTTTGCCCACCGTGAACGAGAGGGACGCGGAGCAGGTAGGGGCGAGGGCTGGGGAGGGGGGCCGGGCCCCTTCGTGAGGGGAAAAGGGGGTCTGGGGTCCGGGTGGGCGGGAAAAGGGGTCGGGGTGGGCGGGAAAAGGGGGTCTGGGGTCGGGTTTGGGGGGGAAAAGGGGGTCTGGGGTCGGGTTGGGCGGGAAAAAGTGGTCGGGTTTGGGGGAAAAAGGTGGTCTGGGGTCGGGGTGGGGGGGAAAAGGGGGTCTGGGGTCGGGGTGGGGGGGAAAAGGGGGTCTGGGGTCGTGTTTGGGGGGAAAAGGGGGTCTGGGGTCGTGTTTGGGGGAAAGGGGTCTGGGGTTGGGTTTGGGGGGGAAAAGGGGGTCTGGGGTCGGGTTTGGGGGGGAAAAGGGGGTCTGGGGTCGGGGTGGGGGGGAAAGGGGGTCGTGTTTGGGGGGGGGAAAAGGGGGTCTGGGGTCGGGGTGGGGGAAAAGGGGGTCTGGGGTCGGGTTTGGGGGAAAAGGGGGTCTGGGGTCGGGTTTGGGGGGAAAAGGGGTTGGGATGGGCGGGAAAGGGGATCTGGGGTCGGGTTTGGGGGGGAAAAGGGGGTCTGGGGTCGTGGGGTCGGGTTTGGGGGGAAAAAAAGGGGCCTAGGGTCGGCCTGTGGGGGGAAAAGGGGGTCCGGGGTGGGTCTGTGAGGACTCTGGGGTGGGTTCGTGAGGGGAAAAGGGGTCTGGGGTCGGCGTGTGAGGGAAAAGGGGGGTCTGGAGTCGGTTTTTGGGGGGAAGGGGGCTCTGGAGTCGGTCTGGGAGGGGGAAATGGGGCCTGGGGTCGGGCTGTGAGGAGAGAAGTGGGGCCTGGGGTTGGTTTGGGGGGAAGAGGGGCCTGGGGTCGGTTTGGGGGGAAAAGGGGGGCGTGGGGTCTGTCTGGGGGGAAAAGGGGGTTTGGGGTCAGTTTGGGGGGGACATGGGTGGTCTGAGCCCTTTTGTGAGGGGGAAGAGGGGCCTCGGGGGGCGTGGGCCCCTCCATGTGGGGATGAGGGGGTCCGGGGGGGTCTTGGGCCCCTCTGTGAGGGAAGGGGGTCTGAGAGGGTCCTATCCCCCCCACCACCCATGAAGGACCCTGGGGTCTCCCACGGCCCAGACCCCAGCGTGGGGTGGGGGTCCTGAGCCGGACCCCCTGCGTCCGGCCCCTCCGTGGGAGAGGGGGGCTGGGTGTCCCCCCACCCCACCCCAGGAGGTCTGGGGTCGTATTTTAGGGGTCCGGGGGGGGGGGGGGCAGCAGGGTGCCCCCTCCCACAAAGGAATGGGGGTAGCCCCCCACATTGACCCCCCTGGGGGTCCGCTGTCAGCCCGGGGGTGCGCGTTTGGGGTGTCTTCCTTGTCACCCCCCCGAAACCGCACGGACGGGGTGCGGGGGCGTGAGCCCACCCCCTTCCCTGCTGCGCCCCCCCCCCGCGCGCCGCGGTGGTGGGGATGTGGGGGCGGCATCGCTGCCCCCCTCCCCGTGGGGTTTTGGGGACGGGGGGGGTGGGTCCGTGAGGTGCGTACCCCCCAAAACGGGGCGCCCCCCCCCCAGTCCCCCCGCCCCCCATCTCCCGCAGCGCGTGGGGGCCGAGCTGGCACCCGCTTGGATTTTTTTTTTTTTTAGCGAAAAAAAAAAGGCGGAATTTCAGAAAATCACTGGATTTGGCCGGCGTTTCGGCGCCGCCGCACCGAAGCCGTGCGCGGGGGGGGGGCAGCGGAACCGCGCGGCCCCCGTTACCGGTTGGGGCCGGCACCAGTGCGTCGTCCCCCCCCCCAGTTTACGGCGGCGGCGCCTCGGCCTTTTTCGCGCCGGGGATCCCGAATCCCGCGAGACGACGTCACCCCCGCGCCCGGTGACATCACCCCCGGACCCAATGACGTCGCTCCCGGATTCGGTGACATCACCCCCGGCCCCGGTGATGTCACCGCCGCCGCCATCCCGACGGCGATCCCCGCCTCGCCCCGCGCTTCGTTAGCGCCGATTTTTTTTTTTTTTTTTAATTTCCCCCTTTTCCGCCGCGGGTGCTCCCCGAAACGGCGCCGCGACCCCCCCCATCCGCTCCCCGCCTCGGCCCCAACCGGTCGAGCCGGTCTCGGCCTTCCCGGCGTTCCGCGGGCGCGCTCCCGCTCTTCGGCCGCGGCGCCGGGAACGCCGAGGAGCGTGAGTCCCGCCGAGGCGCGGGGGCTTCCGGCGATCCCCCCGCCGCGGCGACGCTCCCGGCGAAACCGCGCTGCCGGAGAAGCCGAGCCGCCGCCGCGCTTCGGGGATTTTTTTTTTTTTCGGAGGGGGGATTTTTCCCGGATTTCGGGAGGGGAACCCGGCCGCCGGCAGCGCGAGCAGATGGCGCGGCCGCTCCCGCGCCGTTGCCACGGCAGATTTTTGGCAGAAATCCCCTTTTTTTTTTTTTTTTTTTTTCCACTTTTTTTATTTTTTTCCCCATCGTTCTCCCGGCCAAGCGCTGAGTTTGGGGGGAGGGCGCCCCCAAAACGTCCCCGTCCCCCCCCCCCAAATTCGGGCGCCCCGCGGCCGCTTGCGCCATCGCTTTTTGGCGAAAGCGAAAAACGGCAAAACCGAAAACTTCCCCCCCCCCCGCCCCACCCCGCCCGTGGCTTCCGCTTCGGCTTCCTTCCCACGGTGGGGGGTGGGGGCACCCCCAAAACCCCGGCGGGGCGGGGGCGGGGGTTGGCGGGACGCCCCCGCCCGCTCACGCGCGCGCCCGTTATCTGCGGCGTCGCCGGAGCGCTGACAGCGCCGCGCGGGGGGGGGGGCTCTCGCTCCCCGGAAGGGCCCGCCCCCAAAAATGGGGTGACCCCCGAGATTGAGGGGGGGGGTTGGGGTGTGGGACGAGGGGTTTTTGGGGCGGGGGGGCGAACCCCGACGCGTTTTGGGGGTCGAAGCGCGGCATTCGGGCGCTGTGCCGCGACCCCGTCGCCGCCCGGGGAGGGGGTGACGCCGTGCTGGCCCCCCCCCCACCCCGCCCCGAAACCGCGGCGCTTGCGTCAGGTGCGGGGCGCGGCTCCCGGCCCGCTCGGGCGCGGCCCCGCGCCGCCGGCGTTCCCGCTCCCGGACTTTGCTCCCGGGCTTCCGCGCCCCGGGATGAGTTTGGGGGACGCGGTCGGCGCTCAGTGTCCCCCTCCCCGTGTGTCCGTCCCCCCCCCCGTAGGCGGGCCCCCCGGAGGGGAAGGGCGGCGGGAAGGCCGCCATGCCGCGCGGGCGCGGGCCGGGCGCCGAGGAGCAGCCGCACGTCGGGAATTACCGCCTGCTCAAAACCATCGGCAAGGGCAACTTCGCCAAGGTCAAGCTGGCCCGCCACGTCCTCACCGGCAAGGAGGTGGGCGCCGCCGCCGCGCGGGGACGGGGCGCGGACCCCCGGGTGCCCCCGCGGGGACGGGACGGGGTCGTGGTCCTGGTCCCAGACCCGCGGGTGCCACCGCAGTGACGGGACGGGATCGTGGTCCTGCGGGTGCTACCGCGGTGAGGGGACGGGATCGTGGTCCCGGTCCCGTGGGTGCCACCGCGGTGACGGGACGGGGGCGCGGACCCCTGGGTGCCGCCGCGGGGACGGGACGGGGTCGTGGTCCTGGTCCTGGTCCCATGGGTGCCACCACGGTGTGGGGACAGGATCACAGTCCCATGGGTGCTACCGCGGTGACGGGACGGGATCGTGGTCCCGTGGGTGCCGCCGCGGTGACGGGACGGGGTCGTGGTCCTGGTCCCATGGGTGCCGCTATGGCGTGGGGACGGAATCGCGGTCCCGTGGGTGCCACCGCAGTGACGGGACGGGACGGGGTCCCGTGGGTGCCACCGCAGTGACAGGACGGGACGGGGTCATGGTCCTGGTCCCAGACCTGGTCCCATGGGTGCTGCCGTGGTGATGGGACAGGGGCGTGGACCCCTGGGTGCCGCCGCGGTGACGGGATGGCGTCGTGGTCCTGGTCCCATGGGTGCCACCATGGCGTGGGGACGGGATCGCGGTCCCGTGGGTGCCACCGCAGTGACGGGACGGGACGGGATCGTGGTCCTGGTCCCAGACCTGGTCCCATGGGTGCTGCCGTGGTGACGGGACAGGGGCGCGGACTCCTGGGTGCCGCCGCGGTGACGGGACGGGACGGGGTCATGGTCCTGGTCCCAGACCTGGTCCCATGGGTGCTGCCACGGTGACGGGACGGGGTCGTGGTCCTGGTCCCGTGGGTGCCACCATGGCGTGGGGACGGGATCGCGGTCCCGTGGGTGCCACCACAGCGAGGGGACGGGACGGGGTCATGGTCCTGGTCCCAGACCTGGTCCCATGGGTGCTGCCGTGGTGACGGGACGGGGGCGCGGACTCCTGGGTGCCGCCGCGGTGACGGGACGGGACGGGGTCATGGTCCTGGTCCCAGACCTGGTCCCATGGGTGCTGCCACGGTGACAGGACGGGGTCGTGGTCCTGGTCCCATGGGTGCCGCTATGGCGTGGGGACGGGATCGTGGTCCCGTGGGTGCCACCGCAGTGACAGGACAGGACGGGGTCATGGTCCTGGTCCCAGACCTGGTCCCATGGGTGCTGCCGTGGTGACGGGACGGGGGCGCGGACTCCTGGGTGCCGCCGCGGTGACGGGACGGGGTCGTGGTCCTGGTCCTGTGGGTGCCACCGCAGCGAGGGGACGGGATCGTGGTCCCGTGGGTGCCACCGCAGTGACAGGATGGGATCGCGGTCCCGTGGGTGCCACCGCAGTGACGGGACGGGACGGGGTCGTGGTCCTGGTCCCGTGGGTGCTGCCACGGCATGGGGACGGGATCGTGGTCCCGTGGGTGCTGCCACAGTGACGGGATGGGATCCTGGTCCTGGTCCCAGACCTGGTCCCATGGGTGCCGCTGTGGCGTGGGGATGGGATCGTGGTCCCGTGGGTGCTGCCATGGTGAGGGGACGGGGATGTGGACCTATGGGTGCCGCCACAGGGACGGGACAGGATCATGGTCCTGGTCCCAGACCTGGTCCCATGGGTGCCACTGTGGCGTGGGGACGGGATCGCGGTCCCGTGGGTGCCGCCGCAGTGACAGGATGGGGCAGGGACCCCTGGGTGCCACCGCGGTGACAGGACGGGATCGTGGTCCTGGTCCCGTGGGTGCTGCCACGGCATGGGGACGGGACCGTGGTCCCATGGGTGCCACTGTGGTGATGGGACAGGGTGTGGACCCATGGGTGCCACTGCGGTGACGGGACAGGATCATGGTCCCGTGGGTGCTGCTGCGGCGAGGGGACGGGATCGTGGTCCCATGGGTGCCACCACGGCGACGGGACGGGATCGTGGTCCTGGTCCCAGACCTGGACCCATGGGTGCTGCTGTGGTGACGGGACGGGGCATGGACCCATGGGTGCCGCCGCGGTTTGGGGACGGGATCGCGGTCCCGCGGGTGCCGCCGCGGTTTGGGGACGGGCGCGTGTCCCTCGCCCCGCGGGTGCCGCCGCGGCGTGGGCCCCCCCGGGGCCGTCCCCTCACCCCCTCTCCCCCCAGGTCGCCGTCAAAATCATCGACAAGACGCAGCTCAACTCTTCCAGCCTGCAGAAGGTGAGGGGGGGGGGGCACGGGGGTCCCTGGGGGGCACGGGGGGGTCTGTACCACCCCCCCCCCCCCCCCAAAAAAGCCGCCCCCGACCGCCCCCCGTCGCCCGCAGCTCTTCCGCGAAGTGCGCATCATGAAGGTGCTGAACCACCCCAACATAGGTGAGCCCCCGCCGCCCCGCACCCCCGCCCCCCACCCTGGGGGGGCTCCCTCCCTCTTTTTGGGTGGGGGGTGGCCCCCCCCCGCACCCCCATCCCGTTTCTCCCCCCCCCAGTGAAGCTGTTTGAGGTGATCGAGACGGAGAAGACGCTGTACCTGGTGATGGAGTACGCCAGCGGGGGTGAGCGGGGGCCGGGGGGGCGCGGGGGGCGGCGCGGGGGTCCCGCAGCCTCTCACCCCCCCCCCGTGTCCCCCCCGTCCCCCCCCCCAGGCGAGGTTTTCGATTACCTGGTGGCGCACGGGCGCATGAAGGAGAAGGAGGCGCGAGCCAAGTTTCGGCAGGTCGGGGCGCGGGGGGGGGTGCCGCCGCGACGCTGCCCCTCCCCCAAAAAGGGGGGGGGCTCTGGGGGCCCCCTGATGAAGGACGGCCCCCCCCCGACGCCCCCCTCTCCTGCAGATAGTGTCGGCCGTGCAGTACTGCCACCAGAAGTTCATCGTGCACAGGGACTTGAAGGTGAGGGCCCCTCGTTCCCCCCAATTTTGGAGCCCTTGGCCCCCCCTCCCCCTGCGAGACCCCCAAAACAGCACCCAGACACCCCTGGGACCCCCAAACCAGCATCCTGACACCCCTGGAGCCCCCAGGGCAGCCCCCAGGATCCCCACAACAGCCCCCAGCCACCCCCGGGACGCCAAAACCAGCACCCTGACACCCAGGGCAGCCCCCAGGGACCCCCAGGATCCCCAAAACAGCACCCAGCCATCCCTGGGACCCCCAAAACAGCCCCCAGCCACCCCTGCGTCCTCCTGGGAGGTGTTGGGACCCCCAGGGCAGCCCCCAGCCACCCCTGGGATGCCAAAAAGAGCCCCCAGCCACCCCCAGAACCCCCAGGACAGCCCCCAGCCACCCCTGGGACCCGAAAAACAGCACCCAGACAACCCCAAAAACAGCCCCCAGCCATCCCTGGGACCCCAAAAACAGCCCCCAGCCACCCCTGGGACCCCCAAAACAGCATCCTGACACCCAGGGCAGCCCCCAGACACGCCTGGGACCCTCAAAACAGCATCCTGGCACCGCCAGGACCCCCAAACAGCACCCAGACACCTCTGGGACCCCCAGTGCAGCCCCCATCCACCCCGGGATCCCCAAAACAGCCCCCAGCCACCCCTGGGACCCCTAGTGCAGCACCCAGCCACCCTTGGGACCCCCAAAACAGCCCCCAGACACCCCCAGGGCAGCCCCCAGCCACCCCTGGGACCCCAAAACCAGCCCCCAGCCACCCCTGGGACCCCAAAACAGCACCCAGACACCCCCAGGGCAGCACCCAGACACCTCTGGGACCCCCAAAACAGCCCCCAGACACCCCCGGGACCCCAAAACAGCATCCTGACACCCCCAGGGCAGCACTCAGCCACCCCTGGGACCCCAAAACAGCACCCAGACACCCCCAGGCCAGCACCCAGCCACCGCTGGGACCCCAAAACAGCATCCAGACACCCCCAGGGCAGCCCCCAGACACCCCCGGGACCCCAAAACAGCACCCAGACCCCCAGGGCAGCACCCAGCCACCCCTGGGACCCCAAAACAGCACCCAGATACCCCCAGGACAGCACCCAGATATCTCTGGGACCCCCAAAACAGCATCCTAACACCCCCAGGGCAGCACTCAGCCACCCCTGGGACCCCAAAACAGCCCCCAGCCACCCCTGGGACCCCAAAACAGCACCCAGACACCCCAAGGACAGCACCCAGACACCTCTGGGACCCCAAAACAGCACCCAGACCTCCCCAGGGCAGCACTCAGCCACCCCTGGGACCCCCAAAACAGCCCCCAGCCACCCCTGGGACCCCAAAACAGCCCCCAGACACCCCCAGGACAGCACCCAGATATCTCTGGGACCCCCAAAACAGCATCCTGACACCCCCAGGGCAGCACTCAGCCCCCCTGGGACCCCCAAAACAGCCCCCAGCCACGCCTGGGATCCCAAAACAGCACCCAGACACCTCTGGGACCCCAAAGCAGCACCCAGACACCTCTGGGACCCCCAGGGCAGCCCCCAGCCACCCCCGGGACCCCCAAAGCAGCACCCAGACACCTCTGGGACCCCCAGGGCAGCCCCCAGCCACCCCCGGGACCCCCAAAACAGCCCCCAGCCACCCCCAGGACAGCACCCAGATATCTCTGGGACCCCCAAAACAGCATCCTGACACCCCCAGTGCAGCACTCAGCCCCCCGTGGGACCCGAAAAACAGCCCCCAGCCCCCTCTGGGACCCCAAAACAGCACCCAGACACCCCCAGGGCAGCACTCAGCCCCCCTGGGACCCCCAAACAGCCCCCAGCCCCCCGGGACCCCAAAACAGCACCCAGACAGCCCCAGGACAGCACCCAGACACCTCTGGGACCCCAAAACAGCACCCAGACACCTCTGGGACCCTCAGGGCAGCACCCAGCCACCCTTGGGACCCCAAAATAGCACCCAGACACCCCCAGGGCAGCACTCAGCCACCCCTGGGACCCCCAAAACAGCTCCCAGATACTTCTGGGACCCCTAAAACAGCCCCCGGCCAGCCCGTGCCCCCCAAACAGCACCCAGACCCCCCAGGGCAGCACTCAGCCACCCCTGGGACCCCAAAGCAGCCCCCAGCCACCCCCGGGACCCCCAGGGCAGCCCCCAGCCACCCTTGGGACCCCAAAAACAGCCCCCAGACACCCCCAGGGCAGCCCCCAGCCCCCTCTGGGACCCCAAAACAGCACCCAGACACCCCCAGGGCAGCACTCAGCCACCCCTGGGACCCCAAAACAGCATCCTGACACCCCCAGGACAGCCCCCAGCCACCCCTGGGACCCCAAAACAGCCCCCAGACACCCCCAGGGCAGCACCCAGCCACCCCTGGGACCCCCAAAGCAGCCCCCAGCCACCCCCGGGACCCCCAGGGCAGCCCCCAGCCACCCTTGGGACCCCAAAAACAGCCCCCAGACACCCCCAGGGCAGCCCCCAGCCCCCTCTGGGACCCCAAAACAGCACCCAGACACCCCCAGGGCAGCACCCAGACACCTCTGGGACCCCAAAACAGCACCCAGACACCCCCAGGGCAGCCCCCAGCCACCTCTGGGACCCCAAAACAGCACCCAGACACCCCCAGTGCAGCCCCCATCCACCCCGGGACCCCCAAAACAGCCTCCATCCACCCCCAAGACCCCCAAACCCACCCCACCTCCCTCTGCGTGTCCCCCCCAAAACCCCCCTTTCAGGCGGAGAACCTGCTGCTGGACGCCGACATGAACATCAAGATCGCGGATTTCGGGTTCAGCAACGAGTTCACGCTGGGCTCCAAGCTGGACACCTTCTGCGGGTCGCCCCCCTACGCCGCCCCCGAGCTGTTCCAGGGCAAGAAGTACGACGGGCCCGAGGTGGACGTCTGGAGCCTGGGCGTCATCCTCTACACGCTGGTCAGCGGCTCGCTGCCCTTCGACGGCCAGAACCTCAAGGTGCCGCCTCGTTTTTGTTTTTTTTTTTTTGGGTGGGGGGGTCGCCGCCGCCGCCGCGCCCGTGGGTGGTTTAATTTTTTTTTGGGGGGGGCGTTCGCCCCTCCGCAGGAGCTGCGGGAGCGGGTGCTGCGGGGGAAGTACCGCATCCCCTTCTACATGTCCACCGACTGCGAGAATCTTCTCAAGAAGTTCCTCATCCTCAACCCGACCAAGAGGGGCACGCTGGAGGTGAGGGGGGGGGTCCCGGGGGCACCCAAACGTGGTGCTGGGCACCCAAACGTGGTGCTGGGCACCCAAATGTGGTGCTGGGCACCCAAACGTGGTGCTGGACGCCCCGGGGATCTTCTGGGGGACACCTCGGCGTGGTGCTGGAGAGCCCTCCGGAGCACCCCGGGACCACCAGCGTGGTACTGGGGGCCCCAACACCCCCCCAGTATGGTCCTGAGGACCCCCAGCATGGTCCTGGGTGCTCCGGGACCCCCCCAGTACAGTCCTGAGGACCCCTGGGACCCCCAGCATGGTCCTGGGTGCCCCAACCCCCCCCCCAGTACGGTCCTGAGGACCCCCGGGACCCCCAGTACGGTCCTGAGGACCCCTGGGACCCCCCCCAGCGTGGTCCTGGGTGCCCCAAGACCCCCCCAGTATAGTGCTGGGTGCCCCGGGACCCCCCCAGTACAGTCCTGAGGACCCCCGGGACCCTCAGGCTGGTCCTGGGTGCCCCAACCCCCCCCCCAGTATGGTCCTGGGGACCCCCAGCGTGGTCCTGGGTGCCCCAAAACCCCCCAGTACAGTCCTGAGGACCCCTGGGACCCCCAGCGTGGTCCTGGGTGCCCCAGGACCCCCCAAACCCCCTTGATTGCCCTCAGGACCCCAGAAACCCCCTCGGGTGCCCCCCAAACGCCCTCGGGTGCCCCCTGGACCCCAGAAACCCCGTTGTGTGCCCCCCAAACCCCCTTGGGTGCCCCCCAGACCCCCCAAACCCCCTTGGCCCCCCCCCCCCCCAAACCCCCTTGTGTGCTCCCCAAATCCCCTTGGGTGCCCTCAGGACCCCAGAAATCCCTTTGGGGCCCCCCAAACGCCCTCGGGTGCCCCCAGGACTCCCCAAACCCCCTTGGGTGCCCCCAACCCCCTTGGGTGCCCCCAGGACCCCCAAACCCCCTTGGCCCCCCCCCCAACCTCCTTGGGTGCCCCCAGGACCCCTCAGACCCCCTTGGGCCCCCCCCAAACCCGCTCGGGTGCCCTCCAGACCCCCAAACCTCCTTGGGCCCCCCCCCCCAAACCCCCTTGAGTGCCTCCAGGACCCCCCAAACCCCCTCGGGCGCCCCCCAAACCCCCTTGGGCACCCCGAAACCCCTCGGGTGCCTCCAGGACCCCCAAACCCCCTCGGGCACCCCCCAAACCCCCTCGGGCACCCCCCAAACCCCCTTGGGCCCCCCCCGAAACCCCCTTGAGTGCCCCCAGGACCCCAGAAACCCCCTTGGGCGCCCCCCAAACCCCCTTGGGCGCCCCCCAAACCCCTTGGGCGCCCCCCCAAACCCCCTCGGGCGCCCCCCAAACCCCTCGGGCGCCCCCCAAACCCCCTTGGGTGCCCCCCCCAACCCCCTCGGGCGCCCCCAGCAAATCATGAAGGACCGCTGGATGAACGTGGGCCACGAGGACGACGAGCTGAAGCCCTACCTGGAGCCCGTGCCCGACTACAAGGACCCCCGCAGGACAGGTGGGACCCCCTCCCCGGCCGCGCCCTCGCCCCGGGGGGGGGCCCGGGCGCCCCCGCTGAGGTCCCTGTCCCCCCCCCGCGCCCCCAGAGCTGATGGTGTCCATGGGGTACACGCGGGAGGAGATCCAGGAGTCGCTGGTGGGCCAGAAGTACAACGAGGTGATGGCCACCTACCTGCTGCTGGACCACAGGAGCTCCGAGGTGCGGGGGGGCGCGGGGGGGACACGGGGACGAGGGGGGGACATTGGGGACAAGGGGGGATACTGGGGACGGGGGGGACACTGGGGACGAGAGGGGGACAGCAGGGACAACGGGGAGAGGAGAGGGGAGATGATGGGGGGGACAGGGAGCGTGGGGGGGATGAGGGGATGTGGGGACATTGGGGACGAGGGGGGACGAGGGGGCATGCGGGGACGAGGGGGGACATTGGGGACAAGGGGGGACAGCAGGGAGAGGAGGGGACACTGGGGACAAGGGGGGGACAGCAGGGACAACGGGGAGAGGAGAGGGGAGATGATGGGGGGGACAGGGAGCGTGGGGGGGATGAGGGGATGTGGGGACATTGGGGACGAGGGGGGACAAGGGGGGGACAGCAGGGAGAGGAGGGGATGTGGGGACAGATGGGATGGGACATGGAGGGGTGGGGGGGACGGGGGGACAGTGGGGACGAGGGGGGACAGGGAGTGTGGGGGGGATGGGGGGACATTGGGGACGAGGGGGGACATTGGGGACAAGGGGACGAGGGGACATGGGGACATTGGGGACGAGGGGGGACAAGGGGGGGACAGCAGGGAGAGGAGGGGACGCTGGGGACAAGGGGGGACAGCAGGGACAACGGGGAGAGGAGAGGGGAGATGATGGGGGGGACAGGGAGCGTGGGGGGGATGAGGGGATGTGGGGACATTGGGGACGAGGGGGGGACAAGGGGGATGCGGGGATGAGGGGGGACATTGGGGACGAGGGGGGACAAGGGGGGGACAGCAGGGAGAGGGTGAGGGGATGTGGGGACAGATGGGACGGGACATGGAGGGGTAGGGGGGACATTGGGGACGAGGGGGGACAAGGGGGGCGTGGGGACTGGGGGGGACATTGGGGACAAGGGGGGGACAGGGAGTGTGGGGGGATGAGGGGACATGGGGGGGACATTGGGGACGAGGGGGGACATTGGGGACGAGGGGGGACAAGGGGGGACAGCAGGGAGAGGAGGGGATGTGGGGACAGATGGGACGGGGCACGGAGGGGTGGGGGGACGCGGGGACGGGGGGGGGGACACTGGGGACACGTGTGTGACGAGGGAACATGAGATGAGGGGACACGCGTGTGACGGGACACGCGTGACAGCACATGGGATGAGGGGAGGCGTGACGGGACACGCGTGTGACAGGACACGGGATGAGGGGATACGCGATGAGCGGACACGTGTGACGGGACACGTGTGTGACGGGACGTGGCAGGAGGGGGCACACATGACGTGACACGGGATGAGGGCACAACACGTGACAGGGGACACGGGATGAGGGCACACACGTGACGGGACACACATGACAGGGGACACGTGTGTGACGGGACGCGGGGGACACCGCCTGTCCCCCCGCGCCAGCGCCCCATCCTCACGTCCCTCGTGCCGACGTGTCCCCCCGTGTCCCCCCCCCCCCCCCCGTGTCCCCCCCCCCCCCAGCTGGAGGAGCCCCTGGCGCTGAAGCCGCGCGCCCCCGGACCCCACGGGCGGCTCGGGCCCCTCCCCCGCGCACAAGGTGCAGCGCAGCGTCTCGGCCAACCCCAAACGGCGCGTCAGCGACCAGGGTGAGCCCCCGGGGGGGCCGTGGGGGGGGCGGGACCCCCGGTCCATGGGTGGGTTCTGTCAGCGACCAGGGTGAGCCCCCGGGGGGGCCATGGGGGGGGGCGGGACCCCCGGTCCATGGGTGGGTTGTGTCAGCGACCAGGGTGAGCCCCCGGGGGGGGCCATGGGGGGGGGCGGGACCCCCGGTCCATGGGTGGGTTGTGTCAGCGACCAGGGTGAGCCCCCGGGGGGGCCATGGGGGGGGCGGGACCCCCCGGTCCATGGGTGGGGGGGGAATGGGACCCCCAGGACCCCAGGTCCATGGGTGGGGGGACGGGACCCCCGGTCCATGGGTGGGGGGAATGGGACCCCAGGACCCCAGGTCCATGGGTGGGGGGGAATGGGACCCCCAGGACCCCCGGTCCATGGGTGGGTTCTGTCAGCGACCAGGGTGAGCCCCCGGGGGGGCCCATGGGGGGGGGCACCCCTGGGTCCATGGGTGGGGGGACCCCAGGGACCCCCGGGACCCCTAGTCCGTGGGTGGGGGGGACCCCAGGGACCCCTGGTCCATGGGTGGGTTGTGTCAGCGACCAGGGTGAGCCCCCGGGGGGGGGTCCATGGGTGGGGGGACCCCAGGGACCCCCGGTCCATGGGTGGGGGGACCCCCAGGTCCGTGGGTGGGAAGGGGGACGACCCCCAGGAATCCGGGTCCATGGGTGGGGGGACCCCTGGGTCCGTGGGTGGGTTGTGAGCCCCCCAATGGGTGGGGGGCGTGGGGGGACCCCCGGGACCCCAGGTCCATGGGTGGGTTATGAGCCCCCCCCCCCCCCGATGGGTGGGGGACCCCCGGGTGAGGGTGGGACCCCCGGGACCCCTGGGTTTGGGGGAGGGGGTGTGTGTGGGACCCCCCGGGGACAGGGTGGGGGGGTCTGGGTGAGCCCCCAGGGTGGGGGGGTGTGGGGGGTGAGCCCCTGGGGGCGTGGGTGACCCCCCAGACCCCCCCCCCCGGGTGGGGGTCCCGAACCTGTGAGTCCGCAGGGGGGGGGGGGGGGGCTCATAACCCAGCTCCCTTGGGCGGGGGGGGGGGGGCAGCGGGGCGGGGGTCCCCGGCTCCCGCTGGGCCCCCCTGACCCCCCCCCCCACGCCCCCCCCCGCAGCCGGCCTCTCCATCCCCCCCTCGGCCTCCTACTGCAAGAAGGCGCCGGGGGGCAGCGCCGAGGGCAAGCGGGGGGGGGCGCCGGCGAGGAGGAGGAGGGGGGCGGCGGGCGGGCAGCACCGCCAAGGTGCCCCCCAGCCCCCTGCCCGGCCTGGAGCGCGCCAAGGGCACCCCTCCCCCTCCACGGCAAGCGCGGGGGGCACCCGTGGGTGGGGGGGAGGGGGGCGGCTGGGGGTTGTGGTTTTGGGGGAGGGCGATGTGCCCTGGGGGTGGGGGGGCGGGTCTTGGGTGCCTGGGGGGTGCAAGGGGGGGGGTCCTGGGTGGCTGGGTCCCTTTGGGGATGGGGGGGTCCTGGGTGCCTGGGGGGCTGCAAGAGGGGGGGTCTTGGGTGCCTGGGTGCCTTGGGGGGGTCCTGGGTGCCTGGGTCCCTTTGGGGGTGGGAGGGGGGTCCTGGGTGCCATGGGGGGGTCCTGGGTGCCCGGGGGGTGTAAGAGGGGGGGTCTTGGGTGCTTTGGGGGGTGTCTTGGGTGCCTGGGTCCCTTTGGGGATGGGGGGTCCTGGGTGGCTGGGGGTGCAAGAGGGGGGTCCTGGGTGCCTTGGGGGGGTCCTGGGTGCCTGGGGGGTGCAAGAGGAGGGGTCCTGGGTGCGTGGGTGCAAGAGGGGGGTCTTGGGTGCGTGGGTGCCTTGGGGGGGTCCTGGGTGCCCGGGGGGTACAAGAGGGGGGTCTTGGGTGCTTTGAGGGGTGTCTTGGGTGCCTGGGTGCCCTGGGGGGTCCTGGGTGCCCGGGGGGGTGGGAGGGGGGTCCTGGGTGCCTGGGTGCCTTCGGGACGGGGGAAGTGGGGGCTGTGACACTGGGTCCCCCAGTTTTGGGTGGGGGGCAAGGTTCCCTGAGGCTGGGGAGGGGTGGGGGGGGTCCTGGGGGCTGTGGGGGGAGGTGCTGACGGTGCCCCCCCCGCCCCCCCCCCCACAGAACAGCGTCCTGTCCAGCGGCACCGCCCGCAGCCGCAACTCCCCGCTGCTGGACCGCGGCAGCCTGGGCCCCGGCTCGCTGCAGAACGGCAAGGACAGGTGGGGCCCCCCCCGAAAATACACCCCCCGGAACCCCCCACCCCCCTAAACACCCCCCAAACACCCACACCCCCCAAAACACCCCCCAAAGCCCCCCAAACACCCCCAGCCTGGGCCCCGGCTCGCTGCAGAACGACAAGGACGGGTGGGGCCCCCCCCGAAAATACACCCCCCCCCAAAAATACACCCCCCCCGAAAATACACCCCCCGGAACCACCCCCACCCCCCAAACACCCCCCAAACACCCCCACGCCCCCCAAAGCCCCCCAAAACCACCCCCACCCCCCCCAAAGCCCCCCAAAACCACCCAGCCTGGGACCCGGCTCGCTGCAGAACGGCAAGGACGGGTGGGGCCCCCCCAAAAATACACCCCCCGGAACCCCCCCCACCCCCCTGGAACACCCCCACCCCCCCCAAACACCCGCACCCCCCAAAACACCCCCCCCAAAACCACCCCCACCCCCCCCAAACACCCCCAGCCTGGGCCCCGGCTCGCTGCAGAATGACAAGGACGGGTGGGGCCCCCCCCAAAAATACCCCCCCCCGGAACCCCCCCCACCCCCCTGGAACACCCCCACCCCCCCCCCAAACACCCGCACCCCCCAAAACACCCCCCCCCCAAAACCACCCCCCCCCCCCCCCCCATACACCCCCCAAAGCCACCCCCACCCCCCGAAACCACCCCCACCCTCCCAAACCCCCCCGCACCCCCCCCCGCACCCCCCCCGCACCCCCTAACCCCCCTTTCTCTCCCCCAGTTTCCCC
This sequence comes from Otis tarda, assembly GCA_026413225.1. Classification (NCBI taxonomy): domain Eukaryota; kingdom Metazoa; phylum Chordata; class Aves; order Otidiformes; family Otididae; genus Otis; species Otis tarda. The sequence goes on from CM048589.1 coordinate 687,564, forward strand.
GCCCCCGGCTGCCGCCCCTCCCCGCCGCCCCCCGGCCCCCGGCGCCCCCCCGCGGTCCCGCCCCCACCCCAAACCCGCAGAGCCCCCCTGCGAGGGGCCCCGCAACAGGCAAGGCCCCGCCGCGCGCTGGGGGGGGGGGGGTGACGGGGGGGGTCCCCAGGGTGCTGGGGGGGGGCGGAGGGGGGGGGGTCCCTGGGGGGTGAGGGGGGGGGGGCCCAGTGGGGCTGGGGGGGCTCTCTGGGTGTTGGGGGGGGTCCCCAGGGTGCTGGGGGGGGGTGTCTGGGTGTTGGGGGGTCTCTGGGGTGCTGGGGGTGAGGCGGGGTCCCCAGGGTGCTGAGCAGGGGTCCCGGGGTGCTGGGGGGGGGGGTCCCTGGGGGTGGGGGGTGAGGGGGGTCCCTGGGTGCTGGGGGGGGCGGGGGGGGGTGTCCCTGGGGGGTGGGGGGTGAGGGGGGTGGGCCCAGTGGGGCTGGGGGGGGGCTCTGGGGGGTGGGGGGGGGTCCCTGGGTGCTGGGGGGTGACGGGGGTCCCCAGGGTGCTGGGGGGCTCTCTGGGTGTTGGGGGGGTCTCTGGGGTGCTGGGGGTGAGGCGGGGTCCCCAGGGTGCTGAGCAGGGGTCCCGGGGTGCTGGGGGGGTCCCTGGGGGGTGGGGGGTGAGGGGGGTCCCCAGGGTGTTGGAGGGGGTCCCTGGGTGCTGAGGGGTGAGGGGAGGTCCCCAGGGTGCTGAGGGGTGACGGGGGGTCCCTGGGGTGCTGAGCAGGGGTCCCGGGGTGCTGGGGGGTGAGGGGGTTCCCTGGGTGCTGGGGGGGGGGTCCCTGGGGGGTGAGGGGGGTCCCCAGTGGGGCTGTGGGGTCCCTGGGTGCTGGCGGGGTGAGGGAGGGTCCCCAGGGTGCTGGGAGGGGGTCCCTAGGGTGCTGGGGGGTGAGGGGGGTCCCCAGTGGGGCTGGGGGGGCCCTGGGGGCTGGGGTGACGGGGGGGTCCCCAGGATGTTGGGGGGTGACGGGGGGGGGGGGGTCCTCAGTGGGGCTGGGGGGGCCCTGGGGGGTGGGGGGGGTCCCTGGGTGCTGGGGGTGACGGGGGGCCCCAGTGGGGCTGGGGGGGTCCCGGTTGCTGGGGGGGGTCCCCGGGGTGTGGGGGTGATGGGGGTGTCCCTGGGTGCTGGGGGGGGTCCCCAGGGTGCTGGGGGTGAGGGGGGTCCCCAGGGTGCTGAGCAGGGGTCCCGGGGTGCTGGGGGGGGTCCTTGGGTGCTGGGGGGTGAGGGGGAGTCCCCAGTGGGGCTGGGGGGGCCCTGGGGGGGGGGGGGTCCCTGGGGGGTGGGGGGTGAGGGGGGCGTCCCCAGTGGGGCTGTGGGGTCCCTGGGTGCTGTGGGGTGAGGGGGGTCCCCAGGGTGCTGGGAGGGGGTCCCTAGGGTGCTGGGGGGTGAGGGGGGTCCCCAGTGGGGCTGGGGGGGCCCTGGGGGCTGGGGGGTGAGGGGGGGGGGTCCCTAGGGTGTTGGGGGGTCCCCAGGATGTTGGGGGGTGACGGGGGGGGGGGTCCTCAGTGGGGCTGGGGGGGCCCTGGGGGGTGGGGGTCCCTGGGTGCTGGGGGGTGACAGGGGGGGCCCCAGTGGGGCTGGGGGGGTCCCGGTTGCTGGGGGGGTCCCCGGGGTGCGGGGGGGTGATGGGGGTGTCCCTGGGTGCTGGGGGGGTCCCCAGGGTGCTGAGGGGTGACGGGGGGTCCCCGGGGTGTTGGGGGGTGAGGGGGGTCCCCAGGGTGCTAAGCAGGGGTCCCGGGGTGCTGGGGGGGGTCCCTGGGGGTGGGGGGTGACGGGTGGTCCCCAGTGGGGCTGGGGGGGGGGCCCTGGGTGCTGGGGGGAGGGGTCCCTGTGGGGTGGGGGTGAGGGGGGTCCACAGTGGTGCTGGGGGGTCCCTAGGGTGTTGGGGGGGGGGGTCCTTGGGTGCTGAGGGGGGTCCCTGGGTGCTGAGGGGGTCCCCAGTGAGGCTGGGGGGTCCCTGGGTGATGGGGGGCGAGGGGGGGGGGGTCCTTGGGTGCTGGGGGGGGTCCCTAGTGGGGCTGGGGGGGGCCCTGGTTGCTGGGGGGCGAGGGGGGTCCCTGGGTGCTGGGGGGGCGAGGGGGGTCCCCAGTGGGGTTGTGGGGTCCCTGGGTGCTGGGGGGGGGTGGGGTGACGGGGGGGTCCCTGGGTCCTGGGGGGGGGTCCCTGGGTGCTGTGGGGCGTCAGCGGGGTCCCCGGGGCGCCGCCCGTTCCCTGGGGGTGGGGGTGGGGGATGACGCTGGGTGCGCCGCGCCCCCCCCCAGCTGACCCCCACTCCCCTCCCCCCCCCCCCCCCCCTTCCACCCCCCCCCGCAGCGCCCCCCCGCGCGCCCCCGCCGCGTCCCCCTCCGCGCACAACCTGAGCCAGGCGCCGGCCGAGGCCCGGCCCAGCTTCCCCCGCGGGGTCTCCAGCCGCAGCACCTTCCACGGGGGGCAGCTGCGCCCCGCGCCCCCACGGGGCCCCCCCGGCCCCCCCGCACCCTCCCACCGCCGCCGCCGCCGCCGCCGCCCGCGCCCCCGCCTCCCCTCGGGCGCCGGCCAGGGCCGCCGCGCCGCCCCCCCGCCAGCCTCTTCAGCAAGTTCACCTCCAAGTTCGTGCGCAGGTGAGGGGGGGGCGCCGCGGGGGGGCCCTGTGTGTCTGTGTGTGTCCCCCCCGGGGGTCCCTGGCCCCTCTGTGTCCCCCCCCGTGTCCCCTCTGTGTCTGTTCCCCCCCCACCCCCCCGGGGGTCCCTGGCCCCTCTGTGCCCCCCCCCCCCCCCGGCCCCTCGGTGTCTGTGTCCCCCCCCATGTCCCCTCTGTGTGCCCCCCCCGGCCCCTCGGTGTCTGTGTCCCCCCCCCATGTCCCCTCTGTGTGCCCCCCCGGCCCCTCGGTGTCTGTGTCCCCCCCGTGTCCCCTCTGTGTGCCCCCCCCCGACCCCTCGGTGTCTGTGTGCCCCCCCCCGGGTCCCCTCTCTGTGTCCCCCCCCATCTCCCCCTGTCCCCCCCATCTCCCCCTGTCCCCCCCCGACCCCTCAATGTCTGCGTGTCCCCGTCCCCCCCCCGTGTCCCCCCCGTGTCATCCCCCTGTCCCCCCCGAGACCTCTCGGTGTCTGTGTGTCCCCCCCACGTCCCCTCTCTGTGTCCCCCCCCGTGTCCCCTCTGTGCCCCCCCCGACCCCTCAGTGTCTGTGTGTCCCCCCCGTGACCCCTCTCTGTGTGTGTGTCCCCCCCCCCATGTCCCCCTGTCCCCCCCCCGGACCCCTCAGTGTCTGTGTGTCCCCCCCGTGTCCCCTCTCTGTGTCATATCCCCCCCCCCCATGTCCCCCTGTTCCCCCCCCCGAGACCCCTCGGTGTCTGTGTGTCGCCCCCCCCACGTCCCCTCTCCGTGTGTCCCCCCCGCGTCCCCTCTGTGCCCCCCCGGACACCTCAGCGTCTCTGTGTCCCCCCCCGTGTCCCCTCTCTGTCCCCCGCCCCCCGGGGTCCCCCTGTCGTCCCCCCCCCCCGTGTCCCCTCTGTGTCCCCCCCCGGACCCCTCGGTGTCTGTGTGTCCCCCCCCCGGGTCCCCTCTGTGTCCCCCCCCCCCGGACCCCTCTCTGTGTCCCCCCCCCCCCTCCCATCCCCTCACTGTGTCCCCCCTGGTCCCCCCCCCGTCCCCTGCCACCCCTTTGGGACCCCCCACCCCCTCTGCGTCCCCCTGGTCCCCACACCCCCCCCAGGTCCCCACGCCCCCCCCCGTGTCCCCACAGCCCCCCCCATGTGGCACCAGGGTGGGGGGTGCCCCCTCCCCCCGCCGCCGCCCCCCAGCCCCATTTTGGGCCCCCGGGACAGGTGGGGGAGGGGGAGGGGGGCTCCCTCGAGGTGTGGGGGGAGGGGCTGGCCCTGCGCCCCCCCCGCGCCCCCCGCCCCCCCCCCCCCGACGTCCCGTTCTCTCTCTCTGTTGTAGAAATCTCTCCTTCAGGTTTGCCAGAAGGTAGGGGCGCGCCGGCGGCCCCCCCCCCCCCCCCCGCATGGCACCCACCCCCCACCCCACCCCAGGGAGAGCAGGTCCCACCCCCACCCCCCAAAAAACCCCCCCCCCCCCCCCCCGGCGTCGGCCCTGCATGGCCCCCACCCCGCTGCGGCCGTTTGTCCCCCCCCCCCCCCCCGAGTGCCCCCCCCACCCCCCTGCGTGCCCCCCCCCAACCTGTGCCCCCCCCACCCCCCCGTGTGTCCCCCCACCCCCCTGCGTCCCCCCCACGCCATGCGTCCCCCACCCCCGTGTCCCCCCCCCCCCGTGCGTCCGTCTGTCCGTCCCGTCCCATGTGGGGGAGGGGCTGCCCCCCCTCGCCCCCCCCCGCCGCTGATCGCTGCCCCCCCTCCCCCCCCCCAGGAACCCGCACGAGCCCGAGGGCAAGGACCGCGTGGAGACGCTGAGGTGAGCGCGGGGGGGGGCTGGCACCCATGGGACCCCCAGTGACACCCACGGGACCCCCAGTGCCACCCCAGGGTCCTCGTGACCCCCGTGGGACCCCGGTGACACCCACGGGACCCCTGTGGGACCCCCAGGGTCCTCATGACCCCCATGGGACCCCCAGTGACACCCCAGGGTCCTCGTGACCCCCGTGGGACCCCGGTGACACCCACGGGACCCCTGTGGGACCCCCAGGGTCCTTGTGACACCCGTGGGACCCCGGTGACACCCACAAACACCCCTGGGGGCCCTGGGACGCCCCTGGGACCCCCCTGGGACATGCGGGACCCCCACGTTGGCCCTGGTGACGTTTTTGGGGTCCCCATGGCCACCCAAGCCCACCCTGCTCCTCTTGGTGACGTTTTTGGGGTCCCCACGCCGCCCACGCCCACCCTGCTCCTCCTGGGGACGTTTGTGGGACCCTGGTGACACATAGGACCCCCATTTTTGGGGTCCCCATGGCCACCCATGCTCACCGTGCTCCTCTTGGTGATGTTTTTGGGGTCCCAGTGGCACCCGGGACCCCCACGTTGACCCTGGGGACGTTTGTGGGGTCCCCATGGCCACCCAAGCCCACCGTGCTCCTCCTGGGGACGTTTGTGGGACCCTGGTGACACCCGGGACCCCCACGTTGACCCTGGTGATGTTTTTGGGGTCCCCACACCACCCACGCCCACCCTGCTGGTTCTGGTGATGGTTTTGGGGTCCCAGTGACACCCGGGACCCCCACATTGACCCTGGGGACATTTTCGGGGTCCCCACGCCCACCCTGCTCCTCTTGGTGACATTTTTGGGGTCCCAGTGACACCCGGGACCCGCACGTTGACCCTGGGGCCGTTTGTGGGACCCCGGTGACATTTTCGGGGTCCCCACGCCCACCGTGACCTCTCGCCGACGCCCCCCAGGCCGCCCGTGGGTCCCGACAAGGACCCTCGCGAGGGGCCGGGGCGCGAGGCCAAGCCGCGTTCGCTGCGCTTCACCTGGAGCATGAAGACCACCAGCGCGCTGGAGCCGGGGGAGATGCTGCGCGAGATCCGCAAGGTGCTGGACGCCAACAGCTGCCGCTGCGAGCCGCAGGAGCGCTTCGTGCTGCTCTGCGCCCACGGCGCGCCCGGCCACGACTCCTTCGTCCAGTGGGAGATGGAGGTCTGCAAGCTGCCCCGCCTCTCGCTCAACGGCGTGCGCTTCAAGCGCATCGCCGGCACCTCCATGGCCTTCAAGAACATCGCCTCCAAGGTGGCCAACGAGCTCAAGCTCTGAGCGCGACGCTGCCGTGTTGGGGGGGGGGGGGGACGTCCCGCGGGCGACGCTCGGTCTTCGGGGATGCCCAACGGGCGACGCTTGGTCTTCGGGGACGTCCCTTGGTCTTCGGTGACACCCCTTGGTCTTCGGGGATGCCCAGCAGTTGACGCTTGGTCTTCGGGGACAACCAACAGTTGACGCTTGGTCTTCGGGGACGTCCTGCGGGCGACGTTTGGTCTTCGGGGACGTCCCTTGGTCTTCGGTGACACCCCTTGGTCTTCGGGGACGCCCAACAGTTGACGCTTGGTCTTCGGGGACGTCCAACGGGCGACGCTTGGTCTTCGGGGATGTCCAACGAGTGACGCTTGGTCTTCGGGGACGCCCAACGGGCAACATTTGGCCTTCGGGGACGTCCCTTGGTCTTCGGGGATGTCCCATGGGCGACACCTGGTCTTCGGGGACGCCCAACGGGTGACGTTTGGCCTTCGGTGACACCCCTTGGTCTTCGGGGACGCCCAACAGTTGACGCTTGGTCTTCAGGGACGTCCAACGGGCGACGCTTGGTCTTTGGGGACGACCAACGGGCAACGCTTGGTCTTCAGCGATGCCCCTTGGTCTTCGGGGATGCCCAACAGTTGACGCTTGGCCTTCGGTGATGTCCAACGGCCAACGTTTGGTCTTCAGTGACACCCCTTGGTCTTCAGGGACGTCCCATGGGCGACGTTGGGTCTTTGGGGACGCCCAACGGGTGACGCTTGGCCTTCGGTGACGCCCCTTGGCCTTCGGGGACGTCCCATGGGCGACGTTTGCTCTTCGGGGACGCCCAACGGGTGACGCTTGGCCTTCGGGGACGTCCCGCGGGCGCCGCTCGGCCCTGGGTGACGCCCCGCGGCCGGGAGGACGGCGCCGCGGCGCGGAAGGGCCGGGGGCGTCTCGGCGACCCGGGACGTTCCGGAGGGAGCGGCGCGTTTTCCGGCCGGACGTTTTCGGGAGGTCCCAGGCCGCTGGGGGCCGCCCCGCGTGACCGGGGGACGTCCCCGAGCCTTACGGGGGGGGGGGGGAGGGGGCGGCTCAGGGCCCTTCTGTCCCCCCCCTCGGGTGCCGCCCTCCCCCACCCCCCCCGGTGGCCTTAGGGGACACCGCGGGTGTCCTGCCCCTCCCCCCACCCCCGGGGGGGGCACGGGGATCCCCCTCCCCCGCACTCAGGAAGGGCCCCTGGAGGGGGGAGGGGCGCTGCTGCTGCTGGGTGTGGGGGGGGGCTGTGACCTTTGACCTGCTGTAGCCCCGCCCCCACCGGACGCCTGGGTGCCCCCGGAGGGGGAGGGGCGGGCGGGGGTGGGGGAGGGGCCGCACCTGCCCGTTACATACCTCGGGGGGGGAGGGGCAGCGCCGCTGGCCCCGCCCCCCGGCCCCGCCCCTCCCCCCGCCCCCGCGCCGCTGTGGATTTTCCAGGTTCAATTAAAAACTTTCCAGAAAGATCCCGGCCTCGCCCAGTATGGACCAGTACGGACCAGTACAGATAGACCACTGCTCCCAGTACGGACCAGTGCTCCCAGTATGGACCAGTATAGATAGACCAGTGCTCCCAGTACAGACCAGGGCTCCCAGTATGGACCAGGGCAACCAGTACAGACCAGGGTCACCAGTATAGATAGACCAGTTCTCCCAGTATGGACCAGTACAGATAGACCACTGCTCCCAGTACGGACCAGTATAGATAGACCAGGGCTCCCAGTATGGACCAGGGCAACCAATACAGACCAGGGTCACCAGTATAGATAGACCAGTTGTCCCAGTATAGACCAGTATATACCAATGTTCCCAGTATAGACTAGTACGGACCTCTGTGGACTGGGGTGACCAGTACAGACCAGTATGGGCCAGGGCTCCAGTACGGACCAGTGCTCCCAGTATAGAAGGACCAGTGCTCCCAGTATAGATGGACCAGTGCTCCCAGTTTAGAGCAGTAGGGATCCCAGTACACACCAGTACTCCCAGTATGGACCAGTGTGCCTAGTACAGACCAGGTTCCCATCCTCCCAGTCCCTCCCCAGTGCCTGCAGTCCCTCCCCAGTCCTCCCAGTCCCTCCCCCAGTCCCTCCACCAGTCCTCCCAGTCCCGCCCCCAGTCCCTCCCCAGTGCCCCCAGTCCTCCCAGTCCCTCCCCCAGTCCCTCCCCAGTGCCCCCAGTCCCTCCCCAGTACCCCCAGTCCCTCCCCAGTGCCCCCAGTCCCTCCCCCAGTCCCTCCCCCAGTCCCTCCCCAGTGCCCCCAGTCCCTCCCGTGCCCCCAGTCCCTCCCCAGTGCCCCCAGTCCCTCCCCCAGTCCCTCCCGTGCCCCCAGTCCCTCCCCCAGTCCCTCCCCAGTCCCTCCCCAGTGCCCCCAGTCCCTCTCCCAGTGCCCCCAGTACCACGCGGCTGTTTTACCAAAATATTTTTATTGCAAAGGGGGCCGGGGGCCCCTCCCCCACCCCCCCCACGCCCCCGCGAGTCCCCCGGCCCAGCAGGGGGCGCTGCGGCGGGGGGCGGGTCCCAGCGCTCAGCGGGGCGGGGCGTGGCCGGCGGCGGGGGGGCGTGGCCTCGCGGCGGGGGCGGGGCCGGGGCGGATGAGAGGGGGCGGGGCCCGGCCCTGCTGGAGCGGCGGCGGGGGGCGGGGCAGCACGGGGGCGGGGGGCGGGGCCGGGCGCAAAAGGGGCGGGGGCTGCGGGGGGCGCGAGGGGGAGGGAGGGGGCGGGGCCAGGGGAGGGGGCGGGGCCGGGCAGGAGACCCCCGTGATCTGCACCTGTGGGGAGAGAGAGGCGGGGCCGGGTGAGGGGCGGGGCCACGGCAGGGGGTGGAGTCAGCGTGGGGCAGGGGGCGTGGCCGGGGTGGATTGGGGGCGGGGCCAGTGTGCGGCAGGGGGCGTGGCCAGGGGTGAACCGGGGGCGGGGCCAGTGTGAGGCAGGGGGCGTGGTCTGGGTGGATCGGGGGCGGGGTAGGGGGCGTGGTCACAGCTGGGGGCTGATTGGGGCAGGGCCACAGCAGGGGCGGGGCCAGGGTTGACTCGGGGGCGGGGCCAGGGTTGGAGGCCGGCTGGGGGCGGGGTCAGAGCAGGAGGCGTGGCCGTGGCCGGCTGGGGGCGGGGCTGGGGGAACCCCCAGTGTGCATGGGAGTGGGGTCACGGCAGGGGCGTGGCCAGGGCTGGGTGGGGGCGTGGCCAGGGCTGGGTGGGGGCGTGGCCAACGTGTGTGTGGGCGTGGCCAGCGTGTGTGTGGGCGTGGCCAGGGCTGGGTGGGGGCGTGGCCAACCCCAAGGGCTGGAACGGAGCCCCACTCCCAGCGATGGGGGGGGGAGGGGAGGGGGGCCGGGCCCAGTCTCCAAACTGGTCCCAGCCCCGCGCGCGGCCCCTCCCCCACTCACCTCCTCCTCCTCCTCCTCCTCCTCCTCGCGCCGCCGCCCCTCCCCCCGCCGCGGGAGCCCCGGGCGCCGGCTCCGCCCCGGCCCCGCCGTCCTCTTCCCCGGCGCCCCTCCCCCCCGCCGGCGGGAGGTGGGGGGCGCAGCGGCGCAGGGCTGGCGGGGGAGGGGCGGTGAGGAGGGTGATGGGGCGGGGGGGGGGGGGGGTAATTAGGGGGTGGGGGAGGGGCGGGGGGCGCTCACCCTGCACGGCCAGGAGCTGCTCGTCCGCCGTCCAGCGGGAGCCGAGCTTGCCGCCACCCTGGGGGGGACGGGGGGTGTGGGGCGCTGGGGGGCGGTGGGGGGGTGTGGGGGGATGGGGGGGTGTGGGGGGGATGGGGGGTGTGGGGGGGACGGGGGGTGTGGGGCGCTGTGGGGCGGTGGGGGGTGTGGGGGGATGGGAGGGTGTGGGGGGGTGTGGGGGGATGGGGGGATGTGGGGCGCTATGGGGGGATGTGGGGTGCTATGGGGGGATGGGGGCGTGTGGGGGGATGGGGGGATGGGGGGCGCTATGGGGGGATGGGGGGCGTGGGGGGGATGGGGGCGCTGTGGGGGGATGGGGGTGATGGGGGGTGTTGGGGGATGGGGGGGATGGGGGGCGCTATGGGGGGTGGGGGGATGGGGGGCGCTATGGGGGGAATGTGGGGCGATGGGGGGGATGTGGGGCGCTATGGGGGGATGGGGGGATGTGGGGCGCTATGGGGGGGGATGTGGGGCGCTATGGGGGGATGGGGGGGATGGGGGGCGCTATGGGGGGGATGTGGGGCGATGTGGGGGGATGGGGGGATGTGGGGTGCTATGGGGGGGTTGGGGGGATGTGGGGCGATTGGGGGGGATGGGGGCGCTGTGGGGTGATGGGGGGATGTGGGGCAATGGGGGGATGTGGGGCGCTATGGGGGGGATGTGGGGTGTTGGAGGGATGTGGGGCGATGTGGGGGGATGGGGGGATGTGGGGTGCTATGAGGGGGTTGGGCGCGATGTGGGGCGATTGGGGGGATGTGGGGCGATGGGGGGCGCTGTGGGGTGATGGGGGGATGTGGGGCGCCGTGGGGCACGGGAGGGAGGTGATGGGCCAGGTGGAAACGCCGTGGGGCAGGCGAGGACGCCGTGGGGCAGGGCAGGACGCCGTGGGGCACAACTGGGACGCCGTGGGCACAGCAAGGACGCCGTGGGGCACCGTGGGGCACAGCCAGGACGCTGTGGGGCACAAGGGGACGCCGTGGGGCACAGCCGGGACGCTGTGGGGCACCGTGGGGCACAGCCGGGACGCTGTGGGGCACAGCCGGGACACTGTGGGGCACCGTGGGGCAGGGCAGGACACCGTGGGGCACAAGCCAGGACGCCGTGGGGCACGGCAAGACGCTATGGGGCACGCGGGGACGCCGTGGGGCGCGCAGGGACGCCGTGGGGCGCGCGGGGCCCCCCCAGACCCCCACCTCCGGGGGCCGCAGCCCCTCCACGCCGCCCTCCAGCGCCTGCCTCAGGCCGCTGTTGATCTGCTTGATGCGCTGCACCTGCGAGGGGGGAGCGAGAGTCCGGGGGGCGCCCCGCAGCTTGGGGGGCAGCCCCACAACTTGGGGGGCACCCCCCAACCTCCAGAGACCCCCCCCCAACTTGGGGGGCGCCCCACAGCCCGCAGGGAACCCCACAGATTTTGGGGAGGGAGAGCTTTCTGAGGGGAACGAGCTCACAGTTGAGGTTTGGGGGGGTCACCCCCCAACTTGGGGGGCAGCCCCCAACCTCCAGAGACCCCCCCCAACTTGGGGGGCACCCCCGAACCCCCACAAGGGAGAGCTTTCTGAGGGGAACAAGCTGACAGTTGAGGTTTGGGGTGATCACCCCCCAACTTAGGGGTCACCCCCCAACTTGGGGGTCGGCCCCACAACTTGGGGGGCACCCCCCAACCTCCAGAGACCCCCCCCCAATTCGGGGGGCGCCCCACAGCCCGCAGGGAACCCCACAGATTTTGGGGAGGGAGAGCTTTCTGAGGGGAACGAGCTGACAGTTGAGGTTTGGGGGGGTCACCCCCCAACTTGGGGGGCAGCCCCACAACTTGGGGGGCAGCCCCCAACCTCCAGAGACCCCCCCCAACTTGGGGGGCACCCCCGAACCCCCACACGGGAGAGCTTTCTGAGGGGAACGAGCTGACAGTTGAGGTTTGGGGGGGTCACCCTCCAACTTAGGGGTCACCCTCCAACTTAGGGGTCACCCCCCAACTTGGGGGTCGGCCCCACAACTTGGGGGGCACCCCCCAGCCTCCAGAGACCCCCCCCAACTTGGGGGGCACCCCCCAACCCCCACACGGGAGAGCTTTCTGAGGGAAACGAGCTGACAGTTGAGGTTTGGGGTGATCACCCCCCAACTTGGGGGGCAGCCCCACAACTTGGGGGGCACCCCACGGATTTTTGGGGGGGCGCCCCCCCCTCACCTGCCGTTTGAGGGCCACCAGCTGGCAGTCCAGGCGGCGCAGCGCGGCGGCGCCCAGCTCGGGGTTGGCGCCCGCGCCCGCCAGGTCCTCGCGGCTCAGGCGCATCCCGCGGGGGGCGGCGGCGCTGCCGGGGGGCGGGGCGCTGCCGGAACTGGGGGGCCGTTTTGGGGTGAAAAACCTGGAATTTGGGGTAAACGGGGGGGCTGGGGGGGGCAATGGGGGGGTTTGGGGGGGGCAAGGGGGGGTTTGGGGGGCAAAGGGGGGTTTGGGGGGGGGGAAGGGGGGGGTTTGGGGGGTAATGGGGGGCTTGGGGAGGGGGGGTTGGGGGAGGAAGGGGGGGTACAGCAAGGTTTGGGGGGCAATGGGGGGAGGGGGGTTTGGGGGAGGAAGGGGGGTACAGGGGGATCTGGGGGGGGCAATGGGGGGGCTTGGGGGGAGGGGGTTTGGGGGGGAGGGAGGTACAGGGGGTAAATGGGGGGTCTGGGGGGGGCAATGGGGGGTTTTGGGGGGGGGGAAGGGGGGTACAGCAGGGTTTGGGGGGGCAATGGGGGGGTTGGGGGCGGGGGAAGGGGGGTACAGGGGGTTTGGGGGGCCAATGGGGGGGCTTGGGGGGGCAAGGGGGGTTTGGGGGAGGGGAGGGGGGTACAGCAAGGTTTGGGGGGGCAATGGGGGGTTTTGGGGGGGGAAGGGGGGGTACAGAGGGGGAAGGGGGGGCAATGGGGGGGTTTGGGGGGGGAGGTTTGGGGGGGGAAGGGGGGTTTGGGGGGCAATGGGGGGCTTGGGGGGAAGGGGGTTTTGGGGGGGTTGTGGGGGTACAGGGGGTAAAAATGGGGGGTCTGGGGGGCAAAGGGGGGTTAGAGGAGGGATATGGGGGGGCAATGGGGGGGTTTGGGGGGTTGGGGGGAAGGGGGGTACAGGGGGATTTGGGGGCAATGGGGGGGCAAAGGGGGGTTATGGGGTACAGGGGGTAAATGGGGGGGTTGGGGGGGGGGCAAAGGGGGTGGGGGGGAGAAAGAGGGGGTAAAGGGGGGTGGGGGTAAAAAGAGAGGTAAGGGGGGGCAAAGGGGGGTTACGGGGGTACAGGGGGTAAATGGGGGGGGGGGGGTTTGGGGGGGCAAAGGGGGGGTTACGGGGGGTACAGGGGGTAAAGGGGGGTTTGGGGGGCAAAGGGGGGGGGCGGGGGGGGAAGGGGAGGGAAATGGGGGGTAAAGGGGGGAGGGGGAGAAAGAGGGGGTAAAGGGGGGGTTTGGGGGGGGCAAAGGGGGGTTTGGGGGGTTTCAGGGGGCAAAGGGGGGTTATGGGGGTACAGGGGGTAAATGGGGGGGTTCGGGGGGCAATGGGGGGGGCAAGGGGAGGGAAATGGGGGGTAAAGGGGGGTTTGGGGGGCAAAGGGGGGTTTGGGGGGGTTATGGGGGTACAGGGGGTAAATGGGGGGCAAAGGGGGAGAAAGAAGGGGTAAAGGGGGGTTTGGGGGGGCAAAGGGGGGCTTGGGGGGTTACAGGGGCGAAGGGGGGGCAAAGGGGGGGCCACCCCCACCTCTTTTTTGGGCTCTTCCGTCTCCGGGCGCTGCCGCTCCGCCTCGTCGTTGCTTTGCAAACGGGGGCGAAAAGGGGGTTCGGTTTTTTTTTTGGGGGGGGGGGGGGTGGGATGGGGTTTTTTTGGGGGGGGGGGGGTGTGTGGTTTATTTTTGGGGGGGGTACCTGTCGTCGCGGCGGCCCGGCGGGCGCCGAGCCTGGCGGTCCATGACGCTGGTGCGGGCGCGCGTCTTCTTCCAGGAGTAGTAGTACTTCACCAGGCTGGGGATCAGCTTGTCGGGGAGCTGGGGGGGGGGGGCGTTTGGGGGCCCCCGGGGGGCACAGAGTGAGTTTGGGGGGGCCAGGGGGCCGGGGGGGGTTAAAAACGGAGGGGGAGGGGGGGAAAAGGAGGGGAAGTGCTTTAAAAATTGACAGGGGGCTACAGCGGCGCGGAAAACGGGGGGGCGTTGTGAAATGGGGGGGGTGGGGGGGCGCCCCTAGAAATGGGGGGCCTCTAGAAATGGGGGGGGGGCCCTAGAAATGGGGGGACTCCTAGAAATGGGGGGGGCCTCTAGAAATGGGGGGGCCTCTAGAAATGGGGGAACCCTCTAGAAAAGGGGGGATTCCTAAAAACGGGGGGGACCTCCTAGAAAGGGGGGGGGCTCTAGAAATGGGGGGGGGGCCCTCTAGAAATGGGGGGGCCTGTGAAAAATGGGGGGACCCCTAGAAATGGGGGGGGGGGACACCTAGAAATGGGGGGGACACCTAGAAATGGGGGGACCCCTAAAAATGGGGGGACCCCTAAAAATGGGGGGGGACCCCTAAAAATGGGGGGACCCCTAGAAAGGGGGGGACCCTAGAAATGGGGGGGACCCCTAGAAATGGGGGGACCCTAAAAATTTGGGGGGACCCCTAGAAAGGTGGGGCCCTCTAGAAATGGGGGGCCTCTAGAAATGGGGGGACCCCTAGAAATGGGGGGACCCCTAGAAATGGGGGGGGAACCGGATGGGAATGGGGGGGGGGCGCACAGAAATGGGGGGATTCTATGAATGGGGGGGCTCATAAACAGGGGGAGCCCCCTAAATTTGGGGGGGCCCCAAAGGATTGGAGAGGGAAGCCCCTTGAAATGGGGGGGGGCTCTTAGAAATGGGGGGGCTGGGACTGCTGGGAATTGGGGGTGAAGGGCAGAAATGGGGGGGGAGACCCCAGAAATGGGGGTCACCCCTAGAATTGGGGGGCACCCCGTAAATTGGGGGGGGCTCATAAACGGGCTCAAAATGGGGGAAACCCCCTCAGAAATGGGGGGGACCCTAAAACAGGGGGGAAAAACCAACCTAAAATGGGGGGACCCCTAAAATGGGGGGGACCCCTAAAATGGGGGGGGAAAACCCAACCTAAAATGAGGGGGAACCCCTAAAACGGGGGGGGAAACCCTAAAATGGGGGGGGAACACCCCTAAAATGGGGGGGGAACCCTCCTAAAACGGGGGGAACCCCTAAAACGGGGGGGGCACCTTCTAAAAACGGGGGCGCTGGGACCCCTGCAAATTTGGGGGGCCCCGAGGCGGCTGGGGGGGGGGGGAGCACACGCCGCCCCGTCACGGGACCCCGGCGCCGCCCGGCGTGCTGGGAGGGTTCGGGGCTGGATTTGGGGGGCCGGGGGGTGGATTTGGGGGGGCAGGGGGGTTAATTTTTTTGGGGGGGGGCCCTGAGACGGCGGGGGGGGAAGCACACAGCGCCCCGTCACCGCTGCCGGCGGAGAGATCCCGACGCCAGGCCTGGCAGCGGGGCGGGCGTGCTGGGAGCGGGCGGTTCGGGGCCGGATTCGGGGGCCGGGGGGTGGATTTGGGGGGCCAGGGGGTGGATTTGGGGGGCGGGGTTAATTTTTTTTGGGGGGGGGGCCCTGAGACGGCGGGGGGGGGAGCACACAGCGCCCCGTCACCGCTGCCGGCGGAGAGATCCCCGGCGTCGCCCGCGGGGTGGGCGTGCTGGGAGCGGGCGGTTCGGGGCCGGATTCGGGGGCCGGGGGGCGGATTTGGGGGGCAGGGGGGTTAATTTTTTTTGGGGGGGGGGCCCCCCACCATCTGCTGGATGCGGGCGAAGCTCTTGCCGTGGCAGCTGAAGGCCTGCTCGAACAGCACCTTGTCCTCCAGCGTCCACTCGTCGGGGAAAGGCGCGAAGTTGCCCAGGTCGGCCAGCGACTTCTCCACGTCGTGTTTGTGCCACAGCAGCATGCCCAGCGCCTGGGGGGGGGGGGGGGGCGGGGGGGCGCGGGGGGGTCGGGGGGGGTGTAAGGGGAAAGGGGACCCCACCCCCATGCGGGGTTTGGGGGTTTCGGGGGGGTTTTGGAAGGGGGAAGGGGGAGGGGGGTACCTGCTCGATGTTGTAGCCGTGGTTGTCCTTGGCCGCGGCGAGGTAGCGCTCCACTGGGGGGGGGAAGGGGGGTTTGGGGGGGCAAAGGGGGGGTTTGGGGGGTTTGGGGGGCAAAGGGGGGTTTGGGGGGTAAATGGGGGGTTTGGGGGGGAAGGGGGGGCAATGGGGGTTGGGGGGACAAAGGAGGGGTTTGGGGGGGTTACGGGGGTACAGGGGGTAAATGGGGGGTTTGGGGGGCAACGGGGGGCAACGGGGGTTGGGGGGCAAAGGGGGGGAAGGGGGACAAAGGGAGGTTTGGGGGGGACAATGGGGGGGCAAAGGGGGGTTTGGGGGGAGGAAGGGGGTACAGGGGGTAAATGGGGGGTTTGGGGGGCAAAGGGGGGCAATGGGGGGGTTGAGGGGGGTTTGGGGGGCAAAGGGGGGTTTGGGGGGGTTGGGAGGTAAATGGGGGGCAAAGGGGGGGCAAAATAGAGGTAAGGGGGGGCAAAGGGGGGTTACGGGGGTACAGGGGGTAAATGGGGGGGTTGGGAGGGTTTGGGGGGGCAGAGGGGGGGTTTGGGGGGGCAAAGGGGGGTTTGGGGGGTTGGGAGGGGGTTAGAGGAGGGAAATGGGGGGCAAATGGGGGGTTGGGGGGGTTACAGGGGTACAGGGGGTAAATGGGGGGTTTGGGGGGCAACGGGGGGCAACGGGGGGTTGGGGGGGCAAAGGGGGGAAGGGGGGACAAAGGGAGGTTTGGGGGGACAATGGGGGGGCAAAGGGAGGGTTTGGGGGGAGGAAGGGGGTACAGGGGGTAAATGGGGGTTTGGGAGGGTTTGGGGGGGCAAAGGTGGGGTTTGGGGGGGGAAGGGGGGTTTGGGGGGTTGGGAGGGGGTTAGGAGGAGGGAAATGGGGGGCAAAGGGGGGGTTGGGGGGACAAAGGGGGGATTTTGGGGGTTACGGGGGTACAGGGGGTAAATGGGGGGTTTGGGGGGCAACGGGGGGGCAACGGGGGTTGGGGGGCAAAGGGGGGGAAGGGGGGTTTGGGGGGGTTGAGGGGGGTTTGGGGGGCAAATGGGGGGGTTGAGGGGGGTTTGGGGGAGGAAGGGGGTTACAGGGGGTAAATGGGGGGTTTGGGGGGCAAAGGGGGGTTGGGGGGTTTGGGGGGCAAAGGGGGGCAATGGGGGGGTTTGAGGGGATAAAGGGGGGTTTGGGGGGGGTTGGGGCAGCAAAGGGGGGTTTGGGGGGTGAAGGGGGGTACTGGGGGGGTTTGGGGGGGCAAAGGGGGGATTACAGGGGTACAGGGGGTAAATGGGGGGGTTTCGGGGGGGGCAAAGGGGGGGTTGGGGGGCAAAGGGGGGTAAACAGGGCGCGACGGGGGGTAAACGAGGAACTGGGGGGCACAGGGAGGGTAAAGGGGGGGCAGAGGAGGTGAAAGGGGGGTCGGGGGGGCACAGGGGGTATTGGGGGGGGGGGAGGGGCACCCCGCAGCCCCCTCCCCGCCGTGGGGCGCCCCACGGGGGGCGGGGGGGGCGGGGGGGGCTCACGCTTTGGCGTCGGAGACGCGGTGGTTGGGGGCCCACACCAGCATCCCCTTCAGCTCCTTGTTGCTGTAGCGAGCGGGGCTCTCTGGGGGGCGGGGGGGGTCAAAACGGGGTGGGGGGGGCACCCCAAACCCCCCCCCCTCGCCCCCCAAACCCCCCCCCCAAACCCCCCCCCCCCACCCCGTACCCGGTTTGCAGTCGGGGATCACCGCCTGGTAGTCGGCTCCCACGCGGATCATGCTGTCTGGGGGGGGGGGGTGGAAATTGGGGTGGGGGGGGTTAAGGGGGGCTACACCCTACGCCCCCCCCCCCCCAAAACGGCGTCAAGAGGGGGGTGCAGCGGCTGCGCCCCCCCCCCAAACCCCAAGGAACAAAGCGGGCGGCGCAGCGCGGGCGGCCGGGACAATGGGGCCGGGTCTTTGTGTGTGTGCGTGTGGGTGCGCCCCCCCCCCCCCCCCCCCCCCCGGGGGGGGGGGGGCGTGAGCGCGGGCGCCCCGAAACACGCGGGGGGGCGCGGGGGTGGGTTTGGGGGGTGGGATTGGGGGGGGGCAGGGATTTGGGGGGGGCATGGGATTTGGGGGGGGCACGGGATTCTGGGGAGGGCACGGGATTTGGGGGGGCACGGGATTCTGGGGGGCACGGGATTCTGGGGGGGTCATGGGATTTTGTGGGGGCACGGGATTTTGGGGGGCATGGGGATTTTGGGGGGCATGGGGATTTTGGGGGGGTCATGGGGATTTTGAGGGGGGCACGAGGATTTTTGGAGGGGGAGCATGGGATTTTGGGGGGCTCACGGGGATTTTGGGGGGCACAAGAATTTCGGGGGGGAGTATAGGATTTTGGGGGGGGGCACGGGATTTTGGGGGGGGGCACGGGATTTTTTGGAGGGGGGAGCACAGGGATTTGGGGGGGGGACCCGGGATTTTTGGAGAGGAGCATGGGATTTTGGGGGGGCCTGGGATTTGGGGGGGGGGCATGGGATTTCTGGGGGGACCCGGGATTTTGGGGGGGAGTACGGGATTTTGGGGGGTCACGGGATTTTTGGAGGGGACCCGGGATTTCTGGGGGGACCCGGGATTTTCGGGGGGGGCACGGGGAATTTTTTGGGGGGGGGGCCACTCACCGTGGGCGCGCTCGTCCTCGCCGCCCTCGTCCCCGGCGGGGGGGGCCCCGTTTTGGCCCGGCTGCGGGACAGGATCCCCGAGGGTTTCTCCATCGCCGCCGGCATCGCCTGCGCGGAGCCGGGGGGTGAAGGGGGGGGACCCCGAAACCCCCCCCCCACCCCCAAAACCCCCCAGCGGGGCGGGGAGGGGGCTCAGCCCCGCGCCAACCCGCGTTATTTTACGGTGGGGGGGGGGGAATTTGGGGAGGGGGGGACGCGGTGGCGGTGCGTTGGGCGGCCAAAGCCCCCTCCTCAAAAGGGGGGGGGGGGGCAAAAATGTTGGGGGGGGGTGAGGTTGGGAGGGGGGGTGAGGTTGGATGGGGGGGGGTGAGGTTGGATGGGGGGGGGGCACCCGCGCCCACCGCCGCTCCCGCCGCCCGCCGGTGCCAAAGTAGTTCCAGCTCGGCGGCCTCAGCACGGCCCCCCCGCCCCCAGCGTAGCCCTCCGCCGCCCGCGGGGGGGGGGGGGGCTCGGCCTGGCGTGGGGGGGGGCGTGGGGAGGGGGGGGGGCCGGGAGCCGGGGGGGGGTGGGGGACACGCGAGGACACGCGTGTGCGGGGCCGCGTGGGGAACAAAGGGCCGGGGGGACAAAGGGGGGCTGGGGGGTCGCTGTGGGGCCGGGGGGTGTGGGACGAGCCCCCCGGCCCACCCCCGCGCGCTGCGGGGTCCTGCGGGGCGTAGGGTGTGGGGTGCTCCCCCCCCCCGAGCAGGCTGTGGGGCTGGCTGGGGGCTGTGGGGCCACAATGGGGCTGGGCTGTGGGGCGGGGTTATGGGGTGGGCTGACAGCCATGGCGTTGGCTGTGGGGCAGGGTTATGGGCCGTGGGGCGGCACTGTGGGGCCGGGCTATGGGGCACGGTATTCGGCTGTGGGGCGGGGTTATGGCGCAGGGCTATGGGCCGTGGGGCCGGGCTATGGGGCCAGGCTATGGGGCAGGGTCGTGGGCTGTGGGGCAGCGCTGTGGGGCAGGGTTATGGGCCGTGGGGCCAGTGCTGTGGGGCCAGGCTATGAGGCACAGTTATGGGCAGTGCTGTGGTGGCCAGGCTATGGGGCAGGGTTATGGGCCGTGGGGCCAGGCTATGGGGCCAGGCTATGAGGCAGGGTTATGGGCCGTGGGGCCGGGCTATGGGGCCGGGTTATGGGGCAGGGTTATGGGCTGTGGGGCCAGGCTATGGGGCCGGGCTATGGGGCAGGGTTATGGGCCGTGGGGCCGGGCTATGGGGCAGGGTTATGGGCTGTGGGGCGGCGCTGTGGGGCCGGGCTATGGGCCATGGGGCAGGGTTATGGGCCGTGGGGCCCGGCTATGGGGCAGGGTTATGGGCTGTGGGGCGGCGCTGTGGGGCAGGGCTATGGGCCATGGGGCAGTGCTGTGGGGCAGGGTTATAGGCTGTGGGGCGAGGCTATGGGGCCGGGCTATGGGCCGTGGGGCGGCGCTGTGGGCCAGACCTGGAGGCCACAGCTCCGCCATGGCGCCGCTCCCCACCGCGCTCTCCCGCCTTCGCCGCTCTCAGCCAATCAGCGGCGAGCTGCCTTCGCGCCCAACGCAGCCGCCACGCGCCGGCTCCCCCCGGCCACTACAGCGCATGCGCATTCCCGAGCGCGCACACCCCCCCTCGCCGCTTGTAGCAACGCGCATGCGCTCCTCCCGTCGCCTCCTCGCCCCTCCCCTCCGCGCAGGCGCAGTGGCGCTGCCCGGCCGCAGGCTCCCGCGTCCCGCGCTCGTCCCCCCAACCCCCCCCCCCCCTCCCCGCATACAGGGCGCGCTCCCGCGCGCGCGCCCCCTCCGCGCCCCCGCGCCGTGAGGAGCCCGCGCGGCCGCCATGGGGGTGAGCGGGGCGGAGGGGGGGGGGGGGAGAGAGGGAGCGAGGCCTTTGGGGCTCCGGGGGGCGATTTGGGGGTTGGGGGCTCCTGGGGGGGATTTGTGGCCATTTGGGGGGGTTGGGGGCTCCTGGGGGGGATTTGTGGCCATTTGGGGGGGTTGGGGGCTCCTGTGGGGGGATTTGTGGCCATTTGAGGGGGTTGGGGGCTCCTGGGGGGGATTTGGGGCCATTTGGGGGGGTTGGGGGCTCCTGGGGGGGATTTGGGGCCATCTGAGGGGTTTTGGGGGCTCCTGGGGGGGATTTGGGGCCATTTGGGGGGGTTGGGGACTCCTGTGGGGCGATTTGGGGCCATCTGAGGGGGTTGGGGGCTCCTGGGGGGGATTTGGGGCCATCTGAGGGGTTTTGGGGGCTACTGTGGGGGGATTTGGGGCCATCTGAGGGGTTTTGGGGGCTCCTGTGAGGGGATTTGGGGCTCCTGTGAGGGGATTTGGGGCCATCTGAGAGGGTTGAGGGTTCCTGGGGAGCGATTTGGGGCTCCTGTGGGGGGATTTGGGGCCATCTGAGGAGGTTGGGGGCTCCTGGGGAGCGATTTGGGGCCATCTGAGGGGTTTGGGGGCTCCCGTGAGGGGATTTGGGGCTCCTGTGGGGGGATTTGGGGCCATCTGATGGGGTTGGGGGCTCCTGGGGGGCGATTTGGGGCCATTTGAGGGGGTTGGGGGCTCCTGGGGGGGATTTGGGGCCATTTGGGGGGGTTGGGGGCTCCTGTGGGGGGATTTGGGGCCATCTGAGGGGGTTGGGGGCTCCTGTGGGGGGATTTGGGGCCATCTGAGGGGGTTGGGGGCTCCTGTGAGGGGATTTGGGGCCATCTGAGGGGGTTGGGGGCTCCTGGGGGCGATTTGGGGCCATCTGAGGGGGTTGGGGGCTCCTGTGGGGGGATTTGCGGCCATCTGAGGGGGTTGGGGGCTCCTGGGGGGCGATTTGGGGCCATCTGAGGGGGTTGGGGGCTCCTGGGGGGCGATTTGGGGCCATCTGAGGGGTTGGGGGCTCCTGGGGGGCGATTTGGGGCCATCTGAGGGGGTTGGGGGCACCTGGGGGCGATTTGGGGCCATTTGAGGGGGTTGGGGGCTCCTGGGGGGCAATTTGGGGCCCTTCAGGGGGATTTGAGGTCTCTGAGGTGGGCGTTTGGGGTTCTGGCAGGGCTGGGGGTGACGGTGGGGGTTTGGGGGCGTTCGGAGGCCCCGGGGGATTTGGGGGTCCCTTGGGGGGGGGCTGCGAGGACACGAGGAGACCCCGGAGACCTCACCCCCCCGACCGCCGGGAAACCTGCAGCGTTTCTCCCCAAAACGAACCAAAAGCGGAGATTTTCGACTCGGCGCCCTGGCCAGCAGCAGACTGGGACTCCCCAAAATTCCCCCAAAATTCCCCCAAAACCCCCAAAATTCCCCCAAAAAGCCGGCAGGCGGATTTTTTTGGGGGGGCCCTCGCCCTGTCCCGCTCCCCAATCCGCGTGCATCACTTTTTTCCCCACAAAAGAGTGGATTTGCGTTAAAACGCCGAAGATTTCGGGGCGAAATGTCGCTTATCGACTCACCGCGGCGGGAC
This sequence comes from Otis tarda, assembly GCA_026413225.1. Lineage (NCBI taxonomy): Eukaryota > Metazoa > Chordata > Aves > Otidiformes > Otididae > Otis > Otis tarda. The sequence goes on from CM048589.1 coordinate 709,105, forward strand.
GGGGCGACGCTTGACGCGGAATTTCCCCAAATTGCCGCTTTTTGCCCTAAAACCACCTTGTTTTCCTGGATTTTGGGGCAAACTGCTCCTCGCTTGCTCCTTATTTATTTTTTTTCCTCCGTGGGCTTTAATTATTTTTAATTTCTGCGCAAAACGGCGGCGGTGGTGGGCGGCGCCTCGTTCCGGGTTGAAACGCCGCCGTTTTGGGGAAAATCGAAGTTTTTCGCCGCTTTTCCCCGCAGAGGAAGTCGAGCAAAGCCAAGGAGAAGAAGCAGAAGCGCCTGGAGGAGCGGGCGGCCATGGCCGCCGTCTGCGCCAAGGTGGAAGCCGCCAACAAAGTGAGTGTTCCCGGGGCGAAAACCGGGGCGAAAACCCGCGGAATCGGTGCAAACCCCTCCCCTGGGCGGGCGGGAAGCCGAATTTCCCCCGCTCGGGGTTGTTTTTTGGTTTTTTTTCGGGATGCTGTTTGGTTTTTCTTCCAGCTCGCCGATCCCCTGGAAGCTTTCCCGGTTTTTAAGAAATACGACCGCAACGGGTGAGCGTCGCGCGGCGGCGGCGGTGAGGCCGAGCCCGGCGTTCCGGGGCGGTTTTTCCCGCCGCGCGCCGACGGCGTTTTTCCCTCTCCGGAATCTCCCGCAGTTTGAACGTCGCCATCGAGTGCAAGCGCGGCTCCGGGCTGGAGCCCGCCACGCTGGAGTGGGCTTTCCAGCTGACCAAGGCCAACATGCAGGCGCTGTGAGTCGCGCTCCCCGGCCCCCCCAAAAATCGAGGGGTTGCTTGTCCCCCCCCCAAAAAAAACGGAGGGGTTTTACGGTTCGCTCCCAAAAATCGTGGGGTTTTTCGTGCCGCCCAAAAAATCGGGGGGCTTCTTTCCACCCGGAAATTGGAGGGGCTTTTCATCCCCCAAAAAAATTGGAGGGATTTTTTGTCCCCCCTAAATTGGAGGGGTTTTCATCCCCCCAAAAAATCGGAGGGATTTTTTGTCTCCCCTAAATTGGAGGGGTTTTCATCCCCCCAAAAAATCGGAGGGATTTTTTGTCCCCCCTAAATTGGAGGGGTTTTCATCCCCCCAAAAAATCAGAGGGATTTTTTGTCTCCCCTAAATTGGAGGAGCTTTTCATCCCCCCAAAAAATCAGAGAGCTTTTTGTCCCCCCCCAAAAAATTTAAGGGTTTTTTCACCCAACCCCAAAAACGGAGGGTATTTTCTGTGCTCCCTAAAAAAAAGTTGAGTGTTTTTTTTTTTGTTCCCTCAAAAAATGGTGGAGATTTTTGTGCGCGCTGAAAAAAATTTGGAGGGAGCTGGGTTTTTGTCCCCAAAAATTGAAGGGGGTTGAGTTTTTCCCCCAAAAATCATTGGGGTTTGGGGTTTTTTTCCCCCAAAATCATCAGGGTTTGGGTTTTCCCCCCAAAATTGTTGGGATTTGGGTTTTTTACCCCCAAATCTTTGGGGTTTGGGTTTTTCCCCTCCCAAATCGTTGCGGTTGGGGTTTTCCCCTCCCAAAATTGTTGGGATTTGGGTTTTTTTTTTTCCCCCCAATCTTTGGAGTTTGGGGTTTTTTTCACCAAAAATCGTTGGGGTTTTGATTTTTTCCCCCAAAAATCATTAGGGATTTGGGTTTTTTCCCCCAAAAATCATTGGGGTTTTGGGTTTTCCCCCCAAAATCATTAGGGATTTTGGGTTTTTCCCCCCAAAATCATCAGGGTTTGGGTTTTTCCCCCAAAATTGTTGGGGGTTGGGGTTTTCCCCTCCCAAAATGGTTGGGGTTTGGGTTTTTCTCCCCAAAATCGTTGCGGTTTGGGTTTTCCCCTCCCGAAATCCCTGGGATTTGGGTTTCCCCCCCCCAAGTCACTGCGGGGCTCTCCCCCCGCCCCGCTCTTCCCCCCCACATCCCGTTTTTTTCCATCCCTGTCCCGGCAGGTACGAGCAGAGCGAGTGGGGCTGGAAGGAGCGGGAGAAGCGGGAGGAGCTGCGGGACGACCGCGCCTGGTACCTCATCGCCCGCGAGCCCGGCGCCGCCCCCGTCGCCTTCTCCCACTTCCGCTTCGACGTCGAGTGCGGCGACGAGGTTCTCTACTGGTGAGCGCTCCCGGAAACGGGGGAAAACGCCCCAAAAAAGGGGTTTTTTTTTGGTTTTTTTTCCGGTCGGTAAGCCCGTTCCCTCCCCGCAGCTACGAGGTGCAGCTGGAGAGCCGCGTGCGCCGGCGCGGGCTGGGGAAGTTCCTCCTGCAGATCCTCCAGCTGGTGGCCAACAGGTGACGAACGACGGCTTTCGTTTCTGGCTTTTCGGGGTAAAACCGGGCGGTTTTGGGGCCCGGCTGAGCCCCGCTCCCCCCCGCCCCACCCCCCACCACCCTCCGTCCCGCCCTCCTCCGTCTCGCCCCTGCCGTTCCCCCAGCACGCAGATGAAGAAGGTGATGCTGACCGTCTTTAAACACAACCGCGGCGCCTACCAGTTCTTCCGCCAAGCGCTCCAGTAAGCGGGCCCCCCCCAACCCCGATTTCCCTGGATTTCACCCCAATTCCCAGCCCCGGGGCGGGGAGGAGGAGGAGGAGGAGGAGGGTCTCGTCTCCCGTCTGTAACACGTTGTTCGCACGACTGTCTTTCCAGCGCGCTGGCAACGCGCCGGGGCCGGGCGACGCGGGCAGGCGGGGCTGGGGCGGCCGAGAGAGGTGGGTGCTCGGGTCCCCCCGCTCGGCGCCAGGGCGCGGGGAGCGGCCCCGATTCCGGGGGGTTTCGGCCCGCTTCCCCGGGGGTCTTCGCCCCCCCTTTTTCCCCCCGTTTTCCGAGAGATTTTTCTTTTTTTATTTTTAATTTTTTGCCCCTTTTCCAGAGGTTTTCAGCTCGTCTGGGGGGAGTTTTGCCCCTTTTTGAGAGGTTTTAACCCGTTTTCTGAGGGCGTTTGCCCGTTTCCTGAGGTTTTTCCCCCATTTTCTCAGAGGTTTTTGCTCCTTTTCCAGTTTTTTTTTAACTTTTTTTTTTTTTTAGGAGCTTTGAACCATTTCCCAAGGGATTTTTACCTTTTTTGCAGGGTTTAAGCCCATTTTTTGAGCTGTTTCCAGAGATTTTTTTTCCCGTTTTCTGAGAATTTTTTCCCCCTTTTTTTGGGCAGCTTTTAACCCATTTTCGCAGGGATTTTTGCCCCTTTTCCAGGGTTTTAAACTCATTTTTCCAAGCGGTTTTTACCCATTTTTGAGTTTTTTCCAGGGATTTTAAACCCATTTTCTGAAGGATTTTCTTTTTATTTCACTTTTTCTGGGGGTTTTTAACTCATTTTGAGGGAATTTTGCCCCTTTTCCGTTTTTATCCCATTTTCTGAAGCGTTTTTCCCCTTTTCCCGGGATTTTTTCACCCCTTTTCCAGGAGGAGGAGGCTTTGCCCCTTTTCTGCCATTTTTAAACCCGTTTTTCTGAGTGAGGGGGGGTTTGCTCCATTTTCCAGGAGGATTTTGCCCTTTTTCCGGGGTTTTTTACCCATTTTCCAAGGATGTTTGCCCCTTTCTGGGGCTTTTAAACTCATTTTTGGGGTCTTTTTGCCCCTTTTTGAGAGTTTTTAACCCATTTTCTAAGGTTGTTTGCGCCTTTTTTCAGCTTTTTGTCCTTTTTCTGAGAGTTTCAACCCATTTTCTGGGTTTTTTTTCACCCGTTTTCCCGAGAATGTTTAACTTTTTTTCTGAGGGGATTTTCCCCGTTTTCCAGGGATTTCAACCCATTTTTCTGAGGGAATTTCCCCATTTTCCTGTGTTTTAACCAATTTTTCTGAGGTTTTTCCCCATTTTCCTGTGTTTTAACCCATTTTTCTGAGTTTTTCCCCCATTTTCCTGTGTTTTAACCCATTTTTCTGAGTTTTTCCCCCATTTTTCTGGAGGTTTTAACCCATTTTTCTGAGGTTTTTCCCCATTTTCCCTGTGTTTCAACCCATTTTTCTGAGTTTTTCCCCCATTTTCCTGTGTTTTAACCCATTTTTCTGAGGGAATTTTCCCCATTTTCCTGTCCTTTAACCCATTTTTCTGAGGTTTTCCCCCATTTTCCTGTGTTTTAACCCATTTTTCTGAGGTTTTTCCCCATTTTCCAGGGGTTTCAACCCATTTTCTCTGAGGTTTTTCCCCATTTTCCTGTGTTTTAACCCATTTCTCTGAGGTTTTCCCCCATTTTCCTGTGTTTTAACCCATTTTTCAGAGGTTTTTCCCCATTTTCTGGGTGTTTTAACCCAATTTTCTGAGTTTGACCCCATTCCGTGAGGCATTTTCCCTCTTTTTTTGACCTTTTCCCTGTTTTTGGGGAACTTTTGACCCCATTTCCTGAGGCGTTTTGCCTGTTTCTGGTGCTTTTTAACCCATTTTCCGAGCGGTTTTAAACCTTTTTTCTGTTCGTTTTCTAAAATCCCTTTTCCGCGTTTTTTTTCCCCGTTTTCACCCAATTTCCCGGGTATTTTATCCCCCCCTTCCCCCGCTGTTTTACTCCTTTTCCCAAATTTTTTAGGGGTGTCGTGTCCCCCACCCCCACCCCACCCCGTCACCTCCCACTCCCCACCCCAGCGAGGCCGAAAGGGGGCGGGGCCAGGAGGGGAAGGGGGCGTGGTCTGAGCGAGGTGGGCGTGGTCTTGTGCAAAGCTGGGCGTGGATGGGGGCAGAACCAGAAGGGGGTGGGGCGATAGGGAAAGGGGGCGGGGCCGCGGTGGGAAAGGGGGCGTGGCCAGCGCGGGAAGGGGCGTGGTCTCGCTGACGCCACGCCCCCCTTACCCCCCCCCAGGTTCGAGGTGGACGCCAGCTCCCCCGGCGCCTCCGGCTGCTGCGGGGACGACGCCTCCTACGAGATCCTCAGCCGCCGCACGCGTTTTGGGGACAGCCCCTCCCCCCCCCGGGGGGGGCGGGGGGCACTGCGGGGGGTGCTGCCGCTGAGCCCCGCCCCCTCTCCCCCGTGTCCCCCCTCCCAAAATCCCTCGGTTTCGCCCCAAAACCGCCTCCGGGGGCCGTTGTACCCCTCCCCCCACCCCTCTGCTCACCCACCCGGGGGGGGACGGGGGGAGGGGTGTGTGGGGGGGGGTTGGGTCGTTTTCGGTGCCTCGCGGGGGTCGAGGCCCCCTCCCCCACCCTCCCCCCGGCGGTTTGGTTTGTACGTAATAAATAATGAGAATAAAGCCGTTAATTGGGCCTCGCGGGGGGGGAGGGGGCGCGCCCCCATATCCGGCGATCCTAAGGGGGGAAGAGCGCTCCCTGCTGGCTGGGAGGACTTGCGCCGCCCGGCTCCACACGGGGGGGGGCGGAGCCTGGGCACAGGTGGTGGGAGGAGGGGGCGTGGCCAGGAGCGGCGGGAGATCGAGGAGGGGGCGTGGCTAAGGGCGGGGGAACGCCACGCAAAGGGGATGGGGGAGTGGCCAGGAGCGGCGGGACGTAAGGGGGCGTGGCCAGGAGCGGCGGGATGTAGAGGGGGCGTGGCCAGGGGCGGGGGAACGCCACGCAAAGGGAATGGGGCGTGGCCAGGAGCCCCGGGACGTAAGGGGGCGTGGCCAGGAGCACCGGATTGTAAGGGGGCGTGGCCAGGAGGCCCGGGACGTAAAGGGGGCGTGGCCAGGAGCGGCGGGACGTGAAGGGGGCGTGGCCAGGAGGGCCGGCGCGTTACGCGCAGGCAGTGGGCGTGGCCAGGAGCAGCGGGACGTTCCGTTCCGTAGAGGAGGCGTGGTCGCGCTCTCCCCCGGAAGTGACGCGCGTTCCGCTTCCGCCGCTCGCCGCCATGCCGCTCGCCGCCGCCCGCCTGACCCGTTCCCTCCTCCGCTCCGCGGCCCGGCCCGGCCCGGCCCGGCGCGGCGTCGTCTCGGGGCCGCCGCAGGAACCGCTGGGGCCCGGGGTGAGCGCGGGGGGGCGGGGGGGGGGTAGAACCGGGGCGGCGGGGTGACCTTGGCGGTTTGGGGGGGGGCCTGACGGCGCTGTCCCCCCCCCCGCAGGAGAGCGTCGTGGGCTTCGCCGCCATGTTCGTCGCCTGCCTGGGCCCGGCCGCCTGGGTGCTCGCCCACCTCGAGGAGTACAAGAAGCGGGAGTGACCCCTCCCCCCCTCCCGGCACCGGGAGCAGCGGGGCCGCCGCACCGGGACCACCCCCCTCCGCCCCCCCCCCCCCCCGACCGGGACCAGCCCAGCGCCGCCGATGGGACCCGACCGCCCCCCCCCCCCCCCCCAATAAAGGCCGCTGTCGCCGCTCCCGCCTCTGCCGCTCTTTACGTATGGGGTATGACGTCATGATGGCGTCACAACGAGGAGGGTGGGTGAGGCGGGGAGGCCCCGTTGCTAAGGGCGGGGTTTGGTTGCTACGGGGGGTGGCGGTTGCTGGGGGGGGGGGAGCTGGTTGCCAGGGAGCGCTGGCTGGTTGCTAGGGGCGGGGCTTATCGCTAGGGGTGGGGCCCATGCACGTTCCTGGAGGACTCGCGCACCATAGAGTGTGGCGCTTGGAGGACCGACGGGCGCTTCCGGGTTTCTGGAGGTCTCACTGACCACAGAGTGCGACGTTGGAGGACTGATGGGTGCTTCCGCGTTCCTGGAGGACTCACTGAGCATAGAGTGCAACGTTGGAGGACTGACGGGCACTTCCGGGTTCCTGGAGGACTCACTGACCATAGAGTGCGACGTTGGCGGACTGACGAGCACTTCCGGGCTCCTGGAGGACTCGCGCACCATAGAGTGCGACGTTGGAGGACTGACGGGCACGTCCGCGTTCCTGGAGGACTCTCTAACCATAAAGTGCGGCGCTTGGAGGACTGACGGGCGCTTCCGGGTTCCTGGAGGACTCACTGACCATAGAGTGCGGCGCTTGGAGGACCGACGGGTACTTCCGGGTTCTTGGAGGACTCACTGACCATAGAGTGCGACGTTGGAGGACCGACGGGCACTTCCGGGTTCTTGGAGGACTCACTGATCATAGAGTGCAACGTTGGCGGACTGACGGGCACTTCCTGGTTCCCGGAGGACTCACTGATCATAGAGTGCCACGTTGGAGGACTGACGGGCACTTCCGGGTTCCCGGAGGACTCACTGATCATAGAGTGCCACGTTGGAGGACTGACAGGCGCTTCCGGTAACCGGAGTTGGTGGGGGCGCCGCCGACCCGTAGCGCAACAACTTCCGGCGGCCAACCGGAAGCGCCGTGGCGTTGACGTCAGCGCGGCCGGTAAGCCCCCGGTAGCGGCTCCGGGCCGCGCTCCCCCCGATTCCCGGGGCTGGGGGGGGGGGTCCCGGTGCTGACCCCCCCTCCCCGCCCCCCCCCCGCAGCCCATGAGCCCCGATGCAGGCGCGGCGCCGGCACGGCCCTAAGCAACGGGAAGCGGCCGTTTCCCCGGGGCCCCCCCGCCGCCGCCCCCCCGCCCGTTTCCGCGTCCCCCCCCTCCGCCGCCCCCCGCCCCCCCAGCCGCCGCCGCCATGTCGTGCCGCGACCGGACCCAGGAGTTCCTCTCCGCCTGCAAATCCCTGCAAGGGCGGCAGGTGGGTGTCGGGGGGTGTCCCCTCCCCCCACCCAAATTTGGGGGTGCGTTGACGCCCCCCCCCCCCCCATCGTGTCCCCGCCGCAGGACGGGCCGCAGCCCGGGAGAGCGGCCCCGGGGGTCGGGCGGCAGCGCAGCGAGTTCAGCCTCGTGGCCAAGTGAGGGGGCGCGGGGGGGGGGTCTGGGGGGGTGGGGGTCTCTGGGTGCAGGAAAGGGGTGGGGGGGGTTCCCTGGGGAGGGGGGGGGCTGTGAGGGGGTCTCTGGGTGCAGGAAAGGGGGGGGGGGTCCCTGGGGGGGGGTGTTGAGGGGGTCCCTGGGTGCAGGAGGGGGATGGGGGGTCCCCGGGGGGGGGGGGAAGTGTTGAGGGGGTCCCTGGGTGCAGGAGGGGTCTGGGGGGGAGTGGGGCAGAGGGTCTCTGGGTGCGGGGGGGGTCCTTGGGGGGGGGGAGTGTTGAGGGGGTCTCTTGGGGGAGGGGGGCTGTGAGGGGGCCTGTGGGTGCAGGAGGGGGGTGTGGGGGGGTCTGGGGGTGGAATGGGATGGGGGGTGAGGGGGTCCCTGGATGGTGGGGGGGCTCTGAGGGGGTCTCTGGGTGCAGGAAAGGGGTGGGGGGGGGGTCCCTGGGTCGGGGGAGGGGTGTTGAGGGGGTCCCTGGATGGTGGGGGGCTCTGAGGGGGTCTCTGGGCACAGGAAAGGGTGGGGGGGGTCCCTGGGTCGGGGGGGGTGTTGAGGGGGTCCCTGGGCGGTGGGGGCTCTGAGGGGGTCTCTGGGCGCAGGAAAGGGGTGGGGGGGTCCCTGGGGGGGAGGGGGCTGTGAGGGGGTCTCTGGGTGCAGGAAAGGGGTGGGGGGGGGTCCCTGGGTGCAGGAGGGGGACGGGGGGTCCCTGGGGGGGGGGGTGTTGAGGGGGTCCCTGGGTGCAGGAAAGGGTTGGGGGGGGGGGTTCCTGAGTGGTGGGGGGGTTGTGAGGGGGTCCCTGGGTGCAGGAGGGGGACGGGGGGGGGTCCCTGGTGGGGGGGGGGGGGTGTTGAGGGGGTCCCTGGGTGCAGCGGGGGGGAGTCTCCGGGTGCTGCAGGCCGGGGAGGGCGCCCCGGGACAGGGACACCCCCCGACCCCCGTGCGTCCCCCCCCCCAAAACCGCGCCGGCAGGCGCATCGGGAAAGACCTGAGCAACACCTTCGCCAAACTGGAGAAGCTGACCATCCGTGAGTGGGGGAGGGGCCGCGGGGGGTGCGGGGGGGGGGGGCAGGAGGGCGCCGTAACGGCAGCCCCCTCCCCCTCAACCCCCCCCGCCCCCCCCCTGCACCCGCAGTGGCCAAACGCAAATCGCTCTTCGACGACAAAGCCGTGGAGATCGAGGAGCTCACCTACATCATCAAGCAGGTGGGGGGCTGCGGGGGGGCAAACGCGGTGTTAGGGGGCATCCCGGACTCCCCCAAAATCTCCAAAATTTCTTGTCCGTCCCCCCCCAGGACATCGGCAGCCTGAACGCGCAGATCGCGCAGCTGCGGGAGGCGGCGCGGGCGCGGGGGGGGCCGAGCGGGCGCCACGCGCAGACGCACTCCAACAGCGTCGTGGTGTCGCTGCAGGTGGGGACGGGGGCGGGGGGGGTTGGGGGGACACACACGCTCAGCGCGGACCCCCCCCACCCCCCGCCCCCCCCCGGCGCTTCACCCCCGTCTCTGCCCCGCGCTCTCGCAGTCCAAGCTGGCGGCCATGTCCAACGACTTCAAATCCGTGCTGGAGGTGCGCACAGAGGTGGGTCCTCGCCCCCCAGCCCCCCCGTTTTCCCCTTCCCCCCCCCCTGTTTTCCTCTCCCCCGCCCCCCATTTTCCCCCCCTGCCCCCCAACTTTTCCCTTCCACCCCCCATTTTTTCCCCTGCCCCCCATTTTCTCTCCCCATTTTTCCCCCTTCCCCCCAGTTTTCCCCCATTGCTCCCCCAGTTTTCCCACCCAGCCCCCCGTTTTTCCCCACCATTTTCCCCCTCCACCCCCCATTTCCCCCCCTTGCCCCCCATTTTTCCCCCAGCCCCCCATTTTTTCCCCTATGCCCCCATTTTCTCCTTCCACCCCCCATTTTCCCCCCATTTTTCCCTCCCCCACCCCCCTTGCCCCCCCTCTTTTCCCCCTTGCCCCCCTCTTTCCCCCTTGCCCCCCCATTTTTTCCCCTGTTTTTCCCCTCCCCTGCCCCCCCCAGTTTGCCCCCCACTTTTCCCATCCCCTGCCCCCATTTTCCCCCTCCACCCCCATTTTTCCCCGTATTTCCCCCCCCAATTTTTGTCCTTTCCCCCATTTTCACCCCCTTGCCCCCTATTTTTCCCCTCTCCCTGCCCCCTATTTTTCTCCCCCACCCCCCATTTTTTTCTTCTCTGCCCCCCATTTTTCCTCCCCACCCCCCATTTTTCCCCCCCCCGCCCCCCCAGAACCTGAAGCAGCAGCGAAGCCGCCGCGAGCACTTCTCCCGCGCCCCCGTCTCCGCTTTCCCCCTCGCTGCCGCCAACTTGGGTGAGCGCCCCGGGATTTTGGGATGGGGGTCCCAAGGTGATTTCGGGGGGGGGGGGGTGGTTCTTTGCCCCCCACCCCGGCTCACCGCCCCCCTCCCTCCCCCGTCCTCCCCGCAGGCAGCCCGGCCGTGCTGCAGGACGAGGCGCAGCGCGGCGCCGGCTCGGTGACCATCGACATGGACGCGCGGGCGAGCCGGCAGCTCCAGCTCATCGACGAGCAGGTTGGGGGGTGACGGCGGGGACTGCACGCGCCCCTCTGAGCGATTTTTGGGGGGCGGGGGGCACCCGCAAACCACCCCTGCCCCCGCTCCCGTAGGATTCCTACATCCAGAGCCGGGCGGACACGATGCAGAACATCGAATCCACCATCGTGGAGCTGGGCTCCATCTTCCAGCAGCTGGCGCACATGGTGAAGGAGCAGGAGGAGACCATCCAGAGGTGCCCGCGCCCCTCCCCCCAGCCCCTCCCCCCACACCCAGCCCCTCACCAACCCCCCAACCCCCCTCCCCAGGATCGACGCCAGCGTGGAGGACGCCCAGCTGAACGTGGAGGCGGCGCACGGCGAGATCCTCAAGTATTTCCGCTCGGTGGCTTCCAACCGCTGGCTCATGGTCAAGATCTTCCTCGTCCTCCTCGTCTTCTTCGTCGTCTTCGTCGTTTTCCTGGCCTGAGACGCTTCCCCCACTCCCCCCACGCCCCCCCAGGCGCCGCGCCCACACGGACCTCTACGCTGGGACGGGGGCGGGGACCCCCTCCTTGTCCCCCCCGTTTCCCTCCCGTCCCCCCCCGCCCCCCCAGCTCGGTTACGGTGGCCACGGATTCCGGGAATGCCGGGAATGGCCCCCCCCTCCCCTCCCCCACTTTCGGAGGGGCTGCGGCTCCCGGTGGGACCTTTGTGGGGGGGGGCTGCGGACGTTGATGAAGCTGCGGGACCCCCCATTAAAACGGTGGGAGCCCCCCCCCCCCGCACCCACGGCGTCGAGTTTGTTATTTTATTTTTTTTTTATTTATTTTATTTATTTTTTTTTTTTTATTATTTTTCCCGGGCCGGGATTCGAACCGGCGACTTCCCTGCGTGGCGGGGAAAAAAGGCGCCGAGAGGGACCGCGCATGCGCGGTGGCCTGCGGGCGGAAGTGACGCGCGAAGGAGGGAGGGCGGGGCGTGAGGCCGCGGTTGCCGGGAGGAGGAGGAGGCGGCGATGGCGGAGGAGGGGAAGGGCGGCTACAGCGGTGAGCGGGGCCGGCGGGGGGGGCCACGACCCCGGGGCCGGGCCGGGGAGGACGGGGACCCCCGGGGAGGACGGGGGGGGTGGTGGGGGTCGGGGCGGGGAAGGGCCCGGAGGCCCGGACCGGTCGGAGGCGGCGTTGGGCCCGGGCCGTGGGGCCTGGGGAGGGGAAGGGGCCGAAGGGGAGGGGGGGGAGAATGGGGGGCTCGGGGAGAATGGGGGGCTCGGGGAGGGGATTTGGGGTGCGCGGGGGAGGGGAAGGGGCCCGGCGAGAGACTGGGGTCCGGGGCCTGGGGCTGGGGGGCCGGGGAGGGGGAAGGGGCCTGGGGAGAGAATGGGGGGGGGCCCGGGGAGAAATGGGGGCTCGGGGAGGGGGATGGGGGGCTGGGGAGGGAATTTGGGGTGCGCGGGGGAGGGGAAGGGGCCTGGGGGAGAATGGGGGGGCCCGGGGAGAAATGGGGGCTCGGGGAGGGGGATGGGGGGCTGGGGAGGGGATTTGGGGTGCGCGGGGTAGGGGAAGGGGCCTGGGGGGAGAATGGGGGGGCCCGGGGAGAAATGAGGCCTCAGGGAGGGGGTGGGGGCCTGGGGAGAGAATGGGGGGGCTCGGGGAGAGATTGGGGTCCAGGGCTTGGGGATGGGGTCCAGGGAGGGGGGAAGGGGGCCTTGGGGAGAAGATTTGGGGTGCGAGGGAGAGGGGCAAGGGGTCTGGGGAGAGAACGGGGGGGCTTGGGGAGAGATTGGGGGCTTGGGGAGGGGAGTGGGGGGCTGGGGAGAGAACGGGGGGGCTCGGGGAGAGATTGGGGGTCTGGGGAGGGGAGTGGGGGGCTGGGGAGAGAACGGGGGTCCGGGGCCTGGGGATGGGGGTCCGGGGAGAGGCTGAGGGGCCCTGGGGAGAGGTTTTGGGGTGCTCGGGAGAGGGGCAGGGGCCTGCGGAGAAAACGGGGGGGGGGCCGAGGAGAGATTGGGGCTGGGGGGGCTGGGGGTCCGAGGAGAGATTGGGGCTGGGGGGTGGGGAGCTGGGGAGAGGATTTGGGGTGCGCGGGGAGGGGGGCGGGGGTCTGCGGAGAGAATGGGGGGCCGGGGAGGGGGGAAGGCGCCTGGGGAGAGGATTTGGGGTGTGCAGGAGAAGGGGCTTGGGGGGGGGGGGAGAATGGGGGGCTGGGGAGGGGGGAAGGGAATTGGGGGAGGGGGAGGGGCCCTGGGAGGGGCAATTTGCCCTGCAGGGAGCTGGGGGGGGGGGGGGCGGGGGGCACGGCCGAGACCCCCCCAGCTGACGGCGGCTCCGCCCGGGCAGAGCACGACGAGCGCGGGGGCGCGCGGGGGTTTTCGGGGCGCAGGCGGAAAGGCCGGGGGCCCTTCCGGGGGAAGATGTACAGCGAGGCCAACCCCCCCGCCCCCGCAACCGCCCCCCGCCGTCCCCCCCGCCCCCGCGCCCGCCCCGACGAGGACGACGGCGACGTCCCCATGAGCGAGGCGCACGAGGGACCCCGCAACCGATAGTGAGCGCCGGGGGGGGGGCGGAGGGGGGGGCGCCCCCTAAAAATTGGGGGGGGGTTCGCCCCCGCACCCCAAAAATCGCCCCCCCCCCCCCCCCCGCAGTTTGCCCTACGGCCCGCGGCCCAGCCGCGCGGCCAACATCCACATCACGGTGCGGCGCGACCTCCCCGCCGCCGAGCGGGGCGCCGGCGGGCGCGACGGCGGGCGCAGGAGCTGGTTTAAGATCACGGTGAGGCGCGGCGCGAGACCCCGATCCCGGTTTAGCACCCCCCGGTCCCGGTTTAACCCTCCCCCCCAATCCCAATTTAAGCCCCGATCCCGGTTTAGCACCCCAATCCCAGTTTAGCACCCCAATCCCGGTTTAGCACCCCCCAGTCCCGGTTTAACCTCCCCCAATCCTGGTTTAGCCCCCCCAAATCGCAGTTTAACCCCCAATCCTGGTTTATCCCCCAATCCCGGTTTAACCCCCCAGTCCCAATTTAACCCCCCAGTCGCAGTTTAACCCCCAATCCTGGTTTATCATCCCAGTTTAACCCCCAATCCCGGTTTAACAACCCCCCCCCCCAATCCTGGTTTAACCCCCCCAAATCCCAATTTAACCCCCAATCCCGGTTTATCCCCCAATCCCAGTTTAGCCCCCCCAGTCCTGGTTTAACCCCCAATCCCAGTTTAACCCCTAATCCCGGTTTAACCCCCCCAATCCCAGTTTAACCCCTCCCCCAATCCCAGTTTAGCTCCCAATCCCGGTTTAACCCCTCCAATCCTGGTTTAACCCCCCAGAATCCCAATTTAACCCCTCCAATCCCAGTTTAACCCCCCAGAATCCCAATTTAACCTCTAATCCCGGTTTAACCCCCCCCAAATCCCAATTTAGCCCCCCCAATCCCGGTTTAGCCCCCAGTCCCGGGGGAGGCAGCAGGGCCGGGGGCGCTGGGAGCCGCAGGGGGCGCTGACCCCTCTCCCGGGATTCGGGGCGGGAATGGGGCAGAGCAGCGTTTGCTCCCTCTTTTTCCCGTTTCCCATCCTTTCCCGGTTTCCCCGTCCTTTCCCCGTTTCCCCGTTCCCCATTTCCCCTTTCCCCGTTTCCCCGTCCTTTCCCCATTTCTCCGTTCCCCGTTTCCCCGTCCTTTCCCGTTTCCCTTTTCCGTTTCCCCGTTTTGTCTCGGTGTTTCTCCGTTTCCTTTCTCCTTTTCTCTCCCCGTTTCCCGTTTCCCACCCGCTTTCTGCCTTCCGCCTGCTCTTCTCCTTTCCCTTCTGCTTCCGTTCCCGGCTCTCTTTTCCCCTTTCCTGCTTCCTGTCTCCTTTTTCCTTTCCCTTGAACTTTCTTTTTCTTTCTTTTTTTTCTTTTTTTTTCTTCTTTTTTTTTCCCATTGCCGTTCTCTTTCCTCTTTTTCCTTTGCCTTTTCATTTCTCCTTCCCTGTTTTTCTTTTCTTGTTGGCTTTTTCTCTTTTTTCTCTTTTTCCGTTTTCTTTTTTTGTTTTCCCTTTTTTTCCCTTTTCCATTTCTTTCCCCTTTCCCTTTTCCCCTTTTTCTTTTTCCGTTTCCTTTCCCTTTTTCGTTTTATTTCCTTTTCTTTCTTTGTTTCCTTTTCCTTTTCTTTCTTTCCATTTCCCTTTCTTTCTTTCTTTCCTTTTCCCTTTTCCCTTTTCCCTTTTCCTCTTTCCCTTTCTCTTTTCCCTTTCCCTTTCCCTTCCCTTTTCCCTTTTCCCTTTCCCTTTCCCTTTCCCTTTTCCCTTTTCCCTTTTCCCTTTTCCCTTTCCCTTTTCCCTTTCCCTTTTCCCTTTTCCCCTTTTCCCCTTTTCCCCTTTTCCCCTTTTCCCCTTTTCCCCTTTTCCCCTTTTCCCCTTTTCCCCTTTTCCCCTTTTCCCCTTTTCCCCTTTCCCTTTCCCGGCGCGGGCAGAGCCGCGCCTGACCCCCCCCCCCTCGCCCCCCCAGATCCCGTACGGGAAGAAGTACGACAAATCCTGGCTGCTGAGCTCCATCCAGAACGTCTGCAGCGTCCCCTTCACGCCCGTCGAGGTGAGCGCGGCGGCGCCGCTCCCCCGCTTCGGGGCCGGGACGGGGCGGCGGCGGGGTGGGGGGGGGCCACGCGCGGAGCGGGGGGGACACGCACGGAGTGGGGGGGGGGACGCGCACGGCCGCGCTCCGGCTCGGCGCGAGCTCCCGCCCCGCTTGTCCCAGTTCCACTACGACCACAACCGGGCGCAGTTCTACGTGGAGGACGCCACCACTGCCAGCGCGCTCAAGCAGGTCTCCCGAAAAATCACCGACAGGGACAACTACAAGGTCCGGCGCCGGGGGGGGGGCGCACGGGGGGGTCACGGGGGGGGGGGCGCAGTCCGGATCCTCACGCCGCGCTCGCTTCGTTTTTTTTTTTTTTGGAGGTGGTGATCATCATCAACTCGTCGGCGCCGCCGCAGTCGCTGCAGAACGAGCTGAAGGCGGAGGAGGTCGAGCGGCTGAAGGTGGGCGCGGCGGGGGAGGGGGGAAGGGGCCGCGCCCCCCCGCGCCCCCCCTCCGCGCCGCTCACCCTGCCTCCCCCCCCCTTCCCAGCTCTGCATGAGCAAGCGTTACGACGGCTCGCGGCGCGCGCTCGACCTCAAAAGCCTCCGCGGCGATCCGGGTGAGCGCTCCCCCCCACCCTCTCCTCCCCCCGCGTGCCCCCCCCCCCCCCGGTGCCGATTCCACCGTCGTCGTGTCCCCCCCCCCAAATTTTTTGGCAGATCTGGTGGTGCAGAGCATCGACGTGGTGCTGAACCAGCGCAGCTGCATGCTGGTGGTGCTGCGCATCATCGAGGAGAACATCCCCGAGGTGAGCCCCCCCAAAAAATCTTTCCTTTGTGCCCACTCCCCTCCTCATTTTGCCGCGCACCCCCTCAAATTTTGCAGCCCCCCCCCCAAATTTTGCCTCCCCCGCAGCTGCAGTCGCTCAACCTGAGCAGCAACAAGCTGTACCGCCTGGACGACCTGGCCGAGCTGGCGCAGAAAGCCGCCGGCCTCAAAATCCTGGACCTCTCTCGCAACGAGGTGGGCGCCCCCCCGGGGCGTCTCTGCGCCCCCCACCCCATCCCGGGCGCCCCTCACCCCCCCCCATTTCCCCCCTCCCCCTCCCAGTTAAAATCGGAGCGGGAGCTGGACAAGGTGAAGGGGCTCAAACTGGAGGAGCTGTGGCTGGACGGCAACCCGCTGTGCGACGCTTTCCGGGACCAGTCCAGTTACATCAGGTCAGTGCCGGCCCTGGGGCGGCCCCCAGGGGTCCGCGGGCCGCCCCTGCCCCCCCCCACCCCCCGCGGCGGTGGGGGCCGCACAGCAGGACGAAGAGCGGCCGCACCCCCCCCCCCAACCCCCTCCCCGAAAAACGCACCGCTCCCCGGCGTCTCGCGCGCTCGCCGCCGCGCCGGGCCGATCCGTTTCCAGCTGCTGGGAGCCCCCCTTCCTCTTTGCCCCCCCTTCCTCTTTGCCCCCCCCTTCCTCTTCCTCCCCCCCTTCCTCTTCCTCCCCCCCCCCCCAAATTTCCTCCTCACCCCCGGAGCCCCGCAGCCTCTTCTCCGCAGCGACCCCCCCCGCCACCGCTTCCGCCCGCCTTTTCTCGCCCCTCTGCCGCGCAGAGCGGGGCTCCGGGCGGCGGGGAGACGCGCTGGGGGGTGGCGGCGGCGTGTCACCCACGCACCCCCCCCCCCCCCAAAAAAAAAAAAATAAAACCCCCCCCCGAAATGACGGAGCCCCCTCCCCGGCGCCCGCGTTCGGCCCTCGACGATGGCTGGTTAGCCAGAGACGGGTAAGATTCCTCGCGGGAGGAACAACCTAAGACAGGCACAGCCGTGCAGCGGCCGAACGCCGCCGCGCAGCCGCGGCCGGCGCGGGGAGGGCGTTTGGCGGCGCGGGGCGGGGGGGCCCCGCTGCACCCCCCCCCCCAGACCTGGCGCAGGTCTGCCCTCCCCCCCCCCCCACAATTCGCCGGCGCGGCGAGAGGGGGAGAGGAATCTCGGCTCCGGGCGCGCGGCCGCGCCGGGAACGCCCCAGCCGGGACGCGGCGGCCGAGGGGAGCGGCGACCCGGGGGGAAGAGGCTGCGCCCCCACCCCCCCGACCCCCCCCCAAATCCTCCCTGCGCCCTCCCCTCCTCACTCCCTCCGGGGGCTCCCCCCAAAGCGGGGGCTCCGCAGCTGGAAACGGCCGCGCCCGCGCGGAATTTGTGCTTTTCCCCAAAATTTCCCCCACCCCCCCCACCCCCGCTCCGGGCCCCCGCAGCCGGGTGAGTACGAGGCAGGTGAGTGCCGAGCCCCCAGCGCGGCCCCCGGAGCCCCCCCCCCAAGGGCAGGGGCAGCCCCCGGGGCGCGGGGGGGGACACACGACGGCGCCCGAGCCCCCCAGGAGCGGGGCTGAGGCCTTGGGGACGTGGGGAGGATTTGGGGGGGGGGGGGGTGTCCCTGTGGGCAGGGGGAGGGGAAGGGGCCTGGGGGGGGGGTGGGGGGGGGGGGGGGGCAAGGCCTGGCCCCCGGCGGGCGAGCCGGCCCCCCCCTGACTCCGCGTCCGCTCGGCAGCTCCGTCAGAGAGCGCTTCCCGAAGCTGCTGCGGCTGGTGAGCCGGGGGGGGGGGCGCCGGGTCCGGCTGGGGGGGCACTGAGCCTTTTTGGGGGGCTGGGGGGGACATTGAGGCTTTCTGGGGGGTACTGAGCCTTTTTGGGGGGCTGAGGGGGGCCACTGAGCCTTTTGGGGGGCTGGGGGGGCACTGAGCCTTTCTGGGGGGCCTGGGGGGCACCGAGCCTTTTTGGGGGGTTGGGGGGGCACTGAGCCTTGGTATGGGGCTGGGGGGGACATTGAGGCTTTTTGGGGGGCTGGGGGGGCACTGAGCCTCTCTGGGGGGGGCTACTGACCCTTGATATGGGGCTGGGGGGCACTGAGCCTTTTTGGGGGAGCTGGGGGGCTACTAAGCCTCCGGGGGGGGCCCCTTGAGCCTTTTTGGGGGCTGGGGGGGGACATTGAGCCTTTTGGGGGGGGGGCACTGAGCCTTGATATGGGACGGGGGGACATTGAGGCTTTTTGGGGGGGCTGGGGGGGCACTAAGCCTCTGTGGGGGGTGCCCTTGACCCTTTTGGGGGCTGGGGGGGCCCTGAGCTTTTCTGGGGGGCTGGGGGGGCACTGAGCCTGAGATTTGCCCCCCCAGGACGGCCACGAGCTCCCCCACCCATCGCCTTCGACGTGGAGGCGCCCACGACGCTGCCCCCTGCAAGGTAGGGACGTTGCACCCCCATTTCGGGCTGGGGGGGGGGCGGCAGTAACCCCCGTGTCCCCCCCTTTTTTTTTTTTTTTGCGCGGGGGGGGGGAGGTTATTTTAATTTTTTTAATTTTTTTTTTCAGGGCAGCTACTTCGGCTCCGACGACCTGAAAGCGTTGGTGCTGCGCTTCCTGCAGCAGTGAGTCCCGCGGCGGGCGCCCCCCACCCCCTTTCCAGCCCCCCCACCCCTTTCTAGCCCCCCCCCGACCCCCCCAAACCCTCCGGGCCCCCCCTTACCCCCCCCCGTCCCCCCCCCGCAGGTATTACTCCATCTACGACTCCAGCGACCGGCAGGGGCTGCTGGACGCTTACCACGACGGCGCCTGCTGCTCGCTCAGCATCCCTTTCGGCCCCCACAACCCCCCCAGGTACGGTTGCCTGCCCCCCACCCCCCGCCCTCCCCCGCCGCTCCGGGGGGGGTCGCGGGACCCCCCTCCGGCGTTGACGCGCGCCCGTCCCGCGCAGGAACAGCCTGAACGAGTATTTCAAGGACAGCAGGAACGTGAAGAAGCTGAAAGATCCCAGTAAGCCCCGTGCCGCGTGCGGGGGGGGGACGGGGGGGGTCCCAGCGAGGATTTTTGGGTTATTTTGGGGGTTTTTTTCACCCCCCCGCCCCCCAAGCCATGCGCTTCAAGCTGCTGAAGCACACGCGGCTCAACGTGGTGGCGTTCCTCAACGAGCTCCCCAAGACGCAGCACGACGTCAACTCCTTCATGGTGGACGTCTGCGCCCAGACGGTGAGCGGGGGGCGCCCCCGGACCCCCCCAAACCCCCCCGGGCCCCCCCAAACCCCCCCGGGCCCCCCCAAACCCCCCCACCTCACCCCGCCCCCCTCTCCTCCCCAGAACACGCTGCTGTGCTTCGCCGTCCACGGCATCTTCAAGGAAGGTGAGCCGCGTCCCCGCGTCCCCCTCCCCTCCGCCGCCGCCCTTCCTCCCGCCGCCGCCTCCTCTTCCTCTCTCTGTCCCCCCCCCCGCAGTCGACGGCAAATCCCGAGACTCCGTGCGCGCCTTCACGCGGATGTTCATCGCCGTGCCGGCCGGAAACACCGGGTAAGAGCGTTTTTTGGAGGGTTTTTTTCGGCGCCGGTTTCTTCCTCCCCCCCCGTCGCCGTCGGAGCTGCACCGGGGGCCGCGAGGATGAGGAGGGGGCCGGGGCGGAGGAAGGGGCTGCGTGGGGAGCGGGAGGCGCCGCGGGGGTGTGCCGGCGCGCTGCGGGACGGAAAAAAACACGAGGGACGGAGTTTTCGGCTGAGGGGACGAGGGGGAAGGGATTTCGGCCAAATTTCAACCAATTTTAGACCAAATTTCAGCCAAATTTCAGCCAGATTTCAGCCAATTTTAGACCACATTTCAGTCAAATTTCAATCAAATTTCAGCCAGACTTCAACCAAATGTCAACCAATTTTAAATCAAATTTCAGCCAAATTTTAACCAGATTTCAGCCAAATTTTAACCAATTTTAGACCAAATTTCAGCCAAATTTCAGCCAAATTTCAACTAGATTTCAGCCAATTTTAAACCAGATTTCAAACAGATTTCAGCCAAATTTCAAATCACATTTCAGCGAAATTTCAATCAAATTTCAACCAATTTTAAACCACACGTGAACCAGATGTCAGCCAATTTTAGACCAAATTTCAATCAATTTTAAATCACATTTCAGCCAGATTTCAGCCAAATTTTAGGCCACATTTCAGATAAATTTCAACCAATTTTAAACCAGATTTCAGCCAAATTTCAAATCACATTTCAGCCAATTTTACACCAAATTTCAATCAATTTTAAATCACGTTTCAGCCAGATTTCAGCCAAATTTCAAATGACGTTTCAGCCAAATTTCAACCAGATTTCAGCCAAATTTCAAATCACAGTTCAGCCAATTTTACACCAAATTTCAATCAATTTTAAATCACATTTCAGCCAAATTTCAACCAAATTTCAACCAATTTTAACCAAATTTCAACCAGATTTCAGCTAATTTTAAACCAGATTTTAGCCAAATTTCGACCATTTTTAAACCAAATTTCAGCCCGATTTCAGCCAAACCCTGCGGCCCCACCCACTCCGCGCTCAGCCCTGCGGGGAGGCGCCAGAACCGCAGATTCGGTGAATTTTGGAAAAGTTTTCTCGCTTGGAAAATCCCCCCCCCGGCTCATCCGATCCAGGCGTCCCCTTTTCAAATCCGATTTTTCCCGGTTCAACCGCCGCGCTCCGCGCCCTCAGCCCTTCCCGGCGCTCCGCCGCCTTCGCGCCTCCTCTGCCGCTCCCCCAAAAATCCCGATAGTTGGGATTTTTCGGATTTTTTTTTAAGATTTTGCGATTTTTTTCCGCCGCGGCGCCGGGGAGGCCGCCGGCGTCGTGTCGCCTCTTCCTTTGGGGTTTTTTTTTTTATTAATTTTTTTTTTTTTTTTTTAAATTTTTTTTTTTAATTAATTTCTCGTTTCCGCCAGGCTCTGCATCGTTAACGACGAGCTCTTCGTCCGCAACGCCACCACCGAGGAGATCCGCAAGGCCTTCGTCATGCCGGCGCCCACCCCCTCCTCCAGCCCCGTGCCCACGCTCTCGGCCGAGCAGCAGGAGATGCTGGCCGCCTTCTCCATGCAGTCGGGGATGAACCTCGAGTGGTCCCAAAAGTGAGGCCTCAGCACCCCCCCAACCCCCCTCTAGGGACCCCCACCCCCCAAAGTGAGGGGGGGCTTCACCCCCCTGCCCCCCATCACCCTCTTCGCCCCCCCCTCAGGTGCCTCCAGGACAACGACTGGGACTACGGCCGGGCTGGGCAGGTCTTCACCCAGCTGAAGGTGGGTTTTGGGGGGGGGGGGCACTGGTTTGGACCCCGCTTCCCCCCCAGCCCCCACCTGACCCTCCCCCTCCCCATTTTCTCTCGGCAGCTGGAAGGCAAAATCCCGGAGGTGGCGTTTCTCAAGTGACCCACGCGCCCCTCTTTCCCCCGCCCCCCGTTTCTCCCCACCTTCCTCGCGTTTTATCCCCCCACCCCTCCCCCCGTTTTGTAAATAAATCAATAAATCAATAAATCGATCCCTTTCGACGCGCTGCGCCTTTAAGAAGCCGAGGTGAGGGCGCTTGGGCTTCTTGCCCGCCACAAAGATGGCGGCCGGCGCCGGAAGTAGATCCGGCGGGCGACGGAAGTGATCCGTGCGCGGCGCCGGAAGTTGGCGGAACGGGGCAAAATGGCGGCGGGGAGCCGGGCGGCGGCGGCGGCGCTGGAGGCGGCGGCCGCGGTCCCGCGGGACGTGGTGCTGTTCCAGTACGAACGGAGCCGGTTTTTCCGCTTGGTCGGGTTTTTCTGCGCGGGGCAAGGCGTTTTTTGGGCCTACCTGGCTCATTTCGCCTTCACGGCGCTTCGCCCCACTCCCGCGCCCGGGCCCGGGCCCGACGATCCGCTCCGGCCCCGCGATCACAAATGGCGGATCGGGTTCGCCGCTTCCTGCCTCACCCTCGGTACCGGCGGGGAAGGGTTAGGCCGGGCCTAACGGGGCGGAGCGGTGCCTAGGCCTGGCCTGGGAAGCGGGAGGGGGAGGACCGGTTCGGGATGGGGTCAGGCTGGGGTTATGGGGGTGGGACCGGGCTTAGGGGAGCGGGACGGGCTCAGGCGGGGTCTAGGGGGGCGGGACTAGGGTTAGGCTGGGCCTAGGGGGGCGGGACTAGAGTTAGGCTGGGCCTAGGGGAGCGGGACAGCTCTGGGATGGGCTTAGGCTGGGCGTAAGGGGGTGGAACAGGGCTCAGGCTGGGCCCAGGGGGGCGAAATGGGGCTCAGGCCGGGCCTAAGGGGGCAGAACGGGGCTCAGGCCGGGCCTAAGGGCGCGGAACGGGGCTCAGGCCGGGCCTAGGCAGTTGGAACAGTGCTTAGGCCGGGTTTAAGGGGGATGAACGGGACTCAGGCCGGGCCTAAGGTGGCAGAACGGGGCTCAGGCCGGGTTTAAGGGGGGCGGAACGGGGCTTAGGCCGGGTTTAAGAGGCTGGAATGGCGCTTAGGCCGGGTTTAGGGGGCTGGAACGGCGCTTAGGCCGGGTTTAAGGGGCTGGAACGGTGCTTAGGCCGGGTTTAGGGGGCTGGAACAGGGCTCAGGCCGGGCCTAGGGGGTCGGAACGGGGCTCAGGCCGGGTTTAAGGGGGCGGAACGGGGCTCAGGCTGGGTTTAAGGGGGCAGAACGGGGCTCAGGCCGGGTTTAAGGGAGCGGAACGGCGCTTAGGCCGGGTTTAAGGGCACGGTCCCCCAAGCTGACCCCTCCGCCCCCCCTCCGCAGGCTCGCTGATCGCGGCGGCCGGCTGCCTGTTCCCGCTGCGCGCCGTGCGCCGGGTGACGCTGCTGCGGGGAGGCGCCCGGGTGAGCATCAGCACCCACGGGCCCCTGGGTTTGGGGCCGGGCCCCACCTTCACCGTCCCGTTACGGGACGTCTCCTGCCGCGCCCACCGCTCCGAAACGCCCGCCGCCCTCCCCCTCAAGGTGAAAGGGCGCCCCTTTTATTTCCTCCTGGATAAACGGGGGCGCCTCTGCCACCCCCGCCTCTTCGACCTCACCGTGGGCGCCTACCGCAAGCTTTAGGGGGGTGGGGGGAAATTTGGGGTGCTGGGGGGGGTCCGTCCCCCCCTTTCGTCGCTTCCCAATAAACCCTGAGCCGCCCCCCGCGTCCGGCTGCTCCGTGGGGGCGAGCGGTTGGGGAAAATGGGGGGCGGGAAACCACCCCCCCCCCTCCCCGAACCGCCGCCATTTTGTGTGCTGGGGGTGGGGTGGGGCGGGGGTCCCACCAGGGACCCTCCTCTTCCTCCTCGGCCTCGGGGCCGGTTTTGGGGGGCGTTTTGGGGTCGGGGAGGGGCCGTGCGGGAGGCTGGGGGCGCTTTAGGGGTGGGGGGGCGACACGATTTTGGGGGCTCCTCTCCTCCTCGGCGCCATCGTCGCCCTCTTCGGCCTCGCCGGCCCGCCCTCCTCTGCCTCCAGGGCCGAGCTGGGGGGGTGACCCCCAATTCTGGAGGGGGGGGGGGGGGGCACCCACCACCCCTCCCCCGCCCCGCGGCGTCTTTTCCCCCCCCGCTCCTGCTCCTCCGCCTTCATCGCGCCCCTCATCTTCCTCCGGCGGGACCCCCCCCAATTCCCTCAGTGGCGCCAAGGGGGCGTGGCCAGAGAGGGGGCGGGGCTGCAAATCGTGGCGTGCGAGGGGCGGAGGGTATCGGTGTTATGGGCGGGGTTACACCAATAAAAGCTAGCTGGGGAAAAGCGAGGGGGCGTGGCTATGCTAAATAGGCACTAGATGGGCCGAAGGGGTGCTCGGGAGCGCGACTTGGGGAGGGGTTGCGGGCTCGGCGGGGGTCGCTGACCGCGGGGAGCGGTGAAGTGCGGGGCGGACAGAAGGGAACTCAGCGTGGAGCGGGGTGCGGGGGTTGGGGAGTGGTGCGGGGCGGTCACCGTGACATCGGGGCCCGGGCCGGGCGCTGGGGCGGCGTGCGGGGGTGTGTCCTGGCATCGCTTCTCGGCCTTTTGGCTAAGATCAAGTGTAGTATCTGTTCTTATCAGTTTAATATCTGATACGTCCTCGATGAGAGGACTTTATATTAAACGGCTTTTTGGGCTCGGGAGTTGGACCCGGAGCTTGCTCCCTCCGCTCCGCGCATCGTCCCGGTATTGCAGTGCCTCCGGGCACGGTGCACTCCCCGCCCGGGGGAACTGACGCGGTGAAAGACAGAAGCGAGAGCGGCGCGGGGGGCTGCGGGTGCGGGCTGTGCTGGGGCTGCGCTTTTCCCGACCCGTGCGCGAGCCCTTCCCGCCGCTTTTGCTGAGCTCTGTGCGCGAGCCCTTCCCGCCCTTTTCTCTCTGCCCCTCCCGCCCTTTTCACGCCGCGCGCGTGGGAGACCTCGGCGCTTTTCTCTCTCTCTGCAGGTACCGGTTGTGGGGGCGTCTGGAACCCGTGCGGGGCCGGGGAGGTCCCGTGCGGGAGCCCTGTGGCCGCTTTTGGCGGGGGGAGAGCGATTCCGGGGTGTCCTCGGGGCGTCTGCGCTCGCCGTTTCCTCACATCCGGCTTTGGGACCCCGTAGAACCCCCCTGAGCCCCTCTATCCTGCTTTTGGACCCCGCAGAGCTCCCCTGAGCCCCTCTATCCCACTTTGGAAGCCCTACGCCTTATCTAAGCCCCTCTATCCCGTTTTGGGACCCCGTAGAGCCCCCGTGCGCCCTTCTATCCGTTTTAGGGACCCCTATAGACGCCCTTCGGGACACCCCGTACCCAACGGGAGCCCCCACACACCCTGCAGGGACGCTGCACCCCCCCTTGGGAGCCAAAACACCCCCTGGGACCCCGACATCCCCTTTCAGGACCCCGTAAACCCCCTACGGCCCCCCTTCATCCCCCTGTGTGCCCGTCTGTGCCCTTTTGGGACCCCCAAATCCACCCTGGGACCCCTTATGGCCCCCTTGGGGACCCCAAAAATGACCCGTGAGCCCCCATATCCCCTTTGGGCCCCACGTACACTGCCTTTGGCATGCCACAGACCCCCTTGGGGCCCCAAAAAAGGCCTCCGAGCCCCTGTATCCCATTTTGGGACCCCCCGGA
Source organism: Otis tarda (assembly GCA_026413225.1). Classification (NCBI taxonomy): domain Eukaryota; kingdom Metazoa; phylum Chordata; class Aves; order Otidiformes; family Otididae; genus Otis; species Otis tarda. Next base: position 733,636 of record CM048589.1, read on the forward strand.
ACCCCCCCGAGCCCTTACAGCCCATTTTGGGACCCCCCGGAACCCCCCCGAGCCCCTCCATCTCCTCACCTTCCCCGCGGGGATGGCAGGGGGCGGGGCGAATGCTAACGAGGGGGCGGGGTCTGCCGCCAGGAGCCGGCTGGGGGCGCGGCCTGTGACCTGGGAATAGATGGGGGATGTGGGCGTGGTTATGTTAAAAAGGTGTTGAGCGCGCGAATGGGACGCTGGGAGTGCAGATGAAGGGGGTTTGCGGGGCTCGGCGGGGGTCTGTGAGCGTGGGAACCGGTCGGGTGCGGGACACAGCGAGGGGAAGGGAGAGAGGAGCGGGGTGCGGGGGTTGGGGTGCGGGGGTTGGGGAAGCGGTGCGGGGCGGTCACCGTGCCATCGGGGCGCGGGCCGGGCGCTGGGGCGGCGTGCGGGGGTGTGTCCTGGCATCGCTTCTCGGCCTTTTGGCTAAGATCAAGTGTAGTATCTGTTCTTATCAGTTTAATATCTGATACGTTCTCGATGAGAGGACTTTATATTAAACGGCTTTTTGGGCTCGGGAGTTGGACCCGGAGCTTGCTCCCTCCGCTCCGCGCATCGTCCCGGTATTGCAGTGCCTCCGGGCACGGTGCACTCCCCGCTCGGGGGAACTGACGCGGTGAAAGACAGAAGCGAGAGCGGCGCGGGGGGCTGCGGGTGCGGGCTGTGCTGGGGCTGCGCTTTTCCCGCCCCGTGCGCGAGCCCTTCCCGCCCTTTTCACGCCGCGCGCGTGGGAGACCTCGGCGCTTTTCTCTCTCTCTGCAGGTACCGGTTGTGGGGGCGTCTGGAACCCGTGCGGGGCCGGGGACGTCCCGTGCGGGAGGCCCGGGGCCGCTTTTGGCGGGGGGAGAGCGATTCCGGGGTGTCCTCGGGGCGTCTGCGCTCGCCGTTTCCTCACATCCGGCTTTGGGACCCCATAGAGCCCCCCCGAGCCCCTCTATCCCGCTCTGGGACCCCATAGAGCCCCCCCGAGCCCCTCCATCCCGCTCTGGGACCCCGTAGAGCCCCCCTGAGCCCCTCTATCCCGCTTTGGGACCCCGTAGAGCTCCCCTGATCCCCTCTATCCCACTTTGGGACCCCGTAGAGCTCCCCTGAGCCCCTCTATCCCGCTTTGGGACCCCGTAGAGCTCCCCTGAGCCCCTCTATCCCGCTTTGGGACCCCGTAGAGCTCCCCTGAGCCCCTCTATCCCACTTTGGGACCCCGTAGAGCCCCCTGAGCCCCTCTATCCCGCTTTGGGACCCCGTAGAGCTCCCCTGAGCCCCTCTATCCCACTTTGGGACCCCGTAGAGCTCCCCTGAGCCCCTCTATCCCGCTTTGGGACCCCGTAGAGCTCCCCTGAGCCCCTCTATCCCGCTTTGGGACCCCGTAGAGCCCCCCTGAGCCCCTCTATCCCACTTTGGAACCCCTACGCCTTATCTAAGCCCCTCTATCCCGTTTTGGGACCCCGTAGAGCCCCCGTGCGCCCTTCTATCCATTTTAGGGAACCCTATAGACGCCCTTCGGGACACCACGTACCCAACGGGAGCCCCCACACACCCTGCAGGGACGCTGCACCCCTGCTTGGGAGCCAAAACACCCCCTGGGACCCCGACATCCCCTTTCAGGACCCCGTAAACCCCCTACGGCCCCCCTTCATCCCCCTGTGTGCCCGTCTGTGCCATTTTGGGACCCCCAAATCCACCCTGGGACCCCTTATGGCCCCCTTGGGGACCCCAAAAATGGCCCGTGAGCCCCCATATCCCTGTTGGGCCCCACCTACACTGCCTTTGGCATCCCACAGACCCCCTTGGGGCCCCCAAAAAAAGCCTCCGGGCCCCTGTATCCCATTTTGGGACCCCCCGGAGCCCCCTCGAGCCCACACATCCCATTTCGGGACCCCCGGAGCTCCCCCGAGCCCTTCCATCCCATTTCGGGACCCCCCGACGCCCCTCCGAGCCCTCACAGCCCATTTTGGGACCCCCGGAGTCCCCCGAGCGCCTCCATCTCCTCACCTTCCCCGCGGGGATGGCAGGGGGCGGGGCGAATGCTAACGAGGGGGCGGGGTCTGCCGCCAGGAGCCGGCTGAGGGCGTGGCCTGTGACCGGGCAATAGAGGTGCAGGTGGAATGTGGGCGTGGTTATGTTAATAAGGTACTGAGCGCGCGAATGGGACGCTGGGAGTGCAGATGAAGGGGGTTTGCTGGGCCCGGCGGGGGTCTGTGAGCGCGGGAACCGGTCGGGTGCGGGGCAGAGCGAGGGGAAGGGAGAGAGGAGCGGGGTGCGGGGGTTGGGGTGCGGGGGTTGGGAAGCGGTGCGGGGCGGTCACCGTGCCATCGGGGCGAGGGCCGGGCGCTGGGGCGGCGTGCGGGGGTGTGTCCTGGCATCGCTTCTCGGCCTTTTGGCTAAGATCAAGTGTAGTATCTGTTCTTATCAGTTTAATATCTGATACGTCCTCGATGAGAGGACTTTATATTAAACGGCTTTTTGGGCTCGGGAGTTGGACCCGGAGCTTGCTCCCTCCGCTCCGCGCATCGTCCCGGTATTGCAGTGCCTCCGGGCACGGTGCACTCCCCGCTCGGGGGAACTGACGCGGTGAAAGACAGAAGCGAGAGCGGCGCGGGGGGCTGCGGGTGCGGGCTGTGCTGGGGCTGCGCTTTTCCCGCCCCGTGCGCGAGCCCTTCCCGCCGCTTTTGCTGAGCTCTGTGCGCGAGCCCTTCCCGCCCTTTTCTCTCTGCCCCTCCCGCCCTTTTCACGCCGCGCGTGGGAGACCTCGGCGCTTTTCTCTCTCTCTGCAGGTACCGGTTGTGGGGGCGTCTGGAACCCGTGCGGGGCCGGGGAGGTCCCGTGCGGGAGCCCTGTGGCCGCTTTTGGCGGGGGGAGAGCGATTCCGGGGTGTCCTCGGGGCGTCTGCGCTCGCCGTTTCCTCACATCCGGCTTTGGGACCCCGCAGAGCCCCCCCGAGCCCCTCTATCCCGCTCTGGGACCCCGTAGAGCCCCCCTGAGCGCCTCTATCCCGCTCTGGGACCCCGCAGAGCCCCCCCGAGCCCCTCTATCCCGCTCTGAGACCCCGTAGAGCCCCCCCGAGCCCCTCTGTCCCGCTTTGGGACCCCGTAGAGACCCCCGAGCCCCTCTATCCCACTCTGGGACCCCGTACAGCCCCCTTGAGCCCCTCCATCCCGCTTTGGGACTCCGTAGAGCTCCCCTGAGCCCCTCTATCCCACTTTGGAACCCCTACGCCTTATCTAAGCCCCTCCATCCCGTTTTGGGACCCCGTAGAGCCCCCGTGCGCCCTTCTATCCGTTTTAGGGACCCATATACCCCCTTCGGGACACCACGTACCCAACGGGAGCCCCCACACACCCTGCAGGCACGCTGCACCCCCCTTGGGAGCCAAAACACCCCCTGGGACCCCGACATCCCCTTTCAGGACCCCGTAAACCCCCCACGGCCCCCCTTCGCCCCTCTGTGTGCCCGTCTGTGCCCTTTTGGGACCCCCAAATCCAACCCCTGGTGGATTTGGGACCCCAAAAACGCCCCGTGAGCCCCCCATATCCCCGTTGGGCCCCACCTACACTGCCTTTGGCATCCCACAGACCCCCTTGGCGCCCCCAAAAAAGGCCTCCGGGCCCCCGTATCCCTCTTGGGACTCCCCGGCGCCCCTCCGAGCCCTTACATCCCATTTCGGGACACCCCGGCGCCCCTCCGAGCCCTTACAGCCCATTTTGGGAGCCCCCCGAGCCCTCACATCCCATTTTGGGACCCCCGTAGAGCCCCCGAGCCCCTCTATCCCACTTTGGAACCCCTACGCCTTATCTAAGCCCCTCTATCCCGTTTTGGGATCCCGTAGAGCCCCCGTGCGCCCTTCTATCCGTTTTAGGGAACCCTATAGACGCCCTTCGGGACACCCCGTACCCAACGGGAGCCCCCACACACCCTGCATGCACGCTGCACCCCCCTTGGGAGCCAAAACACCCCCTGGGACCCCGACATCCCCTTTCAGGACCCCGTAAACCCCCTACGGCCCCCCTTCATCCCCCTGTGTGCCCGTCTGTGCCATTTTGGGACCCCCAAATCCACCCTGGGACCCCTTATGGCCCCCTTGGGGACCCCAAAAATGGCCCGTGAGCCCCCATATCCCTGTTGGGCCCCACCTACACTGCCTTTGGCATCCCACAGACCCCCTTGGGGCCCCCAAAAAAAGGCCTCCGAGCCCCTGTATCCCATTTTGGGACCCCCGGAGCCCCCTCGAGCCCACACATCCCATTTCGGGACCCCCCGGAGCTCCCCCGAGCCCTTCCATCCCATTTCGGGACCCCCCGACGCCCCTCCGAGCCCTTACATCCCATTTTGGGACCCCCCGGAGCCCCCCGAGCCCCTCCATCTCCTCACCTTCCCCGCGGGGATGGCAGGGGGCGGGGCGAATGCTAACGAGGGGGCGGGGTCTGCCGCCAGGGGCCGGCTGAGGGCGTGGCCTGTGACCGGGCAATAGAGGTGCAGGTGGAATGTGGGCGTGGTTATGTTAATAAGGTACTGAGCGCGCGAATGGGACGCTGGGAGTGCAGATGAAGGGGGTTTGCGGGGCTCGGCGGGGGTCTGTGAGCGTGGGAACCGGTCGGGTGCGGGGCAGAGCGAGGGGAAGGGAGAGAGGAGCGGGGTGCGGGGGTTGGGGTGCGGGGGTTTGGGAGCGGTGCGGTATGGTCACCGTGCCATCGGAGCGAGGGCCGGGCGCTGGGGCGGCGTGCGGGGGTGTGTCCTGGCATCGCTTCTCGGCCTTTTGGCTAAGATCAAGTGTAGTATCTGTTCTTATCAGTTTAATATCTGATACGTCCTCGATGAGAGGACTTTATATTAAACGGGTTTTTGGGCTCGGGAGTTGGACCCGGAGCTTGCTCCCTCCGCTCCGCGCATCGTCCCGGTATTGCAGTGCCTCCGGGCACGGTGCACTCCCCGCTCGGGGGAACTGACGCGGTGAAAGACAGAAGCGAGAGCGGCGCGGGGGGCTGCGGGTGCGGGCTGTGCTGGGGCTGCGCTTTTCCCGCCCTGTGCGCGAGCCCTTCCCGCCGCTTTTGCTGAGCTCTGTGCGCGAGCCCTTCCCGCCCTTTCTGCCCCCACCTTCCCGCCCTTTTCACGCCGCGCGCGTGCCCCCCGCTCCCGACAGCGGCCCCGCTCCCGGCCGCAGCGCTCCGCCGCGACCCCGCTCCTCCTCTTCCTCACCGCCAGCCACCGCCCCGCCTCCTCCTGCAGCCCTGGGCACCCGACTCACCGGCGCCGCCTCCTCTTTAATTTAAAAAAAAAAGAAAAACAAAACCACACAAACCCGAAACCACGCCTGGACGCGGCCTGACGGCGTCCCCGCCCCCGCTCGCACCGTGCGGTGCCTGGGGCGCACCCCGCGCTCCAAAACGCAGCCCCCCGCGTTCCCCCCCGCTTCCTTTCAGCGCCGTGCCCCCAAAATGGCTCCCGCCTCGCCGCGGCTCTCGGGGTCGTCGCCGGGCAGCGGCGGGAAAGCGGCCTCCCTCCTCCGCCGGAGCAGCAGCCGGGCGGCCAGCAGGCACCACAGGAACCAGTTCGCCCAGGCCGACGCCTGCGGGGACGGGGACGGTGGGGGGTTGAGCTGTACCACCCCCCCACACCCCAATTTCACTGCCGGGACGGGGGCTGAGGGACCCCCCGCTCACCTGCGCGCTGTGCAGGTTGCTGTAGAAGCGAGCCGGGCTGTAGGACGCCCACGGCGTGCGCTCGGCCTCCTGGCAGCTGCGGGGGGACGGGGAGGGGGGGTGTTGAGAAGCAGGGGGGGGACCCTTCCCAAAAAGGACCCCCACCCCGGCAGCGGGAGAAGGGCGTTCGCTACCTGGCCAGGCCCTTGGCCTGCAGGATGGACGCGCAGAAGGCGTCCATCCCCACGCGGAGCACGCAGGCCGAGACGAGGAGGAGGAAGAGGACGACGAAGGCGACGGCCAAGGCGACGGCGAGCCGGGCGCGGTCCCTGCGGGAGAAGGGGAGCAGCCTCAGGGGCGCGGGGCGGCTTTTTTTTTTTTGGGCCCCGCCGCCGTCCCCTTGCGCCGCTCACCGCCGCGGCTCTTCGGCGCAGCAGCCGTAGACGAGCGACGCGAAGCAGTACAGGGCGGCCAGGACGGAGACGGCCGAGACGAAGTAGCAGAGCGAGACGTGGCTGAAGGAGACGAGCGCCAGCGCCGTCCCGTTCCAGCTCGCCGTGCCGTACAGGAGGCACCTGCCTCCGAATTCTCCCTGCCGAGGGGGAGGCCCGCGCTGGATGATCCGCGGGGAATCGCGCTCGGCCCCGGCCGGACGAACCGGCGAGGTGAGGAGGAGGAGGAGAGCGTTGGAAGAGGAAGGAAGCCCAAACCGCCGCGGCTGACTCCGCTCGTGAGCCGCGGGACGCGCGAGGGGGGCTCGGCCGCCCGGCCCCCTCCCCACATCCCCCCTCGCTGCCTGCAACCTGCCTCCCCCGCTGACCGCAAACGGGGGGGTTTTTTTTTGGTGAGGGGGGGTCCAGGGCAGAGCCGGCCGGCGCAGGAGCGGCACGGAGCCCACCCGGGACGGCAGGAGATTTGGGGAGCCCGTGGCAGGGGGTGGGATGAAGCCCCCCCGCAGCGATGTGGGGCCAGCACCCCCCGCCCCGGTACCTGCGCCACGGTGAGGGCCGAAGCGCAGACGATCCCGCAGAGGAAGGCGGCTCCGTGAAGCGCCGACTCCGCCAGCTGCAGGAGGGACGCCGCCGCCATCTTCCCGCCGCCTCCCCGCGCTCCGCCCGGCCTCCTCCGCCCCACCCCGGCCCCGCGGCGCCGGCACTGGTACGGGGAGGATTTCGCCGCCCACCCCAACGTTCCTCGGCGTTGCCCGCGACGGGACGGACGCCGAACGCGGCGCCCCGCCGCCGCCACAAACCCTCGGCGCCCAGCAGCCGACAGCTTTTTATTGAACCGCCCGGCGCGCGCCTCAGAGCAGGAGGTGGAGGGAATACTCGGCGCGCGGCCAGCGCCGCGACGGCCGGGCGGTGCGGCCGATCATGGGCAGCTTTTGGGCGTAACGGGAGACGTGGCCGGGCCCGTGGTGCTGCGGGAAGCTGGTTTGGAACAGGCGCCCCTGGCAGCGCCGCCCGGCCTGGCGCCCGGCGATGACGAAGCTGAAGCGCGGTGCGCCGCGCGGCGCGAAGCGACATTTCTGGAAAACGTCCCGGGCCAGCGGGCGGTGGCCGGGCTGCCGGGGGGTCCCGCGAGGCCGGGCCAGGCTGGCGGGCCGGTGCAGCGCCGGGCGGCCGGCGGGGGGCTCGCCCCGCGGGCTCTCCTCTTCCCGCGGGCTCACCGTGGCGCTGGCCGTCAGCTGCGGCATCTTGCGCGCCGTCCCCTCGCCGCCGAAAGCCGGAGGATCCTTCCGGGCGCCCTCGGGGGTGCCGGGAGGCGGCGGGGCGGCCGGCGGCAAGCCGGTGCCGAAACGGGTGGCCAGGCTGTCGCCGAAGAAGTCGTAGAGCTCGCGGTACATGTCGTGCAGGGACAGGGCGGGCGGCGCGGGGGCCGCCGCCGAATTGCCGCCTCCGCCGCCGCCGCCGGGTTGCGGCAGCGGCCGGCCGAGGCCGAAGCCGGATTCGGCCGGCGGCTCCTGCCCGGGGCTGTGGCGCGGGGAGCCCTCGAGCCGCGGGCCGGCCGCGCACGCCGGCGCCTGCCGCGCCTTCATTTTCAGCAGCCGTTCGACGGCGACCTGGGGAGGGGACGAAAAGCGGTGGCGGCGGCGGCGGGGGTCCGGCGCGCGCCCCTCCTCGCCCCCGCCGCCGTTGGGCTCACCAAAATGGCGCCGTAGACCTTGTGCCCGTCGGCCTTCACCTGCGCGTTGGACACGGAGTAGTCGTCCAGCACGGCCTGGAGGTTGGCCCAGTACGCGGGGAGGTGCGGGTACAGCACGCGCTCCACGGCCTGCGCGGGACGGACACGGGCGGGCAGCCACGCGGGGGGACGCCGCGCCCACCCCCCCCGCCCGCGCCGCACGCGCCCCGCCCTCACCTTCCAGCCCAACGCGTGCAGCCCCGCCACGGCGCCGTAGTGCGAGCAGAGCGGGCGCACGGGGTCGGCCAGCACCTTCTGCAGCGCCAGCAGGATCTGCTGGTACAGCCCGCTCACCGCGTCGCCGTGCGTCCTGCGGGCGACGGAGCGGGAGGGCGACGCTGCGGCGGGGCGGCGCCGGGCGCCGGACCCCCCCCCCTCCGAATCCCCCCCACACCCCCGCGCCCCTCCGCACCAGAAGATGCGGCTGAGCAGCATGGCGGCGTAGTCGCGCAGCGTCCAGTGGTCGTTGAGCGGGTTGATGGAGGCGGCCAGCGGCTCCAGCGCGCAGTACATGACGCTGCCCAGCAGCCCGCGCGCGTACGAGCCCAGGCACACGAAGGGGTTCCGGATCAGGCTGCGCGCCACGTGCAGCAGCCGGTTCAGCTGCTCCAGGTCGTGGCTCACCGACTTCACCTGCCGCCGGAAAAGCGGGATCGCGGAGGAACGCCGCGGGGGGGGGGGGGGGGGGTCCGCCACCCCCCGTCCCGCGCAGCTCCGTCCCGGCGCGCTCACCCCGCTGACCACGTAGACGAAGTAGGGCAGGAGCGCGGCGATTTTGGAGTTGGTCTGCAGGTCCTGCAGGGCCACCTGCCGGGCGGGGGGGGGTCAGCCGCACGCCGCGGGGGTTTTTATTTTTTTTTTGGGGCGGGGGTTTTTTTTTTGGGGGGCTCACCCCACCTTCATGAGCTGGGGGTCGTCGCCCAGCACGGCGCGCGTGACGTGCTGGTAGTACTTGAGCAGGTCGTCCGTCAGCGCCGAGACAGCGCTGGGCACTGCGGCGACGGAGGGGGGGCGAAACGTCACCGCCGGGCGTTTGGGGGGGGGGTCCGGCTGCGCCCCCTCCCCCCCCGTCACCCCCCCAAAACCGCTCCTCACCGGCTCCCTGCGGCTCCAGGTTCCCCTTCCCGTCCAGGTAGGAGACGTGCACTGCGAGAGAGCGCGGCGGCGGCCGTGATGTGTTTTGGGGTTCGGGGGGGGGTTTTGGGGTTCGGGGGGGGGTTTGGGGTTCGGGGGGGTTTTGGGGTTCGGGGGGGGTCAGGGACGCGGGGGCCCCCCTCGCCCGCTCACCGCGCACGGCGGTCTCGGCGCAGCCCTTGGGGATGTTGGTGGCCAGGGCCAGCTCCGGCAGGTTCACCTCCCGGTCCTCCTGGAAGTAGAGCTCGGCCTCGCGGGCGCCGCGGAACGGCAGCGCGTCCGGGGAGCCGCAGCCGCACACCGCCTGGGGGGGCCAGTCACACCAGTGACCCCCCAGTACCACCAGTGACCCCCCCCCAGTCACACCAGTGATCCCCCAGTTACACCAGTGACCCCCAGTCACACCAGTGACCCCCCCCAGTACCACCAGTGACCCCCCGGGGAGCCACAGCCGCACACCGCCTGGGGGGGCCCAGTCACACCAGTGACCCCCCAGTACCACCAGTGACCCCCCCCAGTCACACCAGTGACCCCCCCAGTTACACCAGTGACCCCCCGGGGAGCCGCAGCCGCACACCACCTGGGGGGGCCCAGTCACACCAGTGACCCCCCAGTCACACCAGTGACCCCCCAGTACCACCAGTGACCCCCCCAGTCACACCAGTGATCCCCCAGTTACACCAGTGACCCCCCAGTCACACCAGTGACCCCCCCCAGTACCACCAGTGACCCCCCCAGTACCACCAGTGACCTCCCCGGGGAGCCACAGCCGCACACCGCCTGGGGGGGCCCAGTCACACCAGTGACCCCCCAGTTACACCAGTGACCCCCCGGGGAGCCGCAGCCGCACACCGCCTGGGGGGGACCCCAGTACCACCAGTGACCCCCCAGTTACACCAGTGACCCCCAGTACCACCAGTGACCCCCCCAGTACCACCAGTGACCTCCCCAGTACCACCAGTGACCCCCCCAGTCACACCAGTGACCCCCCAGTACCACCAGTGACCCCCCAGTCACACCAGTGACCCCCCCACCCCCACCAGTGCCCCCACCAGTCCCCACCCCCACCAGTGACCCCCAGCCACACCAGTGACCCCACCCCCACCAGTGACCCCAGCCCCACCAGTCACCCCAGTCACACCAGTGACCCTCAGTCACACCAGTGACCCCAGTCCCACCAGTGACCCCCCCAGTCCCACCAGTGACCCCTCAGTCCCACCAGTGACCCCCTCCAGTCCCACCAGTGATCCCCAGTCACACCAGTCCCCCACCCCCACCACTCCCCCAGCCCCACCAGTGACCCCCCACACCCCCACCAGTGCCCCCACCAGTACCCCCACCCCCACCAGTACCCCCCCCAGCCCCCCCCGCACCAGTACCCCCACCAGTACCCCCCACCCCCAGCCCCGGAGGAAGGCCCCCCCCCCCCCGCACCAGTACCCCCAGTCCCACCAGTACACCCCCCCCAGCCCCCCCCGCACCAGTACCCCCACCAGTACCCCCCACCCCCAGCCCCGGAGGAAGGCCCCCCCCCCCCGCACCAGTCCCCCCAGTCCCCCCAGTGCCCCCCACCCCCCCGCACCTGCACGTTGCTCCAGCGCAGGGCGCGGTTGAAATCCTCCACCGTGAGCCGCCGGCGCCGCGTGTGCTTCAGGAACTGCGCGCTGTTCTGCGGCGGCGGCGCGCTCAGCGCGGCCCCGACGGGCGGGGAGCGCGCCCCCACAACACACCACCCTCACCCCCACCCCACCCCGCAACCGGCCGCACCTGCGTGGCCTCCCGCAACCGGTAACACACGTCCTCGGCCAGCAGCGCCGCCACGTCGTCGCTGAGCTCCAGCCCGGTGCTCTCCGCCATCAGCCGCACCGACTCCCGCGGCAGCTCCACGAAGCGCCGCTCTTCCCGCTCCGCCATGGCGGCCCCGCCGTCGGCCTCCCGAGGGGGCGGAGTTATGCAAATCGGGGCCCGAAGGGGCCGACGGGAGCCTTCGGGAACGGCTTTTGCGGGGCTCGGCGGGGTGACTGGAAGCGAAGACAGGTCGGGTGCGGGGCAGAGCGAGGGGAAGGGAGAGAGGAGTGGGGTGCGAGAATTGCGGAGCGGTGCGGGAGGTCACCGTGACATCGGAGTATGGGGAGAAAGGTGGGGTGGCGTGGGGTTGGGGAGTACAGCATCGCTTCTCGGCCTTTTGGCTAAGATCAAGTGTAGTATCTGTTCTTATCAGTTTAATATCTGATACGTCCTCGATGAGAGGACTTTATATTAAACGGATTTTTGGGCTCGGGAGTTGGACCCGGAGCTTGCTCCCTCCGCTCCGCGCATCGTCCCGGTATTGCAGTGCCTCCGGGAACGGTGCACCTTCCCCCCTTTGGGGGAATTAAACCTGTTAAAGACAGAACGAGAAAAACCCCGAATTCCTTCACTATGACGCCCCAGGATCTTGCTGAGCGTTGCTGTCGTCGCTGCTGCCTTAACTCCGCTCTTGCGCCAGGAAATCCGGGCGCTCTGGCCAAATTTTCCAGCACCGGTCCCGCCACCGGACACAGCGGCCACACAGAGCTCAGCTCAGCAGCTCAGCTCGTCCCCTTCCTCCCCCTCAGCGGCAGCCGCTCCGAACAGCGCAGGGCGACAACCGGCTGAGGCTCCGGCCGCTCTGCACCTCTCGCTCACGTCTCCGCTCGCTCCCGGTCGCCACCCGGCGGGAGGGGGGGGCTTTAGGGGGTTCCAAAGCGGGATAGAGGGGCTCAGAGGGGCTCTAAGGGGTCCCAAAGCGGGATGGAGGGGCTCATAGGGGCTCTAAGGGGTCCCAAAGCGGGATAGAGGGGCTCAGGGGGCTCTAAGGGGTCCCAAAGTGCAGGGGACGGCGGCGGGGCCGGGGGAGGCCTTCCCCGTCCCCCCGCAGCTGCCAGGAGGCCGAGCGCACGCCGTGGGCGTCCTACAGCCCGGCTCGCTTCTACAGCAACCTGCACAGCGCGCAGGTGAGCGGGGGGTCCCTCAGCCCCCGTCCCGGCAGTGAAATTGGGGTGTGGGGGGGTGGTACAGCTCAACCCCCCACCGTCCCCGTCCCCGCAGGCGTCGGCCTGGGCGAACTGGTTCCTGTGGTGCCTGCTGGCCGCCCGGCTGCTGCTCCGGCGGAGGAGGGAGGCCGCTTTCCCGCCGCTGCCCGGCGACGACCCCGAGAGCCGCGGCGAGGCGGGAGCCAATTTGGGGGCACGGCGCTGAAAGGAAGCGGGGGGGAACGCGGGGGGCTGCGTTTTGGAGCGCGGGGTGCGCCCCAGGCACCGCACGGTGCGAGCGGGGGGCGGGGACGCCGTCAGGCCGCGTCCAGGCGTGGTTTCGGGTTTGTGTGGTTTTGTTGTTTTTTTTTTTTAAATTAAAGAGGAGGCGGCGCCGGTGAGTCGGGTGCCCAGGGCCGCAGGAGGAGGCGGGGCGGTGGCTGGCGGTGAGGAAGAGGAGGAGCGGGGTCCCCGCGGAGCGCTGCGGCCGGGAGCGGGGCCGCTGTCGGGAGGCTGGGGCACGCGCGCGGCGTGAAAAGGGCGGGAGGGGCAGAGAGAAAAGGGCGGGAAGGGCTCGCGCACAGAGCTCAGCAAAAGCGGCGGGAAGGGCTCGCGCACGGGGCGGGAAAAGCGCAGCCCCAGCACAGCCCGCACCCGCAGCCCCCCGCGCCGCTCTCGCTTCTGTCTTTCACCGCGTCAGTTCCCCCGAGCGGGGAGTGCACCGTGCCCGGAGGCACTGCAATACCGGGACGATGCGCGGAGCGGAGGGAGCAAGCTCCGGGTCCAACTCCCGAGCCCAAAAACCCGTTTAATATAAAGTCCTCTCATCGAGGACGTATCAGATATTAAACTGATAAGAACAGATACTACACTTGATCTTAGCCAAAAGGCCGAGAAGCGATGCCAGGACACACCCCCGCACGCCGCCCCAGCGCCCGGCCCGCGCCCCGATGGCACGGTGACCGCCCCGCACCGCTCCCCAACCCCCGCACCCCAACCCCCGCACCCCGCTCCTCTCTCCCTTCCCCTCGCCATGCCCCGCACTCGACCGGCTTCCACGCTCACAGACCCCGCCGAGCCCCGCAAACCCCCTTCATCTGCACTCCCAGCGTCCCATTCGCGCGCTCAACACGTTATTAACATAACCACGCCCCCATTCACCTACACCTCCATTGCTCGGTCACAGGCCACGCCCCCAGCCGGCTCCTGGGGGCAGACCCCGCCCCCTCGTTAGCATTCGCCCCGCCCCCTGCCATCCCCGCGGGGAAGGTGAGGAGATGGAGGCGCTCGGTGGGGCTCCGGGGGTCCCAAAATGGGATGTGAGGGCTCGGGGGGGCTCCGGGGGTCCCAAAATGGGATACAGGGGCTCGGAGGCCTTTTTGGGGGCCCCAAGGGGGTCTGTGGGATGCCAAAGGCAGTGTAGGTGGGGCCCAACGGGGAGATGGGGGCTCACGGGCCATTTTTGGGGTCCCCAAGGGGGCCATAAGGGGTCCCAGGGTGGATTTGGGGGTCCCAAAAGGGCACAGACGGGCACACAGGGGGATGAAGGGGGGCCGTAGGGGGTTTACGGGGTCCTGAAAGGGGATGTCGGGGTCCCAGGGGGTGTTTTGGCTCCCAAGGGGGGTGCAGCGTGCCTGCAGAGTGTGTGGGGGCTCCCGTTGGGTACGTGGTGTCCCGAAGGGCGTCTATAGGGGTCCCTAAAACGGATAGAAGGGCACACGGGGGCTGTACGGGGTCCCAAAGCGGGATAGAGGGGCTCGGAGGGGCTCTACGGGGTCCCAAAGCGGGATGGAGGGGCTCAAGGGGGCTGTACGGGGTCCCAGAGTGGGATAGAGGGGCTCGGGGGGCTGTACGGGGTCCCAAAGCGGGATAGAGGGGCTCGGAGGGGCTCTACGGGGTCCCAAAGCGGGATAGAGGGGCTCGGAGGGGCTCTACGGGGTCCCAAAGCGGGATGGAGGGGCTCAAGGGGGCTGTACGGGGTCCCAGAGTGGGATAGAGGGGCTCGGGGGGCTGTACGGGGTCCCAAAGCGGGATGGAGGTGCTCAAGGGGGCTGTACGGGGTCCCAGAGTGGGATAGAGGGGCTCGGAGGGGCTGTACGGGGTCCCAAAGCGGGATAGATGGGCTCGGAGGGGCTCTCCGGGGTCCCAAAGCCGGATGTGAGGAAACGGCGAGCGCAGACGCCCCGAGGACACCCCGGAATCGCTCTCCCCCCGCCAAAAGCGGCCCCGGGCCTCCCGCACGGGACCTCCCCGGCCCCGCACGGGTTCCAGACGCCCCCACAACCGGTACCTGCAGAGAGAGAGAAAAGCGCCGAGGTCTCCCACGCGCGGCGTGAAAAGGGCGGGAGGGGCAGAGAGAAAAGGGCGGGAAGGGCTCGCGCACAGAGCTCAGCAAAAGCGGCGGGAAGGGCTCGCGCACGGGGCGGGAAAAGCGCAGCCCCAGCACAGCCCGCACCCGCAGCCCCCCGCGCCGCTCTCGCTTCTGTCTTTCACCGCGTCAGTTCCCCCGAGCGGGGAGTGCACCGTGCCCGGAGGCACTGCAATACCGGGACGATGCGCGGAGCGGAGGGAGCAAGCTCCGGGTCCAACTCCCGAGCCCAAAAACCCGTTTAATATAAAGTCCTCTCATCGAGGACGTATCAGATATTAAACTGATAAGAACAGATACTACACTTGATCTTAGCCAAAAGGCCGAGAAGCGATGCCAGGACACACCCCCGCACGCCGCCCCAGCGCCCGCCCCTCGCTCCGATGGCACGGTGACCATACCGCACCGCTTCCCCAACCCCCGCACCCCAACCCCCGCACCCCGCTCCTCTCTCTCTTCCCCTCGCTCTGCCCCGCACCCGACCTGTTCCCGCGCTCACAGACCCCCGCTGAGCCCCGCAAACCCCCTCCATCTGCACTCCCAGCGTCCCATTCGCGCTCTCAGCGCCTTATTAACATAACCACGCCCACAATCCACACACCTCTATTGCCCGGTCACAGGCCACGCCCCCAGCCGGCCCCTGGCGGCAGACCCCGCCCCCTCGTTAGCATTCGCCCCGCCCCCTGCCATCCCCGCGGGGAAGGTGAGGAGATGGAGGGGCTCGGGGGGCTCCGGGGGTCCCGAAATGGGATGTAAGGGCTCGGAGGGGCTCTGGGGGGTCCCACGAGGGATACAGGGGCTCGGAGGCCTTTTTTGGGGGCCCCAAGGGGGTCTGTGGGATGCCAAAGGCAGTGTAGGTGGGGCCCAACGGGGAGATGGGGGCTCACGGGCCATTTTTGGGGTCCCCAAGGGGGCCATAAGGGGTCCCAGGGTGGATTTGGGGGTCCCAAAATGGCACAGACGGGCACACAGGGGGGCGAAGGGGGGGCGTAGGGGGTTTACGGGGTCCTGAAAGGGGATGTCGGGGTCCCAGGGGGTGTTTTTGCTCCCAAGGGGGGGTGCAGCGTGCATGCAGGGTGTGTGGGGGCTCCCGTTGGGTACGTGGTGTCCCGAAGGGCGTCTATGGGGGTCCCTAAAACGGATAGAAGGGCGCACGGGGGCTGTACGGGGTCCCAAAACGGGATAGAGGGGCTTAGATAAGGCGTAGGGGTTCCAAAGTGGGATAGAGGGGCTCGGGGGGCTCTACGGGGTCCCAAAGCAGGATAGAGGGGCTCAGGGGAGCTCTACGGAGTCCCAAAGCGGGATAGAGGAGCTCGGGGGGCTGTACGGGGTCCCAAAGCGGGATAGAGGGGCTCGGGGGGGCTCTACGGGGTCCCAGAGCGGGATAGAGGGGCTCAGGGGGGCTCTACGGGGTCCCAAAGCGGGATAGAGGGGCTCAGGGTGGCTGTACGGGGTCCCAAAGCGGGATAGAGGGGCTCGGGGGGCTCTACGGGGTCCCAAAGCGGGATAGAGGGGCTCGGGGGGCTCTACGGGGTCCCAAAGCCGGATGTGAGGAAACGGCGAGCGCAGACGCCCCGAGGACACCCCGGAATCGCTCTCCCCCCGCCAAAAGCGGCCCCGGGCCGCCCGCACGGGACCTCCCCGGCCCCGCACGGGTTCCAGACGCCCCCACAACCGGTACCTGCAGAGAGAGAGAAAAGCGCCGAGGTCTCCCACGCGCGGCGTGTAAAGGGCGGGAGGGGCAGAGAGAAAAGGGCGGGAAGGGCTCGCGCACAGAGCTCAGCGAAAGCGGCGGGAAGGGCTCGCGCACAGGGCGGGAAAAGCGCAGCCCCAGCACAGCCCGCACCCGCAGCCCCCCGCGCCGCTCTCGCTTCTGTCTTTCACCGCGTCAGTTCCCCCGAGCGGGGAGTGCACCGTGCCCGGAGGCACTGCAATACCGGGACGATGCGCGGAGCGGAGGGAGCAAGCTCCGGGTCCAACTCCCGAGCCCAAAAAGCCGTTTAATATAAAGTCCTCTCATCGAGGACGTATCAGATATTAAACTGATAAGAACAGATACTACACTTGATCTTAGCCAAAAGGCCGAGAAGCGATGCCAGGACACACCCCCGCACGCCGCCCCAGCGCCCGGCCCGCGCCCCGATGTCACGGTGACCGCCCCGCACCGCTCCCCAACCCCCGCACCCCAACCCCCGCACCCCGCTCCTCTCTCCCTTCCCCTCGCTCTGCCCCACACCCGACCGGTTCCCGCGCTCACAGACCCCCGCTGAGCCCCGCAAACCCCCTCCATCTGCACTCCCAGCGTCCCATTCGCGCTCTCAGCACCTTATTAACATAACCACGCCCTCTATCGATTACACCTGTATTGCCCGGTCACAGGCCACGCCCCCAGCCGGCTCCTGGCGGCAGACCCCGCCCCCTCGTTAGCATTCGCCCCGCCCCCTGCCATCCCCGCGGGGAAGGTGAGGAGATGGAGGCGCTCGGGGGCTCCGGGGGTCCCAAAATGGGATGTGAGGGCTCGGGGGCTCCGGGGGGTCCCAAAATGGGATGTAAGGGATCGGAGGGGCTCCAGGGGGTCCCAAAATGGGCTGTAAGGGCTCGGAGGGGCGCCGGGGTGTCCCAAGAGGGATAGAGGGGCCCGGAGGCCTTTTTTGGGGGCCCCAAGGGGGTCTGTGGGATGCCAAAGGCAGTGTACGTGGGGCCCAACGGGGATATGGGGGCTCACGGGGCGTTTTGGGGTCCCAAATCCACCAGGGGTTGGATTTGGGGGTCCCAAAAGGGCACAGATGGGCACACAGGGGGGCGAAGGTGGACGTAGAGGGTTTACGGGGTCCTGAAAGGGGATGTCGGGGTCCCAGGGGGTGTTTTGGCTCCCAAGGGGGTGCAGGGTCCCTGCAGGGTGTGTGGGGGCTCCCCGGGGGGGTACGGGGTGTCCCGAAGGGGGTATATGGGTCCCTAAAGGGGATAGAGGGTCTATGGGGGGCTCTACGGAGTCCCAGAGCGGGATAGAGGGGCTCAGGGGGCTCTACGGGGTCCCAAAGCCGGATGTGAGGAAACGGCGAGCGCAGACGCCCCGAGGACACCCCGGAATCGCTCTCCCCCGCCAAAAGCGGCCACAGGGCTCCCGCACGGGACGTCCCCGGCCCCGCACGGGTTCCAGACGCCCCCACAACCGGTACCTGCAGAGGGAGAGAAAAGCGCCGAGGTCTCCCACGCGCGCGGCGTGAAAAGGGCGGGAGGGGCAGAGAGAAAAGGGCGGGAAGGGCTCGCGCACAGAGCTCAGCAAAAGCGGCGGGAAGGGCTCGCGCACGGGGCGGGAAAAGCGCAGCCCCAGCACAGCCCGCACCCGCAGCCCCCCGCGCCGCTCTCGCTTCTGTCTTTCACCGCGTCAGTTCCCCCGAGCGGGGAGTGCACCGTGCCCGGAGGCACTGCAATACCGGGACGATGCGCGGAGCGGAGGGAGCAAGCTCCGGGTCCAACTCCCGAGCCCAAAAACCCGTTTAATATAAAGTCCTCTCATCGAGGACGTATCAGATATTAAACTGATAAGAACAGATACTACACTTGATCTTAGCCAAAAGGCCGAGAAGCGATGCCAGGACACACCCCCGCACGCCGCCCCAGCGCCCGGCCCGCGCCCCGATGGCACGGTGACCGCCCCGCACCGCTCCCCAACCCCCGCACCCCAACCCCCGCACCCCGCTCCTCTCTCCCTTCCCCTCGCCATGCCCCGCACTCGACCGGCTTCCACGCTCACAGACCCCGCCGAGCCCCGCAAACCCCCTTCATCTGCACTCCCAGCGTCCCATTCGCGCGCTCAACACGTTATTAACATAACCACGCCCCCATTCACCTACACCTCCATTGCTCGGTCACAGGCCACGCCCCCAGCCGGCTCCTGGGGGCAGACCCCGCCCCCTCGTTAGCATTCGCCCCGCCCCCCGCCATCCCCGCGGGGAAGGTGAGGAGATGGAGGCGCTCGGTGGGGCTCCGGGGGTCCCAAAATGGGATGTGAGGGCTCGGGGGGCTCCGGGGGTCCCAAAATGGGATACAGGGGCTCGGAGGCCTTTTTTGGGGGCCCCAAGGGGGTCTGTGGGATGCCAAAGGCAGTGTAGGTGGGGCCCAACGGGGAGATGGGGGCTCACGGGCCATTTTTGGGGTCCCCAAGGGGGCCATAAGGGGTCCCAGGGTGGATTTGGGGGTCCCAAAAGGGCACAGACGGGCACACAGGGGGATGAAGGGGGGCCGTAGGGGGTTTACGGGGTCCTGAAAGGGGATGTCGGGGTCCCAGGGGGTGTTTTGGCTCCCAAGGGGGGTGCAGCGTGCCTGCAGAGTGTGTGGGGGCTCCCGTTGGGTACGTGGTGTCCCGAAGGGCGTCTATAGGGGTCCCTAAAACGGATAGAAGGGCGCACGGGGGCTGTACGGGGTCCCAAAGCGGGATAGAGGGGCTCGGAGGGGCTCTACGGGGTCCCAAAGCGGGATGGAGGGGCTCAAGGGGGCTGTACGGGGTCCCAGAGTGGGATAGAGGGGCTCGGGGGGGCTGTACGGGGTCCCAAAGCGGGATAGAGGGGCTCGGAGGGGCTCTACGGGGTCCCAAAGCGGGATAGAGGGGCTCGGAGGGGCTCTACGGGGTCCCAAAGCGGGATGGAGGGGCTCAAGGGGGCTGTACGGGGTCCCAGAGTGGGATAGAGGGGCTCGGGGGGGCTGTACGTGGTCCCAGAGCGGGATAGAGGGGCTCGGAGGGGCTCTACGGGGTCCCAAAGCGGGATGGAGGGGCTCAAGGGGGCTGTACGGGGTCCCAGAGTGGGATAGAGGGGCTCGGGGGGCTGTACGGGGTCCCAAAGCGGGATGGAGGTGCTCAAGGGGGCTGTACGGGGTCCCAGAGTGGGATAGAGGGGCTCGGAGGGGCTGTACGGGGTCCCAAAGCGGGATAGATGGGCTCGGAGGGGCTCTCCGGGGTCCCAAAGCCGGATGTGAGGAAACGGCGAGCGCAGACGCCCCGAGGACACCCCGGAATCGCTCTCCCCCCGCCAAAAGCGGCCCCGGGCCTCCCGCACGGGACCTCCCCGGCCCCGCACGGGTTCCAGACGCCCCCACAACCGGTACCTGCAGAGAGAGAGAAAAGCGCCGAGGTCTCCCACGCGCGGCGTGAAAAGGGCGGGAGGGGCAGAGAGAAAAGGGCGGGAAGGGCTCGCGCACAGAGCTCAGCAAAAGCGGCGGGAAGGGCTCGCGCACGGGGCGGGAAAAGCGCAGCCCCAGCACAGCCCGCACCCGCAGCCCCCCGCGCCGCTCTCGCTTCTGTCTTTCACCGCGTCAGTTCCCCCGAGCGGGGAGTGCACCGTGCCCGGAGGCACTGCAATACCGGGACGATGCGCGGAGCGGAGGGAGCAAGCTCCGGGTCCAACTCCCGAGCCCAAAAACCCGTTTAATATAAAGTCCTCTCATCGAGGACGTATCAGATATTAAACTGATAAGAACAGATACTACACTTGATCTTAGCCAAAAGGCCGAGAAGCGATGCCAGGACACACCCCCGCACGCCGCCCCAGCGCCCGCCCCTCGCTCCGATGGCACGGTGACCATACCGCACCGCTTCCCCAACCCCCGCACCCCAACCCCCGCACCCCGCTCCTCTCTCTCTTCCCCTCGCTCTGCCCCGCACCCGACCTGTTCCCGCGCTCACAGACCCCCGCTGAGCCCCGCAAACCCCCTCCATCTGCACTCCCAGCGTCCCATTCGCGCTCTCAGCGCCTTATTAACATAACCACGCCCACAATCCACACACCTCTATTGCCCGGTCACAGGCCACGCCCCCAGCCGGCCCCCTGGCGGCAGACCCCGCCCCCTCGTTAGCATTCGCCCCGCCCCCTGCCATCCCCGCGGGGAAGGTGAGGAGATGGAGGGGCTCGGGGGGCTCCGGGGGGTCCCGAAATGGGATGTAAGGGCTCGGAGGGGCTCTGGGGGGTCCCACGAGGGATACAGGGGCTCGGAGGCCTTTTTTGGGGGCCCCAAGGGGTCTGTGGGATGCCAAAGGCAGTGTAGGTGGGGCCCAACGGGGAGATGGGGGCTCACGGGCCATTTTTGGGGTCCCCAAGGGGGCCATAAGGGGTCCCAGGGTGGATTTGGGGGTCCCAAAATGGCACAGACGGGCACACAGGGGGGCGAAGGGGGGGCGTAGGGGGTTTACGGGGTCCTGAAAGGGGATGTCGGGGTCCCAGGGGGTGTTTTTGCTCCCAAGGGGGGTGCAGCGTGCATGCAGGGTGTGTGGGGGCTCCCGTTGGGTACGTGGTGTCCCGAAGGGCGTCTATGGGGGTCCCTAAAACGGATAGAAGGGCGCACGGGGGCTGTACGGGGTCCCAAAACGGGATAGAGGGGCTTAGATAAGGCGTAGGGGTTCCAAAGTGGGATAGAGGGGCTCGGGGGGCTCTACGGGGTCCCAAAGCAGGATAGAGGGGCTCAGGGGAGCTCTACGGAGTCCCAAAGCGGGATAGAGGAGCTCGGGGGGCTGTACGGGGTCCCAAAGCGGGATAGAGGGGCTCGGGGGGCTCTACGGGGTCCCAGAGCGGGATAGAGGGGCTCAGGGGGCTCTACGGGGTCCCAAAGCGGGATAGAGGGGCTCAGGGTGGCTGTACGGGGTCCCAAAGCGGGATAGAGGGGCTCGGGGGGGCTCTACGGGGTCCCAAAGCGGGATAGAGGGGCTCGGGGGCTCTACGGGGTCCCAAAGCCGGATGTGAGGAAACGGCGAGCGCAGACGCCCCGAGGACACCCCGGAATCGCTCTCCCCCCGCCAAAAGCGGCCCCGGGCCGCCCGCACGGGACCTCCCCGGCCCCGCACGGGTTCCAGACGCCCCCACAACCGGTACCTGCAGAGAGAGAGAAAAGCGCCGAGGTCTCCCACGCGCGGCGTGTAAAGGGCGGGAGGGGCAGAGAGAAAAGGGCGGGAAGGGCTCGCGCACAGAGCTCAGCGAAAGCGGCGGGAAGGGCTCGCGCACAGGGCGGGAAAAGCGCAGCCCCAGCACAGCCCGCACCCGCAGCCCCCCGCGCCGCTCTCGCTTCTGTCTTTCACCGCGTCAGTTCCCCCGAGCGGGGAGTGCACCGTGCCCGGAGGCACTGCAATACCGGGACGATGCGCGGAGCGGAGGGAGCAAGCTCCGGGTCCAACTCCCGAGCCCAAAAACCCGTTTAATATAAAGTCCTCTCATCGAGGACGTATCAGATATTAAACTGATAAGAACAGATACTACACTTGATCTTAGCCAAAAGGCCGAGAAGCGATGCCAGGACACACCCCCGCACGCCGCCCCAGCGCCCGGCCCGCGCCCCGATGTCACGGTGACCGCCCCGCACCGCTCCCCAACCCCCGCACCCCAACCCCCGCACCCCGCTCCTCTCTCCCTTCCCCTCGCTCTGCCCCGCACCCGACCGGTTCCCGCGCTCACAGACCCCCGCTGAGCCCCGCAAACCCCCTCCATCTGCACTCCCAGCGTCCCATTCGCGCGATCAGCACCTTATTAACATAACCACGCCCTCTATCGATTACACCTGTATTGCCCGGTCACAGGCCACGCCCCCAGCCGGCTCCTGGCGGCAGACCCCGCCCCCTCGTTAGCATTCGCCCCGCCCCCTGCCATCCCCGCGGGGAAGGTGAGGAGATGGAGGCGCTCGGGGGGCTCCGGGGGGTCCCAAAATGGGATGTGAGGGCTCGGGGGGCTCCGGGGGGTCCCAAAATGGGATGTAAGGGATCGGAGGGGCTCCAGGGGGTCCCAAAATGGGCTGTAAGGGCTCGGAGGGGCGCCGGGGTGTCCCAAGAGGGATAGAGGGGCCCGGAGGCCTTTTTTGGGGGCCCCAAGGGGGTCTGTGGGATGCCAAAGGCAGTGTACGTGGGGCCCAACGGGGATATGGGGGCTCACGGGGCGTTTTGGGGTCCCAAATCCACCAGGGGTTGGATTTGGGGGTCCCAAAAGGGCACAGATGGGCACACAGGGGGGCGAAGGTGGACGTAGAGGGTTTACGGGGTCCTGAAAGGGGATGTCGGGGTCCCAGGGGGTGTTTTGGCTCCCAAGGGGGTGCAGGGTCCCTGCAGGGTGTGTGGGGGCTCCCGGGGGGTACGGGGTGTCCCGAAGGGGGTATATGGGTCCCTAAAGGGGATAGAGGGTCTATGGGGGGCTCTACGGAGTCCCAGAGCGGGATAGAGGGGCTCAGGGGGGCTCTACGGGGTCCCAAAGCCGGATGTGAGGAAACGGCGAGCGCAGACGCCCCGAGGACACCCCGGAATCGCTCTCCCCCGCCAAAAGCGGCCACAGGGCTCCCGCACGGGACGTCCCCGGCCCCGCACGGGTTCCAGACGCCCCCACAACCGGTACCTGCAGAGGGAGAGAAAAGCGCCGAGGTCTCCCACGCGCGCGGCGTGAAAAGGGCGGGAGGGGCAGAGAGAAAAGGGCGGGAAGGGCTCGCGCACAGAGCTCAGCAAAAGCGGCGGGAAGGGCTCGCGCACGGGGCGGGAAAAGCGCAGCCCCAGCACAGCCCGCACCCGCAGCCCCCCGCGCCGCTCTCGCTTCTGTCTTTCACCGCGTCAGTTCCCCCGAGCGGGGAGTGCACCGTGCCCGGAGGCACTGCAATACCGGGACGATGCGCGGAGCGGAGGGAGCAAGCTCCGGGTCCAACTCCCGAGCCCAAAAACCCGTTTAATATAAAGTCCTCTCATCGAGGACGTATCAGATATTAAACTGATAAGAACAGATACTACACTTGATCTTAGCCAAAAGGCCGAGAAGCGATGCCAGGACACACCCCCGCACGCCGCCCCAGCGCCCGCCCCTCGCTCCGATGGCACGGTGACCATACCGCACCGCTTCCCCAACCCCCGCACCCCAACCCCCGCACCCCGCTCCTCTCTCCCTTCCCCTCGCCATGCCCCGCACTCGACCGGCTTCCACGCTCACAGACCCCGCCGAGCCCCGCAAACCCCCTTCATCTGCACTCCCAGCGTCCCATTCGCGCGCTCAACACGTTATTAACATAACCACGCCCCCATTCACCTACACCTCCATTGCTCGGTCACAGGCCACGCCCCCAGCCGGCTCCTGGGGGCAGACCCCGCCCCCTCGTTAGCATTCGCCCCGCCCCCTGCCATCCCCGCGGGGAAGGTGAGGAGATGGAGGCGCTCGGTGGGGCTCCGGGGGGTCCCAAAATGGGATGTGAGGGCTCGGGGGGCTCCGGGGGTCCCAAAATGGGATACAGGGGCTCGGAGGCCTTTTTTGGGGGCCCCAAGGGGGTCTGTGGGATGCCAAAGGCAGTGTAGGTGGGGCCCAACGGGGAGATGGGGGCTCACGGGCCATTTTTGGGGTCCCCAAGGGGGCCATAAGGGGTCCCAGGGTGGATTTGGGGGTCCCAAAAGGGCACAGACGGGCACACAGGGGGATGAAGGGGGGCCGTAGGGGGTTTACGGGGTCCTGAAAGGGGATGTCGGGGTCCCAGGGGGTGTTTTGGCTCCCAAGGGGGTGCAGCGTGCCTGCAGAGTGTGTGGGGGCTCCCGTTGGGTACGTGGTGTCCCGAAGGGCGTCTATAGGGGTCCCTAAAACGGATAGAAGGGCGCACGGGGGCTGTACGGGGTCCCAAAGCGGGATAGAGGGGCTCGGAGGGGCTCTACGGGGTCCCAAAGCGGGATGGAGGGGCTCAAGGGGGCTGTACGGGGTCCCAGAGTGGGATAGAGGGGCTCGGGGGGCTGTACGGGGTCCCAAAGCGGGATAGAGGGGCTCGGAGGGGCTCTACGGGGTCCCAAAGCGGGATAGAGGGGCTCGGAGGGGCTCTACGGGGTCCCAAAGCGGGATGGAGGGGCTCAAGGGGGCTGTACGGGGTCCCAGAGTGGGATAGAGGGGCTCGGGGGGGCTGTACGTGGTCCCAGAGCGGGATAGAGGGGCTCGGAGGGGCTCTACGGGGTCCCAAAGCGGGATGGAGGGGCTCAAGGGGGCTGTACGGGGTCCCAGAGTGGGATAGAGGGGCTCGGGGGGGCTGTACGGGGTCCCAAAGCGGGATGGAGGTGCTCAAGGGGGCTGTACGGGGTCCCAGAGTGGGATAGAGGGGCTCGGAGGGGCTGTACGGGGTCCCAAAGCGGGATAGATGGGCTCGGAGGGGCTCTCCGGGGTCCCAAAGCCGGATGTGAGGAAACGGCGAGCGCAGACGCCCCGAGGACACCCCGGAATCGCTCTCCCCCCGCCAAAAGCGGCCCCGGGCCTCCCGCACGGGACCTCCCCGGCCCCGCACGGGTTCCAGACGCCCCCACAACCGGTACCTGCAGAGAGAGAGAAAAGCGCCGAGGTCTCCCACGCGCGGCGTGAAAAGGGCGGGAGGGGCAGAGAGAAAAGGGCGGGAAGGGCTCGCGCACAGAGCTCAGCAAAAGCGGCGGGAAGGGCTCGCGCACGGGGCGGGAAAAGCGCAGCCCCAGCACAGCCCGCACCCGCAGCCCCCCGCGCCGCTCTCGCTTCTGTCTTTCACCGCGTCAGTTCCCCCGAGCGGGGAGTGCACCGTGCCCGGAGGCACTGCAATACCGGGACGATGCGCGGAGCGGAGGGAGCAAGCTCCGGGTCCAACTCCCGAGCCCAAAAACCCGTTTAATATAAAGTCCTCTCATCGAGGACGTATCAGATATTAAACTGATAAGAACAGATACTACACTTGATCTTAGCCAAAAGGCCGAGAAGCGATGCCAGGACACACCCCCGCACGCCGCCCCAGCGCCCGCCCCTCGCTCCGATGGCACGGTGACCATACCGCACCGCTTCCCCAACCCCCGCACCCCAACCCCCGCACCCCGCTCCTCTCTCTCTTCCCCTCGCTCTGCCCCGCACCCGACCTGTTCCCGCGCTCACAGACCCCCGCTGAGCCCCGCAAACCCCCTCCATCTGCACTCCCAGCGTCCCATTCGCGCTCTCAGCGCCTTATTAACATAACCACGCCCACAATCCACACACCTCTATTGCCCGGTCACAGGCCACGCCCCCAGCCGGCCCCTGGCGGCAGACCCCGCCCCCTCGTTAGCATTCGCCCCGCCCCCTGCCATCCCCGCGGGGAAGGTGAGGAGATGGAGGGGCTCGGGGGGCTCCGGGGGTCCCGAAATGGGATGTAAGGGCTCGGAGGGGCTCTGGGGGGTCCCACGAGGGATACAGGGGCTCGGAGGCCTTTTTTGGGGGCCCCAAGGGGGTCTGTGGGATGCCAAAGGCAGTGTAGGTGGGGCCCAACGGGGAGATGGGGGCTCACGGGCCATTTTTGGGGTCCCCAAGGGGGCCATAAGGGGTCCCAGGGTGGATTTGGGGGTCCCAAAATGGCACAGACGGGCACACAGGGGGGCGAAGGGGGGCGTAGGGGGTTTACGGGGTCCTGAAAGGGGATGTCGGGGTCCCAGGGGGTGTTTTTGCTCCCAAGGGGGGTGCAGCGTGCATGCAGGGTGTGTGGGGGCTCCCGTTGGGTACGTGGTGTCCCGAAGGGCGTCTATGGGGGTCCCTAAAACGGATAGAAGGGCGCACGGGGGCTGTACGGGGTCCCAAAACGGGATAGAGGGGCTTAGATAAGGCGTAGGGGTTCCAAAGTGGGATAGAGGGGCTCGGGGGGGCTCTACGGGGTCCCAAAGCAGGATAGAGGGGCTCAGGGGAGCTCTACGGAGTCCCAAAGCGGGATAGAGGAGCTCGGGGGGGCTGTACGGGGTCCCAAAGCGGGATAGAGGGGCTCGGGGGGCTCTACGGGGTCCCAGAGCGGGATAGAGGGGCTCAGGGGGGCTCTACGGGGTCCCAAAGCGGGATAGAGGGGCTCAGGGTGGCTGTACGGGGTCCCAAAGCGGGATAGAGGGGCTCGGGGGGGCTCTACGGGGTCCCAAAGCGGGATAGAGGGGCTCGGGGGGCTCTACGGGGTCCCAAAGCCGGATGTGAGGAAACGGCGAGCGCAGACGCCCCGAGGACACCCCGGAATCGCTCTCCCCCGCCAAAAGCGGCCCCGGGCCGCCCGCACGGGACCTCCCCGGCCCCGCACGGGTTCCAGACGCCCCCACAACCGGTACCTGCAGAGAGAGAGAAAAGCGCCGAGGTCTCCCACGCGCGGCGTGTAAAGGGCGGGAGGGGCAGAGAGAAAAGGGCGGGAAGGGCTCGCGCACAGAGCTCAGCGAAAGCGGCGGGAAGGGCTCGCGCACAGGGCGGGAAAAGCGCAGCCCCAGCACAGCCCGCACCCGCAGCCCCCCGCGCCGCTCTCGCTTCTGTCTTTCACCGCGTCAGTTCCCCCGAGCGGGGAGTGCACCGTGCCCGGAGGCACTGCAATACCGGGACGATGCGCGGAGCGGAGGGAGCAAGCTCCGGGTCCAACTCCCGAGCCCAAAAACCCGTTTAATATAAAGTCCTCTCATCGAGGACGTATCAGATATTAAACTGATAAGAACAGATACTACACTTGATCTTAGCCAAAAGGCCGAGAAGCGATGCCAGGACACACCCCCGCACGCCGCCCCAGCGCCCGGCCCGCGCCCCGATGTCACGGTGACCGCCCCGCACCGCTCCCCAACCCCCGCACCCCAACCCCCGCACCCCGCTCCTCTCTCCCTTCCCCCTCGCTCTGCCCCGCACCCGACCGGTTCCCGCGCTCACAGACCCCCGCTGAGCCCCGCAAACCCCCTCCATCTGCACTCCCAGCGTCCCATTCGCGCGATCAGCACCTTATTAACATAACCACGCCCTCTATCGATTACACCTGTATTGCCCGGTCACAGGCCACGCCCCCAGCCGGCTCCTGGCGGCAGACCCCGCCCCCTCGTTAGCATTCGCCCCGCCCCCTGCCATCCCCGCGGGGAAGGTGAGGAGATGGAGGCGCTCGGGGGGCTCCGGGGGTCCCAAAATGGGATGTGAGGGCTCGGGGGGCTCCGGGGGTCCCAAAATGGGATGTAAGGGATCGGAGGGGCTCCAGGGGGTCCCAAAATGGGCTGTAAGGGCTCGGAGGGGCGCCGGGGTGTCCCAAGAGGGATAGAGGGGCCCGGAGGCCTTTTTTGGGGGCCCCAAGGGGGTCTGTGGGATGCCAAAGGCAGTGTACGTGGGGCCCAACGGGGATATGGGGGCTCACGGGGCGTTTTGGGGTCCCAAATCCACCAGGGGTTGGATTTGGGGGTCCCAAAAGGGCACAGATGGGCACACAGGGGGGCGAAGGTGGACGTAGAGGGTTTACGGGGTCCTGAAAGGGGATGTCGGGGTCCCAGGGGGTGTTTTGGCTCCCAAGGGGGGTGCAGGGTCCCTGCAGGGTGTGTGGGGGCTCCCGGGGGGGTACGGGGTGTCCCGAAGGGGGTATATGGGTCCCTAAAGGGGATAGAGGGTCTATGGGGGGCTCTACGGAGTCCCAGAGCGGGATAGAGGGGCTCAGGGGGGCTCTACGGGGTCCCAAAGCCGGATGTGAGGAAACGGCGAGCGCAGACGCCCCGAGGACACCCCGGAATCGCTCTCCCCCCGCCAAAAGCGGCCACAGGGCTCCCGCACGGGACGTCCCCGGCCCCGCACGGGTTCCAGACGCCCCCACAACCGGTACCTGCAGAGGGAGAGAAAAGCGCCGAGGTCTCCCACGCGCGCGGCGTGAAAAGGGCGGGAGGGGCAGAGAGAAAAGGGCGGGAAGGGCTCGCGCACAGAGCTCAGCAAAAGCGGCGGGAAGGGCTCGCGCACGGGGCGGGAAAAGCGCAGCCCCAGCACAGCCCGCACCCGCAGCCCCCCGCGCCGCTCTCGCTTCTGTCTTTCACCGCGTCAGTTCCCCCGAGCGGGGAGTGCACCGTGCCCGGAGGCACTGCAATACCGGGACGATGCGCGGAGCGGAGGGAGCAAGCTCCGGGTCCAACTCCCGAGCCCAAAAACCCGTTTAATATAAAGTCCTCTCATCGAGGACGTATCAGATATTAAACTGATAAGAACAGATACTACACTTGATCTTAGCCAAAAGGCCGAGAAGCGATGCCAGGACACACCCCCGCACGCCGCCCCAGCGCCCGCCCCTCGCTCCGATGGCACGGTGACCATACCGCACCGCTTCCCCAACCCCCCGCACCCCAACCCCCGCACCCCGCTCCTCTCTCTCTTCCCCTCGCTCTGCCCCGCACCCGACCTGTTCCCGCGCTCACAGACCCCCGCTGAGCCCCGCAAACCCCCTCCATCTGCACTCCCAGCGTCCCATTCGCGCTCTCAGCGCCTTATTAACATAACCACGCCCACAATCCACACACCTCTATTGCCCGGTCACAGGCCACGCCCCCAGCCGGCCCCTGGCGGCAGACCCCGCCCCCTCGTTAGCATTCGCCCCGCCCCCTGCCATCCCCGCGGGGAAGGTGAGGAGATGGAGGGGCTCGGGGGGCTCCGGGGGGTCCCGAAATGGGATGTAAGGGCTCGGAGGGGCTCTGGGGGGGTCCCACGAGGGATACAGGGGCTCGGAGGCCTTTTTTGGGGGCCCCAAGGGGGTCTGTGGGATGCCAAAGGCAGTGTAGGTGGGGCCCAACGGGGAGATGGGGGCTCACGGGCCATTTTTGGGGTCCCCAAGGGGGCCATAAGGGGTCCCAGGGTGGATTTGGGGGTCCCAAAATGGCACAGACGGGCACACAGGGGGGCGAAGGGGGGGCGTAGGGGGTTTACGGGGTCCTGAAAGGGGATGTCGGGGTCCCAGGGGGTGTTTTTGCTCCCAAGGGGGTGCAGCGTGCATGCAGGGTGTGTGGGGGCTCCCGTTGGGTACGTGGTGTCCCGAAGGGCGTCTATGGGGGTCCCTAAAACGGATAGAAGGGCGCACGGGGGCTGTACGGGGTCCCAAAACGGGATAGAGGGGCTTAGATAAGGCGTAGGGGTTCCAAAGTGGGATAGAGGGGCTCGGGGGGGCTCTACGGGGTCCCAAAGCAGGATAGAGGGGCTCAGGGGAGCTCTACGGAGTCCCAAAGCGGGATAGAGGAGCTCGGGGGGGCTGTACGGGGTCCCAAAGCGGGATAGAGGGGCTCGGGGGGCTCTACGGGGTCCCAGAGCGGGATAGAGGGGGCTCAGGGGGCTCTACGGGGTCCCAAAGCGGGATAGAGGGGCTCAGGGTGGCTGTACGGGGTCCCAAAGCGGGATAGAGGGGCTCGGGGGGCTCTACGGGGTCCCAAAGCGGGATAGAGGGGCTCGGGGGGGCTCTACGGGGTCCCAAAGCCGGATGTGAGGAAACGGCGAGCGCAGACGCCCCGAGGACACCCCGGAATCGCTCTCCCCCGCCAAAAGCGGCCCCGGGCCGCCCGCACGGGACCTCCCCGGCCCCGCACGGGTTCCAGACGCCCCCACAACCGGTACCTGCAGAGAGAGAGAAAAGCGCCGAGGTCTCCCACGCGCGGCGTGTAAAGAGGCGGGAGGGGCAGAGAGAAAAGGGCGGGAAGGGCTCGCGCACAGAGCTCAGCGAAAGCGGCGGGAAGGGCTCGCGCACAGGGCGGGAAAAGCGCAGCCCCAGCACAGCCCGCACCCGCAGCCCCCCGCGCCGCTCTCGCTTCTGTCTTTCACCGCGTCAGTTCCCCCGAGCGGGGAGTGCACCGTGCCCGGAGGCACTGCAATACCGGGACGATGCGCGGAGCGGAGGGAGCAAGCTCCGGGTCCAACTCCCGAGCCCAAAAACCCGTTTAATATAAAGTCCTCTCATCGAGGACGTATCAGATATTAAACTGATAAGAACAGATACTACACTTGATCTTAGCCAAAAGGCCGAGAAGCGATGCCAGGACACACCCCCGCACGCCGCCCCAGCGCCCGGCCCGCGCCCCGATGTCACGGTGACCGCCCCGCACCGCTCCCCAACCCCCGCACCCCAACCCCCGCACCCCGCTCCTCTCTCCCTTCCCCTCGCTCTGCCCCGCACCCGACCGGTTCCCGCGCTCACAGACCCCCGCTGAGCCCCGCAAACCCCCTCCATCTGCACTCCCAGCGTCCCATTCGCGCGATCAGCACCTTATTAACATAACCACGCCCTCTATCGATTACACCTGTATTGCCCGGTCACAGGCCACGCCCCCAGCCGGCTCCTGGCGGCAGACCCCGCCCCCTCGTTAGCATTCGCCCCGCCCCCTGCCATCCCCGCGGGGAAGGTGAGGAGATGGAGGCGCTCGGGGGGCTCCGGGGGTCCCAAAATGGGATGTGAGGGCTCGGGGGGCTCCGGGGGGTCCCAAAATGGGATGTAAGGGATCGGAGGGGCTCCAGGGGGTCCCAAAATGGGCTGTAAGGGCTCGGAGGGGCGCCGGGGTGTCCCAAGAGGGATAGAGGGGCCCGGAGGCCTTTTTTGGGGGCCCCAAGGGGGTCTGTGGGATGCCAAAGGCAGTGTACGTGGGGCCCAACGGGGATATGGGGGCTCACGGGGCGTTTTTGGGGTCCC
Organism: Otis tarda; assembly: GCA_026413225.1. NCBI lineage: Eukaryota > Metazoa > Chordata > Aves > Otidiformes > Otididae > Otis > Otis tarda. The sequence goes on from CM048589.1 coordinate 764,355, forward strand.
AAATCCACCAGGGGTTGGATTTGGGGGTCCCAAAAGGGCACAGATGGGCACACAGGGGGCGAAGGTGGACGTAGAGGGTTTACGGGGTCCTGAAAGGGGATGTCGGGGTCCCAGGGGGTGTTTTGGCTCCCAAGGGGGTGCAGGGTCCCTGCAGGGTGTGTGGGGGCTCCCGGGGGGGTACGGGGTGTCCCGAAGGGGGTATATGGGTCCCTAAAGGGGATAGAGGGTCTATGGGGGGCTCTACGGAGTCCCAGAGCGGGATAGAGGGGCTCAGGGGGGCTCTACGGGGTCCCAAAGCCGGATGTGAGGAAACGGCGAGCGCAGACGCCCCGAGGACACCCCGGAATCGCTCTCCCCCCGCCAAAAGCGGCCACAGGGCTCCCGCACGGGACGTCCCCGGCCCCGCACGGGTTCCAGACGCCCCCACAACCGGTACCTGCAGAGGGAGAGAAAAGCGCCGAGGTCTCCCACGCGCGCGGCGTGAAAAGGGCGGGAGGGGCAGAGAGAAAAGGGCGGGAAGGGCTCGCGCACAGAGCTCAGCAAAAGCGGCGGGAAGGGCTCGCGCACGGGGCGGGAAAAGCGCAGCCCCAGCACAGCCCGCACCCGCAGCCCCCCGCGCCGCTCTCGCTTCTGTCTTTCACCGCGTCAGTTCCCCCGAGCGGGGAGTGCACCGTGCCCGGAGGCACTGCAATACCGGGACGATGCGCGGAGCGGAGGGAGCAAGCTCCGGGTCCAACTCCCGAGCCCAAAAACCCGTTTAATATAAAGTCCTCTCATCGAGGACGTATCAGATATTAAACTGATAAGAACAGATACTACACTTGATCTTAGCCAAAAGGCCGAGAAGCGATGCCAGGACACACCCCCGCACGCCGCCCCAGCGCCCGCCCCTCGCTCCGATGGCACGGTGACCATACCGCACCGCTTCCCCAACCCCCGCACCCCAACCCCCGCACCCCGCTCCTCTCTCTCTTCCCCTCGCTCTGCCCCGCACCCGACCTGTTCCCGCGCTCACAGACCCCCGCTGAGCCCCGCAAACCCCCTCCATCTGCACTCCCAGCGTCCCATTCGCGCTCTCAGCGCCTTATTAACATAACCACGCCCACAATCCACACACCTCTATTGCCCGGTCACAGGCCACGCCCCCAGCCGGCCCCTGGCGGCAGACCCCGCCCCCTCGTTAGCATTCGCCCCGCCCCCTGCCATCCCCGCGGGGAAGGTGAGGAGATGGAGGGGCTCGGGGGGCTCCGGGGGTCCCGAAATGGGATGTAAGGGCTCGGAGGGGCTCTGGGGGGGTCCCACGAGGGATACAGGGGCTCGGAGGCCTTTTTGGGGGCCCCAAGGGGGTCTGTGGGATGCCAAAGGCAGTGTAGGTGGGGCCCAACGGGGAGATGGGGGCTCACGGGCCATTTTTGGGGTCCCCAAGGGGGCCATAAGGGGTCCCAGGGTGGATTTGGGGGTCCCAAAATGGCACAGACGGGCACACAGGGGGGCGAAGGGGGGGCGTAGGGGGTTTACGGGGTCCTGAAAGGGGATGTCGGGGTCCCAGGGGGTGTTTTTGCTCCCAAGGGGGGTGCAGCGTGCATGCAGGGTGTGTGGGGGCTCCCGTTGGGTACGTGGTGTCCCGAAGGGCGTCTATGGGGGTCCCTAAAACGGATAGAAGGGCGCACGGGGGCTGTACGGGGTCCCAAAACGGGATAGAGGGGCTTAGATAAGGCGTAGGGGTTCCAAAGTGGGATAGAGGGGCTCGGGGGGGCTCTACGGGGTCCCAAAGCAGGATAGAGGGGCTCAGGGGAGCTCTACGGAGTCCCAAAGCGGGATAGAGGAGCTCGGGGGGCTGTACGGGGTCCCAAAGCGGGATAGAGGGGCTCGGGGGGGCTCTACGGGGTCCCAGAGCGGGATAGAGGGGCTCAGGGGGGCTCTACGGGGTCCCAAAGCGGGATAGAGGGGCTCAGGGTGGCTGTACGGGGTCCCAAAGCGGGATAGAGGGGCTCGGGGGGCTCTACGGGGTCCCAAAGCGGGATAGAGGGGCTCGGGGGGCTCTACGGGGTCCCAAAGCCGGATGTGAGGAAACGGCGAGCGCAGACGCCCCGAGGACACCCCGGAATCGCTCTCCCCCCGCCAAAAGCGGCCCCGGGCCTCCCGCACGGGACCTCCCCGGCCCCGCACGGGTTCCAGACGCCCCCACAACCGGTACCTGCAGAGAGAGAGAAAAGCGCCGAGGTCTCCCACGCGCGGCGTGTAAAGGGCGGGAGGGGCAGAGAGAAAAGGGCGGGAAGGGCTCGCGCACAGAGCTCAGCGAAAGCGGCGGGAAGGGCTCGCGCACAGGGCGGGAAAAGCGCAGCCCCAGCACAGCCCGCACCCGCAGCCCCCGCGCCGCTCTCGCTTCTGTCTTTCACCGCGTCAGTTCCCCCGAGCGGGGAGTGCACCGTGCCCGGAGGCACTGCAATACCGGGACGATGCGCGGAGCGGAGGGAGCAAGCTCCGGGTCCAACTCCCGAGCCCAAAAACCCGTTTAATATAAAGTCCTCTCATCGAGGACGTATCAGATATTAAACTGATAAGAACAGATACTACACTTGATCTTAGCCAAAAGGCCGAGAAGCGATGCCAGGACACACCCCCGCACGCCGCCCCAGCGCCCGGCCCGCGCCCCGATGTCACGGTGACCGCCCCGCACCGCTCCCCAACCCCCGCACCCCAACCCCCGCACCCCGCTCCTCTCTCCCTTCCCCTCGCTCTGCCCCGCACCCGACCGGTTCCCGCGCTCACAGACCCCCGCTGAGCCCCGCAAACCCCCTCCATCTGCACTCCCAGCGTCCCATTCGCGCGATCAGCACCTTATTAACATAACCACGCCCTCTATCGATTACACCTGTATTGCCCGGTCACAGGCCACGCCCCCAGCCGGCTCCTGGCGGCAGACCCCGCCCCCTCGTTAGCATTCGCCCCGCCCCCTGCCATCCCCGCGGGGAAGGTGAGGAGATGGAGGCGCTCGGGGGGCTCCGGGGGGTCCCAAAATGGGATGTGAGGGCTCGGGGGGCTCCGGGGGTCCCAAAATGGGATGTAAGGGATCGGAGGGGCTCAGGGGGTCCCAAAATGGGCTGTAAGGGCTCGGAGGGGCGCCGGGGTGTCCCAAGAGGGATAGAGGGGCCCGGAGGCCTTTTTTGGGGGCCCCAAGGGGGTCTGTGGGATGCCAAAGGCAGTGTACGTGGGGCCCAACGGGGATATGGGGGCTCACGGGGCGTTTTTGGGGTCCCAAATCCACCAGGGGTTGGATTTGGGGGTCCCAAAAGGGCACAGATGGGCACACAGGGGGGCGAAGGTGGACGTAGAGGGTTTACGGGGTCCTGAAAGGGGATGTCGGGGTCCCAGGGGGTGTTTTGGCTCCCAAGGGGGTGCAGGGTCCCTGCAGGGTGTGTGGGGGCTCCCGGGGGGTACGGGGTGTCCCGAAGGGGTATATGGGTCCCTAAAGGGGATAGAGGGTCTATGGGGGGCTCTACGGAGTCCCAGAGCGGGATAGAGGGGCTCAGGGGGCTCTACGGGGTCCCAAAGCCGGATGTGAGGAAACGGCGAGCGCAGACGCCCCGAGGACACCCCGGAATCGCTCTCCCCCCGCCAAAAGCGGCCACAGGGCTCCCGCACGGGACGTCCCCGGCCCCGCACGGGTTCCAGACGCCCCCACAACCGGTACCTGCAGAGGGAGAGAAAAGCGCCGAGGTCTCCCACGCGCGCGGCGTGAAAAGGGCGGGAGGGGCAGAGAGAAAAGGGCGGGAAGGGCTCGCGCACAGAGCTCAGCAAAAGCGGCGGGAAGGGCTCGCGCACGGGGCGGGAAAAGCGCAGCCCCAGCACAGCCCGCACCCGCAGCCCCCCGCGCCGCTCTCGCTTCTGTCTTTCACCGCGTCAGTTCCCCCGAGCGGGGAGTGCACCGTGCCCGGAGGCACTGCAATACCGGGACGATGCGCGGAGCGGAGGGAGCAAGCTCCGGGTCCAACTCCCGAGCCCAAAAACCCGTTTAATATAAAGTCCTCTCATCGAGGACGTATCAGATATTAAACTGATAAGAACAGATACTACACTTGATCTTAGCCAAAAGGCCGAGAAGCGATGCCAGGACACACCCCCGCACGCCGCCCCAGCGCCCGCCCCTCGCTCCGATGGCACGGTGACCATACCGCACCGCTTCCCCAACCCCCGCACCCCAACCCCCGCACCCCGCTCCTCTCTCTCTTCCCCTCGCTCTGCCCCGCACCCGACCTGTTCCCGCGCTCACAGACCCCCGCTGAGCCCCGCAAACCCCCTCCATCTGCACTCCCAGCGTCCCATTCGCGCTCTCAGCGCCTTATTAACATAACCACGCCCACAATCCACACACCTCTATTGCCCGGTCACAGGCCACGCCCCCAGCCGGCCCCTGGCGGCAGACCCCGCCCCCTCGTTAGCATTCGCCCCGCCCCCTGCCATCCCCGCGGGGAAGGTGAGGAGATGGAGGGGCTCGGGGGGCTCCGGGGGTCCCGAAATGGGATGTAAGGGCTCGGAGGGGCTCTGGGGGGTCCCACGAGGGATACAGGGGCTCGGAGGCCTTTTTTGGGGGCCCCAAGGGGGTCTGTGGGATGCCAAAGGCAGTGTAGGTGGGGCCCAACGGGGAGATGGGGGCTCACGGGCCATTTTTGGGGTCCCCAAGGGGGCCATAAGGGGTCCCAGGGTGGATTTGGGGGTCCCAAAATGGCACAGACGGGCACACAGGGGGGCGAAGGGGGGGCGTAGGGGGTTTACGGGGTCCTGAAAGGGGATGTCGGGGTCCCAGGGGTGTTTTTGCTCCCAAGGGGGTGCAGCGTGCATGCAGGGTGTGTGGGGGCTCCCGTTGGGTACGTGGTGTCCCGAAGGGCGTCTATGGGGGTCCCTAAAACGGATAGAAGGGCGCACGGGGGCTGTACGGGGTCCCAAAACGGGATAGAGGGGCTTAGATAAGGCGTAGGGGTTCCAAAGTGGGATAGAGGGGCTCGGGGGGCTCTACGGGGTCCCAAAGCAGGATAGAGGGGCTCAGGGGAGCTCTACGGAGTCCCAAAGCGGGATAGAGGAGCTCGGGGGGCTGTACGGGGTCCCAAAGCGGGATAGAGGGGCTCGGGGGGCTCTACGGGGTCCCAGAGCGGGATAGAGGGGCTCAGGGGGGCTCTACGGGGTCCCAAAGCGGGATAGAGGGGCTCAGGGTGGCTGTACGGGGTCCCAAAGCGGGATAGAGGGGCTCGGGGGGCTCTACGGGGTCCCAAAGCGGGATAGAGGGGCTCGGGGGGCTCTACGGGGTCCCAAAGCCGGATGTGAGGAAACGGCGAGCGCAGACGCCCCGAGGACACCCCGGAATCGCTCTCCCCCGCCAAAAGCGGCCCCGGGCCGCCCGCACGGGACCTCCCCGGCCCCGCACGGGTTCCAGACGCCCCCACAACCGGTACCTGCAGAGAGAGAGAAAAGCGCCGAGGTCTCCCACGCGCGGCGTGTAAAGGGCGGGAGGGGCAGAGAGAAAAGGGCGGGAAGGGCTCGCGCACAGAGCTCAGCGAAAGCGGCGGGAAGGGCTCGCGCACAGGGCGGGAAAAGCGCAGCCCCAGCACAGCCCGCACCCGCAGCCCCCCGCGCCGCTCTCGCTTCTGTCTTTCACCGCGTCAGTTCCCCCGAGCGGGGAGTGCACCGTGCCCGGAGGCACTGCAATACCGGGACGATGCGCGGAGCGGAGGGAGCAAGCTCCGGGTCCAACTCCCGAGCCCAAAAACCCGTTTAATATAAAGTCCTCTCATCGAGGACGTATCAGATATTAAACTGATAAGAACAGATACTACACTTGATCTTAGCCAAAAGGCCGAGAAGCGATGCCAGGACACACCCCCGCACGCCGCCCCAGCGCCCGGCCCGCGCCCCGATGTCACGGTGACCGCCCCGCACCGCTCCCCAACCCCCGCACCCCAACCCCCGCACCCCGCTCCTCTCTCCCTTCCCCTCGCTCTGCCCCGCACCCGACCGGTTCCCGCGCTCACAGACCCCCGCTGAGCCCCGCAAACCCCCTCCATCTGCACTCCCAGCGTCCCATTCGCGCGATCAGCACCTTATTAACATAACCACGCCCTCTATCGATTACACCTGTATTGCCCGGTCACAGGCCACGCCCCCAGCCGGCTCCTGGCGGCAGACCCCGCCCCCTCGTTAGCATTCGCCCCGCCCCCTGCCATCCCCGCGGGGAAGGTGAGGAGATGGAGGCGCTCGGGGGGCTCCGGGGGTCCCAAAATGGGATGTGAGGGCTCGGGGGCTCCGGGGGGTCCCAAAATGGGATGTAAGGGATCGGAGGGGCTCCAGGGGGTCCCAAAATGGGCTGTAAGGGCTCGGAGGGGCGCCGGGGTGTCCCAAGAGGGATAGAGGGGCCCGGAGGCCTTTTTGGGGGCCCCAAGGGGGTCTGTGGGATGCCAAAGGCAGTGTACGTGGGGCCCAACGGGGATATGGGGGCTCACGGGGCGTTTTTGGGGTCCCAAATCCACCAGGGGTTGGATTTGGGGGTCCCAAAAGGGCACAGATGGGCACACAGGGGGGCGAAGGTGGACGTAGAGGGTTTACGGGGTCCTGAAAGGGGATGTCGGGGTCCCAGGGGGTGTTTTGGCTCCCAAGGGGGTGCAGGGTCCCTGCAGGGTGTGTGGGGGCTCCCGGGGGGGTACGGGGTGTCCCGAAGGGGTATATGGGTCCCTAAAGGGGATAGAGGGTCTATGGGGGGCTCTACGGAGTCCCAGAGCGGGATAGAGGGGCTCAGGGGGGCTCTACGGGGTCCCAAAGCCGGATGTGAGGAAACGGCGAGCGCAGACGCCCCGAGGACACCCCGGAATCGCTCTCCCCCGCCAAAAGCGGCCACAGGGCTCCCGCACGGGACGTCCCCGGCCCCGCACGGGTTCCAGACGCCCCCACAACCGGTACCTGCAGAGGGAGAGAAAAGCGCCGAGGTCTCCCACGCGCGCGGCGTGAAAAGGGCGGGAGGGGCAGAGAGAAAAGGGCGGGAAGGGCTCGCGCACAGAGCTCAGCAAAAGCGGCGGGAAGGGCTCGCGCACGGGGCGGGAAAAGCGCAGCCCCAGCACAGCCCGCACCCGCAGCCCCCCGCGCCGCTCTCGCTTCTGTCTTTCACCGCGTCAGTTCCCCCGAGCGGGGAGTGCACCGTGCCCGGAGGCACTGCAATACCGGGACGATGCGCGGAGCGGAGGGAGCAAGCTCCGGGTCCAACTCCCGAGCCCAAAAACCCGTTTAATATAAAGTCCTCTCATCGAGGACGTATCAGATATTAAACTGATAAGAACAGATACTACACTTGATCTTAGCCAAAAGGCCGAGAAGCGATGCCAGGACACACCCCCGCACGCCGCCCCAGCGCCCGCCCCTCGCTCCGATGGCACGGTGACCATACCGCACCGCTTCCCCAACCCCCGCACCCCAACCCCCGCACCCCGCTCCTCTCTCCCTTCCCCTCGCCATGCCCCGCACTCGACCGGCTTCCACGCTCACAGACCCCGCCGAGCCCCGCAAACCCCCTTCATCTGCACTCCCAGCGTCCCATTCGCGCGCTCAACACGTTATTAACATAACCACGCCCCCATTCACCTACACCTCCATTGCTCGGTCACAGGCCACGCCCCCAGCCGGCTCCTGGGGGCAGACCCCGCCCCCTCGTTAGCATTCGCCCCGCCCCCTGCCATCCCCGCGGGGAAGGTGAGGAGATGGAGGCGCTCGGTGGGGCTCCGGGGGGTCCCAAAATGGGATGTGAGGGCTCGGGGGGCTCCGGGGGTCCCAAAATGGGATACAGGGGCTCGGAGGCCTTTTTGGGGGCCCCAAGGGGGTCTGTGGGATGCCAAAGGCAGTGTAGGTGGGGCCCAACGGGGAGATGGGGGCTCACGGGCCATTTTTGGGGTCCCCAAGGGGGCCATAAGGGGTCCCAGGGTGGATTTGGGGGTCCCAAAAGGGCACAGACGGGCACACAGGGGGATGAAGGGGGGCCGTAGGGGGTTTACGGGGTCCTGAAAGGGGATGTCGGGGTCCCAGGGGGTGTTTTGGCTCCCAAGGGGGGTGCAGCGTGCCTGCAGAGTGTGTGGGGGCTCCCGTTGGGTACGTGGTGTCCCGAAGGGCGTCTATAGGGGTCCCTAAAACGGATAGAAGGGCGCACGGGGGCTGTACGGGGTCCCAAAGCGGGATAGAGGGGCTCGGAGGGGCTCTACGGGGTCCCAAAGCGGGATGGAGGGGCTCAAGGGGGCTGTACGGGGTCCCAGAGTGGGATAGAGGGGCTCGGGGGGCTGTACGGGGTCCCAAAGCGGGATAGAGGGGCTCGGAGGGGCTCTACGGGGTCCCAAAGCGGGATAGAGGGGCTCGGAGGGGCTCTACGGGGTCCCAAAGCGGGATGGAGGGGCTCAAGGGGGCTGTACGGGGTCCCAGAGTGGGATAGAGGGGCTCAGGGGGGCTGTACGTGGTCCCAGAGCGGGATAGAGGGGCTCGGAGGGGCTCTACGGGGTCCCAAAGCGGGATGGAGGGGCTCAAGGGGGCTGTACGGGGTCCCAGAGTGGGATAGAGGGGCTCGGGGGGGCTGTACGGGGTCCCAAAGCGGGATAGAGGGGCTCGGAGGGGCTCTACGGGGTCCCAAAGCGGGATGGAGGGGCTCAAGGGGGCTGTACGGGGTCCCAGAGTGGGATAGAGGGGCTCGGAGGGGCTGTACGGGGTCCCAAAGCGGGATAGATGGGCTCGGGGGGGCTCTCCGGGGTCCCAAAGCCGGATGTGAGGAAACGGCGAGCGCAGACGCCCCGAGGACACCCCGGAATCGCTCTCCCCCCGCCAAAAGCGGCCCCGGGGCTCCCGCACGGGACCTCCCCGGCCCCGCACGGGTTCCAGACGCCCCCACAACCGGTACCTGCAGAGAGAGAGAAAAGCGCCGAGGTCTCCCACGCGCGCGGCGTGAAAAGGGCGGGACGGTGGGGGCAGAAACGGCGGGAAGGGCTCGCGCACAGAGCTCAGCAAAAGCGGCGGGAAGGGCTCGCGCACAGGGCGGGAAAAGCGCAGCCCCAGCACAGCCCGCACCCGCAGCCCCCCGCGCCGCTCTCGCTTCTGTCTTTCACCGCGTCAGTTCCCCCGAGCGGGGAGTGCACCGTGCCCGGAGGCACTGCAATACCGGGACGATGCGCGGAGCGGAGGGAGCAAGCTCCGGGTCCAACTCCCGAGCCCAAAAACCCGTTTAATATAAAGTCCTCTCATCGAGGACGTATCAGATATTAAACTGATAAGAACAGATACTACACTTGATCTTAGCCAAAAGGCCGAGAAGCGATGCCAGGACACACCCCCGCACGCCGCCCCAGCGCCCGGCCCTCGTCCCGATGGCACGGTGACCGTTCCGCACCGCTCCCCAACCCCCGCACCCCAACCCCCGCACCCCGCTCCTCTCTCCTTTCCCCTCGCTCTGCCCCGCACACGACCGGTTCCCGCGCTCACAGACCCCGCCGAGCCCCGCAAACCCCCTTCATCTGCACTCCCAGCGTCCCATTCGCGCTCTCAGCACCTTATTAACATAACCACGCCCTCTATTCGCCTATACCTGCATTGCCCGGTCACAGGCCACGCCCCCAGCCGGCTCCTGGCGGCAGACCCCGCCCCCTCGTTAGCATTCGCCCCGCCCCCTGCCATCCCCGCGGGGAAGGTGAGGAGATGGAGGCGCTCGGGGGGCTCCGGGGGGTCCCAAAATGGGCTGTGAGGGCTCGGGGGGGCTCCGGGGGTTCCGAAATGGGATGTGTGGGCTCGGGGGGCTCCGGGAGGTCCCAAAATGGGCTGTAAGGGCTCGGAGGGGCTCTGGGGGTCCCGAAATGGGATACAGGGGCTCGGAGGCCTTTTTTGGGGGCCCCAAGGGGGTCTGTGGGATGCCAAAGGCAGTGTACGTGGGGCCCAACGGGGAGATGGGGGCTCACGGGTCATTTCTGGGGTCCCCAAGGGGGCCATAAGGGGTCCCAGCGTGGATTTGGGGGTCCCGAAGGGGCACAGACGGGCACACAGGGGGGCGAAGGCGGCCGTAGGGGGTTTACGGGGTCCAACGGCTTCCAAACCGCCAGGCCCCCAAAATTATTTCCAAACTGACGGAATTCCGATAAAAAAAAAAAGTTTAAAAGAGCAACAGCAAAAAAATAAAAGAGAGACGGGCCCACAACCGTCGGGGCTCTGGCCTTCCCTGCACGACAACGTTTACCCCCGCACCAGTATAAACCAGTAAGACCAGAGCAGCACGTCCCAGTGCTCCTGGTGGCCACCTTCATCCCGCGTTCCCAAAACCTCCCCTCGTCCCCCTCCGCATCCCGGGCAGGATTTGACCCGGGACGGATCGGGCCTTGGCCTAATTAGGCCCAACCGCCTCACCTGTGGGGTTAATTAGCTAGCCGGGGGGTAATTAATGACCTGACGGTTAATTGGTTGCCTGGGGGGTAATTAGTGACCTCGCCCAGCTGTGTCCCCCACCCCAGGAGCCAGCACCCCCACGGGGGGGACCCCGAAAAGGCCGGTGAGGCCTAGCGTCCCGCTCTGGGACCTCGTCTAGGCCCTGTAGGCCTCACACGCCCTTTGGGACCGGTTCCAATTAATTTCCCCCCCAATTAACCCCTCCTGAAATGAAACCCCCTCTTAATTACCCCCAAATTAACCCCCCAATGAATCCCCCTTTCATTATCTCTAATTAACCCCCTCAACTCCCTCAAACGCCCCCCAATTAATCCCCCTGAATTAAGCCCCCCAATTAATCCCCCCTTATTGCCCCCCAATTAACCCCCCTTAATTAACGCCTTTAAGTCCCTCCCTTGATTACCTCCCCAATTAACCCCCCTTTATTACTCCTTAATTAACCCCCTTAATTAACTCCCTTAAATGCCCAATTAACCACCCTCAAATTAACCCCCATAACCCCTCCAAATTTACCCCCCAATTAACCCCCCCCTTTATTACCCCCACTAATTAACCCCCCCTTAATTAACTGCCTTAAATTCCTGCCAAATTAACCCCTCCTCTAATTACCCCCCTTAATTAATTGGCGTTTGGGGGGTGGGGGATTCCCCAAAATCTACTGGACCCCCCAAAAATTTCCCTCAATTTTCCCCAAATTTCCCCCAATTTCCCCCAAATTTCCCAAAATTTCCCCAAATTTCCCAAAATTCCCCAAATTTCCCTCAATTTTCCCCAAATTTCGCCCAATTCCCCCAAATTTCCCTCAATTTTCCCCAAATTTCGCCCAATTTCCCCCAAATTTTCCTCAATTTCCCTCAAATTTTCCTCAATTTCCCCCAAATTTCCCCAAATTTCCCCCAAATTTCCCTCAATTTTCCCCAAATTTCCCCCAAATTCCCCAAATTTCCCCCAAATTCCCCAAATTTCCCCCAAATTCCCAAAATTTCATAAATTCCCCCCAAATTTTTCTCCAAATTTCCCCAAATTTCCCCCAAATTTCCCTCAATTTTCCCCCAAATTCCCCAAATTTCCCCCAAATTCCCCAAATTTCCCCCAAATCCCCAAAATTTCATAAATTCCCCCAAATTTTTCTCCAAATTTCCCAAAATTTCCCCCAAATTTCCCTCAATTTTCCCCAAATTTCCCTCAAATTCCCCAAATTTCCCCCAAATTCCCAAAATTTCCCCCAAATTCCCAAAATTTCATAAATTCCCCCCAAATTTTTCTCCAAATTTCACAAAATTCCACAAATTTTCCCATTTTTTTCCACACGGGATCCACGCGAGGGCGGTTTTATTTTTCTCCGTGGGGCTGGGAGGGGGGCGGGGGGGGGGAGGTGTGGGTCTGCCCCCCAAGTTGTGGGTCCGCCCCCCAAGTGTGAGGAACACGCCCCCCTCCCCCAAGCTGTGAGGCCCCTCCCAGGTGCGATGCAGCCCCTCGAGCCCGCCACCGCCCCTGCCCCCCAAGTTGTGGGTCCGCCCCATAAGTGTGGGTCCGCCCCCAAGTGTGGGGCAGCCCCCTAAGTGTGAGAAAACTCCTCCCCCAAGCCGTGAGCCCCCTCCCAAGGGGCGACACTGCCCCCCGTGACGTTACGGAGCCACCCCACAAGTTATGGGTCCGCCCCCAAGTTATGGGTCCGCCCCCAAGTTTGGAGCAGCCCCCTAAGTGTGAGGAAACACCCCCCCCACCCACGAGCCCCCTCCCAAGGGGTGACACTGCCCCCCCTGACGTTACAGAGCTGCCCCCAAGTTACGGGCCTGCCCCCAAGTTGTGGGTCCGCCCCCCAAGTTGTGGGTCCGCCCCCCAAGTTGTGGGTCCGCCCCCCAAGTTACAGGACGGCCCCAAAACGTGCGCAACAACCCCCTCCCCCCCCCCCCACAAGCTGTGTGCTCCCCCCGGGTACCACCCTGCCCTCCCCCCCTCACCCCCCAAATTACGGGTCCGCCCCCCAAGTGTGGGGCCGGCCCCACGGCGGCTCAGAGGAGGGCGCAGAAGAACTTCTTCTCGCGGAAGGGGTTCTCGGAGGTGGGGACGGGGGTGAGCAGCGGGTCCTCGCCGGCGTGGGCGTCGCAGTAGCTCAGCAGCTCGGCCGCCGCCTTGGACACCTGTGGGGCGGGTTGTGGGGGGCGGGTCCTCCCGGCCGCTAGGGGGCGCCCCGCCCACCCCCAGAAGCCACGCCCACCTTGATGCGGCACATGCTGGCCTCCAGTTTGAGCTGCTCCACCAGTTTGCGGGCCTGGCCCACGCTCAGCGTGGCGTCGGCGGGGGGCTCGGCCTTCATGGGGGGAGGGGCTGGGGGGGGGGGGGTGGGGGAGGGGGCGGTGGGGGAGGGGGGAGGGGTCAGCCGCCCCATAGCGCCCCACTGCGCCCCCGCGGGGGCGGGGGGGGAGGGGTTTTGCGCAGCCCCCCCCGTTCCTGCCCCGAAATGCGGGTGGAGTGGGGGGTTGGGCGCCCCTCCCCCACCCTAAGCCCCTCCCCCACCCCACAGATGTGGGGCTGGGCGCCCCTCCCCCACCCTAAGCCCCGCCCCCACCCCATAGATGTGGGGCTGGGCGCCCCCTCCCCCACCCCAAAGCCCCTCCCCCACCCCACCGATGTGGGGCTGGGCGCCCCTCCCCCACCCTAAGCCCCTCCCCCACCCCATAGATGTGGGGCTGGGCGCCCCTCCCCCACCCCCCTCCATCCCCACCGCCCCTCCCCCACCCCAAGCCCCTCCCCCCACCCCACAGATGTGGGGCTGGGTGCCCCTCCCCCACCCCAAACCCCTCCCCCACCCCAAACCCCTCCCCCCACCCCACAGATGTGGGGCTGGGCACCCCTCCCCTCCCCAAGCCCCTCCCCTACCCCAAGCCCCTCCCCCACCCCACAGATGTGGGGCTGGGCGCCCTCCCCATCCCCCTCCATCCCCACCGCCCCTCCCCCACCCCAAGCCCCTCCCCCACCCCACAGATGTGGGGCTGGGCGCCCTCCCCCACCCCCCTCCATCCCCACCGCCCCCTCCCCCACCTCTGGGTGCGGATGCGGAGCCGCGACCGGTGCCGGTTGATGCTGGGGGTGGGGGAGGGGCGAAGCCCGGCCACGCCCCTCCCCCCCGCCCCCGACGCTGCCGTAGAGGGGGGCGGGGCCTTGGGGGCCGCAGTGGGCGTGGCTAAACCAAGGTGGGGGGAGGGGCGGGGAGCGTCCAGTTCCGGCATCCGGTAACGGCCCCCGCGCATCGGGGGGGGGGGGCGGGGTGGGGGAGGGGCCGCCCCACACTTGGGGGGTGCGGGGGGGGGTGGGGGAGGGGCCGCCCCATAGATCGATGGGGTGGGGGGAGGGGTCGGGGGGTGGGGAGGGGCTGCCCCATAGATCTGTGGGGTGGGGGAGGGGGTCGGGGGGGTGGGGAGGGGCTGCCCCATAGATCTCTAGGGTGGGGGAGGGGTCGGGGGGGGGTGGGGGAGGGGCTGCCCCACGGATCTGTGGGGTGGGGGAGGGGTCGGGGGGTGGGGGAGGGGCTGCCCCATAGATCTCTAGGGTGGGGGAGGGGTCGGGGGGTGGGGGAGGGGCTGCCCCATAGATCTCTGGGGTGGGGGAGGGGTCGGGGGGGGTGGGGGAGGGGCTGCCCCATAGATCTCTGGGGTGGGGGAGGGGTCGGGGGGTGGGGGGAGGGGCTGCCCCACGGATCTGTGGGGTGGGGGAGGGGTCGGGGGGGTGGGGGAGGGGCTGCCCCATAGATCTCTGGGGTGGGGGAGGGGTCGGGGGGGTGGGGAGGGGCTGCCCCATAGATCTCTGGGGTGGGGGAGGGGTCGGGGGGGTGGGGGAGGGGCTGCCCCATAGATCTCTAGGGTGGGGGAGGGGTCGGGGGTGGGGGAGGGGCTGCCCCGCGGATCTGTGGGGCTGGGATTTTGGGGGGGGGGCCGCACGGATCTATGGGGCTGGGTAGGCAGCACTGGGGGGGGGGGGCTGCCCCACAGATCTATGGGGCAGGACCCCCCCCCTCACCCCCCTTTTCCCCCTCCCCCCACAGCCCCATGGGGCCGCGCGGCGGGGCCTGCTCCTCCTCCTCCTCCTCCCGCAGCGGCACAAGATGGCGGCCGGGCGCGGCGGGGCGGCTGCGGGGCGGGGCGGGGGGGGGCCGGGGGTTGGGGGGGGGGGGGGGGCCGGGGAGTTGGGGGGGGCCGGTTGGGGGGCGGCGGTGGGGCGGGGGGCGCGGCGGGCGCTGCTGCGGGGGGGGCGGCGGCCTGCGCGGGGCTGGCGCTGCTGTGGGCCGCCATCTTCCTGTACGGAGCCTTCTACTGCGCATGCGCGCCCGCCGCCGCGCTGGCCCGCCCCGTGCACTTCCACTTCCGGTGAGGGGGCGGCGGCGGGGGCGGGGGGGGAGCGGCGGGAAGGGGCGCGGCACCTCCCCCACCCCCCCCGAGCCCCTCCCCCACCCCCCCCGAGCCCCTCCCCCACCCCCAAACCCCTCCCCCACCCCCCGAGCCCCTCCCCCACCCCTTAAACCCCGCCCCCACCCCCGAGCCCCTCCCCCACCCCTTAAACCCCGCCCCCACCCCTCCGAGCCCCGCCCCCACCCCTCCGAGCCCCGCCCCCACCCCCGAGCCCCTCCCCCACCACTTAAACCCCGCCCCCACCCCTCCGAGCCCCGCCCCCACCCCCCGAGCCCCTCCCCCACCCCATAAACCCCTCCCCTTTGCCCCTCTCCCATTTTTTGCCCCTCCCCCTCTTTTCTACTCCCCTCCCCATTTAAAATCGCCCTGCCCCCTTTTGCCCCTCCCCCTTTCTTGCCCCCTCCCCCACTGACCCCTCCCCTGCCCCACTGTCCCCCCCTTTTCCCCTCCCCCATTTGCCCCTCCCCCACCCCACTGACCCCTCCCCCCTTTTGACCCTCCCCCTTTTTGCTCCTCCCCCCTTGTCCCCCTTTTGTTTTGCCCCTCCCCCCTTTTGCCCCTCCCCCCCTTTTGCCCCTCCCCCCATTTGCCCCTCCCCCACCCCACTGACCCCCCTTTTGCCCCTCCCCCTTTCTTGCCCCTCCCCGCCCCACTGTCCCCCCCTTTTCCCTTCCCCCCATTTGCCCCTCCCCCCTCGCCCCTCCCCCACTGACCCCTCCCCCGCCCCACTGTCCCCCCTTTCCCCTCCCCCATTTGCCCCTCCCCCACCCCACTGACCCCCCCTTTTTGCCCCTCCCTTTTTGCCCGTCCCCCACCCCACTGACCCCCCTTTTTGCCCCTCCCCCCTTTTGCCCCTCCCCCTTTTTGCCCCTCCCCCACCCCACTGACCCCCCCTTTTTGCCCCTCCCCCCCTTTTGCCCCTCCCCCTTTTTTTGCCCCTCCCCCCTCACTGGCCGCCCCTCCCCCCTCTCACTGACCGCCCCTCCCCCCTCTCACTGACCGCCCCTCCCCCCAGCTCGGACTGCGCCGCCCCTCCCCCGCAGCTCTGCTCCTTCCCCCGCCAACGTCTCGCTGCTGGGGGAGCGGCGCCAGCCGGTGAGGGGCGGGGCCACGGGGGGGGGCGGGGCCACGGGGGGCGGGGCCACGGGGGGCGGGGCCAGGGAGGGGCGGGGCCACGGAGGGGGGCGGGGCCAGGGAGGAGAGGGGGTGGGGGCAGCCCCATAGATCTGTGGGGTGGTGGTGGGGGAGGGGCTACGGATCTACGGGGGGTGGGGGGCGGGGGCTACGGGTCTGGGGGGCGGGGCCACGGATCTATGGGGCTGGGGGGGGTGATGGGCCCTGCCCCACACATCTATGGGGCTGGGGGGGCACGGCGCCCCCCCATCTCCACCGCAGACCCTGCCATTTTGGGGGGGGGAGGGGGTGGTCTGGCTGCCTCCCCTCCCCCACCCGCTGCCCCACACATCTATGGGGCAGCCCCCTAAGTACCCCCCACCCCCCCCAGCCCCATAGATCTAGGGTGGGGGGAGGAAGTTGGGGGGCTGCCCCGTAGATCCGTGGGGCCGGGATGGAGGATTAGGCGGGTGATGGGCCCTGCCCCACGGATCTATGGGGCTGCCCCACACATCTATGGGGCTGGCGGGGGTGGGGGGGGGGGAGTCCCACGCCCCCCTGTCCCCCACGGACCCCGCCATTTTTTGGGGGGGGGGGTGGGGGGTGCTGTAACGCTTTCCCCTCCCCCGCCCCCCATATCTATGGGGCTGCCCCACACATCTATGGGGCTGGGGGAGGGGGGGGTGGGGGGGAGTCCCACGCCCCCCTCTCCCCCACGGACCCCGCCATTTTTTGGGGGGGGGTGGGGGGGTGCTGTAACCCTTTCCCCTCCCCCGCCCCCCCCCATCTATGGGGCTGCCCCCCACATCTATGGGGCAGCCCCCCAAGTGCCCCTCCCCCCCGCAGGTGCTGCAGCCGGGGCAGCTCTACCGCCTGTGCCTGGAGCTGGAGGTGCCGGAGTCGGGGCCCAACCGGGCGCTGGGCCCCTTCATGGTGGCGCTGAGCACCCACGGCGCCGACGGGCGGCCCCTGGCCTCCGCCGCCCGCCCGGTGAGCGCGCCCCACACTTGTGGGGCGGGGAGGGCGGGGGGGGGGTGGTGGCTGTGGGGCAGCCCCCGACCGAGCGGCCGTGCCCTGGGCTCCGCCGTGCGCACGGTCTGGGGGGTGTGGGGGGGATAGGTTGGGGGCCTGACCCCCAAGTGTGGGGCTGGGACCCTCTCTGCCCCCCAAGTGTGGGGCTGGGACCCCCATCTGTGAGTCTCTGCCCCCCAACTTCGTGTCTGGGACCCCAGAGCGTGGGGCTGGGACCCCCTCTGCCCCCCAACTGTGGCTCTCTGCCCCCCAAGTGTGGGTCTGTGCCCCCCAAGTGTGGGTCTGAGACTCCCTCTGCCCCCCAAGTGTCGGCCTGTGCCCTCCAAGTTGGGGCTGTGATCCCCATCTGTGAGTCTTTGCCCCCCAACTTTGTGTGGGACCCCCAAGTGTGGGGCTGGGACCCCCTCTGCTCCCCAACTGTGGGTCTGGGACCCCCATCTGTGAGTCTCTGCCCCCCAAGTGTGGGGCTGGGACCCCCAAGTGCGGGACTGAGACTCCCTCTGCCCCCCAAGTGTTGGCCTGTGCCCCCCAAGTTGGGGCTGTGATCCCCATCTTTGAGTCTCTGCCCCCCAACTTTGTGTGGGACCCCCAAGTGTGGGTCTGGGACCCTCTCTGCCCCCCAAATGTGGGTCTCTGCCCCCCAAATGTGGGTCTCTGCCCCCCAAGTGTGGGGTTGGGACCCCCTCTGCCCCCCAAATGTGGGTCTCTGCCCCCCAAGTGTATCTCCAGACCCCCAAGCGCGCCTCTGTGCCCCCCAAGCACGCCCCACACTTATGGGGCGGAGCGGGGCCCATCTATGGGGCAGCCCCCAAGCCCCCGCGCCCCGCAGAGCCGCGCCCAGGCGCCACAGCCACCGCCTCCCCTGCGCGTTGGGCGCGCCCCGCGCTTGTGGGGCAGAGCGGGGGCGCTGTGGGGCTGCCCCATAAGCGCTGCCCGCCCCCCAGGCCATGCTGCGGTACCGCTCGCGCCTGCTGCGCGCGCTGGAGACGCTGGCCTTCGGCGCGCTCTTCCTCGCCGGCGCCGCCGAGCAGAAGCAGACGCTGGAGATCGAGCTGTCCGGGCGCTACCTGGAGGATCCGGTGCGTGTGGGGCAGCCGTGGGGCAGCCGTGGGGCAGGGGGTGGGGTGGGTGTGCGGCAGCCGTGGGGCAGGGTGTGGGGTGGGTGTAGGGCGGGGTGTGGGGCAGGTGTGGGGTGCGTGTGGGGCAGCCATGGGGCAGCCGTGGGGCAGCCGTGGGGCAGGGGGTGGGGTGGGTGTGCGGCAGCCGTGGGGCAGGGTGTGGGGTGGGTGTGGGGTGGGGTGTGGGGCAGCCGTGGGGCAGCCGTGGGGCAGAGTGTAGGGTGGGTGTGGGGTCTGTGGGGCATGGTATGGGGTGGGTGTGGGGCAGCCATGGGGCAGGGTGTGGGGCAGGATGTGGGGTGGGTGTAGGGCGGGGTGTGGGGCAGGTGTGGGGCAAGGTGTGGGGCAGGATGTGCGGCAGCCATGAGGCAGGGTGTGGGGCAGGGTGTGGGGTGCGTGTGGGGCAGCTGTGGGGCAGGGTGTGGGGCAGGGTGTGGGGCAGCCGTGAGGCAGGGTGTGGGGCAGCCGTGGGGCAAGGTGTGGGGCAGGGGAGCATCTCCGCCCCACAAGTGTGGGGAGAGAAGGGTTGGGGGGAAGAGGAGGCGGTAACATCAGACTTGGGGGTCCCAGCCCCACACTTGGGGGGCAGAGGAGGTCCCAGCCCCACACTTCGGGGTCCCAGAGCCAGATTTGGGGGTCCCAGCCCCACACTTGGGGGGCAGAGGGGGTCCTGGCCCCACACTTTGGGGTCCCGGCCCCACACTTGGGGGGCAGAGGGAGGTCCCGGCCCCACACTTGGGGGGCAGCCCCCCTGACCCCCGCCCCGCAGTACTGCCCCACGGCGGGGGCGGTGCTGGAGCTGCGCAGCACGCGGCTGCAGTTCTACGGCGCCCGCCTGCGCGTGCACGCCCACTTCACCGGCCTGCGGTAAGGGGGCCGCCCCACGGCGTGCCCCACGGCGCCACCCATAGCCCTGCCCCACGGCGCGCCCCACGGCGCCACCCACGGCGCCACCCGTAGCCCAGCCCCACGGCGCGACCCACGGCGCCACCCACGGCGCCACCCGTAGCCCTGCCCCATAGCCCTGCCCCATAGCGTGACCCACGGCGCGACCCATAGCCCAGCCCCACGACGCGCCCCATGGTGTGACCCATAGCCCAGCCCCATAGCCCTGCCCCACGGCCCAGCCCCATAGCGCGACCCGTAGCCCGGCTTTGGCGCCTCCCCCCATGGCTCCGCCCCACGGCCCAGCCCCATAGCGAAGCCCCCTCATAGCCCCGCCCCTCCCCCTCCCTGTAGCCCCTCCCCCAGCCCCATAGCCCCGCCCCTTCCCATAGCCCCGCCCCTCGGGCCCACCCCCACAGCCTGCCCCCAGAGCCCCTCCCTCACCCCAGAGCCCCTCCCCCACAGCCCCTCCCCCACCCCACAGCCCCTCCCCCACCCCCAGAGCCCCCAAGCCCCTCCCCCACCCCAGAGCCCCTCCTCTAGCTCACCCCTCCCCCACCTCCACAACCTCTCAGCCCCTCCCCCTCCCCTCCCTGTGGCCCCGCCCTCTTCCCTGACCCCGCCCTTCCCCTTGGCCCCGCCCCCTCCCCGACCCCACCCCCGGCCACTCCCCCGACCCCGCCCCTCCCCGTGGCCACGCCCCTCCCCCGCCCCTCCCTGACCTCGGCCCCACCCCTCCCCGTGGCCCCGCCCCCTCCCTCCCCTGGCCCCGCCCCACCCCTCCGCGTGACCCCGCCCATCCACTGGCCCCGCCCCCTCCGCTGACCCCGCCCCTCCCCGGCCCCGCCCCCTCCGCTGACCCCGCCCCTCCCCGGCCCCGCCCTCCGCTGACCCCGCCCCTCCCTGTAGCCCCTGCCCTGGCCCCGCCCCCCGCTGACCCCGCCCCTGCCCTGGCCCCGCCCCCCTGACCCCGCCCCTCCCCGGCCCCGCCCCCAGGTACCTGCTGTACCACTTCCCGCTGAGCTCCGCCCTCGTGGGCGTGGCCGCCAACTCCGCCCTCCTGGCGCTGGCGCTGCTGGGCGGCTACCTGCGCTGGGCCTGCAGGGGGCGCCCTCCGCGCCCCGCCCCCAGGTGAGCCCCGCCCCCAGGCGAGCCCCGCCCCCCTCCACGCCCCGCCCCCCAGGTGAGCCCCGCCCCCTCCGCGAGCCCCGCCCCTCCGCACCCCGCCCCCAGGTGAGCCCCACCCCCGCACCGCGCGCGGGGCGGGGGTGGGGTGGGGGAGGGGCGGGGGTGGGGTGGGGGAGGGGGGGGTGGGGTGGGGGAGGGGCGGGGCTCGGCTCACTATCCCGCCCCTCCCCCACCCCAGGCCCAGCCAATGGAGGAGCCCGGAGCCACGCGGGAGGAGGGTGAGGGGGTGGGGGAGGGGTGGGGGAGGTGGGGGAGGGGCTGAGGCGCTGTAGGGGTGGGGGAGGGGCAGGGAGTCGACGGGGGGCGGGGGGAGGGGATGAAGGGGGTGGGGCATTTGTGGGGTGGGGGAGGGGCTGGGTGGCCATGGGAGAGGTGGGGGAGGGGCTGAGGGTGGGGGGAGGGGCCAAGGTGACGCCCCCCCCTCCCCCCACCCCCCAGCCCCCCCCCCCGCGAGGAGCCCGAGGAGCTGGGCCCCACGGCGCCGAGCGAAGGTGAGGGGCCCCCCTCCCCCACCGCCCCTCCCCCACTCCCCACCGCCCCTCCCCCCACTTTTTTTTTTTGGGGGGGGGAGGGGCACCCAAACTCTGCCCCTCCCCCTCCCCCCAGAACCCCCCCGCTGGAGGAAGAGGAGGGGGAGGGGCAGGAGGAGGAGGAAGAAAAGGAAGTGCCTGCCCCTCCCCCACCCTGGGACAGCCCCTCCCCCACCCTGCGGCCCCGCCCCCTCTGCCCCAGCTCCTGACCCTCCCCCACCCCGCCCCCCCCCAAATAAAGAAATGCGGGCGTGGCCGGCGCTGACGTCATTTATTTGCTCGCCCCTCCCCCCGCGCACTGGGGGGGGTGGGGGAGGGGCGGCAGCAGCGGGGCGGGGAGGGGCGGCTCAGGTGCCCCGCCCCACGGGATCCACGAGGATGACCACGCCCCAGGCCCCCACACCTGGGGGGGGGGGAGGGGTGGGGGTCAGTGTCGCCCCTCCCCCCAGAAGCCACGCCCACCCCCTGTTGCCGTGGCAATGCCGCCATCTTGGTTTCCGTGGCGGTTTCCCTCCCCCCACCCCCGTTGCCGTGGGGATCGTGGCCCCGCCCCCTCCCCTGTTGCCATGGAAACCCCCAGCCCGCCCCTCCCATCACCATGGCGACCCCTTGGCTCCGCCCCCTCCCCATTGCCATGGCCACCGGGCCCTCCCGCCCCGTTGCCACGGAGATCCCCCCGCCTCCCGCCCGTTGCTATGGGGATGCCGGCACCGCCCCCTCCCCCGTTGCCATGGGAACCCTCCCCCGTTGCCATGGCCACCGGCCCCTCCCTTCCCCGTTACCATGGAAACCACCCCGGTTCCCCCCCCCCCCCCCCCCACGCCCCCGGTTACCATGGCGATCCTCCCCCTCCTCCCCCCGGGTTACCATGGCGATCCTAGCCCCGCCCCCCCCGTTGCCATGGCGATCCTCCCCCTCCCCCGGGTTACCATGGCGATCCTAGCCCCGCCCCCCCCCGTTGCCATGGCGACCCCCGCGCACCGATGGCGAAGGTGATCTGGGCGATGGCGGCCATGGAGGGGGGGACGCCGCGTTTCATGCTGCTCCGCGGGCCCCGGTAAATCCAAGCGGCGGCGGCCAGCAGCCCCGCGCCGCACAGGAGGCGGCAGCTCCAGCAGCCACCGAACAGCCGCGGCCTCGCCGCGACCGGTACCGGCGCCGCCTCCGCCTCCGCTTTCTTCTCCGGGCCCGGCTGCATCATGGCGGAGGCGGAAACGGAAGCGGTCCGGCGCTCAAATGCGTCCGTGCGCGCAACCGCGCTAAAGGTTCCGGCGGGGAAACCGGCGCCCGCGTTGAAGGTTCCGCGGGAAGGTCACCGGTAATGGCGGGGGGAAGAAAGGGAGGGGGCGTTTTCTGCTGCCGCCGGTCGTGACGTCACTTCCGCCACGGCACCGGGCGGCGCGCCACGTTCTCGTCGGTCTCCGCCGCCTCGCGAAGCGCCGCCATCACCAGCTCGTTCTGCCGCCGCCGCTGGGCCTGCACCTCCGGGCCGAACTCCGGCAGCGCCTGCGGCCACCGGAGCCTCAGCGCCGCCGCTCCCGCTTCCCCCCCCCCGCCGCCCCCTTCCCCGTTACCGGTACCTTCAGCGTCTCCTGCCGCCGCTCCTCGCCCGCCCCCACCGCCGCCCACAGCAGCAGCCCCAGCGCTACCGGTACCGCGCCCCTCGCCAGCGCCAGGGCCCAGCGCCGCGCCGCTTCCATGCCGGAACTTCCGGTTGCCGCTCTGGCCCCTCCCTCAAACCATAGAGAGGGCGGCACTTCCGGTTTGTCCGCCCCGCCCGTCTCTATGGTCTGGGCGGGGCTGGAGGACTCGGCGCCACGCCCCCACCGGTCACGGACACGCGTGGGGCCTCTTCGCGACACGGAAGGAAAAGACGAAGCAAGCGGTACCCTCAACGGTTTTATTCGAGGCCGCGCGGCACCGGATTGACCCCGCCCCGCCCCACCCCCACGGCGGCGGCGGCGCGGTCCCGCGGCGTCCCCTCCTTCCGCGGGCCCTGCGGGAGAGAAAAACGGCGTTGAAACGGCGGCTACCGGATAAAAATAATTAAAAAAATTTAAAAAATAATCCCGTTGTCCCGGCGTGTGAGGGTAGGACCGGCGGAAAACGACCGCCGGCACCGAAGACTTCGCGCCGGGCGCTGCTCTGCCTCCGGTCATCACAGAGCCCAGCACGGCGCCGCCGGGATCCGCCAAGAACGGGAGGAACCCCCGCCCCCCCCCCACGGCCCCGCCATCCCCCCGCGGTACCGGTACCGGCTACGGCAGCGCCGCTCGCCCGGCGACAAAATGGCGGCGGCGCGGCGGGCGCCGGCTTTTATAGCCCGCACGGGTGGGCGGTGCCTGAGCGCCGCTGAGCCAATCGGCGGCGGGCAGCCGGGTAGCTGGCCAATGGTGAGGGAGGAAGGGAAGGGGCGGGAAAGGCGGGAAAGGGTTCAGCGGAAGCGGAAGCGAGGGGAAAGCGGAAGTGGGGAAGGGAGATGGGGATCGGGGGGAAAATCAACCGGCCGCGCACGGTGATTGGGGGGGGGGAGGGGGGGGGGGGGGAATTGGGGGGAGGGGGGAATTGGGGGGAGGGAGGAATTGGGGGGGTGAATGGAAGGGGAGGGGGCAGAGAAGCGAGGGGGAGGGGAATCTGGTAGCCCCGGGGGGGTCCGGTAACAGTGGGGGGAGGGGATCCGGTAACGGGGTGGGGGGAGGAGAAATGGGGGGGGAGGGAGGAATTGGGGGGGTGAATGGAAGGGGAAGGGGGTAGAGAAGCGAGGGGGGAGGGGAATCTGGTAGCCCCGGGGGGTCCGGTAACATGGGGGAGGGGATCCGGTAACGGGGTGGGGGAGGAGGGGAAATGGCGGGGGGAAGGGGAAATTCGGGGAGGGGAGGGAAGAATTGGGGGGGGAATGGAGGGGGGAGGGGGCAGAGAAGCGAGGGGGAGGGAATCCGCAGCCCCGGGGGCTCCGGTAACAGTGGGGGAGGGGATCCGGTAACGGGGTGGGGGGGAGGAGAAATGGGGGGAAGGGGGGGGGGGGGGGGGAAATGGAGGGGGAGGGGGCAGAGAAGCGAGGGGGGAGGGGAATCCGGTAGCCCCAGGGGGCTCTGGTAACGGCGGGGGAGGGGATCCGGTAACGGCCGCCCCTCCCCCCTCCCCCCAGGAGCTGAAGAAGAAGCTGTTCAAGCGGCGGCGCGTGCTGGCGCGGGGGGCGGGGCGGAAGAAGCGGCGGTGAGTGCCCCTCCCCCACCCCCTCCCCTGTCCCCCCTCCCCCCGCCGTTACCGGTCGCTGACGGTGGGGGAGGGGCAGGGCGCTCCCGCAGGACCGGGCCCCCCCGGCGCCGTGGGGGAAGCGGCGGCGGAAGGAGCTGAAGCGGCTGCGGGCGGCGGCGCGGAGAGGTGAGAGCGCGTGCGGGGGGGGGTGTGGTGTGTGTGTGACCTCTGACCTGTGACCTGTGACCTCTGACACCCCCCCCCCCGCAGTCACAGGAGGAGCCGGCGGGGGGAAAGCGGAGGCCGCGAGCGGCGGGGACGTGGAGATGGCGGAGTGACGGGGGGGTGCGCTGGTGTCCCCCACCCCCCCCCTCGGTATCTTAGCCCCTCCCCCACTCTCCTCAGCCCCTTCCCCATCGCCCCCAGCCCCTCCCCCACTCTCCCCCCATGTCCGTTCCCACACCGGGTCCCCACAACCAGACGCAATAAAGATGGCGGGGACCCTCTCTGCGTCTCTCTGTCTGTTTTTCGTGGCTGGGGGGGGCGGTAACACCCGTGGGGGGGAGGTGACACCCGTGGGGTGGTTGTGACACCCGTGGGGGGGCGGTGACACCCGTGGGGGGGCGCGTTTGGCGGGGACACCGAGTGCGGGCGGAACGACATCGCCCCGGAACGATCGTGCGCGGTCGCGGGGCCCGGGAGGGGAAGAACACAAGGGAGGACCCGCCCCGCACCGTGCGCATGCGCGTCCCCTTTTCCCGCCCACACCGCGCGCATGCGCGCAGCTACAGCCCGGTTCCCGCCCACCGCCGTGCGCATGCGCACAGCCGCTTCCCGCCCGCCGCCGCTACCGCCGCCATGTCGGCGCTGTGCGACCCCCCGGGCGCCGCCAGCCCCCCCCGGCCGCCGCTCAGGTACCGGGGGGGGGGGGCGGGACCCCCAGGACCCCCCCAACCCCCCCGGGGACCTCCAGGCCCAGCCCCTCCGCGCAGCCCCCCGGGATCCGCCCCCACCCCCGGCTCAGCCCCCCCCCGGGATCCCCCCGGGACCCCCCCCCAGGCCCGCGGCCCAGCCCCTCTGGGACCCCCGAGCCCCCCAGGAGCCCCCAGGCCCCCAACTCAGCCCCCCGGGAGCCCCCAGCCCCCTCAGGACCCCCTTAGCTCCTGCCTCTTGGCTGAGCCCCCCAAAACCCCCAGCTCAGCCCCCCAGGACCCCCCAGCCCCCCAGGACCCCCCAAACCCCCAGTTCAGCTCCTCTGCGACCCCCCAGGACCCCCCAAACCCCAAACTCAGCCTCCCCAGGACCCCCCAGCCCCCCAGGACTCCCCCAAACCCCAGTTCAGCTCCTCTGTGACCCCTCAGCCCCCCAGGACCCCCCAAAACCCCCAGCTCAGCCTCCCCAGGACCCCCCAGCCCCCCAGGACCTCCCCAGGACCCGCCCAAACTCCCAGTTCAGCTCCTCTGTGACCCCCCAGAACCCCCCAAAACCCCCAGCTCAGCCTCCCCAGGACCCCCTCAGCCCCCCAGGACACCCCCAGGACCCCAGCCCCCCAGGACCCCCCAAACCCCCAGTTCAGCTCCTCTGTAACCCCCCAGGACACCCCAAAACCCCCAGCTCAGCCCCTCTGGGACCCCCAACCCCCAAACTCGCCCCCCCAATCCCCCTTCCCCCCACTTTTCCCCCCAAAACTCTCCCAATCCCCCTCCCCTCACTCAACGTGGGTGCAGGGTCCCCCTGGGGCAGCAGCGGGTGCCCCCCACCCCAATTTAACACACCCCCCCCTCCCCTCAGCCCCCAGGAACTGTCCCAAGAACTCCAGGCCTTCCTGAGCGGCTCGGAACCCGGGCACGCCCGCCGCGCCCTCCTCCTCCTGCGCAGCCTCCCGCCGGCGCGCCACGCCGCGCTGGAACGCCTCCGCGCCCTCTTCGACGAGCAGGTGTGCTCCCACCTCTTGGAAAACGAAACGGGAATCCCGGAAAGCGGCGGAGGCGGAGGCGCCGGAAACGAAACCATCCGGGAAGTCCGCGACGTACTGGGAGAACTGGTGAGGTACAACCCTTCGGCGTGGGCGCCGGCCGTGGCGGCGTGGGCGAGCGATCTGCTGGGGCAGCTGAGCGGGAAATACGCCGGGAGGCGCGGCGTGCCGCGTTCTTCCGAACTTACGGAATCGCTTCGGCTCTGGACGGGTTGCGAGGCCACGAGGGCGTTGCTGGAGATGTACGCGCAGTGCTTGGCCGCCATGATCGGCGCGCGGCCCGACGCCTGCGTGGCGGCGCTGCTGGACACCTGCGTGCGCCACTCGCCGCATTTCGATTGGGTGGTGGCTCACGTCGGCTCCGCCTTCCCCGCCACCATCATCAACCGCGTCCTCGCCTGCGGGCTGCGCGATTTCGCCGACGGCGGAGGCGGAGGCGGCGCGGCGCCTAAGATGGCGTCCGTGGTGGGGATCCTCGGCCACCTCGCCGCGCGGCATTCCGCCAGCATCAAGCAGGAATTGTTCCGGATTTTCCGGGAGAGCTTGGCGACGCCGCCGCCGCCGCATCACAAAGCCGCCGTGCCGTTCCTCCTCCACCTCGCCGCCGCCTCGCCGCCCGTCCTCGCCGCCGTTTCGCCGGAGCTGGTGGATTCCCTCCAACCCGCCGTCCTCAACCAGCTCCAGCTGCGCTTCCAAGCGGGAACGCGGGAGGAGGCGGAAAACGCGCTGGACGCCGTCGTGCGCCTGCTGTGCCAGATCTCCGCCGGCGCTTACCGCCTCCTCCAGTTCCTCCTCGACGTCGCCATGCCCGCCTCCGTCATCACGCCTCCCGCCGCTCCGCCGCTCCACGCCGGCGTGCGGGAAGCGTGCGACCGCCTCCTGCAGCTCCTCCTCTTCCGCCTCCAAAAATCCGTTTACGAACGCGCCGTTCCGGCGCCGCCGCCGAATAACCCCGACGCCGCTCCTCCTCCGCCTCCGCCGCCGCGCTGCGTGCCCTTCCTGGAGGCGCTGAAGCCTCACGCGCGGGACCTGTGCGCGGAAACGCTGCGGATGGAGCGGAAGCGTTACGTGTGGCAGCACCGGCTGCTGGCGCTGCTGGCGGCGTACGCGGCGGCGCGGCGCGGCGACGCCGTCGGCGCCGAATCGCTGGCGTTCCTGCTGACGGCGGCGGCCGCGCCCGAAGAGCTGGCCTTGGCGGCGCAGCTCCACGCCGGCCTCGTCTCCTCGCTGCCTCGCCTCCTCCCCGCCGCCCTCCACGCTTCCCTCCGCCAAATCCACGCCGGGTTTTTACCGGAAAAAGCCGCCGCGCGCTTTTTCCGGAATTTGGCCGCCGCTTCCCGCTGGGAAGCCGGAGAGGGCAGCGCGGCCGCCATGGCGGCGCAGCTCGCCGCCGTTCTGCCGCCGCTCCTGCCGGATTTCGCTCGCCTCCTCCTCCACCGCGACGCCGCCGTCGCCGAATCCGTCTGCCTCCTCCTCGCCGGGGCGCCCTTCCCGTTTTCCCTTCCCCCTTCCCACCTCCTCGCCGCCATCCGCGCCTCCGTCCGCCATTTCTTCGGGATCCTCCGGCGCCGCGGAGCCGACGCCGACGCGCTCTGGCACGCCGGCCGCTTGCTGACGCGCCTCAGCGCCGTCTCGCCCGCCGCCGCCAAAGCCGCCCTGCAGCTCCTGGTGGAAGCGGCGTTACGCTCCGGGAACGCCGAGCTTTTCGGCGGCAAAGCGGAAAAACGCCCGGAAAAAGAACGGGAAGAAAGCGGAGACGCTTCCCTCTTGGATATCAACCGGCGTCTCGGAGGCGCCGGGCGTTTTTCCGGCGGCGTCTGGTCCGTTTTTCACGCCGGAGTGATCGGAAAAGGATTAAAAAGCCCCGCCGAGCCGGAAAATCCGCCGCCGCCAGAAGAGCCGGAGCGCAACATCCACGTTTTCCTCACCCTCCTCCTCCGCTGTTCCCGCGGTTGCCGTTCCGGAGAATCCCCTTCGGAAATTTCCGCCGGCTCCGTGCATCCGGAAGCCGCCAAAGCCGTGGCGGCGGCGCTGGTGGAAAACGTTTGTCCGGAAGCGGCGGCCGGAGCCGGGGAATTGGTTTGGCCTCCGGAAGAACAAACCCGCGGGACGGTGGAACGGGATTTACGGATCTGTCGGATTTTCCGACGCCAACCTTTGCTTTTCCCGCTCTTGCGCTTGGTGGCGGCCGGAAAACCGGCGTTGTGTTACTGCTCCGTGCTCCTCCGCGGTTTGCTGGCGGCTCTGCTGGCTCACTGGGAAGCGTGCCGGGAATTCCGGACGACGGGATCGCCCTGGCAGCTCCGAGCTTCCTGCTTCCTCGTTTCCTGCATGGCGGAAGGAGCGTTGCTCCCTCCGGTTTTCGGGAAAATCCCGGAGCTTTTCCCGCGTTTGGCGCCTTTCGAGGCGCGCCTGCTCCTGCTGAGCGTTTGGGAATATTTGCGGGAAAACGGGCCCCTCCCCCAAAAATTCCTCTTCCACCCCCGCCGGGGGGTTTTCCTACGGGATTTTTCCCGGGATGCCGACGGAGGAGGGAAGCACCTGGCCGTGCTCCACAGCGTCCTGCATAAAAATATCGGCGAGCTGGGGGTCCTGGCGGGGAGGTTTCGGCCTTGAACCCCCCCCGAATTTTAGGGGTGGGGGTGGGGGGGTTTGTGCCCTCCCCCCAGCCGGATTTGGGAATAAAATCTGGGAAAAGGGAAGAGGTGGAGGGTTTTTTCTGGGGAGGAAGGGGTTTGGGGGGTCCTGGGTGGTGGTGGGGGGGTCTTGGGGTGCTCAAAGGGGGAGTTTGGGGGGTCCTGGGGGGGTGGGGGGGGTCCTAGGGAGGATTAGGGGGTCCCATGGGTGCTGGGGGGTCCCGTGGTGCTGGGGGGTTCTGGGGTGCTCGAGGGGAGTTTGGGGGGTCCTGGGGGGTCCCAGGGGTGCTGGGGGGTCCTGGGGTGCTCAAGGGGAGTTTGGGGGGTCCTGGGGGTCCCAGGGGTGCTGGGGGTCCTGGGGTGCTCGAGGGGGAATTTGGGGGTCCTGGGGTGCTGGGGGTCCTGGGGGTGCTCAAGGGGGGGATCTGGGGGTCCAAGGGGCGCTTGGGGGGTCCTGGGGGTGTTTGGGGGGGCTGGGGGGTCCCAGGAGCTCTCAGGGGCTCCCAGCCCCCCACCTGTCAATCACCCAGCCTGGCCCCGCCTCGCTCCCCGTCAATTAACGCCCGCCCCGTCCAATCACGGCGCGCACCTTCGCCGTAGCCCCGCCTTCCCTCCCGTTCACCGCCCTGGCACCGATGGCGCATGCGCCGAGCGCTGTTCCCGCCCGGAGGGAGCGGGCGGGGCTTTCAGGTGCAGGCTGACCAATCAGAGCTGCACTTCGGGGGTGAGGGGCGTGGCCTTGCCGGTCGTTCACTTCCGGGACGGCGGAGGCAGCGGCGGGAAGATGTTCTATCACGTGAGCGGCGCGGCGGCGGCCGGGGGGGGGGTGGTGTCACGTGGTTCCGCAGAGGCGGGAAACGTTACCGGGCCCCCCCCACCCCCCAAAAAGACCCCAAATCCCCCAAAATCCCCCAACCCCCCCCCAGATCTCCCTGGAGCACGAGATCCTGCTGCACCCCCGCTACTTCGGGCCCAACCTTCTCAACACCGTCAAGCAGAAGCTCTTCACCGAGGTGGAGGGGACCTGCACCGGCAAGTGCGTGCGGGGGGGGCGGCGGGACGCCCAAACCTCCCACGGACCCCCCCCACTTACTCCCAGTTACTCCCAGTTACTCCCAGTTCCCCCAGGGCACTGCCAAAACCCCCAGGCTCCCCAAATCCCCACAAGTACCTCTCCAGTTACTCCCAGTTAGTCCCAGTTAGCCCCAGAGCCCCTCAGGCATCCCCAGATCCCCCCAAGCCTCCCCCACTTACTCCCAGTTACCGCCAGAGCCCCTCAAGCACCCCTAAACCCCCCACAGACCCTTCTGAGCAGCCCCCAGTTACCCCCAGAGACCCTTGAGCACCCCTAAACCCCCCAGACCCTTTTGAGCACCCCCCAGTTACTCCCAGTTAGCCCCAGAGCCCCTCAGGCATCCCCAGATCCCCCCAAGCCCCCCCAGTTGCTCCCAGTTACCTCCAGAGCCCCTCGAGCACCCCTAAACCCCCCCAGACCCTTCTGAGCACCCCCCAGTTACTCCCAGTTACCCGCAGAGCCCCTGCAGCACTCACAATCACCCCCAGGAGCCCCTGGACACCCCCAAGCCCCCCCCCAGTTAGTCCCAGTTACTCCCAGTTCCCCCAGGATGCCTCCAAAACCCCCTCTGAGCACCCCCAGACCTCCCTGAGCAGCCCCAGTGACCCCCAGTTAGCCCCAGTTCCCCGAGGACGCTCCCAAAACCCTCTCTGAGCATTCCCGGACCCTCCCAGTTACCCCCAGATCCGCTCTGAGCACCTCCAGGAGGCCCTGGATCCCCCCAGTTACTCCCAGTTACCTCCAGGACGCTTCCAAAACTCTCTCTGAGCATGCCCCAGACCCCCCTGAGCAGCCCCAGTTCCCCCCAGTTACTCTCAGTTCCTCCAGGTTTCCGCCAAACAC
Source organism: Otis tarda (assembly GCA_026413225.1). Classification (NCBI taxonomy): domain Eukaryota; kingdom Metazoa; phylum Chordata; class Aves; order Otidiformes; family Otididae; genus Otis; species Otis tarda. The sequence goes on from CM048589.1 coordinate 794,803, forward strand.
CTCCAGTCACCCTCAGTCACCCCCACACCCCTCCCAGTCACCCCAGTCTCCCCCAAATACCCCCAGGACACCCCCAAACACCCTTAGACCCCCCTCCAGCCCCCCAATGACCCCCAGGACCCCCCAGTCACCCCCAGCCCTCCCCCAATTACCCTTAGACCCCTCCCAGTTACCCCCAGGACCCTCCCAAACACCTTAGACCACCCTCCATCACCCCAGACCCCCCAGAACCTCCCCCAAGCACCCTTAGACCCCTCTAGGACCCCCCTAAGCACCCCCAGCCCCCCCAATCACCCTTAGGACCCCCCAGTCACCCCCAGATCTCTCCCAGTCACCCCCAGCCCCTTCCAATCACCATTAAGATCCCCCAGTCACCCCCAGACCCCCGAGGACCCCTCCCAGTCACCCCCAGCCCCCCCAATCACCCTTAGAACCCCCCAGTCAGCCCCAGACCCCCCTTAGGACCCCTCCCAGTCACCCCCAAACCCCCCAGACCCCTCCCAGGGCCTCCCCAGCCCCTCCCAATCACCCCCAGTCCCCCCCAGTAACCCTTAGGACCCCCCAATCACCGCCAAACCCCCCAGACCCCTCCCAGTCACCCCCAGTCCCCCCAATCACCCTTAGGACCCCTCCCAGTCACCCCCAAACCCCCCCAGACCACTCCCAGTCACCCCTAAACCCCCCAGACCCCTCCCAGGAGCCCCCAGACCCCTCCCAGTCACCCCCAGCCTCTCCCAATCATCCCCAGTCCCCCCAGTCACCCTTAGGACTCCCCCAATCACCCCCAAACCCCCCAGACCCCTCCCAGGACCCCCCAGCCCCTCCCAATCACCCCCAGTCCCCCCCAGTAACCCTTAGGACCCCTCCCAGTCACCCCCAAACCCCCTAGACCCTTCCCAGTCACCCCCAAACCCCCCAGACCCCTCCCAGGACCCCCCCAGACCCCTCCCACTCACCCCCAACTCCTCCCAATCACCCCCAGTCACTCTTAGGACCCCCCAGTCACCCCCAACCCCCCCAATCACCCTTAGGACCCCTCCCAGTCACCCCCAGCCCCTCCCAATCACCCCCAGTCCCCCCCAATCACCCTTAGAACCCCTCCCAGTCACCCCCAGCCCCTCCCAATCACCCCCAAACCCCCCAGACCCCTCCCAGTCACCCCCAGTCCCCCCCAATCACCCCTTAGGACCCCTCCCAGTCACCCCCAAACCCCCCTAGACCCTTCCCAGTCACCCCCAAACCCCCCAGACCCCTCCCAGGACCCCCCAGACCCCTCCCAGTCACCCCCAACTCCTCCCAATCACCCCCAGTCACTCTTAGGACCCCCCCAGTCACCCCCAACCCCCCAATCACCCTTAGGACCCCTCCCAGTCACCCCCAGCCCCTCCCAATCACCCCCAGTCCCCCCCAATCACCCTTAGAACCCCTCCCAGTCACCCCCAGCCCCTCCCAATCACCCCCAAACCCCCCCAGACCCCTCCCAGTCACCCCCAGTCCCCCCCAATCACCCTTAGGACCCCTCCCAGTCACCCCCAAACCCCCCTAGACCCTTCCCAGTCACCCCCAAACCCCCCAGACCCCTCCCAGGACCCCCCAGACCCCTCCCAGTCACCCCCAACTCCTCCCAATCACCCCCAGTCACTCTTAGGACCCCCCCAGTCACCCCCAACCCCCCCAATCACCCTTAGGACCCCTCCCAGTCACCCCCAGCCCCTCCCAATCACCCCCAGTCCCCCCCAGTCACCCTTAGAACTCCTCCCAGTCACCCCCAGCCCCTCCCAATCATCCCCAAACCCCCCCAGTCCCCCCCAATCACCCTTAGGCCCCCCCAATCACCCCCAAACCCCCCCAGACCCCCCTTTTTAGCGTTTTTCTCCCCCCACCCCCCCCCGCAGGTACGGCTTCGTCATCGCCGTCACCACCATCGACAACATCGGCGCCGGCGTCATCCAGCCGGGGCGCGGCTTCGTGCTCTACCCCGTCAAGTACAAGGCCATCGTCTTCCGCCCCTTCAAGGGCGAGGTGGTGGACGCCGTCGTCACCCAGGTCAACAAGGTGACGATTTTTGGGGGGTTGGGGGGAGGGGGCTAAGGCCTCGTCCCCCCGGCCTAAAATCCGCCCGCGCCTTCCCGCAACAGGTGGGGCTGTTCACCGAGATCGGGCCCATGTCCTGCTTCATCTCGCGGCACGTAAGGGCGGCGGCGCGGCGCACCCCTCCAAAATGGCGGCTGTGCCCCCTCCAAAATGGCGGCCACCCCCTCCCCGAAATGGCGGCCGAGACCCCCTCCTCAAAATGGCGGCCACCGCCTCCCCGAAATGGTGGCCGAGACCCCCTCCTCAAAATGGCGGCCACCGCCTCCCCGAAATGGTGGCCGAGACCCCCTCCCCGAAATGGCGGCTGCCCCCTCCAAAATGGCGGTTGTGACCCCCTCCAAAATGGCGGCCATCCCCCTCCCCAAAATAGTGGCTCCCCAAAAAATGGCGGCCGTGACCCCCTCCCCGAAATGGCGGCCATGACCCCCTCCCCAGAATGGCGGCCGTGACCCCCTCCAAAATGGCGGCTGCACCCTCAAAATGGCAGCCACCCCCACCCCAAAATGGCGGCCATGACCCCCTCCAAAATGGCGACCGTGACCCCCTCCCTGAAATGGCGGCCACAACCCCCTGCCCAAAATGGTGGCCGTGCCCCCTCCGAAATGGCGGCTGCACCCCTCAAAATGGCAGCCACCCCCTTCCCGAAATGCATGTGACCCCCTCCCCGAAATGGTGGCCGTGACCCCTCCCCAAAATGGTGGCCGAGACCCCCTCGAAATGGCGGCCGTGACCCCCCTCCAAAATGGCGGCCATGACCCCCTGCAAAATGGCAGCTGCACCCTCAAAATGGCGGCCACCCCCCTCCCCGGAATGGCGGCCACCCCTCCCCAAAATGGTGGCTGTCCCCCTCCAAAATGGCAGCTGCACCCTCAAAATGGTGGCCGTGACCCCCTCCAAAATGGCGGCCACCCCCACCCCAAAATGCATGCGACCCCCTCCCCGAAATGGTGGCTGTGACCCCCTCCAAAATGGCGGCTGCACCCCCAAAATGTGGGCCACCCCCCAAATGCATGCGACCCCCACCCCAAAATGGCCGCCCCCCAACTGGCCCCCGTGAGCCCCTTCCCCAAAATGGCCTCCGCTCCCCGAAATTGCAGGTGCCCCCCCAAAATGGCTGCCCCCTGACACCCCCATCCCTGCCCCCCCCCCACCTTGGGGGTGTCTGGGGCTCCCCCAAACCCCCCAGGGACCCCCCACCCCCTCCTTGTGCCCCCAGCCCCATTTTGGGGCCCCCCCCCAAAACCCCCCTTGGGCCCAGTCCCCCCCCAATTTTGGGGACCCCCAATTCCCCTGACCCCCCCCCGAACCCCCCCTTCCCCTGGGGACCCCCTGACCCCCCTTTGGGCCCCCAGCCCCATTTTGGCCCCCCCACCCCCCAAAACCCCCTTGGGCCCCCCCCCCACCCCCCAAAATCCCCCCAAAATCCCCCCTGGGCCCCCTCATTCCCCCAACCCCCCCAATTTGTGCCCCCCCCAATTTTGCCCCCCCCAGGACCCCCCCCCCCATTTTGGGGACCCCCCAAAACCCCCCTAGGCTGCTCCCATTCCCCTAAACCCCCCCCAATTTTGTGCCCCCCCCCCAATTTTGGGCCCCCCCCCAATTTAGGGACCCCCCAACCCCCCCAGTGACCCCTTGATTTTGGAGCCCCCCAAACCTCCCCTTGGGGCCCCCCGAGCCCCCCCCCCACCCCCAGGACCCCCCCACCCCCAAATCCCCCTGATCCCCCCCCCCCAATTTATGCCCCCCCCCAATTTTGGGCCCCCCCCCCCCACCCCCAAAACCCCCCCAGGCCCCCTGCACCCCCCCAAACCCCCCTAGGCCCCTCCCATTCCGCCGACCCCCCCAATTTGTGCCCCCACCCCCCAATTTGTGCCCCCCCCCCCCAATTTTGGGCTCCCCCCGAGCCCCCACACCCCCAGGACCCCCCCGGCCCCCCCCATTCCCCCGACCCCCCCAATTTGTGCGTCCCCCCCCAATTTTGGTGCCCCCCCCAATCACCCCCCCCAGGACCCCCCACATTTTGGGGACCCCCAGCCCCCAGGCCCCCCCAATTTGTGCCCCCCCTAATTTTAGGGCCCCCCCGAGCCCCCCACACCCCCAGGCCCCCCCTCCCCACATTTTGGGGACCCCTGCACCCCCCAGGCCCCCTGCACCCCCCCAAACCCCCCCCAGGCCCCTCCCATTCCCCTGACCCCCCACCCCAATTTGTGCCCCCCCCCCCAATTTTGCTGCCCCCCCCCCCCCAATTTGTGCCCCCCCCCCAGTCCATCCCCTCGGAGATGGAGTTCGACCCCAATTCCAACCCCCCTGCTACAAAACCCTGGACGAGGTGAGTGGGGGTTCCGGGGGGGATGGTTCCCCCCCCCCCAAAAAGTTTGGAGGGGGGGTCCCGCGTGGATTTTGGGGGCGGGGGCGCGCTGACCCCCCCTCCACGCCCCCCCCGGCCCCCCCCAGGACATCGTGATCCAGCAGGACGACGAGATCCGGCTGAAGGTGGTGGGGACGCGCGTGGACAAGAACGACATCGTGAGGGGGGCACCGAAATACCCGGGGGGGTCCCAAAAATACCGGGGGGGGGCACCGAAAATACGGGGGGGGGGGCACCGAAAATACCGGGGGGGGGGAAATATCAGGGGGCGCAAAAATACCAGAGGGGGCACTGAAAATACCGCGGGGGGCACCGAAAATACGAGGGGGACACAAAAATACCATGGGGGGCAGTGAAAATATGGGGGGGGGGGGGGGGCAAAGTACACGGGGGGGCACTGAAAATACCAGGGGGGGTCACAAAAATGGCGGGGGGGGCCAAAAATACCGGGGGGGTGCTGAAAATACTGCGGGGGGGCACCGAAAATACCGAGGGGGGGCACAAAAATACCGGGGGGCAAAAATACTGGGGGGGGGGCACCAAAAATACCGGGGGGGTCACAAAAATACGGGGGGGGGGGAAATACCGGGGAGGGCCACAAAAATACCAGGGGGGCACCGAAAATCGGGGGGGGGCAAAAATACCAGGGGGGGCAGGAGGGGGGCACCGAAAATACGGGGGGGGCGGCAAAATACACAGGGGGCACTGAAAATACCAGGGGGTCACAAAAATGGCGGGGGGCAAAAATACCGGGGGGGCCCACCCAAAATACCGGGGGGGCACAAAAATCCGGGAGGGTGAAAATACAAAGGGGGGGTCCTTTAAAATCCAGGGGGGGGGTCAAATCTGAGGGGGGGTCCCCAAAAATCCACGGGGGGGTCCTAAGTGCATTGGGGGGTCCCGGTTTTGGGGGGGGTCCGAGCTCCATATTGGGGGGGTCCCAGTTTGCGGGGGGGGGGGTGTCCCAGATTTGGGGGTCCCGGTTTTTGGGGGGGTCCCAATTTTGGGATGGGGGGTCCCAGGTTTTTTTGGGGGGGTACCTCACCCTCCCCCCCCCTTTCCAGTTCGCCATCGGCTCCCTGATGGACGATTACCTGGGTGAGTGGGGGGGCACTGGGATTTTGGGGGGGGGGCACTGGGATTGGGGGGGACACTGGGATGGGGGGGGCACTGGGGGGCGAGGGGGTTTGGGGGGGTGCTCCCCGCTGACCCCCCCTCCCCTCCAGGCCTCGTCAGCTGAGCGCCCCCCCCAAACCAATTGTACCCCCCCCCGGACTGGTTCTGCCCCCCCACCGCAGCTGTGCCCTCCCCCGGGACCCCCCCGGGGCTGGGGGCACCCGGAAGTGGCCGTTTTCAATAAAAATCCCGTTTTTGACGTTTTTTCACCCAATTTTTGGCCGCGTGGGCCCCACCGCAACCATTGCCGCTTTAAGGCGCATCGCCCTTTTAAAAGGGCGGTGCCAACGCGCATGCGCACTAGGGCTTTCCCCCCCACGTATCCACGGCAACCGCCCGGCCGTTCTGCTTTCCGGCAGCGCCGCCTTCAAGCGTCGCGCTACAGCCGCGCTTGCCAGCACTTCCCCGCTTTACGGCTTGCGCGGCACCGCCTCCCTTCTCTCTCTCTCTCTCTCTCTGCGCTCGGCCAAGATGGCGGTGACCGGGGTGAGTGCGGCCCCCCCGCCGCCATCCGCCGCCATCCGCCGCCATCCCCCGCCCCGGGGTCGCCCCGCCGCTACCGGGGGGACGCGCGGGGGTCGGGGCGACCGGATGGGACGGGTTTGGGGCGGCGCCGCCGCTGCGGGGAAGCGGGGGAGGCGCCGGGAATGGCGGGGGGGGGGGTGCGGGCGGCGGCGGCGGGGCCTGGTGTTGGGGGGGGGCGCGGTGGAGGTCACCTCCCACGCGTGACGGTGCCCTCAGCGCCCTTGGTGGTCCCGTTTGTGCCCTTCCCCCCCCCCCCCACGCGTGGTTGTCCCCTCCTCGCCCTTCACGTGTCCCTCAGCGCCCCCCTCCCCCCCGTGACGGCCCCCCCCCCACCCGTGACAGTCCGCTCGTCCTTGGCGCGCCCCCCCCACCCCACTCGTGACAACCCCCGGGTCACCCCCCACCCGTGACAGCCTCCTCATCGCCCGTTCCCCACTCGTGAAGTTTCCCACCCCCGCGTGATAGCGGCCCCCCACTCGTGACAGCTCCCCCCACTCGTGACAGCTCCACCCCCCACTCGTGACAGCTCCCCTCCCACCCGTGGCGGTCCCCACGTCCCCCCGACAGCCCCCCTATCGCGCTTAAACAGCCCCTCCCCCCCCGCCGTGTTTGTGGTCGCTCGCCCCCCAATCCGTGACAGCTCCCCCCCCCATTCGTGACAGTGCTCCCTTCCACTCGTGACACGCCCCCCCCCCCCCCACTCGCGACCTCCCCGTGACCCGCGCCGGTCCCTATGCCCCATGTGCTGCTCTCGAGACCCCACCCCCCCACTGCCACCCCCCGGCCCCCACTCGCGACACCCCCACCCCACTCGTGACTCCTCTCCCCGCCCCGCCCCACTCCCCACGCCGTCCTCCGTGCCCCCCACCCCCCCACCCGCGACAGTCCCCCCACCTGCGCCGCTCCGTGCATTCCCCCCACCCCATTCCCCGACTCCCCCCCTCGTGACCACCCATGTCCACTCGTGACTCCTCCCACTCGTGACACCCCTCCCACCCACCCCCGTGCCCTCCCTCCACCTCCCCACCCCATTCTCCCCACTCCCCCCCAACTCCCCCTCCCCCGTTACCCCCTTCCCTGCCACCCGTGACCCCTCCCACCCGTGACCCCCCCACTCGTGACACCCCTCCCACCCACACCCCTGTGCCCTCCCCCCACCCCGTTCCCCCTCCCCCGTCCCCCCCACGTGTGACCCCTCCCACCTGCACCAGTCCCCTTGCCGCTCCCCACCTGATTCCTATCGCTCCCCCAAGCCCCTCCCCCACTCCCTGACCCCTCCCACCCGTGACCCCTCCCACCCGTGACCCCTCCCACTCCTGACCCCCCCACCCCAGCTCCATTAACCCACTCCCCCACCTCCCTCCCCCCACTCGTGACCGCTCCCACCCGTGACCCCTCCCACCTGTGACACACCTCCCACCTGTACCAGTCCCCACCCCACTTCCTAACCCACTCCCCCAAGTCCCTCCCCCATTTCTGACCCCTCCCACTTGTGACCCCACCCAGTTGTGACCCCACCCATTTCTGACCCCTCCCACCCGTGACCCCTCCCACCTACACCAGTCCCCACCCGATCCCTATCACTCCCCCACCTCCCCCCATTTCTGACCCCTCCCACCCGTGACCCCTCCCACCCGTGACCCCTCCCACCCGTGACCCCTCCCACCTGTGACCCCTCCCACCTACACCATTCCCCACCCGGTTCCTATCGCCCCCCTCCCCACCCATTTCTGACCCCTCCCCCGTGACCCCTCCCACCCAACCTGTGACCCCTCCACCCCCTGTGACCCCTCCCACCTGCGACCCCCCCACCTGTGACCCCTCCCACTCGTGACACCCTCCCACCTGCACCATTCCCCACCCCAGCTCCAGTAACCCACTCCCCCACCTCCCTCCCCCATTTCTGACCCCCCCCACCCGTGACCCCTCCCCCCCCACCCATGACCCCGCCCCCCACCTGCACCCCCCCCCATTGACCCCTCCCACCCGTGACCCCTCCCACGTGTGAACCCGCCCCCCATGCGTGACCCCGCCCCCCACCCGTGACCCCTCCCACCCGTGACCCCTCCCACCCGTGACCCCTCCCACCTACACCATTCCCCACCCGATCCCTATCACCCCCCCACCTCCCCACCCATTTCTGACCCCTCCCACCCATGACCCCCCCCACCCATGACCCCGCCCCCCACCCGCGACCCCCCCCACGCGTGACCCCGCCCCCACGCGTGACCACGCCCCCCCCGCAGACGCTGTACACCTACCCCGAGAACTGGCGGGCCTTCAAAGCCCTGATCGCCGCCCAGTACAGCGGCGCCAAGCTGCGCGTCCTCTCCGCGCCCCCCCACTTCCGCTTCGGCCACACCAACCGCACCCCCCAGTTCCTCCGCAAGTTCCCCGTGGGGAAGGTGAGTCCGTGGGGGGGGGGGGTCGCCCCCACCCACCCACGCGCGAAAAACCCACCCGAAAAACACCAGTGGGTGCCAAAAAACCCCGTTTTTAACACCCTTTATTTTCGCGGTTCAGGTCCCCGCCTTCGAGGGCGACGACGGGTTTTGCGTTTTCGAGAGCAACGCCATCGCCTATTACGGTGCGGGAGGGCGCGGAATCTTTTTTTTTTTTTTTTTTTTTAATTAACGGCTTAATTAGCGGCTAACGAGCTGTGACGTCGCAGTGGGTAACGAGGAGCTGCGCGGCGCCACGCGGGAGGCGGCGGCCGCCGTGCTGCAGTGGATGAATTTCGCCGACAGCGACATCGTCCCCCCCGCCAGCACCTGGGTCTTCCCCACGCTGGGCATCATGCACTACAACAAACAGGTGGGGGGGGGCGGAATTTGGGGGGGGGGCGCACCCCCCAACATGGGTCCAAACCCCACGGGTGACACCGGGACACCCCCGCGGCGGGTGGCAGGGGGGTGGCAGGGGCGAGAGCGGCGTTTCGGGGGGCGCACGAGGGGCTTTTCCACCCCGGCCCCCCCCCGCGCGGCGGCGAATGGACTCGCCCACCTCGCCGTTCCGCTGCGGTGCCCTGGAAATTGAAAAATTTTTAAAAATTTTGGGGTTTTTTTTTAATTTTTGGGGTTTTTTAAGTTTTTCGGGGGGTTGGCGGGCTCACGGCGGCACCCCGGCCCCGCCAAACCGGCGCAGCGCCAGAGAGCGGAGCTCCTGCGATTTCTATTCTTACGCTCTCAAAATTTTTAATTTTTTTTTTTTAATTTTGGGGTTTTTTAAGTTTTTTGGGGGGGCTTTTACATTTTTGGAGGGATCGTGGTGGCGTCACCACGCGGCCCGGCGCCGCGGAACCAGCGCGGCGCCGCCAAGCAACGCTGGAGAGCGGAGATCCGGAGATTTTTATTCTGGAAATTTTTAAAAATTTTTGGTTCTTTGGGTTTTTTTGTTTTGTTTTTTCAGGTTTTTTTTCTTTGAGTCTTCGAGTTTTTTGGGGGTTTTTTCGTTTTTTTTATTTTCAGGGTTTTTTTGTGTTCTTTGATTTTGTTAATTTTTGAACAATTTTGGGGTATTTATTATAGTTTTTTATTTTATGAGTTTTTTAATTTAAATTTCTTATTTTTGAGAAGTTTTTTTTCAATTTTTGTTCCTTTTAAGATATTTTTTACTTTGGGATTTTTTACTTTTTGAGAAGTTTTTTGAGCAGCTTATTTTTTATTTTGTTTTTTTTTTCCTTGTCTTGTGGGGTATTTTTGTTCTTTTAATGGATTTTGGGGCTTTTTTTTTAAAGACTTTTAGAAATTTTTTATTTTTTTAATTATTTCAGGTTTCTTTGACTTGTTTCGTGCTTTTTTTATTTTTAAGGCGTTTTGAGGAATTCATTTTGCCTTTTTTAAACTATTTTCAGAAATTTTTTTTGAGGTTTTTTTTTGTTATTTTTTAATTTTTCAGGGGACTATTTTAGATATTTTTTATGCTTTTTTATTTTTGGGGGAGTTTTTTTACGTTTTTGGTGCTATTTTTTATTTTTTAGAAATTTTTTTAGGGTTTTTAATGCTATTTTTTATTTTTAAGGAATTTTTAAATTTATTTTGGTTTTTTTAGGGATTTTCTAGGGTTTTTTTTTGCTATCTTTTAAATTTTTTAGGGATTTTTTAATTTTTTTGTGTTGTTTTTTGAATTTTTAGGGATTTTTTTTTTGTGCTATTTTTAAAATTTTTTAGGGATTTTTTTAGGTTTTTTGTGCTGTTTTTTGTATTTTTTAGGGATTTTTAAAGTTTTTTTTTGTGCCATTTGTAATTTTTTTTTAAATTGTTCCCCCGCAGGCGACGGAGGCGGCGAAGGAGGAGGTGCGGCGGGCGCTGGGGGTGCTGGACGCCCACCTGCGCACCCGCACCTTCCCTGGTGGGCGAGCGCGTCTCGCTGGCCGACATCGCCGTGGCCTGCGCCCTGCTCTGGCCCTTCCGCCAGGTCCGGGGGGGTCATTTGGGGGGGTTTGGGGGGAGTTGGGAGGTTTTGGGGGGTTTTGCGGGGGTTTTTGGGTGTTGGGGGGTCTCGCTGGCCGACATCGCCGTGGCCTGCGGCCTGCTCTGGCCCTTCCGCCACGTCCAGGGGGGTTTGGGGGGAGTTGGGGGGTTTTGGGTTTTTTTTTGGGGGGGGGGTTGGGGTTTTTTTGGGGGGGGTTGGGGGGTTTGGGGGAGAGTTTTGGTGTTTTTTGGGGTTTTTTTGGGGTTTTTGGGTGTTGGGGGGTCTCGCTGGCCGACATCGCCGTGGCCTGCGGCCCGCTCTGGCCCTTCCGCCAGGTCTGGGGGGGGCCATTTGGGGGGGTTTGGGGGGAATTGTGGGGGTTTTGGGGTTTTTTTGGGGGGTTGGGGTTTTTTTGGGGGGAGTTTGAGGGGTTTTGGGGGGTTTTGGGGGTTTTTTGGGGGGATTTGGGGGGTTTTGGGTGTTGGGGGTCTCACTGGCCGACATCGCCGTGGCCTGCGGCCTGCTCTGGCCCTTCCGCCAGGTCCGGGGGGGCATTTGGGGGGGGGTATGGGGGGAATTGTGGGGGTTTTGGGGTTTTTTTGGGGGGTTGGGGTTTTTTGGGGGGGGGAGTTTGAGGGGGTTTTGGGGGGTTTTGTGGTTTTTTTGGGGGGGGGGATTTGGGGGGGGTTTTTGGGTGTTGGGGGTCTCACTGGCCGACATCGCCGTGGCCTGCGGCCTGCTCTGGCCCTTCCGCCAGGTCCGGGGGGCATTTGGGGGGTTTGGGGGGAATTTTGGGGGTTTTGGGTTTTTCTTCGGGGGTTGGGGTTTTTTTGGGGGGGAGTTTGAGGGTTTTTGGGGGGTTTTTGGGTTTTTTTGGGGCATTTTGGGGGGGTTTTTTTGGGTGTTGGGGGTCTCACTGGCCAACATCGCTGTGGCCTGCGGCCTGCTCTGGCCCTTCCGCCACATCCGGGGGGGTTTGGGGGGAGTTGGGGGGGTTTGGATTTTTTGGGGGGGGTTGGGGTTTTTTTTGGGGGGTTGGGGGGTTTTGGGGAGAGTTTTGGTGTTTTTTGGGGTTTTTTGGGGGTTTTTGGGTGTTGGGGGGTCTCGCTGGCCGACATCGCTATGGCCTGCGGCCTGCTCTGGCCCTTCCGCCAGGTCCGGGGGGCATTTGGGGGGGGGTTTGGGGGAATTGTGGGGGTTTTGGGGTTTTTTGGGGGTTGGGGTTTTTTTGGGGGGAGTTTGAGGGTTTTGGGGGGTTTTGGGGTTTTTTTGGGGGGGGGGTTTGGGGGGGTTTTTGGGTGTGGGGGGGTCTCTCTGGCCGACATCGCCGTGGCCTGCGGCCTGCTCTGGCCCTTCCGCCAGGTCCGGGGGGGCCGGGGGTTTGGGGGGAGTTGGGGCGGTTTTGGGGTTTTTTTGGGGGGGTTTGGAGTTTTTTGGGGGGAGTTTGGGGTTTTTGGCATTTGAGGGGATTTTGGCGGGTTTTTAAGGTTTTTTTTGGGGTTTTTTTTGTGTTTTTTGGCGTTTGAGGGGATTTTGGGGTTTTTTAAGGGGTTTTCAGGGGGTTTTTTGGCTTTTTTTGTGTTTTTTTGGCGTTTGGCGGGATTTTTGGGGGCTTTTTAAGGGCTCTTTAAGGGTTTTTTGGCATTTGAGGGGATTTTGGGGGGGTTTTAAGGGACTTTTAAGGGGTTTTTAACGTTTTTTTAAGGGTTTTTTGGGTATTTGGGTTTTTTTTTTGGGAGACGTTTGGCATTTGAGGGGATTTTGGGGGGGTTAAGTGGTTTTTAAGGGTGGTTTTGGTGGATTTTTTGTGGTTTTTTTGGCGTTTGGGGGGCGTTTTAAAGGTTTGGGGGGGTTGGGGTTTTTTTTGGTGGTTTTTTTGGGGTTCCTCCCCCAACCGACGCCGTTCCCGCAGGTTCTGGAGCCGGCGTTCCGGCGGCCGTTCGGGAACGTGACGCGCTGGTTCCTCACCTGCCTGCACCAGCCCCAGTTCCGCGCCGTGCTGGGCGACGTCCCGCTCTGCCAGAGGATGGCCCAGTTCGACGGTGGGGGGGGGGACGGGGGGGTCTGGGGGCACCCGGGGGGTCTGGGGGCACCGGGGGGGCACACACCCTGGGATTTGGGGACACTGGGAGCTTCTGGGGGGTGACGGGGGGTCTGGGGGCACCGGGGGGCACACACACTGGGATTTGGGGACACTGGGAGCTTCTGGGGGGGGGACGGGGGGGTTTGGGGACACGGGGGGGCACACACACTGGGATTTGGGGACACTGGGAGCTTCTGGGGGGGACGGGGGGGTTTGGGGACACGGGGGGCACACACGCTGGGATTTGGGGACACTGGGACCTTCTGGGGGGGGACGGGGGGTTTGGGGACACGGGGGGCACACACTGGGATTTGGGGACACTGGGACCTTCTGGGGGCACGGGGGGTTTGGGGGCACGGGGGGGCACACACACTGGGATTTGGGGACACTGGGACCTTCTGAGGGGGGACGGGGGGTCTGGGGACACGGGGGGGGGCACACACGCTGGGATTTGGGGACACTGGGAGCTTCTGGGGGGGGGACGGGGGGTCTGGGGGCACCGGGGGGCACACACACTGGGATTTGGGGACACTGGGACCTTCTGGGGGGACAGGGGGGATTTGGGGACACGGGGGGGCACACACGCTGGGATTTGGGGACACTGGGACCTTCTGGGGGGGACGGGGGCGTCTGGGGGCACCCGGGGGGTCTGGGGCACCGGGGGGCACACATGCTGGGATTTGGGGACACTGGGACCTTCTGGGGGGGACAGGGGGATTTGGGGACACGGGGGGCACACACTGGGATTTGGGGACACTGGGACCTTCGGGGGGGCAGGGATTTGGGGACAAACGGGGTTTTGCGGTGTTTTTTTCACTTTTTTTTTTTATTTTGGGCGTTTTTGTTTCATTTTTCGCGGCTTTTGTTTCATTTTTGAGATTTTTTTTTCATTTTTGGTGGTTTTGTTTCATTTTGGGGGGTTTGTTTTGCTTTTGTGTTTGTTTCTTTCCACATTTTGGGGTTTTTTTTCAGTTTTTGGGGTTTTTTTTTTTAATTTGGGGTTTTTATTTCATTTTTGGGGGTTTTTGTTTCATTTTTAGTTAATTTTTTTTCATTTTTGGTGTTTCCTTTCATTTTTACGGCGTTTTCTTTCGCTTTTGCCTTTCTTTTTTTCACATTTTGGGTTTTGTTTTGGTTTTTTTTTTTCACTTTCTGGTTTGGTTTTTTTTCATTTTGGGGGTTTTCTTTTCATTTTTGGGATTTTTATTTTGTTTCTGCTATTTTTTGTTTCATTTTTGGTGGTTTTGTTTCATTTTGGGGGGTTTTGTTTTGCTTTTGTGTTTGTTTTCACATTTCGGGGTTTTTTTTTTCACTTTTCGGGTTTTTTTTTTTAATTTGGGGTTTTTATTTCATTTTGGGGGGTTTTTGTTTCATTTTTGGTTGGTTTTTTTTCATTTTTGGTTGTGTTTTTTTCATTTTTGGTTGTGTTTTTTTCATTTTTGTTTTTTTTTTTCATTTTTGGTTGATTTTTTTTTCATTTTTGGTGTTTCCTTTCATTTTTACGGCGTTTTCTTTCACTTTTGCCTTTGTTTTTTCACGTTTTGGGGTTTTGTTTTATTTTTTTTTCACTTTCTGTTTGGTTTTTTTTCATTTTGGGGATTTCCTTTCATTTTTTTGGGTTTTTCTTTTGTTTCTGATTTTTTTTTCATTCTTGGTGTTCTTGTTTCATTTTTGGTGTTTTTGTTTTATTTTTTGGGGGGTTTTGTTTCACTTTTGTGTTTGTTTCTTTCCACTTTTTGGGTTTTTTTTTCACTTTTTGAGTTTTTTTTTTTAATTTGGGGGTTTTTATTTCATTTTTGGGGGTTTTTGTTTCATTTTTAGTTGATTTTTTTTCATTTTTGGTGTTTCCTTTCATTTTTGCGGCGTTTTCTTTCACTTTTACTTTTGTTTTTTTCTACATTTTGGGTTTTGTTTGAGTTTTTTTTTCTTTTTTTTTTTTCATTTTGGGGGTTTTTCTTTCATTTTTTGTGGGTTTTTTTTTTTTCTGTTTTTTTTTTTTAATTTTTGGTGTTTTCCTTTCATTTTCGTGGCGTTTTCTTTTGGCTTTGGTTTTTTCTCCTTTTTTTTTTTTTCTTTTTTTGTAATTTTGTTTTTTTTTTTTTCCCCCGGGGGGCGCGCCGCAGCCAAGAAGTTTGCGGAGACGCAGGCGCGGAAGGAGAAGGAGCCCCCCGCAAGGAGAAGCCCCCCGCGAGGAGAAGAAGAAGGAGGAGAAGAAGGGGGGGCGGCGGCGGCCGGGGGGCCGAGGAGGAGGAGGAGGAGCTGGACGAGTGCCAGCAGGCGCTGGCGGCCGAGCCCAAGGCCAAGGACCCCTTCGCGCACCTCCCCCGCAGGTGACGGGGGGGGTCGCCCCGGGGGGTCCTTGTCACCCCAGGGGGGTTTATTGTCCCCCCAGGGCTGGGTATTGTCACTGCGGGGGGGTTTATTGTCACTGGGGGGGTTATTGTCATGTTGGGGGGTCATTGTCACCCCAGGGGGGTCGTTGTCATATTGGGGGGGTCGGTGTCACCCCAGGGGGGTCATTGTCACCCCAGGGAGGGTTGTTGTCACATTGGGGGGGTTATTGTCACCGTAGGGGGGTTATTGTCATGTTGGGGGGGTCATTGTCACCCTAGGGGGGTTATTGTCATATTGGGGGGTCCTTGTCACCCCAGGGGGGATCGTTGTCACCCCAGGAGGGGGGGTCATTAATCGTAGGGGGGTTGTTGTCACCGTAGAGGGGAAGTGTGTCATGTTGGGGGGGGGTCATTGTCACCCCAGGGGGGTCGTTGTCATATTGGGGGGGTCCTTGTCACCCCAGGAGGGGGTTGTTGTCACAGGGGGGGGGTCACCCTAGAGGGGGTTATTGTCACCCCAGGGGGGTCGTTGTCATATTGGGGGGGGTCGGTGTCAGCCCAGGGAGCGTTGTCACCCCAGGGGGGGGTCCTTGTCACCCCAGGGGTCGTTGTCACCCCGGGGGTCCCTGTCACCCGGGGGGGTCGGTGTCACGTTGGGGGGTCATTGTCACCCCAGGGGGTTTTATTGGTTTATTGTCCCCCCAGGGCTGGGTATTGTCACTGGGGGGGGGGGGTTTATTGTCACTGGGGGGGTTATTGTTATGTTGGGGGGGGTTATTGTCACCCCAGGGGGGTCATTGTCACATTGGGGGGGTTTATTGTCATTGGGGGGTTATTGTCATATTGGGGGTGTCCTTGTCACCCCAGGGGGTCGTTGTCACATTGGGGGGGGGGTCATTGTCACCCCGGGGGGGGTCATTATCACATTGGGGGGGTCGGTGTCACCCCAGGGGGGTCGTTGTTGCATTGGAGGGGTTTATTGTCAGTGGGGGTCGTTGTCACATTGGGGGGTCGGTGTCACCCCAGGGGGTCGTTGTCACGTGGGGGGGGGGTCGTTGTCACCCCAGGGGGGTCGTTGTTGCATTGGGGGGGTCATTGTCATGTTGGGGGGTCAGTGTCACCCCAGGGTGGGTCATCGTCACATTGGGGGGGTCGGTGTCACCCCAGGGGGGTTTATTGTCCCCCCAGGGCTGGGTATTGTCACGTTGGGGGGGTTTATTGTCCGGGGGGGGATTTTTGTCACATTGGAGGGGGTCATTGTCACCGTGGGAGGGATTTTTGTCACCTGGGGGGTCAGTGTCACCCCAGGGGGTTTGTTGTCCCCCAGGGCCGGGTATTGTCATTCTGGGGGTCATTGTCATTCTGGGGAGGGTCATTGTCACCGTGGGGAGGGAGGGTGTCACCGGGGGGATTTTTGTCATTTGGGAGGGTTATTGTCACCGTGGGGGGGTTATTGTCACTGGGGGGATGTTCTTGTCACCAGGGGGGGATTTTTGTCATTTGGGGGGGTCATTGTCATTTTGGGGGATTTATTGTCACCGGGGGGGGATTTATTGTTACCGGGGGGGGGATTTTTGTCACCTGGGGGGGTCATTGTCACCATGGGGGGGGGGTCATTGTCATTCTGGGGGATTTATTGTCACCGGGGGGGGCTGTTGTCACCATGAGGGGGGGATTTTTGTCATTTGGGGAGGGGTCATTGTCATTCTTGGGGGGTTATTGTCACCGTGGGGGGTTTATTGTCACCGGGGGGGGGATTTTGCCATTTGGGGGGGGGTCATTGTCATTCTGGGGGGTTTATTGTCACCAGGGGGGTTATTGTCACCGTGGGGGGATTTTGTCATTTGGGGGGGGGTCATTGTCATTCTGGGGGGGCGTCGTCACCGGGGGGGGGGTCATTGTCATTCTGGGGGTTATTGTCACCAGGGGGGTTATTGTCACCATGGGGGGGGGGTTGGTCACTTGGGGGGTCATTGTCACAGTGGGGGCACTCCTGTCCCCCCCCGTGCCCCCCCCCCCCACCCCGTAGGTGACCGTGCCCCCCCCCCATGTGTGTCCCCCCCAGCCCGTTCGCGCTGGACGAGTTCAAGCGGAAGTACTCCAACGAGGACACGCTGGCCGTGGCGCTGCCCCACTTCTGGCAGCACTTTGACCCCCAGGGCTGGTCGCTGTGGCTGGCCGAGTACCGCTTCCCCGAGGAGCTCAGCCAGGCCTTCATGAGCTGCAACCTCATCACCGGTCAGCGCTTCCGCTTCCGCTTCCGCTTCCTCTTCCTCTTCCGCTTCCTCTTCCTGCTTATCCTGCGCCTTTTCTTTCTCTTTTCCCTTTTTTCCATCGTCTCTTCCTGCCCTTCTGTGATTGCTCTCCTTGCCGTCTGCTTTTTCCGTCCCCTTCCGCTTCCTTTTCTTCCGCTTCCTCCTTCCACTGCTCCTTTTCCTCTTCGTTTTCCTTTTTCCTTCTGCTTTTACTCCCCTTCTCGTTGTTTTCTACTTGCCATGTCCTTTTCCCATCCTCTTCCCCTTCCTTTCCATCCTCTTCCCCTTCCTTTTTCCATCCTCTTCCCCTTCCTTTTTCCATCCTCTTCCCCTTCCTTTTTCCATGCTCTTCCCCTTCCTTTTTCCATCCTCTTCCCCTTCCTTTTTCCATCCTCTTCCCCTTCCTTTTCCCCTTCCTCTTTCTCTTTCTCCTTATTTTCCTTTGTCTGTGTCTTCTCTTCTTCCTTTTTCCTTTTCCTTTTTCTTTTCCTTCTCTTCTGTGTTTGCTGTGCTTGCTGTCTGTTCTCTTCCATCCTTTTGCCCTTCCTTTTCCTTCTCTTCCTCCTCCTCTTCCCACTGTTCCTCCTCTTCCTCCTTGTTCTGCGCCTTTTCTTCCTGTTTTTCTTTTTTCCTCCTTCTTTTCTTTGCCTTTCCGTTTCAGCTCTCATTGCTGTCTGCTTTTTCCTTCCCTTTCCCCTTTTCCTTACGTTTTTTTCGTTGTCTTTCCTTTTCCTTCCATGTTCGTTTCCTGTTCCGCTTTCCCATCCCCTCTCCCTTTCTTTTCTCTCTTCCTTTCATTCTTCCTTTCTCTCGTCTCCTCCTTCGTCTCCTCTTCCCCTTCTCTCTCCCGTTTCCTTCCACCGCCGTTCCTTTTCCTCTTCCCCTTCCCTCTCTCCGTTTTTTTTTCTCCTTGTTTTCCTCTTTCCCTTCCCGTGCGTCTCGCGTTCTCTCTCCTTTCCTCTTCCGCTTCCCTTCCTGTTCCTTGTTACTTTCTCTTTTTTTTCCTTTTTCCCATCTCTTTTCCCTTTGCTCTTCCCTTTCTGTCTGCCTTCTCTTCCCCTTCCCTCTCGTTTTCCCTCCCCTTCATTTTCCCTTCTCCTCCCCATGTCTCTTCTCTTTCCCCTTCCTGTTCCTCTCCCCTTCCTTCCCCCCCCTTCTTTCCCTTTTCTCTCCGTTTCCCTTTTCCGTTCCTTTCCCCTTCCCTTTGTCTTTCCTGGCTCCTTCCCTTCCCTTTCTTTTCCTGTTCCTTTTCCCTTCAACTTTCCCTTCCACTCTCCTTTTCCTTTTTCTGAATCTCCATTTCCTTTCTTTTTATTTCCTTTCCCGTTCCCTTTCTCCTCTTCCTTTCCCCCCTTTTCCCCCCCTTCTCCCCTTTTCCCCCCCCTTCTCCCCTTTTCCCCCTTCCCCCTTTTCCCCCCCTTCCCCCCTTTTCCCCCCCTTCCCCGCTTTTCCCCCCCTTCCCCCCTTTTCCCCCCCTTCCTCCCTTTTCCCCCCCCTTCCTCCCTTTTCCTCCCCCTTCCTCCCTTTTCCTCCCCCTTCTCCCCTTTTTCCCCCCTTCCCCCCTTTTTCCCCCCCTTCCCCCCTTTCCCCCCTTCCCCCCTTTCCCCCTCTTCCCCCTTTTTCCCCCCTTTTCCCCCCCTTTTCCCCTCTTTTTCCCCCCTTCCCCCCCCCTTTCCCCCCCCCCCCCCCTTTCCCCACCTTCCCCCCCCTTTCCCTCCCTTCCCCCCTTTTTCCCCTCCCTTCCCCCCTTTTTCCCCTCCCTTCCCCCCTTTTTCCTCCCTTTCCCTTCCCCCTTTTCTTGTTTTCCCCCCTTTTCCTGTTTTTTTCTACCCTTTTCCCCCTTTCTCTCCTTTTTTTCCGCCTTTCTCTCCTTTTTTGTCCCCATTTCTCTTCCCCCCCCCCCTACTTCTTTCCCCCCTTTCTCTCCTTTTTTGTCCCCATTTCTCTTTTTTTCCCCTTTTTTTCCTTTTTTCCTCATTTCCCCCCCCTTTTTCCCCCCCATTTCCCCCTCCCTCCCCCCTCACCGCCTCTCCCCCCCCCCAGGGATGTTCCAGCGCCTGGACAAACTCCGCAAAACGCCTTCGCCAGCGTCATCCTCTTCGGCACCGACAACGACAGCAGCATCTCCGGCCTCTGGCTCTTCCGCGGCCAGGAGCTGGCCTTCACCGTGAGCTCTCCTTTCGCTTTCTTTTCCCCCAAAATTCCATTTTTTTAAAAATTATTTTTAATAAAATCGGGATTTTTCCGCCCGCAGCTGAGCCCGGACTGGCAGGTGGATTACGAATCCTACACCTGGCGCAAGCTGGACAGCGAGAGCGAGGAGTGCAAGACGCTGGTGAAGGAATATTTCTCCTGGGAAGGGGAATTCAAACACGTCGGGAAACCCTTCAACCAGGGCAAGATCTTCAAGTGACCCCCGCCCCCCCCCCCTTGGCCGGGATTCGCCCCCTTCCCGCCGAAAATCCCCAGGGAAATTAAAAAAAAAAAAAAAAAAAAAAGAGCGAACCCCGGCGCCGCGCGCCTTTCGGGACGAGGCCGCGGGGGGTGACGTGGGAGGGAAAGGGGAAGCGGGGGGACGCGGGGGAGGGGTGGGGCGGGGGGGGATGGTGGGGGGGGGAAGCCGGAAAGCCGTCGCCGAAACCACATCCCCAAAAATCGCGGCCGCGAAAATCACGGTCGGGGAAAATCCGGGCTCAAAAATCTGCGCTCAGAATCTGCCCCCCCCCCCCCAATCTCCCCAAAATTCACCCCCGAAATCTGCTCCCCCAAAATCTGCTCCCCCAAATCTGCTCCCCCAAATCTGCTCCCTAAAAATCTCTCCCTAAAAATCTGCTCCCCCAAAATCTCTCCCCCCAAATCTGCTCCCCAAAAATCTGCTCCCCAAAAATCTGCTCCCCCCAAATCTCTCCCCCAAATCTGCTCCCCCAAAAATCTGCTCCCCAAAATCTCCCCCAAAATGTCTCCCTAAAAATCTGCTCCCCAAAATCTCCCCGAAAATCTCCCCGAAAATCTGCTCCCCCAAAATCTCTCCCCCAAAATCTCTCCCCCAAAATCTCTCCCCCAAAATCTCCTCCCCCAAAAATCTGCTCCCCAAAAATCTGCTCCCCAAAAATCTGCTCCCCAAAAATCTCTCCCCCCAAATCTCTCCCCCCAAATCTGCTCCCCAAAAATCTGCTCCCCAAAATCTCCCCCAAAATGTCTCCCTAAAAATCTGCTCCCCCAAAATCTCCCCCAAAATCTCCCCCGAAAATCTGCTTCCCCAAAATCTCTCCCCCAAAATCTCTCCCCCAAAATCTCCTCCCCCAAAATCTCCTCCCCCAAAAATCTCTCCCCCCAAAAATCTGCTCCCCAAAAATCTGCTCCCCAAAAATCTCTCCCCCAAATCTCTCCCCCCAAATCTGCTCCCCAAAAATCTGCTCCCCAAAATCTCTCCCCCAAAATCTCTCCCAAAATGTCTCCCTAAAAATCTGCTCCCCCAAAATCTCCCCCAAAATCTCCCCCCCGAAAATCTGCTTCCCGAAAATCTGCTTCCCCAAAATCTCCTCCCCCAAAATCTGCTCCCCAAAAATCTGCTCCCCAAAATCTCTCCCCCAAAATCTCTCCCAAAATGTCTCCCTAAAAATCTGCTCCCCAAAAATCTCTCTCCCAAAATCTCCCCCCAAAATCTGCTCCCCCAAAATCTCCTCCCCCAAAATCTCTCCCCCAAATCTGCTCCCCCAAATCTGCTCCCTAAAAATCTGCTCCCCAAAATCTGCTCCCCCAAAATCTCTCCCTAAAAATCTGCTCCCCCAAAATCTCTCCCCCAAAATCTGCTCCCCCCAATCTCTCCCCCAAAATCTGCTCCCCAAAAATCCACCCCCCAAAAATCTCCCCAAAATTTGTCCCCCCGAAATTTGCGCCTCTGAAATCTGCCCCCCCAAAACCTGCCCCCCAAAATCACGTCCCCCCAGATCTGCCCCCCAAAAACCGGGGCCAGAATCCCCCCCCAAATCTGCCCCCCAAAATCTGATCCCCCCAGGATTTGACCCCCAAAATCTGCCCCCCACAACCCCCCCCGGAGAATGTGCCCCTGTCGTGGGGCGTGGCCGGGCCCCCCTGTGATTTGGGGGGGGGGGGTAACTCATCACCCCCCTGTTTTGGGGTGGGGTGGCCACTCCCAGTTTAAACCAGTAACCGCCAGCCCGGGAAGGAACCGAAATTTGGGGGTGGGGGTGCCCACTCGTGACGCGTGGGTGTGGCTGGGGCCGCCAGATGTGGCGCGGGGGGGGGGCAGAGCCCCTCCCCCTCCCAGTTCCCACATCTGGATCCAGTTTGGCCAAAGCGGCCGCGCCCCAGTGACTCAGCGGCGGGGGGGAAGGGGGGGACGGGGCGCCCAGGGGCCGAGTGACGTCACCACGCGGCCAGACAACGTCACCACGCGGCCAAGCGACGTCACCGCGCGGCGGCGGTGCCACCGAGGAAGCAGCACGGCCCCCCCCCCCCGCGGGAAATAAGTGACGTTAAGTTAATTATTTAAATTAATGAATTAAATTAAATAAGGGAAAATGGAAGTGAAATGAAGTGAAAGGGAAGGAAATAAAAGGAAATAAAATTTAAAAATAAAAGGAAATTTTTAAAATGAAATTAAATAAAATAAAAGGAAATTAAATGACATTTTAAAATGAAATTAAATAAAATGAAATAAAAGGAAACGA
Organism: Otis tarda; assembly: GCA_026413225.1. NCBI lineage: Eukaryota > Metazoa > Chordata > Aves > Otidiformes > Otididae > Otis > Otis tarda. The sequence goes on from CM048589.1 coordinate 816,744, forward strand.
AATAAAAAATAAAAGGAAATGAAATTTAAAAATAAAGGGAAATGAAAGGAAATAAAGTGAAACGAAATAAAATAAAAAGAAATAAAATGAAATTTTAAAATGAAATTTAAATGAAATTTTAAAATGAAATTTAAATGAAATTTTAAAATGAAATTAAATAAAATGAAAGGAAATAAAAAAATAAAATGAAATTAAATTTAAAAATAAAGGGAAATGAAAGGAAAGAAAGTGAAACGAAATAAAATGAAATAAAAGGAAATGAAATTTAAAAATGAAATGAAATAAAAGGAAATAAAATAAAGGAAATGAAATTCGAAAAGAAAATGAAATGAAATAAAGTTAAAGGAAAGGAAAGGAAATAAATTTTTAAAAAATGAAATGAAAGGAAAGAAAAGGAAATGGAAAGAAAGGAAAATTTAAAAAAATAAAAGAAAATGAAATTAAATAAAATGAAATGAAGTGAAGTAGTTAAATAAAAAAATAAAAAAGGAAAGGAAAGAAAAATTAAAAAGAGAAAATGAAATGAAGTAGTTAAAAAAATAAAAAAGGAAAGGAAAGAAAAAAATTAAAAAAGAAGAGAAAATGAAATGAAGTAGTTAAAAAAAAAAAAAATTAAAAAGGAAAGGAAAGAAAAAAAATAAAAGAAAATGCAATGAAATGAAGTAAAGTTAAATTAAAAAAAATTAAAAGGAAAGGAAATAAAAGGAAAAAAATTAAAAAATAAAAGAAAATGCAACGAAATGAAGTAAAGTTAAATAAAAATTAAAAAACAAAAAGAAAAGAAAAGGAAATTAAAAGCCAGGGAAGGCGCCGGGCCCGGCCGCACCAGCGGCCGAACGCCCCCGGCCCCGCCCCCCGCGGCCGCGCGCCAGCCCGGAATCCCAAAAATCCGCGCGACCGGACGGGACGGGGTGGGGGGCGGGGGGGGGGCATCTCCCACCCCCAAATCCAGACTTGGGGGGGGTCCCCCCAATTTTTTTTACACCCCAAATTTCCCCGCCCAGGCCGCGGCCTTTCCCGCGCGGGGCCCCTCCCCGCCCCCCCCCAGCGCGGGGGGGGGTCCCAAATTTTTATTTTTATTTCATTTTTAGGGTGGGGGGGCCTCAAATTTTTAAATTTTTTTTTTTTTGGGTGGGGGGGGGAGGCCCCACGGCGCGGCGGGGGGCGGGGAGGCGATGAGCCATGCCTCCGGAATGCGCTGGCGTCCCGCCGCGCCGCTCCCCGCGTCGCTTTTTCCCTTTTTTTCCCATTTTTTCCCCATTTTCCCGCCTTTTTTTCCCCCATTTCCCCCAATTTCCCCCCATTTTTCCCCAGTTTGGCCCAGTTCGGCCCAGTTCGGCCCAGTTCGGCCTAGTTTGGCCTAGTTTGGCCCGCTTTTCCCTCCGCGTTTTCGGCCTTGGCGGCCGCGCGGCTTCTCCGGAATTTTTATAACCGGGATCCGGCTAAAAATAACCGGAGCGTGGGGGGAGGGGCGTGGGGGGAGGGGCGTGGGGGAGGGGCGTGGGGGAGGGGCGTGGGGGGAGGGGCGTGAGGGGATTTGGGGGGGGGGTTTGGGGGGGGGACCCAAAAAATCCCGGCTCCTTCCGCCGCCGGGATGGGGCCCGGGGGGACACGCGGCCGCCGTGGGGCCGGGAGGGGGCTCGGGTGGGGGGAAGGAGCCCATGGACCAGTATGAACTGGGAGGAACTGGGAGGAACTGGGAAATTTGGGTGGGGGTCCCGGTGGGCACCATGGTGGCCATGAAGTGGTGAGGAAACCTCCACGGGGTGGTGGGAGGGGTCTCGGGGGGATTCGGGGGTGGGAACTGGGGAGAAAGGAGTCCATGGACCAGTATGAACTGGGAGGAACTGGGAGGAACTGGGAAATTTGGGTGGGGGTCCTGGTGGGCACCATGGTGACCATGAACTGGTGAGGAACCTCAATGGGGGGTGGGGGTGGTGGGAGGGGTCTTGGGGGGGTTTGGGATGGGGATGGGGGGAGGAAGGAGCCCATGGACCAGTATGAACTGGGAGGAACTGGGAGGAACTGGGAAGTTTGGGTGGGGGTCCTGGTGGGCACCATGGTGACCATGAACTGGTGAGGAACCTCAATGGGGGGGTGGGGGTGGGGGATCTCGGGGGTCCCGGGGGGGATGGGGGGAGGAAGGAGGCCATGGACCAGTATGAACTGGGCCAAACTGGGAGGAACTGGGAAATTTGGGTGGGGGTCCCGGCGGGCACCATGGTGACCACCATCCAATGAGGAACCTCCACGTGTGGGGGGGGGGTCCCTCCGGGTGGGGGAGGGGTCCTGGGGGTTTCCTGGGGGGAGGGGCGATGGGTGCGGTTGGGGGGGGGAGGGGTCACCTCAGGGCGGGGGGAGGGGCGGGGGGGGGATTCCCTCGTGGGGAGGGGGCGTGGTTTTAGGGTGGGGGGAGGGGCGGTCCTGGGGGTGGGGTCGTCTTGGGTGGGGTGGGGGGATCGTGGGTGGGGGTGGGGTCAGGGAGGGGGAGGGGTCACGGGGGGGAGGGGGACACGGAGGGGTGGGGTCACGGGTGGGGGCGGGGTCACGGGTGGGGGCGGGGTCACGGGTGGGGGAGGGGCGTCTTGGGGTGTGTGTGGGGTGGGGGGGGGGGGAATCCCCAAAGGCCCCTCGTCGGGGGGAATCCCCGCGCGTCCGTGGCCGTGGGGGGGGGGAGGCGGCGAGACCCCCGCAGGATTTTGCGTGGGGGGTCGTTCCCCACACCGAACACCCCCCCCCCCCCCCCACGCGTGACCCGTCCCGCCCGCCCCGGTCCCACCCCGGCCGGGGGAAGGGGGCGAGGCCCCGGCGCTACAAGAGCCCGGCCCCACGCGGGGCGCGGTCACTCGCAGGGCTCCGCCGTCCCGCGCGGAGCTACCGGTCATCCCGGCTCGGGACCCCCCCCCCACGCCCCCCCCTCCCCCCCCCCCCCCCCGCCTCCTTCCACGTTCCCGCCACACCCCACGCAGGAATCCGGTCACGGGAAGCTCCGGGCATGGCGCTGCCGGGGGGCTGAGCGCAGGTACCGGTCACGGGTGGGGTGGGGGCGTGGGGGGGGGAGGGTGGGGGTGGGGGGGGGTCGCGGGAATGCGTGGGGAGGGGTCTCGCGGGGTTCTGAGCTTTTTAAAGTTGCGGGGGGCGGGGGGGGTCGCGGGAATGCGTGGGTGGGGTCTTGGGGGCTGCGTGGGGTGCGGTCTCGAGTGGCTCTGAGCGTGCGTTGGGGGGGGGTCGCGGGACTGCGTGAGGGGGGTCCCGAGCGGCTCCGAGCGTCCTGGGGGGGGGTGCGTGGGGGGGTGCGGGGTGGGTTCTGGAGGGTCCCGGGACTTGCGTGGGGTGCGGTCCCGAGTGGCTCTGAGGGTGCCGAGCGTGCGTGGGGGGGGGGGGGGGTCCCGGGACTGCGGGGGGGGGGGGGGGGGAGCCGTGAAGGCGCGGGGGGTCCCGAGCGGCTCCGAGCGTCCCGGGGGTGCGTGGGAGGGGTCGCGGGATTGTGGGGTGGGGGGGCTCCGAGCTTGCGTGGGGAGGGGTCGTGGAGAGTCGCGAGACTGCGTGGGCGAGGGTCCTGGGGGGCTCCGAGAGTCCCGGGACTGCGGGGGGGGGGGGTTTGAGGGGTCCTGGGACTGCGTGGGGGGGTCCTGAGGGGCTTCGCGAGTCCCGAGCGTGCGTGGGGGGTCGCGAGGGGCTCCGAGCGCCCCGAAAGTGCGTGGGGTGGGGGGGTCCCGGGACTGCGTGGAGTGGGGGGCGGGGGGGAGCCGAGGGGCTCCGGCAGTGCAGGGGGAGGGGGGGTCGCGGGGGGTTCCCGCGCTCGTGGGGCCGCAGCGACGCGTGGGGAGGGGTCTCGGGGGGGGGGCTCCGAGGGTCCCGGCGCCTCCGTGGGGCGCTGAGTGGGCGGCCCACGAATGGCCGGGGGGGGGGGGGGCTTTGGGAGTCCGGGGGGCGGGGGGGGGTGTTTGCGTCTCGGGAGGGTCCCGTGAGTGCGGGGGGCGTGGGGGGGGGGTCCCGTGGGTGCAGCTAGGGGGGTCCTGCGTGGCTCCGTGGGCTCCCCGCGACGGGGAGGGGGGGGGGGAATCCCACGAGCGTTTGGGGGGGGGGGTCCCGTGGGTGAAGTGGGGGGGTCCCGTGGGGGAAGGGGGGGGTCCCGTGGGTGCTTGGGCGGGGGGGTGTCCCGTGTTTCCCGTGGGGGCTCCGGCCGCGCCCCGAGGCCCCGCCGCGGCCGCGCGCGCTCGCCCAGGGCGTGGCACCCCTCCCCCCCCCCCCCGCCCTCCCCTCCCCCCCGCGCGCTCCGCCGCGCCCAGGGAGTCCCCGCGTGGGGCGGGGCGGCGGAGCCCCCCCCCCGCCCCACCCACGCGCGGAGGGGACCCCACGAGGGTGGGGGGGGGGGGGTGTCCCGGTACCGGGTGGGGGAGGGGCGGGGGAGGGGGGGATCCCCCGGGATTCCGGGGAGGGCGCGGCTGCGGCGCGCGCTCGGGGGGTGGGGGGGGGGGGGTGGGGGGAGGGGCGGGGCGTGGGCGGCTCAGTTAATTACGCGGGTTCATTAAGGGCCGGTTTCTGGGGGGGGGAGGGGCGGCCGCCGCAGCGTGGGGTGGGGGAGGGGCGTGGATTTTGGGGAGCACCGGCCCACCCCCCCACCCCTCCCCACCCCCCCACGAGCACCCGTGGGGTCGGGGCAGGGTGGGACGTGGGTGCCCCCCCCCCACCCCGCGTGGTTTAGGCACCCCCCACGCGTGACCCCCGAAATTTGGGGAGGGGGGTGGATTTTTGCGGCCTGGTCCCCACGGAAATTTGGGGGGGGTGGGGTGAGGGTGGGGGAGGGGCAGCCGGTGAAACCGGTCGAGGGCGGGCGCGCGCGGTTTTTCGCGCGGCGCCCGCGGGACCGCGGCCGGTTCGACCGGTACCGGGGCCCCTCCCCCTCCCCCCCCCCCCCCCCCAAATTTAAATGAAGAAATTTTTTTCCAAATTTTTTTTTTTTTTTTTTTTTGCCCACGCGGGTTTTTTTTTCCTGGGGGATTCCCCCCCCGCCTCCCCCCGCCAAATTTGGTGCTCAACCCCCGCCCCCCTCCCCAAATTTTGGGGGGGGTGGGCGGGCAAAGCGTTTTTGGGACCCCCCCCCCCACTTTGCCTGAGCCCTGGGCCCACTCGTGACAGGGATGACGCCGTGGGGGGCAGTTTTGGGGCGATTCTGCACCCATGGGTGGGGGGGGGGGGGAGGTCCCAACCGTGGGGCTTCAGGTTTTGGGGGCGCCGCCCCCCCCACCACGCGGGGCCTTCGCTGGGCGCCATTTTGAGCGGGGGGGAGCGGGGGGGGCTAAAAATAGAGGGGGGGGGGGGCCACGTGGCCCGCCCCCAAAAATAGCCGCGCGGCGCGGGACGGCGGCGAAGGTGGGCCGCCGAATTTCGCCGTCGGGGTCCCCCGCGTTCGCTGGGTGGGGGGGAAACGGGGGGAGGGTGTTTGGGGGTGCGGGGGGTGGTTTTTTGGGGGGGCCCCCCCCCCCCGGCGCGTCGCCGCGCGGCGTTGAGTCACCGCGTCCCGCCCCGGCCTCGCCCTGACTCACAAACCTGTTTGGCCTCCCCGCCCCGGCGCCCGCTTTTCCGGATCCTTCCCCCTCCCCTCCCCCACCCTGGGACCCCTCCCCCACCCTGGGACCCCTCCCCTCCCCCACGACCCCACCCCCACCCCACAACCCCCCCCCCAAAAGCACTGAGCCCCCCCAAACTTTGCCCTTCCCCCCCCCGCACCGTCCTGCAAACCACCTCACCCTGCGCCACCGGGGACCTAAAAATTTGGGGTGGGGGGGGGTCCTGTCACCCAGTTTGGGCCTGGGGGTCACTGGCCCACCCATTTGGGGGGGACACGCCCCCCCCGACCACGCCCTGGCGGGACAAACGCCACCCAAGGCCCCGTCCGCCATCTTGGCCTACTTGGCCTACGTCAACCAAGGCCTCACCCCCCGCCCCCCACCCCAAAATCTTCCCCTCCGGGTGCCCCCCCAGCGTATTTTGGCCCCCGGGGGGGTCGCTCCTCCTCTTCCTCGTCGAACGCCTCCTCCCGCCGGCCCAACGCGGCGCGGTTCCTCCGGATTGGCCGCCGCTGCCGCCCGCCAACTTGCCGACGCCCGTCGTCGTCCAAATTGACAGAAAAACCCCAAAAAAGGGTGAAAAAGGCCCAAAAATCCCCCAAAATCCCCTCCCAAAAAAAATCCCCTTCCCGGCGACGCGCCCGGAGGCCATTTTTTTTCCGGAAAACCCTTCCCGTTGCCGATCGGGGCGGCCAAAAAATCGCAAAATTCTCTCAAAATTTGGGGTCGAATCGCCAAAACGAGACCCTGACGGCGCGGATTCGCCCCCCGGGAGGGGCGCCGGTAGAGAATTTGCCGCGTTCCCGCTCGGAACGTCGCCCGCGGCGTCCGGAATCGCGAGGATCCGGCTCATCCTCGCTCTCCAGAACCTTTGCGGGGAAAATTTAATTTTAAATTTTTTTAATTTCTCGCTCACGGCGAAAAACGAGGGGGAAATTCCCTCTCCCCGCGTGTGGTTTTTTTTTTTTTTTTGGGAATTTCACGTCTCCCGTTTCTCCGCCAGCCCGGGAACGTGAAACCGGAGCCGCCGCCAGCCGAGGCCGAGGGGTTCCCGGGGCGGATCCGGCCGGAGCAGCGTCCCAGCAAGGTCGGAGCCGTGGAACCGCCTGAACCCGGGGCCTCTCCTCTCTTCCCCCTCGCTCTCCGCCTCCTTTAAATCTGGTTTTCCTTTTTTTTTCAATTTCCTTTTTTCTCCTTTCCTTTTTTCCTCCCCCCGTCCTTATTTTTTTTTAATTTCCTGTCCTTTTTCTGGTTTTCTTTCCTCTTTTTTTCCTTGTTTTCTGGTTTCCTTTCCTTTTTTCCCCCTTGTTTTTCCCTGTTTTCCCCATTTTCCTTTGCTTTTCTTTCCCTTTTTCTGGTTTCCTTTCCTTTTTTCCTCTCTTTTTACGTTTTCCTCTCCTTTTTTCCCTCTTTTTCTACCCTGTCTTCCTTTCCTTTGATTTTCCCTGTTTTCCTCATTTTCCTTTCCTTTTTTTCCCCCTCACTTTCTGTTTTCCTTTCTTTTCCTTCCCTCGTTTTCCCCTCTTTTTCTGGTTTCCTTTCCTTTCCTTGTTTTTCCCTGTTTGCCTTTCCCTTTTTTTCTCTTTTCCTTCCCTTTCCTTTTCTTTCCCCTATTTCTGTTTTCCTTTCCTTGTTTTTCCCTGTTCTTTCCCCTTTTTTCTGGTTTCCTTTCCTTGTTTTTCCCTGTTTTCCTCATTTTCCTTTCCTTTTCTTTCCCCTTTTTCTGGTTTCCTTTCCTTGTTTTTCCCTGTTTTCCTTTGCTTTCCTCATTTTCTGTTTTCCTTTCCTTTTTTTTTTCCCTTTCCTTTTTTTTCCTCTTTTTGCTGGTTTCCCTCCCTTCCCTCTCCCCCCCCTTTTTCTGTTTTCCTTTCCTTTCCTTGTTTTTCCTTGTTTTTTTTCCCTGTTTTCCTTTCCTTTTTCCTTTCCTTTGTTTTTCCCCACATTTTCTGGTTTCCTTTTTTTTTTCCCCCTCTCTTCTTTCCCTGTTGTTTTTTTTTTTCCCCTCCCTTCCCTCTCCTTTCCCCACCAGTTTCCCCTCCCCTTTCCCTGTTTTCCCCGCGTTTCCCCTCCCCTTTCCCTGTTTTCCCCCGCGTTTCCCCTCCCCTTTCCCTGTTTTCCCCGCGTTTCCCCTCCCCTTTCCCTGTTTTCCCCCGCGTTTCCCCTCCCCTTTCCCTGTTTTCCCCCGCGTTTCCCCTCCCCTTTCCCCGTTTTTCCCCCTTTTTTCCCTCCCCTTTCCCCGTTTTTCCACGCTTCCCCTCCCCGCAGATGGAGCGGGAGGAGGAGACGCGGGAGATCCTCCTCCCCAACTGGCAGGGCAGCGGCTCCCACGGCATCACCATCGACCAGACGGACGACGGCGTCTTCGTCAAGCGCGTGCAGCAGAACTCCCCGGCCGCCATGACGGGCGTCGTCAGGGAAGGTGGGGCCTCGCCGGCGCTCGTTGCGGGGAAAACGTTGGGTTTTCTTAAAAATTTTGGGGGAAAAAATGTTTTTTTTTGCATTTTGGTGGCACCTCGGTTGCCTCTTCCTCCTCCTCCCTCTTGGGCGACCGCCCGACGGCCAAGCGGCGCTACTCGCGGCGGCGGCGGTGGGTGGGGGGCGCGGTCGGGTGGCCTTCCTCCCGAAATATCTCACCTCTCGCCCCGCCCCCGCCCCCAGGGGATCAGATCGTGAGCGCCACCGTTTATTTCGACAACCTGCCGTCGGGGGAAGTGGCCCAGCTCCTCAACAGCATGGGCCACCACACGGTGGGCCTACGCCTGCAACGCAAGGGGGACAGATCTCCGGCGCCGGGACAAACGTGGGCGCACGACGTCTTCGCCGCCAGCAGCCCGGAAGTTGTTTTGGTGAGCGCCAGGGGGAAAATTTTGGGGAGAAGGAAAATTGGGGAGAAGGAAAATTGGGGAGAAGGGAAATTTTGGGGAGGGAAATTTTGGGGAGGGAAATTTTGGGGAGGAAAGTTTTGGGGAGAAGGAAAATTGGGAAGAAGAAAAATTGGGGAGGAAAATTTTGGGGAGGGAAATTTTGGGGAGGGAAATTTTGGGGAGGGAAATTTTGGGGAGGGAAATTTTGGGGAGGGAAATTTTGGGGAGGAGGAAAATTTTGGGGAGGAGGAAAATTTTGGGGAGGAGGAAAATTGGGGAGGAGGAAAATTTTGGGGAGGAGGAAAACTTTGGGGGAGGAGGAAAATTTTGGGGAGGAGGAAAATTTTGGGGAGGAGGAAAACTTTGGGGAGGAGGAAAACTTTGGGGAGGAGGAAATTGGGGAGGGAAATTTTGGGGGGGGAGGAAAATTGGGGAGGGAAATTTTGGGGAGAAGAAAAATTGGAGGAGGAAAATTTTGGGGAGGAGGAAAATTTTGGGGAGAGGAAAATTTTGGGGAGAAGGAAAATTGGGGGAGAGGAAAAATTGGGGAGAGGAAAATTTTGGGGAGAGGAAAATTTGGGGAGGAGGAAAATTTTGGGGAGGAGGAAAATTTTGGGGAGGAGGAAAATTTTGGGGAGGAAAATTTTGGGGAGAAGGAAAATTGGGGAGAAGGAAAATTTGGGGGAGAAAAGTGGGAGAAAACAAGGCGGGGCGGCGGGAGGAGGACGCGTCTTGGCGCTAACGAAGGCCTCTTCGTTTGCAGAGCGGCGACGACGAGGAGTACAGGAGGATTTACACGACGAAGATCAAACCCCGCTTGAAGTCGGAGGAGGCGGGGGAAGCGGAGGGCGGGGCGACGCAGAGCAGGACCATCACGGTCACCAAAAAAGTGACGGCCTACACCGTCGACGTCAGCGGGCACGAGGACGTCGACGTCCTGGGCCCGGATTTTAAAATCCGGATCCCGGCGCAGGAGGCGGCCCACGGGACGAAGACGGGCGTGGAAGGCGGGAAAAGCGCCGCGGGGACGGCGCCGCTGGGATTTTCCGCCCGGAAGTTGGACGTCCACCTCGGAGAGGCTCAGCTGGGGACGGCCGTCTCGGGAACGCCGGCGGCGGGCCTTCACCCGCGGACTGCGACGGACCCTCGGCTGCCGGAAAGCCAAATTCCCGGCGGAGAAACTGGAAAACACTTTCGGGCGGAGACGCCGGGACGCAACATCCCCGGCGCGGCGTTCCCGGCCTCGCCCCGAATCGAAGCCAATGGACAAATGGGAAACCTGGAGGCGGATTTTCACGCCAAGGGCGCCGGGTTGGATGGGAAAGGCCGCGTTTCCCGCACGGAGCCGGCGGGGGGGACGCTGTCGTACGCGGGCGCCTCCGCCCCTCCTCTTCGGGGCGATCTCAAAGCGCCCGGCGTTGACGTTTCTGTGCCGGCCGTTGAAATCCCAGCCGTCGACGTGGGGAAAATCAAAATTCCCGTTTTGAAAATGCCCAAATTCGGCGTCGCGGCCGCCGGATCCGGCGCCGACGTTCCCGCGCCGTGCGTGGACGTCGCCTCCTCGTCCGTCCGGCTCGCGGCGCCCGGAATTTCAGCTCCTTCCGGCGACGTCCCGGCGCCGCAGGCGGACGCGGGGCTGAAGGGCTCCGTGAAGGTTCCCTCCGCGGAATCGGAGGGCGGCGGCGCGGGGATCAAAGGACCCGGCGTCCCGTTCCCGCCTCCCGAGGCGGAAATTCCCGACGGGAAGGTAAAAATCAAACTGCCCCACATGACTTTCCCAAAATTTACCGCCCTGGACCCGCAAGGGGAAGGCCCCGTGGCGGAAATGGTGTTCCCGAAGGGCGAGGTGGGAGCAGCGGAGGTCGGCGTTCCCGACGCGGCCGTCCGTGGAGAGTGGCAAGGCCCCAGGTTCAAGAAGGTCGAGACGCCCCAGATTTCGCTCTCCGATGTGAACCTGCACCTGAAAGGCCCTCAGGCCAAGGGAGATTTGGGCGTGGCCGTCCCCGGAGTGGAAGGGGACGTCAAAGGTCTCAAGATGGCGGTGAAGGCTCCTGGCCTTGAGTTTGAAGGTCCAGGAGGTTGCTTGAAAGGGCCCGGCGTGTCCGTGGACGTCACCGCCAAGGGGCCTCGGCTGAAGGGAGACGCGGACTTTTCCGGCCCCAAGACGGGCGGCAGCTTGGGAGGACCTCAGCTGGACGTCAAAGGTCCCAAACTGGGAATGGACCTGCCCGACGTCGACATCAAAGGCCCCAAAGTTACGGTGCCGGAGGTCAAGGCCCCCAAAATCTCCCTGCCCGATGTCGACTTGGACCTGAAAGGCCCCAATGTGAAAGGAGACCTGGGTGTCTCCGCCCCCAAATTGGAAGGGGAGCTGAAAGCACCTGGACTTGACATCCAAGGCCCCGGCGTTGACCTTGGAGCTCCAGACCTGGACATCCACGCTCCGGAGGGCAAACTGAAGATGCCCAAGCTGAAAATGCCCAAATTTGGGGTGCCCGGCCTGAAGGGAGAAGGCCCTGACGTTGACGTCGCCCTTCCAAAGGGCGAGGTGGACGTTTCTGGTCCCAAAGTAGAGGTCCACATGCCAAACGTGGACCTTGAAGGACCAGAAGGGAAAGGTCTCAAACTCAAAATGCCCGAAGTCAACGTTCAGGCACCCAAAGTGTCCGTGCCGGACGTAGATCTGGGTTTGAAGGCCCCCAAACTGAAAGGGGAGGTAGATATTTCCGGCCCAAAGATCTCCGGCGAGCTGAAAGGCCCCAAAATTGACGTGGAAGGGCCCAAAGTGGACGTCGAGATGCCCGAGGTGGACTTAGAATGCCCAGAAGGGAAAATGAAAGGCCCCAAATTTAAGATGCCAAAGTTCAACATCAAAGCGCCAAAAATTTCCATGCCGGACGTGGATTTGAACTTAAAGGGACACAAAACCAGAGGAGAACTGGACATCACGGTTCCCAAGATGGAAGGTGAGCTGAAAGGGCCAGACGTGGACATCAAGGGGCCGAAACTGGACGTTGAGGTGCCCGACGTCGATTTGGAGTGCCCTGAAGGGAAAGTGAAGGGCCCCAAGTTCAAGATGCCGGAGATGCACATCAAGGCCCCCAAGATCTCCATGCCCGACGTTGACCTGAACCTCAAAGGCCCCAAAGTGAAAGGGGACGTGGATGTGTCGGTCCCAAAGCTGGAAGGTGACCTGAAAGGTCCCGACGTGGACATCAAGGGCCCCAAGGTGGACATTGAGGCACCAGACGTGGACATTCATGGCCCAGAAGGAAAGTTCAAGATGCCCAAGTTCAAGATGCCCAAGTTTGGGATGCCGGGCTTCAAAGCAGAAGGTCCAGAGGTGGACGTGAACCTGCCGAAAGGTGACTTGGACATTTCTGGTCCGAAAGTGGACATTGAAGGTCCAGAGCTGGACATTGAAGGCCCAGAAGGAAAACTGAAAGGTCCCAAGTTCAAGATGCCTGAGATGAACATCAAGGCCCCCAAGATCTCCATGCCCGACATCGACCTGAATCTGAAAGGACCCAAAGTGAAGGGAGATGTGGACGTGTCCGTTCCCAAGCTGGAAGGTGACCTGAAGGGCCCCAAAATTGACATCAAAGGCCCCAAGGTCGATGTTGACCTTCCTGACGTTGAGCTGGAAGGCCCAGAGGGGAAGGTGAAGGGCCCGAGGTTCAAGATGCCCGAGATGAACATCAAGGCCCCCAAGATCTCCATGCCCGACGTTGACTTCAACCTGAAGGGCCCCAAAGTGAAGGGAGATGTGGACATCTCTGTCCCCAAGCTGGAAGGTGACCTGAAGGCTCCTGATTTGGACATCAAAGGCCCCAAAGTGGACATTGAGGCACCAGACGTGGACATTCATGGCCCAGAAGGAAAGTTCAAGATGCCCAAGTTCAAGATGCCCAAGTTTGGGATGAAGGGACATGGCCCAGACGTGGATGTGAACCTGCCGAGCGGAGACTTGGAAGTTTCAGGTCCAAAGGTGGACATTGAGGGTCCAGAGCTGGACGTTGAAGGCCCTGAAGGGAAAGTGAAGGGCCCCAAGTTCAAGATGCCAGAGATGCACATCAAGACCCCCAAGATCTCCATGCCCGACATCGACTTGAACCTGAAGGGCCCCAAAGTGAAGGGAGATGTGGACGTGTCCGTTCCCAAGCTGGAAGGTGATCTCAAGGGCCCCAAAGTTGATATCAAAGGCCCCAAGGTTGATGTTGACCTTCCTGATGTTGAGCTGGAAGGCCCAGAGGGGAAGGTGAAGGGCCCGAGGTTCAAGATGCCCGAGATGAACATCAAGGCCCCCAAGATCTCCATGCCCGATGTTGACTTCAACCTGAAGGGCCCCAAAGTGAAGGGAGATGTAGATGTTTCTCTTCCCAAACTAGAAGGTGACCTGAAAGGCCCTGATGTGGACATCAAGGGCCCCAAAGTTGACGTTGACATGCCAGATGTGGACATTCACGGCCCAGAGGGAAAATTCAAGATGCCCAAGTTCAAGATGCCCAAGTTTGGGATGCCGGGCTTCAAAGCAGAAGGTCCAGAGGTGGACGTGAACCTGCCCAAAGCAGACTTGGACATTTCTGGTCCAAAAGTGAACATAGAAGGTCCAGAGTTGAATGTTGAAGGCCCAGAGGGGAAGCTGAAGGGTCCCAAGTTCAAGATGCCTGAGATGAACATCAAGGCCCCCAAGATCTCCATGCCAGACGTTGACTTCAATCTCAAGGGGCCCAAAGTGAAGGGAGATGTGGAGGTGTCTGTTCCCAAGTTGGAAGGTGACCTGAAAGGTCCTGAACTGGACATCAAGGGCCCCAAGGTGGACATTGAGGCACCAGACGTGGACATTCATGGCCCAGAGGGAAAATTCAAGATGCCCAAGTTCAAGATGCCCAAGTTTGGGATGAAAGGACACGGCCCAGACGTGGACGTGAACCTGCCAAGTGGAGACCTGGACATTTCTGCTCCAAAGGTGGACGTTGAGGCTCCAGAGCTGGACATTGAAGCTCCTGAGGGGAAGTTGAAGGGTCCCAAGTTCAAGATGCCTGAGATGCACATCAAGACGCCCAAGATCTCCATGCCCGACATCGACCTGAATCTGAAAGGACCCAAAGTGAAGGGAGATGTGGATGTCTCTGTTCCCAAGCTGGAAGGTGACCTCAAGGGCCCCAAAGTTGATATCAAAGGGCCCAAAGTGGACGTTGATCTCCCTGACGTTGAGCTGGAAGGCCCTGACGGGAAGGTGAAGGGTCCTAAATTCAAGATGCCAGAGATGAACATCAAGGCCCCCAAGATCTCCATGCCCGACGTTGACTTCAATCTCAAAGGCCCCAAAGTGAAAGGGGATGTGGACATCTCTGTCCCCAAGCTGGAGGGTGACCTGAAGGCTCCTGATGTGGACATCAAGGGCCCCAAGGTGGACATTGAGGCACCAGACGTGGACATTCATGGCCCAGAGGGAAAGTTCAAGATGCCCAAGTTCAAGATGCCCAAGTTTGGGATGCCGGGCTTCAAAGCAGAAGGTCCAGAGGTGGACGTGAACCTGCCCAAAGGTGACCTGGACATTTCTGGTCCAAAAGTGGACATTGAAGGTCCAGAGCTGGACATTGAAGGTCCAGAAGGAAAAGTGAAAGGCCCCAAGTTCAAGATGCCTGAGATGCACATCAAGACCCCCAAGATCTCCATGCCCGACATCGACTTGAACCTCAAAGGCCCCAAAGTGAAGGGAGACGTGGATGTGTCTGTCCCAAAGCTGGAAGGTGACCTGAAGTGTCCCGACGTGGACATCAAGGGCCCCAAGGTGGACATTGAGGCACCAGACGTGGACATTCACGGCCCAGAGGGAAAGTTCAAGATGCCCAAGTTCAAGATGCCCAAGTTTGGGCTGAAAGGAGAAGGCCCAGACGTAGACGTGAACCTGCCCAAAGGGGACGTTGATGTTTCCATCCCAAAGGCAGAGGTTGAGTTGCCAAGTGTGGACCTTGAGGGTCCGGAAGGAAAAGTGAAAGGTCCCAAGTTCAAGATGCCGGAGATGCACTTCAAAGCCCCCAAGATCTCCATGCCGGACTTTGACCTGAACCTGAAAGGTCCCAAAGTGAAGGGGGACGTGGACGTGTCCGTTCCAAAGATTGAAGGTGATTTGAAAGCCCCAGATGTGGACATCAAAGGCCCGAAACTGGATGTAGATCTTCCAGATGTTGAGCTGGAAGGGAAGGTGAAAGGCCCCAAGTTCAAGATGCCCGAGATGAACATCAAGGCGCCCAAGATCTCCATGCCCGACATTGACTTGAACCTCAAAGGCCCGAAAGTGAAGGGAGACGTGGACGTTTCTATTCCCAAGCTGGAAGGTGACATAAAGGGTCCAGAGCTGGACATCAAAGGCCCCAAAGTTGACGTTGACTTGCCGGATGTGGACGTTCATGGCCCAGAAGGAAAGTTCAAGATGCCCAAGTTCAAGATGCCCAAGTTTGGGCTGAAAGGAGAAGGCCCAGAAGTTGATGTGAACCTGCCCAAAGGTGACCTGGACGTTTCTGGTCCGAAAATGGACATTGAAGGTCCAGAGCTGGACATTGAAGGTCCAGAAGGAAAAGTGAAAGGCCCCAAGTTCAAGATGCCCGAGATGCACATGAAGACCCCCAAGATCTCCATGCCTGACATTGACCTGAACCTCAAAGGCCCCAAAGTGAAGGGAGATGTGGATGTGTCTATCCCCAAGCTGGAAGCTGACCTGAAGTGTCCCGAGCTGGACATCAAGGGCCCCAAAGTTGACATTGAGGCACCAGACGTGGACATTCACGGCCCAGAAGGAAAATTCAAGATGCCCAAGTTCAAGATGCCCAAGTTTGGGATGAAAGGAGAAGGCCCAGAAGTTGATGTGAACCTGCCCAAAGGTGACCTGGACATTTCTGGTCCGAAAATGGACATTGAAGGTCCAGAGCTGGACATTGAAGGTCCAGAGGGGAAGCTGAAGGGTCCTAAATTCAAGATGCCGGAGATGCACTTCAAAGCCCCCAAGATCTCCATGCCGGACTTTGACCTGAACCTGAAAGGTCCCAAAGTGAAGGGGGACGTGGACGTGTCCGTTCCAAAGATTGAAGGTGACCTGAAAGCCCCAGATGTGGACATCAAAGGCCCAAAAGTGGACATCAACATTCCCGACGTTGACCTAGAGTGTCCCGAAGCGAAGTTGAAGGGTCCCAAGTTCAAGATGCCGGAGATGCACTTCAAGGCCCCCAAGATCTCCATGCCCGACTTTGATCTGAACCTGAAAGGCCCGAAAGTGAAAGGGGACGTGGACGTGGCTGTGCCGAGCGTGGAAGGTGACCTGAAAGGACCTGAGGTCACAGTGAAAGGTCCGAAAGTGGACGTAGAGGCTCCGGATGTGGAGCTGGAGTGTCCTGAGGCGAAGCTGAAAGGTCCCAAGTTCAAGATGCCGGAGATGCACTTCAAAGCCCCCAAGATCTCCATGCCGGACTTTGACCTGAACCTGAAAGGTCCCAAAGTGAAGGGGGACGTGGACGTGTCCGTTCCAAAGATTGAAGGTGATTTGAAAGCCCCAGATGTGGACATCAAAGGCCCGAAACTGGATGTAGATCTTCCAGATGTTGAGCTGGAAGGGAAGGTGAAAGGCCCCAAGTTCAAGATGCCCGAGATGAACATCAAGACCCCCAAGATCTCCATGCCCGACATTGACTTGAACCTCAAAGGCCCGAAAGTGAAGGGAGATGTGGACGTGTCCATTCCCAAGCTGGAAGGTGACATAAAGGGTCCAGAGCTGGACATCAAAGGCCCCAAAGTTGACGTTGACTTGCCGGATGTGGACGTTCATGGCCCAGAAGGAAAGTTCAAGATGCCCAAGTTCAAGATGCCCAAGTTTGGGATGAAAGGAGAAGGCCCAGATGTAGACGTGAACCTGCCCAAAGGTGACCTGGACATTGAAGGTCCAGAGCTGGACATTGAAGGCCCAGAAGGAAAACTGAAAGGCCCCAAGTTCAAGATGCCCGAGATGCACATCAAGACCCCCAAGATCTCCATGCCCGACATCGACCTGAATCTGAAAGGACCCAAAGTGAAGGGAGATGTGGATGTCTCCATTCCCAAGCTGGAAGGTGACCTCAAGGGCCCCAAAGTTGACATCAAAGGGCCCAAGGTTGACGTTGACCTCCCTGACGTTGAGCTGGAAGGCCCAGAGGGGAAGGTGAAGGGCCCAAGGTTCAAGATGCCCGAGATGAACATCAAGGCCCCCAAGATCTCCATGCCCGACGTTGACTTCAACCTGAAGGGCCCCAAAGTGAAGGGAGATGTGGACATCTCTGTCCCCAAGCTGGAAGGTGACCTGAAGGCTCCTGATGTGGACATCAAGGGCCCCAAAGTGGACATTGAGGCACCAGACGTGGACATTCATGGCCCAGAGGGAAAATTCAAGATGCCCAAGTTCAAGATGCCCAAGTTTGGGATGCCGGGCTTCAAAGCAGAAGGTCCAGAGGTGGACGTGAACCTGCCCAAAGGTGACCTGGACATTTCTGGTCCAAAAGTGGACATTGAAGGTCCAGAGCTGGACATTGAAGGTCCAGAAGGAAAAGTGAAAGGTCCCAAGTTCAAGATGCCTGAGATGCACATCAAGGCACCCAAGATCTCCATGCCCGACATCGACCTGAACCTGAAAGGCCCCAAGCTGAAGGGGGACGTGGACGTGTCTGTTCCCAAGCTGGAAGGTGACCTGAAGGGCCCCAAAATTGACATCAAAGGCCCCAAGGTCGACGTTGACCTCCCTGACGTTGAGCTGGAAGGCCCAGAGGGGAAGGTGAAGGGCCCCAAGTTCAAGATGCCCGAGATGAACATCAAGGCCCCCAAGATCTCCATGCCAGATGTTGACTTCAACCTGAAGGGCCCCAAAGTGAAGGGAGATGTAGATGTTTCTCTTCCCAAACTAGAAGGTGACCTGAAAGGCCCTGATGTGGACATCAAGGGCCCCAAAGTTGACGTTGACATGCCAGATGTGGACATTCACGGCCCAGAGGGAAAGTTCAAGATGCCCAAGTTCAAGATGCCCAAGTTTGGGATGCCGGGCTTCAAAGCAGAAGGTCCAGAGGTGGACGTGAACCTGCCCAAAGGTGACCTGGACATTTCTGGTCCGAAAGTGGACATTGAAGGTCCAGAGCTGGACATTGAAGGTCCAGAAGGAAAAGTGAAAGGCCCCAAGTTCAAGATGCCTGAGATGCACTTCAAGGCACCCAAGATCTCCATGCCCGACGTTGACTTCAGTCTCAAGGGCCCGAAGCTGAAAGGGGATGCGGATGTGTCTGTCCCCAAGCTGGAAGGTGACCTGAAGGCTCCTGATTTGGACATCAAGGGCCCCAAGGTGGACATTGAGGCACCAGACGTGGACATTCACGGCCCAGAGGGAAAATTCAAGATGCCCAAGTTCAAGATGCCCAAGTTTGGGCTGAAAGGAGAAGGCCCTGAGGTGGACATGAACCTGCCCAAAGGTGACTTGGACCTTTCTGGTCCAAAAGTGGACATTGAAGGTCCAGAGCTGGACATTGAAGGTCCAGAAGGAAAACTGAAAGGTCCCAAGTTCAAGATGCCCGAGATGCACATTAAGACCCCAAAGATCTCCATGCCCGACGTTGACTTCAATCTCAAGGGTCCCAAAGTGAAAGGGGATGTAGATGTTTCCCTTCCCAAGCTGGAAGGTGACCTCAAAGGTCCTGATTTGGACATCAAGGGCCCCAAGGTGGACATTGAGGCACCAGACGTGGACATTCACGGCCCAGAGGGAAAATTCAAGATGCCCAAGTTCAAGATGCCCAAGTTTGGGATGAAAGGACACGGCCCAGACGTGGACATGAACCTGCCGAGTGGAGAGCTGGATGTTGCTGGTCCGAAGGTGGACGTTGAGGGCCCAGAGCTGAACATTGAAGGACCAGAGGGGAAAGTGAAGGGCCCCAAGTTCAAGATGCCCGAGATGCACATCAAGGCACCCAAGATCTCCATGCCCGACATCGACTTGAACCTGAAGGGCCCCAAAGTGAAGGGAGATGTGGACGTCTCTGTTCCCAAGCTGGAAGGTGACCTGAAAGGTCCCAAAATTGACATCAAAGGCCCCAAGGTCGATGTTGATCTCCCTGACGTTGAGCTGGAAGGCCCAGAGGGGAAGCTGAAGGGCCCCAAGTTCAAGATGCCCGAGATGAACATCAAGGCCCCCAAGATCTCCATGCCCGACGTTGACTTCAATCTGAAGGGGCCCAAAATGAAGGGAGATGTGGACATCTCTGTCCCCAAGCTGGAGGGTGACCTGAAGGCTCCTGATTTGGACATCAAGGGCCCCAAAGTGGACATTGAGGCACCAGATGTGGACATTCATGGCCCAGAGGGAAAGTTCAAGATGCCCAAGTTCAAGATGCCCAAGTTTGGGATGAAAGGAGAAGGCCCCGAGGTGGACGTGAACTTGCCCAAAGGTGACCTGGACATTTCTGGTCCGAAAATGGACATTGAAGGTCCAGAGCTGGACATTGAAGGCCCAGAGGGGAAGCTGAAGGGCCCCAAGTTCAAGATGCCTGAGATGCACATCAAGGCCCCCAAGATCTCCATGCCGGACGTTGACTTCAATCTCAAGGGGCCCAAAGTGAAGGGGGACATGGACGTCTCTGTCCCCAAGCTGGAAGGTGACCTGAAGGGGCCCAAAGTGGACGTTGACCTCCCTGATGTTGAGCTGGAAGGCCCAGAGGGGAAGCTGAAGGGCCCCAAGTTCAAGATGCCCGAGATGAACATCAAGGCCCCCAAGATCTCCATGCCCGACGTTGACTTCAGTCTGAAGGGGCCCAAAGTGAAGGGAGATGTGGACGTTTCCCTTCCCAAGCTGGAAGGTGATTTGCAAGGTCCTGATTTGGACATCAAAGGCCCCAAAGTGGACATTGAGGCACCAGACGTGGACATTCACGGCCCAGAAGGTAAAATCAAGATGCCCAAGTTCAAGATGCCCAAGTTTGGGTTGAAAGGAGAAGGCCCAGAAGTTGACGTCCACCTCCCTGAAGCCAACGTGGACGTTTCAGGTCCAAAGGTCGACCTCGCTCTTCCCGACGTGGACATTGAAGGCCCGGAAGGAAAACTGAAGGGCCCGAAGCTGAAGAAGCCTGAGGTGCAGTTCAACGTTCCCAAGATCTCCATGCCGGATATCGACCTCAATTTGAAAGGCCCGAAAGTGAAAGGTGACTTTGACCCTTCCGCTCCCAAAATGGAGGGCGAGCTGAAAGGTCCCAAGGTGGACATCAAAGGGCCAGAAGTTGAGCTTGAAGGACCGAAGCTTGATCTGGAAGGAAAGACGAAAAAATCCAGGTTTAAACTGCCCAAATTTGGCTTTTCCGGCCCTAAAACGCAAAGCCCCGACGTGGACGTGAAGCTCAAAAAACCCGAGGTGGACATATCCGGCCCGAAAGTCGACCTTCACGCGCCGGAGGTAGAGGCGCAGGCGAAATCCAAAGGGTCCAAGTTTAAAATGCCGTTCCTGAGCATCTCCTCGCCCAAGGTTTCCATGCCGGACGTGGAGCTCAACCTCAAAGGTCACAAAGCCAAAGGAGAGTTGGATGTCTCCATCCCCAAGGTAGAAGGTCCGGAGTTGGACATCAAAGGTCCCAAAGTCAACGTGGAGGCGCCCGACGTAGACCTTCACGGCCCGGAGGGTAAACTCAAAATGCCCAAGTTCAAAATGCCGAAATTCGGCGGGGCGGGGCTGAAGGTCGAAGGGCCGGAGGTGGACGTGGGCGTTCCCAAAGCGGAGTTGGACGTTTCCGGTCCCAAGGTGGACGTGGAAGGTGCTGGTTTGGACCTCGAAGGGCCTGAGGGGAAGTTGAAGGGTCCCCATTTCAAGATGCCTGAGATGAACATCAAGGCACCCAAGATCTCCATGCCGGACGTCGACCTGAACCTGAAAGGCCCCAAAGCCAAGGTAGATGTGGACGTTTCTCCTCCCGAGGTGGACCTGAAGGGCCCAGATTTGAACATCAAAGGCCCAAAAGTGGACGTGGACGTTCCTGACGTCGACCTTGAAGGTCCCAAAGGAAAATTAAAAGGCCCCAAGTTCAAGATGCCGGAGATGCACTTCAAAGCCCCCAACATCTCCATGCCGGACGTGGATTTGAGTTTGAAAGGTCCCAAGTCCAAAGGAGGCGTAGATGTCGACCTTCCCGTCCCAAAACTGGAAGGGGAGCTGAGCGTGCCGGACGTTGACATCAAAGGACCCAAGGTGGACATCGAGGGGCCCGAGCTGGATGTTGAAGGTCCAGAAGGGAAGCTGAAAGGTCCCAAGTTCAAGATGCCTGAGATGCACTTCAAGGCGCCCAAGATCTCCATGCCCGACGTTGACTTCAACCTCAAAGGCCCCAAAGTGAAGGGAGATGTGGACGTGTCTGTCCCAAAGCTGGAAGGTGATTTGAAAGGTCCTGAGGTGGACATCAAGGGCCCCAAGGTGGACATTGAGGCACCAGATGTGGACATTCACGGCCCAGAAGGAAAGTTCAAGATGCCCAAGTTCAAGATGCCCAAGTTTGGGATGAAAGGAGAAGGCCCTGAGGTGGACGTGAACCTGCCCAAAGGTGACCTGGACATTTCTGGTCCGAAAATGGACATTGAAGGTCCAGAGCTGGACATTGAAGGTCCAGAGGGGAAGCTGAAGGGTCCTAAATTCAAGATGCCGGAGATGCACTTCAAGGCGCCCAAGATCTCCATGCCTGACATTGATTTGAACCTGAAGGGCCCCAAAGTGAAGGGAGATGTGGACGTGTCCCTTCCCAAGCTGGAAGGTGACCTGAAGGCTCCAGAACTGGACATCAAAGGCCCCAAGGTCGACATAGACGTTCCCGACGTGGAGATGGAAGGACCAGAAGGAAAACTGAAAGGTCCCAAGTTCAAGATGCCGGAGATGCACATCAAGGCCCCCAAGATCTCCATGCCCGACTTCGATCTGAACCTGAAAGGCCCGAAAGTGAAAGGGGACGTGGACGTGGCTGTGCCGAGCGTGGAAGGTGACCTGAAAGGACCCAAAGTTGACGTTAAAGGCCCCGAGTTGGACGTGAGTGCCCCAGATGTTCAAATCGAGGGGCCGGAAGGGAAGCTGAAGGGCCCCAAGTTCAAGATGCCGGAGATGCACTTCAAAGCCCCCAAGATCTCCATGCCGGACTTTGACCTGAACCTGAAAGGCCCCAAAGTGAAGGGGGACGTGGACATGTCCGCTCCAAAGATTGAAGGTGATTTGAAAGGCCCAGAAGTGGACATCAAAGGCCCCAAGGTGGATGTTGACCTCCCTGATGTTGACCTAGAAGGTCCAGAAGGAAAACTGAAAGGCCCCAAGTTCAAGATGCCCGAGATGCACATCAAGACCCCCAAGATCTCCATGCCCGACATCGACCTGAATCTGAAAGGACCCAAAGTGAAGGGAGATGTGGACGTCTCTGTTCCCAAGCTGGAAGGTGACCTGAAAGGTCCCAAAATTGACATCAAAGGCCCCAAGGTTGACGTTGACCTCCCCGATGTTGAGCTGGAAGGCCCTGAAGGGAAGTTGAAGGGTCCCAAGTTCAAGATGCCTGAGATGAACATCAAGGCCCCCAAGATCTCCATGCCCGACGTTGACTTCAATCTGAAGGGACCCAAAGTGAAGGGAGATGTGGACGTTTCACTTCCCAAGCTGGAAGGTGACCTCAAAGGTCCTGATGTGGACATCAAGGGCCCCAAGGTGGACATTGAGGCACCAGACGTGGACATTCACGGCCCAGAAGGTAAAATCAAGATGCCCAAGTTCAAGATGCCCAAGTTTGGGATGAAGGGACACGGCCCAGACGTAGACGTGAACCTGCCGAGTGGAGAGCTGGATGTTACTGGTCCGAAAGTGGACATTGAAGGTCCAGAACTGGACATTGAAGGTCCTGAAGGGAAGTTGAAGGGCCCCAAGTTCAAGATGCCTGAGATGCACATCAAAGCCCCCAAGATCTCCATGCCGGACGTTGACTTCAATCTCAAGGGGCCCAAAGTGAAGGGAGATGTGGATGTGACTGTCCCAAAGCTGGAAGGTGACCTGAAGGCCCCTGATGTGGACATCAAGGGCCCCAAGGTGGACATTGAGGCACCAGACGTGGACATTCACGGCCCAGAAGGAAAGTTCAAGATGCCCAAGTTCAAGATGCCCAAGTTTGGGCTGAAAGGAGAAGGCCCTGAGGTGGACATGAACCTTCCCAAAGGTGACTTGGACATTTCTGGTCCAAAAGTGGACATTGAAGGTCCAGAACTGGACATTGAAGGTCCAGAAGGAAAACTGAAAGGTCCCAAGTTCAAGATGCCTGAGATGCACATCAAGACCCCCAAGATCTCCATGCCCGACATTGACCTGAATCTGAAAGGACCCAAAGTGAAGGGAGATATGGACGTCTCTGTCCCTACGGTGGAAGGTGACCTCAAGGGCCCCAAAATTGACATCAAAGGCCCCAAGGTCGACGTTGACCTTCCTGACGTTGAGCTGGAAGGCCCTGAGGGGAAGCTGAAGGGCCCCAAGTTCAAGATGCCCGAGATGAACATCAAGGCCCCCAAGATCTCCATGCCGGACGTTGACTTCAACCTGAAGGGCCCCAAAGTGAAGGGAGATGTGGACGTTTCCCTTCCCAAGCTGGAAGGTGATTTGCAAGGTCCTGATTTGGACATCAAGGGCCCCAAAGTGGACATTGAGGCACCAGACGTGGACATTCATGGCCCAGAAGGAAAATTCAAGATGCCCAAGTTCAAGATGCCCAAGTTTGGGATGAAGGGACACGGCCCGGACGTGGACGTGAATCTACCAAGTGGAGATCTGGATGTTACTGGTCCGAAAGTGGACATTGAAGGTCCAGAGGTGGACATTGAAGGTCCCGAGGGGAAGCTGAAGGGCCCCAAGTTCAAGATGCCTGAGATGAACATCAAGGCACCCAAGATCTCCATGCCGGACTTTGACCTGAACCTGAAAGGTCCCAAAGTGAAGGGGGACATCGACGTTTCTGCGCCCAGGCTTGAAGGTGACGTGAAAGCTCCCCAACTGGACGTCGATGTGACCATGGAAGGCCAACTCAAAGGCCCCAAATTCAAGATGCCCGAAATGCACGTCAAGACCCCCCAGATCTCCATGCCGGACATCGACCTGAACCTCAAGGGCCTGAAGCCGAAAGGTGACCTTGACCTTCAGGGCCCCAAGCTGGAGGGAGGGCTGAAGGGTCCCGAAATCGACATCAAGGGTCCCAAAATTGATATCAAGGGTCCCAACGTGGAGATGGAGGGTCCAGACGTTGACGTTGATGGTCTCCAGGGAAAAGTGAAGTTGCCGAAGATGAAGCTGCCCAAGTTTGGCTTCAAAGGGGACGGCCCCGACGTGGATGTGGACCTACCGAAAGCGGAGGTCGAGTTTTCGGGCCCCAAGGTCGATATCGACGTCCCGGACGTGAGCGTCGAAGGGCCGGAGGAAAAATGGAAAGGTCCTAAAGTGAAGATGCCGGAAATGCACGTGAGCGTCCCGAAAATCTCCATGCCCGAGATCGACTTGAACTTGAGAGGCCACAAAACCAAGGGAGGCTTCGACGTCACGGCGCCGAAACTGGAAGGCGACCTGCGAGGTCCCGAGGTCGACGTCAAAGGCCCGGAATTGGGAATCAAAAGCCCGGAAGTGGACGTCGAATGTCCCGACCTCAACGTGGAATCCCCGGAGGCCAACGTCAAACTTCCCAAGGTGAAGAAACCCAAATTCGGGTTCGGGATGAAAAGCGCCAAGGCGGAGATCAAAATCCCGGGGGCGGAAGCGGATTTACCGGAGGCGGAGCTCAACGTGGAGTCGCCCGACCTCAACCTCGCCGGAAAAGGGAAGAAGAGCAAGTTCAAGATGCCCAAACTTCACGTCAGCGGCCCCAAAGTGAAAGGGAAGAAAGGCGCCTTCGACGTCAACGTAGGCGGCGGCGAACTCGACGGGAATTGGAAATCTCCGGACGTGGAGGTCAACGCAGCCGGGCCGGACGTCACCGTGAAAGGTGACGCCTCGGTGAAGTCCCCCAAAGGAAAAAAACCCATGTTTGGGAAAATTTCCTTCCCGGACGTGGAATTCGATCTGAAATCGCACCGATTCCGAGGGGACGCCTCGGTGGCAGCTCCGAAAATAGAGGGGGAGCTGAAAGCGCCCGAGCTGGACGTCTCCGCGCCCGCCGTCAAAGGCCCGAGCCTCCACGTGGACGGCGACGCTTCCGACCTCGGCCTGAAGAAAGCGAAGGTCAAACTTCCCGGCGGCCAGGTGGAGGCGGGGGAGTTGAAAATGGAAGGCGGCCTGCAAGGACCCGCCGTCGACGTCGCCGTTCCCTCCGTCGCGGTGCCGGGCGTCGATTTAAAGGTGAAAGGACCAAAGGTGAAAGGCGAAGTCGGCGTTCCCGGAGTAGAACTGGAAGGTCCCGACGGGAAGTTGAAGCTGCCCAAGGGCGGGAAAACGGGCCTCGGTTTGGAAATGCCGGATGCGAAGTTGGAGATCTCGGCCCCGGCCGTGGACGGAAGCGCGAGCCTCCCCGCGGTTGACGTAAAGCTGCAAGGTCCCCAAATTTCCGGGCCTGATTTTGACGGAAAGCTGAAAGGACCAAAACTCAAGGGAGATCTGGATGTTTCGAGTTCTCTGGAAGGGCCCAGCCTCGGCCTGGACGCGCTGGGCCTCCACCTCGGAGGCCTGGGAGGAAAACTGAAGCTGCCCACCTTGAAATCCGCCGCGGCCGAAGGACCCGAGCTGAGCGTCGGCTGCTCCGGCCCGCAACTGGAGGCCGAGGCGAAAGGCCCGGGTGCCAATCTCAATCTCGGCGTGCCGGGCGTGGCCGTCCGAGGGCCTTCGGTGGACGTCGCTGGCCCGGATTTGGATGTGAACCTGAAAGGACCAAAGTTGAAAGGAGATCTCGACCTTTCCGCCGGCGTTCAGTCGCCCAAAGCCGCCGTAGACGCGCCCGACGCCGCCTTCGAAATTTTGGGCGGCACCATCAAGCTTCCGTCCCTCAAGCTCCCTCAGTTCAGTGTTTCCGGTCCCGGTGTGGATGGAGGTGACGGGGGCGTCAACCTTGAAGGCCCTCAAGTGAAAGGAGGCCTGAAGGCCTCAGGAGTTGGCGTCGGGTTGGAAGGACCCGCCGTTGAGGTGAAAGGGCCTAAAGTTGCCGTGCCGGATGTTGACCTGAAGCTGAAAGGACCAAACCTCGGGGGCGACCTGGGCCTTGCCGGCGAAATCAAAGGCCCGAAAGTCAACGTGGAAGGGCCGGGCGTCAACCTCGACGCGCCGACTCTGGACGCCTCTGCGTTGAAAGTTTCCGCCTCGGGGTTGAACGTCAACGTCAAAGGGCCCAAGATCAAAGGCGGCGAGGGGGCGGGGGGCGCTTTGCACGTCACGGGCCCGAAGGTGGGAATGGGCGGCGCCGGCGCGGAGAGCAACGTGGGAAAAGTCTCGTTCCCCAAGCTGCGCATGCCGAAATTCATGTTTGCGGAGGCCGAGGCCAAGGGCAGGGAGGTGGGGGTGGACGTCGAATTCGCCGGGCCCGACCTCCACCTCCAGGCCGGGGCCGCGGAGCCGGAAGCGGAGGAGGCCGACGTCCGGCTGAAGAAATCCAAACTCAAAATGCCCAAATTCAATTTTTCCAAGCAGAAAGGGAAAAGCGGCGGCGGAGGCCCGGGTTCTCCGGAAATTTCCGGCTCCGTTTCGGGATCCAAGGTCAGTTTGGGGTCGGCGGAAGGCGAACTGGACGGGGGGGAGAGGGCGGCGGCGGCCAAGGGCAAGTTCTCCCTCTTCAAGAGCAAGAAACCGCGGCACCGCTCCTCGTCCTTCAGCGACGAGCGCTCCTCCCTCCCCGCGGGCCCGGGCCCCTCGGATCCGGCGGCGGCGGCCGAGAAAGCGAAAGCGGGAAAACCCAAATTCGGGACCTTCGGGGGCATCGGCTCGAAAACCAAAGGCTCCTACGAGGTGACGGCGAGCGACGAGGAGAGGGGGCCGGGCGGCGGCGGCGGTGGCGCGGCCTCCAAAAAATCCCGCCTCTCCTCCTCCTCCTCCGGCAGCGAGAGCGGGCCCAAGGCCGCCGCCGCCTTCCGCTTGCCCGGCGTGGAGCTGACGGTGGCCAAGAAGAAGGAGTAGAGCGGGGGAGGGGCTGTACATAGGTGCCCGTGTATATAGGGAGCCCCTCCCCCACCTCTGTATATAAAATTTGTCGGGGGGGCGGGGCCAGCGAGGTGGCTCCGCCCCCCCGGCAGCCATTTTGGCTTCTGCATGAAAACGCTGAGAGCTTAACGTTTACTAGCGCTATTTTTGATAAATTTTATTTTTTTTCCCCCCGTCTTACGGAATTTTTCGACGGTTTTTTGGTGGAAACGAGGCTTTTTTTTTTTTTTAATTGGTTTTTTTTTTTTCCTCTCCGTCTTCCTCTTCTTTTTTTTGGCTTTTAGGGGTGGGGCTGAGACTTCTTGCCAGACGAAAAGCTCTATTAAAAAAAAAAATATATATATTTAAAAAAAAAATTTTTTTTTTTTTTTACAAAAATGCTGTAACCGAGCCGCTTCCCTCAAATTCCTGCATCAGGCGTTGGGAAAAATTAAGAAAAAAATAAAATAAAAGAAATAAAAATCAGAATTTTTCCAATTATTTCGGTTGCGTAACGGCACGAAATAAAGCAACGAGCGCGTTTGCGCAGGAAATTTCACCAAATTTTCAAATTTTAATTTAAATTTTTCATGCGCGTTGCTGCTCAGCGCCCGCGTTGGGTTTATTTTTTTATTTTTTAATTTTTTTTTTTAATTATCGACGCGTTCTCTGTTACGTCGCCGCTTTTGTTACGTTATTTGTATTATAAAAGGGAAAAAAAAACTAAAAAAAAAAAATTTTAAAATTTGTCTCGGTTGCGGCCGCTTTTTGGGCGTTTGGTATCATTTTTGTTAACGAGTTTAAAAAAAAAAAATTTAAAAATTTAAAAAAAAAAATCCCCTTTCAGCACTTTACCGGCAAATTAATTGCGAATGTAAGAAGAAAAGGCGAATATTAAAAAAAAAAAAAAATTTAAAAAAAAAAGTTGTAAAATGCAAATAAATTTATTAAATGCGAATTTAAAAAAAAAAAGTTTATAGAGGCAAATAAAAAATTTATAAATGCAAATTAAAAAATTTATAAAATGCAAATAAAAAATTTATTAACCGTGCTGCTCTGCGTCATTTTTTGTTTGTTTGTTTGTTTGTTTTTTTCTTTTTTTAGCTTGTTTTGCGCTGAGGGGCCCTTGGGGGGGGGGGGGGGGGCGGTCCCAGTTCCTCACACTGGTCCCAGTCCCCTCCCAGTTCACGTTCACCCCAGTTTAATTTTTTTTTTTTTTTAAATCATCCAAAAAGTTAAATTTAATTTTTTTTTTTTTTTTTTCCTCCCATTTTTTTTTCCTTAGAAATGGAACTCGGGGTGGGGTGGGGGAGGGGCAGCCCCCCCCCCCCCAAACAAATAGGGGGCGGGGTCGCAAACTGGGGGGAACTGGGAAGAAAAGGGGGCGGGGCGGGGGAGGGGGCGCGAAAATGGCGGGGGGGGGCGTGGAATCCCACCAAAAAAAAAAAAAAAAAAAAAAAATTAACCCCGCCCAGGCCCCTCGTGACTCCCTCCAGCCCGCAAGGGGGCGCTGTTTCCCCTCAGCGCGGGGTGGGGCCGGGCGGGGGGATGCGCATGCGCCAGTTGGTTGGTGCGGCGGCACCTCCGAGCCACAAGGGGGCGCTGTTGCCCGCCGTGATCGCGAAGGAGGCTGGGGGTTGTGGTTCTCGGGTGGCGGCCATCTTGGGCGCGGTGCATGCTGGGGGTTGCGGTTCTCTGCTGCGGGCGCGGCGGCCATCTTGGCCGTGAAGACGTGGTCAGTGATGTCACAGGGGAGCTACGGCCGTGAAGCCGCTCTCAGTGACGTCATTGGGCAACCACAGCCACGAAGCCGCGCTCATTAATAAATCCATTAATACATTCCATTAAATTAATCGAATCATTAAATATTAAATATAGCAAATGCCATTAAATTAATTGAATCATTATTAAATACATTAATTTCTATTAAATTAATCGCATTATTAAATATTAAATATAATAAATTCTATTAAATTAATGGAGTAATTAAATATTAAAGATATTAAACTCCATTAAATTAATTGAATTATTAAATAGATTAAATTCTATTAAATTGATTGAAACATTAAATATTAAAAACATTACATTCTAATAAATTAATCAAATTATTAAATATTAAATATATTAACTTCCATTAATCAAATAATTAAATATATTAAACTCCATTAAATTAATTGAATTATTAAATAGATTAAATTCTATTAAATTAATTGAAACATTAAATATTAAAAACATTACATTCTAATAAATTAATCAAATTATTAAATATATTAACTTCTATTAATCAAATTATCAATATTAAATATATTAAATGCCATTAATCAAATCACTAAATATTAAATATATTAACTTCTATTAAATTAATTGAATCATTAAATATTAAATTCTAATAAATTGAATTATTAAATGTTAACTTCTAGTAATCAAATCATTAAATATATTGAATGCCATTAAATTAATCAAATTATTAAATAGATTAAATTCTATTAAATTAATTGAAACATTAAATATTAAATATATTAAATTCTAATAAATTAATCAAATTATTAAATACTAAATATATTAAGTTCTATGAATCAAATCATTAAATAGTAAATATATTAACTTCTATTAATCAAATCATTAAATAGATTAAATTCTATTAAATTAATTGAAACATTAAATATTAAATATATTAAATTCTAATAAATTAATCAAATTATTAAATACTAAATATATTAAGTACTATTAATCAAATCATTAAATAGTAAATATATTAAATACCAATAAATTAATCAAATAATTAAATATATTAAATTCTATTAAATTAATTGAAACATTAAATATTAAATATATTAAATTCCATTAAGTTAATGGAATCATTAAATATTAAATATATTAAGTGCCATTAAATTAATTATTCAATTATAACTATATTTAATTATATTAAATTCCATTAAGTTAATGGAATAATTAAATATTAAATATATTAAGTGCCATTAAATTAATTGATTATTCAATATTAAACACATTAAATTCTATCAAATCTCTTCAATCTCATTTAATTAATTAAATTACATCATCAAATTAAATTAAATTCTCAGATGTGACTGGGTTCGATTCCGTTTTATTGATTTTAACGGCGCCGCGAGGCACAAAAACCATTAAAAACATTTCCACGCGGCCCCACGTGGGCACTGGTCTGTACTGGTTTGTACTGGTCCGAGCCGCGCTCACCTCTTCCGCCGCCCGCCATCGCAACGGCGTAGCCCCGCCCCTTCCCCTCCGCCATGACACCACCACCACCGCGGCCTGGCGGCCATCTTTACCGAAGGCCTCGAAGGCCCCAAACGGGCCCCGAAGGCCCCAAACGGGCGGCGCCCGGGCCGGGTGGCACCCGGTGGGTGGGGGACGCGCTCAGCAGCGGCGGGGCGAGCGGGGGTAGCGGCGGCGCAGGTCGTCGCGGAAACGGCGGAAGAGGAGGCGGTTGCGGCGCAGCTCGGCCTCGCGGGCGCCGTGGAAGGCGCCCGGCTCCTTGAAGCCGCGGTGGGCGACGAAGGCCCCGTCCAGCACGGCAAAGCGGAAACCGGCCACGTGCAGCTCGCAGGCCTGGGGCGGGGGCGGGGACGGAGCACCCATGGGACCCCCAGAGCACCCATGGGCCCCCATAGACCCCATAGCACCCATGGGACCCCCAGAGCACCCATGGGCCCCCATAGACACCATAGCACTCATGGGACCCCCAGAGCACCCATGGGCCCCCATAGACCCCATAGCACCCATGGGACCCCCCAGAGCACCCACAGCATCCAGAGACCCACCCGTAGACCCCATAGACCCCAGAGCACCCATGGGACCCCCAGAGCACCCATGGGCCCCCATAGACCCCATAGCACCCATGGGACCCCCAGAGCACCCATGGGCCCCCATAGACGCCATAGCACCCATGGGACCCGCCATAGACCCCATAGCACCCATGGGACCCCCATAGCACCCATGGGCCCCCATAGACCCCATAGCACCCATGGGACCCCAGAGCACCCATGGGACCCGCCATAGACCCCATAGCACCCATGGGACCCCCAGAGCACCCATGGGCCCCCATAGACCCCATAGCACCCATGGGACCCCCAGAGCACCCACAGCATCCAGAGACCCACCCGTAGACCCCATAGACCCCCAGAGCACCCATGGGACCCCCAGAGCACCCATGGGACCTGCCATAGACCCCAGAGCACCCATGGGACCCCCCAGAGCACCCATAGGCCCCCCATAGACCCCATAGCACCCACGGCCACCCCGTAGCACCCATAGCACCCACGGCCACCCCACAGCACCCATAGACACCCTATGGTCATCACAGCCACCCCACAGCACCCATGGCCACCTCAACACCCATGGCCACCCTATGGCCACCACGGCCACCCCATAGCACCCACGGCCACCCCATAGCACCCATGGCCACCCCATAGCACCCACGGCCACCCCATAGCACCCATGGCCACCTCAACACTCATGGCCACCCAATGGCCACCCCACAGCACCCACAACCTCCAGGGTCACCCCACAGCACCCATAACCTCCATGGCCACCCCACAGCACCCATGGCCACCCCATAGCACCCATGGCCACCATGGCCACCCCATAGCACCCATGGCCACCCAATGGCCACCCCATAGCACCCATAACCTCCAGGGTCACCCCATAGCACCCATAACACCCATGGCCACCCCATAGCACCCATGGCCAGCATGGCCACCCCATAGCACCCATGGCCACCCAACAGCACCCATAGCACCCATGGCCGCCCCATAGCACCCACAGCCACCATGGCCACCCCTAGCACCCATGGCCACCCAACAGCACCCATGGCCACCTCAACCCCCATGGCCACCCAATGGCCACCCCACAGCACCCACAACCTCCAGGGTCACCCCATAGCACCCATAGCACCCACGGCCACCCCATAGCACCCATGGCCACCCAACAGCACCCATAGCACCCATGGCCATCCCATAGCACCCATAGCACCCATGGCCACCCCATAGCACCCTCAGCCCCTATGGCCACCCCATAGCACCCATGGCCACCCAACAGCACCCATGGCCACCATGGCCACCCCATAGCACCCGCAACCTCCACAACCACCCCATAGCACCCTCAGCCCCTATGGCCACCCCATAGCACCCATGACCACCATGGCCACCCCATAGCAGCCATGGCCACCCCATAGCACCCATAGCACCCATGGCCACCATGGCCACCCCACAGCACCCAGAGG
Source organism: Otis tarda (assembly GCA_026413225.1). NCBI lineage: Eukaryota > Metazoa > Chordata > Aves > Otidiformes > Otididae > Otis > Otis tarda. The sequence continues at coordinate 848,589 of CM048589.1, forward strand.
CCCCACATCCACCCCATAGCACCCATAGCCACCCCACAGCACCCATAACCTCCATGGCCACCCCATAGCACCCATAGCACCCATGGCCACCCCATAGCACCCACAGCCACCCCATAGCACCCATGGCCACCCAACAGCACCCATAGCACCCATGGCCGCCCCATAGCACCCATGGCCACCATGGCCACCCCACAGCACCCAGAGGCCCCACGTCCACCCCATAGCACCCATAGCCACCCCACAGCACCCATAACCTCCATGGCCACCCCATAGCACCCATGGCCACCTCATAGCACCCACAGCCACCCCATAGCACCCATGGCCACCCAACAGCACCCATAGCACCCATGGCCGCCCCATAGCACCCATGACCACCATGGCCACCCCACAGCACCCAGAGGCCCCACGTCCACCCCATAGCACCCATAGCCACCCCACAGCACCCATAACCTCCATGGCCACCCCATAGCACCCATAGCACCCATGGCCACCCCATAGCACCCATGGCCACCCCATAGCACCCATGGCCACCATGGCCACCATGGCCACCCCACAGCACCCAGAGGCCCCACGTCCACCCCATAGCACCCACAGCCACCCCACAGCACCCACACGCCCCCGGCCCCGCCCCCCCCGGCACCTGGCTGATGCGGTTGAAGCCGTATTGGAGGAAGCGCTCGTCGAAGGGCGGGGCTCCGCGGGCGGGGCCCACGTAGAAGGGCTCCCATGGGTCCCTCCAGGGCACCTCGTAGGCCACCCGCAGGCGGGGGGCGGGGGGCAGCACCCGCCAGCGCCCGTAGTCCGTGGGGGCCTGGCAACGGGGGCACAGGGTCCCGTAAAACGGCCGGGCCTGCCCCGCCCCCCACAGGCGCAGAAGCTCCGCCTTCGTCCCCGGCACCCGCGTCCCCGCCCGGATTTCGAAGGCCGGGAGAACGAAGAGGACCCGGTCCCACCAGGGACGGGTGGTGGTTGGGGGGTTGGGGTTCTCCAGGGCGTTGGGGTCCTCCAACCCGTTGAGGTCCTTCAAGGCGTTGAGGTTCTCCAGAACGTTGGGGACACCAGGGTCATGGAGGTCGTTGGGGCCACCCAACCTGTTGAGGTTCTCCAGAACGTTGGGGACACCAGGGTCATGGAGGTCGTTGGGGCCACCCAACCTGTTGAGGTTCTCCAGAACGTTGGGGACACCTGGGTCATGAAGGGCGTTGGGGTTCTCCAGGGCGTTGGGGTCCTCCAACCCATTGGGGTCCTTCAAGGCGTTGAGGTTCTCCAGAACGTTGGGGACACCTGGGTCATGGAGGCCGTTGGGGTCCTCCAAGACGTTGTGGTTCTCCAGGGCGTTGGGGCCACTCAATCTGTCGAAGTCCTTCAAGCCGTTGGGGTCCTCCAGGGCGTTGGGGACACCAGGGTCATGGAGGGCGTTGGCGACACCCAACCGGTTGAGGTCCTCCAGAACGTTGGGGCCACCCAATCTCTTGGGGTCCTTCAAGCCGTTGGGGTCCTCCAACCCGTTGAGGTTCTCCAGAACGTTGGGGACACCGGGGTCACGGAGGCCGTTGGGGTCTTCCAGGGCGTTGGGGACCTCCAAGACGTTGGGGCCACCGGGGTCACGGAGGTCGTTGGGGTTCTCCAAGACGTTGGGACCACCCGGCTCACCGTTGGCACCCGGGACGTTGGTGTCACCCAACTTTTTGGGGTCCCCCGGGGCGTCGTTGACCCCCAAGACCTTGGGCTCCTCCACCCGGTTGAGGTTCTCCAGAACCTCGTGGGCACCAGGGCCGCCAAGAACGGCGGCGCCCCCCGGTTTTTCGACTCCCTCCCAGTTCCCGACCACCCCGTGGTCACTGGTGGCACTGGGACCACCCTGGGCGCCCGTCCCCCGTGGCGCCCCATAATTTGGGGGTCCCAAGGGCGCCCCCCCGCCCCAGCATGGCCAAGAACTCCTCCCTCAACCCCCGACTGGGCACCACGTCGGCGTCCACCAGTAAGACGAAGCTGCTCTTCCCAGTTTGGGCACTGGGTTGACTGGGAGGCCCCAGCGCCCCCCCCCACGCCACGTTCCGCAGGAGATTCCCGGGATACGGGACCCCCAAAACGTAACTGGGGGGGTCGGCGGCGGCCAATCGCCGGAGACCCCCCCGGCACCCTCCCCCGGTCCCTATTGGTGGCTTGGCGTTGAGGGGCGTGGCTTCCCCGCCCCACGTGACCACGTGTAAGCGCAGGCGTGGGCGGAGCCGACGGCAGGGGCCCCTTAAAACCGCCAGCAGCTCCTCCAGCGATCGCCGGGGGACCCCGAAAACCGCCACCGACAGGGGCCCGCCCCACCCGTCCCCCCCCAGGGCGCCCCCCAGCGCCCCCGCCACCCGCCCCGGGGTGCCGTGGGTGGCCAGGATCAATTCGGGAGGGTCCCAGTTTGGGAAAGGTCCTCCCAGAATATCCCAGTATACCCAGTAAGATCCCGAAGCGTCCAGTACACCGCGGGGTGGGGGCGGGGCTGGGGGTGGGGGGCGGCGGTGGGGTGGGGGGTGCGGGTGGGGGGAGGGGAGGGCTCGCAGGTAGAGGGTCTGCAGCAGGGCCAGTCCTCCCAGTAGCCAGACGCAGCCTCCCAGTAGCCGGCCCCGGGCCATGGTTCTGCTCCACTGGTGGGGGGGACTGGGAGGGGGGCTGGGGGGGACTGGGAGGGGCTTGGGGGGACTGGGAGGGAGACTGGGAGGGGGTTAGGGGGCTTCTACGGGTACTGGGAGGGCGCTGGGGGTACTGGGAGGGGACTGGGAGGGGGTTAGGGGGCTTCTGGGAGGGTACTGGGAGGGCGCTGGGGGTACTGGGAGGGGACTGGGAGGCTACTGGGAGAGTGCTGGGGGTACTGGGAGGGGACTGGGAGGGGACTAGGGATACTGGGAGTGGACTGGGAGGCTACTGGGAGAGTGCTGGGGGTACTGGGAGGGGACTGGGAGGGGACTAGGGATACTGGGAGTGGACTGGGAGGCTACTGGGAGAGTGCTGGGGGTACTGGGAGGGGACTGGGAGCGGACTAGGGATACTGGGAGTGGACTGGGAGGCTACTGGGAGAGTGCTGGGGCTACTGGGAGGGGACTGGGAGGGGACTAGGGATACTGGGAGTGGACTGGGAGGCTACTGGGAGAGTGCTGGGGGTACTGGGAGGGTCCTGGGAGGGGACTGGGGATACTGGGAGTGGACTGGGAGGCTACTGGGAGAGTGCTGGGGGTACTGGGAGGGGACTGGGGGGAACTGGGAGGGCACTGGGGGTACTGGGAGAGGACTGGAGGAGTACTGGGGCTACTGGGAGGGGACTGGGAGGGGGCTCAGGGGCTTCTGGGGCTACTGGGAGGGTGCTGGGGGTACTGGGAGGGAACTAGGGGAGAACTGGGAGGGGGCTGCGGGTACTGGGAGGGGGCTGGGGGGTACTGGGGCTACTGGGAGGGGACCGGGGGGACTGGGAGGGGACTGGGGAGGGGCTGGGGGGATACTGGGAAGGGACTGGGGGGTACTAGGGGCTACTGGGGGTCACTGGGAGGGTGCATCGGTCTGTACTGGGAGGATACTGGGGGGTACTGGGACCCGGGAGGTACTGGGACCAGTTTGGCGGGGTCTCTGGGACCAGTGCTGAGCCAGGACCAGTTCGGCATCCTGGGACCAGTATGGGGTTACTGGGACCAGTATGGGCCACCAGTATGAGGGTGCGGGGACCAGCATGGGGGTGCTGGGACCAGTATGGGGTTACTGGGATCGGTATGCATCACCAGTAGGGGGGTACTGGGACCAGTACAGGGGGTTACTGGGACCAGTATCGGTACTGGGACCAGTATGGGGATACTGGGACCGGTACGGACCACCAGTATGGGGATGCTGGGACCAGTATGGGGTTACTGGAACCAGTATCGGTACTGGGACCAGTATGGGGGTGCCGGAACACCACGCGGAGGGGCTACTGGGACCATTCCGGGGAAGTTACTGGGACCAGTACGGGTACTGGGACCGGTACGGGCGATACTGGGCCCAGTTTGGGGAGCGGGGGTGGGACTGGGCCCAGTCTGGGGAGGGAACTGGGCCCAGTTTGGGGCGGGGGGAGGGGAACTGGGCCCAGTTTGGGGGGGGGAGGAACCGGACTGGGCCCAGTCCGGGGCCGGGGTCCTCACCGCGCCGCGTCGCCGGGAGGAAGCGCGCATGCGCGGGGCGGGCGGGCGGGGGCGTGGCCCGGGGCGGGCAGGGGCGTGGCCCGGGGCGGGCGGGGGCGTGGCCGGGGAGGGGGCGGGGCGGAGGGGCCCGGGGGCGGGGCCCTGGGTCCCGCGAACCGCTGGGTCCCTGCGCCCGCCGCTCCAAAACCCTGGGTGCCCCCACGCCCCCCTCCACCTCAAAACCCTGGGTCCCCCCCAAAATCCTGGGTGCTCCTCCACCCCTGGGTGCCCCCAAACCCCTGGGTGCCCCCTCAAACCCCTGGGTCCCCCCAAAAATCGTGGGTTCCCCCAAACCCCTGGGTCCCCCCCAAATTCCTGGGTGCCCCCAAAACCCTTGGGTGCCTCCCTAAATCCTGGGTCCCCCCCAAAAATCCTGGGTGCTCCCCAAATTCCTGGGTGCCCCTAAAAAGCCTTGGGTCCCCCCCAAATTCTGGGTCCTCCCAAACCCCTGGGTCCCCCCCCAAAATCCTGGGTGTCTCCTGCAAACCCCTGGGTGCCCCCCAAACCCCTGGGTCCCCCCAAAAATCGTGGGTTCCCCCCAAACCCTTGAGTCCCCCTCAAAACCCCTGGGTCCCCCCCAAAAATCCTGGGTCCCCCAAACCCCTGGGTCCCCCCAAAAATCCTGGGTGCTCCCCAAATTCCTGGGTGCTCCCAAAAACCCTGGGTGCCCCCCAAAACCTTGGGTCCCAGCCCCAGACGCCTGGGTCCCCCCAAACTCTTAGGTCCCCCCAAAATCCTGGGTGCCCCCAAATTCTGGGTCCCCCCAATCCCTGGGTCCCCCAAACCCCTGGGTCCCCCCAAATTCCTGGGTGCCCCCAAAACCCTGGGTGCCTCCCTAAATCCTGGGTCCCCCCCAAAAATCCTGGGTGCTCCCCAAATTCCTGGGTGCCCCTAAAAGCCTTGGGTCCCCCCCAAATTCTGGGTCCTCCCAAACCCCTGGGTGCCCCCCAAACCCCTGGGTCCCCCCAAAAATCGTGGGTTCCCCCCCAAACCCCTGAGTCCCCCTCAAAACCCCTGGGTCCCCCCCAAAAATCCTGGGTGCTCCCCAAATTCCTGGGTGCTCCCAAAAAACCCTGGGTGCCCCCCAAAACCTTGGGTCCCAGCCCCAGACGCCTGGGTCCCCCCCAAACTCTTAGGTCCCCCCCAAAATCCTGGGTGCCTCCAAATTCTGGGGTTCCCCCCCAAACTCCTGGGGTCCCCCCTCTAAAACCCTGGGTGCCCCCCAAACCCCTGGGGCACCCAAAAATCCTGTCCCCCCCATCCCAAACTTTTGGGTCCCCCCCAAAAAAAAAAAAAACTTGGGTCTCCCCAAATTCTGGGTCCCCCCAAACTCTGGGTGTCCCCCCCAAATTCTGGGCCCCCCAAACCCTTCGGTCCTCCCAAACCCTTGGATCCCCCTGAAAATCTTGGGTGCCCCCCAAATTCTGGGTCCCCCCAACCCCCTGGGTCCCCCCAACCCCCTGGGTCCCCCCAAAACCTTGGGTCCCCCCAAATTCTGGGTGCCCCCCAAATTCTGGGTCCTCCCCAAACCCTTGTGTCCCCCCCAAATTCTTGGGTCCCCCCCAAATTCTGGGACCCCCAAACCCCTGGATCCCCCCCAAAACCTTGGGTCCCACCCCGGACCTCTGGGTCCCCCCAAATTCCTGGGACCCCCCCCCCCAAAACCCCCAGCCCCCCCCAGTAAGAAGCTGCCGGGGGCACAGGGACAACGGGGGACACTTTATTGGGGGGGTCGGGGGGGCCGGTGGCCTCCAGGGGACGTTGGGGACGCGGGGGACACGGGGCCACCACGCGCCTCGGTCCCTCAGGGCGGGGGGACGTGGGGGACGACGGGGACGTTGGGTTGTGGTGGGTCTCCATCCCTTGGTCAAGGCGATGAAGATGTCCCACCTCCGTTGGGGACGTTGGGGACATCAGGCCGTGGTGGGTCTCCATCCCTTGGTCCAGGATGGTGAAGATGTCCCACGTCCTTTGGGGATGTTGGGGACGTTGGGGACGTTGGGGACATCAGGCCGTGGTGGGTCTCCAACCCTTCAGTCAAGGCGATGACGATGTCCCACCTCCTTTGGGGACATCAGAGATGTTGGGGACGTCAGGCCGTGGTGGGTCTCCATCCCTTGAGTCAAGGCGATGACCATGTCCCACCTCCTTTGGGGACATCAGAGAAGTTGGGGACGTCAGGCCGTGGTGGGTCTCCATCCCTTGGTCAAGGCGATGACGATGTCCCACATCCCTGGGGACATCGGAGACGCTGGGGATGTTGGGGACATCAGGTTGTGGTGGGTCTCCGTCCCTTGGTCCGGGACGGTGAAGATGTCCCACGTCCCTTGGGGACATTGGGTTGTGGTGGGTCTCCAACCCTTGAGTCAAGGCGATGACGATGTCCCCACGTTGGGGACATCAGGCCATGGTGGATCTCCAACCCTTGATCCAGGTCGGTGAAGATGTCCCACATCCCTTGGGGACATCAGAGAAGTTGGGGACGTTGGGGACATCAGGTTGTGGTGGGTCTCCATCCCTTGAGTCAAGGCGATGATGATGCCACCACGTTGGGGACGTTGGGGATGTTGGGGACATCAGGCCGTGGTGGGTCTCCATCCCTTGAGTCAAGGCGATGACGATGCCCCCACGCTGGGGACGTTGGGGACGTTGGGGACATCAGACCCCGCTGTGTCTCAGTCCGTTGATCCAGGGCGATGACGAGGGTCCCACGTCCCTTGGGGACGTTGGGGACATCACGCCACAATGTCTCTGTCCCTCCAGCCGAGACGACGATGACGAGGTGCCCGTGTCCCCTCGGGGACGTCGAGCGGTGACGAGTGGCAGTCCCTCGGGCTCGGTGACATCGCGCGGCGACGTCTCTCGGTGTCTCGGGTGGGGGACGTTGGGGACGTCGTCGGGGACGTCGGGGACGTTGGGGACACTGGGGACATCGGGGGCGCTGGGGACGTTGGGGACGCTGACCTACAGCGTTGGGGACGTTCGGGACACCGGGGACATCAGGCCGTGACATCTCACCGTCCCTTGGGGGACTTTTGGGGGACGTTGGGGACATCGGGGACATCGGCCATGCCATGTCTCCATCTTTTGGGTTGGGGACATTGGGGACATCGGTCCATGACCAATCCCAAGAGCTTGGGTCAATGGGTGCCCATGTCCCTTGGGTTGGGGACGTCGGGGACATCAGGTCATGACCCAACCCAACGGCTTGGGTCAACGGGTGCCAACGTCCCTTGGGTTGGGGACATTTGGGGACATTGGTCCATGACCAATCCCAACCCAACGGCTTGGGTCAACGGGTCCATGTCCCTTGGGTTGGGGACGTTGGGGACATCGGCCATGCCATGTCTCCGTCTTTTGGGTTGGGGACATCGGGGACATCGGGTCACGACCCAACCCAATGGCTTGGGTCAACGGGCGCCCATGTCCCCAAGGTTGGGGACGTTGGGGACATCGGGCCACAACCCAACCCAACGGCTTGGGTCAACGGGCGCCCATGTCCCCAAGGTTGGGGACGTTGGGGACATCGGGCCACGACCCAACCCAACCCAACGGCCGTGTCCCCCAGGTTGGGGACATCGGGGACGACACCCGTGGGTGGGGGGGGGACACGTTTTTTTGGGGGGGGGACTCTGCCAAAAACGCAGATCCCGAGGTGACAGGAGGGGGGTGACAAGGGGACACTTTGGGGGGGGGGGAGGGGAGGGGCTCCTACGGGTGGGTCCAAGCCACCCACGGACACAAAATTTGGGGACGGGGTCCCGGAGTGGGGGGGGGGGGGAGGGGTGGGGGGAGGGGACACTGGACCCAGGCAACCGGACTGGGAGGGAGGGAGGGAGGGTGGGGGGGCCACCAGCCCCCCCCCCCAATTACCTTAGAGACTCGTTACGAGTTAAATTAGCACGCAAGGCCCCGGGCTGGGGGCGGCGGTGGGTGGGGGTGGGGGACGCGGCCGGGGGCCGGGGAGGGGGGGGGAGGGGGTACTGGTGGCACTGGGAGGGGGGGTGACAATGACAATATGCCATACTGGGGGCAAGTCGCGTCACAGACTTAGTTCAGAACGACGGGGCGCGCTGGCTTCCGGCTGCGGGGGGAGAGGAGGGGGGGGACACGAAAATTAGGGACCCCCGTCACGGCGTCACCGCCCCCCACCCATCCCCCTACCCAAAACCCCGCCCCCTCCCCGAACGACGGCACCCGGGCGCGGGCGACGCCGCTCCCCGTCCCCGTTTCCCCCCCCAAAACCCAACTGGGAGACGCAACGTCGACGCCTCCCCCCCCAAAACTGGGCGACGCCGGGCGCGCGGGGCGCCGACGTCGAGCCCCGCCCCCACCCGACGGGTGCCCCCCCCCCCCCCCCCCCCCAAAAATGAGCCCTCTCCCCCTCCCCTTACCTTGGCGGAAGGCGTCCTGGAGGCGGCTCTGGGGGAGTTGATACAACTCAGCGAAGGGGTCGCGGGGCGACCGGGGCGGGGCCGGCGGGCGGGCCGAACGTCCGCCGACGGCGGCGGCGGCCAATCCCTGGAGGAGGCGGCGTAAGGTGGGGCCGGGCGGGGCCGCGGGGGGAGGCGGCGGAGGCGAGGTTTCGGGGGTGAGGAGGGAAACGGGGGCCCCGCCCGGGATCCCGCCGGGACTTTCGGGACTCGGCGGTAATTTTTCGGGCGCCGCTTCGGGAGGTTCGGGCGGGCCGAAGGCGAAGGGCGGGGCTTGCCGAGGGGTGTAGGGGGGCGTCCAGGTTTCGGTGGAACCCCCCGACGTTTCGGGGACCCCCAGGCCCGGCGCCAAGCGGGGGCCGGAGGCCAAACCGGAGCCGACGGCGGGGGCGCGGTTGGCTCCGCGGCCGAGTCGGGCGCCGAGGGCGGGGCCGACGGCGAGGCCGACGCCGGGTCCGAGAGCGGGGTCGACGTTGGCGCCGAGGCCGAGGCCGAGGCTTGATCCAAGAGCGGAGCCGGCGTCGGCTCCGACGGCGGCTCCGGCACCGAGTCCGACGCCGGATCCGACGCCGAGTCCCATGCCGGCGTCAACGCCGGCTCCGAGGGCGGAGTCGACGTCGGCTCCGAGGCCCAGTCCGACGGCGCCGCCGACATCGGGCCCAAGCCCGGCGCCGACGTTGGCTCCCAGCGCGGCTCCGACGGCAAATCCGAGGGCGGAGCCGAGACCGGAGGCGCCGCCGGCCCCCACGCCGGCTCCAACCGCAAGTCCAATGCCGGCGCCAACGTCCGATCCGGGGGCGGAGCCGATGCCGGGGGCGCCGTTGGCTCCGAGGCCAAGTCCGACACCGGATCCCAGGCCAGAGCCAATCCCGGCGCCGACGTTGGCTCCGATGCCGAGTCCGACGCCAGATCCTACGTTGGGCGCAAGAGCTGTGCCGACGTCGGCTCCAACGCCAAGTCCGATGCCAACGTCAACGTCAGATCCAAGAGAAGAGCCAACGCCGGCTCCGACGGCAAGTCCAACACCGGATCCAAGAGAAGAGCCAACGTTGGCTCCAACGCCGGCTCCAACGCCAAGTCCAGCACCGGATCCAAGAGAAGACCCAACGTTGGCTCCAACGCCGGCTCCAATGGAAAGTCCAACACCAGATCCAAGACCAGAGCCAAGGTTGGCTCCAACGCCAGCTCCGACGGCTCCAACGCCAGCTCCGACGGCAAGTCCAACACCGGATCCGAGGGAAGAGCCAACGTTGGCTCCAAGAGCAGCTCCAAGGCCAAGTTCAACGCCGGATCCAAGAGCGGAGCCAACGTTGGCTCCAATGTTGGGTCCAAGTCCAAGTCCAACGCCAGAGCCAACCCCGGCGCCGATGTTGGCTCCGACGCCGGCACCGACGGCGAGTCCAACGCCGGCGCCGACCTCGGATGGAAGAGCAGGGCCAACGGCCCCAACGTTGAGCCCAACGCCGGCTCTGACGCCACCGCCCAGCCCGGGCCCGACGTTGGCGCCGACGCTGAGGGCAACGCCGGCTCCGAGACCGGGACCGACGTCCGCTCCGCCGGCGGCTTGGAGACCAGCTCCAACGTCCTCTCCGGTGCCGGCTCCGAGAGCGGCTCCGATATCAGCCCCGAGGTCGGGACCGACGCCGGCGCCGGCTGCCACGCCCATGCCGACTCCAGCGCCGACGTCGGCGCCGAGACCGTGTCCAACGCCGTCTTCGAGACCACGCCCGACGTTCACTGCGACGCCGGCTGCCAGACCGGGGTCGATGTTGGCCTCAACGTTGCCGCCAAGAGCGTGTCCAATGGCAGCTCCAAGAGCGGGTCCCATGCTGGCGTCAAGACCGGGTGCCATGTTGGCTCCAAGACCGGGGTCGACGTTGGCCCCCAGGCCGGCTCCGAGACCACGCCCAACGTCGGCTCCGATGCCACATCCGACGTTGACCCCGAGGCCAAGGCCGACGTTGACGCCGACGTCGTCTCCAAGCCCGGATCCGACGCCGAGATCCACGCCCGATCCGACGCCGGGACCCACGTCCAGGCCGAGGCCGGGGCCGGCGCCGACTCCCAGGTCCCCGCCCGCTCCGACGTCGGCGCCGGGGAAGTCGAGGCCAGGCCCGAAGGCTTCGGGAGGGCCTGGGGGGGCTTCGGCGGCCAGCTGCTGCCTCAGGCACCAGGCCTCGGCTTCGCTGTGGGAGAAACGGGGAGGATTATGGGGCGGCCTGGGCCGAACGCGGACCCTTGGGTGCCCCCAGGGGGGTGGGAGGGCGCCGGGACCCACGGGTGCCATGTTGGGTGGGGTGTTCCCGGCCACCTGTGTCCCACGTGAGGGGGAAGATGCCCCAAAATTGGGTTTCCCGTGGGAACGATGGGACATCCGGGGCCACCCGGACGCCGGGGGAGGGGTGGGGGGGGGGGGGGGGGTGGTCCGCTCACCTGATGACGAAATTGTGGGCCAGCAGGGCGGGGCCTTCGGGGCGCAACCGGGCGTAGACCCACGTCCAACCCAGGCAGTCCTTGCGCTGCAGCCGGGTCACCAGCTCCCCCCGCGCCTCCGCCCCCGCTCCCGCTGCGGGGACAAGGAAGGGGGGGGACCGTCAGCGGGAACGGGGGAGGTTTGGGGGGGGGACACGACACACACGGGGACCCCCGGGGGACGGCGGAGGGGACGCTCACCGAGGCGGAGGTGCTGGCGGGCCACGTGGCCCAGGTCCTCGGGGTGCAGGAGGCGGTACCAGGAACGGCCCAGGAGCTCCCCTCGCCCGTAGCCCAGGTGGATCAGGACGCTGGGGGGGACACGACAACGCGGGTGGGTCCCTCACCCGCCCGGGTCCCTCCTGGGACATTTGGGTCCCCCCCTGGGATATTTGGGACCTCCCCTGGGATGTCCAGGTCCCACCCGGGATGTCTGGGTCACCCCTGAGATGTCTGGGTCACCCCAGGACATTTGGGTCCCACCCAGGACATCTGGGTCACCCCCGGGACATCTGGGTCCCACCTGGGACATCTGGGTCCCACTCGGGATGTCTGGGTCCCACCCAGGACGTCTGGGTCCCACCTGGGACATCTGGGCCACCCCCAGGACATCTGGGTGCCACCCAGGACATTTGGGTCCCACCTGGGACATCTGGATCCCACCCAGGACATCTGGGTCACCCCCGGGACATCTGGGTCCCACCTGGGACATCTGGGTCACCCCTGGGACATTTGGGTCCCACCTGGGACATCTGGGTCACACCCAAGACATCTGGGTCCCAGCCCTGAGACATTTGGGTCCCACCTGGGACATCTGGATCCCACCCAAGACATCTGGGCCACCCCCAGGACATCTGGGTCCCACCTGGGCCACCCGGGTCACCCCTGGGACATCTGGGTCACCCCAAGGATATTTGGGTCCCACCTGGGACTGGGTCCCACCTGGGCCACCCCCGGGACATTTGGGACCCCACCCGGGACCCCTGGGTGCTCACCTCTCGGAGACGTCGAGCAGGGCGAGGTCGCGGGCGTGGCGGCTCTGGAAGGCGGGGAGCAGCAGGCAGTCGGGACAGGGCCAGGGCGGGGGGTCCAGGGGGGCGCAGAAGGCCACGAAAAGTCCCGGCGAGGCCCCGGGAGGCCCGGGAGGGGCCTGGAAGCGGCCCCGGAGCAACACCAGCTTCCGGCCGGCGCTGGGCCGGCGCGAGGCCCGCGAGGTGGTGAAGCGGCAGCGGAAGAGGCGCTCTGGGGAGGGGGGGGGCTCCGTTGGTCCCTCCGGCCTCCCTAGGTCCATCCCTCCATCCATCCCTCCATCCATCCCTCCATCATCCACCCCTCCATCCATCCCTCTGCCCTTCCATCTTCCCATCTCTCCATCCTTCCATCCATCTCCTCGTTCCTCCAGCCTTCCGAGTCTTTCTCCTTCCACCCGTCTCTCCATCCGCCCTTCCACCCCTCCACCTGCCCGTCCTTCTGTCCATCTCTCCATCCTTCTCTCCATCTCTCCATCCTTCTCTCCATCCGTCTTTCCGTCCCTTTGTCCTTCCATCCATCCTTTCATCCTTCCATCTCTCCATCCTTTCATCCATCCATCTGTCCATCCCTCTGTCCTTCCAACCCTCCATCCATCCCTCCCTCTCCCCACCCATCCCTTCATTCCTCCGTCCTTCCAACTCTTTGTCCATTCTTCCATCCATCCTTTCATCCTTCCATCCCTCTGTCTTTCCATCCTCCCATCCCTTCATCCTTCCACCCATCCCTCTGTCCTTCCATCCATTCTTTCATCCTTCCGTCATCCCTCTGTCCTTCCACCCATCCCTCTCTTCTTCCACGCATCCTTCCCTACATCTCTCCATCCTTCCTCCATCCCTCCCTCCATCCATCCCTCTGTCTTTCCATCCTTCCTTCCAACCCTCCATCCCTTCATCCCTTTGTCCATCCACCCATCCTTCTGACCTTCCATCCATCCCTTTGTCCATCCATCCATCCATCGCTCCATCCTTCTGACCTTCCATCCATCCCTCCATCCATCCATCCTTTTGTCCATCCATCTCTCCATCCTTCTGACCTTCCATCCATCCCTCCATCCATCCATCCATCTCTCCGACCTTCCATCCATCCCTCCATCCATCCATCCCTTTGTCCATCCATCTCTCCATCCTTCTAACCTTCCATCCACCCCTTTGTCCATCCATCCATCCATCTCTCCATCCTTCTGACCTTCCATCCATCCATCCATCCATCCATCCTTCTGACCTTCCATCCATCCATCCTTCCGACCTTCTATCCATCCATCCATCTCTCCATCCTTCCGACCTTCTATCCATCCCTTTGTCCATCCATCCATCCATGTCTCCATCCTTCCAACCATCCATCCATCCCTCCATCCATCCAACCCTTTGTCCATCCATCTCTCCATCCTTCCGACCTTCTATCCATCCCTTTGGCCATCCATCCCTCCATCCATCTCTCCATCCTTCTGACCTTCCATCCATCCCTTTGTCCATCCATCCATCCATGTCTCCATCCTTCTGACCTTCCATCCATCCCTTTGTCCATCCAACCCTTTGTCCGTCCATCTCTCCATCCTTCTGACCTTCTATCCATCCCTTTGGCCATCCATCCCTCCATCCATCTCTCCATCCTTCTGACCTTCCATCCATCCCTTTGTCCATCCATCCATCCATCTCTCCATCCTTCTGACCTTCCATCCATCCCTTTGTCCATCCATCCCTCCATCTCTCCATCCTTCCGACCTTCTATCCATCCCTCCATCCCTCCCTCCATCCCTCCATCCATCCCTCCCTCCATCCCTCCATCCCTCCATCCATCCCTCCATCCATCCCCCCACCCCGCTCCTCACGGGTCCCACCCACCTGCCTGGGGTGGCCCGGGCAGGGTGAGCTGATGTCGCACCAAGGGGTGGTCGGCCGGGTCCAGCAGATCGTAGATGCTGTCACCCTGCGCCACCAGGTCCACCTGCGCCGGGGGGAAGGGGGAGGATCAGCACCCGGCACCCAGCACCCACCCCGGCACCCAGCACCCCCACCACCCATGGTCCCACGGCACCAGGACCACCCCAGCGCCCACCACCCATCATCCCACAGCACCGGGACCACCCCAGCGCCCACCACCCACGGTCCCACAGCACCGGGACCACCCCAGCGCCCACCACCCATGGTCCCACGGCACCGGGACCACCCCAGCGCCCACCACCCATCGTCCCACAGCACCAGGACCACCCCAGCACCCACCATCCATGGTCCCACGGCACCGGGACCACCCCAGCGCCCACCACCCATGGTCCCACGGCACCAGGACCACCCCAGTGCCCACCATCCATGGTCCCACGGCACCGGGACCACCCCAGCGCCCACCACCCATGGTCCCACGGCACCAGGACCACCCCAGTGCCCACCATCCATGGTCCCACGGCACCGGGACCACCCCAGCGCCCACCACCCATCGTCCCACGGCACCAGGACCACCCCAGCACCCAACCCCACGCCCGGGTGCCCACCATGGAGTGGCCCAGGTGCTGGGCGACGTTGTCGGTGACGCCCACCAGCTTCCCCTCGCGGGTGACGGCCAGCAGGAACCCAGGTAACGACGCCACCAGGTCGGCCAGTTCCGGCCCTCCCAGTAGCTCCATGGGTGCTCCCCGCGTTGGGCCTGCAACGGGGACACCCATCAGCACCCATCCGGCACCCATCCGGCACCCATCCGGCACCCTGCGTGGTCCCGTCACCGTTCCTGGTGGCACCCAGGTGGCCCCGGCACCCAACGCACCAATGCGGTGTCACCCACATGGACCCGTGGGAGTTCCCAGCCCCGATCCCTGTCCCCGATCCCCGGATCCATCCCAGATCCCCAGCCCCAATCCCAGTCCCAGCTCCTTGTCCTGGTTCCTGGCCCAGTTCCGGCCCCAGTCCAGGTCCTGGGGTCTCGGTCCCCATCCCAGTCCCCCTGTCCCAGCCCCCGGTCCCAGTTTCTGTCCTGATCCCAATCCCGATTCCATTTCCCAGTCCTGGTCCCTGTCCCAGTCCCGATCCCCAGTTCCTGGCCCCAGTCTCCACCCCTGTCCTGATCCTGGGTCCCAGTCCTGATCCCCAGTCCCGGTCCCCATCCCAATCCCAGATCCTGATCCCAGTCCCTGTCCCCTGTCCCAGCTCCCCCATCCCGAGCCCCATTCCCTGTCCCGGTTCCCCCATCCCATCCCTGATCCCGGTCCCCGTTCGCTCTCCCAGTTACCCCATCCCAGTCCCAGTTCCCTGTCTCAGTTTCCCCATCCCATCCCCAATCCTGGTCCCCGTTCCCTGTCCCGGTTCCCCCATCCCATCCCTGTTCCCTGTCCTAATTCCCCCATCCCATCCCTGATCCTGATCCCAGTTCCCTGTCCCAGTTCTCCCATCCCATCCCCGATCCTGGTCCCCATTCCCTGTCCCAGTTCCCCCATCCCATCCCCGATCCCAGTCCCTATTCCCCGATCCCAGTTCCTCCATCCCATCCCTGATCCTGATCCCAGTTCCCTGTCCCAGTTCTCCCATCCCATCCCCGATCCCGGTCCCAGTTCCCCCATCCCAGTTCCCGTTCCCTGATCCCAGTTCCCCCATCCCATCCCCGATCCCGGTCCCTGTTCCCCCATCCCAGTTCCCGTTCCCTGATCCCGGTTCCCCCATCCCATCCCATCCCCGATCCCGGTTCCCCCATCCCATCCCCGATCCCGCGGCTGCTGTCCGCGGTGCTGAAACCGGTACCCGCGGTCCCTCCCGGTCGCTGTCCGCGGTGCTGATCCCACCCCCGCCCGCTCCGGTCCCGGTCCCCATCCCGGTCCCGGTCCCGGTCCCTGTCCCCATCCCGGTCCCGGTCCCTCTCCCGGTGCCCACCCCGTCCCCCCGCCAGCTCCGTTCTCCCGCCCGGTGTGGGCTCCCCGTTCCCCGGTCTCCGTCCCGGTGCTGCTGCCTGCTCTCGTCCCCGTCCCAGTCCGGTCCCAGCCCGGTCCCAGTCCGGTCCCAGCCCGCTGTCGCTGCTCCCCCCAGCAGCTCCTGTCCCCTTCCCAATGCCGATTCCCAGTCCCATCCCAGTGCCATTCCCCGGTCCCATGCCAGTCCCAATTCCCAGTCCAATCCCAGTGCCGTTCCCCAGTCCCACCTCGGTGCCGATTCCCAGTCCCATCCTGGTGCTAATGCCTGCTCCTATCCCGACGCCTGTGCCCAGTCCCATCCCGGTATCCGGTCCCATCCCAGTGCTGATGCCCGGTCTTCTGCCTATGCCTGGTCCCATCCCAGTCCCTGATCCCATCCCCGTGCCTGGTCCCATCCCAGTGCCGATGCCGGGTCCCATCCTGATGCCTGCTCCCATCCCAGTTCCCGATCTCATCCTGGTGCCCAGTCCTATCCCAGTGCCCGGTCCCATCCCGGTGCCTATGCCCGATCCCATCCTGATGCCCAGTCTCATCCCAGTTCCCGATCCCATCCCAGTGCCCGGTCCCATCCCGGTGCCTATGCCCGATCCCATCCTGATGCCCAGTCTCATCCCGGTTCCCGATCCCATCCCGGTGCCCGATCCCATCCCGGTGCTCGATCCCATCCCGACGCCCGATCCCATCCCACCTCTCTCTCTCTCTCCCATCCCAGTTCCATCCCCCACCTCCCACCCCAAACCTCCCTCTCCCCTTTCCCCTTCCGCGATGCGGCGACGGGACGCGACGGGACGCGACGGGACGCACCGGGACGGAGGCAGGCGCCCTTGCGGGTGTAGATGCAGGCGAGGGCCATGACGTGGAGGTAGGAGAGGCGAGGCCGGTCGCCCTCGGGGAGGGGGAGGAGGTCCCGCAGGGCGCGGATCTCGGCGTTGATCTGGTCCCTCCGCGCCTTGGAGGCGCCCTTGGTGGAGCGGAGCATCCTCGCGCCGCGCCGCGCCCGCCCGCCCGCCCCTTATATGGACCTCGGCCGCCCGACGTCATCACCGCGTCACCGCTTCACCCCTCCCAGTGTTGGGAGGGGGGGTGGTGGTGGTGGTGGTGGTGGTGGTGTGGGGAGGGGGGGGTCTGGTAGCGTCAGCGGTGACGTAAACGCGCGCGCAGCGTGGGGAAGGAGGAGAGGTGGAGGGGAGGGGGGGGGGCGGCGCGGCGGTGGCTTCGCACCGAAATAGGAGATGGCGCGCGGCGGGGGGGCGGGGTTAGGGAGGGGCGGGGATGGGGACACGCCCCCCCCTCCCTCCTCGGAGGGGTAGGGGGGACCGGTGGAAGAGGGGGGTGGGGGCGGCTGGGTCAACGGAGGAGCCAATGGCGGTCAAGAGGGGGATGGAGGGGGTGGGGGGGTCCGCAGAGGGGCTGGGGGGGGCAACGGGGGGGGATGGAAGGGGCCAAGGGGCGGAGGGAAGGATGGAGGGGGTCAACGGGGCGGTGGAGGGGGTCAACGAGGGGATGGAGGGGGTCAACTGAGTGGATGGAGGGGGTCAACAAGTGATGGAGGGGGTCAACGGGTGGTGGAGGGGGTCAACGAGGGGATGGAGGGGGTCAACTGGGGATGGAGGGGGTCAACAAGTGATGGAGGGGGTCAACGGGGTGGTGGAGGGGGTCAACGAGGGGATGAAGGGGGTCAATGAGGGGATGGAGGGGGTCAACTGGGGATGGAGGGGGTCAACGGGTGGTGGAGGGGGTCAATGAGGGGATGAAGGGGGTCAATGAGGGGATGGAGGGGGTCAACTGGGGATGGAGGGGGTCAATGAGGGGATGGAGGGGTAAATGAGGGGATGGAGGGGGTCAACTGGGGATGGAGGGGGTCAATGAGGGGATGGAGGGGGTCAACTGGGGATGGAGGGGGTCAATGAGGGGATGGAGGGGGTCAACGAATGGAGACGTTGATGGAAGGGTCAACAAAATGATGGAGGAGTGGATGGAGGGGTCAACGGAGAGGTAGGGGGGCAACGGGGGGACGGAAGGGCTCAAGGGGCGGAGGGGAAGGATGGAGGGGGTCAACGGGGGGTGGAGGGGTCAACAAGGGCTGCCGGGGGTCAGTGGGGGGCTGGAGGGGGTCAACGGGGAGCTAGAGGCACCCAAGAGCTGGTGGGGGTCAACTGGGAGATGGTGGGGGGTCAATAAGGGGCTGAAGGGCTGGAGGAGGCCAACTGGGAGAGGGTTGGGGTCAACTGGGAGAGGGTGGGGGTCAACTGGGAGATGGTGGGAGTCAACTGGGAGAGGGTGGGGCTCAAGGGGGTCAGTGGGGGTTTGGAGGGGGTCAACGGGGACTGGAGGCCCTCGAGGGCTGGTGGGGGTCAACTGGGAGAGGGTGGGGGTCAACTGGGAGAGGGTGGGGCTCAAGGGAGTCAATGGGGGGCTGGTGGGGGTCAATGGGGGGCTGGTGGGGGCTCAAGGGCGGGGGGATGGGCAGAAGGCTCAAGAGAGGGGTGGGGGGTGGCCAATGGGGTGAGGGGGACAACGGGGGGGTGGGGGTGGGACAGGTCACGTGTCACCGGGGCTGCCCCCTACTCGGGTGGGGGGGGGACGACACCCACGGGTGTGGGGAACCCCCCCTCCCCCCCTCTCCAGGCCGCTGGGAACCCCCTTCTCCCCCCCCTCCCCTTTTTGGCGGCCGCCCCCGGCTTTGGCCCCTCCCTCCCTCCCCCTCCCCCTCCCCCCTGTCCCCCGTCCCCACGCGCATGCGCGGGGCTCGGCCGCTGCCAAATTTGGGCGCCGAAGCCGCGGCGCTAAAAATAGCAACGGGCGGCTAAAAATAGCGGGGGGAGGGGCGGGGCCGGGCGCGCGGGGGCCCTCTGGAGAAGGGGGAGGGCGGGGGGGGGGGGAGGGAGGGGCGGCAGGGGGGAACCCGAAAACGGGGGGGACCCCCCCGGCTCCCTCCCCCCCCCCCGGGGTTTCCTGGGCAACGGAGGAGCCGCGATTTGGGGGTTTTGGGGGGGGGGGGGAGGATGGAGATGGGGAGGAAGGGGGGTGAGGATGAGGAGGGGGAGGAAGGAAGGGGGGAACGGGAAAGAAGGGGTGAGGATGAGGAGGGATGAAGGAGGAGGAAGATGAAGGATGAGGATGGAGATGGGGAGGAAGGGGGGTGAGGATGAGGAGGAAGATGAAGGAGGATGGGAGGATGAGGATGAGGAGGGACCGAGGTGGGGAGGAAGGGGGGGGTGAGGATGAGGAGGGTGAAGATGAAGGCTGAGGAGGACGGGGGTGATGGGGTGAGGATGAGGAGGGTGAAGATGGAGGAGGAAGAAAGGATGAGGATGAGGAGGGACCGAGGTGGGGAGGAAAGGGGGTGAGGATGAGGAGGAAGATGAAGGAGGATGGAAATGGGGAGGAAGGGGCTGAGGATGAGGAGGGGGAGAGGGGGAGGAAGGGGGGAGAACGGGAAAGAAGAGGGGGGAGGATGAGGAGGGTGAAGATGAAGGCTGAGGAGGACGGGGGCGATGGCGGGAGGGTGAGGAGGGTGAAGATGAAGGAGGAAGGCCGGATGAGGATGAGGAGGGACCGAGGTGGGGAGGAAGGGGGGGTGAGGATGAGGAGGGTGAAGATGAAAGCTGAGGAGGACGGGGGTGATGGGGTGAGGATGAGGAGGGTGAAGATGGAGGAGGAAGGAAGGATGAGGATGAGGATGAGGAGGGACCGAGGTGGGGAGGAAAGGGGGTGAGGATGAGGAGGAAGATGAAGGAGGATGGAAATGGGGAGGAAGGGGGTGAGGATGAGGAGGGGGGAGAGGGGGAGGAAGGGGGGAGAACGGGAAAGAAGAGGGGGTGAGGATGAGGAGGGTGAAGATGAAGGCTGAGGATGGGGGTGATGGGGGAGGTTGAGGAGGGTGAAGATGAAGGCTGAGGAGGACGGGGGCGATAGGGTGAGGATGAGGAGGGTGAAGATGAAGGAGGAAGGAAGGATGAGGAGGGACTGAGGTGGGGAGGAAGGGGGGATGAGGATGAGGAAGGAGGGTGAAGATGGGGATGAAGGAGGGGGAGGATGGGAAAGAAAGGGGTGAGGATGAGGAGGGATGAAGATGGAGGAGGAAGGAAGGATGAGGATGAGGATGAGGAGGGACCGAGTTGGGGAGGAAGGGGGTGAGGATGAGGAGGGGGAGGAAGGAAGGCGGGGGGAGAACGGGAAAGAAGGGGTGAGGATGAGGAGGGATGAAGCAGGAGGAAGCTGAAGGATGAGGATGGAGATGGGGATGAAGGGGGGTGAGGATGAGGAGGGTGAAGATGAAGGCTGAGGAGGACGGGGGCGATGGGGGGAGGGTGAGGAGGGTGAAGATGAAGGAGGAAGGAAGGATGAGGATGAGGAGGGACCGAGGTGGGGAGGAAGGGGGGATGAGGATGAGGAAGGAGGGTGAAGATGGGGATGAAGGAGGGGGGAGGATGGGAAAGAAAGGGGGGTGAGGATGAGGAGGGATGAAGGAGGAGGAAGCTGAAGGATGAGGATGGAGATGGGGAGGAAGGGGGGTGAGGATGAGGAGGAAGATGAAGGAAGGCGGGGGGAGAACGGGAAAGAAGGGGTGAGGATGAGGAAGGACCGAGGTGAGGATGGAGATGGGGATGGGGTGAGGATGAGGAGGGTGAAGATGAAGGCTGAGGATGGGGGCGATGGGGTGAGGATGAGGAGGGTGAAGATGGAGGAGGAAGGAAGGATGAGGATGAGGAGGGACCGAAGTGGGGAGGAAGGGGGGTGAGGATGAGGAAGGAGGGTGAAGATGGGGATGAAGGAGGGGGGAGGACGGGGAAAGAAAGGGGGGTGAGGATGAGGAGGGATGAAGCAGGAGGAAGATGAAGGATGAGGATGGAGATGGGGAGGAAGGGGGGTGAGGATGAAGAGGAAGATGAAGGAGGATGGAAATGGGGAGGAAGGGGGTGAGGATGAGGAGGGGGGAGAGGGGGAGGAAGGGGGGAGAATGGGAAAGAAGAGGGGGTGAGGATGAGGAGGGTGAAGATGAAGGCTGAGGAGGATGGGGGCGATGGAGGGAGGGTGAGGAGGGTGAAGATGAAGGAGGAAGGAAGGGTGAGGATGAGGAGGGACCGAGGTGGGGAGGAAGGGGGGATGAGGATGAGGAAGGAGGGTGAAGATGGGGATGAAGGAGGGGGAGGATGGGAAAGAAAGGGGGGTGAGGATGAGGAGGGATGAAGGAGGAGGAAGCTGAAGGATGAGGATGGAGATGGGGAGGAAGGGGGGGTGAGGATGAGGAGGGGGGGGAGGAAGGAAGGGGGGGGAACGGGAAAGAAGGGGTGAGTATGAGGAGGGATGAAGCAGGAGGAAGATGAAGGATGAGGATGGAGATGGGGAGGAAGGGGGGTGAGGATGAGGAGGAAGATGAAGGAGGGATGGAAGGATGAGGATGAGGAAGGACCGAGGTGGGGAGGAAGGGGGGGGGTGAGGATGAGGAGGGTGAAGATGAAGGCTGAGGATGGGGGTGATGGGGGGAGGATGAGGAGGGTGAAGATGAAGGAGGAAGGAAGGATGGGGGCAATGTGGGGAGGGTGAGGAGGGTGAAGATGAAGGCTGAGGAGGACGGGGGTGATGGGGTGAGGATGAGGAGGGTGAAGATGGAGGGAGGAAGGAAGGATGAGGATGAGGAGGGACCGAGGTGGGGAGGAAGGGGGGATGAGGATGAGGAAGGAGGGTGAAGATGGGGATGAAGGAGGGGGAGGATGGGAAAGAAGGGGTGAGGATGAGGAGGGATGAAGCAGGAGGAAGATGAAGGATGAGGATGGAGATGGGGAGGAAGGGGGGTGAGGATGAGGAGGAAGATGAAGGAGGATGGGAGGATGAGGATGAGGAGGGACCGAGGTGGGGAGGAAGGGGGGTGAGGATGAGGAGGGTGAAGATGAAGGCTGAGGAGGACGGGGGTGATGGGGGAGGGTGAGGAGGGTGAAGATGAAGGAGGAAGGAAGGGTGAGGATGAGGAGGGACCGAGGTGGGGAGGAAGGGGAGGTGAGGATGAGGAAGGAGGGTGAAGATGGGGATGAAGGAGGGGGGAGGATGGGAAAGAAGGGGGGAGGTGAGGATGAGGAGGGATGAAGGAGGAGGAAGCTGAAGGATGAGGATGGAGATGGGGAGGAAGGGGGGTGAGGATGAGGAGGAAGATGAAGGAGGATGGAAATGGGGAGGAAGGGGGGTGAGGATGAGGATGGGGGGAGAGGGGGAGGAAGGGGGGAGAATGGGAAAGAAGAGGGGGTGAGGATGAGGAGGGTGAAGATGAAGGCTGAGGAGGACGGGGGTGATGGGGGGAGGGTGAGGAGGGTGAAGATGAAGGAGGAAGGAAGGATGAGGAGGGACTGAGGTGGGGAGGAAGGGGGGTGAGGATGAGGAAGGAGGGTGAAGATGGGGATGAAGGAGGGGGGAGGACGGGAAAGAAAGGGGGGTGAGGATGAGGAGGGATGAAGCAGGAGGAAGCTGAAGGATGAGGATGGAGATGGGGAGGAAGGGGGTGAGGATGAAGAGGAAGATGAAGGAGGATGGAAATGGGGAGGAAGGGGGGTGAGGATGAGGAGGGGGAGAGGGGGAGGAAGGGGGGGAGAACGGGAAAGAAGAGGGGGTGAGGATGAGGAGGGTGAAGATGAAGGCTGAGGAGGACGGGGGGTGATGGGGGGAGGATGAGGAGGGTGAAGATGAAGGAGGAAGGAAGGATGAGGAGGGACTGAGGTGGGGAGGAAGGGGGGTGAGGATGAGGAGGGATGAAGGAGGGAGGAAGCTGAAGGATGAGGATGGAGATGGGGAGGAAGGGGGGTGAGGATGAGGAAGGAGGAGGAAGATGAAGGCTGAGGAGGATGGGGATGAAGGAGGGGGAGGATGAGGAAGGATGAAGATGAAGCGAAAAGGAACGATGAGGATGAGGAGGGGTCGAGATGGGGATGAAGGAGGGGAACGAAGGGCGGTGAGGATGAGGAGGGTGAAGACGAAGGCTGAGGAGGAGGGGGAGGAAGGAGAGGGGTACGAGGGGGGAGGATGAGGAAGGACGCAGGAGGCTGAAGATGAAGGAGGAGGAAAGGGGGTGAGGATGAGGAGGAGGAGGGGTCGAGATGGGGAGGAAGGAGGAGGAAGAAGGGGGGCTGAGGATGAGGAGGGAGGAAGGAGGGTGAAGATGAAGGCTGAGGCGGCTGAAGAGGGTAGGGGAGGGGGAGGATGAGGAAGGAAATGGGGAGGGAGGGGGGTGAGGATGAGGAGGGGGGATGGGGATGAAGGAGGGGGGCGGAGGATGAGGATGAGGAAGGAGGGTGAAGATGGGGATGAAGGAGGGCGGAGGACGGGAAAGAAGGGGGGTGAGGATGAAGAGGATGGGGATGAAGGAGGGGGGAGCAGAGGGGGAGGATGAGGAAGGAGGCTGAAGATGAAGGAGGGAGGATGAGGATGGAAATGGGGAGGAAGGGCGGGTGAGGATGAGGAGGGGCGAGCGGGGGATGAAGGAGGGGGAAGGGGGAGTGAGGATGAGGAAGGAGGAGGAAGATAGGGATGAAGGGGGAGAAGGGGAAAGAAGGGGGGGCGAGGATGAGGAGGGAGGGAGGAAGATGAAGGAGAGGATGGAGAGGGGAGGAAGGAGGGGGGCAGCAGAGGGGGAGGATGAGGAGGCTGAAGATGAAGGAGGGAGGATGAGGATGGAAATGGGGAGGAAGGGCGGGTGAGAATGAGGAGGGAGGAAGATGAAGGCTGAGGAGGGTGGGGATGAAGGAGGGGAGGATGAGGAGGATGGAGATGAAGGAGCGATGAGGATGAGGAGGGGCCGAGGTGGGGAGGAAGGAGGGAGAAGGGGGTGAGGATGAGGAGGGATGAAGCAGGATGAAGACGGGAGGGGAGGAAGAGGAGGAGGAGGGAGGATGAAGAGCGACGAAGGACGAGGATGAGGAAGGAGGGGGCGAGGATGAGGAGGGACAGAGGATGAAGAGGAGGAGGAAGAAGATGGGGCGAGGATGAGGAGGGAGGAAGGAGGAGGAAGCGACGACGATGAAGACGAAGGCGGGGAGGAAGATGAGGGCCAAAGGGGCTGGGGATGAAGATGAGGAGGGGCAGGAAGATGATGAAGATGAGGAACAGGAGGAGGAGGAGGGAGAGGAAGATGAGGAGGGGGATGAAGATGAGGAGGGGGACGAAGAAGAAGATGAAGATGAGGGGGAGGAAGAAGATGAAGATGAGGAGCAGGAGGAGGAG
This sequence comes from Otis tarda, assembly GCA_026413225.1. Taxonomy (NCBI): domain Eukaryota; kingdom Metazoa; phylum Chordata; class Aves; order Otidiformes; family Otididae; genus Otis; species Otis tarda. The sequence goes on from CM048589.1 coordinate 872,819, forward strand.
GGGGAGGGGGAGGAAGATGAGGAAGGGGAGGAAGAAGATGAAGATGAGGGGGAGGAAGATGAAGATAAGGACGAGGATGACGATGATGAAGAGGAGGAGGGGGAGGAAGAGGAGAAGGGGGAGGAAGATGATGAAGATGAGGGGCAGGAAGATGATGAAGATGAGGAGCGGGGAGGAAGATGAGGAGGGCAATGAAGATGAGGAAGGGCAGGAAGATGATGAAGATGAGGAGTAGGAGGAGGAAGATGAAGATGAGGAAGGGGAGGAAGATGAGGAGGGAGAGGAAGAAGATGAAGATGAGGGGGAGGAAGATGATGAAGATGAGGACCAGGAGGAGGAGGAGGAGGAAGATGAAGATGAGGAGGGAGGAAGATGAGGGGAGAGGAAGAAGATGAAGATGAGGGGGAGGAAGATGAAGATGAGGGGGAGGAAGATGAGGAAGATGAGGGGGGAGAGGAAGAAGATGAAGATGAGCGGGAGGAAGATGAGGAAGATGAGGAGGAGAAGGAAGATGAGGAGGGGGAGGAAGATGAGGAGGGGGAGGAAGATGAGGAGGAGGAGAAAGATGAGGAGGGGGAGGAAGATGATGAAGATGAGCGGGGGAGGAAGATGAAGAGGAAGATGATGAAGACGACGATGACGAAGATGAGGAGGGGGAGGAGGATTTGGGGGGGGCACAGAGGCGCCGGACGCAGCTGAGGCCGAAGGCTCCCCCTTCATCTCTATGGTGGAGGAGGGGCATCACCATGGCAACGCCGCCCCTCCCCCCGCCCTCCCTCCCCCGCCCCCCAAACGACACCAAGTCCGGGGGCAAAGGTCATTTATTGGGGTGGGGGAGGGGTCACTTCTTCATCGCGCCCCCCGCCGCCGCCGCGCCGCCGCCTCCTCCTCTTCCTCGCGCTGCCGGCGGCGGCGCTGGGCCTCGGCGCAGTCCTGGGGGTCAGCCTGGGGGGGGGGGGCACCCAGTGGGTGGGGGGGTCAGATTGGGTGGGGGTCAAATGGGGGGGCACCCGGTGGGTGGGGGGTCAGATTGGGTGGGGGGGTCAAATGGGGAGGGGGACCCGGTGGGTGGGGGGGTCAGATTGGGTGGGGGTGAGATGGGGGGCAGTGGGTGGGGGATCAGATTGGGGGGGCACCCAGTGGGTGGGGGGGGTCAGATTGGGTGGGGGGGGTGAGATGGGGGGATCAGATTGGGTGGGGGGCACCCAGTGGGTGGGGGGAACCCAGTGGGTGGGGGTCAGATCGGGGGGGCACCCGGTGGGGGGTCAGATTGGGTGGGGGGTGAGATGGGGGGATCAGGTGGGTGGGGGGCACCCGGTGGGTGGGGGCCCAGTGGGTGAGGGGGTCAGATCAGGGGGAACCCAGTGGGTGGGGGGTCAGATTGGGTGGGGGGGTCAAATGGGGAGGGGGACCCGGTGGGTGGGGGGGGTCAGATTGGGTGGGGGGGTCAAATGGGGAGGGGGACCCGGTGGGTGGGGGGTCAGATTGGGTGGGGGGGAGTCAGCTTAGGCGGGGGGCACCCAGTGGGTGGGGGGCACCCGGTGTGGGGGTGGGGTCAGATTGGGTGGGGGGGTCAAATGGGGGGCACCCAATGGGTGGGGGGTCAGATTGGGTGGGGGGTCAAATGGGGGGGGTCAAATGGGGGGCACCCAGTGGGTGGGGGGCACCTGGTGTGGGGGTGGGGTCAGATTGGGTGGGGGGTCTAATGGGGGGGGCACCCGGTGGGTGGGGGGTCAGATTGGGGGGGAGCACCCAGTGAGTGGGGGGCTCAGATGGAGGGGGGAACCCAATGGCTGGGGGGCACCCACGGATTTCGGGGGCACCCAGGGGGTTTGGGGGGTCACCCAGGGGGTCTGGGGGTCACCCATGAATTTGGGGTGGGGGGGCACCCACCTGGGCACCACGCGCAGGCCCAGGCTGCGGGCGGAGCCCACGATGGAGCCCACCAGCGCGGGGAGGGGGGTCCCGCGCCCCGCCAGCGCGGGGTCCCGCTGCTTGGCCAGCGCCACCTCGTACAGCTGCGGCAGCGACACCACCCCCGCCTCCTCGTGCCCTGGGGGGGGGGGGGTCAGGGCACCCATGGGAGACCCCCCCCGGCACCCACAGATCCCCCCCGGCACCTACAGAGGCTGAGAGCACCCCACATTGCCCCCAGAGCACCCCCAAACTGTGAGACCCTCCTAAGCCCCCCGGTACCCGCAGGACCCCCCCAGCACCCATAGACCCCCCCCCAGCACCCACAGGACCCCTCCCAGCACCCATAGACCCCCCCGAGCACCCGTAGACCACCCAGGGCACCCCCAAACTCTGAGACCCCTCCCTAAGCCCCCCAGCACACCATAGACCCCCCCAGCACCCATAGACCACCCAAAGCTCCCTCAAACTCTGAGACACCTCCTAAGCCCCCCCAGAGCACCCTGTGGGACCCCCCCCAGTACCCATACACCCCCCCCAGCACCCATAGGACCCCCCCAGCACCCACAGACCACCCAGGGCACCCCCAAACTCTGAGACCCCCTCCTAAGCCCCCCGCAGCACCCTTGGGACCCCCCCCAGCACCCATAGGCCCCCCTAGCACCCCCAACCCTAAGACCCCCCCACATCCCCCGCAGCACCCATAGACCACCCAAAGCTCCCCCAAACTCTGAGACCCCCCTAAGCCCCCCAGCACCCCTGGGACCCCCCCCAGCACCCATAGACCCCCCCAGCACCCCTGGGACCCCCCCCAGCACCCCCAACCCTGAGACCCCCCCCCACATCCCCCAGAGCACCCCCAAACTGTGAGACCCCGCCTAAGCCCCCCAGCACCCACAGGACCCCCCCCAGCACCCACAGACCACCCAGGGCACCCCCAAACTCTGAGACCCCCCCCCCCCCCTAAGCCCCCCAGCACCCCTGGGACCCCCCCAGCACCCACAGACCCCCCCCCTAAGCCCCCCTCCCAGGACCCCCCCATTCCCTCTCCACCCCCCAGGACCCCCCCAGCCCCAAAGCCGCCCCCACCCCCCCCCGTCAGGACCCCTCCCCCACCCCCTCAGGACCCCGTCCCCACTCCTCATGCCCCCCCAGCCCCACAAACCCCCCCAGGACCCCCCCCCATTCCCTCTCCACCGCCTCAGCCCCCACCCACCCCCTCAGGACCCCCCCTCACCCCCCAACCCCCCCCCAGCCCCTCCCCCACCCCCCTCCAACCCCCTCCAGGACCCCCCTCACCCCCAAACCCCCCCCGGACCTCCCCCACCCCCCAGCCCCCCCAACCCCCTCAGGACCCCCCTCACCCCCCAACCCCCCCCAGCCCCTCCCCCACCCCCCTCCAACCTCCTCCAGGACCCCCCTCACCCCTCAAACCCCCCCCCAGTCCCCCAGGCCCCCCAACCCCCTCAGGACCCCCCTCAACCCCCCAAACTCCCCCCTCAAGACCCCCCACCCCCCCAGGACCCCCCCCCCCCGACCCCCTCAGGACCCCCCTCACCCCCAAACCCCCCGAGGAACTCCCCCCAATCCCCTCAGGACCCCCACCCCCCCCACCCCTCAAGCCCCCCCACCCCCAAACCCCCAGCCCCCCCTCACCCCCCACTCAGGACCTCCCCTCACCCCCCAAGCCCCCCCCTAACCCCCTCAGGACCCCCCTCACCCCCCAACCCCCCCCCAGCCCCTCCCCCACCCCCCTCCAACCCCCCCAGGACCCCCCTCACCCCCCAAGCCCCCCAGTCCCCCAGCCCCCCCAACCCGCTCAGGACCCCCCCTCACCCCCCAAACCCCACCCCCAGCTCCTCCCCCAAACCCCCTCAGGACCCCCCTAACCCCCTCAGCACCCCCCCCCCAGCCCCCCCCCCTCAGGACCCCCCTCACCCCCAAACCCCACCCCCAACCCCCCCCCCAACCCCCAGGCCCCCCTACCCCCCCAGACCCCCCCCCCTCAGGACCCCCCCCCGACCCCCAACCCCCCCCCCCCAGCCCCTCCCCAACCCCCCCCCTCAGGACCCCCCCAGGACCCCCCCCAGGCCCCCCCCGCCCCCCTCACCGGGCCGCGCCGCCCCCTTGCTGATCCCGGCCACGGCCTTCAGGAAGTACGAGGTGGGGGGGGGGGGCCCACGGTCAGCTCGTACGTGCGGTCCGGCTGCGGGGGGGGGGACACGCGTGGGTGGGGGGACACGGGGGGGGACACGCGTGGGGGGGGGGACACACGCGGGGGGGGGGGGGGGGACACGCGGGGGTGGGGGGGGGGACACGCGGGGGGGAGGGGACACGCGGGGGGAGACACAGACGTAGGTGCGGTCTGGCTGCGTGGGGGGACACGCGTGGGTGGGGGGGACACGCGTGGGTGGGGGGGGACACGCGGGGGTGGGGGGGACACGGGGGTGGGGGGGACACGGGGGACACGCAGTGGGGGGGGACACGCGGGGGTGGGGGGGACACGCGTGCGGGAGGGAGGGACGCGCAGGGGGAGGGACACGCGGGGGAGGGCCATGCGTAGGTGCGGTCCGGCTGTGTGGGGGGGACACGCGTGGGTGGGGGGGACACGCGTGCGTGGGGGGGGGGGACACGCGTGCGTGGGGGGGGGGACACGCGTGCGTGGGGGGGACGCCCACGGGGGCAGGGAACAGGCGGTGGGGGAGGGGACGCGTGGGGGGAGGGGACACGCGGGGGAGGGGACAGACGTAGGTGCAGTCCGGCTGCGTGGGGGGGACACGCGTGGGTTGGGGGGGCACCCACGGGGGGGAGAGTTCACACGCGAGGGGAGGGACACACGGGGGGCGGGGCCCACGGTCAGCTCCTACGTGCGGTCCGGCTGCTGGGGGTGGGGGACACGCGGGGGTGGGGGGGACACGCGGGGGTGGGGGGACACGCAGCGGGAGGGACACGTGGGGGGAGGGGACACGCAGGGGGAGGAGGGACACGCGGGGGGCGGGGCCCATGGGGCCACGTGTAGGTGCGGTCCGGTAGCGTGGGGGGAGACACGCGTGGGTGGGGGGCACACACGTGGGGGGGTACACGCTTGGGCGGGAGGGACACGCGGGGGGAGGGGGACACGCGTGGGGGGAGGGCCATGCGTAGGTGCAGTCCGGGCTGGGGGGACACGCGCGGGGTGGGGGCGCGCGCGTGGGGGGGGGGGACACGGGGCGGGGGAGGGGGGGGGGACACGCGTGGGGGGGCGGGGGGGGGGACACGCGGGGGAGGGGCGGCGCGGGGGCGACACGCGGGGGTGGGGGGACACGTGGGTGGGGGGGGGACGCGGGGGGGGGGGGGGGAGGGGCAGCGTGGGGGAGGGACACGCGGGGGGGGGGCCATGCATAGATGCGGTCCGGCTGTGTGGGGGGGACACGCATGGGTGGGGGGGACACGCAGGAGCTGCGGTCCGGCTGCGTGGGGGGGACACGCGCGTGGGGGCGGGGGGGGCACCCACGGGGGAGGATTTAACGGGGGGGGGGGGGGGGGGGCTTTCGGGGGGGGGTCCCGGCGGGGAGGGAGGGGGTGGGGCGGGTCTGTGGGGGGGTGTGTGTGTATCCCGCGTGGGCGGGTGTCTCGCGTGGAGTGTCCCCTCCCCCCCCCCCCCCACACTCACGTGCACGAGCAGGCGCACGCGCAGCGGCACCCCGGCCTTCACCCCCGCGTGCGCTCGTTAAAATCCTGGCAGAAGGCGCCGATCGGGACCCCGCGCTGCGGGAGGGGGGGGGGGGAACAACCGGATGAGACCCCCCCAAACCGGGGGGCACCGGGACCCCCCCCCCCAAACCGGGAGGCACCGGGACCCCCCCCCCCCCCCAAACCGGGAGGCACCGGGACCCCCCCCCCCCCAAAAACCGCACCTGCCCCAGGACGGGCCCCAGGGGGGGTCCCGGCGCCGCCCCCCCCGCGGGGATGATGAAACGAAGGGGTCGCGCTACCGGTACCGAGCCGCTACCGGTACCGGGACCGGAACGAACGGCGCGAACGGCCCGCGCCGCCTTCGACATGGCGGCCGGGTCACGTGAGGGGGGCCGCCTGGATCACGTGTGGGGGGAAGCGGGCGGGGCGAGGGGCAGAGAGGGGCGTGGCGCGCCGGCCATATATGGCCACAGGGAGGCGTGGCCGCGGGAGGGGGTCTGGATCACGTGACGGGAGCGGGCGGGCCGGAGGGAGAAGGCGCGCCCCCGCCCATATATGGTCACAAGGAGGCGTGGCCAGACACACATATAACGGTATGGAGAGGGCGGGGCTAAGGAAAGACCACGCCCATCCCACCCCCAGCACAGGGACTCACCCAGGCGTCCGGTGATTGGAGGAGCGGGTCGGGGTGGGCGGGGCGGGGAAAGGGGCGGGGTTTTACGGCCCCGCCCCCCCGCCCCGCCCCCGCCGGCGCGAGGCGCGCAGCCGCTGCAGCACCTCCTCCCGCGACCCCGCCCTGCGGGGGGGGGGAGGGGCAAAGGTCAGGGGGTGAGACCCCCCCAGCACCCATGGACCCCCCCAGCACCCCAATGGCCCCCCAGCACCCATAGCCCCTCCCCCAAGGCCCCCACCAGCCATGGACCCCCCCCAGCACCCATGGGACCCCCCAGCACCCATAGCCTCCCCCAATCCCCCCAGCACCCACGGGACCCCCAATATCCCCCCAGCACCCCCAATGCCCCCCCCCAGCACCCATGGACCCCCCCAGCACCCCCAATGCCCCCTCTCCTCCAGCCTCCCCCCAGCACCCCAGCACCCATGGGACCCCCTGGAATCCCCCCCCCAGCACCCACGGGACCCCCAAATCACCCCCCAGGCCCCCCAGCACCCATAGGCCCCCCCCAAACGCCCCCAGCACCCACAGGACCCCCAATATCCCCCCCAGCACCCAAAGCCCCCCCTCCTCCAGACCCCCCACCCCCCCCAGCACCCATGGGACCCCCAATATCCCCCCCAGCACCCAAAGCCCCGCACTCCCCAGCACCCATGGGACCCCCAATGCCCCCCCCAGCACCCATGGACCCCCCAGCACCCAAAGCCCCCCTCCTCCAGCCCTCCCCACCCCCCAGCACCCACAGGACCCCCAAATCACCCCCCCAGGTCCCTTACCACCCATAGGCCCCCCCCCACAACCCCCCCAGCACCCGTGGGACCCCCAATATCCCCCCCAGCACCCCCCAGCACCCTCCCAGCACCCATGGACCCCCCCCAGCACCCAAAGCCCTCCCTCCCCCAGCTCCCCCACTCCCCAGCACCCATGGGACCCCCTGGAATCCCCCCCCCAGCACCCACAGGACCCCCAAATCACCCCCCCAAACCCCCAGCACCCATGGGACCCCCAATATCCCCCCAGCACCCAAAGCCCCCCTCCTCCAGACCCCCCACCCCCCCAGCACCCACAGGACCCCCAATATCCCCCCCCAGCACCCCCCAGCACCCTCCCAGCACCCATGGACCCCCCCCAGCACCCAAAGCCCCCCTCCTCCAGCCCTCCCCACCCCCCAGCACCCACAGGACCCCCAAATCACCCCCCCCCAGGTCCCTTAGCACCCATAGGCCCCCCCAAACCCCCGAGCACCCACAGGACCCCCCCGACCCCCGGGACCCCCCACCCACCGGCTGCGCGCCCGCTCGTAGGCCGCCCGCAGCGCCCGGTCCCGCTCGTCCAGGAAGGCGGCGTGGGCCCCGGCCACGTACCTGGGGGGGTGCACCCATGGGTGGGGGGGGCACCCATGGGTGCGGGGGACACCCAGGGTTTGGGGGGGGGGCACCCAAGCGGCCAAGTGAGGATCTCCCCTCAACTGCCCTGAACATGGGGACCCCCCCATGCACCCCTGGGTGCCCCCCCCCACCCTTGGGTGCCCCCCCGCACCCCTGGGTGCTCCCCTCCCCCCACACTTTTGGGTGCCCCCCCACACCTCAGGTTTCACCCCCCCCACCCCACCCCCACCCTGGGACCCCCCCCGCACCCTTGGGTGCCCCACCCCCCCCACTCCAGCCCCTTCCCCCCCCCCACCCCTGGGTGACCCCCCCCCAACTTCTGGGTGCCCCCCCTGCACCCCTGGACCCCCCCGCACCCTTGGGTGCCCCCCAGGACCCCCCACCACTGGACCCCCCCCCACACCCATGGGTGCACCTCAGGACCCCCCCAGCACCCATGGGTGCCCCCCAACCACCCCAGGACCCCCCCCACCCCACGCTTGGCTGCCCCCCACCCCTGGGTGCCCCCCCCATCCCCCCACCCCCCACCCCTGGGTGCCCCCCCCCCCCCCCCCACCTGTAGGCCAGGGCGTGTCCCAGTGCTCCCAGTGCTCCCAGTAGCAGGCAGAGCCCCAGCACGCGGCGGGGGAGGGGGCGCCGGGGGGCGGCCCGGGGGGCGGAACTGCTCCCAGTACCGGTGGGGGGGGGGCGAACTGGGAGGGGGGGCGGGGGGGGGCACCCATGGGACCCCCAGCACCCGCGGGACCCCCCCAACCCCTCCCAGTGCCCCCCAGTCCCTCCCAGTGCTCCCAGTCCACTCCCAGTTCCACTCCAACCCCTCCCAGTCCCCTTCCAGTGCCCCCCAGTCCCTCCCAGTGGCCCCCCAGTGGCCCCCCAGTGCTCCCAGTCCCTTTCCAGTCCCTCCCAGTGCTCTCAGTGGCCTCCCCAGTGCTCCCAGTTCCACTCCAAGCCCTCCCAGTCCCCTCCCAGTGCCCACACAGCCCCTCCCAGTGCCCCCAGTCCCCTCCCAGTCCCCTCCACTGCCCCCAGTCCCTTCCCAGTGCCCCCAGTCCCCTCCCAGTCCATTCCCAGTGCTCCCGCTCCCCTCCCAGTGCCCACCCAGTCCTCTCCCACTGCCCCCCCAGTGCTCCCAGTCCCCTCCCAGTGCCCCCCGTGTCCCCAGTTCCCTCTCAGTGTCCCCCAGTTCCCTCCCAGTGCTCAGCCACTCCCCTCCCAGTTCCTTCCCAGTCCCCCCCAAGCCCTCCCAGTCCCTCCCAGTTCCCTCCCAGTGCTCCCAGTCCCCTCTCAGTTCCCTCCCGATGCTCCCAGTCCCCTCCCAGTGCCCCCCAGTGCCCCCCCAGTGCTCCCAGTCCCCCCCAAGCCCTCCCAGTCCCTCCCAGTTCCCTCCCAGCGCTCCCAGTCCCCCCCCCAAGCCCTCCCAGTCCCTCCCAGTTCCCCCCAGCGCTCCCAGTCCCCCCCCCCAAGCCCTCCCAGTCCCTCCCAGTTCCCCCCCAGCGCTCCCAGTCCCCCCCCCAAGCCCTCCCAGTCCCTCCCAATTCCCTCCCAGTGCTCCCAGTCCCCCCCCAGTCCCCCCCAGTGCTCCCAGTCTCCCCCCCAAGCCCTCCCAGTTCCCTCCCAGTGCCTCCCAGTTACCGCGGGGGGTGCGCGGGCGGGGGGCGGGGTCTCGCGTGGGGGGGGGGGGTCCCGCGCGGGGGGTCCCGCGTGGGGGGGTCCCGCGGGGGGGGCGCAGGGCCCCGTAGGCCTCGACCAGCAGCTGGAAGCGGCGGTGGCGGGTGGGGTCCCGGGGGTCCCCGTCGGGGTGCACCTGGGGGGGCACCCAGTGCTCCCAGTACGTCCCAGTGCCTCCCAGTGCCTCCCAGTCCTCGCAAATGCACCGTTCCCAGTGCTCCCAGTGCTCCCAGTGCCCGCAAATGCACCGTTCCCAGTGCTCCCAGTGCTCCCAGTGCCCGCAAATGCACCATTCCCAGTGCTCCCAGTGCTCCCAGTGCCATCAAATGCACCATTTGCAGTGCTCCCAGTATGTCCCAGTGCCGTCCCAGTGCCTCCCAGTGCTCCCAGTACGTCCCAGTGCCCTCAAATGCACCATTCCCAGTGCTCCCAGTGCTCCCAGTGCCCGCAAATGCACCATTCCCAGTGCTCCCAGTATGTCCCAGTGCCGTCCCAGTGCCTCCCAGTACGTCCCAGTACGTCCTAGTGTCTCCCAGTGCTCCCAGTACGTCCCAGTGCCCTCAAATGCACCATTCCCAGTGCTCCCAGTGCTCCCAGTGCCCGCAAATGCACCATTCCCAGTGCTCCCAGTATGTCCCAGTGCCTCCCAGTACGTCCTAGTACGTCCTAGTGTCTCCCAGTGCTCCCAGTACGTCCCAGTGCCCTCAAATGCACCATTCCCAGTGCTCCCAGTGCCCGCAAATGCACCATTCCCAGTGCTCCCAGTACGTCCCAGTGCCGTCCCAGTGCCTCCCAGTGCCCCCCCCAGTGCCTCCCAGTCCTCGCAAATGCACCATTCCCAGTGCTCCCAGAGCTCCCAGTGCCCACAAATGCACCATTGCCAGTGCTCCCAGTACGTCCCAGTGCCGTCCCAGTGCCTCCCAGTGCCCCTCCCAGTGCTCCCAGTGCCTCCCAGTCCTCGCAAATGCACCGTTCCCAGTGCTCCCAGTGCCCACAAATGCACCATTCCCAGCGCTCCCAGTATGTCCCAGTGCCTCCCAGTGCTCCCAGTACGTCCCAGTGCCCTCAAATGCACCATTCCCAGTGCTCCCAGTGCCCACAAATGCACCATTCCCAGTGCTCCCAGTACATCCCAGTACGTCCCAGTGCCTCCCAGTGCTCCCAGTATGTCCCAGTGCTGTCCCAGTGCCTCTCAGTGTTCCCAGTACGCCCTAGTGTCCCCCAGTGCCTCCCAGTGCTCCCAGTACGTCCCAGTGCTCTCAAATGCACCATTCCCAGTGCTCCCAGTGCTCCCAGTGCCCGCAAATGCACCATTCCCAGTGCTCCCAGTGCCATCAAATGCACCATTCCCAGTGCTCCCAGTACATCCCAGTGCCTCCCAGTGCCTCCCAGTGCTCCCAGTACATCCCCGTCCCTGCAAATGCACCATTCCCACTGTTCCCAGTATGTCCTGGTGCCCCCCCAGTGCCTCCCAGTGCTCCCAGTACGTCCCAGCGTCTCCCAGTGCATCCCCGTGCTCCCAGTATGTCCCAGTGCAACCCAGTCCCTACAAATACACCATTCCCAGTGCTCCCAGTATGTCCCAGTGCCTCCCAGTGCCTCGCAAATGCACTGTTCCCAGTGCTCCCAGTGCCCTCCCAGTCCCCTCCCAGTGCCCCCCAGTACTCCTCCAACCCCTCCCACTGCCTCCCAGTGCCCCTCCCAATCCCTCCCAGTGCTCCCAGTGTTCGCCCCAGTCCCTTCAATACTCCCAGTCCCTCTCCAGTCCCTCCCACTCCCCTCCCAGTGCCCCCCCAGTGCTCCCAGTCCCCTCCCAGTGCCTCCAGTCCCCTCCCAGTCCCCCCCAGTACCCCTCCAACCCCTCCCACTGCCTCCCAGTGCTCCCCACTCCCTCCCAGTGCTCCCAGTGCCCTCCCAGTCCCCCCCAGTACCCCTCCGATCCCTCCCACTGCCTCCCAGTGCCCCTCCCAGTCCCTCCCAGTGCCCCCCAGTGTTCGTCCCAGTCCCTCCCAGTGCCCCCCAGTCCTCTCCCAGTCTCCCCCAGTACTTCTCCAACCCCTCCCACTGCCTTCCAGTGCCCCCCAGTGTTCGTCCCAGTGCTCCCAGTCCCCTCCCAGTCCCCTTCCAGTCCCTCCCACTCCCCTCCCAGTGCCCACCCAGTGCTCCCAGTCCCCTCCCAGTGCCCCCAGTGCCCTCCCAGTCCCCCCAGTATCCCTCCAACCCCTCCCACTGCCTCCCAGTGCCCCCCCAGTTCCTCCCAGTGCTCCCAGTCACTTCCCAATCCCTTCCCAGTCCCTCCCACTCCCCTCCCAGTGCCTCTCCCAGTCCCTCCCAGTGCCCCCCAGTACTCCCAGTCCCCTCCCAGTCTCCCCCAGTACCCCTCCAACCGCCTCTCAGTGCCCCCCAGTTCTCCCACTCACTTCCCAGTCCCTTTCCAGTCCCTCCCACTCCCATCCCAGTGCCCTCCCAGTGCTCCTAGTGCCCTCCCAGTGCTCCCAGTCCCCCCCAGTACCCCTCCAACCCCTCCCACTGCCTCAAAGTGCCCCTCCCAGTCCCTCCCAGTGCCAACCTAGTGCCTCCCAGTGTTCGCCCCAGTCCCTCCCAGTACTCCCAGTCCCTTCCACTCCCCTCCCAGTGCTCCCAGTCCTTCCCAGTCCCCCTCCAGTCCCTTCCCAGTGCCTTCCCAGTGCCCTCCCAGTCCCCCCGAGTACCCCTCCAACCCCTCCCACTGCCTCCCAGTGCCCCCCCCAGTTCCTCCCAGTGCTCCCAGTCCGTCCCAGTGCCATCCCAGTCCCTCCCAGTGCTCCCAGTACCTCCTTGCACCGCGCCAGGAACGCCGCCCGGATCTCGGCGGGGGAGGCCCCGGGCCCCACCCCCAGCACCGCGTAGGGGTCCGGCGGCCCCGCCCTGGGGGGCACCCATGGGTGGGGGGGGCACCCATGGGTGGGGGGCACCCATGGGTGGGGGGGGCACCCATGGGTGGGGGGGGCGGGAGCACACCCGGTTTTTGGGGTGGGGGCACCCAAGGGGGGGGGGTTCCCGGGGGGGCACCGAGAGGGGCGCGGGGGCACCCATGGGTGCTGTGGGGGACGGGGGGGCACCCATAGGTGGGGGGGTCCCGGGGGTGGGCACCCATGGGTGGGGGGGCGGGAGGACACCCAGATTTGGGGGGGGGGCACCCAAGGGTGGGGGGTTCCCAGGGGGCACCGAGAGGGGCGGGGGGGCACCCATGGGTGCTGTGGGGGGACGGGGGGGCACCCATGGGTGCTGGGGGGGATGGGGGCACCCATAGGTGGGGGGCCGGGGGGGCACCCATGGGTGGGGGGTCCCGGGGGGGGCACCCATGGGTGGGGGCGGGGAGGACACCCAGGTTTTGGGGGGGGGGCACCCAAGGGTGGGGGGTACCCAGGGGGGCACCGAGAGGGGCAGGGGGGGCACCCATAGGTGGGGGGCGGGGGGCAGGGCACCCAAGGGTGGGGGGTTCCCGGGGGGCACCGAGAGGGGCAGGGGGGCACCCAGGATTTTGGGTGGGGGGTCCTGGGGGGCACCCAAGGGTGCAGGGGGGTCCTGGGGTGCAAGTGGGGGGTCCCCAGGGGTGGGGGGGAGGGGCTGGAGTGGGGGGGACCCATGGGTGGGGCACCCAAGGGTGGGGGGGGGCACTCAGCGGGGTTTTGGGGGTGGGGGGCACCCAAGGTGAGGGGCACCCATGGGTGCACCCAGGGGTGTTGGGGTGCAGGGGGGGCACCCAGGGGTGGGGGGTCCCAGGGGGCACCCATGGGTGGGGCGGGGCGGGATCACACCCAGGTTTTTGGGTGGGGGGGCACCCAAGGGTGGGGGGGGGTCCCTGGGGGCACCCACCCAGGGGTGCAGGGGGGCACCCAGGGGTTTGGGGTCCCGGGGGGCACTCAGGGGTGCAGGGGGGCACCCAGGATTTTGGGCGGGGGGGATCCTGGGGTGGGAGGGGGTCGGGGGGGCACCCATGGGTGCTGGGGGGGGGTCCTGGGGGGCACCCAAGGGGGGTCCTGGGGTGCAGGGGGGCACCAAGGGGTGGGGGGGAGGGGCTGGAGTGGGGGGGTGGGCACCCAGGTTTGGGGGGGCACCCATGGGTGGGGGGCACCCAGGTTTTGGGGGGCACCCATGGGTGGGGGGGGCTCTCACCGCGTGCAGAGGCCGGGGCCGGGCCGGGGGCAGCAGCGGGCGGGGGGCGGCCCAGGGTCCCTGCGGGGGCGTTAATTAACCCTTAATTAGCGGTTAATTAACCTTTACTGCTTAATTAGCGCCTAATTGCTCCTTAATTAACAACCAATTAACTTTTAATTAATACTAAACCGGGTTTGAGCCGCTACCTCGCTGAAACCAAGACGCCGCTCTTAATTAGCGCTAATTAGCAGCTTAATTAACGCTATGAGCGCTAATTACAGTGGCACCCTAATAAAAACCTAATTAGCACTGAATATTAATTAACCCCGTATTAATCATTAATTGGCAGGGCGCAGCGGCGGCCCCACCCCATCTGCCCTCGCCCTCCCGTCCCCCCTCCCCTAATTAACGCTAATTAGCCCTTAATTAACGCTAATTAAGCCCCCCCCCGAGCTGCAATTAGCGCTAATTAGCCGCTAATTACCCCCCCCAGGAAACCAATGAGGGGCGACCCCGCAGCTAATTAGGGCCTGGCGAGTGGGGGAGGCTTAATTAACGGTAATTAACAGGGGTGTTAATGAGCCCACCCCCCCCCCGCCCGTTACCATGGAAACCCCGCGCCGCGCCGCCGCCGTTCGCCGCCTCCCTTCCGCTTCCGGGTGGCGCCCGCTTCACGTGACCGGAAGTGGCGGGGAGCGAGTGGCCCCCGCCTCTTCCGGGAGGGGGGGGGTGGTCAGGCGGTTCCGCGCCTGCGCGTTGCGAGCGGAGCGGGATGGCGGTGGAGGTGGGGGGTGGGGGGGGGGGCGTTTGGGGGGGCCCGGGGGGGGTGGGGGGTCTGGGGTGGGGGTCTGGGGGGTGGGGGAACACTGAGGGGGCGGGGTTTGGGGGGTGGGGGGGACACTGAGGGGTGGGGGACCGCGGGGGTGGGGGACACGGGGGGGGCTGGGGGGTCCCGGGGGGGGGAAGGGGGGGGAATTTGGGGGGCTGGGCCTTGGGGGGGCCCTGTTTGGGGGGGGGAACCTGGGGGGACGGGGTTTGGGGGGTGGGGGGGACACCGAGGGGTGGGGGTCGCGCGGGGGGCGGGGTTACGGGGTGGTGGGAGGGGCCATTGTGGGGCGGGGGCGGGGCCTCGGCGGGTGCCCGCGGGGGTGGGGGGGTGGCGGTGATGTCATTGGGGTGGCGATGATGTCATTGGGGTGGCGATGATGTCATCGAGGCGTAGGTGACCCTGCTGGGGGGGGCAGGGGCAGTGACATCATGGGGGGATATCAGTGATGTCATCAGTTGGCTGGTGACCTCATTGGGAGGCTGATGATGTCATCAGGGTGGGGCTGACCCCAGGGGGTGGGGGACACCCTTGGGTTCGTGATGACATCATTGGATTCTTGATGATGTCATTGGATTATTGATGATGTCGTTGGCCTGTCAATGACATCACTGGCGTAGCTGTGATGTCATCGTGTTGTGGGTGACCTCGTTGGGTTCCTGATGACCTCACCGGGTTGTTGATGACCTCACGGGGGCGGGGCTGACCCCAGGGTTCTCGCTGACCTCGTTGGGTTGTCAGTGATGTCACGGAGATGTCAATGACATCATCGGGTTCTCGGTGACCTCTTTTGGTTCTTGATGACATCACTGGGTCCTTAATGATGTCACGGGGGTGGGGCTGACTTAGGGGGGTGGGGCACACCCTTGGGTTGTCAATGACGTCACTGGCTTGTCAACGATGTCACTGAGATATCAATGATGTCACCGGGTTCTCGGTGACCTCATTGCGTTGTGATGACCTCGTTCGGTTCTTGATGACCTCACAGGCTTGTCGATGACATCACAGGGTTGTTGATGATGTCACAGTGGTGGGGGTGACCGGGGGGATGGGGGACACCTTGGGCTTGCTGATGACATCATCAAGATGCCCATGATGTCATCACGGTGTTGGTGATCTCACCGGGTTCTTGCTGCCCTCGTTGGGTTGTGATGACATCACCGGGTTCTCGATGACCTCACGGGGTTGCTGATGATCTCATGGGGTTCCTGATGATGTCACAGGGGCGGGGCTGACCCAGGGTGGGCGGGGTGATGCCGGGGGGGCGGAGCCTGGCTCTGACCCCTCCCCCCCAGCTGTGGGGTGGGCGCTGGCGGCCGAGGTGATGATGTCACAGGGTTCCTGATGACCTCACGGGGGCGGGGCTGACCCGGGGTGGGCGGGGTGACGCCAGGGGTGGGCGGAGCCTGGCGCTGACCCCTCCCTCCCCCCAGCTGTGGGGCTGGGTGCTGGCGCTGGCGCTGGCGCTGGCGGCCGAGCCGGGGCGCAAGGTGCAGATCGGGGTGCGGCGGCGGCCGGAGGCCTGCGGGGTGCGGTCGCGGCGCGGGGACCTGCTGCACATGCACTACACGGTACTGGTTTATACTGGTTTGGGCTGGGAGGGGCTGGCAGGGGCCCTGGGGCCTCCAGGGGGGGGGGTTGGGGGGCACTGGTTTGGACTGGGGGGTGCTGGGAGGGGATGAGGAGGGTAGTGGGTGTGAACAGGAGGGTTTAGGAGTTACTGGTTTATACTGGGAGGGACTGGGAGGGGTTACGGGGAGGGTTTGGGGGTTACTGGTTTGGACTGGGAGGGACTGGGAGGGGTTACTGGGGGAGGTTACTGGGAGAGTTTGGGGGTTACTGGTTTGGACTGGGAGGCACTGGAGGCGCTGGGAGGGGATGAGAAGAGTATGGAGTGTGAATGGGAGGGTTTAGGAGTTACTGGTTTATACTGGGAGGGACTAGGAGGGGTTACTGGGAGGGTTTGGGGGTTACTGGTTTGGACTGGGGAGGGACTGGGAGGGGTTACTGGGGGAGGTTACTGGGAGAGTTTGGGGGTTACTGGTTTGGACTGGGAAGCACTGAGAGGCGCTGGGAGGGGATGAGAAGGGTATGCAGTGTGAATGGGAATGGTTTAGGAGTTACTGGTTTATACTGGGAGGAGCTGGGAGAGGTTACTGGGAGGGTTTGGGAGTTACTGGTTTGGACTGGGAGGGACTGGGAGGGGTTACTGGGGGAGGTTACTGGGAGAGTTTGGGGGTTACTGGTTTGGACTGGGAAGCACTGAGAGGTGGTGGGAGGGGATGAGGAGGGTAGGGAGTGTGCAGAGGATGGTTTAGGGGTTACTGGTTTATACTGGGAGGGACTGGGAGAGGCTACTGGGAGAAGTTACTGGAGAGCTTGGGGGTTACTGGTTTGAACTGGGAGGCACTGGGAGGTGCTGGGAGGGGATGAGAATGGTAGTGGGTGTGC
Source organism: Otis tarda (assembly GCA_026413225.1). Classification (NCBI taxonomy): domain Eukaryota; kingdom Metazoa; phylum Chordata; class Aves; order Otidiformes; family Otididae; genus Otis; species Otis tarda. The sequence continues at coordinate 889,554 of CM048589.1, forward strand.
ACAGCAGGGTTTAGGGGTTACTGGTTTATACTGGGAGGGGCTCGGAGAGGTTACTGGGAGGGCTTGGGGGTTACTGGTTTGGACTGGGAGGCACTGGGAGGTGCTGGGAGGGGATGAGAATGGTAGTGGGTGTGCACAGCAGGGTTTAGGGCTTACTGGTTTATACTGGCTTATACTGGAAGGGGCTGAGAGGGGTTGCTGGGAGGGTTTGGGGGTTACTGGTTTGGACTGGGAGGCACTGGAGGCACTGGGAGGGGATGAGGAGGGTAGTGGATGGGCACAGGAGGCTTTAGAGGTTGCTGGTTTATACTGGTTTATACTGGGAGGGGCTGGGAGGTGCTGGGAGGGGATGAGAAGGGTAATGGGTGTGCACAGGAGGGTTTAGAAGTTACTGGTTTATAGTGGTTTATACTGGGAGGGGCTGGCGGAGGGCCTGGGGCCTGTGCGGGGGGGCTGGGGGGTACTGGTTTGGACTGGGAGGCACTAGGAAGTACTGGGGGAGTGCCTGGGGCCTGTGCAGGGGGTTCGTAGTGGTTTATATTGTGCCATACTGGTCTATACTGGTGTACGCTAGTTTATAATGGTCCATGCTGGTCTGTACTGGTTTATATTGGTCACAGGAAGAAGAGGTTGTTCTGGGAGCGGCAGGTTTATACTGGCTAACGTGGGGTTTTAGTGGTTTTTGTTGGGTCGGGGTGGATCCGTACTGGTTTATACTGGCCCATGCTGCTTTGTAGTGGTTTATACTGGTTTATACTGGTCTGGACTGGTTTCAGGGGCACCTGGAAGAAGCAATTGTTCTGGGAACGGGAGGTTTATACTGGTTAATGCAGGGCTTTGCTGGTTTTTGCTGGGTTGTATCGGGTCCATACTGGTTTGTACTGGGGTATACTGGTTTATACTGGTCCATACTGGTCTCAGGGGCACCTGGAGGACGGCTCCCAGTTCGACAGCAGCCTGAGCCGGGACCAACCCTTCGTCTTCTCGCTGGGCACCGGCCAGGTCATCAAGGGCTGGGACCAGGGGCTGCTGGGGTACGCGCCCGAAATCGGGGGGGGCACCCAAAATTGGGGGGGGGGCACCCAAAAACTAGGGGGGCACCTAAAAATTAGGGGGGGCACTCAAAAATGTGGGGGGGACGCTAAAATGGGGGGACCCAAAAATTTGGGGGGCACCCAAAAATTTGGGGGGACCTAAAATTGGGAGGGGCACCCAAAAATTCGGGGGGGGCACCCAAAATTGGGAGGAGCACCCAAAACTGGGGGGCGCGCTAAAATGGGGGGACCCAAAAATTTGGGGGGGCACCCAAAAATTTGGGGGGGACCTAAACTTGGGAGGGGCACCCAAAAATTCAGGGGGGCACCCAAAATTGGGAGGAGCACCCAAAATGCAGGGGGGGCGCTAAAATGGGGGGCACCTAAAATTTGGGGGAACCCAAAAATTTGGGGGGGGCACCTAAAATTGGTAGGGGCACCCAAAACTGGGGGGGGTGGCACCTAAAATTGGGGGGGCCACCTAAAATTGAGGGGGCAACCAAAATTGGGGGGGCACTTAAAATTGGGGGGGGCACTCAAAATTTGGGGGGGGCGCTAAAATGGGGGGGGCACACAAAATCGGGAGGGGCACCCAAAACCGGGGGGGGGGCTAAAATGGGGGGCCCAAAAATTCGGGGGGGCACCCAAAAATTTGGGGGGGGCACTAAAATGGGGGGGGCACCTAAAATTGGGAGGAGCACCCAAAACTTGGGGGGGCCACCTAAAATTGGGGGGGGCAACCAAAACTGGGGGGGCACTCAAAAATTTGCGGGGGGCACTAAAATGGGGGGCACCTAAAATCAGGAGGGGCACCCAAAACGGCAGGGGTGGGCTAAAATGGGGGGTGACCCAAAAATTTGGGGGGGCACTAAAAGGGGGGGGCACCTAAAATTGGGGGGACACAAAAATTTGGGTGGGGGGTGCTAAAATCAGGGGGGGGCACCTAAAATTGGGGGGGGGGCACCCAAAATTGGGGGGGCACCTAAAACAGGGGGGGCCACTCAAAATTTGGGGGGGCACCTAAAACTGGGGGGCACCTAAAACTGGGGGGGGGGCACCCCAAAATTAGGGGGCACCCAAAAATTTGGGGGTGCCTAAAATTGGGAGGAGCACCCAAAACTGGGGGGGGGGCACCTAAAATTGGGGGGGTCACTCAAAATTTGGGGGGGACCACCCAAAAACTTGCGGGGGGCCGCTAAAATGGGGGGGGCAAAAATTGGGGGGGCACCTAAAATTGGGGGAGGGGGCGCCCAGAATTTGGGGGGAACCAAAAAATTGGGGGGGGGGCACCCAAAAATGGGGGCACCCGGGTGTGTGGAGGGACCCAGGATGGGGAGGGTGCACCTAAAATTGGGGGGGATGGCCAGAAATTGGGGGGGGGGCCTAAAATTAGGGGGGGGGGGCACCTAAAATTGGAGGGGGGGCACCCAGGATTTTGGGGGGCACCCAGGGGTCCCTCACCCCCTGCCCCCCCCAGGATGTGCGAGGGGGAGAAGCGGAAACTGGTGATCCCCCCGGAACTGGGTGAGGGGGGGGCAAACGGGGGGGGGGGACGACACCCCGAAACTGGGGGGGGGACCCCGGAAAGGGGGGGAGACCACAAAAATGGGGGGGGGGGCAGAAACTGGGGGGGGGACCCCGAAACTGGGGGGGAGGGCTGGAACTGGGAGGGGTGGGGGGGCAGAAATGGGGGGGGGGCAAAAATAGGGGGGTCCTGAAACTGGAGGGGGGAGACCGGAAATTGGGGGGCCCCAAAACTGGAGGGGGGGGGCCCAAAATGGGGGGGGGGTGGAAATGGGGGAGGGGGCGCTCAAAACTGGGGGGGACCCCAAAATTCGGGAGGGACCCCGGAAATGGGGGGGGCTTGAAGGGGGGGGGGGGGGCCCAAACTGGGGGCCAAGCGCCCAACCCCCCCCGGGGGCCCCCCAAAATCCCGAGGGGGGGTCCCCAAAACCCAGGGGGGGTCCCCAGGCACCCAACCCCCCCGGGGGGCGCCCCAAAATCCCGAGGGGGGGCCCCCAAAATGGCACCGGGACCCCAATTGTTGCTGTGGGGATGTTTTGGGGGGGGGCACCCATTTTTGGGGGCCCCCACCCCCATTTTGGGGGCCCTGAAATTCTGGGGGGGGGGTCTTGAGAATCTTGGGGGGTCCTGAAAATTTGGGGGGGGGGGGGGTCTTGAGTTCGGGGGGCCTCAAAAAAGGGGGAAGGGGCAAAAATGGGGGGGGTGAGTTTAAGGTGAAATCCCCGAATTTGAGGGTTTGGGGGGGGGGCACCCAAAATCGGGGTCCCCGTGGGTGCCCCCCCCCCCCCGTGACACCGCCCCCCCCCAGGTTACGGGGACCGCGGGGCCCCGCCCAAAATCCCAGGTAAGCCCCGCCCCCCCGGGTTTGGCGGGAAAATGGGGGATTTTGGGGGGAAAATGGGGGATTTTGGGGCTCGGGGCGGGAATTTGGGGGGAAATGGGGGATTTTGGGGTGAAAATGGAGAATTTGGGGGGAAATGGGGGATTTTGGGGGTTCAGGGAGGGAATTTGGGGGGAAAATGGGAGATTTTGGTGCTCGGGGTGGGAATTTGGGGGGAAAATGGGGGATTTTGGGGCTCAGGGTGGGAATTTGGGGGGAAAATGGGGGATTTTGGGGTTCGGGGTGGGAATTTGGGGGGAAAATGGGGGATTTTGGGGCTCGGGGGTGGGAATTTGGGGGGAAAATGGGGGATTTTGGGGTTCGGGGTGGGAATTTGGGGAGAAAATGGGGGATTTTGGGGTTGAAAGTGGGAATTTGGGGGAAAAATGGGGGATTTTGGGGTTCGGGGTGGGAATTTGGGGGGAAAATGGGGGATTTTGGGGGCTCAGGGTGGGAATTTGGGTGGAAATGGGGGATTTTGGGGCAAAAATGGGGAATTTGGGGGAAAATGGGGGATTTTGGGGTTCAGGGTGGGAATTTGGGGGGGAAATGGAGGATTTTGGTGTTCAGTGTGGGAATTTGGGGGAAAATGGGGGATTTTGGGGCCCCGGGTGGGAATTTGGGGGGAAAATGTGGGATTTTGGGGCTCGGGGTGGGAATTTGGGGGGAAATGGAGGGTTTTGGGGCAAAAATGGGGAATTTGGGGGAAAATAGGGGATTTTGGGGTTCAGGGTGGGAATTTGGGGGGAAATGGGGGATTTTGGGGTTCAGGGGGGAATTTGGGGGGAAAATGGGGGATTTTGGGGCTCGGGGTGGGAATTTGGGGGGAAAATGGTGCATTTTGGGGCTCGGGTGGGAATTTGGGGGGAAATGGGGGATTTTGGGGCTCGGGGTGGGAATTTGGGGGGAAAATGGGGGATTTTGGGGCTCAGGGGTGGAAATTTGGGGGAAAATGGGGGATTTTGGGGGGAAAATGGGGAATTTGGGGGGAAAATGGTGCATTTTGGGGTTCAGGGGTGGGAATTTGGGGGGAAATAGAGGATTTTGGGGTTCAGTGTGGGAATTTGGGGGGGAAAATGGGGGATTTTGCGGCTCAGGGTGCGAATTTGGGGGGAAATGGGGGATTTTGGGGCTCAGGGTGGGAATTTGGGGGGAAATGGGGGATTTTGGGGAGAAAATGGGGAATTTGGGGGGAAATGGGGGATTTTGGGGCTCGGGGTGGGAATTCGGGGTGAAAATGGGGGATTTTGGGGTGAAAATGGGGAATTTGGGGTGAAAATGGGGAATTTGGGTTTCAGGGGTGGGAATTTGGGGATAAAATGGGCGATTTTGGGGTTGAGGGGTGGGAATTTGGGGTGAAAACGGGCGATTTTGGGGGTGCTGACCCCCGTTTTTCACACAGGGGGGGCCGTCCTCATCTTCGAGGTGGAGCTGCTGAAGATCGAGCGGCGCCCGGAGCTTTAAGGGGGGGGGGCCCCAAATCCACGGTGTCTGGGCCCCCCAGCCCCCCAAAATCAGAGAGATCCCCCCCAAAATCCTGGGGGGGGCCCCATCCAGCTGGGATTGGGGTGTCTCCTTTGGATGGGGGGGGGGGGCAATGAATTTTGGGGGGTGTTCCCCTAAATTTGGGGGGCAATAAACGGCCGGATGGGGGCTTCTTGTGGGGGCTGAGTTTTTTGGGGGGGCACGGGGGGGGGCCACCAGCGAACCCCCAAATTTTCAAACTTCCGTTTATTAAATCCATATAAAAACAACCCCGAAAAAGTCACCGGAAAATTTAAAAAAAACCTAAAAAAACCCCCCAAAACCCCCTCCCCCACCATGGGGGCCCCCCAAACCCCCCATGACCCCCCCCCCCAAAAAAAAACCCCGGGGGGGGCCCCAAAAATGGGGGGGAGTGTGTGATTATCATTGCAAGGGGAGCTAAAAATTGAGGGGGGGGTGCCCCAAAATTGAGGGGGGCCCCAAATGGGGGTCACACCCCCACCCCCAGGGTCTCTGGAATTGGGGGGGTCCCCAATATCGGGGGGGGGGGCTCCCAAAATTTGGGGGGGGTCACTTCTTTTGGGGGGTGTTGAGCTTCTGCATCCCCCGGATCTTCTCCAGCAGGTCCCCGACGAACGCCTGGGGGGGGCAAGGGGGGTCAGGGACCCCCAAACCCCCCCCAAATTGGGCACCCAGCCCCTCCCACCCCCAAAAAGGGTCGCGGGGGATGGGTGCCCCCCCCCAAGGAGACCCAAGGGTCTGGGTGCCCCCCCCCCCCCAATGGGCTCCACCCCCCCTGGATATTTTGGGTGCCCCCCCCCCCAAAGGCACCCAAGCACCCCCCCACCCCAAAAAGCAGCCCCAGGTGACCCCCCCCCCCCCACCCAGCACCCAAGCGCCTGGCTGCCCCCCCCCCCCCCAAAAAAGGGGTGCAGCACCCACCGTCCCCCCCGCCCCGCTCACCTCAGTGGGTTTGTAACAGTCAACAAGGATTTCCTGGGGGGGAGGAGCAAAAAGGGGGGTCGGGGGGGCCCAACCCCTCAAGGGCCCCCCACCCAATTTTGGGGGAGGGGGCACCCAATTCTGCCCCCCCCACCGCAAAATTTGAGCCCCCTCCCCCAAAAACTCAGTGGCCACCTGCCCCCACCCCCACTTTTGACCCCCCCCCCCCCGAAATTTTCAGGATCCCTCAAGATTCTCAAGACTCCCCCCCCCAAAATTTCAGGGCCCCCAAAATGGCGGCCCCCAAAAATGGGTGCCCCCCCCAACATCCCCACAGCAACAATTGGGGTCCCGGTGCCATTTTGGGAGCCCCCCTCGGGATTGCGGGGCCCCCCCGGGGGGGCTGGGTGGCTGGGGGCCCCCTAGGGTTTTGGGGACCCCCCCTCAAATTTCAGAGCCCCCAAAATGGGGGTGGGGGCCCCCAAACCCCCCCCCCAGTTGGCACCAATGGAATAATCGGGGCCCCGATGCCATTTTGGGGGGCCCCCGGGGGGTTGGGTGCCTGGGACCCCCCTAGGGTTTTGGGGACCCCCCCCTCAAATTTCAGAGCCCCCAGAACGGGGGTGGGGGCCCCCAAAATTGCGTGGGACCCCCCGAAATCATCTCCACAGCAGTGATTGGGACCTTGAGCAGGATTTTGGGGGCCCCCCCTTGGGATTTTGGGGACCCCCCCGGGGAGGTTGGGTGCGTGGGGACCCCCCCGGGTTTTGGGGACCCCCCCTCAACTTTCAGAGCCCCCAAAATGGGGGTGGGGGCCCCCAAAATTGCATGGGACCCCCGAAATCATCCCCACAGCAGTGATTGGGACCTTGAGCAGGATTTTGTGGGCCCCCCCTCAGGACTTTGGGGCCCCCCCTCAGGATTTTCGGGGCCACCCCCGCGGGGGTTGGGTGCCTGGGACCCCCCCTAGGATTTTGGGGACCCCCCTCAAATTTCAGAGTCCCCAAAATGGGGGTGGGGGCCCCCAAACCCCCCCCAATTGGTACCAATGCGATGATTGGGGTCCCGGTGCCATTTTGGGAGCCCCCCCTCGGGATTGCGGGGGCCCCCCCGGGGGGGCTGGGTGGCTGGGGGCCCCCCTAGGGTTTTGGGGACCCCCCTCAAATTTCAGAGCCCCCAAAATTGGGGTGGGGGCCCCCAAGATTGCGTGGAACCCCCCAAAATGGCACCAACGCGATGATTGGGACCTTGAGCAGGATTTTGGGGGGATCCCTTGGGATTGTGGGGGCCCCCCGGGGGGGTTGGTTCCCTGGGGACCCCCCCCGGGTTTTGGGGACCCCCCTCAACTTTCAGAGCCCCCAAAATGGGGGTGGGGGCCCCCAAAATTGCGTGGGACCCCCAAATCATCCCCACTGCAGTGATTGGGACCTTGAGCAGGATTTTGGGGTCCCCCTTGGGATTTTGGGCCCCCCCCCGGGGGGGGGTGGGTGCCTGGGACCCCCCTAGGGTTTTGGGGACCCCCCTCAACTTTCAGAGCCCCCAAAATGGGGGTGGGGACCCCAAACCCCCCCCCAATTGGCACCAATGTGATGATCAGAGTCCTGACGCCATTTTGGGGGCCCTCCCTTGGGATTTTGGGGGCCCCCCCGGGGGTTGGGTGCCTGGGGACCCCCCTAGGGTTTTGGGGACCCCCCACCCCCCAAATTTCGGGGGGGCGGTACCTGGACGCGGGCGCTGCGGGCGCGGTCGCTCTCCATGTCCAGCAGCTCGTCCACGTCGATCTCCAGCTCGGGGATCTCCTCCTCCTGCGGGGGGGGGGGCACCCCAAAAATTAGGGACCCCCGCCCCCCAAAAATCACCCCTCCCCCCATCACCCCCCCCAAATGAGGCTCCTGAAGTAGGGGAGGGGCTTCCGTGGGCCACGCCCACCTGCGCAAAGGGTTCTGGGAAGGGAGGGGGTGCTAATGGGGGCGGGTGGTTTGGGGGGGGTGCGGGAGGGGGAGGGGCCCCGGTACCGGATTTGGGGGGGGGGGAGGGCACAGGAGGGGGAGGGGCCCCGGGGATTTTGGGGGAGGGGCCCCGGTACCGGTCCCTTTGGGGGGGAGGGGCCCCAGTACCAAATTTGGGGGGGGGAGGGCACAGGAGGGGGAGGGGCCCCAGGGATTTGGGGGAGGGGTCCAAAAGGGGGAGGGGCCCTGGTACCAGTCCCTTTGGGGGGGAGGGGATTTGGGGGAGGGGTCTAAAAGGGGGAGGGGCCCCGGTACCGCTCCTGGGGATTTGGGGGAGGGGCCGGGGGGGAGGGGGCCCTGGTACCGGTCCCTTTTGTGGGGGAGGGGCCCTGGTACCGGGTGGGGGGGGGGGGAGGGCACAGGAGGGGGAGGGGCCCCGGGGATTTGGGGGAGGGGTCCAAAAGGGGGAGGGGCCCCAGTACCAGTCGTGTGGATTTTGGGGAGGGGCCGAGGGGGGAGGGGCTGGGGGGGAGGGGCCCCAGTACCGGTCCCTTTTGTGGGGGGAGGGGCCCCAGTACCGAATTGGTGGGGGGGGGGAGGGCACAGGAGGGGGAGGGGCCCCAGGGATTTGGGGGAGGGGTCCAAAAGGGGAGGGGCCCCGGTACCGGTCCCTTTGGGGGGAGGGGATTTGGGGGAGGGGTCTAAAAGGGGGAGGGGCCCCAGTACCGCTCCTGGGGATTTGGGGGAGGGGCCGGGGGGGAGGGGCCGGGGGGGGAGGGGCCGGGGGGGGAGGGGCCCCAGTACCGGTCCCTTTTGTGGGGGGAGGGGCCCCGGTGCCGGGTGGGGGGGGGAGGGGAAGGGCACAGGAGGGGGAGGGGCCCCAGGGATTTGGGGGAGGGGTCCAAAAGGGGAGGGGCCCCGGTACCGGTCCCTTTGGGGGGGAGGGGATTTGGGGGAGGGGTCCAAAAGGGGAGGGGCCCCAGTACCGGTCCCTTTTGTGGGGGAGGGGTCCCGGTACCGGATTTGGGGCGGGGGGTGGGTGGGGATGGGTCCCAGTAGCGGGGGAGGGGTCCCAGTACCGGTTTCTTGGGGGGGAGGGGTCCCGGTACCGGATTTGGGGCGGGGGGGGGGTAGCGGGGGAAAGGAGGGGGAGGGGCCCGGTGGGGGTGTGGGGGTTCCCGGTACCGGTCCCGGTGTTTGGGGGGGGGGGTGTCCCAGAGGCGGATGGGGGTCCCGGTACCGGTCCCGGTGTTGGGGGGGGGGTCCCAGTGGGGGATGGGGGATTCCTGGGGGCCCCGGTACCGGTCCCGGTGGGGGTCAGGGGTTCCTGGGGGTCCCGGTCTTTGGGGGGGGGGGGGTCCCTGGGGTCCCGGTGGGGGTTGGGGTGTTCCCAGGGGTCCCAGTACCGGTCCCGGTGGGGGTGGGGGCGTTCCCGGTCCCGGTGTTTGGGGGTCGGGGGGTTCCCGGGGGTGCCGGTCCCGGTGGGGGATGGGGGGTTCCCGGCGGTCCCAGTGTTTGGGGGGGGGTCCCGGTACCGGTCCCGGCGTTTGGGGGGGATCCCGGGGGTCCCGGTGGGGGTGGGGGGGGTCCCCGGGGGCCCCCGTACCGGTCCCGGTGGGGGTGGGGGGTTCCCGGTACCGGTCCCGGTGTTTGTGGGGGGGTTCCCGGGGGCCCCGGTGTTTGGGGGGGTCCCGGTACCGGTGGAGGGGGTCCCGGTACCGGTCCCAGTGTTTGGGGGGGAGTCCCAGTCCCGGTCCCGGTGGGGCTGGGGGGCTTCCCGGGGGCGCCGGTCCCGGTGGGAGTGGGGGGATTCCCGGGGGCCCCGGTACCGGTCCCGGTGGGGGTGGGAGGTTCCCGGTCCCGGTCCCCCTGGGGGTGGGGGGGTTCCCGGAGGCCCCGGTCCCGGTACCCGGCAGTCGTAGAGCGCCGTGAGCTGGGCCAGGATCCACTCCTCCAGGTGCAGCCGCTTCCTCAGCTCCCGCCGGTCGTACCGGACCGTGACCTTCCCCTGCCGCCGGCCCGGGGCTTCCTCCGCCGCTTCCGCCGCTTCCCCCGCAGCGAAACAAACGCGGGGACCGGTACCCGAACCGGCAGCGACAGCGGGCGGGCCCGGGCCGCCGCACGGCGCCGCCATGCCGGCACCGGAACCGGCTGCACCGGAAGTGCTCGCCTCCCCTCACGGGGGCACTTCCGGTGCGCCTTCCCCGCGGCGAAGCCACGCCCCGTTCTGACGCAACCCCCCCCGGCCCTCCGCCGTGAAGCCACGCCCACCGCATTCCCTTCTTAAAACGGCAACGCCAAGCGGGGCCCGCGCCCTTCTTAAAGCGGCCGCGGCGCTGTTGGCGATTTCCCGCCTCGCCGAGGCCACGCCCCTCGCTGAGGCCACGCCCCCGCTATTACAAAACCTCGCCCATCGTGCCACCTCCCCGCCGCTTAAAGCGGCAACACGAAGTGGGGCCCGCGCCGTTCTTAAAGCGGCCGTAGCCCCGCCCCCGCCGTAGTCCCGCCCCCGAGGCCACGCCCCCTGCCCCGCGAAGCCACGCCCCCCGCGCCTTCTTAAAGCGGCAACGCCATCAACCACGCAATGCCACCCCCTTTCCTGCCCCCCCCCCCTTCCTTGTACCCCCCCATTTTTTGGTTCCTACCCCCCATTTTTGGGTGCCCCCCCATTCTGGGTGCCCCCCCAATTTGGCTTCCCCCCCCCCCAGCTTTTGGGGGTGCACCCTCCACGTTTGGTGCCCCCCCCCTTCTGGGTGCCCCCCCATTTTGTGTCCCCCACCTCCATTTTTCGGGTGCCCCCCCTTCCGTCTGCCCCCCCCCATTTTGAGTGCCCCGCCCATTTTTTGGTGGGCCCCCCCCCCGTTTTGCCCCCCGCATTTTTGGGCGCCCCCCCCCCATTTCGTGTGCCCCCCTTCATTTTTTGGGTGCCCCCCTGTTTGCACGCCCCCCCATTTTGAGTGCCCCCCATTTTTGGGGTGCCCCCACCCATTTCTGGGTGCCCCCCATTTCGTGTGCCCCCCCCTCTATTTTTTGGGTGCCCCCCTCCATTCCGGGCGCCCCCCCTCATTTTTGTGCCCCCATCCATTCTTTGACGATACCCCCCATTTTTGGGTGGCCCCCCCATTTCGTGTGCCCCCCCCTATTTTTTTGGGTGCCCCCCTCCACTCCGGGTGCCCCCCCTCATTTTTTGGGTGCCCCCCCCCCTCGTTTTAACCCCAAACCGATTAAAAAATTTTTTTTATTGCCCCCCCCCCCAAAAGGGGAGGGGGGTGGGGGAGGGGTTCCAGGGCGGGGGGGCGGCGGCAGCGGGGGAGGGGGCGGAGCGAGCGGCCCCCCCCCCCCCCACCAGGCCCGCAGGGTCTCGCGCCAGCCCCCCCGCCCCCCCCCCGCCCCCCGGGGGCCCCCCCAGGCTCTTGGGGCGCGGCAGCACCTGCGGGGGGGGGGGGAGGGGAGGGGGGTCAGTTTGGGGGCCCCCCTTGTTGTCACCACCCCTCCCAGTGTCCCCCCCAGTATTCCCAGTCCCCACCAGTGCCCCTCCTAAGTGTTCCCAGTATTCCCAGTCCCCCCCCAGTGCCCCCTCCCCAGTATTCCCAGTGCTCCCAGTTCCCCCCCACTCCCCCCAGTCCCTTCCCAATGCCCCCCCAGTGCCCTCCCAGTCCCCCCAGTGCCGCTCCATTGTTCCCAGTCCCCCCCAGTGCCTCTCCTAACCGTTCCCAGTGTTCCCAGTCCCCCCCAGCGCCCCCTCCCCAGTATTCCCAGTCTCACCAGTGCTCCCAGTCCCCCCCACTCCCCCCAGTCCCTTCCCAGTGCCCCCCCAGTCCCTCCCAGTGCCCCTCCAGTCTTCCCAGTCCCCCCCAGCGCCCCCTCCCCAGTATTCCCAGTCTTCCCAGTGCTCCCAGTTCCCCCCCACTCCCCCCAGTCCCTTCCCAATGCCCCCCAGTGCCCTCCCAGTCCCCCCCAGTGCCGCTCCATTGTTCCCAGTCCCCCCAGTGCCTCTCCTAACCGTTCCCAGTGTTCCCAGTCCCCCCCAGCGCCCCCTCCCCAGTATCCCCAGTCTCACCAGTGCTCCCAGTCCCCCCCCCACTCCCCCCAGTCCCTTCCCAGTGCCCCCCCAGTCCCTCCCAGTGCCCCTCCAGTCTTCCCAGTCCCCCCCAGCGCCCCCTCCCCAGTATTCCCAGTCTTCCCAGTGCTCCCAGTTCCCCCCCACTCCCCCCAGTCCCTTCCCAATGCCCCCCCAGTGCCCTCCCAGTCCCCCCCAGTGCCGCTCCATTGTTCCCAGTCCCCCCCAGTGCCTCTCCTAACCGTTCCCAGTATTCCCAGTCCCCCCCAGCGCCCCCCTCCCCAGTATTCCCAGTGTCCCCAGTGCTCCCAGTCCCCCCCACTCCCCCCAGTCCCTCCCAGGCCCCCCCAGTCCCTCCCAGTGCTCCTCCAGTCTTCCCAGTCCCCACCAGTGCCCCCCCCAGTCCCTCCCAGTGCTCCTCCAGTCTTCCCAGTCCCCACCAGTGCCCCCTCCCCAGTATTCCCAGTGCTCCCAGTTCCCCCCCACTCCCCCCAGTCCCTCCCAGGCCCCCCCAGTGCCCTCCCAGTCCCCCCCAGTGCCGCTCCATTGTTCCCAGTCCCCCCCAGTGCCCTCTCCTAACCGTTCCCAGTGTTCCCAGTCCCCCCCAGCGCCCCCTCCCCCAGTATTCCCAGTCTCACCAGTGCTCCCAGTCCCCCCCCCACTCCCCCCAGTCCCTCCCAGGCCCCCCAGTCCCTCCCAGTGCCCCTCCAGTCTTCCCAGTCCCCACCAGTGCCCCCTCCCCAGTATTCCCAGTCTCCCAGTGCTCCCAGTTTCCCCCCACTCCCCCAGTCCCTTCCCTAGTGCCCCCCCAGTGCCCTCCCAGTCCCCCCCAGTGCCGCTCCAGTGTCCCCAGTCCCCACCAGTGCCTCTCCTAACTGTTCCCAGTGTTCCCAGTCCCCCCCAGCGCCCCCCTCCCCAGTATTCCCAGTGTCCCCAGTGCTCCCAGCCCCCCACTCCCCCCAGTCCCTTCCCAGTGCCCCCCCAGTCCCCCCTCCCCAGTATTCCCAGTCTCCCCAGTATTCCCAGTCCCCCCCACTCTCCCCAGTCCCCTCCCAGTGCCCTCCCAGTCCCCACCAGTGCTCCTCCAGTGTTCCCAGTCCCCCACCAGTGCCCCCTTCCCCACTATTCCCACTCCCCCCAGTCCCTTCCCAGTGCCCCTCAGTCCCTCCCAGTCCCCCCAGCACCTCCTCCCCAGTATTCCCAGTCTCCCCAGTGCTCCCAGTTTCCCCCCCACTCCCCCAGTCCCTTCCCAGTGCCCCCCCAGTGCCCTCCCAGTCCCCCCCAGTGCCGCTCCATTGTTCCCAGTCCCCCCCAGTGCCTCTCCTAACCGTTCCCAGTGTTCCCAGTCCCCCCCAGCGCCCCCTCCCCAGTATTCCCAGTCTCACCAGTGCTCCCAGTCCCCCCCACTCCCCCCAGTCCCTCCCAGTCCCTCCCAGTGCCCCTCCAGTCTTCCCAGTCCCCACCAGTGCCCCCTCCCCAGTATTCCCAGTCTCCCCAGTGCTCCCAGTTTCCCCCACTCCCCCCAGTCCCTTCCTAGTGCCCCCCCAGTGCCCTCCCAGTCCCCCCCAGTGCTGCTCCAGTGTCCCCAGTCCCCCCCAGTGCCTCTCCTAACCGTTCCCAGTGTTCCCAGTCCCCCCCAGCGCCCCCTCCCCAGTATTCCCAGTCTCACCAGTGCTCCCAGTCCCCCCCACTCCCCCCAGTCCCTCCCAATGCCCCCCCAGTGCCCTCCCAGTCCCCCCAGTGCCGCTCCAGTGTCCCCAGTCCCCCCCAGTGCCTCTCCTAACCGTTCCCAGTGTTCCCAGTCCCCCCCAGCGCCCCCTCCCCAGTATTCCCAGTCTCACCAGTGCTCCCAGTCCCCCCCACTCCCCCCAGTCCCTCCCAGCCCCCCCAGTCCCTCCCAGTGCCCCTCCAGTCTTCCCAGTCCCCACCAGTGCCCCCCCCAGTATTCCCAGTCTCCCCAGTGCTCCCAGTTTCCCCCCACTCCCCCCAGTCCTTTCCTACTGCCCCCCAGTATCCTCCCAGTCCTCCCCAGTGCCGCTCCAGTGCCCCCAGTCCCCACCAGTTCCTCTCCTAACTGTTCCCAGTGTTCCCAGTCCCCCCCAGCGCCCCCTCCCCAGTATTCCTAGTCTCACCAGTGCTCCCAGCCCCCCCACTCCTCCCAGTCCCTTCCCAGTGCCCCCCAGTCCCCCTCCCCAGTATTCCCAGTCTCCCCAGTATTCCCAGTCCCCCCCACTCTCCCCAGTCCCCTCCCCAGTGCCCTCCCAGTCCCCACCAGTGCCCCTCCAGTGTTCCCAGTCCCCCCCAGCGCCCCCTCCCCAGTATTCCCAGTCCCCCCAGTCCCTTCCCAGTGCCCCCCAGTCCCCCCCAGCACCCCCTCCCCAGTATTCCCAGTCTCCCCAGTACTCCCAGTTCCCCCCACTCCCCCCAGTCCCTTCCCAGTACCCCCCAGTGCCCCTCCAGTGTCTCCTCCAGTGTTCCCCGTTCCCAACAGTGCCCCTCCAGTGTTCCCAGTCCCCCACCAGTGCCCCCTTCCCCACTATTCCCACTCCCCCCAGTCCCTTCCCAGTGCCCCCCAGTCCCTCCCAGTCCCCCCAGCACCTCCTCCCCAGTATTCCCAGTCTCCCCAGTGCTCCCAGTCCCCCCCCACTCACCCCAGTCCCTTCCCAGTGCCCTCCCAGTGCCCCTCCAGTGTTCCCAGTCCCCCCAGCGCCCCCTCCCCAGTATTCCCAGTCTCCCCAGTGCCCCCCAGTCCCTCCCAGTCCCCCCCAGCGCCCCCTCCCCAGTATTCCCACTCTCCCCAGTGCTCCCAGTCCCCCCCACTCCTCCCAGTCCCTCCCAGTACCCCCCCACCTGCAGCTGGAACTCGTCGCTCATTCTGCGCAGGCGCCGGCCGTAGCGGCGCGCGGCCCAGAGCACGGGGGGGGCGGAGCGCGAGCGACCCCGGAAGTTCCCGGGGGGTCGGAGGCCACGCCCCCGGCCACGCCCCCGGCCACGCCCCCCGCCTCCAGCCGGCCCAGCGCATCTGGGGGAGGGGAGGGGGGGGCGTCAGGGGGCCCCAAAAAAAGGGGGGGAGGGGGAGTGTGGGTGCCCCCCCGCCCCTGGGGGAGGGGATTTGGGTGCCCCCCACCCCCTGGGAGGGGATTTGGGTGCCCCCCCCCAAAATTGGGTGACAAGGGGGTGTGGGTGCCCCCCTCCCCCCCCCAGATGGGATAATTGGGGTGACCCCCCCAAAACTGGGTGGTGGGTGGTGGGGGGTTGGGGGGCCCGGGGGGGGTGGCGGAGGGGTCTGGGGGGCACTGGGAGGGGACTGGGAGAGCATTGGGGAATGCTGGGGGCACTGGGAGGGGCACTGGGGGCACTGCAAGGGACTGGGAAGGGACTGGGGGGGCACTGGGAGGGACTGGGGGGCACTGGGAAGGGACTGGGGGGCACTGGGGAATGCTGGGGACACTGGGAGGGGCACTGGGGGGCACTGGGAGGGACTGGGGGGCACTGGGGAATGCTGGGGACACGGGGAGGGGCACTGGGAGGGACTGGGAAGGGACTGGGGGGGCACTGGGGAATGCTGGGGACACTGGGAGGGGCACTGGGGGACACTGGGGGGTAGGCACTGGGGATACTGGGAGCACTGGTGGGTACTGGGAACACCATAGGAGGTCACTGGGAAGGGACTGGGAATACTGGGGGGTACTGGGAAGGGACTGGGAATACTGTGGGGGGTACTGGGACTCGTGGGGGGCAGTAGGACATGAGGCGGGGACGGGGGGACACTGGGGACACTGGGAGGAGCACTGGGGGGACACTGGGGACATGGGGGGGCACTGGGGGGGCACTGGGAAGGGCACTGGGAATACTGGGAGGAGCACTGTGGGGGGACTGCGGGGCACTGGGAACACTGGGAGGGGACACTGGGACATGAGGGGGGGGACTGGGGGGGCCGGGGAGGGTGGGGGGGTGGGGGTTTTTGGGGGGGGGGTTTCACCTGCGGGGGGGTCCCGGGCTGGCTGGGGGAGGGGAGCCCCCCCGGGGTGGGGGAGGGGGGCGCGGGGGGTCCCGGGGGGGTTGGGGCGGTCCGGGGAGGGTGGGGGAGGGGTTTGAGGGGGGTCCCAGGGGGGTTTGGGGGTTTTGGGGGGGGGAGGTCTCACCTGCGGGGGGGGGTCCCGGGCTGGCTGGGGGGAGGAGGAGCCCCCCAGGTGGGGGAGGGGGTGCGGGGGTCCCGGGGGGGTGGGGGCGGTCCGGGGAGGGTGGGGGGAGGGGTTTGGGGGGGGGGGTCCCGGGGGGTTTGGGGGATGGGGTTTTGGGGGGGGTCTCACCTGCGGGGGGGTCCCGGGCTGGCTGGGGGGAGGGGAGCCCCCCCAGGTGGGGGAGGGGGCGCGGGGGGTCCCGGGGGGGTGGGGCGGTCCGGGGAGGGTGGGGGAGGGGTTTGGGGGGGTCCCGGGGGGTTTGGGGGGGATGGGGGTTTTGGGGTGGGGGTCTCACCTGCGGGGGGGTCCCGGGCTGGCTGGGGGGAGGGGAGCCCCCCCAGGTGGGGGAGGGGGCGCGGGGGGTCCCGGGCGAACTCCTCCAGGCTGAACATGGCTCAGGACATGGCGGCCCTGGGGGGGGAGGGGCAAAATGGGGGGGCTGCACCCCCAAATTCACCCCCACCCCCATCTCAGAGCCCCCTCCCCTCCGCCCCAGAACTGGGATTCCCAGTATTCCCAGTGCCCCCAGTCCCTCCCCAGTGCCCTCCCAGTCCTCCCCAGTGTTCCCAGTGCCCCCGCCAGTGTCCCCATGTCCCCCTCCAGTGCCCCCAATTCCTCCCAGTATTCCCAGTGGCCCCTTCCCAGTACTCCCAGTGCCCTCCCCAGTGTCTCCAGTACCTTCCAGTCCCCCCAGTGCCCCCCCCAGTCCTTTTCCAGTATCCACAGTAACCCCCCAGTCCCCTCCAGTGCCCCCTCAGTGCCTTCCCAGTGTTCCCAGTGTCCCCCAATCTCCCCCAGTGTTCCCCAGTGCCTCCCAGTCCCTCCAGTGCCCCTCCAAGTCCTCCCCCAGTATTCCCAGTGCCCCCCAGTCCCATCCCAGTGCCCCTCCCAGTATTCCCCGTGCCCCCCAGGGCTCCTCCCAGTATTCCCAGTGCCCCCCAGTCGCACCTCAGTGCCCCTCCCAGTATTCCCAATACCCCCCAGTGCTCCTCCCAGTGTTCCCAGTGTCCCCCAATCCCCCACAGTGTCCCCCAGTGCCTCCCAGTCCCTCCAGTGCCCCCCCAGTCCTCCCCCAGTATTCCCAGTGCCCCTCAGTCCCACCCCAGTGCCCCTCCCAGTATTCCCAGTGCCCCCCAGTCCTCCCCCAGTATTCCCAGTGCCTCCCAGTCCCACCCCAGTGTCCCTCCCAGTATTCCCAGTGCCCCCCAGTGCTCCTCCCAGTATTCCCAGTGCCCCCAAGTCCTCCCCCAGTATTCCCAGTGCCTCCCAGTCCCACCCCAGTGCCTCTCCCAGTATTCCCAGTCCTCCCCCAGTATTCCCAGTGCCCCTTAGTGCTCCTCCCAGTGCCCCCCCAGTGTCCCTCCCAGTATTCCCAGTGCCCCTCAGTGCTCCTCCCAGTGTTCCCAGTATTCCCAGTGCCCCCCCCGGCCCCACCTCCAAGCTGCGCCGCCGCCGCCGCCGCCGCCGGGCCCCCGTCCGCCGTCCGTCACCTGAGTGAGTGGCAGCCTCGCCGGCCAATCACCGACGGGAATCCCCTCCGCGACGTCACGGCGGCCGGGGCTGGCCCCGCCCTTCCGCACGCCCTCACCTGGGCGGGGCCTGGAGCGCGGCCTCAGCCGCCCGCGGCCAAGATGGCGGCGGCGGCGCTCTAGCAGGGCGCGCGGGGCTCGATGGTAGCCGTATTCCGGGCGAGGCGCCGGTGTCGTAAAAGCGGGGGGGGGGGGGCGCAGCTACGCCGAAAAAGGGGGCGGGGGGAGCCCCAAAACGAGCGACCCCCCCCCCCAAAACCGGTCCCCCCCCCACCCAAGGGAACCCCCCAGCACCCTGCCCCCCACCTCCCACCCTGAGCGCCCCTCCCCCCCCAGAAGCCCCCTCGGGGGTTTTTGGGGGCGGAGGGGTGGGGAGGGGTGTTTAAGGGGGGACACAAGTGGGGGGGGGGCGTCAGGGGTCAGAGGTCACGACCTGTGACCCCTGCGCCCCCCACCCCCCAGCCTGGACGCCTGGGTCCCTTCCCCTCCCCCACTGCGGGGGGAGGGGCACGGGGGGGTCATCCCCTCCCCCCCCCCTCGCTGGGTGCCTCATGGAAACGGCCCCGGGCTGGACTGGGAGCCTCCCAGTATCGACTGGGAGCGACCTCGGCCGCCCTTGGCCTGGCTGGGGGGAGGGGTGGGCTGGGGGGGGCCAGTACCACCAGTAAGACCAGTACAGCCCATACAGCCAGCACCAACGATACCAGTACAGCCAGCACCAGTACCACCAGTACGACCAGTACAGCCAATACACCCAGCACCAGGGATACCAGTACAGCCAGCACCAGTACAACCAGTACAGCCAATACAGCCAGCACCAGTAGCACCAGTATGACCAGCACAGCCAATACAGCCAGCACCAGGAATACCAGTACAGCCAGCACCAGTACAACCAGTACAGCCAATACAGCCAGCACCAGCGATACCAGTACAGCCAGCACCAGTAGCACCAGTACGCCCAGTACAGCCAATACAGCCAGCACCAGCGATACCAGTACAGCCAGCACCAGTACCACCAGTATGACCAGTACAGCCAATACAGTCAGCACCAGGGATACCAGTACAGCCAGCACCAGTAGCACCAGTATAGCTGGCCTCGGAGACTCCAGTACAGCCAGTACAGCTGGCACCAGTACAACAGGCACCAGCACAACCAGTGCAACCAGTACAGCCAGCGCCAGGAACACCAGTACAGTCAATACAGGCGGCACCAGTGGCACCAGTACAGCCAGTATAACCAGGACAACCAACACCAGTACAACCAGTACAGTCACCACCAGTGCCACCAGTACAGCCAGCGCCAGGGACACCAGTACAACCACTACAGCTGGCACCAGTGGCACCAGTACAGCCAGTACAGCCTGTACCAGAGCCACCAGTACAGCCAACACCAGGGACACCAGTACAGCCAGTACAGTCACCACCAGTGCCACCAGTACAGCCAGCACCAGGGACACCCAGTACAACCACTACAGCTGGCACCAGTGCCACCAGTACAGCCAGTACAGGTGGCACCAGTGCCACCAGTATAACCAGTACAGCCTGAACCAGTGTCACCAGTATAGCCAGCACCCGGGACAGCAGTACAGCCGGTACAAGTACAACCAGTACAGGCTGTACCAGTGCCGCCAGTATGAGCAGCGGCAACGTCCCCAGTGTCCCCAGTGCCACCAGTTCGGGAGGGGGTGTGGGGGGGGGGGAGGGGGTGTCACGTGGTCACCGGTATAAAAACCGGAGCCGGGACCGGGACCCCGGGAGCCGAACCGGAGCAAAGCCCGGAACCGGATCAGCCACCGGAACCGGATCGGGGCCCGGAACCGGATCGGGGACCGGAACCGGATCGGAGCAAAGCCCGGAACCGGATCAGGGACCAGAACCGGATCGGGGACCGGAACCGGATCGGAGCAAAGCCCGGAACCGGATCGGCGACCAGAACCGGATCGGGGACCGGAACCGGATCGGAGCAAAGCCCGGAACCGGATCAGCCACCGGAACCGGATCAGGGACCGGAACCGGATCGGAGCAAAGCCCGGAACCGGATCGGGGGCCGGAACCGGATCGGAGCAAAGCCTGGAACCGGATCGGGGACCGGAACCGGATCGGAGCAAAGCCCGGAACCGGATCAGCCACCGGAACCGGATCAGGGACCGGAACCGGATCGGAGCAAAGCCCGGAACCGGATCAGCCACCGGAACCGGATCGGAGCAAAGCCCGGAACCGGATCAGGGACCAGAACCGGATCGGAGCAAAGCCCGGAACCGGATCAGGGACCAGAACCGGATTCCGGACCGGAGCTGGACTGGACTGGAACCGGATCAAGACCCGGAGCTGGATTCCAGGATCGGAACCGGATCCGACCGGAACCGGATCGAATCGGGCCCAGAGCAAAGCCCGGAACCGGATCACGGACTGGAACTGGATTAGACCCGAACCGGATCAAAGCCCGGAACCGGATCGGGGACCGGAACCGGATCGGAATCGGATCGGAACCGGATTGGGGACCAGGAGCAGCCCGGGGAGCGGGGGGGAGGGGTCCCGGGGGGGTCCGGGATGAGCGGGGGGGCCCCGCGGGGATCCCCCCTCCGGCCCCGCCCCCCCCGCCGGGGGTCGCGGGTGGGGGGAGGGGCGGGGGAGGGGCGGTGCCCCCCGGGAAGCTGCAGCTGCTCGAGCGCTTTTTCACCCCCCCGGGCCCCCCCCCCCCCGGGCGCCCCCTCCCCTTCCCCCTCCCCCTCCTCCTCCTCCTCCTCCTCCTCGGGGGGCGGAGGGGGGAGGGGTTCAGGGGGACGCCCACCCCCCCCAAATCCCCCGCCCCCCCCCTGCGCCGGGGGCTGAGCCGCAGCTACGAGGGGCTGCCCCCCGCGGACCCCCCCCCCGTCACCCCGTGGGGTGCCCCCCCCCCACGTCACCGGGGGCCGAGACCCCTCCGCCTCCCCTGTGACCCCCCCGGGGGGCTCGGGACCCCCCCCGTCACCCATGGGTGCCCCCACCCCTTACACCCCCCCGACGCCGGGGTCCCAGCCACCTCCTCCTCCCCTGTGACCCCCCGGGGGGCTTCGGCGACCCCCCCCCCACGTCACCCAAAGGTGCCCCCACCCCTCGCACCCCTCCCCCGCTCGGGGGTCCGGGCGGAGGGGGGTCCCCGCCGAGTCCCGGGGGGTTTTGGGGAGGGGGGGGGGGCGGGGGGGCTGAGGAGGGGCAGAGCCGCAGCCAGGAAGGGTTGGGGGGGTGGGGGGGGGGGGCGCGGGGGGAGCCCCCCGGCGCTGGCGGTCGCTGGAAGGGGTGGAGGGGGGGGGGGGGGGGGGGCGGGGGGGGGGAGGGGGGGGGGCGGGGGCTTCTCGCGCTTTTTGGACGAGCTGACCCGCAGGGTGCTGAGCCCCGCCCACCTGCGCGCGCTGGGGTGGCCCCCCCGCCGCCACCCCTCCCCCCGCGGCGGGGGGGGGGGGCCGCCGGGGGGGGAGGGGAGGAGGAGGAGGAGGAGGAGGAAGAGGAGGAAGTGGAGGGGGGCAGGTAAGGGGGGGCACCCAAAATTTTGGGTGTCGGGGGGGCACCCAAAATCTGGGGTCATTTGGGGGGGGAGCACCCAAAAACCTGGCTGTTGTCGGGGGGGGGCACCCAAAACCTTGGGGTTCGGGGGGCAGCCAAACTTTGGGTCACGTGGGGGGCACCCAGAAATTTGGGGTCATTTGGGGGGGGCACCCAAAACCTGGGAGTTCGGGGAGGGGCACCCAAAAATCTGGGTGTCGGGGGGTGGCACCCAAAAAACCTGGGTGTTGATGGGGGGGCACCCAAAAATCTGGGTGTCGGGGGGGCACCCAAAAATTTGGGGTCATTTGGGGGGGGCACCCAAAAACCTGAGGGTTCGGGGGGCAGCCCAACTTTGGGGCTCGGGGGGGCACCCAAAATCTCGGGTCACGTGGGGGGCACCCAAAAATCTTGGATCTCGGGGGGGGCACCCAAAAATTTGGGGTCATTTGGGGGGGGGCACCCAAAAATCTGGGAGTTCGGGGGGGGGGCACCCAAAAACCTTGGGGTTCGGGGGGGGCAGCCAAAAATCTGGGGGTTCGGGGGGGCAGCCAAACTTTGGGGCTCGTGGGGGGCACCCAGAAATTTGGGGTCATTTGGGGGGGGCACCCAAAAATCTTGGATCTCGGGAGGGCACCCAGGGCACCCAAAAATTTGGGGTCATTTGGGGGGGCACCCAAAAATCTGGGTGTCGGGGGGGCACCCAAAAATCTGGGTGTCGTGGGGGGGCACCCAAAAATCTGGGTGTCGGGGGGCCACCGAAAAATTTGGGGTCATTTGGGGGCACCCAAAAATCTGGGGGTTCGGGGGGGGGCAGCCAAACTTTGGGGCTCGGGGGGCACCCAAAATCTCGGGTCACGTGGGGGCACCCAAAAATCTTGGATCTCAGGAGGGCACCCAAAAACTTGGGGTCATTTGGGGGCACCCAAAAATCTGGGTGTCGGGGGGGGCACCCAAAAATCTGGGTGTTGTCGGGGGGCACCCAAAACCTTGGGGTTCGGGGGGCAGCCAAACTTTAGGTCACGTGGGGGGGCACCCAGAAATTTGGGGTCATTTGGGGGGGCACCCAAAACCTGGGAGTTCGGGGAGGGGCACCCAAAAATCTTTGGGGTTCGGGGGGGCACCCAAAATTTGGGGTCACGTGGGGGGGGGCACCCAAAAATCTGGGTGTCGTGGGGGAGGGCACCCAAAAATTTGGGGTCATTTGGGGGGGCAGCCCAAAAATCTGGGTGTCGGGGGGGGCACCCAAAAACCTCGGGGTTCGTGGGGGCACCCAAAACCTGGGAGTTCGGGGGAGGGCACCCAAAAACCTGGGTGTCTTTTGGGGAGGGGCACCCAAAAATCTGGGTGTCGTGGGGGGGGCACCCAAAAATCTGGTGGTTCGGGGGGGCAGCCCAACTTTGGGGCTCGGGGGGCACCCAAAATCTCGGGTCACGTGGGGGGGGGCCCCAAAATCTTGGATCTCGGGGGGGCACCCAAAAATTTGGGGTCATTTGGGGGGGACACCCAAAAATCTGGGTGTCGGGGGGGGGCACCCAAAAATCTTGGGGCTCTGGGGGGCGGCACCCGAAAACATGGGTCTTTTTGGGGGGGGGCACCCAAAATCTTGGGTCTGGGGGGTCCCGGACCCCTGGGTGCCCCCCCCCCGCCCATCCCCCCCCCCCCGCAGGAGCCGGGGGTGGCCGGAGGCGCCGGGGCAGCGAGGGGGTGAGTGGGGGGTGGGGGGGACGGCAATTTGGGGGGGGTCCCAGCTCAGCTTTGGGGTCCCGGGGGGGTTTGGGGGGGTTCCTGGCCCAATTTTGGGGGTCCCGGGGGTGGGGGGGGGGGGCCGGTCGGGTTTTGGGGGTCCTGGGGATTGGGGGAAGGGTCCTGGGGGGTTTTGGGGGGGGCTTGGCTCATTTTTGGGGGTCCCGAGGGGGATTTGAGGGGGTCCTGGTCCAATTTTGGGGGTCCCGGGGGGTTGGGGGGGTCCCGTCTCAGTTTTGGGGGTCCCGGGGGGTTTTGGGGGGGTCCTGGCCCAATTTTGGGGGTCCCGGGGGGAGGTTGGGCGTCCCAGGTGCAGTTTTGGGGGTCCCGGGGGTTGGGGGGGGTCCCAGGTCTGGTTTTGGGGCTCCTGGGGGGTCCTAGCCCAATTTTGGGGGTCCCGGGGGGTTTTGGGGGGGTCCTGGTCCAATTTTGCGGGTCCCGGGGGGATTGGGGGAGTCCTCTCTCAGTTTTGGGGGTCCCGGGGGGGTCCGGGGGTTTCCGTCTCAGTTTTGGGGGTCCTGGGGGGTTTTGGGGGGGTCCTGGCCCGATTTTGGGGGTCTCGGGGGAGGTTGGGGGTCCCAGGTGCAGTTTTGGGGGTCCCGGGTGTTGGGGGGGTCTCCTCTCATTTTTGGGGGTCCCAGGGGGGTCCTGGCCCAATTTTGGGGGTCCCGGGGGGGTTTTGGGGGGTCCTGGCTCGGTTTTGGGGGTCCCGTGGGGTTTTGGGGGGGTTCCGGCTCGTTTTTGGGGGTCCCGGGGGGGTTGGGGGGGTCCCGTCTCAGTTTTGGGGGTCCTGGGGGGCTTTGGGGGGTCCAGGTCCAATTTTGGGGGTCCCGTGGGGTTTTGGGGGGTCCCGGCTGGTTTTTGGGGGTCCCGTGGGGTTTTGGGGGGTCCCCTCTCAGTTTTGGGGGTCCAGGGGGGATTTGGGGGGTCCTGGCCCAATTTTGGGGTCCCGGAGGGGGTTTTGGGGGGTCCCCTCTCAGTTTTGGGGGTCCTGGGGGGTGCGGGGGGGTCCCGGCTCAGTTTTGGGGTCCTCACGCCCCCCCCCCCCGCAGCGCCCCCCGCCCCCCCCCGCCGCGGGCGGAGCTGGCCGCGCTGCTGGAGCGGATGGAGAGGTGAGGGGGCGGGGCTTCGGGGGGACACGCCCATGGGCGGGGCCAGCAGGGGCGGGGCCACGCCCCGGGGGCGTGGCTTCGGCTGTCTCCCCGCTGGGGTCGCCCGCTGCTCCCAGTCAGCACCCCCACGAGCTCCCAGTGCCCCCCAGTGTGTCGTCCCAGTGCTCCCAGTCTCCCCAGGGTGCCCTCCCAGTGCTCCCAGTGCTCCCAGTCCCCCCGGGTGCCCTCCCAGTGCTCCCAGTCCCCCTTTCCGGTACCCCCAGTGCCCCCAGTCCCTCCCAGGGCCCCCTCCCAGTGCTCCCAGTTCCCTTTTCCAGTACCCCCAGTCCCCCCAGGGCCCCCTCCCAGTGCTCCCAGTCCCCCTTTCCAGTACCCCCAGTCTCCCCAGGGCCCCCTCCCAGTGCTCCCAGTCCCCCTTTCTGGTACCCCCAGTGCCCCCAGTCCCCCCAGGGCCCCCTCCCAGTGCTCCCAGTGCTCCCAGTCTCCCCAGGGCCCCCTCCCAGTGCTCCCAGTGCCCCTGGTCCCCCCCAGGGCCCCCTCCCAGTGCTCCCAGTCCCCCTTTCCAGTATCCCCAGTGCCCCCGGTCCCCCCAGGGCCCCCTCCCAGTGCTCCCAGTGCCCCTTTCCAGTACCCCCAGTGCCCCCAGTCTCCCCAGGGCCCCCTCCCAGTGCTCCCAGTCCCCCTTTCCAGTACCCCCAGTGCCCCCAGTCCCCCTGAGGGCCCCCTCCCAGTGCTCCCAGTGCTCCCAGTTGCCCTCCCCGCAGGCTCCAGGACGACTACGCCAACTCCCAGCGCCTCAACCGGATCCTGGAGGAGCGGCTGCGCGGGCTGGTGCGGGGGGCACCCATGGGTGGGGGGGGGGGCACCCCTTGGGTGGGGGGGGGGGGCACCCGAGGGTGCAGGGGGACACCCAGGGCTGGGGGAGGCACCCATGGGTGGGGGGAGCACCCATGGGAGGGGGCACTGGTAGGGGGCACCCAGGGGTTCGGGGGTGCTGGGGGGGGGTCGGCACCCAAGGGTGGGGGGGCACGGGGAGGGGGCACCCAGAGGTCTGGGGGGGGGTACACCCAAGGGTTTTGGGGGGGCACCCAGGGGTCTGCGGGGGGGGGGTGGGGGCACCCAAGGGTCCGGGAATGGTGAGGGGGGCACCCAGGGGTGGTGAGGGGTGGGGGGGGGCACCCAGGGGTTTGGGGGGCACCCAGGGGTCCTGGGAAGGAGATGTGGGGGGGGCAGGGAGCACCCATGGGTGGGGGGTGGGTGGAGGGGGGCACCCAGGGGTGAGGGGGGGCAGGGAGTCACCCAGGGATCCCGGGGGGCACCCAGAGGGGGTGCTGAGGGGGGGGGGCACCCAAGGGTTTTGGGGGCAGCACCCATGGGTGGGGGGAGCAACTGGGGGGGTGAGGGGGGCACCCAGGGGTTTGGGGGGCACCCAGGGTTGGGTGGGGGCACCCAGGGGTCCTGGGAGGGAAATGTGGGGGGGCAGGGAGCACCCATGGGTGGGGGGGGTGGAGGGGGGTACCCGGGGTGAGGGGGGCACCCAGGGGTGTTGGGGGTGGGGGGCAGGGAGTCACGCAGGGATCCCGGCGGGCACCCAGAGAGGGGTGCTGGGGGGGGGGCACCCAAGGGTTTTGGGGGCAGCACCCATGGGTGGGGGGGAGCAACCGGGGGGGGGGGGTGAGGGGGGCACCCAGGGGTGGGGGGGCACCCAAGGGTTTTGGGGGAGCACCCATGGGTGCGGGGGTTGGGGGGGCGGGGGCACCCATGGGTGGGGGGGCTGGAGGGGGGTACCCAGGGGTGGGGGGTCAGGAGGTCACCTAGGGGGTTGGTGGGAGGGGGGGGCGGGGGCACCCATGGGTGGGGGGGCTGGAGGGGGGCACCCATGGGGGCGGGGGTTGGGGGGGGCGGGGGCACCCATGGGTGGGGGGTGTGGGGGGCGGGCGGGGGGCACCCATGGGTGGGGGGACTGGAGGGGGGCACCCATGGGTGCGAGGTGGTAGTGGGGGGCGGGGGCACCCATGGGTGGGGGGGCTGGAGGAGGGGCACCCATGGGTGCAGGGGTGGGGGGGGCGGGGGCACCCATGGGTGGGGGGCTGGAGGGGGGGCACCCATGGGTGGGGGGGTGTGGGGGGGCGGGCGGGGGCACCCATGGGTGGGGGGACTGGAGGGGCACCCATGGGTGCGAGGTGGTGGGGGGGGCGGGGGCACCCATGGGTGGGGGGGCTGGAGGAGGGGCACCCATGGGTGCAGGGGTTGGGGGGGGGGCGGGGGCACCCATGGGTGGGGGGCTGGAGGGGGGGCGGGGGCACCCATGGGGGGGGGGCTGGAGGGGGGGCGGGGGCACCCATGGGTGGGGGGCTGGAGGGGGCACCCATGGGTGCGGGGGTTGGGGGGCGGGGGGGACCCATGGGGGGGGGGCTGGAGGGGGGGGGCGGGGACACCCATGGGTGGGGGGGTGGGGGGGTCGGAGGCACCCATGGGTGGGGGGCTGGAGGAGGGGTACCCATGGGTGCGGGGGTTGGGGGGGCGGGGGGACCCATGGGGGGGGGGCTGGAGGGGGGGCGGGGGACACCCATGGGTGGGGGGTGTGGGGGGGGGCGGGGGCACCCATGGGTGCGCGTGCAGGCGCAGGCGCTGGCGCTGGAGCGGGGGGGCGCGGAGCCGTGGCGTGGCGCAGGCCCTGCAGGGGGCGCTGGGGCGGGGCCCGGTGAGTGGGGGGAGGGGCGGGGCCGGGGGCGGGGCCAGGGGGGGAACCATGGGGGGAGGGGGGGGAACCCCGGGGGGGGGGGGGCGACCTTAAGGGGGGGGGGTGACCCTATGGGGGTGTGGCCTCATGGGGGGAGGGGTGATTATGGGGGAGGGGCGACCCGGGGGGCGTGGCCTTATGGGGGAGGGGCGAGCCTGTGGGGGAGGGGTGACCTCACGAGGGGCGTGGCCTCATAGGGGAGGGGCAACCCTCGGGAGGGGGAGGGGCGAGCTTGTGGGGGGAGGAGCGACCCTATGGGGGGCGTGGCCTTATGGGGGGAGGGGCGGCCCTGTGGGGGAGGGGGCGGTGGTCCATGGGGGGCGTGGCTTTGTGGGGGAGGGGCAAGTTTAGGGGGGGAGGGGTGACCTTGTGGGGGCGTGGCCTTATGGGGGAGGGGCGATCTTCTGGGGGGAGGGGTGACCTTACAGGGACCCATGGGAGGGGAGGGGGCACTATGAGGGGGGGGCTTGACCCCGCGGGGGGGAGGGGCGACCCCGTGTCCCCCCTCCCCCCACACCCAGGCAGCGGCGTGGGGCGGGGCCGGCGATGACGATGATGAGGAGGAGGAGGAAGGGGGGCTCCTGCCCCCTCCCCCGCCTTCCGGGACCCCCCGGGGGGCCCTGCCCTGACCCCTCCCCCTCCCTCCCCCCCCCCCCCCCAATAAAATCCGCGACCCCCACCCTGCGGCTTGGGGGGAGTGGGGGCATTAGGACCCTGCGGTGCGCCGTGACCACGCCCCCTTCTTCCTAAACCACGCCCACGCGGGGAAGCCACGCCCCCCTGCGGCAAAGACGGAGCTGCCGGGGAAGCTCCGCCCACCCAGCCCCCCCCCCAAACCCCCAGGGACCCCCAAATCAACCCCAGTCCCCCCCCAAACCACCTCAAACCCCCTGAGGGACCCCCCAAACCCCCCAGGGACCCCCAAACCAACCCCAGTCCCCCCCAAACCACCTCAACCCCCCCCCCAGGGACCCCCAAAACTCACCTCTAACCCCCCCAAACCACCCCCAACCCTCCCAAACCCCCCCAGGGACCCCCAAACCCCTGCATTGACCCCCAAAACCCACCTCTAACCCCCCAAACCACCCCCAGCCCCCCCAAACCCTCCCAGGGACCCCAAAACCCCCCATGGACCCCCAAACCCCCCAGGGACCCCCAAACCCCCTCAGGGACCCCCAAAACCCCCCAGGGACCCCCAAAACCCACCTCTAACCCCCCCAAACCACCCCCAGACCCCCCAAACCCTCCCAGGGACCCCCAAACCCCCATGGACCCCCAAAACCCCCTCAGGGACCCCCAAACCACCCCCAGGCCCCCCCAAACCCCCCCAGGGACCCCCAAAACCCACCTCTAACCCCCTCAAACGACCCCAGCCCTCCTAAACCCCCCTCAGGGACCCCCAAACCGACCCCATGGACCCCCAAAACCACCATAAACTCCCTCAGGGACCCCCAAAACCACCCTCAGGGACCCCCAAACCCCTCAGGGACCCCCAAAACCAACCCCAGTCCCCCCCAAACCACCCCAGGCCCCCTCCAAACCCCCTCAGGGACCCCCAAACCCCCCCAGGGACCCCCAAAACCACCTCAGGGACCCCCAAACCAAACCAGCCCCTCAAACCCCCCCAGGGACCCCAAACCCCCCAGGGACCCCCAAAACCCACCTCTAACCCCCTCAAACCACCCCCAGCCCCCCCAAACCCCCCAGGGACCCCAAAACCCCCCCATGGACCCCCAAAATCCCCCCAGGGACCCCCAAAACCCACCTCTAACCCCCCAAACCACCCCCAGCCCCCCCAAACCCCCCCACGGACCCCCAAAACCCCCTCAGGGACCCCAAAACCACCCCCAGGGACCCCCCCAAACCCCCCAGTGACCCCCCCCCACACACAGAGCCCCACGCTGCGCTTGGCCTTGCCGTTTATTGGCGCGAGCAGGGGGTTTCTCGCCCCCCAAACCCCCCAGGGACCCCAAAACCGACCCCAAGACCCCCAAAACCACCATAAACCCCCCCAGGGACCCCCAAAACCCACCTTTAACCCCCCCAAACCCCCCCAGGGACCCCCAAACCAACCCCAGGGGACCCCCAAAACCCACCTCTAACCCCTCAAACCACCCCCATGGACCCCCCAAACCCCCCCAGGGACCCCCAAAACCCACCTCTAACCCCCTCAAACCACCCCCAGCCCCCCCCAAACCCCCCCAGGGACCCCCAAAACCCACCTCTAACCCCCTCAAACCACCCCCAGGCCCCCCAAACCCTCCCACGGACCCCCAAAACCCCCTCAGGGACCCCAAAACCACCCCCAGGCCCCCCCCCAAACCCCCACAGTGACCCCCCCCCCACACACAGAGCCCCACGCTGCGCTCGGCCTTGCCGTTTATTGGCGCGAGCGGGGGGTTTCTCGCCCCCCAAAACCCCCCAAAACCAGCCGGGAGGGGGGGTGTGACCCCGATTTGGTGGAGGGGGGTGCAGGGGGGTGGTCCGGCGTCAGTCGGCGGGGCAGAGGCGGGCGGCGATGTCGTCCAGCAGCCAATCGACGCCGGCCAGGAGGTTTTGGCCGGTGAAGGCCGAGCAGCCCTGGATGCACCAGCGGTGGCTGCGGATGGCGTCCAGCTCCAGGGCCTGGGGGGGGGGGGGGGGGGGTGGGGGGTGGGATGGGGGTCAGGAGTGGGTGGGGGCACCCATGGGTGGGGGGAAGGGGGGGGGGTGGGGGGGCGCACCTCGCGGATGGCGCTGGCGGGCAGCGCCCGGGCAGGTCCTGCTTGTTGGCGAAGACGAGGAGGGTGGCGCCCGCCAGGCGCTGTGGGGGGAGGGGGGTGAGCTTTGACCTCAGGGTGACCTTTGACCCCGAAGTGACCTTTCATCCTTGCATGACCTCTGACCCCCATGTGACCTCTGACACCCATAGCCTCCTACAGGCCTGTGACCACCCCCCACCCCGGGACCCCATGTCCCTGTGATCTTATGTGATTCTCTGACCCCATGTGACCTCTGACCCCATGTCCTTGTGACCCTATGTGACCTCTGACCCCATGTGACCTCTCACCCCATGTCCTTGTGACCCTATGTGACCTCTGACCCCATGTGACCTCTCACCCCATGTCATTGTGACCTTATGTGATCTCTGACCCCTTGTGACCTCTGACCCTGAGACCTTGTGTGACCTCTGACCCCATGTGATCTCTCACCCCATGTCCTTGTGACTTTATGTGACCTCTGACCCCACGTGACCTCTGACTCTCACATGTCCTTGTGAGCCTCACATGCCATTCTGTCCCTGTGACCTTTGACCCATGGGTGACCTTTGACCCCTGGGTGGTCTCTGACCCCCCCTATGACTTCTGACCCCACCGTGCCCCTGTGACCCCAAGTGACCTCTCAGCCCCATGGGTTCTGTGACCCTCATGATCCCCACATGTCCTTGTGACCCCCATGTGACCTTTGACCCCAAATCCCCCATGACCCCCCTCCCCCCACGCCCCCACGTTCCCCTGTGACCCCCAGGTCCCCATCTCCACACCCCCCCAGCCCCCCACGACCCCCATGTCCCCCCCACCCCTCACGACCCCATAACCCCCAACGTCCCCATGACCCAGAAGCCCCCCATGACCCCACCACGTCCCCATGACCCAGAAGCCCCCCACGACCCCACCCCCCCATGTCCCCATGACCCAGAAGCCCCCCACGACCCCACCCCCCACGTCCCCATGACCCAGAAGCCCCCATGACCCCACCAACCCCCCCACGTCCCCATGACCCAGAAGCCCCCCATGACCCCACCACCCCCCCAACGTCCCCATGACCCAGAAGCCCCCCATGACCCCACCAACCCCCACGTCCCCATGACCCAGAAGCCCCCCATGACCCCACCCCCCCACGTCCCCATGACCCAGAAGCCCCCCATGACCCCACCCACCCAAGCCCCCATGACCCAGAAGACCCCCACGACCCCACCCCCCACGTCCCCATAACCCAGAAGCCCCCCATGACCCCACCATGCCCACGTCCCCATGACCCAGAAGCCCCCCATGACCCCACCACACCCATGTCCCCATGACCCAGAAGCCCCCCATGACCCCACCACCCCCCGTCCCCATGACCCAGAAGCTCCCCATGACCCCCCAAGCCCCCATGACCCAGAAGACCCCATGACCCCACCCCCACGTCCCCATAACCCAGAAGCCCCCCATTACCCCACCCCCCATGTCCCCATGACCCAGAAGCCCCCATGACCCCACCCCCCCAAGCCCCCATGACCCAGAAGAC
Source organism: Otis tarda (assembly GCA_026413225.1). NCBI lineage: Eukaryota > Metazoa > Chordata > Aves > Otidiformes > Otididae > Otis > Otis tarda. The sequence continues at coordinate 920,533 of CM048589.1, forward strand.
CCCCATGACCCCACCAACCCCCCACGTCCCCATGACCCAGAAGCCCCCCATTACCCCACCCCCCATGTCCCCATGACCCAGAAGCCCCCCATGACCCCACCCCCCATGTCCCCATGACCCAGAAGCCCCCCACGACCCCACCCCCCACGTCCCCATGACCCAGAAGCCCCCATGACCCCACCACCCCCAAGTCCCCATGACCCAGAAGCCCCCCACGACCCCACCACCCCATGTCCCCATGACCCAGAAGCCCCCCAGGACCCCCCAAGCCCCCATGACCCCCACGTCCTCTGTGACCCCCATGTCCCCCCGTCCCCGTCCCCCCCCCCGTCACCTCCTCGCGCAGGAGGCTGCGCAGCTCGCGGGCGCACAGCTGCAGGCGCTGCCGGTCGCCGCTGTCGACCACCCAGACCAGCCCGTCCGTGCTCTCGAAGTAGTTCCTCCAATAGGAGCGCAGCGAGCTCTGCCCGCCCACGTCCCACACATTCAGCTTGAACCTGCCGGGGGGAGGGGTAAGATGGCCGCCAAGATGGCCGCCGGCATGGTCAACAACGTGGCTGCCATTACGGGTCATTGGCATGGCCAATATGGCCGCCATCATGGCCGCCAACGTGGTGGCCGTCATGGTGAACAACATGGTCACCAGCACAGGTCGTTGGCACAGGCAACATGGCTGCCAACATGGCCGCCAAGGTGGCCACTGTTATGGTGAACAATATGGCTGCCATTACAGGCCATTGACATGGCTAAGATGGCCACCAAGATGGCCACTGTTATGGTGAACAATATGGCTGCCATCACAGGTCATTGGCATGGCCAAGATGGCCGCCAAGATGGCCACTGTTATGGTGAACAATATGGCTGCCATTACAGGTCATTGGCATGGCCAAGATGGCCGCCAAGATGGCCACTGTCACGGTGAACAATATGGCTGCCATTACGGGTCAGCGGCACAGCCAACATGGCCGCCAAGATGGTTGCCGTCATGACCGCCAACATGGCTGTCGCTGGCATAGCCAATATGGCTACCATCGTGGTGAGCAACGTGGCCGCCAACATGGCTGCCATCATGGTCAACAATGTGGCCGCCATTACGGGTCACTGGTGTGGTCAACATGGCCGCCAACGTGGCCACCATCACGGTCGAAACACGGCCACCAAGATGGCCGCTGTCACGGTGAACAATATGGCCGCCATGGCTGCTGTCATGGCCACCAAGATGGCCGCTGTCACGGTGAACAATACGGCCACCATTAGGGGTTGGTGGCACAGCCAACATGGCCGCCAAGATGGCCACCAACTTGGCCAACAGGACCACCAGTATGACCACCACCATACCCAACACGGCCACCATCGTGACCACCAAGACCACCAGCAAGGCCACCATGACTGATGTGGCCACCACCATGGCCAACATGGCCGCTACCACAACCCAGGTGGCCACCACGACCAACATGGCCACCACCATGACCAACGTGGCCACCACCAACACGACTGATGTGGCCACCAACCTGACCAACAAGACCACTGCCAAGTTCACCACCGTGAGCCAACATGGCCACCACCACAACCAACAAGACCACCCGCATGGTCACCATGGCCACCGCCACGGCCAACGTGGCCACCACCATCGGCAACACCACCACCATGCCTACCACCATGGCTAACGTGGCCACCACCATGGCCAACAAGACCACCAGTATGACCAACGTGGCCACCACCATGGCCAATGTGGCCACCACCATGGTCACCATGGCCACCACTACCACACTCAATGTGGCCACCACCATGGCCAACAAGACCATCCCGTAACCACCACTGTGACCAGTGGGGCCACCACCTTGGTCACCATGGCCACCGCCACGACCAACGTGGCCACCACCATGGCCAACAAGACCATCCCATAAGCACTACCACCACTGTGACCAGTGTGGCCACCACCATGGCCACCACGGCCACCACCACAACCAACATGGACACCACCACGGCTAATGAGACCATCAGTACGACCAATGTGGCCACCACCAGGGCCAATGCGGCCACCACCATGACCAAAGTGGCCACCACCACCACCACAGTCAACGTGGCCACCACCATGCCCAACAGGACCATCCCATAACCACCACCACCACCGTGGTCACCATGGCCACCACCATGACCAACATGGCCACCACCATGGCCAACATGGCCACTACCACAATCAAGGTGGCCACCATGGCCAACGTGGCCACCACCACCACAGCAAAACCACCACCACGGCCAATGTGGCCACCACCATGAACAACAAGACCACCATGGCCACCACCACAGTCAACGTGGCCACCACCATGGCCAACAGGACCATCCCATAACCAGCACCACCACTGTGACCAGTGGTGACACTGCCATGGCCACACGGCCACCACCACCGTGGTCACCATGGCCACCACCATGACCAACATGGCCACCACCATGACCAATAAGGCCACCACCATGACCAAAGTGGCCACCACCATGACCAACAAGACCACCATGGCCACCACCACAGTCAACGTGGCCACCACCACGGCCAACATGGCCACTACCACAATCAAGGTGGCCACCATGGCCAACGTGGCTACCACCGTGACAGCAAAACCACCACCACGGCCAATGTGGCCACCACCACGACCAACAAGGTCACCACCACGACCAACATGGCCACCACCACGGCCAACAAGACCATCAGTACGACCAACGTGGCCACCACCAGGGCCACCGTGGCCACCACCACGGCCAATGTGGCCACCACCATGACCAACATGGCCACCACCATGGCCAAAAAGGTCATCACCACGACCAACGTGGCCACCACCATGGCCAACAAGACCACCATGGCCACCACCAGTCAACGTGGCCACCACCACGGCCAACATGGCCACTACCACAATCAAGGTGGCCACCACGGCCAATGTGGCCACCACCACGACCAACATGGCCACCACCACGGCCAACAAGACCATCAGTACGACCAATGTGGCCACCACCAAGGCCACCGTGGCCACCACCATGACCGATGTGGCCACCGCCACGGCCAAGCCCACCACCACGGCCAACGAGACCGCCGTGGCCACCGCCCCGCCCCCCGTGGCCACCACCCTGGTCCCGCCCCCGCCCCCGCTGACCCGCGGTGCTCCAGGGTCTTGATGTTGAAGCCCAGGGTGGGGGAGATGGTGGCCACGTCCTCCCCGTTGAACCTCTTCAGCAGCGTCGTCTTCCCGGCGTTGTCCAGGCCCCTGGGCGGGGCGGGGTGCTGAGGCCACGCCCACCGCCACGCCCACCCACCCACCCCCCGCAGACCACGCCCCTTTCGGCCCCCAGGAGGCCTCGTCCTTCAGCCCCATCCACTCATTAGCCCCGCCCCCTCGTTAGCCCCGCCCCTCATTAGCCCCGCCCCCTCGTTAGCCCCGCCCACTATTCGATCTCCAAGCCCCGCCCCCTCATTGGCCCACCCATAGAGCCCCCAAACAGCCTCTCCTCGCATTAGCCCCGCCCCCCGGTAGCCCCGCCCCCACATGGGTCACCATAAGCCCCGCCCCTTCATTAGCCCCGCCCACCGACCCATCACCAGCCCCACCCCTCGCTATCCACATAAGCCCCGCCCCTCGTGGCCCCGCCCCCTCATTAGCCACACCCATCAACCTTCCAAGCCCCGCCCCCTTGACCCCGCCCCCTCTGCACTCCCCCACTCTCCTGCTCCTCCTGCCAAGCCCCGCCCCCACCCCCGAGGCCCCGCCCCCGAGGCCCCCTTCATTAACCCCGCCCCCTCCCCAGCCCCATCCCCTGCTCCCCCACCCCACAAGCCCCGCCCCCACCAAGCCCCACCCTCCCCGACCCCTGAGGCCCCGCCCCTTCCCTCATCCCCGCTCCCCCGCCAAGCCCCGCCCCCACCAGACCCCGCCCCCCGAGGCCACCCCCTCAATAACCCCGCCCACTCCCCATCCCACCCCCACCCCTCCCCCATCCCCCCTACCCCTGCTCCCCCCACTAAGCCCCGCCCCCACCAGCCCCCCACCCCCGGAGGCCCCGCCCCCTAGTCCCCGCCCCCTCCCCCATCCCACCCCCACCCCCTTCCCCTTCTCCCCCCACCAAGCCCCGCCCCCACCACCCACTCCCCCAGCAGGCCCCGCCCCCCGGAGGCCCCGCCCCCCACCCAGCAGGCTCTGCCCCTAGGCCCCGCCCCTCATTAACCCCGCCCCCTCACCACCCCTCCCCCATCCCCCTTCCCCCCTGCCAGGCCCCGCCCCCACCCCGCAGGCCCCGCCCCTCATTAACCCCGCCCACTCCCCATCCCACCCCTCCCCCTCCCCCATCCCCCCACCCCCACTCCTTTTCCCCTGCTCCCCCCCAAGCCCCGCCCCCCCCCAGCCCCCCAACCCCCGCAGACCCCCGCCCCCCGGAGGCCCCGCCCCCCACCCAGCAGGCTCCGCCCCCTAGGCCCCGCCCCTCATTAACCCCGCCCCCCTCCCCATCCCACCCCCCTTCCCCTTCTCCCCCCACCAAGCCCCGCCCCCACCACCCACTCCCCCCCGCAGGCCCCGCCCCCCAGGAGGCCCCGCCCTTCATTAACCCCGCCCCCTCCCCTCATCCCCTGACCCCCACCCCCCCTTCCCCTTCTCCCCCCACCAAACCCCGCCCCCACCCCCCACAGGCCCCGCCCCCCCGGGAGGCCCCGCCCTCCACCCCGCAGTCCCCGCCCCTCATTAACCCCGCCCACTCCCCATCCCACCCCTCCCCCAACCCCTCCAACACCCCTTCCCCTGCTCCCCCCACCAAGCCCCGCCCCCCCAGCCCCCCACCCCCCGCAGACCCCGCCCCCGGAGGCCCCGCCCCCCACCCAGCAGGCTCTGCCCCTAGGCCCCGCCCCTCATTAACCCCACCCCCTCACCACCCCCTCCCCCATCCCCCTTCCCCCGCCAGGCCCCGCCCCCCACCCCCCACAGGCCCCGCCCCCGGGAGGCCCCGCCCCCACCCCGCAGGCCCCGCCCCTCATTAACCCCGCCCACTCCCCATCCCACCCCTCCCCCTCCCCCATCCCCCCACCCCCACTCCTTTTCCCCTGCTCCCCCCAAGCCCCGCCCCCCCAGCCCCCCACCCCCCCGCAGACCCCGCCCCCCCGGCAGGCCCCGCCCCCCCCCCGCAGGCCCCGCCTACAGCACGAGCAGCCGCAGCTCGCGCTCCTTCTCCCGCATTTTCTTCAGGATCGTCAGCAGCCCCATGGCCGCCCCGCGCCGAGGCCACGCCCCCCCACGCCACGCCCCGCCCACCTCCCGCCAACCACTTCCGGGCAGCAGCGCCCCTGCCGGGCGGGAGGACCGCTCCCCGTCATGGCCGCCGCCGCCGCCTTCCTCTTCCTCCTCCTCCTCCTCCCGCTGCCGCCCCCCGCCCGCCCCCACGGCCCCGCCCCCGGCTGCCGCCTGCGGGGTGAGACCCCCCACCCCACCCCCACCCCCCACCCCCACCCCCCACGCGGGACACCCCCCCCACGGACCCATCCCCCCCCCCAGGGACCCCCCTGCCCCTCCCCCACAGGGACCCCGGCGCTCGGGACCCCTCCCCCACGCGGGACCAGGGGGGTTGGGTGCCCCCCTCACCCCCCCCCCCCCCCACCCCACCCCCACCCCCCACGCGGGACACCCCCCCCCCCCCCCGCGAGACCCCTCCCCCAGGGACCCCCTGGCCTTCCCCCACAGGGATCCCGGCGCTCGGGACCCCTCCCCCACGCGGGACCAGGGGGTTGGGTGCCCCCCCTCACCCCACGCGGGACCCTCCCCCACGGACCCATCCCCCCCACGCGGGACACCCCCCCCACTCGAGACCCCTCCCCCCAGGGACCCCCTGCCCCTCCCCCACAGGGATCCCGGCGCTCGGGACCCCTCCCCCACGCGGAACCAGGGGGGTTGGGTGCCCCCCCCCCACCCCCACCCCACGCGGGACCCCCCCCACGGACCCATCCCCCCCACTCGGGACCCCCTGCCCCTCCCCCACAGGGATCCCGGCGCTCGGGACCCCTCCCCCACGCAGAACCAGGGGGTGGGTGCCCCCCCCCCCACCGCCACCCCCACGCGGGACACCCCCTCCCCACTCGAGACCCCTCCCCCCAGGGACCCCCTGCCCCTCCGCCCCCGGGATCCCGGCGCTCGGGACCCCTCCCCCACGCGGAACCAGGGGGGTGGGTGCCCCCCACCCCCACCCCACGCGGGACCCCCCTCCCCACTCGAGACCCCTCCCCCCAGGGATCCCCTGCCCCTCCCCCCACATCCCGGGACCCCCTTGCCCCTCCCCCCGGGGACCCCAGGGTTCGGGACCACCCCTCCCCCACCCAGGGACTGAGGGGTTTGGGTGCCCCCCCCCCCGCGTTTTCTGTCCCCTCCCCCCAATTTTGGGTGCCCCCCCAGGGTTTAGGTGACCCTCCCCCCACGACCCCCAGAATTTTGGGTGCCCCCCCCCTCAAATTTTGGGTGCCCCCCCACCAGGATTTGGGTGCCCCCCTCCACCCCCCCCCCCCCCCCCCGAATTTTGGGTGCCTGACCCCCGGGTGCCCCACCCCCATCGGGATCCCGGGTGCCCCCCGTTCCCCAAATTTTGGGTGCCCCCCCACCCCCGAGTTTTGGGTGCCCCCCGGATTTTGGGTGCCCGCTCCCCACCCCCGGGACCCCGGGCCCCACCCCCGTCGAGACCCTGGGTGCCCCCCCAGATTTTGGGTGCCCCTCCCCCCATGACACCCATGGTTTGGGTGCCCCACCCCCCAAATTTTGGGTGCCCCTCCCCCCACCCACCCCCAGGGTTTGGGTGCCCCCCCCCAAATTTTGAGTCCCCCCCCTCAAATTTTGAGTCCCCCCCCAAATTTTGAGTCCCACCCTCTCCCCGAATTTTGGGTGCGTCTCCCCCCACGACCCCCAGGGTTTGGGTGCCCCCCCCCCCCCCAATTTTGGGTGCCCCCCCTCAAATTTTGGGTGCCCCCCCCCAAATTTTGGGTGCCCCCCCCTCAAATTTTGAGTCCCACCCCCTCCCCGAATTTTGGGTGCCCCTCCCCCCACGACCCCTATGGTTTGGGTGCCCCCCCCCAATTTTGGGTGCCCCCGCCCATCAAATTTTGAGTCCCCCTCCCCAAATTTTGGGTGCCCCCCCGCCTCAAATTTTGGGTGCCCCCCCTCAAATTTTGAGTCCCACCCCCTCCCCCGAATTTTGGGAGCCCCTCCCCCCACGACCCCTATGGTTTGGGTGCCCCCCCCCACAATTTTGGGTGCCCCCCCAAATTTTGGGTGCCCCCCCTCAAATTTTGAGTCCCACCCCCTCCCCGAATTTTGGGTGCCCCCCCTCCAATTTTGAGTCCCCGCCCCATTCCCGAATTTTGGGTGCCCCTCCCCCACCCACCCCCAGGGTTTGGGTGCCCCCCCCAAATTTTGAGTCCCCCTCAAATTTTGAGTCCCCCTCTCCAAATTTTGGGTGCCCCCCTCAAAGTTTGATTCCCCCCCCCCAAATTTTGAGTCCCACCCTCTCCCCGAATTTTGGGTGCCCCTCCCCCACGACCCCCAGTGTTTGGGTGCCCCCCTTCCTAAATTTTGGGTGCCCCCCTCCAATTTTGAGTCTGTCCCCCCCAATTTTGAGTTGCCCCCCCCCCAAATTTTGAGTCCCACCCCCCTCCCCGAATTTTGGGAGCCCCTCCCCCCCCCCACCCCCAAATTTTGGGTGCCCCCCCACCTCAAATTTTGGGTGCCCCCCCCAAATTTTGGGTGCCCCCCTCAAATTTTGAGTCCCCACCCCCTCCCCGAATTTTGGGTGCCCCTCCCCCCACCCCCAGGGTTTGGGTGCCCCCCCCAAATTTTGAGTCCTCCCCCTCAAATTTTGAGTCCCCCTCTCCAAATTTTGGGTGGCCCCCCCTCAAAGTTTGATTCCCCCCCCAAATTTTGAGTCCCACCCTCTCCCCAAATTTTGGGTGCCCCTCCCCCACGACCCCCAGGGTTTGGGTGCACCCCACCCCCAAATTTTGAGTCGTCCCTCCCCCAAATTTTGGGTGCCCCCCTTAAAATTTTGAGTGTGTCCCCCCCAATTTTGAGCCCCCCCTTAAATTTTGGGTGCCCCCCCCTCAAATTTTGAGTCCCACCCCCTCCCCGAATTTTGGGTGCCCCTCCCCCCACCCACCCCCAGGGTTTGGGTGCCCCCCCCCTCAAATTTTGAGTCCCCCTCCCCTCCCCAAATCTTGGGTGCCGCCCCCCAGGGGTGCAGGTGGGCGCCCGCGGGGCGGGGGGTGCCGGGTGGGGGGGAGGGGCGGGTGGGGGAGGGGCGGCCGTGAACGCCTGCGCGGGGCACTGCGAGTCGGGCGCCTTCCCCTCCCCCCACGCCCTCCTGGCCGCCGCCCGCCCCCCCCCCAAACCGCCCGGGGCCGCTGCTGCGCCATGGCCCGCGCCCAAAAGGTGGGGGAGGGGCGGGGGGTGGGGGAGGGGCGGGGGAGGGGGTCTGTGGGGGTGTGGGAGGGGTGTGAGAGGGGGATTTGGGGGTGGGGGAGGGGCAGGGGGGTGGGGAGGGGTGGGGGAGGGGTCTGGGGGGATTTGGAGGGTTTGGGGGGCAGGGGGGTGGGGGAGGGGCGGGGGAGGGGGATTTGGGGGGTGGGGGAGGGGCGTGGGGTGGAGGAGGGGCGTGGGAGGGGGTCTGGGGGGTGGGGGAGGGGCGTGGGTGGGGGAGGGGCGGGGGAGGGGTCTGAGGGGGGGGGTGGGGGAGGGGCTCTGGGGGGATTTGGGGGGTTTGGGGGGCAGGGGGAGGGGGGAGGGGCGTGGGGTGGTGATTTGGGGGGTTTGGGGAGGCAGGGGGGTGGCGGAGGGGCGTGGGAGGGGGTCTGAGGGGGGTGGGGGGAGGGGCTCTGGGGATTTGGGGGTTTGGGGGGGCAGGGGAGTGGGGGAGGGGCGTGAGAGGGGGATTTGGGGGGAGGGGGAGGGGCGTGGGGTGGAGGAGGGGCGTGGGAGGGGGTCTGGGGGGTGGGGGGAGGGGCGTGAGAGGGGGATTTGGGGGGTGGGGGGAGGGGTCTGGGGAGTGGGGGAGGGGCGTGGGGTGGTGGTTTGGGGGGTTTGGGGAGGCAGGGGGTGGCGGAGGGGCGTGGGAGGGGGTCTGAGGGGGTGGGGGAGGGGCTCTGGGGGGATTTGGGGGGTTTTGGGGGGCAGGGGAGTGGGGGAGGGGCGTGAGGGGGGATTTGGGAGGTGGGGGAGGGGCGTGGGGTGGGGGAGGGGCGTGGGAGGGGGTCTGGGGGGTGGGGGGAGGGGCGTGAGAGGGGGATTTGGGGGTGGGGGAGGGGGTCTGGGGAGTGGGGGAGGGGCGTGGGGTGGTGGTTTGGGGGTTTGGGGAGGCAGGGGGGTGGGGGAGGGGCGTGGGAGGGGGTCTGAGGGGGTGGGGGAGGGGGTCTGGGGGGGATTTGGGGGGTTTGGGGGGCAGGGGAGTGGGGGAGGGGCGTGAGAGGGGGATTTGGGGGTGGGGGAGGAGCAGGGGGTGGGGGGAGGGGCGGGGAAGGGGGTCTGGGGGTGTGGGGGAGGGGTCGGGGTGTGGGGAAGGGCGCGGGACGTGTCACGCGTGCGACACCGTGTGACATGCGTGGTAGCGCACGGGAAAGGTCACGTAACGCGTGTGGCAGGGCGCGGTCACGTGTGGCAGAGCGTGTGGCATCAATGGCAGCGCGTGTGGCACGCGAGAGGCCGTGACACGCGTGTCGGAGCGTGTGGAATGTGAGAGAGTCTGTCACACGCGTGTCAGAGCGTGTGCCACATGAGAGAGACGCTGTCACACGTGTCAAAGCGCGTGTCACGTGTGAGAGAGAGGCCATGACACATGTGTCAGAGTGTGTGTCACATGAGAGAGACCATAACACGCGTGTCAGAGCGTGTGGAATGTGAGAGAGAGCCTGTTACACGCGTGTCAGAGTGTGTGGAATGTGAGAGAGGCCGTGACATGAGTGTTGGAGCGTGTGGTGCCTGAGAGAGGCCGTCACACATGTGTCAGAGCGTGTGTCACATGAGAGAGGCTGTCACACGCGTGGCAGAGTGTGTGGCACGTAAGAGAGGCCGTAACACGCATGTCAGACTGTGTGTCACATGAGAGGCCGCAACACGCGTGTCAGAGCATGTGTGATGTGACAGAGGCCGTAACACGCATGTCAGCACGTGTGGCACGTGAGAGAGGCCGTAACACGCGTGTCAGAGCGTGTGTGGTGACAGACAGGCCGTCACATGCATGTCAGAGCGTGTGTGATGTGAGAGAGAGGCCATCACATGCATGTCAGACTGTGTGGCATGTGAGAGTGAGGCCGTCACACGTATGTCAGAGCGTGTGGTACCTGAGAGAGAGGCCGTCACACGTGTGTCAGAGCGCGTCACGCGTGTCAGAGCATATGTGATGTGACAGAGAGGCCGTCACACGCGTGTCAGAGCGCGTCAAGCGTGTCAGAGCGTGTGTCACGTGAGAGAGGCCGTCACACGCGTGTCAGAGCGCGTCACGCGTGTCGGAGCGTGTGTGATGTGACAGAGAGGCCGTCACACGCGTGTCAGAGCTCGTCACGCGTGTCGGAGCGCGCGACAGCCGCGCGAGACACGCGTGTTCCGGCGCCGGGGGCGGGGCCTGGCCGTGACCTCGCCCCTCCCCCTCCCCCCCCCCCAGGTGCGGGTGACGCTGCGCTGCCCCGGGGCCCCCCCCCGCCCCCTCCTCACCGTCTCGGCCCGCGCCTGCCGCTGCGACGCCTGCCGCGCCCGCTACTGACCCCCGACCCCGGCCTCCGACCTCCGACCTCCGACCCCCGGCCTCCGGCCTCCGACCTCCGAACCCCGCCCCTCCCCCCCCATTAAACGGAGCTGAGCAAACCCCAGCGTTTTGGGGAGGGGGAGGGGCGGGGTGGGGGGGTGGGGGCTGGAGGGGTCCCAGTTTGGCCCAGTTAAGGGTCGTGGGGACTCCCAGTTTGGCCTGGGAGGGTCCCAGTTTGGCCCAGTTAAGGGTCGAGGGGGCTCCCAGTTTGGCCCAGTTAAGGGTCGAGGGGGCTCCCAGTTTGGCCCAGTTTGGGGTCAGAGAGTTCCCGGTTTGGCCCAGTTGGAGATGGGGGGCTACCAGTATGGCCCAGTTGGGGATTGGGGGCCTGGAATGGTCCCAGTTTGGCCCAGTTAAGGGTCGTGGGGGCTCCCAGTTTGGCCTGGAATGGTCCCAGTTTGGCCCAGTTAAGGGTCGAGGGGGTTCCCAGTTTGGCCCAGTTTGGGGTCAGAGAACTCCCAGTTTGGCCTGGAATGGTCCTAGTTTGGCCCAGTTAAGGGTCGAGGGGGTTCCCAGTTTGGCCCAGTTAGGAGTCAGAGGGCTCCCAGTTTGGCCCAGTTGGGGATTGGGGGCTCCTGGTTTGGCCCAGTTTGGGGTCAAGATGCTCCCAGTTTGGCCAAGAATAGTCCCAGTTCGGCCCAGTTAAGGGTCGAGGGGGCTACCAGTATAGCCCAGTTGGGGATTGGGCGGCCTGGAATGGTCCCAGTTTGGCCCAGTTAAGGGTCGTGGGGGCTCCCAGTTTGGCCTGGAATGGTCCCAGTTTGGCCCAGTTAAGTGTCGAGGGGGCTCCCAGTTTGGCCCAGTTTGGGGTCAGAGAGCTCCCAGTTTGGCCTGGAATGGTCCTAGTTTGGCCCAGTTAAGGGTCGAGGGGGTTCCCAGTTTGGCCCAGTTAGGAGTCAGAGGGCTCCCAGTTTGGCCCAGTTGGGGATTGAGGGCTCCTGGTTTGGCCTGGAAGGCTCCCAGTGTGGCCCAATTGGGGACTGGGGGGCTCCCAGTTTGGCCCAGTTTGGGGTTAAGGAGCTCCCAGTTTGGACTGGAATGGTCCCAGCTTGGCTCAGTTAAGTGTTGTGGGGGCTCCCAGTTTGGTTTGGAGGGCTGGAGCGCTCCCAGTTTGGCCCAGTTAAGGGTTGAGGGGGCTCCCAGTTTGTTCTGGGGGACCTGGAGGGCTCCCAGTTTGCCCCAGTTTGGGGTTGGGGGACTCCCAGTTTGGCCTGGAATGCTCCCAGTTTGGCCCAGTTAAGGGTTGAGGGGGCTCCCAGTTTGGCCCAGTTGGGGGTCAGGGTGCTCCCAGTTTGGCCCAGTGTGGGGTCGAGGGGGCTCCCAGTTTGTTTTGGGAGGTCAGGGGGCCTGGAATGGTCCCAGTTTGGCCCAGTTAAGGGTTGAGGGGGCTCCCAGTTTGGCCCAGTTTGGGGTCAGAGAGCTCCCAGTTGGCCTGGAATGGTCCCAGTTTGGCCCAGTTTGGGGTCAGAGAGCTCCCAGTTTGGCCTGGAAGGGTCCCAGTTTGGCCCAGTTAAGGGTCAAGGGGGCTCCCAGTTTGGCCCAGTTGGGGGTCAGAGAGCTCCCAGTTTGGCCTGGAAGGGTCCCAGTTTGGCCCAGTTAAGGGTCGAGAGAGCTCCCAGTTTGGCCCAGTTTGAGGTCAGGGGGCTCCCAGATTGGTTTGGGGGGCTGGAGGGCTCCCAGTTTGGGGTCAGAGAGCTCCCAGTTTGGCCTGGAAGGGTCCCAGTTTGGCCCAGTTAAGGGTCGAGGGGGCTCCCAGTTTGGCCCAGTTTGGCTGGGGGCGGCACTGGGAGCGCTGGGACCGGACTGGTTTGTGACGGGGGGGGGGGGGAGGGGACCCAGGAAGCCCAGCGCTCGGCCCCGCCCCCCCGGGGGCCTGACGTCACCGCTGCGCCGCTGACGTCATCAGGAAGGAGCCGGGAAAAGCGGCGGCGACCGGTTCGGCCTCGGTCGGTGACCGGGTACCGGGGGGGGAGGGGCGGGGGGGGGCGGGGGGGGGGCGGAGGGTGGGGGAGGGGCTGCCCCAGGCTGGGGACCCCCGGGGGTGGGGGAGGGGCGTCCCCTGGGGTGGGGGAGGGGCTGCTGCCGGGTGAATCCTTGGGGTGGGGGAGGGGCTGATCCGGGGTGGGGGAGGGGCTTTTCCTTTCTGAGTGGGGGAGGGGCGACCACAGGGTGGGGGAGGGGCTGTTCCCGGGGTGGGGGAGGGGCTGTTCCCAGAGTGGGGGAGGGGCTTTTCCTTTCTGAGTGGGGGAGGGGCTGTTCCCGGGGGGTGGGGGAGGGCTGTTCCCGGGGGGGTGGGGAGGGGCTGCCCCCTGGGTGGGGAGGGGCACCCACAGGTGGGGGAGGGGCTGTTCCCAGGGTGGGGGAGGGGCTGTTCCTGGGGTGGGGGAGGGGCACCCACAGGTGGGGGAGGGGCTGTTCCCAGGGTGGGGGAGGGGCTGCCGGGTCCTGAGCGGGGGAGGGGCACCTGCAGGGTGGGGGAGGGGCTGTTCCCGGGGTGGGGGAGGGGCTGTTCCCGGGGTGGGGGAGGGGCTGCCGGGTCCTGAGAGGGGGAGGGGCTGTTCCCAGGGTGGGGGAGGGGCTGTTCCCGGGGTGGGGGAGGGGCTGCCGGGTCCTGAGAGGGGGAGGGGCTGTTCCCAGGGTGGGGGAGGGGCTGTTCCCGGGGTGGGGGAGGGGCTGCCCGGGTCCTGAGCGGGGGAGGGGCACCCGCAGGGTGGGGAGGGGCTGCCCCTAGGTGGGGGAGGGGCTGTTCCCGGGGTGGGGGAGGGGCTGCCGGGTCCTGAGCGGGGGAGGGGCACCCGCAGGCGCAGGGCCCGCCCCGGGGCGGGGAGGGGCGGCCATGGCCAGCGACCTGGACGTGTTCGTGGGGAACACGACGCTCATCGACGAGGAGGTCTACCAGCTCTGGTTGGACGGCCACTCGGGTGAGCCCCGCCCCCGCCCCGCCCCCGCCCGGCCACGCCCACCCCCGGGGTCACCGCCCCCACGGCCGCCCCTCCCCCGCCGGCCACCTCCCGTGGTGGCCCCGGAACCGCGGTGGCCACACGTCCCGTGGTGTCCCCCCGTCCTGGACCTCCTGGTGGCCACGTCCCGTGGTGGCCACACCCCCTTGGTGACCCCACCCCGTGGTGGCCCCACGTCCCATGGTGTCTCCTGGCCCTCAGTGACCACGTCCCTTGGTGTCCCCACCTCCTGGTGTCCCCATCCCATGATGTCCTCATGTTCTCCACCCCTTGGTGACCCCATCCCATGGTGTCCCCATGTTCTCCACCCTTTGTTGGCCACGTCCCATGGTGTCCCCACCCCTTGGTGACCCCACCCCATGGTGTCCCGATGTTCTGCACCCCCTTGGTGACCCCATCCCATGGTGTCCCCACGTCCCATGGTGTCTCCTGACCCTCAATGACCACGTCCCATGGTGTCCCCCCATCCTGGACCTCCTGGTGGCCTCATCCCGTGGTGTCCCCATGTTCCTCACCCCTTCGTGTCCCCATCCCATGATGTCCCTATGTTGTCCACCCCTTGTTGGCCATGTCCCATGATGTCCCCACCCCTTGGTGACCCCATCCCATGATGTCTTCACGTCCCATGGTGTCTCTTGGCCCTCAATGACCACGTCCCATGGTGTCCCCGTGTCCTGGACCTCCTGGTGTCCCCATCCCATGATGTCCCCATGTTCTCTCCACCCCTTGGTGATCCCATCCCATGGTGTCCCCACGTCCCATGGTGTCTCCTGGCCCTCAATGACCACGTCCCATGGTGTCCCCACCCCTCGGTGACCCCATCCCACGACGTCCCATGGTGTCCCCACCCCTTGGTGACCCCCTCCCATGGTGTCCCCATGTTCTCCACCCCTTGGTGACCCCATCCCACGACGTCCCATGGTGTCCCCACCCCTCGGTGACCCCATCCCAGGGTGTCCCCATGTTCTCCACCCCTCGGTGACTCCATCCCACGACGTCCCATGGTGTCCCCACCCCTCGCTGACCCCATCCCATGATGTCCCATGGTGTCCCCACCCCTCGGTGACCCCATCCCATGGTGTTCCCATGTTCTCCACCCCTTGGTGACCCCATCCCATGATGTCCCATGGTGTCCCCACCCCTCAGTGACCCCATCCCACGACGTCCCATGGTGTCCCCACCCCTTGGTGACCCCATCCCATGGTGTCCCCATGTTCTCCACCCCTCGGTGACCCCATCCCACGACGTCCCATGGTGTCCCCACCCCTCAGTGACCCCATCCCACGACGTCCCATGGTGTCCCCACCCCTTGGTGACCCCATCCCATGGTGTCCCCATGTTGTCCACCCCTCGGTGACCCCATCCCACGACGTCCCATGGTGTCCCCACCCCTTGGTGACCCCATCCCATGGTGTCCCGATGTTCTCCACCCCTTGGTGACCCCATCCCACGACGTCCCATGATGTCCCCACTCCTTGGTGACCCCACCCCACGACGTCCCATGGTGTCCCCACCCCTTGGTGACCCCATCCCATGGTGTCCCGATGTTCTCCACCCCTTGGTGACCCCATCCCACGACGTCCCATGATGTCCCCACTCCTTGGTGACCCCACCCCACGACGTCCCATGATGTCCCCATGTTCTCCACCCCTTGTTGGCCACGTCCCATGGTGTCCCCACCCCTTGGTGACCCCATCCCACGACGTCCCATGGTGTCCCCACCCCTTGGTGACCCCATCCCATGATGTCTCCATGTTCTCCACCCCTTGTTGGCCACGTCCCATGGTGTCCCCACCCCTTGGTGACCCCACCCCACGACGTCCCACGGTGTCCCCACCTCTTGGTGACCCCATCCCACGATGTCCCATGGTGTCCCCACCCCTTGGTGACCCCATCCCATGATGTCCTCATGTTCTCCACCCCTCGGTGACTCCATCCCACGACGTCCCATGGTGTCCCCACCCCTCAGTGACCCCATCCCACGACGTCCCATGGTGTCCCCACCCCTTGGTGACCCCATCCCATGATGTTCTCATGTTCTCCACCCTTTGTTGACCCTATGCCATGGTGTCCCGATGTTGTCCACCCCTTGGTGACCCCATCCCATGATGTCCTCATGTTCTCCACCCCTTGTTGGCCACGTCCCATGGTGTCCCCACCCCTTGGTGACCCCACCCCACGACGTCCCACGGTGTCCCCACCCCTCGGTGACCCCACCCCACGACGTCCCCGCCCCGTGGTGACCCCGTGTCCCCCCCGCAGTGGCGGAGGCGGTGGCCCGGCGCCTGCGGGGGGGGGTCCTGGAGAGGGCGGGGACCTCGGTGGCCGTCCTGCAGAGCGACACCCGCGACCACTTCCGCACCTTCCAGATGTTGGAGCGGCTGCTGCACAGCCCCCCCCGCCTGCGCCAGCAGCTGCTCTTCCAGATCCCCCCCCCCCGGCAGGCCGTGCTCGTCCAGCGGTGAGCCGCTGGGGGGGACTGGGAGCACTGGGAGGGGGCTGGGAGCACTGGGAGGGGGCTGGGAGTACTGGAAAGGGACTGGGAGCACTGGGAGGGGGCTGGGAGGGGGCTGGGAGCGCTGGGAGGGGGCTGGGAGCATTGGAAAGGCACTGGGAGGGGACTGGGAGCACTGGGAGGGAACTGGGAGTGAACTGGGAGGGGACTGGGAGCATTGGAAAGGCACTGGGAGGGGACTGGGAGCACTGGGAGGGAACTGGGAGTGAACTGGGAGGGGACTGGGAGCACTGGGACTGGAGCACTGGAGGGACTGGGAGGGGACTGGGAGCACTGGGAGGGAACTGGAAGGGGACTGGGAGCACTGGGAGGGGGCTGGGAGGGGACTGGGAGCACTGGAAAGGGACTGGGAGCACTGGAAAGGGACTGGGAGGGGACTGGGAGAACTGGGAGGGGACTGGGAGCACTGCGAGGGGGCTGGGAGGGGGACTGGGAGCACTGGAAAGGGACTGGGAGGGGGCTGGGAGGGGATTGGGAGCACTGGAAAGGGACTGGGAGGGGGCTGGGAGGGGATTGGGAGCACTGGAAAGGGACTGGGAGGGGACTGGGAGCACTGGAAAGGGACTGGGAGGGGACTGGGAGCACTGGGGGGTGACTGGGAGGGGACTGGGAGCACTGGGAGGGAACTGGGAGGGGACTGGGAGCACTGGGAGGGAACTGGAAGGGGACTGGGAGCACTGGGAGGGGACTGGGAGCACTGGGAGGAGGCTGGGGAGGGGGCTGGGAGCACTGGGGGACTGGGAGCACTGGGAGGCGCTGGGAGGGGGCTGGGAGCACTGGAAAGGCACTGGGAGGGGACTGGGAGCACTGGGAGGGAACTGGGAGTGAACTGGGAGGGGACTGGGAGCACTGGGAGGGAACTGGAAGGGGACTGGGAGCACTGAAAAGGCACTGGGGGTCACTGGGAGGGGACTGGGAGCACTGGGAGGGGACTAGGGGAGCACTGGGAAGGAACTGGGAGAACTGAAGGGGTACCGGGGGGGGGACTGGGAGCATTGGGAGGGGCACTGGGAGGGAACTGGGAGCACTGGAAGGGAATTGAGAGGGGAGCACTGGAGCACTGGGAGGGGACTGGGGGGCACTGGAAAGGGACTGGGGGGGACTGGGAGGGGTTAGAGGGGCCTTGGGGGTCACTGGGAGCACTGAGAGGGAACTGGGAGGCACTGGGAACACTGGGGAAGCACTGAGAGGAGTTGGAGGGATACTGGGAGTGGACTGGGGGCAGTTGAAGGGGCACTGGGAGGCACTGGGAAGCGACTGGGAGCTACTGGGAGTGGTTAGAGAGGCACTGGGAGCACTGGGAATGGACTGGGACGGGTTTTGGGGGTCCCTGAGCCCAATTTTGGGTGGGTTTTGGGTCCATCCCAGTTTGGGACCTCCCTCCCAGTTTGGACCAGTGCTCCCAGTTACTCCGGGGGTGGAGCTGCTGGGGCAGATTTTGGGGGTTTTTGGGGTCCCTGAGCCCATTTCTGGGTGCATTTTGGGGGTTTTTGGGTGCTGGGGGGTGGTTTTGGGTCCATCCCAGTTTGGGACCCCCCCTCCCAGTTTGGACCAGTGCTCCCAGTTACTACATGTTCGCTGGTGCAGGAGCTGCTTGGGCAGATTTTGGGCCAGTTTTGGGGGGTTTTTGGGGTGCCCTGAGCCCATTTTTGGGTGGATTTTGGGGGTTTTGGGGTCTGTCCCGGTTCGGGCCCCCCCTCCCAGTTTGACCAGTGCTCCCAGTTACTCCGCGTTCGCCGCAGCTCTGGTGCAGGAGCTGCTTGGGCAGATTTTGGGTGCATTTTGGGGGTTTTTGGGGTGCCCTGAGCCCATTTTGGGGTGGATTTTGGGGGTTTTGGGGTCCGTCCCGGTTCAGGCCCCTCCTCCCAGTTTGGACCAGTGCTCCCAGTTACTCCGCGTTCACTGCGGCGCTGGAGCTGCTGGGGCAGATTTTGGGTGCATTTTGGGGGTTTTTGGGGTCCCTGAGCCCATTTCTGGGTGCATTTTGGGGGTTTTTGGGTGCTGGGGGGTGGTTTTGGGTCCGTCCCAGTTTGGGCTCCCCCTCCCAGTTTGGACCAGTGCTCCCAGTTACTACATGTTCGCTGGTGCAGGAGCTGCTTGGGCAGATTTTGGGCCGGTTTTTGGGGGGTTTTTGGGGTGCCCTGAGCCCATTTTTGGGTGGATTTTGGGGGTTTTGGGGTCCGTCCCGGTTCGGGCCCCCGCTCCCAGTTTGACCAGTGCTCCCAGTTACTACGCGTTCGACGCGGCGCTGGCGCGGGAGCTGCTGGGCCGGAAGCTGTCCAAGGGCACCAAGAAGGAGCTGGACGAGGTCAGCGCCCGCACCGGGGTCTCCATCAAGAGCTGCCGGCGGCAGGTGAGGGGGGGGGCACCCCAAAAATTGGGGGGGGGGGGGCACCCCGGAAATTGGGGGGCACCCCGGGAAACTGGGGGGACCCAGAAATGGGGGGGGGACCCGGAAATGGGGGGCACTGGAAATGGGGGGAGTGGAAATGGGGGGCACCGGAAATTGGGGGGGGGGTGGTGGAAATGGGGGGACCCAAAAATTGGGGGGCACCGGAAATGGGGGTACCCAGAATTGGGGGGGCAGAAATGGGGGGCACCCCGGAAATGGGGGGGGCACTGGAAATGGGGGAGAGGAAAATGGGGGGGGCACCCCAAAAATTGGCGGGGGCACCCCGGAAATGGGGGCACCCCAGAAGTGGGGGGACCCAAAAATGGGGGGGCACCGGAAATGGGGGTACCCGGAATTGGGGGGCAGAAATGGGGGGCACCGGAAATTGGGGGTGGAAATGAGGGGGACCCAAAAATGTGGGAGTGGAAATGGGGGGCACCCCAAAAATTGGGGGAGCACCCCGGAAATTGGGGGGCACCCCAGAAACTGGGGGGGACCCGGAAATGGGGGGCACCAGAAATTGGGGGGGGGTGGAAATGAGGGGGACCCAAAAATGCGGGAGTGGAAATGGGGGGGCACCCCAAAAATTGGGGGGGGCACCCCGGAAGTGGGGGACCCAAAAATGGGGGGCACCGGAAATGGGGGACCCCGAAATGGGGGGCACCCCGGAAATGGGGGACCTGGAAATGCAGGGACCTGGAAATGGAGGGGGGCAGAAATGGGGGGGCACCCCGGAAATGAGGGGGGCACTGGAAATGGGGGAGAGGAAAATGGGGGGGGCACCCCAGAAGTGGGGGGACCCAAAAATGGGGGGGCACCGGAAATGGGGGTACCCAGAAATGGGGGGGCAGAAATGGGGGGGGCACCCCGGAAATGGGGGGGCACTGGAAATGGGGGAGAGGAAAATGGGGGGCACCCCAAAAATGGGGGGGCACCCCGGAAATGGGGGGCACCCCAGAAGTAGGGGGGACCCAAAAATGGGGGGCACCGGAAATGGGGGTACCCAGGGTGGGGGCAGAAATGGGGGGGCACCCCGGAAATGGGGGGGCACTGGAAATGGGGGAGAGGAAAATGGGGGGGGCACCCCAAAAATTGGCGGGGGCACCCCGGAAATGGGGGGACCCGGAAATGGGGGGCACCAGAAATTGGGGGGGTGGAAATGAGGGGGACCCAAAAATGCGGGAGTGGAAATGGGGGGGCACCCCAAAAATTGGGGGGGCACCCCGGAAGTGGGGGGGACCCAAAAATGGGGGGCACCGGAAATGGGGGGCGGCAGAAATGGGGGGCACCAGAAATGGGGGGACCCAAAAATGGGGGGACCCGGAAATGGGGGGCACCGGAAATGGAGGGGACCCCGGGAATGGGGGGGCACCCCGGAAATGGGGGGGCACCGGAAGTGGGGGGACCCGGAAATGGAAGGGGCACAAATGGGGGGGCACCCCGGAAATTGGGGGAGGGAACCGGAAATGGGGGGGGCACTGGAAATGGGGGGGGCACCCCAAAAATGGGGGGACACCCCGGAAATGGGGGGCACCCTGGAAATGGGGGGAACCAAAAATGGGGGGGCACCGGAAATGGGGGTACCTGGAAATGGGGGGGCAGAAATGGGGGCACCGGAAATTGGGGGGATGGAAATGGGGGGCACCCCGGAAGTGGGGGGGGACCCAAAAATGGGGGGGCACTGGAAATGGGGGAGTGGAAATGGGGGGGCACCCCGGAAATAGAGGGGACCCCAAAAATTGGGAAGGTCCTAAAAATGGGGGGGTGTCCCCAATTTTGGGGGGGTCCCCACTTGGGGTGTCCCGAATTTGAGGGGGGTTCCCCCAAATGGGGGGGCACCCCGGGAATGGGGGGCACCGGAAGTTCGGGGGGGGGCACCGGAAGTGGGGGTCCCCAATTTTGAGGGGTTCCCCCACTTTCGGGGGGTCCCCCGAATTTCGGGGGGTCCCCAAATTTTGAGGGGGGTCCCCCCAATTTGAGGGTGTCCCCAATTTGAGGGGGGTCCCCAATTTTGAGGGGGGTCCCCAATTTTGAGGGGGTGTCCCCCCCAATTTCAGGGTGTCCCCAATTTTGAGGGGTTCCCCCCAATTTCGGGGGGTCCCCGAATTGGGGGGCACCGGAAATTGGGGGGGATGGAAATGGGGGGGCACCCCGGAAGTGAGGGGGACCCCAATTTGAGGGGGGTCCCCAATTTTGAGGGGGTCCCCAATTTTGAGGGGGTGTCCCCCCAATTTCAGAGGGGTCCCCAAAATTGGGAAGGTCCTAAAAAATGGGGGTTCCCCAATTTTGAGGGGGGTCCCCAATTTTGAGGGGGTGTCCCCCTAATTTCAGGGTGTCCCCAATTTCGGGGGGTCCCCAATTTTGGGGTGTCCCGAATTTGAGGGGGGTCCCCCCAATTTCGAGGGGGTCCCCCCAATTTCCGGGGAGGTCCCCAATTTCCGGGGTCCCCAATTTCTGGGGGTCCCCAGTTTCTGGGGGTCCCGAATTTTGGGGAGTCCCGAATTTGAGGGGGGTCCCCAATTTCAGGGGGGTGTCCCCAATTTTGTGGGGGTGTCCCCAATTTCAGGGTGTCCCCAATTTTGAGGGTGGTTCCCCCATTTTCGGGGGGTCCCCAATTTGGGGAGGTCCCCCGAATTTTGAGGGGGTCCCCCCAATTTGAGGGGGGTCCCCCCAATTTGAGGGGGGGTGTCCCCAATTTGAGGGGGGGGTCCCCAATTTTGAGGGTGGTTCCCCCATTTTCGGGGGGTCTCCAATTTTTGAGGGGGTGTCCCCAATTTCGGGGGGGGTCCCCAATTTGGGGGTGTCCCCAATTTTGTGGGGGTGTCCCCAATTTTGGGGTGTCCCCAATTTTGAAGGTGGTTCCCCCATTTTCGGGGGTCCCCAATTTGGGGAGGTCCCCCGAATTTTGAGGGGGGTCCCCAAATTTTGAGGGGTGTCCCCCCAATTTCGGGGGGTGTCCCCAATTTCGGGGGGTGTCCCCAATTTGAGGGGGGTCCCCAATTTTGAGGGTGGTTCCCCCATTTTCGGGGGTCCCCAATTTTGTGGGGGTGTCCCCAATTTTGGGGTGTCCCCAATTTTGAAGGTGGTTCCCCCATTTTCGGGGGGGGTCCCCAATTTGGGGAGATCCCCCGAATTTTGAGGGGGTCCCCAAATTTTGAGGGGGGTCCCCAATTTCGGGGGGTCCCCAATTTGGGGGGGGGTCCCCAATTTTTTGCGGGGGTGTCCCATCCAGGAGGGTGCTGGGGAGGGGGGGGGGGGCGGGCTTTGGCCCCTTTGGGTGGCGTTCGGGTGGGGTTTCGGGGTGCGGGGGAGGGCGGGGGGCGCGGGGGGGAGGTTTGGGGGTGCAGAGGGGGGTCCCCCCAAAATCTGACCCCCCCCCGCGCCCCCCCCCCCAGTTCGATAACTTCAAGCGCGTGTTCAAGGCGGTGGAGGAGCTGCGGGGGCCGCTGGCCGACAACATCCAGCAGCTCTTCCTGCTGCCCCCCCGCGCGGTCAGCACCCATGGGTGCTGGGGGGGGTGGGGGGTGGGGGGGGGGGTGCCGTGGGTGCTGGGTGGGGGGGGGGTGGGGATGGGGGAGGGGAATGGTGGGGGGAATGGGGGGTGGGGGGAATGGGGAATGGGGGGGTCCCATGGGTGCTGGGGGGGGGTTGGGGGGGTCCCATGGGTGCTGGAGGGGGGGTGCCGTGGGTGCTGGGGGGGGGGTGGGGATGGGGGAGGGGAATGGTGGGGGGAATGGGGGATGGAGGGGCGGGGAATGGGGGATGGGGGGTCCCATGGGTGCTGGGGGGGTGGGGGGGTGCCGTGGGTGCCGGGGGGGGGGAAATGAGGGATGGAGGGGGGAGTGGGGGATGGAAGGGGGGGAATGTGGGGATTGGGGCGGTTCCATGGGTGCTGGGGGTGTGGGGGGTCCCATGGGTGCTGGAGGAGGGGGGGTTGGGGGGGTGCCATGGGTGCTGGGTGGGGGGGGAATTGGGGATGGAGGGGGAGTGGGGTGATGGAGGAGGAGGGAATGGGGGATGGGGGGGTCCCATGGGTGCTGGGGGGGGGTGGGGTGCCATGGGTGCTAGGCGTGTGGGAGGGGGTCCCATGGGTGCTGGAAGGGGGGGGGAGTTGGGGGGTGCTGTGGGTGCTGGGTGGGGGGGGGGTGAGGGATGGAGGGGAATGGTGGGGGGAATGGGGGATGGAGGGGCGGGGGGATGGGGGATGGAGGGGGTCCCATGGGTGCTGGGGGGGGGGTTGGGGGGGTCCCATGGGTGCTGGAGGGGGGGGGGGTTGGGGGGTGCCATGGGTGCTGGGTGGGGGGGGTGGGGGAGGGGGGGGGAATGGGGTGATGGAGGAGGAGGAAATGGGGGGATGGGGGGGTCCCATGGGTGCTGGGGGGGGGTGGGGTGCCATGGGTGCTAGGCGTGTGGGAGGGGTCCCATGGGTGCTGGAAGGGGGGGGGGGTGGGGGTTGGGGGGGGAAATGGGGGATGGAGGGGTCCCATGGGTGCTGGGTGGGGGGGGGAATTGGGGATGGGGGAGGGGAATGGTGGGGGGAATGGGGGATGGAGGGGTCCCATGGGTGCTGGGGGGCGAAATGAGGGATGGAGGGGGGAGTGGGGGATGGAAGGGGGGGGGGGAATGGGGGATGGGGGGCGGTTCCATGGGTGCTGGGGGGGTTTGGGGGTTCCATGGGTGCGGGGGGGGTTGGGGGGCTGCCGTGGGTGCTGGGTGGGGGGGGAATTGGGGATGGAGGGAGGGGAATGGGGTGATGGAGGGGGGGGGAATGGGGGATGGGGGGGGTCCCATGGGTGCTGGGGGGGGGGGGGGTGGGGATGGGGGGGGAGTGGGGGATGGAGGGGGGGAGTATGGGGATTGGGGGGGGGAATGGGGGATGGGGGGTCCCATGGGTGCTGGAGGGGGGGGGGGGTTGGGGGGCTGCCGTGGGTGCTGGGTGGGGGGAGGAATTAGGGATGGGGGAGGGGAATGGGGGATGGAGGGGGTTGGAGTGGGGGGTGGGGGGAGTGGGGGATGGAGGGGGGAATGGGGGATGGGGGGTCCCATGGGTGCTAGGGGTGGGGTGGGGGGCTGCTGTGGGTCCTGGGGGGGGAAATGAGGGATGGAGGGGGGGAGTGAGGGATGGAGGGCGGGGGAATGGGAGGATGGGGGTCCCATGGGTGCTGGGTGGGGTCCTATGGGTGCTGGGGGAGGGCTGCAGGGGGGCACCCATGGGTGCTGGGAGTCTCAGGGCTGGTGGGGGCACCCACGGGTGCTGAGGGGGTCTCAGGGGTGGTGGGCTGGGGGTGGGCCACCCACGGGTGCTGGGGGGGCTCTGAGGCACACGGAGGGGGGGCTGTCGGGCACCCGCCTGACGCGGGGCACCCGTGGGTGCTCCCTCCCCCCGCAGGGACTACGCCGCCATCGTCTTCTTCGCCCACAGCCGCTTCGAGACCGGGAAGCGGCGCCTGCAGTTCCTCAGCTTCGGCGACCTGGCCGCCTGCGCCCAGCACATGATGGCCCACTGGACGCAGGGCGCCCTGGGTGCGGGGACGCGGGGACGGCGGGGACATCGGGGCTGGTGGGGGTGATGAGGAGGTTGGGGACATCGGGGACGTCGGGGACGTTGAGGACGTCGGGGCCGTTGGAGGCGTCAGGGACGCTGAGAACGTTGAGGTCATCAAGGACGTTGGGGACGTCGGGGTCATTGGGGACATCGAGGACGTTGGGGACATCGGGGACGTTGAGGTCATCAGGGATGTTGGGGACATCAAGGAGATTGGGGACATTGGGGACATCGGAGACGTTGAGGACATTGGGGACATCAGGGGCACTGAGAACGTTGAGGGCGTCAGGGGCGTTGGCATCAAGGACGTTGGGGACATCAAGGACGTAGAGGAGATTGGGAACTTTGGGGACATCAAGGACGTGGAGGTCATCAGGGACGTTGGGAATGTCAAGGAGGTTGGGGACATTGGGGACGTCGGGGACAACGAGGACGTTGGGGCCGTTGGAGGCATCAGGGACACTGAGAACGTTGAGGGCGTCAGGGGCGTTGGGGACGTCAAGGACGTAGAGGAGATTGGGGATGTTGCGGACATCAAGGATGTTGGGGACGTTGGGGACGTCAAGGAGATTGGGGACGTTGGGGACATCAGGGACGTTGGGGACAGCGAGGACGTCGGGGCTGTTGGAGGCGTCAGGGACGCTGAGAACGTTGAGGTCATCAAGGACGTTGGGGACGTCGGGGTCATTGGGGACATCGAGGACGTTGGGGACATCGGGGACGTTGAGGTCATCAGGGATGTTGGGGACATCAAGGAGATTGGGGACATTGGGGACGTTGGGGACATTGGGGACGTTGGGGACATCAGGGGCACTGAGAACGTTGAGGGCGTCAGGGGCGTTGGGGACATCAAGGACGTAGAGGAGATTGGGGATTTTGGGGACATCAAGGATGTTGGGGACGTTGGGGACGTCAAGGAGATTGGGGACGTTGGGGACATCAGGGATGTTGGGGACAGCGAGGACGTCAGGGCTGTTGGAGGCGTCAGGGACACTGAGAACGTTGAGGGCGTCAGGGACGTCGGGGTCATTGGGGACATCAGGGATGTTGGGGACAACAAGGAGGTTGGGGACATTGGGGACATCGGGGACGTTGAGGACGTCGGGGCTGTTGGAGGCGTCAGGGACGCTGAGAACGTTGAGGGCGTTGGGTGTTGGCATCAAGGATGTTGGGGACGTCAAGGACGAAGAGGAGATTGGGAACGTTGGGGACATCAAGGACGTTGAGGTCATCAGGGACGTTGGGGACATCAGGGGTACTGAGAACATTGAGGACGTCAGGGGCGTTGGGGACATCAAGGACGTTGGGGACGTCAAGGACGTAGAGGAGATTTGGAACGTTGGGGACATCGAGGATGTTGAGGTCGTCAGGGACGTTGGGGACGTCAAGGAGATTGGGGACATCAGGGACGTCGGGGCTGTTGGAGGCGTCAGGGACACTGAGAACGTTGAGGGCGTCAGGGCGTTGGGGACATTGGGGACCCCGGGGACGGTGGGGACACGGGGGGCACTGGGATGGGGGGCACTGGGATGGGGGAACTGGGATGGGGGAACTGGGATGGGGGAACTGGGATGGGGGCACTGGGATGGGGGAACTGGGATGGGGGGGAACTGGGAGGGGAACTGGGATGGGAGGGAACTGGGAGGGGGGCACTGGGATGGGGGAACTGGGATGGGGGGGAACTGGGATTGGGGCACTGGGATGGGGGCACTGGGATGGGGGCACTGGGATGGGGGAACTGGGATGGGGGGGAACTGGGATGGGGGAACTGGGATGGGAGGGGAACTGGGAGGGGGGCACTGGGATGGGGGAACTGGGATGGGGGGAACTGGGAGCGGGGCACTGGGATGGGAGCACTGGGATTGGGGAACTGGGATGGGGGGAACTGGGAGGGGGCACTGGGATGGGGGAACTGGGATGGGGGGGCACTGGGATGGGGGCACTGGGATGGGGGAACTGGGATGGGGGGGCACTGGGATGGGGGCACTGGGATTGGGGAACTGGGATGGGGGAACTGGGATGGCACTGGGATGGGGGGGCACTGGGATGGCACTGGGATGGGGGCACTGGGATTGGGGGAACTGGGATGGGGGGGGGCAGGCCCCCCATGGGGTCGGGTGCCCCCAGGTGGGGGACGTGGTTTCCCTCTGACCTCTGACCCCTGACCCCATGTCCTCATGACCCCTTGATGTCCCCGTGACCCCTGACCCCATCCCCGCTGTCCCACTGACCCCTCGGTGACCCCACTGACCCTTGGTGACCCCGCTGACCCTGTGACCCTGCTGACCCCTGACCCTTGGTGACCCTGCTGACCTCCGACCCTGACCCATGTGTCCCTGTGTCCCCATGACCCCACTGACCCCATGACCCCTGGTGACCTCACTGACCCCTGACCCTATCCCCATGACCCTGCTGACCCCGTGACCTCGCTGACCTGACCCTTGACCCTGTGACCCCAATGACCCCTGATGACCCCATGTCCAAAATGTCACCGTGTTCCCCCCTCCGTGACCCCGTGACCCCTGCTGACCCCGTGACCCCTGACCTTTGACCCCTGCTGACCCCAGCCCCGTGTCCTCCTGCCCCCAACGTCCCTGTGCCCCCAGCGTCCCTGCTGACCCCTGCCCCCGGGACCCCCTGCCCCCTCGCTGACCCCGTGACCCCTCGCTGACCCCGTGACCCCTGACCTTTGACCCCCAGCCCCCGAGGCGGCCGACCCCGAGGGGGAGGTGCCCCGCTCCTTCCTGCAGGACCTGAAGGAGCTGCGGGTGCTGGTGGGCGACCGCGAGCTGCTGGACCTGCACAAGAGGTGGGGGGGTCCCCAAATTAGGGGGGTCCCCAAAATCCTGGGGGGTCCCCAAAATCTGGGGGGCCCAAAAATCCACGAGGGCCCAGATCTGGGGGGTCCCGCACCCCTGGGTGGGACTGGGAGCTGCTGGGCCTGCACAAGAGGTGGGGGGGTCCCCAAATTTGGGGGGGGGGGGGGCCAAAATCCTGGGGGGGTCCCCAAAATCCTGGGGGGGTCCCAAACCCGGGGGGGTCCCCAAAATCTGGGGGGGGCCCAAAAATCCATGGGGGCCCAGATCTGGGGGTCCCACACCCCTGGGTGGGACTGGGAGCTGCTGGGCCTGCACAAGAGGTGGGGGGGTCCCCAAATTTGGGGGTCCCCAAAATCCTGGGGGGTCCCCAAAATCCTGGGGGGGTCCCAAACCCGGGGGGTCCCCAAAATCTGGGGGGGGCCCCAAAAATCCACGGGGGCCCAGATCTGGGGGTCCCACACCCCTGGGTGGGACTGGGAGCTGCTGGGCCTGCACAAGAGGTGAGGGGGTCCCCAAATTTGGGGGGTCCCCAAAATCCTGGGGGGTCCCAAAATCCTGGGGGGTCCCAAACCCGGGGGGTCCCCCAAAATCTGGGGGGGCCCAAAAATCCATGGGGGCCCAGATCTGGGGGGTCCCACACCCCTGGGTGGGACTGGGAGCTGCTGGGCCTGCACAAGAGGTGGGGGGTCCCCAAATTTGGGGGGGAACCCCAAAATCCTGGGGGGTCCCCAAAATCCTGGGGTCCCAAAACCCGGGTGGGTCCCCAAAATCCTGGGGGGAGCCCCAAAAATCCGGGGGGCCCAGATCTGGGGGTCCCACACCCCTGGGTGGGACTGGGAGCTGTTGGGCCTGCACAAGAGGTGGGGGGTCCCCAAATTTGGGGGGGAACCCCAAAATCCTGGGGGGTCCCCAAAATCCTGGGGGTCCCCAAAATCCTGGGGGGTCCCAAAATCCTGGGTGCCCCCTAAAATCCACCCCCCTCCCCAAATTCATGGGGCCCCCCAAATTCCGGGATTCTCCACCCCAAATTTTGGGGTCCCCCCTGAGCCGCCCCCCAAATCCTTGGGTGCCCCCCAATTCCCAGGACCCCCAAATTCATGGGTGCCCCCCCAAACCCTGGGGCCCCCCAAAATCTTGGGACCCCCCCAATTCCAGGACCCCCCTCCAAATTCCCCCTCCAAATTTTGGGGTCCCCCCTGAGCCCCCCCCCCCAAAATTCATGGGTGCCCCCCCTAACCCCTGGGTGCCCCCCAAAAATCTTGGGACCCCCGAATTCCCAGGACCCCCCAAATTCCGGGGCCCCCAAATTCATGGGTGCCCCCCAAACCCCTGGGTGCCCCCCAAATCCTGGGACCCCCCCCGAAAAATCCTGACCCCCCCAAATCTGGGTGCCCCGGGGGTGGGGGCACCCATGGGTGACACCCCCCCCCCCAAAAATTTGGGGTGCCCCCCCCCAGCCTGGTGTGCACGGCGCTGCGCGGGAAAATCTCCGTCTACAGCGAAATGGAGGCCAACTTCAAGGTGGGGGCCTACTGGGAGCCACTGGGAGCAACTGGGAGCAACTGGGAGCTCAACTGGGGCCAGCTGGGGCTAACTGGGAGCCACTGGGAGCAACTGGGAGCTCAACTGGGGCCAACTGGGGCTAACTGGGAACAACTGGGGCTAACTGGGAGACACTGGGAGCAACTGGGGCTAACTGGGAACAACTGGGGCTAACTGGGAGACACTGGGAGCAACTGGGCCCAACTGGGAGCCACTGGGAGCCACTGGGAGCTCAACTGGGGCTAGCTGGGAGCCACTGGGAGCTCAACTGGATCAACTGGGGCCAACTGGGAACAACTGGGGCTAACTGGGAGCCACTGGGAGCAACTAGGAGCTCAACTGGGAGCAACTGGGGCCAACTGGGAGCAACTTGGAGCTCAACTGGGGCCAACTGGGAGCCACTGGGAGCAACTGGGAGCTCAACTGGGGCCAACTGGGATCAACTGGGGCCAACTGGGAGCAACTGGGGCTAACTGGGAGCCACTGGGAGCAACTGGGTGCTGGGGGGGGGAGGTGAAATTCAAGCTGGCGCCCCTCCCCCACCTGTCCCGTCCCCACCCCCACCCCAAATCCTGGGGTCCCCCGGGGTGGGGGAGGGGTGGCTCAGGGTGGGGGAGGGTCCCTGGGGTAGGGGATGGGCGGGGGGGGAGGGGCGACGGGGGTGGGGGAGGGGCGGCTTAGTTTGGGGGAGGGGCTGCTTGGGGTGGCGGAGGGGCAGCTCAGGGTGGGGGAGGGGGAGCTTGGGGTGGGGGAGGGGAGAGGGGGGTGGGGGAGGGGTGACCCAGGGTGGGGGAGGGGCAGCTCAGGGTGGGGGAGGGTCCCTGGGATGGGGGGGGGCGAGGGGGTGGGGGAGGGGCGGGGCAGGGTGGGGGAGGGGCTGCTCGGGGTGGGGGAGGGGTGACCCCGGGTGGGGAGGGGCAGCACGGGGCGGGGTGGGGGAGGGGCTGCTCGGGGTGGGGCAGGGGTGACCCTGGGTGGGGGAGGGGCTGCTCAGGGTGGGGGAGGGCCCCTGGGGTGGGGGAGGGGCAGCCCAGTGCCCCCAGGGTGGGGGAGGGGCGGCTCGAGGGGGGAGGGGCGATGGGGGTGGGGGAGGGGCGCGCGGGGTGGGGGAGGGGCGGCTCAGGGTGGGGGAGGGGTGACCCCGGGTGGGGAGGGGCGGCCCAGTGCCCCCCAGGGTGGGGGAGGGGCGGCTCGGGGTGGGGGAGGGGCGGCTCAGGGTGGGGGAGGGGCGGCTCGGGGTGGGGGAGGGGTGACCCGGGTGGGGGAGGGGCACTGCGACGCCCCTCCCCCCAGGCGCTGTCGCGGGCGCTGGTGAACGCGGGGGCGCGGCTGACGCACGCGCGCGAGGTGCGCGACTTCTTCCTGGAGCTCGTGGAGAAGGTGCCGCTGGGAGCCGCTGGGAGCCACTGGGAGCAACTGGGAGCCACTGGGAGCTCGACTGGGGCCAACTGGGAGCCACTGGGGCTAACTGGGAGCCACTGGGAGCCACTGGGAGCCACTGGGGACTAACTAGGGCCAACTGGGGACCAGCTGGGAGCCACTGGGAGCTCAACTGGGGCCAACTGGGAGCCACTGGGACCAACTGGGAGCCACTGGGAGCTCGACTGGGGCCAACTGGGAGCCACTGGGACCAACTGGGAGCCACTGGGACTGACTGGGAGCCAGTGGGAGCTCGACTGGGGCCAACTGGGAGCCGATGGAACCAACTGGGAGCCACTGGGAGCTCGACTGGGGCTAACTGGGAGCCACTGGGAGCTTGACTGGGACCAACTGGGAGCCACTGGGAGCTCGACTGGGGCTAACTGGGAGCCACTGGGAGCTTGACTGGGACCAACTGGGAGCCACTGGGACCAACTGGGAGCAACTGGGACCCACTGGGTGCTCGACTGGGGCCAACCAGGAGCCACTGGGAGCTCGACTGGGGCCAACTGGGAGGCACTGGGAGCTCGACTGGGGCCAACTGGGAGCCACTGGGAGCAACTGGGAGCCACTGGGAGCTCAACTGGGGCCAACTGGGAGCCACTGCGAGCGACTGGGAACCCAACTGGGAGCCACTGGGAGCTCGACTGGGGCCAACTGGGAGCCACTGGGGCCAACTGGGAGCCACTGGGAGCCACTGGGAGCTCGACTGGGGCCAACTGGGAGCCACTGGGAACCCAACTGGGAACCACTGGAACCAACTGGGAGCCACTGGGAGCTCGACTGGGGCCAACTGGGAGCAACTGGGAGCTCGACTGGGGCCAACTGGGAGCCACTGGGGCCAACTGGGAGCCACTGGGAGCCACTGGCGATTTGGGAGGGGTCTGAGGGGTTGGGGGGGTCCCGGGGGGGTCTGAGGGGGTTGGGGGTCCCAGGGGGGTCCCAGGGGGGTTGGGGGGTCCCGGGGGGTTCCGGGGGGTTTGGGGGCGGGGGGGTGTCCCTCCATTTCGGGTGCCCCCCCCCGCCCCCCCAGGTGGTGGAGCCGTGCCGCGCCGACAAGTGGAGCCCCGGGGACCTGCGCCTCTTCCTGGGGCACTACAGCGCCGCCCCCCGCGCCATCCCCCACTTCCGGTGGGCCCCCCCCCCCCCAAATCGACCCCCCCCCCCACCCCGGACCCCCCCTGCACCCCAAAATCCAGTCCCCAACCCACAAACCCCGCCCCCAAATCCCAAAACCCCGCCCCCAAACCACCAAACCCCGCCCCCTACGCCGCGCCCCCACGCCACCCCCCACTTCCGGTGGGCCCCCCCCCCAAAATCACCCCCACCCCGCCCGGACCCCCCCGCGCCCCAAAACCCCGCCCCCAACCCACAAACCCCGCCCCCAAATCCCAAAACCCCGCCCCCCAAACCGCCAAACCCCGCCCCCTACGCCCGCGCCCCCCACGCCACCCCCACTTCCGGTGGGCCCCCCCCCCCCAAAATCACCCACCCCGCCCGGACCCCCCCGCGCCCCAAAACCCCACCCCGAAGCCCAAAATCCCGCCCCCAACCCACAAACCCCGCCCCCAAACCGCCAAACCCCGCCCCCAAACCGCGCCCCCCACGCCATCCCTCACTTCCGGTGGGCCCCCCCCAAAATCGACCCCCCCCCCACCCCCCGGACCCCCCCGCACCCCAAAACCCCGCCCCCAACCCACAAACCCCGCCCCCAAACCCCTAAACCCCGCCCCCGAACCCCCAAACGCCGCCCCCTATGCCCCGCCCCCCACCCCATCCCCCACTTCCGGTGGGCCCCCCCCCAAATGACCCCCCCCGGACCCCCCGGACCCCCGCGCCCCAAAACCCCGCCCCCAAACCCCGCCCCCTGCGCCCCAACCACCCCGCACCCCCCCAATCCCCCACTTCCGGTGTCCCCCCCCCCCAAACGCCCCCCCCCATGACCCCCCCCCCCCCACCCCGTCCGGACCCCCCGCGCCCCAAAACCCCGCCCCCAACCCACAAACCCCGCCCCCAAACCCCAAAACCCCGCCCCCAAAGCCCCCCCCCCGCCCCCGCGCCATCCCCCACTTCCGGTGGGCCCCTGCCCCCAAATGACCACCCCCACCCCCCCGGACCCCCCCGCGCCCCAAAACCCCGCCCCCAACCCACAAACCCCGCCCCCAAACCACAATACCCCTCCTCCAACCCCCCAAACCCCGCCCCCTACACCCCGCCCCCCACCCCATCCCCCACTTCCGGTGGGCCCCCCCCCCAATGACGCCCCCCGGACCCCCGCGCCCCAAAACCCCGCCCCCAAACCTCAAAACCCCGCCCCCTGCCCCCCAACCACCCCGCCCCCCGCGCCATCCCCCCACTTCCGGTGTGGCCCCCCCCCCCCAAATGACCACCCCCACCCCCCCCCGGACCCCCCCGCGCCCCAAAACCCCGCCCCCAAACCCGAAAACCCCGCCCCCTACGCCCCGCCCCACCCAAAATGGCCCCCCCCCCCAAACCCCACCCCCCCCGGGCCCCCCCAGTGCCCCAAAACCCCGCCCCCAACCCCCAAACCCCGCCCCCAAATCCCAAAACCCCGCCCCCTGCGCCCCACCCCCCCCCACTTCCGGTGGGGCCCCCCCCCAAAATGACCCCCCCAACACCCCCCCACCCACCCGGACCCCCCGCACCCCCAAACCCCCCCCCGGGACCCCCAAATCCCCGCCCTGCACCCCACGCCCCCCCGGCCCCCACCCCATCCCCCACTTCCGGTGGCCCCCCCCCCAAATGACACACCCCCCCCGAACCCCCCTGCGCCCCAAAACCCCGCCCCCAACCCACAAACCCCTCCCGCAACCCCCAAACCCCGCCCCCAAACCCCGCCCCCCACCCCATCCCCCACTTCCGGTGGGCCCCCCCCCAAAATGACCCCCCCACCCCCCCCCCGGACCCCCCGCGCCCCAAAACCCCGCCCCGAACTCCCAAACCCCGCCCCCAACCCACAAACCCCGCCCCCAAACCCCGCCCCCCCGCCATCCCCCACTTCCGGTGCCCCCCCCCCACCAAACGACCCCCCCCAAAAAATGACC
Organism: Otis tarda; assembly: GCA_026413225.1. Taxonomy (NCBI): domain Eukaryota; kingdom Metazoa; phylum Chordata; class Aves; order Otidiformes; family Otididae; genus Otis; species Otis tarda. Next base: position 953,590 of record CM048589.1, read on the forward strand.
CCCCCAACCCCCCCGGACCCCCCGTGCCCCAAAACCCCGCCCCCAACCCACAAACCCCGCCCCCAAATCCCCAAACCCCGCCCCCTGCGCCCCAACCCCCCCCCCCATCCCCCACTTCCGGTGGGGCCCCCCCCAAAATGACCCTCCCACCCCCCCCCCGGACCCCCCCGTGCCCCAAAACCCCGCCCCCAACCCCCAAACCCCGCCCCCAACGCACAAACCCCGCCCCCAAACCCCGCCCCCCACCCCATCCCTCACTTCCGGTGGGCCTCCCCCAAATCACCCCCCCCACCCCCCGGACCCCCCCGCGCCCCAAAACCCCGCCCCGAACTCACAAACCCCGCCCCCAAACCACAAACCCCGCCCCCAAACCCCCGCCCCCCCGCCATCCCCCACTTCCCGGTGCCCCCCCCCCACCAAACGACCCCCCCAAAAAATGACCCCCCCAACCCCCCGGACCCCCCGAGCCCCAAAACCCCGCCCCCAACCCACAAACCCCGCCCCCAAATCCCCAAACCCCGCCCCCCTGCGCCCCAACCCCCCCCCCCCCATCCCCCACTTCCGGTGGGGCCCCCCCAAAATGACCCTCCCACCCCCCCCCGGACCCCCCGTGCCCCAAAACCCCGCCCCGAACTCCCAAACCCCGCCCCCAACGCACAAACCCCGCCCCCAAACCCCGCCCCCCGCGCCATCCCTCACTTCCGGTGGGCCTCCCCCCCCCCAAATGACCACCCCCACCCCCCCGGACCCCCCCGCGCCCCAAAACCCCGCCCCAAAGCCCAAACCCCGCCCCCTGCACCCCACCCCCCCCCACTTCCGGTGGGCCCCCCCCAAAATGACCCCCCCACCCCCCAAACCCCGCCCCCTATGACCCCCCCCAAATCCTGGGACCCCCCAAAAAACCTGGGACCCCCCGAACTCTGGGACCGCCCCCCAAAATCCTGGGACCCCCCCCTCTCCCCACCGCCCCCCAAAATCTGGGACCCCCCCCGAACTTTGGGGACCCCCCCCACCCCTGAACCCCTCCCCCCAAAAACCTGGACCCCCCCTGCACCCCAAAACCTGGACCCCCCCCCCCAAATCTGACCCCCCAGAACCTCACCCCCCACCCCCCCCCCAATCCGGACCCCTGAACCCCCAAATTTCCCCCCCCCCAAAAAAATCGGGGACCCCTCCCCCAAAAAGTGGGGGGCACCCCAAAAATGAGGGGGGACCCCCATAACGGGAACCCCCCCAAAAATGGGGTGACCCCCCCCCAAAAAATGGGGGTGGGTGCAGTGGGTGACCCCAAAATCGAGCTGGGGGTCCCCGAAAATGGGGGGCGCCCCAAAATGTGGGGGGCACCCCAAAAAATGAGGGGGGGGCACCCCAAAAATTGGGGGGGGGGGCAAAAATATTGGGGAACCCCCCCAAAAATTGTTGAACCCCTCAAAAAATGGGGGGGGTGGGTGCAGTGGGTGACCCCAAAACTGGGCTGGGTGCGGTGGGGGGGTCCCCAAAAATGGGGGGCACCCCAAAATGCGGGGGGCACCCCAAAATTGGGGGGGGGCCAAAAAAATGGGGAACCCCCCCCAAAATTTAGGAAACCCCTCAAAAAATGGGGGGGTGGGTGCAGTGGGTGACCCCAAAACCAGGCTGGGTGCGGTGGGGGGTCCCCAAAAATGGGGGGGCACCCCAAAATGCAGGGGGCACCCCAAAAAATGAGGGGGCACCCCAAAAATTGGGGGGGCCCAAAAAAATTGGGGAACCCCCCAAAATGGGGGAACCCCTCAAAAAATGGGGGGGTGGGTGCAGTGGGTGACCCCAAAACCGGGCTGGGGGTGCTGAGGGGGGTCCCCAAAAATGGGGGCACCCCAAAATGCGGGGGGCACCCCAAAAAATGAGGGGGGCACCCCAAAAATTGGGGGGGACCCCAAAAAAATGGGGAACCCCCCCCCAAAATTTAGGAAACCCCCCAAAAAATGGGGGGTGGGTGCAGTGGGTGACCCCAAAACCGGGCTGGGGGGTCCCCGAAAATGGGGGGCACCCCAAAAAATGAGGGGGGGCACCCCAAAAATTGGGGGGCCCCCCCCTGAACCCCGTTTCCCGCAGGCACCAGGCGCTGTGGGAGCGTTACATGGCCGCCATCACCGCCTGCCTGCTGCGCATGTACCACGAGTGACCCCCCCAAAAAATCGGGGGGGGGGAGGGGGCACCCCAAAAATCGGGGGGCACCCCCCAAGAGAAAAATTAAAAAAAAAAAATTAAAAAAATTTAAAATTTTCAGAATTTTTTCAAAATTTTTTTGAAATTTCCAAAATTTGGGGAAAATTTTGAAAAATTTTGGAACAAATTTTAAAATTCACCCCCCAAAATTTGGGGGGACCCCGAAAATGGAGGGGGGGGGGATGTGGGGGGCCCCCTGGAGTGGGGGGGACCCCAAAATTTGGGGGGAGTGGAAATTGGGAGGGGGGCAAAAGTGGGGACCCCCCGAAAATTGGGGAACCCCCAGTGAGGACACGGGGGCACCCCCAAACTGGGGGGACCCCGAAAGGGGGGGACCCCCAAACTGGGACACCTCAAAAAGCAGGGGCACCCCAAAACTGGGACACCCCCAAACTGGGACACCCCAAAAACCAGGGGCACCCCAAGACTGGGGCACCCCCAAACTGGGACACCCTGAAAGGGGGGACCCCCAAACTGGGACACCCCAAACTGGGGGGACACCCCAAACTGGGACACCCCAAAAAGCAGGGGCACCCCCAAACTGGGACACCCCCAAACTGGGACACCCCAAACTGGGGGGACACCCCAAACTGGGACACCCCAAAAACCAGGGGCGCCCCAAAACTGGGACACCCCCAAACTGGGACACCCCAAAAGGGGGGGACACCCAAACTGGGACACCCCAAAAACCAGGGGCACCCCCAAACTGGGACACCCCCAAACTGGGGGGACACCCCAAACTGGGACACCCCAAAAACCAGGACACCCCCAAACTGGGGACACCCCCAAACTGGGGACAACCCGAAAGAGGGGACCCCCAAACTGGGACACCCCAAAAAGCAGGGGCACCCCAAAACTGGGACACCCCAAACTGGGGGGACCCCAAAAGTGGGGACCCCCAAACTGGGACACCTCAAAAAGCAGGGGCACCCCAAAACTGGGACACCCCCAAACTGGGACACCCCAAACTGGGGGGACACCCCAAACTGGGACACCCCAAAAATCAGGACACCCCCAAACTGGGACACCCCCAAACTGGGACACTCCCAAACTGGGGACACCCCAAAAGTGGGGAACCCCCAAACTGGGACACTCCAAAAACCAGGGGCACCCCCAAACTGGGACACCCCCAAACTGGGACACCCCCAAACTGGGGGGACCCCCAAACTGGGACACCCCCAAACTGGGAGACTGGGACAACCTGAAACTGGGAGACGCCGAAAAACGGGGGGACCCCCAAACTGGGACAGGGGGACACTGGGACGCCCCAAATCCTGGGCACCCCAAAAGTGGGGACCTCAAAAGTGGGGGAACCCCCCAAATTGGGACACAAGGACACCCCGAAACTGGGGGGAACCCCCAAACTGGGACACCAGTACACCCCAAAAACCAGGACACCCCCAAACTGGGACACCCCAAACTGGGGGAACCCCCAAACTGGGACACCGGGACACCCCTAAACTGGGGCACCCCAAAATCGGGACACCCCAAAATCCAGGACACCCCCGAACTGGGGGGGAAACCCCCAAACTGGGACACCAGTACACCCCAAAAAACGGGACACCCCCAAACTGGGACACCCCCAAACTGGGCACCCCCAAAACGGGGGCACCCAAAAAACTTGGGGCACCCCCCAAACTGGGACCCCGAACTGGGACACCCCCTGAAAACTGGGGACCCCCCCAACCTGGGAGAAACCCCCCCCCCCAAACTGGGACATCCCCTCCAAACTGGGAGCCCCAGATCTGGGGGATCCCCAAACTGGGACACCTCCCCCAAACTGGGACCCCCCTAAACTGGGACACCCCAAACCTGACCCCCTCCCCCAAACTGGGACACCCCCGCCCCAAACTGGGACCGCCCCCCCTAAACTGGGACACCCCAAACCCTGACCCCCTCCCCCAAACTGGGACCCCTGCCCTAAACTGGGACCCCCCCTGCCCCAAACTGGGAGACCCCAAACCCTGACCCCCTCCCCCAAACTGGGACACCCCCCCCCCAAACTGGGACCACCCCCCTAAACTGACCCCCTCCCCCAAACCTGACCCCCCTCCCCCAAACTGGGACCCCCCCTGCCCCAAACTGGGACACCCCAAACCTGACCCCCCTCCCCCAAACTGGGACCCCCCTGCCCCAAACTGGGACACCCCAAACCCTGACCCCCCTCCCCCAAACTGGGACCCCCCTGGGACACCCCAAATTCGGGACACCCCCCTCCCCCAAACTGGGACACCCCCGCCCCAACTGGGACACCCCAAACCTGACCCCCTCCCCCAACTGGGACCCCCTGCCCCAAACTGGGAGACCCCAACCCTGACCCCCTCCCCCAACTGGGACCCCCCTCCCCCAAACCCGGGGACACCCCCTGGGAGACACCCCCCCTGCCCCAAACTGGGACCCCCAAACCTGACCCGCCTCCCCAAACTGGGACCCCCCCTCCCCAAACTGGGACACCCCAAACCTGACCCCCTCCCCCCAAACTGGGACCCCCCTGCTTCGCCCCAAACTGGGACACCCCAAACCCCGACCCCCTCCCCCAAACTGAGTCCCCAAACTGGGATTTCACCCCAAACCTGACCCCCTCTGGCCCCAAACTGGGACACCCCAAACCCTGACCCCCCCTCCCCAAACTGGGACCCCCCTGCCCCAACTGGGACACCCCAAACTCTACCCCCCCCCTCCCCCAAACTGGGACACCCCAACCCTGCCCCAAACTGGACACCCCTCCCCAACTGGGACACCCCTCCCAAACTGGGACACCCCAAACCCCTGACCCCCCTCCCCCCAACCGGGACCCCCTCCCCCAAACCCCCAAACTGGGACTTCCCCGCCCCAAACTGGGACCCCCTCCCCCAAACTGGGACCCCCCCTGCCCCAAACTGGGACACCCCAAACCCCGACCCCCCTCCCCCAAACTGGGACCCCCCCTGCCCCAAACTGGGACACCCCAAACCCCGACCCCCCTCCCCCAAACTGGGACCCCCCTGCCCCAAACTGGGACACCCCAAACCCCCTGACCCCCCTCCCCCAAACTGGGACACCCCCCCCCAAACTGGGACACCCCAAACCTGACCCCCCTCCCCCAAACTGGGGACACCCCTGCCCCAAACTGGGACACCCCAAACCTGACCTCCCTCCCCCAAACTGGGACCGCCCTGCCCCAACCGGGGACCGCCCCAAACTGGGACACCCCAAACCCCGACCCCCCTCCCCCAAACTGGGACCCCCCCCCCCCAAAACTGGGGCGTCCGGACCCCAGCACCCCTCCCCCATCCCAAACTGGGTGCCCCTCCCCCCTAAAAATCTGAGGGGGGGCTGCCCCTCCCCCTCCCCCAACGTTGAGGAGGGGGACCCCTAAAAATTTGGGGGGACACACACCCCCAAAATTTGGGGGGGGGGGAGGGGCGCAAGCGGTCGCCTGAGGGGTGGGGGAGGGGAGGGTGGGGGAGGGGTGACGTTTTTTTTTTTTGGGGGGGGGGAGGGAAAAGCCGGACGCTTGGATTTTTGGGAGGGGGAGGGGCCACGTGGGAGGGGGGGGGGTGGGGAGGGGCCGGAGGGGGTGGGGGGAGGAGCCCCGCCTCCATTTTGGGGTGGGGGAGGGGCGGGGCTTCCCGATCTCCTCGGGTCCCCCTCGGCTCCGGTGCTTGGAGGGGGGGGGGAGGGGAAATATTTGGGGGGGGGAGGGTGGGGTGCTCGGACCCCTCCCCCCACCCCCCGTCCCCCCCACCCCCCCCCCCCATCAAATTTTACGTCCGGATCTTTTCGCAAGCCCCTCCCCCCGCCCCTCCCCCATCCATCCTCCCGGCCACGTTGGCTGCCCCTCCCCCACCCAAAACTTTTGCCGACCACCCCCCCCCCCCAAACTCCGACCCCCCCCCCCCCCCCACGACCCCCTCCCCACCCCGCCAGGGCCCCTCCCCCACCCCAAACCCCCCCGAACGGGGGGGTTTGGGGTGGGGGGAGGGGCCCCGGCGGGGGGGAGGGGGCTACCCAAGCGCAGGGGTGGGGGAGGGGCACCCCGGTGACCCCCCCCACCCCCCAGGACCATGGGACCCCTGTCCGGTCTCCTCATCCTCGCCGCCATGGTGGTCGCCGGCCCCTCCCCCACCCCGGATTTGGAGGAGCTCGAGGAGGACGTGGTGAGGGGGGGGAGGGGCGTGGGACACCCCCACCCCACCCCACCCCCTTTTATTTTGGAGGGGGAGGGGGAGGGGGGCGTTGGGTTATTTGGGGAGGGGGGAGGGGGTCGCTGCGGGGTGGGGGAGGGGCGAATCCGGATGCTGGGGTCCGTTGTGGGGTGGGGGAGGGGCGCGGGACCCCCTTTTGGGGGGGGGAGGGGTCGCTGTGGGGTGGGGGAGGGGCGCGGGACCCCCTTTTGGGGGGGAGGGGTCGCTGCGGGGTGGGGGAGGGGCGAATCCGGATGGTCTGGGGTGGGGGAGGGGCGCGGGACCCCGTTTTGGGGGGAGGGGGGCTAAGGGTGGGGGAGGGGCGGGGTGCTTGGGTCACTTTTGGGTGGGGGAGTGGTCGCTGTGGGGTGGGGAGGGGCGCGGGACCCCGTTTTGGGGGGAGGGGGCTAAGGGTGGGGGAGGGGCGGGGTGCTTGGGTCACTTTTGGGTGGGGGAGGGGTCTCTGCGGGGTGGGGGAGGGGCGAATCCGGATGGTCTGGGGTGGGGGGAGGGGCGCGGGGTCATTTTTTGGGGGGAGGGGGTCGCTGCGGGGTGGCGGAGGGGCGGGGTGCTTGGGTCACTTTTGGGTGGGGGAGCAGTTGCTGTAGGGTGGGGGAGGGGCGTCAGACCCCTTTTTTGGGGGGGAGGGGGCGAGGGGTGGGGGAGGGGCGGGGTGGTTGGGTCACTTTTGGGTTGGGGAGGGGTCGCTGCGGGGTGGGGGAGGGGCGAATCCGGATGCTGGGGTCCGTTGTGGGGTGGGGGAGGGGCGCGGGACCCCCTTTTGGGGGGAGGGGTCGCTGTGGGGTGGGGGAGGGGCGTCAGACCCCTTTTTTGGGGGGGAGGGGGAGGGGCGGGGTGCTTGGGTCATTTTTGGGTGGGGGAGGGGTCGCTGAGGGGTGGGGGAGGGGCGAATCCGGGTGCTGGGGTCCGTTGTGGGGTGGGGGAGGGGCGCGGGACCCCCTTTTGGGGGGGAGGGGTCGCTGCGGGGTGGGGGAGGGGCGAATCCGGGATGGTTTTTGGGGTGGGGGAGGGGTCGCGGGACCCTTGGGGGGAGGGGCGTCCGGATGGTCTGGGGTGGGGGAGGGGCGCGGGACCCCTTTTTTGGGGGGAGGGGGCTAAGGGTGGGGGAGGGGCGGGGTGCTTGGGTCACTTTTGGGTTGGGGAGGGGTCGCTGCGGGGTGGGGGAGGGGCGAATCCGCATGCTTGGGTGCGTTGTGGGGGGAGGGGAGGGGCGCGGGACCCCCTTTTGGGGGGGGAGGGGTCGCTGTGGGGTGGGGGAGGGGCGAATCCGGATGGTCTGGGGTGGGGGAGGGGCGCGGGACCCCCTTTTGGGGGGAGGGGTCGCTGTGGGGTGGGGGAGGGGCGTCAGACCCCTTTTTTGGGGGAGGGGGCGAGGGGTGGGGAGGGGCGGGGTGTTCGGGTCACTTTTGGGTTGGGGAGGGGTCGCTGCGGGGTGGGGGAGGGGCGCGGGACCCCTTTTGGGGGGAAGGGGCGAGGTGGGGGAGGGGCGGGGGATTTGGGAGGGAAGGGGGAGGTGGGGGAGGGGCGGGGGGTCCTGATGCCCCTCCCCCCAGGAGTGCACGGACGGGTACGAGTGGGACCCCGAAACCGAGCACTGCAAAGGTGGGGGAGGGGCGGGGGAATCCACACCCCCCCCCTCCCAATTTGGGGGGGGGGGGGGAGGGGAGCGATGGGGGAGGGGCTGGGTCCCTTTTTTGGGGGGGGGGGGTTTGGGGGTCCCCGGGGGGGAGGGGAGCCGGGGGGGTGGGGTCCCGGGAGGGGGGGTCGGGGAGGGGGGAGGGGTTGAGGGGTCCCCTGGGGGGATTTGGGGTCCCGGGGGGGGGTGGGGGGTGCCCTGGGGGGTGGGGGTCCTGGATCGCGTGGGGGGGTTGGGGTCCCGGGGGGTCCCTGAGGAGTGGGGGAGGGGTGATTTGGGGTCCCGGGGGGTGGGGGTCCCGGACGCTTGGGTCCCACTTTGGGGGGGGGAGGGGCTTGGGGGTCCCTTTGGGGGCGGGGTTCAGGGGGTCCCTGGGGGGTGGGGGGATTTGGGGTCCCGGGGGGGGGTGGGGGTCCAAGGGGGGGGGTGTCTCAGGTCCCCGTGGGGGAGGGGATTGGGGAATTTGGGGTCCCGGGGGGGTTTGGGGGGGTCCCTGGGGGGTGGGGGAGGGGATTGGTGGTCCCGGGGGAGAATTGGGGGTTCCGGGGTGGGGGAGGGGGGTGATTTGGGGTCCCTGGGGGATTTGGGGTCCCGGGGGGGTTTGGGGTCCCGGGGGGGGTTGGGGGGTCCCGGTGGGGTGTCCCTGGGGGGGGGGGGGGGTTGGGGTCCCGGGGGGTCCCTGAGGGGTGGGGGAGGGGTGATTTGGGGTCCCGGGAGGGGGGTGGGGGGGGGGGTCCCGGGGTGGGGGGGGGGATTTGGGGTCCCGGGGGGGGTTGGGGGGGGCCCTAGGGGGTGGGGGAGGGGTGATTTGGGGTCCTGGGAGGGAATTGGGGGGGGTCCTGGGGTGGGGGGGGGTGGGGGATTTGGGGTCCCTGGGGGGTGGGGGTCCCGGATGCTTGGGTCCCACTGGGGGGGTGGGGGAGGGGTGATTTGGGGTCCCTTTGGGGGCGGGGTTTAGGGGTCCCTGGGGGGGGGGGATTTGGGGTCCCGGGGGGGTTTGGGGGTCCCGGGGGGGTTGGGGGACCCTAGGGGGTGGGGGAGGGGTGATTTGGAGTCCCGGGAGGGAGGTGGGGGGGGTCCCGGGGTGGGGGGGTGGGGGATTTGGGGTCCCGGGGGGGTTTGGGGGTCCCGGGGGGTTGGGGGTCCCTGGGGGGGGGTGGGGGGTCCAAGGGGGGGGGTGTCTCAGGTCCCCGTGGGGGAGGGGATTGGGGAATTTGGGGTCCCGGGGGGGTTTGGGGGGTCCCTGGGGGTGGGGGAGGGGTGATTTGGGGTCCCGGGAGGGAATGGGGGGGGTCCCGGGGTGGGGGGGAGGGGGTGATTTGGGGTCCCTGGGGGATTTGGGGTCCCGGGGGGGGTTTGGGGTCCTGGTGGGGTGTCCCTGGGGGGGGGGGGGGTTGGGGGGTTTCGGGGGTCCCTGAGGGGTGGGGGAGGGGTGATTTGGGGTCCCGGGAGGGAATTTGGGGGGGTCCCGGGGTGGGGGGGGGGGATTTGGGGTCCCGGGGGGGGGGTTGGGGGGGCCCTAGGCGGTGGGGGAGGGGTGATTTGGGGTCCCGGGGGGGTTGGGGGGTCCCGGGGTGCGGGGGGGGGATTTGGGGTCCCGGGGGAGTTTGGGGGGGTCCCGGTGGGGTGTCCCTGGGGGGGGGTTGGGGGGTTTCGGGGGTCCCTGAGGGGTGGGGGAGGGGTGATTTGGGGTCCCGGGAGGGGGTGGGGGGGGGGTCCCGGGGTGGGGGGGGGTGGGGGATTTGGGGTCCCTGGGTGATTTGGGGTCCCGGGGGGTTGGGAGGGTCCCTGGGGGGGTGGGGGAGGGGTGATTTGGGGTCCCGGGAGGAATTGGGGGGGTCCCGGGGTGGGGGGTGGGGATTTGGGGTCCCAGGGGGGTTTGGGGGTCCCGGGGGGGTTAAGGGGGGTCCCTGGGGGTGGGGGAGGGGTGATTTGGGGTCCCGGGAGGGAATTGGGGGGGGTCCCGGGGTGCGGGGGGGGATTTGGGGTCCCGGGGTGGGTTTGGGGGTCCCGGGGAGGGGGGGGGGGGCATTAGGGGTCACCCCCGCCCCTCCCCCCCCCCCCTCCCCTCCCCCCAGACGTGGACGAGTGCTTGGGGTCGCCGCCCCCGCCCCCCCCCGTGCCGCCCCCCCTGCGCTGCCTGAACCATTTCGGGGGGTACCTGTGCCTGCCGCCGCGCGCCGCCGCCTGCTCAGCCCCGCCCCCGGCGCCCCGCCCCCCGCCCCGCCCCCGCCCCGCCCCCCGCCGGCCGCTGCCCCCCGGCTACGGCCCCGCCCCCGACGGCGCCTGCCACGGTAACGGGGGGCGGGGCTACGGGAGGGGGGGCGGGGCTGCGGGAGGGGCGGGGCTACGGGAGGGGGCGGGGCTACGGGAGGGGGGACAGGGCTGCGGGGAGGGGGCGGGGCTGCGGGGGGCGGGGCTGCGGGGAGGGGGCGGGGCTGCGGGGAGGGGGCGGGGCTGCGGGGGGTGCGGGGCTGCGGGAGGGGGCGGGGCTGCGGGGGGGCGGGGCTGCGGGGAGGGGGCGGGGCTACGGGGGGCGGGGCTGCGGGAGGGGGTGGGACTATGAGAAAGGGGCGGGGCTATTGGAAAGGGGGCGGGGCCAAGATGGAAGGGGGGCTAAGGGGAAGGGGGAGGGGCTGTGGGGAAGGGGCGGGGCTAAGATGGAAGGGGCGGTGCTATGGAGGGGGTGGGGCTGTGGGGAAGGGGCGGGGCTATGGGAAAAGGGGCGGGGACTAAGATGGAAGGGGTGGGGCTAGGGGAGTGGCTATGGGGAGGGGCTGCGGGGCTACAGGGGTGGGGCTATGGGGGAGGGGGCTACAAGGAGGGGAGGGGCTATGGGGAAGGGGGCGGGGCTATGATGGAAGGGGCGGGGCTAAGGAGAGGGGCTGCGGGGAAGGGGCGGAGCTAGCAGGAAGGGGCGGGGCTACGGGGAGGGGGTGGGGCTATGGGGGGGGGGCTACGAGGAAGGGGTGGGGGCTATGGGAAAGGAGGAGGGGCTGATGGGTGCCAGGGTGGGGGAGGGTCTGATGGGAGTGGGGGGTGGGGGAGGGGCTGACAGGGGTGGGGGAGGGGCTGACGGGGTGGGGGAGGGGCTGACTGGGTGGGGGAGGGGCTGATGGGGTGGGGGAGGGGCTGACTGGGTGGGGGAGGGGCTGATGGGTTTGGGGGGGGGTGGGGGAGGGGTTGCTGGGAGTGGAGGGTGGGGGAGGGGCTGACAGGGGTGGGGGAGGGGCTGACGGGTGCCAGGGTGGGGGGAGGGGCTGATGGGGGGGTGGGGGAGGGGCTGACGGGTGCCAGTGGGGGAGGGGTTGCTGGGAGTGGAGGGTGGGGGAGGGGCTGACGGATGCCGGGGTGGGGGGAGGGGCTGATGGGGTGGGGGAGGGGCTTACGGCGGTGGGGGAGGGGTTGCTGGAGGTGGGGGTGTTTCAGGCGGGTGGGGGAGGGGCTGAGGGGACCCCACCCCCCCCCCAGACGTGGACGAGTGCGCGGGGCCCCCCCGTGCCGGCCCAGCCAGGACTGCGTGAACCTGCCGGGGGGTTCGAGTGCCGCTGCCCCCCCGGGTACCGGCTGCTGCGCACCGAGTGCGTCGGTCAGTGGGGGGAGGGGCGGGGGGGGGGGGGGAGGGGCAATGTGGGGCTGGGGGGTGGGGGGGGCTGGGGGGGAGGAGCTGTGGGGGCGGGGATTGAGGGGGAGGGGCAATGTGGGGGGGTTGGGGGGGCTGAGGGGGAGGGGGAGGGGCAATGTGGGGCTGGGGGGGCTGGGGGGGTGGGGGAGGGGAATGGGGGGTGGGGGGGCTGGGGGGGAGGAGCTGTGGGGGATGGGGGTTGAGGGGGGAGGGGCAATGTGGGGGGGTGGGGGGGCTGAGGGGGGAGGGGGAGGGGCAATGTGGGGCTGGGGGCTGGGGGGTGGGGGAGGGGAATGGGGGGTGGGGTGGGGGGGAGGAGCTGTGGGGGATGGGGGTTGAGGGGGAGGGGCAATGTGGGGGTGGGGGGCTGAGGGGAGGGGGAGGGGCAATGTGGGGCTGGGGGGTGGGGGGGCTGAGGGGGAGGGGCAATGTGGGGCTGGGGGGCTGGGGGGGTGGGGGAGGGGAATGGGGGGTGGGGGGGCTGGCGGGGAGGAGCTGTGGGGGATGGGGGTTGAGGGGAGGGGCAATGTGGGGGTGGGGGGCTGAGGGGGTGGGGGAGGGGCAAGGGGGGTGGGGGGGTTGAGGGGGGAGGAGCTGTTGGGGGTGGGGGTTGAGGGGGGAGGGGCAATGTGGGGGGTGGGGGGCTGAGGGGGGTGGGGGAGGGGCAATATGGGGGAGGCTGAGGGGGGAGGGGCAAGGTGGGGGGTGGGGGGCTGAGGGGGTGGGGGGAGGGGCAAGGGGGTGGGGGGGTTGAGGGGGAGGAGCTGTTGGGGGTGGGGGTTGAGGGGGAGGGGCAATGTGGGGGAGTGGGGGAGGGGCTAAGGGGGGCTGAGGAAGGCAGGGCTATGGGGCGCTGTGGGGCTGGCTGTGGGTCGCTATGGGTCGCTGTGGGGCGCCCCCCAGACGAGGACGAGTGCTGGTTCTGGGTCACTGTGGGATGCGATAGGCCGGGGCTGTGGGGCGCTGTGGGGCTGGGCTATGGGGCTGGCTGTGGGGCGCTATGGGGCAGCAGTGGGGCGCTATGGGTCGCTGTGGGGCGCCCCCCAGACGAGGACGAGTGCCTGTGGCGCTGGTGCCACCACTCCTGCGCCAACTCCCCCGGCGCCTTCGCCTGCCGCTGCCACGCCGGCTTCCGCCTGGGCCCCGACGGCCGCTCCTGCCTGGGTGCGCGCCCCTCCCCCCCCCCAAAACCCCTCCCCCGCCCCCCGGGGCACCCACGGGTGCCCCCCAACCCCCCCCCCCTGCCCCCCCCAGACGTGGACGAGTGCGCCATGGGCGCCCCCTGCCCCCAGCGCTGCCTCAACACCTTCGGCTCCTTCGCCTGCCGCTGCCGGCCCGGCTACGCCCCCGGGCCCGGGGGGCGGGGCTGCCACGGTAGGACACGCCCCCTCGCCCGGGGACACGCCCACTTTCCCCCTGGGACACGCCCCCTTCCCTGGGGACACGCCCCCTCGGGTTAGGCCCCGCCCGTTGCGCCCCCCCCCCAGCGCCGCCCGGTCGCCCGTTTCTGCCCCTTTGGCCACGCCCACTCGCCGGTGGACACGCCCCCTTCCCCGGGACACGCCCCCCGATTGGACACGCCCCCTATTGGACACGCCCATCCACTGGTCACGCCCCATTGGGTTAGGCCCCGCCCATTGCCCCCCCGCAGCGCCGCCCGCCTGGTCGCCGAATCTTGGGTGGTTTCTGCCCCTTTGGCCACGCCCACTCGCCGGTGGACACGCCCCCTTCCCCGGGACACGCCCCCCGATTGGCCACGCCCCCTATTGGCCACGCCCATCCATTGGTCACGCCCCCTTGGGTTAGGCCCCGCCCACTGCCCCCCCCCAGCACTGCCCAGTCACCAGTTTCCACCCCTTTGGCCACGCCCACTCGCCGGTGGACAAAGCCCCCGATTGGCCACGCCCCCAAATTGGCCACGCCCATCCCAATTTGGTCACGCCCTCTTGGTTTAGGCCCCACCCACTGCCCCATAGCACTGCCCGTTCTTCCCATCTCAGCTCACTCCCCCTCCTTTGGCCACGCCCCCTCACATGGCCACGCCCCCTCGGTGATGGCCACGCCCCCACGGTCACGCCCATTCGCGGGTCACGCCCCCAGCTCCTGGCCCCGCCTCCCACACCCCTGTAGCCCCGCCTCCAGCCCCGTAGCCCCGCCCACCATTCCCCTCCCTGCCCCGCTGGCTACGCCCTCTCCATTGACCACGCCCCCTCTGGCGACCACGCCCCTTTATTTGACCACGCCCCTTTGCCCTTGCCACACCCCTGGCTCCGCCCACCACCCCATAGCCCCGCCCCCATCCCAGCAGCCTCAAACTGGGACCCCCCAGACCCCAAACTGGGACCCCCACCCCCAAACTGGGACCCCAGACCCCAAACTGGGTCCCCCAGCCCCCCCCAAACTGGGACCCCCACTGCCAAACTGGGACCCAGCACCCTCAAACTGGGACACCAGACACCCAAACTGGGACCCCCACCCCCAAACTGGGACCCCAGACCCCAAACTGGGACCCCCACCCCCTAAACTGGGACCCCCCGACCCCAAACTGGGACCTCCAACCCCAAACTGGGACCCCAGACCCCCCAAACTGGGACCTCCCCGACCCCAAACTGGGACCCAGCAGCCTCAAACTGGGACCCCCCAGACCCCAAACTGGGACTCCCCCCCCAAACTGGGACCCCAACCCCCAAACTGGGACCCCAGACCCCCAAACTGGGACCCCCAACCCCCCCAGGACCCCCAAACTGGGACCCATAGAACCCCCGCACCCTGGAACCTTACTGGGGTGTGGGGGGAGGAAATCTATGGGGCAGCCGTGGGTCGCTGTGGGTCGCTGTGGGTCACACTGTGGGTCACCGTGGGTCGCTGTGGATCGCGCTGTGGGTCACTGTGGGTCGCTGTGGGTCGCCGTGGGTCGCTGTGGGTCACTGTGGGTCGCCGTGGGTCACTGTGGGTCGCGCTGTGGATCGCTGTGGGTCACTGTGGATCGCTGTGGGTCACCGTGGGTTGCTGTGGGTCGCCGTGGGTCGCTGTGGGTCGCTGTGGGTCGCCGTGGGTCGCTGTGGGTCACCGTGGGTCACTGTGGGTCGCGCTGTGGGTCGCGCTGTGGATCGCTGTGGGTCACTGTGGATCGCTGTGGGTCACCGTGGGTCGCTGTGGGTCTCTGTGGGTCGCTGTGGGTCGCTGTGGGTCACTGTGGGTCACCGTGGGTCGCGCTGTGGGTCGCCGTGGGTCACTGTGGGTTGCTGTGGGTCACCGTGGGTCACTGTGGGTCTCTGTGGGTCACCGTGGGTCACTGTGGGTCACCGTGGGTCGCCGTGGGTCACCGTGGGTCGCTGTGGGTCGCTGTGGGTCACTGTGGGTCACCGTGGGTCTCTGTGGGTCACTGTGGGTCGCCGTGGGTCACCGTGGGTCGCTGTGGGTCGCTGTGGGTCACTGTGGGTCACCGTGGGTCGCTGTGGGTCACTGTGGGTTGCGCTGTGGGTCACCGTGGGTCACTGTGGGTCACTGTGGGTCGCCGTGGGTCGCACTGTGGGTCGCCGTGGGTCGCGCCGTGGGGCAGCAGCCCCACAAAGCCCTCACCCTATGGGGCCGCCATCGCTGTGGGGCCGACCGTGGGTCTGTCCCCGCCCTTTCCCGTGGCTCGCCGTGGGTCGCGCCGTGGGTCGCCGTGGGTCGCCGTGGGTCGCGCCGTGGGGCAGACGTGGACGAGTGCGCGGGGGGGGGCGCCCTGTGCCAGCACCGCTGCCACAACACCCCCGGCTCCTTCGCCTGCCTCTGCCCCCCGGGTTATGGGGTGCGGGGCCTGCACTGCCAGGGTACGGCCCTGCCCCACGGCTGCCCCACGGCGGGGGCGGTTGTGGGGCGGGGGGGGGGAGGGGGCTGTGGGGTGGTTTGGGGGTGGTTATGGGGCAGTTGGAGGGGTTCTGGGGCAGCTATGGGGCAGGTGGGGGGTGGTTATGGGGCAGGGGGATGGGGTGGTTTGGGGGGTTATGGGGCACTTGGGGGGCAGCTATGGGGCAGGTGGGGGGTGGATGTGGGGCAGGGGGATGGCTATGGGGCAGGTGGGGGGCAGCTATGGGGCAGGTGGGGGGCAGCTATGGGGTGGTTTGGGGGTTATGGGGCACTTGGGGGGCAGCTATGGGGCAGGACGGGGGGTTATGGGGCAGTTGGGGGGCAGCTATGGGGCAGTTCGGGGGTTATGGGGCAGTTGGGGGGCAGCTATGGGGCAGGTGGGGGGTGGTTATGGGGCAGGGGGATGGCTATGGGGTGGTTTGGGGGGTTATGGGGCACTTGGGGGGCAGCTATGGGGTGGTTTGGGGGTTATGGGGCAGTTGGGGGGCAGCTATGGGGGAGTTGGGGGTGGTTATGGGGCAGGTGGGGGGCAGCTATGGGGTGGTTTGGGGGTTATGGGGCACTTGGGGGGCAGCTATGGGGCAGGAGGGGGTGCTTATGGGGCAGTTGGGGGGCAGCTATGGGGCAGGTGGGGGTGGTTATGGGGCAGGTGGGGGGCAGATATGGGGCGGTTGGGGGGTTATGGGGCAGCTATGGGGCAGGAGGGGGGGTTATGGGGCAGTTGGGGGTGGATATGGGGCGGTTTGGGGGGTTATGGGGCAGCTATGGGGCAGGTGGGGGTTATGGGGCAGTTGGGGGCAGCTATGGGGCAGGAGGGGGTGGTTATGGGGCACTTGGGGGGGTTATGGGGCAGGTGGGGGGCAGCTGTGGGGCGGTTCGGGGGTTATGGGGCAGCGATGGGGCAGGAGGGGGCCGGTCGCGGGGCGGGGGGGCCGTGGGGCGGCTGTGGGTCACGCGGGGGGTTATGGGTCGGGGGGGGGGGGTGGGTGCGCGGGGTGGTTGTGGGTCCGGGGGGCGTGGCCATGGGGCCCAGCCCCTCCCCCTTCCCCCCCCCCCCCCCCCCCCAGACCGGGACGAGTGCGCGGAGCGCGCCCACGCGTGTCCGCGCGGCCGCCGCTGCCTCAACACGTTCGGGGGCCGCGCGTGCGTCCCGCGCCAGCCCTGCCGCGCGCCATACGTGCCCCTCCCCCACCCCCCCCCGGGTACCGCCCCCTCCCCCACCCCCCAACCCCCCACCCTGCCCCACAGCCCCCCTTACCCCCCCAAATTCCCCCCCCAAATCCCCCCAGCCCCCCCCATAGCCCCCCAAATCCCCCTCCCCACCCCCCAATCTGCCCCCCAACCCCCCCAGCCCCCAACCTTCCCAAATTCATCCCCCAACCCCCCAAACCCCCCACCCTGCCCCATAGCCCCCAAACCCCCCCGTAGACCCCCAAACCCCCCAGATTCCCCTCCCCAGCCCCCAAAACGCCCCAATCTGCCCCCCAAATCCCCCCCAGCCCCCAAACCCCCCTTACCCTCCCAAATCCCCCCACCCCCCCAAACCTCCCCCCAGCCCCCATACCCCCCCTTACCCCCCCCAAATTCCCCCCCAGCTCCCCCAAAGCCCCCAAACCCCCAAATCCCCCCCAGCCCCCCCAAACCCCCCACCCTGCCTCCATAGCCCCCAACCCCCCCAAACCCCCCACCCCCCCAAACCCTCCCCCCCCAAATTCCCCCCCAGGCCCCCCAAACCCCCCACCCTGCCCCATAGCCCCCCCAAACCCCCTCACAGCCCCCCAAACCCCCCCCCCAAATTCCCCCCAGGCCCCCCAATCTGCCCCCAAATCCCCCCAGCCCCCCCAAACCCCCCCACCCTGCCCCATAGCCCCCCAACCCCCCAGCCCCCTCTTACCCCCCAAATTCCCCCCCCAGCACGTGCCTGTGCCCCCCGGGGGTCCCGGCCTGCGCCCCCCGCCCCCGCTGGCTCCTCCCCCCAACCCCCATAGACCCCCAAATTCCCCCCCCAGCCCCCAATCTGCCCCCCAACCCCCCATCCTGCCCCATAGCCCCCCAAACCCCCTCAGCCCCCCCAAATTCCCCTCCCCAGCCCCCAAAACGCCCCAATCTGCCCCCCAATCCCCCCCCCCAGGCCCCAAAACCCCCCAACCTCCCCCAGCCCCCCAAACCCCCCCAAATCCCCCCAAACCCCCCTTACCCCCCCAAATTCCCCCCCCCAGCACGTGCCTGTGCCCCCGGGGGTCCCGGCCTGCGCCCCCCCGCCCCCGCTGGCTCCCCCCAACCCCCCCAAACCCCCCCACAGCTCCCCCAACCCCCCATAGACCCCCAAATTCCCCCCCGCCCCCCCATACCCCCTACCCCCCAAATCCCCCCAGCCACCGCAACCCCCCAATCTGCCCCCCAAATCCCCCCCAGCCCCCAAAGCCCCCCACCCTGCCCCATAGCCCCCAAACCCCCCCATACACCCCCAAATTCCCCCTCCCCACCCCCCCCCAGACCCCCATACCCCCCCAACCCCCCAAACTCCCCCCCAGCCCCCATAGACCCCCCAAATTCCCCCCCCAGCCCCCGAAACCCCCCCCCTTACCCCCCAAATTCCCCCCAAACCCCCCCACAGACCCCCAAATTCCCCTCCCCACCCCCCAGCCCCCATACCCCCCCAACCCCCCCAAACTCCCCCCAGCCCCCCATAGACCCCCAAATTCCCCCCCCACCCCCCAATCTGCCCCCAACCCCCCCACCCTGCCCCACAGTCCCCCCAACCCCCCCAAATTCACCCCATAGCCCCCCCCACCCCCATTACCTCCCCAAATTCCCCCCCAACCCCCAAATTCCCCCCTCAGCCCCCCCAAACCCCCCCTTACCCCCCAAATTCCCCCTCAGCCCCCCCAAACCCCCATAGACCCCCAAATTCCCCTCCCCCACCCCCCCCAACCCCCTAAACCCCCAAATCCCCCCAAATCCCCCCCAGCCCCCCCAAACCCCCCAAATTCCCCCCCAAACCCCCCCCTTACCCCCCCAAATTCCCCCCAGCACGTGCCTGTGCCCCCGGGGGTCCCGGCCTGTGCCCCGCACCCCCCCCGCTGGCTCCCCCCCAACCCCCCAAACCTCCCCCCAGCCCCCCAACCCCCCATAGAACCCCCAAATTCCCCCCCCGCCCCCCATACTCCCCCCCTTACACCCCCAAACCTCCCCCAGCCCCCCCAACCGCCCCATAGACCCCCAAATTCCCCCCCCAGCCCCCAATCTGCCCCCCAACCCCCATCCTGCCCCATAGCCCCCCAAATCCCCCCAGCCCCCCCAAATTCCCCCTCCCCAGCCCCCAAAATGCCCCAATCTGCCCCCCCAATCCCCCCCAGGCCCCCCAAATCCCCCCAAATTCCCCCCAGCCCCCCCAAACCCCCCTTACCCCCAAATTCCCCCCAAAACCCCCCTTACACCCCCAAATCCCCCCCAGCCACCGCAACCCCCAATCTGCCCCCCAAATCCCCCCAGCCCCCCCCAAATTCCCCCTTACCCCCCCCCAAATCCCCCCAGCCCCCCAAAACCCCCTTACCCCCCCAAACCCCCACCATCCAGCCCCCCAAATCCCCCCAAATTCCCCCCCAGCCCCCCCCTTACCCCCCAAATTCCCCCCCCAGCACGTGCCTGTGCCCCCCGGGGGTCCCGGCCTGCGCCCCCCGCCCCCGCTGGCTCCTGCACCGCTTCCTGGCCGCCCCCCGCCCCCCGCGCCCCCGCCGGCCTCTTCCAGCTGCGCCGCCCCCGGGACCCCCGGGCTCCTCCGCCTGCGGGGGGCCCCCCCGGCGCCTTCCGCCTGCGGGTACGGGGGGGTCTGGGGGGATTTGGGGGTCTAGGGGGGTGTGGGGGTGGAGGGGGACCTGGGGGGCCTGTGTGGGGGTTTGGGGGGTTTGGGGGGAATTTGGGGGGATTTGGGGGCGTGGGGGGAATTCGGGGGTCTATGGGGGATTTGGGGGGAATTTGGGGGTCTAGGGGGGGTGTGGGGGAATTTGGGGGTTACAGGGGGGAATTTGGGGGGGTTTGGGGGGTTTGGGGGGCTTTGGGGGGTGTGGGGGGGGGTGTGGGTCTATGGGGGGTTTGGGGGGGTTTCGGGGGGAATTTGGGGGGTCTATGGGGGGATTTGGGGGGTTTGGGGGGTTTGGGGGGCTGGGGGGAATTTGGGGGCTATGGGGGGATTTGGGGGGTTTTGGGGGACCTGGGGGCCTTTGGGGGGATTTGAGGGGGAATTTGGGGGATTTGGGGGTGTGGGGGGAATTTGGGGGTCCATGAGGGGTTTGGGGGAGGAATTTGGGGGGAATTTGGGGTGTATGGGGGTGTGGGGGGAATTCGGGGGGTTTGGGGGTCTATGGGGGGTTTGGGGGGAATTTGGGGGGGATTTGGGGGGGAAGGTGGGGAAATTTGGGGGGATTTGGGGTGTGGGGGGACCTGGGGGGCCTGTGGGGGTTTAGGGGGTTTGGGGGGAATTTGGGGGTCTAGGGGGGGTGTGGGGGGATTTGGGGGTCTATGGGGGTTTGGGGGGGGGTTTCGGGGGAATTTGGGGGTCTATGGGGGATTTGGGGGGAATTTGGGGGGTTTGGGGGGCTGGGGGGAATTTGGGGGTCTATGGGGGGATTTGGGGGGAATTTGGGGGGTTTGGGGGGTGGGGGGAATTTGGGGGGCTATGGGGGGATTTGGGGGGTTTTGGGGGACCTGGGGGCCTTTGGGGGGATTTGAGGGGGAATTTGGGGGTTTGGGGGGTGTGGGGGGAATTTGGGGGTCCATGAGGGGTTTGGGGGAGAATTTGGGGGGAATTTGGGGGTGTATGGGGGTGTGGGGGGGGGGGGTCGGGGGGGTTTGGGGGTCTATGGGGGGAATTTGGGGGGTGGGGGTCTATAGGGGGGAATTTGGGGGGAATTTGGGGGGGGTGGGGGGAATTTGGGGGATTTTGGGGGGGGTTTGGGGGATTTGGGGGCCTATGGGGGGTTGGGGGCTTTGGGGGGAATTTGGGGGTCTAGGGGGGGTGTGGGGGGAATTTGGGGGGTTACAGGGGGATTTTGGGGGTTTGGGGGGGTGGTTGGGGGTCTATGGGGGGCAGAGGGGGAATTTGGGGGATTTGGGGGGTGGGGGGAATTTGGGGGTCTATGGGGGGTTTGGGTTGAATTTGGGGGGCCTATGGGGGCTTTGGGGGGCTGTGGGGCAGAGTGGGGGGTTAGGGGGGTTTAGGGGGGCCAGGGGGGGCACCTTGGGGGAGTTTGGGGGGCTATGGGGCCGGGTGGGGGGCTGGGGGGATTTGGGGGGTTATGGGGGTTGAGGATTGCTATGGGGCGGCTGGGGGTCGCTATGGGGCAGAGGGGGTCGCCGTGGGGCGGTTGGGGGTCACTATGGGGCAGAGGGGGTCGCTGTGGGGCGGTTGGGGGTCTCTATGGGGCGGTTGGGAATCGCTGTGGGGCAGTTGGGGGTCGCTGTGGGGCTGCTGGGGGTCGCTATGGGGCAGAGGGGGTCGCTATGGGGCAGAGGGGGTCACTATGGGGCAGAGGGGGTCGCTGTGGGGCAGAGGGGTCGCCGTGGGGCGGTTGGGGGTCTCTATGGGGCGGTTGGGGGTCGCCGTGGGGCGGTTGGGAATCGCTGTGGGGCAGTTGGGGGTCGCTGTGGGGCTGCTGGGGGTCGCTATGGGGCGGCTGGGGGCCACCTATGGGGTGGTTGGGGGTCGCTGTGGGGGCAGAGGGGGTCGCTATGGGGCAGAGGGGGTCGCTGTGGGGCGGCTGGGGGGGTCGCTGTGGGGTGGTTGGGGGTCGCTGTGGGGCAAGAGGGGGTCGCTATGGGGCAGAGGGGGTCGCTGTGGGGCGGTTGGGGGTCGCTGTGGGGTGGTTGGGGGCCGCTATGGGGCAGTTGGGGGTCGCTGTGGGGCGGCTGGGGTCGCTTTTGGGGGTGGTTGGGGTGGTTGGGGGTCGCTATGGGGCAGAGGGGGTCGCTGTGGGGCAGAGGGGTCGCTATGGGGCGGTTGAGGGTTGCTATGGGGCGGTTGTGGGTTGCTGTGGGGCATAGGGGTTCACCTTGGGGGAGTTTGGGGGTCGCTATGGGGCCGGGTGGGGGTCGCTGGGGGGTATTTGGGAGGGTTATGGGGTTTGCAGAGGGGTCTATGGGGCAGAGGGGGTCGCTATGGGGCGGCTGGGGGTCGCTATGGGGCAGCTGGGGGCCGCTGTGGGGCGGGGGGAGCCGCTATGGGGCAGAGGGGTCGCTGTGGGGTGGTTGGGGGTCGCTGTGGGGCAGTTGTGTGGGTCGCCTAGAGTCGCTGTGGGGCAGAGGGGGCCGCTATGGGGCAGAGGGGTCGCGTGGGGTGGTTGGGGGTCGCTGTGGGGCAGTTGTGGGTCGCTGGGGCAGAGGGGTATGGGGGCAGGAGGGGCCGCTACAACCAAGGGCAGGGGGTCGCTATGGGGCAGAGGGGGTCGCTATGGGGCAGTTGGGGGTCGCTGTGGGTCAGTTGGGGGTCGCTATGGGGAGGTTGGGGGTCGCTGTGGGGCGGTTGGGGGTCGCTGTGGGGCGGTTGGGGGTCGCTGTGGGGCGGCTGGGGGTCGCTGTGGGGCAGTTGGGGGTCGCTGTGGGGCGGCTGGGGGTCGCTATGGGGCAGAGGGGGTCGCTGTGGGTCAGTTGGGGGTCGCTGTGGGGCGGCTGGGGGTCGCTATGGGGCAGAGGGGTCGCTGTGGGGCAGAGGGGGTCACTGTGGGGCGGTTGGGGGTCGCTATGGGGTGGTTGGGGGCCGCTATGGGGCAGAGGGGGTCGCTGTGGGGCGGTTGGGGGTCGCTATGGGGTGGTTGGGGGCCGCTATGGGGCAGAGGGGGTCACTGTGGGGCAGTTGGGGTCGCTATGGGGCGGCGGCTAGACAGAAGGGGGTCGCTATGGGGCGGTTGGGGGTCGCTGTGGGGTGGTTGGGGGCCGCTATGGGGCAGAGGGGGTCGCTGTGGGGCGGTTGGGGGTCGCTATGGGGTGGTTGGGGGCCGCTATGGGGCAGAGGGGGTCGCTGTGGGGCGGTTGGGGGTCGCTGTGGGGCAGAGGGGGCCGCTATGGGGCAGAGGGGGTTGCTGGGGCGATTGGGGGCCGCTATGGGGCAGTTGGGACTCGCTATGGGGCAGAGGGGTCGCTATGGGGTGGTTGGGGGTCGCTGTGGGGCAGAGGGGGTCGCTATGCTGCTATGGGGCGATTGTTGGGGGTCGCTATGGGGCAGAGGGGTCGCTGTTGGGCAGAGGGGGTCACTGTGGGGCGGTTGGGGGTCGCTGTGGGGCGGTTGGGGGTCGCTATGGGGTGGTTGGGGGTCGCTGTGGGGCAGAGGGGGTCGCTGTGGGGCGGTTGGGGGTCGCTGTGGGGCAGAGGGGGTCGCTGTGGGGCGGTTGGGGGCCGCTATGGGGCGGTTGGGGGTCGCTATGGGGCGGTTGTGGGTCGCTGTGGGGCGGCTGGGGGTCGCTGTGGGGCAGAGGGGGTCGCTATGGGGCGGTTGGGGGTCGCTGTGGGGCAGAGGGGGGTCGCTGTGGGGCGGTTGGGGGCCGCTATGGGGCGGTTGGGGGTCGCTATGGGGCAGAGGGGGTCGCTATGGGGCGGTTCGGGGTCACTCTCGGTCAGCAGGAGCGGGCGGGGCGCCCCCCGCGCTGACCCCGCCCCCCCGCAGGAGCTGTCCAATCAGAGCGCGCTGCTGGAGCTGACGCGCCCCCTGCCGGGCCCGCAGCGCCTCCTGCTGGAGCTCGAGCTGCTGCCGCCCGGCGCCCCGCCCCCCGACGAGGCCACGCCCCCCATCGACGCCGCGCCCCTCGACGGGACCCCGCCCCCCACGGGAACCCCGCCCCCCGACGAGACCACGCCCCCCGACGAGACCACGCCCCCGTTCGAGGCCCCGCCCCCGGCCCCGCCCTCGCGCTGCTCCGGCTCCACCTCTTCCTGGGGGAGCACCCGTTCTAGCGCCCCGCCCCCTCCCCGCCCCCGCCCCCTCCCCGCCCCCGCCCCCTCCCATGGCCCCGCCCCCAGGCGCGTTGGCCCCTCCCCCCGCTCTGTATCGCCCCTCCCCCACCGCGAGCCGGGGGTGGGGGAGGGGCGGGGCCGGGGGGGCGGGGCGCGGCCCAACAACGAGTTGTGTCGGGGCCCAGCCTGCGGCCTGCTGAACTGGGAGCACTGGGAGGGACTGGGAGGGACTGGGAGGGGACTGGAAGCACAGGGAGGGACTGGGAAGGACTGTGAGAGAACTGGGAAGGACTGGGAGGGACTGGGAGGGGACTGGGAGGGACTGGGAGGGAACTAGGATGGAACTGGGAAGGACTGGGAGGGGACTGGGAGGGAACTGGGAGAGACTGGGAGGGGGCTGGGAGGGGACTGGGATGGACTGGGATGGACTGGGAGGGAACTGGGAGAGACTGGGAGCACTGGGAGGGACTGGGAAGGACTGGGAGAGAACTGGGAGGGACTGGGAGGGAACTGGGAGCCCTGGGGAGGGAACTGGGAGGGACTGGGAGGGAACTGGGAGGGACTGGGAGGGACTGGGAGCCCTGGGAAGGAACTGGGAGGGACTGGGAGGGGAACTGGGAGAGAACTGGGAGGGAACTGGGAGGGGACTGGGAGGGAACTGGGAGGGACTGGGAGGGAACTAGGAGGGAACTAGGAGCACTGGGAGGGACTGGGAGGGACTGGGAGGGGACTGGGGGGAACTGGGAGGGAACTGGGAGAGACTGGGAGTGACTGGGAGGGACTGGGAGGGAACTGGGAGAGACTGGGAGCGACTGGGAGGGGGCTGGGATGGACTGGGAGGGAACTGGGAGGGAATTGGGAGGGACTGGGAGGGAACTGGGAGGGACTGGGAGGGACTGGGAGGAAATGGGACGTACTGGGAGGCACTGGGAGGAAATGGGACGCACTGGGAGGGGCAACTGGGAGGGACTGGTGCATACTGGGACACACTGGGATGCACTAGGAGATACTGGGGGGCACTGGGAGTGTACTGGGAGCACCGGGAGGAGCAACTGGGAGGGACTGGTGCATACTGGGACACACTGGGAGGATACTGGGAGATACTGGGGGACACTGAGGGGTATTGGGAGGAACTGGGGAGCACTGGGACGGGCAACTGGGAGGGACTGGTGGATACTGGGATGCACTGGGAGATACTGGGGGCCACTGGGAGTGTACTGGGAGCACTGGGAGGGGCAACTGGGAGGGACTGGCGCATACTGGGACACACCGGGAGGATACTGGGAGATGCTGGGGGACACTGAGGGGTATTGGGAGGAACTGGGGAGCACTGGGAGGGGCAACTGGGAGGGACTGGTGCATACTGGGATGCACTGGGATGCACTAGGAGATAATGGGCGGCACTGGGAGTGTACTGGGAGCACTGGGAAAGGCAACTGGGAGGGACTGGTGCATACTGGGACACACGGGGATGTACTAGGAGATACTGGGGAGCACTGGGAAGGGCAACTGGGAGGGACTGGTGGATACTGGGAGGCACTGGGATGCACTGCGAGAGACTGGTGCATACTGGGACATACTGGGACACACTGGGAGGAACCGGGGCGCACTGGGAGGGGCAACTGGGAGGGACTGGTGCATACTGGGATGCACTGGGATGCATTAGGAGATAATGGGCGGCACTGGGAGTGTACTGGGAGCACTGGGACGGGCAACTGGGAGGGACTGGTGCATACTGGGACATACTGGGATGCACTAGGAGATACTGGGGAGCACTGGGAAGGGCAACTGGGAGGGACTGGTGGATACTGGGAGGCACTGGGATGCACTGCGAGGGACTGGTGCATACTGGGACATACTGGGACACACTGGGAGGAACCGGGGCGCACTGGGAGGGGCAACTGGGAGGGACTGGTGCATCCTGGGCCGCGCTGGGAGCAGCGGGCGCCCCTCCCCCAACGACCACGCCCCCGCTCACGCTTCCGCCCCTCCCCCCGCAGCGCGGGGTGGGGGAGGGGCATTTATTCCCCCCGGGGTGGGGGAGGGGCGGGGGGAGGGGGCGGGGTCAGTGCCCCACGCGCAGGTGGGGGAGGGGCAGCGGCTCCAGGGCGGGGTCGCCCCAGCCCCACCCCCACCCCCAGCCCCCCCCCCCGCCCCCAGCAGCAGCAGCGCGGCCACGCCCAGCGCCAGCACCAGGGGGAGGGGCGGCGCGGGCCGCACCTGGGGGGCGGGGCCTGCGCGTCACGGCCCGCCCCACGAGTGGCCCCCCCTGCCCCACAAGTGACCCCCAGCCCCACAAGTGACCCCCGCCCCACAAGTGGCCCCCCTGCCCCATAAGTGACCCCCCTGCCCCACAAGTAGCCCCCTCCTGCCCCATAAGTGGCCCCCCAGCCCCATAAGTGACCCCCCTGCCCCACAAGTGGCCTCCTCCCATCCCATAAGTGACCCCCCAGCCCCATAAGTGACCCCCCCACCCCACGAGTGATCTCCCCGCCCCACAAGTGACACCCCCCTGCCCCACGAGTGACCCCCCCGCCCCACGAGTGACCCCCCTGCCCCACGAGTGGCCCCCCTGCCCCACAAGTGACCCCCCTGCCCCACAAGTGGCCCCCCCACCCCACAAGTGACCCCCTGCCCCACGAGTGGCCCCCCCGCCCCACAGTGGCCCCCCTGCCCCACGAGTGGCCCCCCTGCCCCACAAGTGACCCCCAGCCCCATAAGTGGCCCCCCTGCCCCACAAGTGGCCCCCCCGCCCCACAAGTGACACCCCCTGCCCCACAAGTGACCCCCCGCCCCATAAGTGACCCCCCCGCCCCCATAAGTGACCTCTTCTGCCCCATAAGTGACCCCTCCTGCCCCACGAGTGGCCCCCCTGCCCCACGAGTGACCCCCCCCGCCCCATAAATGGCCTCTCCCACCCCACAAGTGACCCCACCCTGCCCCACAAGTGACCCCCCCACCCAAGTGACCCCTCCTGCCCCATAAGTGACCCCCCGCCCCACAAGTGGCCCCCCCTGCCCCACGAGTGACCCCCCCGCCCCACGAGTGGCCCACCCCGCCCCATAAGTGGCCCCTCCCGCCCCACAAGTGACCTCCTCCTGCCCCACAAGTGACCCCCCTGCCCCACAAGTGACCCCCGCCCCCATAAATGGCCCCTCCCACCCCACAAGTGACCCCACCCTGCCCCACAAGTGACCCCCCCACCCCACAAGTGACCCCCAGCCCCACAAGTGACCCCCCCACCCCACAAGTGACCCCCAGCCCCACAAGTGACCCCCCCCGCCCCACAAGCGACCCCCCAGCCCCATAAGTGGCCCCCTAAAACCTCCCCCAACCCCACAAGTGCTCCCTTCTGCCCCCCAAGTAGCCCCCAGCCCCATAAGTGCCCTCCCGAAAGCCTCCCCAGCCCCACAAGTGCCCCTCCTGCCCCACAAGTGCCCCCCCAAAAGCAACCTCCTGCCCCACAAGTGCCCTCCCCAGGCCCCCAAGTGCCCCCTCTGCCCCACAAGTGCCCTCCCAAAAGCTCCCCCAGCCCCACAAGTGCTGCTCTGAAGCCCCCACTGCCCCCCAAGTGCCCCCTCTGCCCCACAAGTGCCCCCTCTAAAGCTCCTTCTGCCCCACAAGTGCCCCCAACCACCCCCCCAGCCCCACAAGTGCCCCCCCAGCCCCACAAGTGCCCCTCCAAAAGAAACCTCCTGCCCCACAAGTGCCCCCCAACCACCCCCCAGCCCCACAAGTGACCCTCCCCCGCCCCCCCCAACATCCCCTTCTGCCCCCCGAGTGCCCCCCAGTTGCTCCCCCCACCCCTCCCAGTCACCCCCCCTGCCCCCCAAGTGCCCCCAGCCCCACACCTGAGGGCGGGGGGCAGCCAGGCGCGGGGGGCCGCCGCCGGTACTTGTCCTCCTCGCGCTCGGGGGGGCCCGGCTCTCGCGCCCCCAGCGGCCGGCGGGGGCCTGGGGGCGGGGCCAGGGGGCGGGGTCAGGGGGGCGCCCCCAAGTGCCCCACGGCCCCTCCCCCTCAGCCCCACAGCGGGGACCCGGGACCCCCCCAAATCCCCCCCCCACAGCACCATAGCAGAATCCCAGCCCCACATCCCGGGGGTCTCGGCCCCACACTTGGGGGTCCCAGCCCCACACTTAGGGGTCCTGCCCCATAGCGGAGCCCCTCGACCCCCCCAGCCCCACAGCGGGGACCCGGGACGTCCCGAAATCCCCCCCAGCCCCACATCTCGGGGGTCTCAGCCCCAAACTTGGGGGTCCCAGCCCCACACTTGGGGGTCCCAGCCCCATAGCGGCACCCCTCGACCCCACCAGCCCCACAGCGGGGGCCTGGGACCCCCCCAAATCCCCCCCAGCCCCATAGCAGAATCCCAGCCCCACATCTCGGGGGTCTCGGCCCCACACTTGGGGGTCCCAGGCCCACACTTGGGGGTCCCAGCCCCATAGCGGCACCCCTCGACCCCAGAGCCCCACAGCGGGGACCGGGGACCCCCCAAATCGCCCCCCACAGCCCCATAGCAGGATCCCAGCCCCACATCTCGGGGGTCCCAGCCCCACACTTGGGGGTCCCAGCACCACCCCCAGTCCCTGCCCCACACTTAGGGGTCCAGCCCCACACTTGGGGGTCGCGCCCCACACTCACCCGCCTGCAGCGCCAGCCCCTCGGCGCCCATCTGCACCACGGCGTGGGGCGGGGGAGGGGTGGGCGGGGGCTCAGGGGGGGTCCCGGGCGCTGCGGGGAGAGAAGGGGGGAAGGGGAGTTGGGGGAGGGGCCCCGGGGTGGGGGAGGGGCTCTGGGCTCCCCTGGGGTGGGGGAGGGGTCCCGGGGTGGGGGAGGGGACCCAGGGTGGGGGAGGGGCTCTGGGCTCCCCGGGGTGGGGGAGGGGCCCCGGGTGGGGAGGGGACCCAGGGTGGGGGAGGGGCTCTGGGCTCCCCCCGGGGTGGGGGAGGGGCCCCGGGGTGGGAGAGGGGCTCTGGGCTCCCCCTGGGGTGGGGGAGGGGCGCCCCTCCCCCGCTCACCGCTGAATCCGGCCCAGCCCGCAGGGGGGCTCCTCCTCCTCCTCCGGGGGGTGGGGGAGGGGCGGCTCCGCGTCATCATCCTCGATCTGGGGGGGGGGAGGGGGAGGGGCTCCGTTAGTGGGGGAGGGGCACGGGGGGTGGAATCGCCTGGGTGGGGGAGGGGCACGGGGATTTGGGGGGGGGGTAGGAACCCGATGGGGGGAGGGGCGGGGGGCGGGTGGGGGAGGGGCAGGGGGACCCCAATCATGGGGGAGGGGCACGGGGGGATTCCGTTGGTGGGGGAGGGGTGGGGGGAGGGTCGCGATGGGGAAGGGGCGGGGGATTATGGGGGTTCCGTGGGGGGGGAGGGGTCAGAGATCACAGTGGGGGAGGGGCGGGGGTGCTTTGGGCGTCAGGGTGGGGGAGGGGCGGGGGGATTATGGGGGTTCCGTGGGGGGGAGGGGTCAGAGGTCACGGTGGGGGAGGGGCGGGGGGGCGTTGGGGGCTTGCGGGCGGGGGAGGGGCGGGGGATTATGGGAGTCCCGGGGGGGGGGTTGGGGGTCAGGGTGGGGGTCAGAGCTCGCGGTGGGGGAGGGGCGTTGGGCTCCCTGAGGTGGGGGTTGGGGTGGGGGAGGGGAGGGGGATTTTGGGGGTCCTGGATGGGGGGAAGGGCCAGAGCTCGCGGTGGGGGAGGGCGGGGGACGTTGGGGGTCCCTGGGGTGAGGCTCGCAGTGGGGGAGGGGCGCAGGGGGCTCATGGTTGGGGAGGGGCTCAGGGGGCGGGGGAGGGGCGCTCACCAGGGGGAGGGGCGTTGGGGGTCCCTGGGGGTGGGGGCTCGCGGGCGGGGGAGGGGCGGGGGTCGTCGCGGGCCTGCGGTGGGGGAGGGGCGGGGTGCGCTGGGGGTCCCTGGGGCCAGAGGTCGCGGTGGGGGAGGGGCGTTTGGGTCCCTGGGGTGGGGCTGGCGGGCGGGGGAGGGGCGCGGCGGGCGTGCGGGGGAGGGGGGGGGGGGCGGCTCACCAGCGGCAGCCCCAGGCCGGGGCGGGCCCAGGGGGCGTGGCCCAGGCGGGCGCGCAGGGCGGCGGCCACGGGGCCCTGCAGGTTTGGGGGGGGGGAAGAGGGGCCCCCGCAGGTGGGGCAGCGGTGCCCGGCGGGGGCCGTGCGCGGGGGCAGGGCGCGGGCGCGGCTCGCCAGGCACGCCCAGTGGAACACGTCTGCGGGGGGGTGGGGGGGGCACGCTCGGGCGGTTTCGAGGCCCCCCTGCTGCCCCACAAAGCGGTTTCCAGGCTCCCCGGCCCACCAAAAAAGAGTCTCGAGGCTCCTCGCTCCCCAAAAAGAGCGCATTTGCGGCCCCCGCCCCCCCGAAAGAGCAGTTTCGTGGGTGCCCGTCCCAGCAAAGGGGCAGTTTCAATGCTCCCCCGCCCCCAAAAAGCGGTTTCAAGTCCTCCCCGGCCCCAAAAATGCCGCTTTGGGGGTCCACACCCCTCAAAATAGCAGTTTCAAGGCTCTCCCCTCCAAACGAGAGTTTCCAGGCTCCCCACTCTCCCCCCACCGAAAAAAGCCTCCAGGCTCCACAACCCTGAAAAAGCAGTTTCTAGGCTCCCCACCCCACCCAGCAGTTTGCAGGCTCCCTACTCTCCCCCAATAAGCAGTTTCAAGGCTCCCCACTCCCCTAGAAAAGCAGTTTGCAGGCTCCCCACCCCCAAGGAGCAGTTTCCAGGCTCCCCACCTCCCCAAAAATCAGTTTCCAGGGCCCCCTACCCCCAAAAGAAGCAGTTTCCAGCCCTCCTCCTCCTCAAAAAAAAAAAGTTTCCAGGTCCCTCTACCCCCAAAATAAATAATTCAGGCTCCTCACCCCCCAAAAAAACTGTTTCAAGCTCCCCACAACGCTGGAAGCCCAACCGCTGCCCGAGAAGGGCAGTTTCCAGGCTCCCCATCCCCCCAAAAAGCAGTTTCCAGGCTCCCTACCCCCCAAAACCCAATTCCCAGCCTCCCCTACTCTCCAAAGAGCAGTTTCCAGGCTCCCCACTCTGCCAAAAAGTCAGTTTCCAGGCTCCCCATCCCCCCAAAAACCAGTTTCCAGGCTCCCTACCCCCAAAACCCAATTCCCAGCCTCCCCTACCCTCTAAAAAGCAGTTTCCAGGCTCCCCACTCTGCCAAAAAGTCAGTTTTGAGGCTCCCCAACCCCAAAAAAGCCAGTTTCCAGCCCCCCCATCCCCTAAAAACCCGCTTCCGAGCCCCCACAGAGGGCGCGGGGAGCCCCCCCCCCCCGCCCCGCCGGGGCGGTTTCGAGGCCGCCCTCACCGTAGCAGACGAGGCGGACGGTCTCGCGGGCGGCCAAGGGGGCGCGGCAGAGGGGGCAGTCGGGGCTGTAGTCGCTGTCGCGCAGCCAGCGCAGGTAGGACTGCACCACGCACTGCGGTGGGGGAGGGGCCGGGGGGTCAGGGCGGGCGCGGGGGGCGGGGCTAGCCCTCCCTAAGCCCCGCCCCCCGTACCGTGGGGTGGGCGGCGACCAGGCAGCTCTCGCAGACGTTGACGCGGTGCTCGAAGCAGAAGAGGGTGGTGACCTTGCGGCGGGGGCAGCGGCACAGCCCCATGGCGGCGGCGGCGGGGAGGGGCTGCGGGGGGGACGGGGGGAGGGGCGTGCGGGGTCAAGGGGGCGGCTGCGCCCCTCCCCCACCCCCTCGTCTCCCGCCGCGGGGGCGGGTTTTGCGACAAAACGTGGGATTTTTGGGGGGGGGTGGTGGGCGCCCCTCCCCCACCCCAAAATGGGACCCGGGGGAGCCCCTCCCCCACCCCAGAAAGGTCCGGCTGCCCCTCCC
The DNA here is from genome assembly GCA_026413225.1 of Otis tarda. Taxonomy (NCBI): domain Eukaryota; kingdom Metazoa; phylum Chordata; class Aves; order Otidiformes; family Otididae; genus Otis; species Otis tarda. The sequence goes on from CM048589.1 coordinate 984,858, forward strand.
CCACCCCAGAAAGGACCCGGAGGGGCCCCTCCCCCGCACAGCAGCCCCCTCCCCCCAAAACGCACCCAGCAGCCCCTCCCCCACCCCCAAAAGGCGCGGGTGCCCCTCCCCCACCCCAGAAAGGTCCCGGAGGGGCCCCTCCCCCACCCCAGAAAGGACCCGGAGGGGCCCCTCCCCCCGCACAGCAGCCCCCTCCCCCCCAAAACGCACCCAGCAGCCCCTCCCCCACCCCCAAAAGGCGCGGGTGCCCTCCCCCACCCCCAAAAAGGTCCGGCTGCCCCTCCCCCACCCCAGAAAGGACCCAGAGGGGCCCCTCCCCCCCCTAAAAGAGTCCCTTCCCCCCAAAGCAGACCCTCCCCCCCCAAACAGGACCCAGGGCCCCTCCCCCACCCCAGAAGGGACCCCGAGGGACCCCTCCCCCACCCCCAAGGGACCTGGGAGTCCCCTCCCCCTCCCAAAAGAGCCCCTCCCCCCCCAATGGGACCCAGGACCCCCTCCCCCACCCCCGGGGGGACCCCAGAAGCCCCCTCCCCCACCCCCAAAAGATCCAGGTGCCCCTCCCCCACCCCAGAAAGGACCCAGAGGGACCCCTCTCCCCCCCCAAAAGAGCCCCTCCCCCCAAACGCACCCAGGATCCCCTCCCCCACCCCCAAAAAGGTCCGGCTGCCCCTCCCCCACCCCCAAACGGGACCCAGGGGCCCCTCCCCCACCCCCAAGGGACCTGGGAGCCCCTTACCCCCCCCAAAAAAGAGCCCCTCCCCCCACAATGGAACCCTGGAGCCCCTCCCCCACCCCAAAAAGGACCCAAAAGAGCCCCTCCCCCCCAAACGCACCCAGCAGCCCCTCCCCCACCCCCAAAAGGTCCGCTGCCCCTCCCCCACCCCAGAAAGGACCCAAAAGAGCCCCTCCCCCCCCCCAACCGCACCCAGCAGCCCCTCCCCCACCCCCAAAAGGTCCGCTGCCCCTCCCCCACCCCAGAAAGGACCCAAAAGAGCCCCCTCCCCCCAACCGCACCCAGGAGCCCCCTCCCCCACCCCCAAAAAGGTCCGGCTGCCCCTCCCCCCTCCAAACGGGACCCAGACGCCCCTCCCCCCCCCCAGCAGCCCCTCCCCCACCCCGGGGGGACCCCAGAAGCCCCCTCCCCCCCCAAACCCGGGGGCGCCGGCCCCGCTCACCGGTTCCTATGGCGACGGCTCTGCCCCGCTGGCACCGCCGCTTCCGGGCCCGGCGCCGCGCGATGACGTCACTTCCCGTTTACCCCTCCCCACCCGCCGCGCACCGGAAGCGCGACACCGGCGGGGCGGGGCGGCGCGCTCAAGATGGCGGCGGGGCCCCGCCCGTTCGGGCCCTCGGCGCATGCGCGGTGCCCTCCCCCGCCCGCCCGCCTGACGTCACTTCCGGCCGTTCGAACGGCGATGGCGGGAGGCGGCGGCGGGAAGCGGCGGTCGGCGGGGGCGGCGCCGGGGGGTGAGGGGGGGCGGGGGGCTCCGTGGGGCGGCTGTGGGGCAGCTGTGGGGCGGGGGCGGGGCCGTGGGGGGGAGTTATGGGGCGGGGGTCTCCACGGGGGGGCGATGGGGGGGCAGCTGTGGGGCAGTTGTGGGGTGGGGGCGGGGCCTGGGGGGGCACTTATGGGGCGGGGGGCGATGGGGGGGCGATGGGGCAGGGGTGGGGCAGCTGTGGGGCGGGGGAGGGGCCGTGGGGGGGCTGTGGGGGGTCGCTATGGGGCAGCTGTGGGGCAGGAGAGGGGCCATGGGGGGCACTTATGGGTCGGGGGTCTCTATGGGGGGGCAATGGGGCAGCTATGGGGCAGGGGGGTCGCTGTGGGGCAGGGGATGGGCCCTGGGGGAGTTATGGGGTGGGGGTCTCCATGGGGGGGGCGATGGGGGGCAGCTGTGGGGCGGGGCCGGGGCCGTGGGGGGGGGGAGTTATGGGGCAGGGGTCTCTATGGGGGGCTATGGGGCAGCTGTGGGGCGGGGGGGGGGGGCCATGGGGGGCACTTATGGGGCAGGGGTCTCCATGGGGGGGCTATGGGGGGGCTATGGGGCAGCTGTGGGGTGGGGGAGGGGCCGTGGGGGGCACTTATGGGGCGGGGGGGCGATGGGGGGGGGGGGGGCTATGGGGCAGGGGTGGGGCAGCTGTGGGGCGGGGGAGGGGCCGTGGAGGCGATGGGGGGCGGCTGTGGGGCAGGGGAGGGGCCGTGGGGGGACTTATGGGGCGGGGGTCTCCACGGGGGGGGCGATGGGGGGGGGTAGCTGTGGGGCAGTTGGGGGATGGGGGAGGGGCCGTGGGGGGCACTTATGGGGCAGGGGGGCGATGGGGGGGCTATGGGGCAGGGGTGGGGCAGTTGTGGGGCAGGGGGGGCCATGGGGGGCACTTATGGGGCGGGGGTCTCTATGGGGGGGGCTATGGGGCAGCTATGGGGCATGGGGGGGTCGCTGTGGGGCGCGGGAGGGGCCATGGGGGGAGTTATGGGGTGGGGGTCTCCATGGGGGGGCGATGGGGGGCAGCTGTGGGGCGGGGGCGGGGCCGTGGGGGGGGAGTTATGGGGCGGGGGTCTCTATGGGGGAGCTATGGGGCAGCTGTGGGGCGGGGGGGGCCATGGGGGGCACTTATGGGGCAGGGGTCTCCATGGGGGGGCTATGGGGCAGCTGTGGGGCGGGGGAGGGGCCATGGGGGGCCTATAGGGGGGAGTTATGGGGCGGGGGGGCTGTGGGGCAGCTGTGGGGTGGGTGAGGGGCCGTGGGGGGACTTATGGGGCGGGGGGGCTCCATGGGGGCAGCTATAGGGTGGCTGTGGGGCAGGGGAGGGGCCAAGGAGGGGATGGGGGGCAGTTGGGGGGTGGGGGAGGGGCCATGGGGGGAGTTATGGGGCGGGGGGGGCTCCGTGGGGCAGCCATGGGGTGGGGGGCCTATGGGGCAGGGCCATGAAAGGGGAGTTATGGGGCAGCTGTGGGGCGGGGGGGGGGCTCTGTGGGGCAGCTGTGGGGCAGGGGGGGCAGCTGCGGGGCCGTGCTATGGGGCAGCTGTGGGGCGGGGGGTTATGGGAGGCTGTGGGGTGGGGGAGGGCCCAAGGGGGGCTGTGGGGGGCGCTATGGGGCAGCTGTGGGGCAGGGGGGCTGTGGGGGGGCGCTATGGGGCGGGGGGGGCAGCTGGGGGTCAGCAGCTGTGGGGCAGCCCCCTCACGCCCCTCCCCCCGCCCCCGCCCCCCAGCGCCCCCCATGGGCTCCCCCCGGGCGCCCCTCCCCCGCCGCACGCGGAGCAGCCCCGGGAGCGCCCCTCCCCCGCCCCCGCGACCTTTGCCCCCGCGCCGCAGCCCCCGGGTGAGTGGGGGAGGGGCGGGGGGGTGGGGGAGGGGTTCTGGGGGGTGGGGGAGGGGCGGGGACACCCCCTGACCCCCGCCCCTCCCCCACAGCTCCGCAGCCAGAAGGAGAACGACCCCTCCCCCGCCTCCCCCCGCCCCTCCCCCACCCCCCAGAACCCCTCCCCCACCCCCTGCGCCTCCCCCCTCCCCTCCCCCCGCCCCTCCCCCGCGCGTGCGCCGCTCCTACAGCCGCCTGCAGCCCGGGAGCCCCCGGGGGCGGCGGGGGAGGGGCGGGGGCTGCTCCCCTCTCGCCCCTCCCCCCTTCAACCCCCCCCTTCCCCGCCCCCCGCCCCTCCCCCCGCCCTGCCCGGCGTCGGCCCCGCCCCCGAGCGCAAGAGGAAGAGGAAGCCGCCGCCCATCGACGTGAGTGCCCCTCCCCCGCCCCCCCCACGCCCCTCCCCCACCCTTCATGGTCCCCCCGCCCCTCCCCCCACCTCCCAGTGGCCTCCATGCCCCTCCCCACCCCCTGCCCCTCCCCCAATGCTTCCCACCCCCCACATGTCCTCATGCCCCGCCCCCACGCCCCTCCCCCACTGCCCCCATGTGGCCCCTCCCCCCAATGGCCCCGCCCCTCCCCCAGCAGTGGGGGAGGGGCTGGTGGGGTGGGGGGAGGGGCTGGTGGGGTGGGGGGAGGGGCTGGTGGGGTGGGTGAGGGGCTCGTGGGGTGGGGGGAGGGGCTGGTGGGGTTGGGGGAGGGGCACTGGGGCGGGGCTTTGGGGGTGGGGGAGGGGCTGAGGGAGGGGAGGGGTGCTGGTTGGGGGAGGGGCTGCTAGGCGTGGGGGAGGGGCACTGGGGTGGGGTTGGTGGGGGTGGGGGAGGGGCACTGGGGGGAGGGCTGTCGGGGGGAGGGGCTGTGGGGGGAGGGGTGCTGGGCCGGGGGAGGGGCCGGCAGGGGTGGGGGAGGGGCACAGAGGCAGGGCAGTGGGGCGGGGGAGGGGACAGGAGCGGGGGAGGGGCGGTGGGGGGAGGGGCGGTGGGGGAGGCCCCCCTGAGCGGCGCCCCTCCCCGCAGCTGTGCGAGCTGGAGGCCTGGGCGGCGCGCATGAACGCGCAGTTCGAGGAGGCCGAGCGCTTCCGCCTCGTCGTGGAGTAGCGCCCTCCCCCGCCCCGCCGCGGCCCCTCCCCCGCCGTGCGGCACCGCCCTCCGGCGCGACAGCCCCCTCCCCCGCCCCGCCGCCCCCGCCCCTCCCCCCGCCCTGCGGCACCGCCCCTCCCCCCGTCCTGTGCGGCCCCTCCCCCGCCGTGTGACACCGGCCCCTGGCGCAACAGCCCCTCCCCCGCCCTGCCGTGGCCCCTCCCCCGCCCCGCGGCACCACCCCCCAGCGCGACAGCCCCTCCCCCGCCCTGCAACAGCCCCTCCCCCACCCCGCGGCACCGCCCCCAGCACGACAGCCCCTCCCCCGCCCCGGCGTGCAAGGAGCCCCCTCGTGCGAGAGCCCCTCCCCCCACCGCGCGACACCGGTCCTCATGCGACATCCCCTCCCCCACCCTGCGGCACCGCCCCCCGGCACGACAGCCCCTCCCCCACCCCCCGACACCGACCTGTCACGTGACAGCGGCCCCTCCCCGCCCCGGCGTGCAAGGAGCCCCCCTCGTGCGAGAGCCCCTCCCCCCTCGTGCGACGCCCCTCCCCCCACCCGGGTTCATTAAATTTTGGTTTTTTCTGTGTGATGATGTCACGGGCGACATCACAGGTGTGGTGATGTCACAGGTGATGTCACAGGTGACATCATGCGTGGCCCCTCCCCCACACCAGGCTCCCTAGGAGGGTGGGGGAGGGGCAGGGGCGTGGCGGGGGCACGCGGGGGGTGGGGGAGTCGGCCCCACGGCTCTGCCCCACGGCGGGACCCACGGCGAGACCCACGGCCCTGCCCCATAGCGGGACCCACGGCGGGACCCACGGCCCTGCCCCACGGCCCTGCCCCACGGCCCTGCCCCACAGCAGCACCCCGGGGTCTGGGACCCCCACGGCGGGGCCTGGGCCCCACACCCCTCGGCCCCACAGCGGGACCTGGGTGTCCCTGCCCCACAGCCCTGCCCCACGGCGGGACCCACGGCGGGACCCACAGCAGCCCCCTGGGGTCTGGGACCCACACATTGCGACCCATGGCTCCCTGCCCCACAGCCCTGCCCCACGGTGGGACCCAGGCGTCCCTGCCCCACGGCAGGACCCACATCCCTGCCCCACGGCGGGACCCACTGCAGCACCCTGGGGTCTGGGACCCACACATTGCGACCCACGGCTCCCTGCCCCACAGCCCTGCCCCACATCTCTGCCCCACAGCAGGACCCAGCCATCCCTGCCCCACAGCCCTGCCCCACGGCGGGACCCACAGCAGCACCCTGGGGTCTGGGACCCACACATTGCGACCCACGGCTCCCTGCCCCACAGCCCTGCCCCACAGCGGGACCCACATCCCTGCCCCACACCCCTGCCCCACGGCAGGACCCACAGCCATCCCTGCCCCACAGCCCTGCCCCACGGTGGGACCCACAGCTCCCTGCCCCACAGCCCTGCCCCACGGCGGGACCCACATCCCTGCCCCACGGCGGGACCCACAGCAGCACCCTGGTCTCTGAGACCCACACATTGCGACCCACAGCTCCCTGCCCCACACCCCTGCCCCACAGCGGGACCCAGGCGTCCCTGCCCCACAGCCCTGCCCCACGGCATGACCCACGGCTCCCTGCCCCACACCCCTGCCCCACGGCGGGACCCACAGCTCCCTGCCCCACATCCCTGCCCCACGGCGGGACCCAGGCGTCCCTGCCCCACAGCCCTGCCCCACGGCGGGACCCAGGCCCCACAGCCCTGCCCCACGGCGCCAGCCCCTCCCCCGCTCGCCCTTCGTTAGCGCGGCTCCCTAACGAGCGTTTCCACGGCGCTAATCGGGCCCTCGCCTCGACTGGGCATTCGTCTCCCCAAATCCTCGTTAGGCCGCTCCCTTAACGAGCCGGGGTCTCTCCCAGCGCCTCCTCGTTAACGCCGCCCGCTAACGAGCGCCGGTCCCGGGCCTGGTGCACCGCGCCTTCGTTAGGCCGGGCCCTTAACGAGCGAGCGAGCTCTCGGCGTCGTTTCCTTGATGACTAATTGGTCTCTTGGCTTTTTTTTTAATTAATTTCCCCCAATCTTCGTTAGGCCGGTCCCTTAACGAGCGGCCTCTCTCTCAACATTGTTCCAGGGCCGCTAATTAAGTTTCACCCCTTAACGAGCAACTTCTGTACCAAATCTTCGTCAGTCCGGTCCCTTAACGAGCAAATTCTCCGCCAACATCGTTTCCTCAATGACTAATTAGCCTTAATTAGCCTCTTGAACTTTTTAATTAATTTCCCCAAATCTTCGTTAGGCTGGTCCCTTAACGAGCGGCCTCTCTTCCAACATCGTTCCAGGGCCGCTAATTAAGTTTCACCCCTTAACGAGCGAGTTCTGTATCAAATCTTCGTTACTCCGCTCCGTTAATAAGCGGCCTCTCCCCCAACATCGTTTCCTCAATGACTAATTAGCCTTAATTAGCCTCTTGAACTTTTTAATTAATTTCCCCAAATCTTCGTTAGGCTGGTCCCTTAACGAGCGGCCTCTCTCCCAACATTGTTCCCCAGCTGCTAATTAAGCTTCACCCCTTAATGAGCGACTTGTGAACCAAATCTTCGTTAGTCCGGTCCCTTAACGAGCAAGGTCTCCCCCAACATCATTTCCTCAATGACTAATTAACTTCTTGACCTTCTTTTTTAATTAATTTCCCCAAACCTTCGTTAGTCCAGTCCCTTAACGAGCAGCCTCTCTCCCGACATCGTTCCCTGGCCGCTAATTAAGCTTCACCCCTTAACGAGCAACTTGCGTACCAAATCTTCGTTACTCCACTCCGTTAACGAGCGGCCTCTCTCCCAGCATCGTTCCCGGGCCGCTAATTAAGTTTCACCCCTTAACGAGCGACTTGTATACCAAACCTTCGTTAGTCCAGTCCCTTAACGAGCGGCCTCTCTCCCGACACCGTTCCCCGGGGCCGCTAATTAAGTTTTTTCCCCTAACGAGCGCGGTTTCCCGTTAACCCCCCCCTCCCGCGGCGCCCTTCCCCCGCCCCTCGTTGCCCGCCGCGCTAACGAGCGGGGCGCGGGGGCCTAACGAGCGCCCCTCCCCCAGCAGGGCCCGCGCGTCGCGCGCCAGCGCCGCCAGGGCCGCCGGGCGCTCGCGGCTCCAGGCCAGCAGGAGGCGGCACTTGTGCGCCGCGCAGGCCCCGCCCCCCGCGCAGGCCCCGCCCCCCGCGCAGGCCCCGCCCCCCGCGCCAGCAGCCGCTCCAGGTGAGCGAGCGCCCGCAGGGTGGCGCCGTCCCAAACCGCCACGCCGGCTCGGAGCGCGGCGCCATTTTGTCCCGCGACGCCGCCATCTTGGATCGCGACGCCATCTTGGATCGCGACGCCATCTTGGATCGCGACGCCATCTTGGATCGCGACGCCATCTTGGTATCCCACAATGCCGCCGTCTTGAATTATGACGCCAGTTTGGATCGCAACGCCATTTTGTCCCACAACGCCGTCATCTTGGATCGCGACGCCATCTTGGAGTGCAACGCCACCATCTTGGTGTCCCACAACGCCGCCATCTTGTCCCGCAACGCTGCCATCTTGGATCACGCCGCCATTTTGGATCGCGACGCCATCTTGGCGTCCCGCAACGCCGCCATCTTGGCCCCCAACGCCATTTTGGATCACGACACCATTTTGTCCCGCAACGCCACCATCTTGGATCGTGACGCCATCTTGAATTGCGACGCCATTTTGTCCCGCAACGCTGCCATCTTGGATCGCAACGCCATCTTGGATTGCGATGCCATCTTGGATTGCGACGCCATTTTGGATCGCACTGCCATTTTGTCCCGTGACGCCACCATCTTGGATCGCGACGCCATCTTGGATCGCAACGCCATCTTGAAGTGCAACGCCACTTTGGATCACGACGCCATCTTGGATCATGACGCCATCTTGGCCCGCAATGCCATCTTGGATTGCGACGCCATCTTGGTGTCCCGCAACGCCACCATCTTGGCGTCCTGTGACACCATTTTGTACCACGACGCCACTTTGTCCCGCAATGCCGCCATCATGGATCGCGATGCCATCTTGGATCGCGCCGCCATCTTGGCATCCCCCAACGCCGCCATCTTGCCCCACGCTGCCATCTTGTCCTGTGACACTGCCATCTTGCCCCATGCCACCGCCATCTTGCCCCACACCGCCGCCATCTTGTCTCGTGACACCGCCATCTTGCCCCACACCGCTGCCATCTTGTCCCGCGCCGCCGCCATCTTGTCTCGTGACGCCGCCATCTTGTCCCGCGACACCATCTTGCCCCGCGACGCCGCCCTCCAGCAGCTCGGCCACGGCCGCCACCACCCCGTCCTCGCCCAGAGGACAGAGCGGGTACCCGGCGTCCCTGGCGGCGCGGCGGGCGTCCTCCAGCGCGGCGGCGACGGAGGCGAAGGGGCGGCGCCGGCTGAGGGCGGCCGAGACGCGGAGCGCGGCGGCCGCCATCTCGGGGCCCAGCGCCTCGTCGCCGGCGTGCAGGCTGAGCGCGAAGGCGTAGCCGTAGAGGACGTTGGGCAGCTGGAAGCGCAGCAGCGGGGAGAACGGGGCGGCGCGGAAGCTGCTCAGCGGGGGGACGAAGGCCGGAAGAGGAGGCGGGGGGGCGGCCCAGCCTTCCTCGCCCTCCTCATCGCCGCCGCCCCGCCGCCATCGCCACCACCAAGGCCTCCACGGCGGCAGCAGCGCGGCCGCCTCCTCGCCGCCCCCCGAGCGCAGCAGCCGCCGGAAGCCCTCCCGCTCCGCCGCCGTCAGGCTCTGCCAGAGGCCTGCAGGCCTCGCCGGATCCCCGGCCTCGCGTAGCGGCGCTGCCCGGGCCGCGGCGATGGGGGGGGGGCGGCGCCGGGCCCGCAGGGCCTGCAGCACCTGCTCGCGGTAAAAGGCCTCGGCGCAGGCGCCGTGAGTCCGGTAGCAGCCGAGGGAGCAGAGGCGGCGGTTGCAGCGCGGGCAGGTGTAGGGGGCGGCGGCGGCGCCGCAAAGGCCGCACGGGCTGGGCGCCGCCATCTTTGGGCTACGGCGTCCCTTCTCTTCCGGTCTATGCCTCACGGAACTTCCGGCCGCGCTTCGGAGACGCTCGGAACCGCTCGGCTCCCCCCGCCCCTCTCCGCTCCCGCTTCGGCTCTTTCCGGAGCCGCTCGCAACGGCTCGGCCCCGCTTCGGCTCTTTCCGTCACGGCTCGGCTCTTTCCGTCCCCGCTTCGGCTCTTTCCGACCCCGTTCGGAACCGCTCGGCTCCTCCCGCTCCCGCTCGTCCCACCTTCGGCTCCTTCCGGCTCCCCCCGTCCCCGCTTCGGCTCCTTCCGGAAACACTCGGAACCGTTCGGCTGCCCCCGCCCCTCTCCGTCCCGCTTCGGCTCTTTCCAGCCCCGCTGGGATCCCGCAGCCGCTCGGGAATTTCCGTCAGCGCTCGGCTCTTTCCGCCTCCCCCATCCCGCTCCACTCTCCCCTTCACGACCACCAACCCCTAATTAACGCTAATTACCGCCCCTCCCCCACTCCAGCACCCATTAACCCCCCGCCTTCACCCCTCAGCGGCCGGTTCCACCCTTGAACCACCCCAAAAGCAAAAAAAAACCCTAAAAAAAACCCAAATCCGGCCGAGCGGCCCCAAATTTCGTCGCCGTTTACTGGGGGGGGGGGGGGCGAATTCGGGGAGGGGGGTGGTGTCCGGGGGGGGGGGGGCCCGGCGAAAAGCAGCACCGGAGCCCGGGGGAGGATCCGGCGCCCCCCAGCCCCCCAAAACCCCTTAAGCCCCCCCCCAAATCTCCCTCGCAGTGATCCTTAGGACGCACCCCCCCCAGCCCCCCATAAGCCCCCCAAAACCTCTCAGAACCCCCCCCCCTGAACCCCCCCAGGCCTCACAGGGACCCTCAGCGCCCCCCCAAACCCTCCAACCCCCCCTAAACCTCTCAGACCCCCCCCAAGGCCTCACAGGGCCCCTTAGAGCCCCTCCCAAGGCCTCCCAGCCCCCCAAAACCCCTCAAGCCCCCCCCCAAATTCCCCCGAAGGCCTCACAGGGCCCCCCAATACCCTGTAGACCCCCCCCCCAAAACTTCTCAGACCCCCCCTGGGGACCCCTCAAGGCCTCACAGGGCCCCCAAAACCTCTCAGACCCCCCCCCGGGACCCCCTCAAGGCCTCACAGGGCCCCCCAATACCCTGTAGCCCCCCAAAACCTCTCAGACCCCCCCTTGGGACCTCCTCAAGGCCTCACAGGGCCCCCAAGCCCTCCCAAGCCCCCCAAACCTCTCAGACCCCCCCCAACCCCCCCCTCCAGGCCTTATAGCGACCCTTAGAGCCCCCCAAAAACCCTCCAGCCCCCCCCCCACCCCCCTTACGCCTTCACAGGGCCCCTCAGGGCCCCCCAAACCCTCTGATCCCCCCCAGCCCCCCCTCAAACCCCTGATCCCCCCAGCCCCCCCCCAAAAACCCCTCAACCCCTCCTCCTCTCCCCCCCCCAAGGCCGCGGCCTCACTCAGCGCTCAGATGGCACCGCGCATGCGCCGGGCCTCGGCTGGGGTGGGGGGGGGGGTGTGCGCTGACGTCACGCATGCGCGCCCGGATGCCGAAGCCGACAAGATGGCGGCGGCACACTGGCGGTTCCAGGAGAGGGGCGTGGCCGGCGCGGTTGCCAAGGGCAACGAGGCGCCGCGGGCGGGGTTCGGGAGAGAGGCCGGGAAGGCGCGCGCGTGCGTGCGTGCGTGCGTGCGTCACTTCCGGCCGCCGTCTCCGTGGCAACGCGATGGCGGCGGAGGAGGAGAGGTGGGGGAGGGGCGCGGGGGTTTTGGGGCGATTTGCGGGGTTTTGGGGGTTTTTGGGGGGGGGGGACCCGCACCCACGGGCCCCCCCACCCTGTGGGTGCCCCCCGCAGCCCCTCGCCGTGGCTGGAGGCGCACGAGGACCCCCTGGCCGGGCTGCGCTCCTTCCCCGCCTGCATGGGTGAGGGGGGAGGGGAGGGGGGGAGGGGTGGGGGGGGGGGGGGGCGTCGCACCCCGACCCCCACCCCGACCCCCCCCCCCTGTGTCGCCCAGCGCTGGTGGATGTGCACGGAGACGGGGACCACAAGGTGCGGGGGGGCGGGGGGTCCCTTGGGTGTTTGGGGGGGGGGGGGTCGGTGGGTGCTGGGGTCACTGGGTGCTGGGGGGGGGTCGGTGGGTGCTGGGGGGTTCTGGGGGGTCACTGGGGGCTATGGGGTGGGTGGGGGGGTCCTTTGGGTGCTGGGGGGAGCTATCGGGGTGCTGGGGGGGTCACTGGGTGCTGGGGGGTCACTGGGGGTGTCCCATGGGTGCTATGGGGGGTGGGTGCTGAGGGGGGTCCTTTGGGTGCTGGGGGGTCACTGGGGGGGTCCCATGGGTGCTATGGGGGCGGGTGGGTGCTGGGGGGGTCCTTTGGGTGCTGAGGGGGAGCTATGGGAGGGCTGGGGGGGTCACTGGGTGCTGGGGGGTCACTGGGGGGTCCCCATGGGTGCTATGGGGGGTGGGTGCTGAGGGGGGTCCTTTGGGTGCTGGGGGGAGCTATGGGAGGGCTGGGGGTGTCACTGGGTGCTGGGGGGTCACTGGAGGGGGTCCCATGGGTGCTAGGGGGGTGGGTGCTGGGGGGGTCGGTGGGTGCTGGGGGGGGTCGGTGGGGGTTATGGGGGGCTGGAGGGGGTCCCATGGGTGCTATGGGGGTGGGTGCTGGGGGTGTCACTGGGGGCTATGGGGGTCCTGGGAGGGGTCCCCAGGGGACTGGAGGGGTCCTTTGGGTGCTGGGGGGAGCTATGGGGGGGCTGGGGGGGCACTGGGGGCTGTGGGGGTGCTGGGGGGGGTCCCTTGGGTGCTGGGGGGGCTCACTGGGCGCTATGGGGGTGCTGGGGGGTGGGTGCTGGGGGGGTCCCTTGGGTGCTGGGGGGAGCTATGGGGGGGGGTCACTGGGGGGTCCCATGGGTGCTATGGGGGGTGGGTGCTTGGGGGGGTCCCACGGGTGCTGGGGGGGCCGGTGGGTGCTGGGGGTCGGTGGGGGCTATGGGGGCTGGAGGGGGTCCCATGGGTGCTATGGGGGGGGGTGGGTGCTGGGGGTCCCACGGGTGCTGGGGGGTCGGTGGGTGCTGGGGGGGTCGGTGGGGGTTATGGGGGCTGGAGGGGGTCCCATGGGTGCTATGGGGGGGGTGGGTGCTGGGGGGAGCTATGGGGGCTGGGGGGGCACTGGGGGCTGTGGGGGGTGGGTGCTGGGGGGTCCCTGGGTGCTGGGGGGGCCGGTGGGTGCTGGGGGGGTCACTGGGTGCCGGGGGGGCCGGTGAGTGCTGGGGGGGGGGTCAGAGGGTGCTGGGGGGGCTGGTGGGTGCTGGGGGGGTCAGTGGGTGCTGGGGGGGTCATTGGGTGCTCACCCCCCTCCCCCCAGCTGCTGGCGGGGGTCCCGCAGGCGCCGGGGGGCCCCGCTTGGCCGTGGTGGGGGGGCCGGCCACACCCGCACCCTCCCCTCCCGGACCCCCGCCGGTTTGGGGGCGTTCGGGGGTGGGGGGGCGGCACCCATGGGTGCGGGGGGAGGGGGCGTGGCCCCGCTGGTGGGCGTGGCCGCCGGCCACGCCCTCTACGTCTACCGGAACCTGCGCCCCTTCTACAAATTCGCCCTCCCCCCGCGCCCCCCACCCCTCGAGCGGGACCTGTGGGGCCAGGCCGCCCAGGTGAGGGGTTTTGGGGTGCCCCCCCTCCCCCCCGCCCCCAGCACCCTTGGGTGCGGCTGGGGGGCCCTGACCCTCCCCCGTTTGGGGTTTTTGGGTGCCCCCCCCCCCAGGATGAGATCGACCCCGCGACGCTGAGGGAGCTGCTGGAGGATCTGAGGTGGGGGGGCACCCAAAATTGGGGGGGCGGCACCCAAAATGGGGGCACCCAGAAATCTGAGGTGGGGCACCCAAGATGGGGCACCCAAAATGGGGGGCACCCAAAAATCTGAGGGGGGCATCCAAAAATCTGGGTCCTGGAAAGGGGAGTCACCCAAAAGTCTGGGGGGGCACCCAAAACTGGGGGGCACCCAAAAGTCTGAGGGGGCACCCAAAATTGGGGGAGCACCCAAAATTCGGGGGGGGAGCCAAAATCTGAGGGGGGCACCCAAAATTGGGGGGCACCCAAAACTGGGGGTACCCAAAAATCTGAGGGGAGCACCCAAAAATCTGGGTCCTGGAGAGGGGGGCACCCAAAAATCTCGGGGGGGGCACCCAAAAGTCGGGGGGGGCCAAAATCTGAGGGGGCACCCAAAAATCCGGGTCCCAGAGAGAGGAGTCACCCAAAATTTTAAGAGGGGGGCACCCAAAAATCTGGGGGGAGGCACCCAAAATTCGGGGGGGGCAAAATCTGAGGGGGGCACCCAAAATTGGGGGGCTCCCAAAATTCGGGGGGGGGCAAAATCTGAGGGGGGCACCCAAAATTGGAGGGGCACCCAAAAATCTGAGGTGGGGGGGCACCCAAAAGTCTGAGGGGGGCACCCAAAAATCTAAGGAGGGGCACCCAAAATTGGGGGGCACCCAAAATTCGGCGGGGGGCCAAAATCTGAGGGGGGCACCCAAAATTGGGGGCACCCAAAAGGGGGGCACCCAAAAATCTGAGGGGGGCACCCAAAATTTGGGGAGGGGGGCACCCAAAAATCTGGGGGGGGAAATTTGGGGGGAGGCACCCAAAGTTCTGGGGTGGGGGTGGGGGAAGAGGGGGGCACCCAAAATTCTGGCTCTTGGGGAGGAGGGGGCACCCAACTCCGTGGGTTCGGGGGGGGCACCCAAAGCCCCCCCCCACCCCTGACCGGGGGGTTGGGTGGGGGGGCAGGGACAAGGCCGAGGTGCCCCTGACGGCGCAGTCGCTGCGGTGAGTGGGGGCGGGGGGGGGCACGCGTGGGGGTCCCGTGGGTGCTGGGAGGGGGCTGGGAGTGGGGGGGGGGCGGCACCCATGGGTGTTGGGGGGGGATCCTGTTGGGGGGGGGGTTCTGAGGGTGCGGGGGGGGCACGCGTGGGTAACGGGGGGTCCCATGGGTGCTGGGGGGAGGGGTGGGGGTCCTGTGGGTGCTGGGAGGGGGCTGGGAGTGGGGGGGGGCGGCACCCATGGGTGCTGGGGGGGGGTTCCTGTTGGGGGGGGTTCTGAGGGTGCAGGGGGGGCACGCGTGGGTAACGGGGGTCCCATGGGTGCTGGGGGGGGGCGGGGGTCCCGTGGGTGCTGGGGGGGTCCTGTGGGTGGGGGGGCTTTAGGGGTGCGGGGGGGGGCACGCGTGGGTAAGGGGGTCCCGTGGGTGCTGGGGGGGCTGGGAGTGGGGGGGCGGCACCCATGGGTGCTTGGGGGGTGGGGGGGGTCCTGTGGGTGGGGGAGGGCTTTGGGGGGTGCGGGGGGAGCACGCGTGGGTAAGGGGGGTCCCGTGGGTGCTGGGGGGGCTGGGGGGAGGGGTGGGGGTCCCGTGGGTGCTGGGGGGGCTGGGAGTGGGGGGGGGCAGCACCCATGGGTGTTTGGGGTGGGTCCTGTGGGTGGGGTGGGCTCTGGGGGTGCGGGGGGGCACGCGGGGGGGGGTCCCGTGGGTGCTGGTGGGGAGGGGTGGGGGTCCCGTGGGTGCTGGGGGGGCTGGGAGTGGAGGGGGGCGGCACCCATGGGTGCTGGGGGGGTCCTGTGGGTGGGGGGGCTCTGGGGGTGCGGGGGGGTCTGGGAGTGGGGAGGGATGGCACCCATGGGTGCTGGGGGGGGTGTGGGGGAGGGGGATCCTGAGGGGGGCGCTGGGGGTGCGAGGGGGGCGGCACGAGTGGGTAAGGGGGTCCCGTGGGTGCTGGGGGGGGGTGGGGGTCCCGTGGGTGGGGGGGTCCCGTGGGTGCTGGGGGGGGTGGGGGCGGGGGTCCCGTGGGTTGCGGGGGAGGCTGGGAGTGGGGGGGGGGATGGCACCCATGGGTGCTGGGGGGAGGGGTGGTGTGGGGGTCCCGTGGGTGGGGGGTGGTGGGGGTCACCCGTGGGTGCAGGGGGGTGGGGTGGGGGTCCCGTGGGGGGGGGGGAGTGGGGGTCACCCGTGGGTTGCCGGGGAGGGGAAGGGGGGTTCCCACGGGTGGGGGGTGCCGGGTGGGTGCGATGGGTGCCCCCCTCCCCCCCAGGCTGCTGGCGCTGCCCCCCCCCCGCCCTGGCCGCGTTCGTGGCGCAGCACAAGGGGCGGCCCCTGCAGCGCCAGGTGGGCGCCCCCCCCCCCCCCGCGGGTCACGGCCCCCCCACGCGGGTCACGCCCCCCCCCCACGTGTCACCCCCCCCACTCGTGTGGCCCCTCCCCCTGTGTCACGCGGGGTCGGGTCACCCCCGTCCCCCCCAAACCCTGCGTGTCACCCCTCCCCCCACTCGTGTCACCCCTCCCCCACTCGTGTCAACCCCTCCCCCCACTCGTGTCACCCCCCCCACTCGTGTCAACCCCCCCCACTCGTGTCAACCCCTCCCCCCACTCGTGTCAACCCCCCCCACTCGTGTCACGCCCCCCCAACTCGTGTCCCCCCCACTCGCGTCCCCTTCCCACACCCCGCCGGTGTCGCCCCTCCCCCACTCGTGTCCCCTCCCCGCCCGCGCCCCCGCGCCGCCTCCCCCACCCGTGACACCCCTCCCCCCGTGTCCCCGCCCCCCCCCCCGCCCCCGTGACCCCCCACGCGCGTCCGCGGTGGGCGGTGCCGTGGGGAGTGGTCCCCTCGTGCCCCTCGCCCCCCGTCCCCCCGCCCCCACGCCCCCCGTGACCCCCCCGTGACCCCCGTGACCCCCCCCACGCGTGTCCCCCGTGGGCGGTGCCGTGGGGAGTGGTCCCGCCGTGCCCCTCCCCCTGTGGCCCCCCCCAACGCCCCTGTGACCCCCCTCCCCCTCTCGCCCTTATCCCCCCGCCCCCCACGCCCACGTGACCCCCCCGTGACCCCCCCACGCGTGTCCCCCGTGGGCAGCGCGTGGTGACGTGCCTGGGGGCGCTGTGGCGGGGGGCCCCGAGGGGACCCCCTGCCCGGTGCTGGGGACGGAGGACGGGGACGTGCTGGTGCTGGACCCCGACGCCTTCACCCCCTCTGCCAGGTGGGGACCCCCCCCCACGCGGGACCCCCCTCCCACGCGGGACCCCCCCCCGAGGGGACCCAGCACCCCCTCTGCACGGGACCCCCACCCACGGACCCCCCTTCCCACCCGGGACCCCCCCAGGGACACCCCGCCCCCCCCCACGGGACACCCCACCCACCCGGGACCCCCCATGGGACCCCCCGCCCATGCAGGAACCCCCACGCAGGACCCCCCCCCACGCGGGACCCCCCACGTGGGACCCTCTCCCCAGGGGACCTCTGACCCCCCAGCAGCACCCCCTCCGTGTGGGACCCCCACCCACGGACCCCCCCACCCACCCGTGACCCCCTCACGGGACACCCCCCCCACCCGGGACCCCCCATGGGACCCCCCGCCCACGCGGGACACGCAGGACCCCCCCCACACGGGCCCCCTCCCCCAGAGGACCTCTGACCCCCCAGCACCCCCTCCGTGGGGTGGGACCGCCACCCACAGACACCCTACCCACCCGGGACGCCCCCACGGGACCCCCAACCCCCGCAGGACCCCCCCCGTGACCCCCCCCCGCCCCCACGGGACACCCTCCACCCACGGGACCCCCTCTCCCACCCGCACCCCCTCCGTGTGGGACCCCAGCACCCATGGGTGCCCCCTACCCACCCAGGACCTCCCCACGGGACCCCCCCCCCAAGGGTTGCACCCCACCCACCCGACCCCCCCCCCCGTCCCCCGGGCTGGATCCCCTCCCCCCGACCCCCGACCCCCAGCCCCCCACCCCAGGGCTGGGTCCCCTCCCCCCTGACCCCCCTTGACCCCTCCCCCCACCCCAGGGCTGGGTCCCCGAACCCCCCTGACCCCCCTTGACCCCCCTGCCCCCCCAGGGGTGGGTCCCCCCACCCCCCGGGACCCCCGCCCCCCGCCCCCTGACCCCACCCAAGGGCTGGGTCCCCTCCCCCCGACCCCCCCGCGCCCCCCCAACCCCCCCCGCCCCCCCAGGGCTGGGACCCCACCCCCGACCCCCCCGTCCCCCCCGACCCCTCCCCCCGCCCCCCAGGGCTGGGTCCCCTCCCCCCCCGACCCACCCTGACCCCCCCGCCCCCAGGGGCTGGGTCCCCTCCCCCCCCCCTGACCCCTCCCTGACCCCCCCACCCCCAGGGCTGGGTCCCCGACCCCCCCCCCCCCCCCGACCCCCCCCCCCACCCCCCCTGACCCCCCCCCCCCGCCCCCCAGGGGTGGGTCCCCTCCCCCCCGACCCCCCCCGACCCCCCGCCCCCCCAGGGCTGGGTCCCCTCCCCCCCCAACCCCTCCCCTCCCCAGGGCTGGGTCCCCTCCCCCCACCCTGACCCCCCCTGGGTCCCCCCCTGACCCCCTCCCCCCCCAGGGCTGGGTCCCCTCCCCCCCGCCCCCCAGGGCTGGGTCCCCTCCCCCGACCCCCCCTGCCCCCCTGACCCCCCCCGCCCCCCAGGGCTGGGTCCCCTCCCCCCGACCCCACCCCGCCCCCCAGGGCTGGGTCCCCTCCCCGTGACCCCCCCCCCCCCCCCCAGGGCTGGGTCCCCTCCCCCCGACCCCCCTGACCCCCCCCCCGCCCCCCAGGGCTGGGTCCCCTCCCCCCGACCCCCCCCTGACCCCCCCGCCCCCCCAGGGCTGGGTCCCCTCCCCCCCCCGCCTTCGTGGCGCCGCGAGGCCCCGGGGACGGGCGCTGCCGCCTGGCGCTGGCCTGCCGCGACGGGACCCTCTACGGCCTGCACCGGTGGGGGCACCCCTGGGGGCGGGGGGCACCCCTGGGGGCGGGGGGGGCGGGGGGGGGTGGGGAAGGTGGGGAAGGGGTCCCATGGGTGCTGGGGGGGAAAGTGGGGGAGGGGTCCCATGGGTGCTGGGGTGGGGGCTATGGGGGTGGGGAAAATGGGGGAGGGGTCCCATGGGTGCTGGGGGGGGGGCTATGGGGGTGGGGAAAATCGGGGAGGGGTCCCATGGGGGGGGGGCTATGGGGGTGGGGAAGGGGTCCCATGGGTGCTGGGGGGGGCCTATAGGGGTGGGGAAGATGGGGGAGGCGTCCCATGGGGGGGGGGGCTATGGGGGTGGAGGAGGGGTCCCATGGGTGCTGGGAGGGGCGGGGGGTCCCGGGGGGACGTGGGGGGGCTATGGGGGTGGGGGAAGGTGGGGGAGGGGTCCCATGGGTGCTGGGGGGGGGGGCTATGGGGGTGGGGAAAATGGGGGAGGGGTCCCATGGGGGGGGGGCCTATAGGGGTGGGGGAAGATGGGGGAGGGGTCCCATGGGTGGGGGAGGGGGGCTATGGGGGTGGGGAAGATGGGGGAGGGGTCCCATGGGTGCTGGGGGGGCCTATAGGGGTGGGGAAAATGGGGGAGGGGTCCCATGGGTGCTGGGGGGTGGGGGGTCCCGGGGTGGGGACGTGGGGGGGGCTATGGGCGTGGGGAAGGTGGGGGAGGGGTCCCATGGGTGCTGGGGGGGGGGCTGTGGGGGTGGGGAAGATGGGGGAGGCGTCCCATGGGGGGGGGGGGCTATGGGGGTGGAGGAGGGGTCCCATGGGTGCTGGGAGGTGTGGGGGTCCCGGGGGGGACTTGGGGGGGCTATGGGGGTGGGGAAGGTGGGGGAGGGGTCCCATGGGTGCTGGGGGGGGGGGCTATGGGGGTGGGGAAAATCGGGGAGGGGTCCCATGGGGGGGGGGCCTATAGGGGTGGGGAAGATGGGGGAAGGGGTCCCATGGGTGCTGGAGGGGGGCCTATGGGGGTGGGGAAGATGGGGGAGGGGTCCCATGGGTGCTGGGGGTGGTGGGGGGTCCCATGGGTGGGACGTGGTGGGGGCTATGGGGGTGGGGAAGGTGGGGGAGGGGTCCCATGGGTGCTGGGGGGCGGCTATGGGGGTGGCAAATATGGGGGAGGGGTCCCATGGGTGCTGGGGGGGGGGGGGCTATGGGGGTGGGGAAGGTGGGGGAGGGTCCCATGGGTGCTGGGGAGGGGGCTGTGGGGGTGGGGAAGATGGGGGAGGGGTCCCGATGGGTGCTGGGGGGGGGGGGGCTATGGGGGTGGGGAAAATCGGGGAGGGGTCCCATGGGGGGGGGGGGGCTATGGGGGTGGGGGAGGGGTCCCATGGGTGCTGGGAGGGGCAGGGGGTCCCGGGGGGGGACGTGGGGGGGGCTATGGGGGTGGGGAAGGTGGGGGAGGGGTCCCATGGGTGCTGGGTTTGGGGGTGCGGGGCGGTTTGGGGGTGCAGGGGAGGTGCAGGGGGGTTTGGGGGGGCAGGGGTGCCGACGCCGGGTGCCCCCCAGGACGCGGGCGCGGGGGGGATTTGGGGGCTGGGTGCTGGGTTTGGGGGTGCGGGGGGTTTGGGGGTGCAGGGGGGGTTTGGGGGGTCAGGGTGGTTTGGGGGTGCAGGGGGGTTTGGGGGGTGCAGGGGGTTTGGGGGGCCGGGGGTGCCGACGCCGGGTGCCCCCCAGGACGCGGGCGCGGGGGCGGGCGCTGGCGGCGCTGGGGTCCCGCCCCGCGGGGCTGCTGGCGCAGGACGGGGGCTGCTGGCCGCCACCGCCGAGGGCACCCTGCAGGCCTTCACCCCCCAGGTGACCGCGCCCCCAAACCCCCCGGGACCCCCAAAACCCCCCCTGCACCCCCAGACCCCCCCCGGGACCCCCCAAAACCCCCCTGCACCCCCCAAACCCCCCGGGACCCCCAAACCCCCGGGAACCCCCCAAAACCCCCCGGGCCGTCCCAAACACCCCCTGGGACCCCCCAAACCCCCGGGCCCCCCAAACCCCTCCTGCACCCCCAAACCCCCGGGACCCCCCCAAACCCCGGGGCCCCCCCAAACCCCGCCTGCACCCCCAAAGCCCTGGGAACCCCCAAACACTCCCCGGGACCCCCCCAAAACCCCCGGGCCCTCCCAAACACCCCCCGGGACCCCCCAAAATCCCGGGGCCCCCCCAAACCCCCCGGCTCCCCCCCGAACACCTCCCCAGGCCCCCTGAAACTCCCCCTGCACCCCCAAACCCCCGGGACACCCCCAAAACCCCCGGGCCCCTCCCAAACCCCCCCCCCGCACCCCCAAAATCCCCCCCGGCCCCCCCAGAACCCCCCAAACTCCCCCCGGCCCCCCCCCCCCCCAAAACTCCGCAGACTCCCTAGGGATCCCCTGAACCCCACAGGACCCCCCCAGGACCCCCCAAACCCCCCGGGACCCCCTGGGCACCCCCCGACCCCCCCCAAACCTCCAGGCCCCCCCAGCCCCCCTGAACTGCACAGGACCCCCCAAAACCCCCCGGGACCCCCAAAACCCCCAGGACCCCTCCGGGACCCCCCAGCCCCCCCCCCCCCATTCCCCTGGGGACCCCCTCGGGACCCCCAAAACTCCCCGTGCCCCCCCCCGGGACCCCAGACCCCCCCGGGCCTCCGAGGACGCCCCCAGGCCTCCTGCGCCCCCCCTCAGCACCCCTTGACCCCCCCAGCCCCCCCAGCCCCCCTAGGACCCCCTGTGCCCCCCCGGGACCCCCCAACCCCTACTGTGCCCCCCCGGGACCCCTTGGGACCCCCAGGACCCCCCCGCCCCCCCCCAGGACCCCCTGTCCCCCCCACAGGCCCCTCACCCACCCTGTGCCCCCCCGGGACCCCCCACAGCCCCCCCGGGACCCCCTAAACCCCTGCGGGACCCCCCAACCCCTGCTGTGCCCCCCTGGGACCCCTTGGGACCCCCTGTTCCCCCCCCCCAGGCCCCTCACCCCCCCTGTGCCCCCCCGGGACACCCCCACAGCCCCCGGGACCCCCTGTCCCTGCCCCCCAGGCCCCTCACCCCCCATGAGCCCCCCCGGGACCCCCTGAGCCCCCCAGGCCCCTCACCCCCCCAGGACCCCCTGTCCCCCCCCGCAGCCCCTCAACCCGCCCTGTGCCCCCCAGGACCCCCTGAGCCCCCCCAGGCCCCTCACCCCCCCATGACCCCCCGGGACCCCCTGACCCCCCCCGGGACCCCCCAACCCCTACTGTGACCCCCCGGGACCCCTTGGGACCCCCAGGACCCCCCCCCGCCCCCCGGGACCCCTGTCCCCCCCCCCCAGGCCCCTTAACCCCCCCGTGCCCCCCCCCCCGTGCCCCCCCGGGACCCCCTGAGCCCCCCCGTGCCCCCCCCGCCCCCCGTGCCCCCCACTCGGGACCCCCCCGACGCCCCCCGCCCCCCCCAGGGCCGGCGCCTGTGGGTGCTGCGGCTGCCGGGGGGGTGACGGCGCTGGCGGGGGGGGCGCTGCCCGGGGGGGGGGCGGGGGCGGCGCTGCTGGCGCTCGACACCCGCGAGCTGCGGCTGTACCGCGGGCGCACCCTGCTCTGCGTGCTGCGCACCCAGGTGGGCACCCCGACCCCCCAAATCACTGACCCCCCCCCCCCGACCCCCCGGGACCCCCCAGAACCCCCCAACCCCCTGGGACCCCCAAACCCCCCCCAAATCCCCCGGGACACCCATGGGTGCCCCCCCACCCTGCACCCTGCTCTGCGTGCTGCGCACCCAGGTGGGCACCCCGACCCCCCCAAATCACTGACCCCCCCCGGGACCCCCCGGGACCCCCCGACCCCCCGGGACCCCAAAACCCCCCCCCAAATCCCCCGGGACACCCATGGGTGCCCCCCCCACCCTGCACCCTGCTCTGCGTGCTGCGCACCCAGGTGGGCACCCCGACCCCCCCAAATCACTGACCCCCGACCCCCCGGGACCCCCCAGAACCCCCCAACCCCCCGGGACCCCCAAACCCCCCCCCAAATCCCCCGGGACACCCATGGGTGCCCCCCCACCCTGCACCCTGCTCTGCGTGCTGCGCACCCAGGTGGGCACCCCGACCCCCCCGGGACCCCCCAAATCACTGACCCCCCCCCGGGAACCCCCGCACCCCCCTGGGATCCCCCCAAAGCCCTGGAGCACCCATGGGACCCCCCCCACCCATGGGTGCCCCCCCAAACCCCTCCCCCAACCCCTCCCGGGACCCCCCCCACCCCAGCCCCCCCCACCCATGGGTGCCCCCCCAGGACGTGGTGACCGGGCTGTGTTTCGGGCGCTACGGGCGCGAGGACGGCACCCTCGTCACCACCACCCGCGGTGCGTGGGGGCTGCGGGGCACCCATGGGTGCTGGGGGGCTGAGGGGGCGGTGGGACACCTGGGGGGCTGGGAGGGGGGGTCAGTGGGGGCACCCATGGGTGCTGGGGGGCCGGGCGAGCCCCGTGGGTGGTTTTGGGGCTGGGGGCTGTGTAGGGAGCACCCATGGGTGCTGTGGGTTCTGTGGGGCACCCATGGGTGCTGTGGGTCCTCTGCAAGGACTCGTGGGTGGGTTTTGGGGTGTGGGTTGTGGGGGGCACCCATGGGTGTTGTGGGGCTGTTCAGGGGGTACCCATGCGTGCTGTGCGGTTGATGGGGCACCCATGGGTGCTGTGGGGCTGTGGCAGGGTACTCTCGGGTGCTGTGGGGTTGCTGGGGCACCCATGGGTGCTGTGGGGCTCGGGGCACCCGTGGGTGCTGGGGGGGGTCTTGTAGGGGCACCCATGGGTGCTGTGGGGCTCGGGGCACCCATGGGTGGTTTTGGGGCTGAGGGCTGTGGGGAGCACCCATGGGTGCTGTGGGTTCTGTGGGGGGACTCATGGGTGGGTTTTGGGCTGGGGGCTGTGGGGGGCACCCATGGGTGCTGTGGGGCTGGGCGAGCCCCGTGGGTGGTTTTGAGACTGTGGGCACCAATGGGTGCAGGGGGAGGGGCGGTCTGTAGGGCCACCCATGGGGGCTGTGGGGCTGGGGGCACCCGTGGGTGCTGGGGGGTCTTGTAGGGGCACCCATGGGTGCTGTGGGGCTTGGCGAGTCCCCGTGGGTGGTTTTGGGGCTGGGGGCTGTGAGGAGCACCCACGGGTGCTCTGGGGTTGATGGGGCACCCATGGGTGCTGTGGGGCTGGGGGCACCCGTGGGTGCTGGGGGGGGTCTGTAGGGGCACCCACGGGTGCTGTGGGGCTGGGCGAGCCCCGTGGGTGGTTTTGGGACTGGGGGCACCCATGGGTGCTGGGGGGGTCTGTAGGGGCACCCACGGGTGCTGTGGGGCTGGGGGCACCCATGGGTGCTGCGGGGGGTCTGTAGGGGCACCCACGGGTGCTGTGGGGCTGGGTGAGCCCCGTGGGTGGTTTTGGGACTGGGGGCACCCATGGGTGCTGGGGGGTCTGTAGGGGCACCCACGGGTGCTGTGGGGCTGGGGGCACCCATGGGTGCTGGGGGGTGTCTGTAGGGGCACCCACGGGTGCTGTGGGGCTGGGGGCACCCATGGGTGCTGGGGGGGGGTCTGTAGGGGCACCCACGGGTGCTGTGGGGCTGGGGGCACCCGTGGGTGCCGGGGGTGCACCCCGGGCGCCCTGGTGACGCCGCCGCCGCCGCCGGCAGGGGGCGCCCTGTCCATCCGCATCCTGCGCCGCCGCGCCGCCCTGGGGGGGGGCGCCCATGGGTGCCCCCCGGCCCTGCCCCTCCCCCCGCCCCCCGCCTGCCCCTCCCCCCCCGCACCCGCCTCTTCGTGGACAGCGCGCTGCGGGAGCGCGAGGACGCCCCGCGTGAGTGGGGGAGGGGCGCAGGGGGCACCCATGGGTGGAGGGGTCCCTTGGGGGGGGTGGGTCAGTGGGGGGCGGGGGGCACCCATGGGTGCTCGGCGGGGGGGGGGTCCTGGGGCACCTATGATGGGGGAGGGACACTCGCGAGGGGGGGTTTAGGGGTCTTGGGGGGCACCCATGGGTGGGGTCCGTGGGGGGCACCCATGGGTGCTCCTGGGGGGTCTGGGGCCACTATTGGTGGGGGGGGGCACCCATGGGGTGTTCAGGGGTCCTGGGGGCACCAATGGGTGGGGGGGGGGGCCTATGGGGTCTGGGGCACCCATGGGTGCTCCGGGCGGGGGCGTCTGGGGCACCCATGGGTGGGGGAGGGGTCCTGGGCAGCACCCATGGGGGGGGGAGGGGACCCACGGGGGGGAGGAGGTATGGGATGTGGGGGGCACCCATGGGTGGGGGGGGTCCATGGGGGTGGGGGCACCCATGGGTGCTCCGGGGTGGGGGGGCTGGTCTGTGGGGGGGGCACCCATGGGTGGGGGGGTCCATGGGGGTGGGGGCACCCATGGGTGCTCCGGGGGGGGGGGGGGTGGTCTGTGGGGGGGGGCACCCATGGGTGGGGGAGGGGCACACCGGGGTGGATCCTGTGGGTGCAGGGGGCACCCATGGCGGTGGGGGGGGGGGTGGGGCACCCACGGGTGCTGCGGGGGGGAGGTCCTTGGGGGGCACCCATGGTGGGGGAGGGGCCGTGTGGCCCCCCCCCCGCTGACCCCCCACCCATGGGCGCAGGGATGCAGGCCCGGTTCCAGCGCGAGCTGCGGGGGCTGCGCCTGGGGGCCGCGCGCGGGGGCTGGCGCGCGCCCTCGGGGGGGCGGGGGGAGGGGCCGGGGCCGGAGCCCCCCTCACCCTGACCGCCAGCGTGAGTGGGGGAGGGGCGGGGGGGGGCACCCAAACCCGGGGGGGGGGCACCCAAATGGTGGGGGGGGGAGGGCACCCAAACCCGGGGGGGGGCACCCAAATGGTGGGGGGGGCGGCACCCAAATCCGGGGGGGCACCCGAACCCGGGGAGGGGGGCACCCAAAATACTGGGGGGAGGGGACACCCAAAATTTGGGGTCTCTGGGGGTGGGGGAGGGGCACCCAAACCCTGGGGGGGGGGGCGGCGGGCACCAAAATTTGGAATCCCTGTGGGGGGAGGGGCACCCAGATCCTGGAGTCTGGGGGTGGGGGTGGGGGAGGGGCACCCAAACCCGGGGGGGGGGGAGGGGCACCCAAAATTTGGAATCCCTGTGGGGGGAGGGGCACCCAAAATTCAGGGTCTGTGGGTGGGGGAGGGGCACCCAGCCCTGGGACGAGGGGGGGAGAGGGGCACCCAAAATCCTGTCTTCGTGGGTGGGGGAGGGGCACCCAAACCCTGGGGTCCCTGGGTGGGGGGAGGGGCACCCAAAATCCTGGGTCTGTGGGTGGGGGAGGGGCACCCAGCCCCGGGTCCCCCTTTGTGGGGGTGCCGGGCGGGGAGGGGCGCCCCCCCCACCCCCCGCCCCTCCCCCGCAGGTGCAGGGCCTGGGCCCGCGGCTGCGCCTGACGCTGCGCCTGCGCCTGCGGGGGGGCGCCCCCGCCCCCGGCCTGCAGCTGCTGCTGCGCTGCCACCCCTCCCCCCACCGCCTGCGGCCCCCCGCCTGCAGGTAACCCCGCCCCTCCCCCGCCGCGCCGCGCCCCGACCCCTCCCCCACCCCAGACCCCTCCCCATGGGGCGCCCCTCCCCCGAGCACCCCGACCCCCTCCCCCGCTCGCTCTCCTCCCCCACTCTCCCCCTCCCCCCACTCTCCCCTCCCCCACTCGGCCCCTCCCCCACTCCCTCCCCTCCCCCCACTCTGGCCCCCCCCCCACTTGCCCCCCTTTGGCCCCTCCCCCACTCGGCCCCTCCCCCACTTGGCCCCTCCCCCCATTTGGCCCCTCCCCCACTCTCCCCCTCCCCCACCCCGGCCCCTCCCCCACCCACTCGGCCCCTCCCCACTCCCGGCCCCTCCCCCACTCGCCCCCTCCCCGCACTTGGCCCCTCCCCACTCGCCCCTCCCCACTCGCCCCTCCCCCACTCTCCCCTCCCCCACTCTCCCCCCCCCTCGCCCCTCCCCCACTCTCCCCTCCCCCCCCAGGTGCCGCTGCTGCTGCCCGGGCTGAGCTACGCGCTGGGGAGCTGCCTGGAGCTGGGGGGGCCCCCCGGGCGCCTGCAGGTGGGGGAGGGGCGGGGGGCCACGCCCATGGGGGGGAGGGGGAGGGTGCGGCGGGGTGGGGGAGGGGCAGGGGCGGGGTTACCTTGGGGTGGGCGTGGCTGCAGGGGGAGGGGCGGGGTGGGGGAGGGGCGAGGGGCCCACATGGGGGGAGGGGAGGGGGACACACCCAAATTGGGGAGGGGGGGAGGAGCTGGGGGGGTCGGGGTGCTGGGGGGAGGGGCCGGGGTGGGGGGAGGGGGTCGGGGTGCTGGGGGGAGGGGCCTGGAGTGGGTGGGGGGAGGGGTCAGTGGGGTGGGGGGAGGGGCCTGGGGTGGGGGGAGGGGCCTGGGGTGGGGGTTGGGGTCAGGGTGCTGGGGGGAGGGGCCTGGGGTGGGTGGGGGGAGGGGTCAGTGGGGTGGGGGGAGGGGCCTGGGGTGGGGGTTGGGGTCGGGGTGCTGGGGGCGGGGCCTGGGGTGGGGGGAGGGGGTGGGGGTGCTGGGGGGAGGGGCCTGGGGTGGGGGGAGGGGTCAGTGTGCTGGGGGGCGGGGCCTGGGGTGGGGGGAGGGGTCAGGGTGCTGGGGGGAGGGGCCTGGGGTGGGGGGAGGGGTCAGGGTGCTGGGGGGAGGGGCCATGGGTGGGGGGAGGGGTCAGGGGTGCCCCATGGGGGGGCGTGGGGGAGGGGGGATGACCCATAGCGGGGGAGGGGTGACCCATGGAGGGGGGAGGGGCTGCCCCACACCCGCCGCCCCTCCCCCCCCCGCCCCTCCCCCGCAGGTGCTGGTGCTGCGCCCGGGCCAGGACGTCCCGCTGCTCACGGCGCAGGTGGGGCTGCCCCCGCCCCCCCCCCCCCCTCTGCCCCGCCTGAGCCCCGCCCCGCCCCCCCCTGCCTCCCCCTGCCCCGCCCCCCCCTGCCCCGCCTGAGCCCCGCCCCCCCGCCCCCCTCTGCCCCGCCCCCCCCCCGCACCCAGCGCGGTGTCGCCCTCACTGGTGTCCCAGTGTCCCCAGTATCGCCCTCACCAGTGTCCCCAGTGTCACCAGTGTCACCCTCACCAGTGTCCCCAGTGTCACCCAGTGCCGGTATCACCCGTTCCCAGTGTCCCCAGTGTCGCCCTCACCAGTGTCCCCAGTGTCACCCTCACCAGTGTCCCCAGTGTCCCCAGTATCGCCCTCACCAGTGTCCCAGTGTCACCCAGCGCCGATGTCCCAGTGTCCCCAGTGTCGCCCTCACCAGTGTCCCCAGTGTCGCCCAGTGCCGGTATCACCCGTTCCCAGTGTCACCCAGCGCGGTGTCCCAGTGTCCCCAGTGTCACCCTCGCCGGTGTCCCAGTGTCCCCAGTGTCACCCAGCGCCGGTGTCACCCCTTCCCAGTGTCCCCAGTGTCACCCTCACCAGTGTTCCAGTGTCCCCGGTGTCACCCTCACCGGTGTCCCCAGTGTCACCCAGCGCGGTGTCACCCATTTCCAGTGTCCCCAGTGTCACCCTCACCGGTGTCCCCAGTGTCACCCAGCGCGGTGTCACCCATGCTCCCAGTGTCCCCAGTGTCGCCCTCACTGTTGTCACCCGTTCCCAGTGTCCCCAGTGTCACCCACACCAGTGTCCCCAGTGTCGCCCTCACCAGTGTCCCCAGTGTCGCCCACTGCCGGTGTCACCCGTTCCCAGTGTCCCCAGTGTCCCCCTGGCACTGGTGTCCCCCCCCAGTGTCACCGTCACCCCGCCCCTCCCCCGCGCTGGCCCCGTGTCCCCCCCAATAAA
The DNA here is from genome assembly GCA_026413225.1 of Otis tarda. Lineage (NCBI taxonomy): Eukaryota > Metazoa > Chordata > Aves > Otidiformes > Otididae > Otis > Otis tarda. The sequence goes on from CM048589.1 coordinate 1,012,819, forward strand.
TCCCAGCGCGCGCGGACCCGGCGGGGCCGTTACTGGGGGAGGGGCGGGGGGGGACTGGGGAGGGGGGACAAGGACCCAGGTTTGGGGGGAGGGGAGCCGGGCATCCGGGCGGCCCCACCCCCCCCAGTGCTCCCAGTGCCGGCAGAAAACCAGTCCCAGTGCTCCCAGTTCCCAGCACTCATTGAGCACCAGTCCTCCCAGTGCTCCCAGTTCCCAACAGTCAACCAGCACCAGTCCTCCCAGTGCTCCCAGTTCCCAACAGTCAACCAGCACCAGTCCTCCCAGTGCCAGGTGGAAACCAGTCCCAGTGCTCCCAGTTCCCAACAGTCAACCAGCACCAGTGCTCCCAGTGCCAGCAGAAAACCAGTCCCAGTGCTCCCAGTTCCCAACAGTCAACAACCACCAGTCCTCCCAGTGCTCCCAGTTCCCAACAGTCAACCAGCACCAGTCCTCCCAGTGCCAGATGGAAACCACTCCCACTGCTCCCAGTTCCCAGCACTCATTGAGCACCAGTCCTCCCAGTGCTCCCAGTTCCCAACAGTCAACCAGCACCAGTGCTCCCAGTGCTCCCAGTTCCCAACAGTCAACCAGCACCAGTGCTCCCAGTGCTCCCAGTTCCCAACAGTCAACTGGCACCAGTCATACCAGTGCCAGGTGGGAACCAGTCCCAGTGCTCCCAGTGCCACCTGGAAGCCAGCACCAGTCCTCCCAGTGCTCCCAGTTCCCAACCGTCAACCGGCACCAGTCATACCAGTGCCAGGTGGGAACCAGTCCCAGTGCTCCCAGTGCCACCTGGAAGCCAGCACCAGTCCTCCCAGTGCTCCCAGTTCCCAACAGTCAACCAGCACCAGTCCTCCCAGTGCTCCCAGTTCCCAAGAGTCAACCACCACCAGTCCTTCCAGTGCCAGGTGGAAGCCAGTCCCAGTGCTCCCAGTGCCAACTGGAAGCCAGCACCAGTGCTCCCAGTTCCCAACAGTCAACCAGCACCAGTCCTCCCAGTGCCAGATGGAAGCCACTCCCACTGCTCCCAGTTCCCAGCACTCACTGAGCACCAGTCCTCCCAGTGCTGCCAGTTCCCAACAGCCAACCAGCACCAGTGCACCCAGTGCCAGCAGAAAACCAGTCCCAGTGCTCCCAGTTCCCACCACTCACTGAGCACCAGTCCTCCCAGTGCTCCCAGTTCCCAACAGTCAACCAGCACCAGTGCACCCAGTGCCAGCAGAAAACCAGTCCCAGTGCTCCCAGTTCCCACCACTCACTGAGCACCAGTCCTCCCAGTGCTCCCAGTTCCCAACAGTCAACCAGCACCAGTGCGCCCAGTGCCAGCAGAAAACCAGTCCCAGTGCTCCCAGTTCCCAACAGTCAACCAGCACCAGTCCTCCCAGTGCTCCCAGTTCCCAACAGTCAACCAGCACCAGTCCTCCCAGTGCTCCCAGTTCCCAACAGTCAACCAGCACCAGTCCTCCCAGTGCTCCCAGTTCCCAACAGTCAACCAGCACCAGTGCACCCAGTGCCAGCAGAAAACCAGTCCCAGTGCTCCCAGTTCCCACCACTCACTGAGCACCAGTCCTCCCAGTGCTCCCAGTTCCCAACAGTCAACCAGCACCAGTCCTCCCAGTGCTCCCAGTTCCCAACAGTCAACCAGCACCAGTCCTCCCAGTGCCAGGTGGAAACCAGTCCCAGTGCTCCCCAACAGTCAACCAGCACCAGTCCTCCCAGTGCTCCCAGTTCCCAACAGTCAACCAGCACCAGTCCTCCCAGTGCTCCCAGTTCCCAACAGTCAACCAGCACCAGTCCTCCCAGTGCCAGGTGGAAACCAGTCCCAGTGCTCCCAGTGCCAACTGGAACCCAGCACCAGTGCTCCCAGTTCCCACTGGGGGTGCCTTTACTGGGGGGGGAGGGCGAGGCGGGGGGGAGGGGCGGGCGCGGGCGGGGGAGGGGCTCCGGGCAGGGCCCCGGGGGTCCCGTAGAGCCGGGCCAGGGCGGCGCTGAGCGAGGGGCCCAGGTTCCTGCGGGGGAGGGAGAGCGGGGTCAGGGGGCGTGGCCTGGGGGGGGTGGGGGAGGGGTGGGAGGTGGGGGAGGGGCGGGAGTTTGGGGGCACCCGGGGTTGGGGGAGGGGGTGGGGTGAAGGTGCTGGGGTGGGGGAGGGGATGGCGCGGGGGAGGGGCCGGTTTTGGGGCACCCGGGGGGGGGAGGGGGACTGGAGTGGGGGAGGGGTGGCACCCAGCGGTGGGGGAGGGGGACCGGGGGGGGGGGAGATGGGGGAGGGGGCAGATTTGAGGGGGACACCCGGGGTGGGGGAGGGGCAGGTTGGGGGAGTCCCAGGGTGGGGGAGGGGCGGGGTGGGGGAGGGGCCGCACCTCTGCAGGGGGCCGCACTTGACGTCGCTGAGCAGGGCCTCGCGCTGGGCGGGGGAGGGGCAGCTGCTGTAGGCGGCCATGAGGCTGCGGGGGGGGGGAGGGGGAGGTGAGGGGTGGGGGGGTCCCCTCAGCCCATCCCCCCCGGGGTCCCGCCCCCTCCCCCCCGGGTCTCAGCCCCTCCCCCAGCCCCCGCCCCCCCCGGGGTTTCCCAGCCCCTCCCCCACTCCGTTCCTCCCCTGCCCATCCCCCACCCCGGGTACTAGCCCCTCCCTCTCCCCAGCCCCGCCCTCCGCCCCTCCCCCTCCCCAGCCCCTCCCCCACCCTATCCCCTTCCCCACCCCCAGCCCCACCCTGCCCCCAGCCCCTCCCCCACCCCATCCTCTCCCCCACCCCCTGCCCCCGCCCCCCCCCCCCGGGGTTTCCAAGCCCCTCCCCCCTCGGTTCCATCCCCCCACCCCGGGTAGTAGCCCCTCCCCCTCCCCAGCCCGCCCCGCCCCTCCCCCTCCCCAACCCCTCCCCCACCCTATCCCCTTCCCCCACCCCCACCCCGCCCCCAGCCCCTCCCCCCACCCCTACCCCTCCCCCCACCTGCTCCCCGCCCCCAGCCCCCTCCCCACCCCATCCTCTCCCCCTCCCCCACCCCCAGCCCCTCCCCCTCCCTGCCCCTCCCCCACCTGGCGGGGGTGGGGGAAGCGGCGCAGCAGGGCGGCCGCCCCCCCCCCCGCTGAGCCCCCCAGCTGCAGCAGCTGCCGCGCGAACACCTCGCCCACGCGCTGCGCCTGGGGGGAGGGGCGGCGGCTGAGACCCCCCCCCTCAAATGGCCCTGACCCCCCCCTTCCCCTCCCCCACCCCCCCCCATCCACCCCCACCCCTCTTTGGGAACGCCCCCAACCCCTCCCCCGCCCCAGGGACCCCCCTCCCCCCCCCAGCCCCCTCTTCGGGGCCCATCCCAGCCCCTCCCCCACCCCCAGGACCCTCCCCTCCCCCCACCCGTCCAAAGTCACCCCCAGCCCCTCCCCCAACCCCCAGTCTCTCCCAGCCCCCCCTTTCGGCGACCCTCACCCCCTCCCATCCCCCCACCCCCACTTTGGAGACCCCCCACCCCCCAGGGACCCCGCCCCCCCCCTCCCCCCCAGAACCCTCTTAGCCCCCCCTGCTCCCCTCAGCCCCCCCGGACCATCTCGACCCCTCCCCCCCTTTTGGGGACCCCCCATCCCCCCCCAGTCCCTCCCAGTCCCCCCCTCTTGGGGACCCTGCCCCTCCCCCACGGCCATCTTGGCCCCTCCCTCCCCGTTTTGGGGACCCCCCCTTCCCCTCCCCCTTCCCCCCCCCGTTTGGGGACCCCTTTGCCCCTCCCCCCACCTGGTTCCTGCCCCCCGCTCGCGCAGGCGCGCGAAGGGCAGGAGCGCGCAGGGGGTCCCGGGGGGCTCGGGGGGCCCCGCGGCCACGTCCCCCCACCACGCGCGGAGCACGCGGCCCTGGGGGGGGGGGGAGGGGCGGGGTCAGGGGGGCGGGGTCACGGAGCCCCCGGCACCTCCCTGCGCCCCCCCCCCGGCCCTGTGCCCCCCCCCCCGTGTCCCCACGCCCCCCCGTGTCCCCACACCGTGACCCCACTCGTGTCCCCTCCCCGCGCCCCCCGTGTCCCCACGCCCCCCCGCACCCCGCCCCCCGTGTCCCCTCCCCACGCCCCCCCCCATTTCCCCTCCCCACGCCCCCCCACGTCCCCACGCCCCCCGCCCCCCGTGTCTCCTCCCCACGCCTCCCCCGTCCCCACGCCCCCCCCCCGTGTCTCCCCCGTGTCCCCTCCCCACGCCCCCCATGTCCCCACGCCCCCCCCGTGTCTCCCCCATGTCCCCTCCCCACGCCCCCCCGCACCCCGCCCTCCGTGTCCCCTCCCCACGCCCCCCATGTCCCCACACCCCCCCGTGTCGCCCCCCCGCACCCCGCCCCCCGCCCCACGCCCCCACGTCCCCACGCCCCCCCGTGTCCCCCCCGTGTCCCCTCCCCACGCCCCCCCGTGTCCCCCCGGTGTCCCCACGCCCCCCCAACCCCCCCGCCCCCACCTCGTGCCGTCCCCCCCCCACGCCCCCCGCCCCCCGCACCCCGTAGCGGCGCCGCAGCTGCCCCCCCACGACCCCCAAAAAGGCCGCGGACTCGCGGGGCCCCCCCCGTGCGCCGCACCAGGAACCCGTCCACCACCTGGGGGGGGGGGGGGGGGGGGCGGATGAGGGCCCGCCCACGCGGGACACCCCCCCCACGGGACCTCCCCCCACCCCCGCAACTCCCATGGGACCCCGCGCCCCCCCCCCACCCACGGGACCTCCCCGACCCCCACGCGACCCCCACCCCCACCCACCTCCACGGGACGCCCCCCCCGAAATTCCCATCCCCCCCAGACCCCTCGCCACCCGTGGGGCCCCCACTCATGGGAACGCCCCTCCCCCACCCCCCCCTGCCCACGGGGACACCCCCCCACCCCTCCCCCCACCCCCTCCCCCACCCCTCCTCCCACCCACGGGACCCCCCCCCACCCCCCCCGGGGTTCCCCAGACGCTTGGGTGCCCTGGGTGGGGGAGGGGTCCCAGGGTGGGGGAGGGGAATTCAGGGGCGTGGGGTGGGGGAGGGGTCCTGTGGGTGGGGGAGGGGAATTTGGGGGGTGGGGGTCCCAGGGTGGGGGAGGGGAATTCGGGGGGTGGGGGAGGGGAATTGGGGGGTGGGGGGGTCCCAGGGTGGGGGAGGGGCGACCTGGGTGCTGGCGGCCGCCTGGCGCAGGACGGGGAGGGGGAGGGGCAGCTGCTCCCCCCCGCGGCTCCTCCAGCAAATAGAGCGGCTGGCGCAGGCCGCAGCGCCCCAGCCGGAACTGGGGGCACCAGTCACACCAGTCACCCCCCAGTCACACCAGTCACTGCTCCAGTAACTCCAGTGACCCTCCCAGTAACACCAGTCATACCAGTGATCCCACCCCAGTAATCCCCGTCACACCAGTGACCCCCCAGTAACGCCAGTGACCCCCCGTCACACCAGTCACCCCCCAGTAACACCAGTCACACCAGTGACTCCCCCAGTAACACCAGTCACCCCCCAGTAACACCAGTCACACCAGTGACCCCCCAGTAACACCAGTCACCCCCCAGTAACACCAGTCGCAACAGTGAACCCCCTTCTCCAGTAATACCAGTCAGTACCAGTCCACTCCCAGTGCCCCCAGTGCCCCCGTCCCTCCCAGTGCCCCCAGACTCCATGTTCCCCCACCCCCCAGCCCCTCCCAGTGCTCCCAGTCCCTCCCAGTGCCCCCAGACTCCACGTTCCCCCACCCCCCAGCCCCTCCCAGTGCTCCCAGTCCCTCCCAGTGCCCCCAGACTCCACGTCCCCCCACCCCCCGGTGCTCCCAGTCCCCCCCAGTGCCCCCCAGTGCCCCCAGCCCCTCCCAGTGCCCCCAGACTCCACGTCCCCCCACCCCCCGGTGCTCCCAGTGCCCCCCAGTGCCCCCCAGTGCCCCCAGCCCCTCCCAGTGCCCCCAGACTCCACGTTCCCCCACCCCCCGGTGCTCCCAGTCCCCCCCAGTGCCCCCCAGTGCCCCCAGCCCCTCCCAGTGCCCCCAGACTCCACGTCCCCCCACCCCCGGTGCTCCCAGTCCCCCCCAGTGCCCTCCCAGTGCCCCCAGCCCCTCCCAGTGCCCCCAGACTCCACGTCCCCCCACCCCCTGGTGCTCCCAGTGCCCCCCAGTGCCCCCAGTGCCTTCTGCTGGCGGTAGCGCCCGTCGCGCAGGCTCTGGGCCAGGTCGGCGGCCGCCTTGCGCTCCACCAGCACCTCCAGCGCCAGCTCCCGCGGGGGCGCCCTGGGGGCGGGGCCAGCGCTCGGACACGCCCACGGCCCCGCCCACACCCCCACATGCCCCGCCCACTCCCCCACATGCCCCGCCCACACCCCCACATGCCCCGCCCACGCCACCCAGCCCCGCCCAGGCCGCCCAGCCCCCCTCCACCCACAGCAAAGTGGGCGGGGCCAGGTCGTGACCCCGCCCATCACATGGGGGGCATGGCCCCGCCCACCGCAGCTCTGGGGGAGGGGTCAGGCAGTGGCCACGCCCACTGAAGCCAGACAGGGTAAGGCCTGGCCCCACCCCCCTCAGTCAGGCCCCGCCCACCCCACAGATTGGGGGATGGGTCAGTGCCTGCCTGGCCCCGCCCCTCGCCCAGACCACGCCCCTTCTTGCAGGCCACGCCCCATCTCGTGGCCCCGCCCACCGACCACCCGCAGGGCGGGGTTAAGGTGTGGCCCCGCCCCTTCAGCCTGGCCCCACCCCCTGCATGGGGGCGTGGCTCAGCACCCGGCCCCACCCCCAGCGGCCACGCCCACCAACCACACAAGGGGCGTGGTCACGATCTGGCCCCCGCCCCCTCTCCCACCCCCCGCCCCTCCCAGGCCCCACCCACTCCAAGCCCCGCCCACCCCCACGCAGCAGCCTCCCCGGCGGCCCCGCCCCCTCTCCCAGCGCCCCACCCCTCTCCCAGGCCCCGCCCACCCCAGGCCCCGCCCACCTGGGGGCGGGTCCCTCTCGCGGGCCACCCAGAGGAAGTCTCCGACGGGGAGGCGGCGCAGGAGGAGGGGGAGGGGCCCCCCGCAGCAGCAGCGCCGGCCCCCGGCCCCTGCGGGACAGCGGCGTCAGGGGGGAGGGGCCTCGGGGGGAGGGGGCGGGGCCACGGGGGGGGTGGGAGGGGCCAGGCACCCGATGGCCTCTGTGACGTCAGCGCAGAGCACGACGTCGAACTCGCCCGGGCGCAGCTCGAACGGCGCCTGCGCGTCCCACCTGGGGGGGAGGGGCGCGGCGTGGGTCACCCCTCCCCCCACCCGTCCTACACCCCCTCCCTTCCCCTCCCCCACCCGTCCTGCACCCCCTGCCTTCCCCTCCCCCACCCGTCCTACACCCCACCCACCCCACCCCCTCCCCCCACCCCACCCATCCTGCACCCCCTCCGCCTTCCCCCCGTCCCCTCCCCCACCCATCCTACATCTCCTGCCCCCCACCCCTCCCCCACCCCCTGTCCTACACCCCCCCCCCCCACCCCTCCCCCACCCCCTGTCCTACACCCCCTGCCCCTCCCCTCCCCCACCACCACCCCTTCGCACCCCTCCCCCACCCCATCGCACCCCACCCGCACACCCACCCCTCCCCCCACCTTCCCCGCTCCCCTCCCCTCCTCCCCCCACTCACTCCCCCCTCTCCCTCACCCCTCCCCCACCCCATCTCTCCCCACACCCCTCCCCCCTCCCCCACCCCCCACGCCCCCGGACGGACTCACAGCGGGAAGGGGGAGGGGCGCTCTCCTCCTCCTCCTCCTCCTCCAGCAGGGGGCGCTCTCCGGCTGCAGGGGGCGGGGGCCTCCGAAGCGGCGTCAGCCAATCGCTGGGCCAGGATTTGACCCCGCGGGGTCAGCGAGAAGCTGTGGGGGAGGGGCGGGTGATGGAGGGCGGGGGAGGGGAGGCGGGGGGGGGCAGCGGGGGGAGCGGGGGAGAGGGGCGGACGTACGGGGGGGCGCCCCCGTCGCTGCAGCAGCTCCCGGCGCAGGAGGGTGCTCAGGGCCTGGGGGGGGAGGGGCAGGGGGGGGGCACAGCCGCTGTCACCCCTCCCCCACCCCCAGCGGACCGCGCCCCGAAGGGGGGAGGGGCGGGGAGCGCGCTCACCGGGGGGAGGGGCCGGTCGCAGAGAGGCTCCGCCCGCTGCAGCAGCTCCGCCTCCGGGAGGGGGGGAGGGGCTCTGGGGAGGGGTGGGGGAGGGTGAGGCGAGGTGGGGGGAGGGGTGCCCGCGCCCCTCCCCCGCCGCGGGGTCTCACCTGGTGCAGGGTCAGCAGCAGGGCGTGCGCCCCCGAGCGGGGGAGGGGCCGGTACTCGCGGGGGGGGCGGCGCTGCGGCGGGGGGGGGTGGGGAGGGGTGAGAGGGTGGGGGCCCGGGTGCTGCCCCTCCCCCGCACCGGGGGGCACCCAGGGCTGTGGGGGGTGGGGGAGGGGCGATGACGTCACTCACTGTGGGCGGAGCCGGGAGAGGCAGCGGGCCCCGCCCCTCTGCGGGGGGGCTGGGGGGCAGGCCTTGCTCTGGGGGAGGGGCCGGGATGCAAATCAGGCTGCAGCCGCCCCAAGCCCCGCCCACTCGCCGGCCACGCCCATCCTCAAGCCCCGCCCCGCACTCCTGGCCCCACCCCCAGCAGTACCGAGGCCACGCCCACCACCGGCACTGAGCCTCCGAGCCCCGCCCCGCCCCCACCGCAGCCCCGCCCATCCCCAAGCCCCGCCCCCAGCGATACCGAGGCCCCGCCCACTCCCGAGGCCCCGCCCACCACTGCCATTGGTTCCCTGAACCCCGCCCCCTGCTTCCAGACCCTGCCCCCACACAAGCCCCGCCCACTCCCGAGGCCCCGCCCACCACCGGTACCGAGCCCTGAGCCCCCCGACCCCGCCCACCACCGAGGTCTCGCCCCCTGCCCCCAGACCCCGCCCCAACCGAAGCCCCGCCCATTCCCGAGGTCCCGCCCATCCCCAAGCCCCGCCCCCAGCGATACCGAGGCTCCACCCACTCCCAAGGCCCCACCCACAACCGGCACTGAGCCCCGAGCCCCGCCCCCCACCGCAGCTTTGCCCACGCCCGAGGCCCCGCCCATCCCCAAGCCCCGCCCCCAGCGATACCCAGCCCCTGCCCACCACCGCCACCGGTTCCCTGAACCCCGCCCCCGCTTCCAGACCCCGCCCCCCACCGCAGCCCCGCCCACTCCCGAGGCCCCGCCCCCCACCGCTGCCCCGACCCCCGCCCCCTGCTCCCAGACCCCGCCCCCTCACCGAAGCCCCGCCCCCTCGCCGCGCCCGACGGCAGCTCCCTGCCCCTCCCCGCCCGCTCCCAGGCCACGCCCCCTCCCCCCCGGAGGCCCCGCCCACCGGCGCGGTGCTGGCGCAGGCGCAGCTCCAGGCGGCGGCAGAGGGCGGGGCCGAAGTGCTGCAAGATGGCGGCGGCGCGGCCCGAGCGCAGGGGCAGCGGGTACCGCGACAGCGAGGCCAGCGCCTGCGGGGGGGCGCGGGGGGGGAACACCGGTCACGGCCACGCGTGGGACCCCCCCCCCACGGCCCCGCCCCGCGCCCCTCACCCACCCGCTCGTAGACGCCCCTCACGCGCGTGCCCGCGGCCTCGTCCCGCCACTCCCGCAGCCAGCGCGCGAACAGCGGGTTCGGGGGGGGGCGGGGGCGGCCCCGGCGGCGGCGGCGGGAGGGGGAGGGGGCGCGGGGGGGGCCGCGGGGGGGGCGGCGGCCCCGGGCATGGCGGCGGCGGCGGCGGCGGCTCGCGCCCGGAACGGCCCCGCCCCCTCCGCGCCGCCGGGAGGACTCGGGGCCGCTCTAGGCCGACTGGAGGACTCGCTCCTCTGCTCTGGAGGACTCGGGGCCGCTCTGGGCTCCCCGGAGGACTCGCTCCTCTGCTCTGGAGGACTCGGGGCCGCTCTGGGCTCCCCGGAGGACTCGCTCCTCTGCTCTGGAGGACTCGGGGCCGCTCTAGGCCGCGTGGATGACTCGCTCCTCTGCTCTGGAGGACTCGGGGCCGCTCTGGGCTGTGTGGAGGACTAGCTCATCTGCTCTGGAGGACTCGGGGCCGCTCTGGGCCGACTGGAGGACTCACTCCTCTGCTCTGGAGGACTTGGGGCTGCTCTGGGCCGCCCGGAGGACTCGCTCATCTGCTCTGGAGGACTCGGGGCCGCTCTGGGCCGTGTGGAGGACTCGCTCATCTGCTCTGGAGGACTCGCTGTGCCCCCAATTCCCCCCCGGGGGGGTAAATCCCGCCCTCCACCCCCCCCAATTCCCCCCCCACCCCCAGTCGCCCCCCCCCCCGCAGCACGGGGCGGGGCCCAGCCCAGTAAAACGTTTATTGTTTAAAAACCCTTTTACAAACAAATTGAAGGGGGGCGGGGCTCCCCCAAAGCTCCTCCCCCAGCACAGCCCCGGGGGGGGGGAACTGGGACACCCCCCCCCACCCCTGGGTGGGTTTGGGTGACAGCGGGAGCACTGAGACCCTCCCCCACCTGTTTTTTTGGGGGGGGGGGGCGCACCCCAAAATGGAGCTGGAGGGGGGGAGGGGAGCGACGCCGTGACCTCTGCGTGGGGCGGGGTCCCCACCCGCTTTGGGTGGGGGAGGGGCAGCACCACAGTTTGGGGGGGCCCTCGGTGCCCCCGGGTGGGGGAGGGAGGTTTTGGGGCGGGGAGGGGTGCCAGCTCCTGTGCTCCCCAGAGCCGGGTGCTGAGGGGGGCGGAGCTTTGGCTGCAGGGGGCGGGGCTTTGGGACACTGGAGGGCGGGGCCACACTTGGTGGGCGTGGCTCCGCCTCCCGCCCCGCAGCGTCGCGCAGAGATGGGGGTCGAGGCAGAGGGGGCGGGGTCTGAGGGGCGGGGGCGGGGTTTGAGGGGTGGGGGCGGGGTCTGAGGGGTTGGGGGCGGGGTTTGAGGGGCGGGGGCGGGGCCTGGGGCGGGGGCGGGGCTCAGAGGAAGGCGTCGCACCACTCGCGCAGGCAGCCGGCGCAGTCCCGCGCCTGCTTGGCGTTGGCGCCGCACGTCTCCTTCAGCCAATCGCGGAACAGCGCCTCGTCCTTGCGCAGCACCAGGAACTGCCCCAGCACCACGTACGCCTGGGGGCGGGGCCGCGCTCAGCCCCGCCCCCCCGGGGACACGCCCACCCCCCTCCAGAGCCGGCTCTGCGCCTTCGGGGACCCCTTGCCCCCCCCCTCTCTGGGACCCCCCCTGTCCCTTTAAGGGACCCCCTGGGCCCCCTCCCCCCCTTAGGAGAGCCCCCCGTGCCCCCCTTGGGGGCCCCCCCGCCCCCAGTGTCCCTGTGCCCCCCCCTTGGGTGCCCCCCCACCCCTTGGGGACCCTGCTGTCCCTGTGCCCCCCATCCTGGCCCCCCCGTCTCTGGGGTCACCTCTGTCCCTTTTGGGACCCCACCTCCTCCCCCACCCCTTTGGAGACCCCCCTGTCCCTTCAGGGACCCCCTGTTCCCCCCCCCACTCTGGGGACCCCCCAGGGCCCCCCCACCCCCTTAGGGACCCCCCTGTTCCCTTTTCCCCCCATCCTAGGGCCCCCCTGTTCCCTTCACCCCCATGGAGACCCCCTCCCCCTCCAGCGCCCCCCACAGCCCCCCGTCCCCTCCCCCCAGCCCCTTAGGGTCCCCCCTGTTCCCTTCCCCACCCCCATGGAGACCCCCACCCCCTCCAGCGCCCCCCCACCCCCTTAGGGACCCCCTGTTCCCCTCCCCCCACCCTGGGAACCCCCTCCTCCCCGGCCCCCTCCCCCCACCCCCTTAGGGACCCCCCTGTTCCCTTCTCCACCCCATGGAGACCCCCACTCCCCTCCAGAGCACCCCCACCCCCTTAGGGCCCCCCTGTTCCCCTCCCCCACCCTGGGGACCCCCCGCCCCTCCCCCACCTTGTCGAAGCCCTTTTCCTCCAGCTTTTTCCCCAGCACCCCTGTTCCCCTCCCCCCACCCCCTTAGGGCCCCCCCTGTTCCCCTCCCCCACCCTGGGGACCCCCTCCAGCGCGCCCCCACCGCCTTAGGGCCCACCCCGTTCCCCTCCCCCCACCCTGGGGACCCCCCGCCCCTCCCCCACCTTGTCGAAGCCCTTCTCCTCCAGCTTTTTCCCCAGCACCCCCTGTTCCCCTCCCCCCACCCCCTTAGGGCCCCCCGTTCCCCTGCCCCCCACCCTGGGGACCCCCCGCCCCCTCCCCCACCCCCCTCAGGGGCCCCCCCGCCCCTCCCCCACCTTGTCGAAGCCCTTCTCCTCCAGCTTTTTCCCCAGCACCCCCTGTTCCCCTCCCCCACCCCCTTAGGGCCCCCCCGTTCCCCTGCCCCCCACCCTGGGGACCCCCCGCCCCTCCCCCACCCCCTCAGGGGCCCCCCCGCCCCTCCCCCACCTTGTCGAAGCCCTTCTCCTCCAGCTTTTTCCCCAGCACCCCCTGTTCCCCTCCCCCCACCCCCTTAGGGCCCCCCCGTTCCCCTGCCCCCCACCCTGGGGACCCCCGCCCCTCCCCCCACCCCTGGGGACCCCCCGCCCCTCCCCCCACCCTGGGGACCCCCCCGCCCCTCCCCCACCTTGTCGAAGCCCTTCTCCTCCAGCTTTTTCCCCAGCACGTCCCCGATCCCGGCCAGCGCCCCCACCGGCTTCTCCCCCATGGGCTCGGCCACGAAGTCGCGGTGTTTCTGCGACGTGGAGCTCATGGCGCCTGCGCGGGCCCCGCGCCGTCAGAGGGGGGGGGGGTCCGGACCCTCCGTCTCCCCCCCCCCCCAAAACCGCCCCGCACCCCCCACCCCCCCTCCCCTCACCGCTCCCTTCCCGCCGCCGCCGCCGCCGCCGCTCCCGCCTCAGGCCGCCGCGTGCGTCTTGGCGTCACTTCCGGCGGCGCAGGCGCGGGGCGCTGGGGGGGGGGAGACGGAGCGGAGCTGCTGCCGGGGGCTCCTGGGGGCCCCCCAACTTCCTCGGGGCCCCAAATTCTTCTGAACAGCTCCGGGCCCCCCAAGTTCTCCTGAACATCTCGGGGCCCCCCAAAGTTCTGCTGGACCCCTGAACATCTCTGGGCCCCCAAGTTCTCCTGGACCCCTTGACATCTCTGGGGCCCCCAAGTTCTCCTGGAACATCTCTGGGCCCCCCCAAAGTTCTCCTGAACCCCTGAACATCTCGGAGGCCCCCCAAGTTCTCCTGGACCCCTGGACATCTCTGGGGACCCCCAAGTTCTCCTGGAACATCTCTGGGGCCCCCCAAGGTTCTCCTGAACATCTCGGGGCCCCCCCAAAGTTCTGCTGGACCCCTGAATATCTCTGGGCCCCCCAACTTCTCCTGAACATCTCTGGGCCCCCCAAGGTTTTCCTGGACCCCTGGACATCTCTGGGCCCCCCAAGTTCTCCTGGAACATCTCTGGGCCCCCCAAGTTCTCCTGGACGCCCAGGTGATGCCTCCATGTTCTCCTGGGGTCCCCCGGACACCCGGACGACGTCTTCAGGGTCCCCCAAGGTTCTCCTGGACGCCCGGACATCTCCAGGTTCCTCTGGAATTCCCCCAAGGTTCTCCTGGACGCCTGGAGAACATCTCTGGGTTCCTCCAAGGTTCTTCTGGAAGCCCAAGCGATGTCGCCGGCTTCTCCTGGGTGACGTCTCCGGGTTCTCCGGGACGTCCGGAGAGCACCTTGAGGTTCCTCCTGGAATCCTGGGTGACGTCTCCGGGTTCTCCGGGACGGCCGGAGAGCACGTTTCTGGTTCCTCCTGGAATCCTGGTTGATGTCTCCGGGTTCTCCGGGACGTCCGGAGAACGTTTCCGGTTCCTCCCGGAAGCCGGGGTGATGCCTCCAGGTTCTTCCCCGTTCGTCCCGGTCACCCGGCCGCCCCCAGGACCCTCCCGCGTCCCCTCCCCCGCCCCCAGGAGCGCCCCCACCCCCACCCCACCCAAACCCGGCGACGTCGGCACAAAAAAACCCATTTTTAACGGAATTCTGGGAAAAAACCCCAAGGGACAAAGCGCGGCCGGAGCGTCGGGAAACCAGGAGAAACCGGGGCGGGGAGAAATACACGGAATTCGGGGCAAAAAGGGGGAATTTGGGGCAAAAAGGGGGAAACCGGGGCAAAAAAAAAAAGGAAATTTGGAGAAGGGCGAGATCTGGGCGCAAAAAGAGGGATTTTGGAGCAAAAAGGGACAACTTGGGGTAAAGAAATGGAATTTTGGAGACAAAAAGACGAGATTTTACGGGGAAAACGATTTGAGGGCAAAAAGGGGAAAATTGGGGGCACAGAAAAGGAGATTTGGGAGGAAAATGGAGGAATTTGGGGACAAAAGGGGAAATTTTGGGGAAAATTTGGGAGATTTGGGGGAAATTGGGAGATTTTGGTGAAAGCGGGGAAATTTGTGGGAAAATTGCGGATATTTGGGGGAAAGTGGGGAAATTGGGAGGGAAATGGAGACATTTGCAGGAAAATTGGGGAGATTTGGGAGAAAACGGGGAGATTTAGGGCAAAAATTTGGGATATTAGGGCAAAAATGGGGAACTGTGGCAAAAATGGGAAATTTGGGGGGAAATTGGGAAATTTGGGGGGAAATGGGGAAATTTGGGGGAATATTGGGAATTTTTTTGGGAAAAGCGGAAAGTTTAGGGGGAAATGGGAAATTTTTGGGGGAATGGGGAAATTTAGAAGGAAAATTTGGGGGAAAATGAGAAAATTTAGGAGAAAATGGGGAATTTTTGGGAAAAATCGGGAAGTTTATGGAAATGGGGAAATTTGGGAGGCAAAATTTGAAGGAAAACGGGGAAATTTGGGGGAAAACGGGGAAACTTGCGGGGAAAATCCAGAAATCTGTGGGGAAATGGGAAAATTTGGGAGGAAAATGGGGAATTTTGAGGGGAAATGGGAAAATTTGGGGGAAACTGGGAAATTTGGGGCAGAAAAGCCCCAAAGGCGCCAAAACACCCTGCTGCTCATGAATATGGATGAAAGACACCCACATGGCCCCACCCACTATGCAAATGAAACCAGGGAAGCCACGCCCCCTCCACCAACCCCCTGCCCCCTCCCTGCTTTTAAAGGGGCCTCCCCCCATTTCGCAACCCCTCCCTCCCACCATTTTGTGACCCCCCCCCCCCCTTTTCGCGACCCCTGCCTCCCGCCCCCTCCCCCCCATTTTGTGACCCCCCACCCCCCATTTCACCCCCCCCAGCCCCCCATTTTCAGCCCCCCCCCCCCCCCCCCCAAGAACTGGGAGCTCCCCCGCACGCCCGATATCTCCCTTTATTCGGGGCGCCCCCCCCGTTCCGGGGGCAACCCAATTCCGCTGTTTCGGGGGGGGGCCCCCCGCATTTTCGGGGGCAGCCCCTCCCCCCCAAAAATTGGGGTGTCCCCCCTCTCAGGCCTCGTCCTCGCCCAGCAGCATGTTGGGGATCCCGCGGGAGATGGGGAAGCGGCGCCCGAATCCGGGCACTGCAGCACCCCCTCCAGCACCTCCACCTGCGGGGGGGGGGGTGGCGCGGGGGGTCAGGAGGGGCCCTGCGGCGTTTTTGGGGCGGTCAGGGGTTTCGGGGGCCCCCCTCACCTCCAGCAGCACGTGGTGCACCCGGCCGCAGGAAGGCCTCGTCCCCCTCGTAGTCGGGGAGGGGCTCGGGGGCAGCTCCGAGGGGTGCCCCAGCTTGGGGGGGGGGCGCGGGGGTTAGCGGGGGGTGGGAGACCCCCAAAATGTCCCCCGGGCACCCCCCTCCTCCCGTTGCCCCCGAAAACTGCGATGCGCCCCCCCCCCTCCAAATCTGCTCTCTCCCAAACCGGGGCCCCCCCACACCGGGACCCCCCCCCCGAGCCCACCCCCCCCCAAACTGGGACTCCCCAATTCGGCTCCCCCCACCCCCTCCAAAGCAGGACCCCCCCCCCAAACGGTTCCCTCCACAAAATGGAGCCCCTCCCCCACAAACTGGTGCCCCCCACCCCACAAACTGGGACAGCCCCCCACCGGAGCCCCCACAAACCGCAGCCCCCCCCGACCCCCCAAACTGCTGACCCCCCACCGGAACCCCTCCCCACCAGAGCCCCCACAAATTGGTGCCCCCCCCCCGCAGCCCCCCTCGACCCCCCAAACCGGATCCCGCCCAAAATTGAAGCCCCCCCACTCCCCCTGTGTCCCCCCTCCCCACAGCCCCCCCCAATCTCCCCTCCCCCAAACCAAAGCCCCCCCGCCCCCCAAACCGGTTTCCCCCGAAAATTGAAGCCCCCCCACTGCCCCTGTGTCCCCAGTCCCCACAGCCCCCCCCCCCAATCTCCCCTCCCCCAAACCAAAGCCCCCCGCCCCCCCAAACCGGTTCCCCGCCAAAATTGAAGCCCCCCCGTATCCCCCCACAATCTCCCTCCCCCAAACCAAAGCCCCCCAAACCGGATCCGCCCCCAAATTGAAGCCCCCCCCCCCCGTTTCCTCCCCCCCAATCTCTCCTCCCCCAAACCAAAGCCCCCCGGCCCGCCCCACCCCACAGCCCCACCCCCCGCCCCCCCCTCCCCACCCCCCGCCCCCCCGCCCCCCCCCACTCACGCTCTCGGCCGCCTCCAGCAGCGCGGCCCAGCGCAGCCGCGGCACCAACCGCGCCACGAAGGCGGCGTTGAACGGCACCGGCCGCACCCGCACCTCGGAGGCCTGGGGGGAGGGGGAGGGGCAGGGGGGCCGGTAACGGAGGGGGGGAACACACCGGTAACGGGGGGCGGGGCCTAACGGGATGGGCGGGGCCTAACGGCGGGACGGGGCCTACCCGGAAGTGAGCGGAGCGGGGCCTAGCGGTGCGGCCTAGGCCGGAGGGGGCGTGGCTTTACCGGAGAGGGGGGCGTGGCTTTACCGGGGAGGGGGCGTGGCTTTCCCGGTAAAGGGGGCGGGGCTTTCCCGGTGAAGGGGGCGGGGCCTCACCTCGATGCGCAGCGGGAAGCCGCCGCCGGGCCGCAGCCCGCGGACGTGGGAGCTGAGCAGGTTGTGCGTCAGCAGCTTCATCCCGCCGCGCCGCTTCCGGCTTCCGCCGCGCGTCACTTCCGCCCCGAAAGACTGTTTCCGGTTGGGCGTCGCTTCCGGCGGGAAGCCTTCCGGACACTGCGCGTGCGCAGCGCGGGGCGGTTGCCGAGGCAACACCGGAGCTGGGGGGGCGTGGCCTTGCTAGGGGGCGTGGCCCAGGCGCCTCACGTGACCCAGGACCCCCCCAGCCCCCCTGTTTTTGGGGTCCCAGCCCCCGCTTCCGGGATCTTGACCCCTCCCCATTTCCGGGGTCCCTCCCCCAAATCTCGGCCCCCCCCCCCCCCACTGGGGGGTCCCCTGCCCCTCCTGGGGGTCCCCACCCCCCATTTTGGAGGTGACCCCCCCCCCCCAATTTTGGCATCTGCACCCCCCCCCCCCAAAACCATGAGCCCCCCCGAGCCCCCCCCCACCGTCCCACCCCCACCCTGGGCCCCCCAAACCGCCCCTCCCCCCCCAAAACCAGGCAAAGGCACGAATGCAGCACGTTTATTCAGCATTTGGGGGGGGCACCCCAACCCCCCCCCAGGGACCCTGATACAGCCAGGGGCCCCCAAAATGGAGTGTGGGGGAGGGGCCCCCCAAAGCCCCTGGGGAATGGGGAGGGGCCCCCCCAAATGGGGAGAGGGAGAAAAGTGGGACGAGATCCCCCCCCCCCAAAAAAAACCCGTGGGGGGCGCTGGGTTCCCTCAACTTGTGGGTGCTGGTGGGGGCACCCCCAAAACGGCGAGGGGTCCCCAAAACGGGACCCTGCGAAGGGAAACGGGGGTGACCTCAGCACAAAAAGGGGGGGGGGCTGTGTTTTGGGGGTGCTGGGGCGTGGGGGGGCTGTAAGGCCACATCTGGGTGCCGCAGGCGCCCCCCCCCCCTCGCACTCTGAGGGGCGCCGGGGCGGGGTCCCCGATCTGCGGGTCCTCTCTGTTCTGTGGGTGCTGGGGCACGGAGGCCTTGACTTTTGGGTGCTGGGGGGGGCGTCCCCTCCGCATGTGGGTGCTGGGGGGGTTGGGGTGCAGGGCCGGGCGGGCGCTACGGGGCGTAGGGGAAGCTGAGGAGCAGCCCCTCGTAGGGCAGCAGCTCCAGGGCCCCCAAATCCACCTGGGGGTCCTGGGGGAGGGGGCGGTGGGTGCTGAGGCGCAGGGTGGCGCGGGGGGGCAGGCGGGGGTCCTGCGGGGCCACCCGCGAGAGGGGCTGCTCCTCGGGGTTCAGGACCACCAGGAACCGCTCGCTCTGGTCCCAGCTGCGCAGGAAGGCGGCGGCCGGGCCGGCGGGAACGGCTTCCGCGTCCCCCAGCGACAGCGACCGCTCCCGCGCCCGCAGCGCGCCCAGGCGGCGGCACAGCTCCAGCAGCTCGGCCTGCGGGGGGGGGGCCGGGGGAGAGGGGTCAGCGGGGGTCGGGCACAGATGCGCGGCCCCTTTGAGGGGCAAACAGGGTGTGGTCCCTTTAAGGACACGCCCAGAGCCATCGCCGCTTTAAGGCTGAGCTGCGGTACATTGCCCCTTTAAGAACAGCCGCAGGATGTTGCCCATTTAAAAACTAGAGCATTGCCTCTTTAAGAGCAGAACACCCACCACACCACATTGCCCCTTTAAGAACCACCCCGGGGGCATTGCCCCTTGAAGACGACAGCACCCCCACCCCCCCCGCGTTGCCCCTTTAAGAACAGGTCCTAGGGCATTGCCCCTTTAAGAGCAGACCCACTCCTACTGCCCTGTTTTCGCGCACACCCTGGGGTGTTGCCCCTTTAAGACCGGACCCTACCCGTATTGCCCCTTTAAGAACAGGCGTTACGGCATTAAGCGCGCGCCCTGGGGCATCGCCCCTTTAAGAACAGAGCAGCCCCCACCCCCCCCGCCGTTGCCCCTTTAAGAGCACGGACTGCGGCGCTGCCCCGGCAAAGCCCCGCCCCTGGCGCCAGGCCCCGCCCACCTCGGAGCTGTTGTCCCCCTCGCGGATGCTGTCGATGACGTCCCAGGGCATCGGGGTCAGCTGGGGGCGCAGGGCGGGGTCAGGGGGCGCGGCCCCTCCCCCACAGCCCCCCACATCCCCCCCCCCGGCCCCACAGCGACCCCACCCCCACCCGTAACCACCCCACAGCCCCCCAAATCACCCCCCAGCCCCCCCAATCCCCCCACAGCCCCCCCCAAATCCCCCCACAGCCCCCCCAATCCCCCCCCAGCCCCCCCCAAATTCCCCCAATCGCCCCCACATCCCCCCCAAATCCCCCCAGCCGCCCCAAATCCCCCCAGCCCCCCCCCCCCAATCCCCCCCACAGCCCCCCAAATCCCCCCCCCCCCACATCCCCCCCCCAACCTGTCTGGGGGGCTCGGCCAGCCCCACCCCCCATTCCCCCCCCCCCACCTGCCCGTGGGGCGCCCCCCAGACCCCCCCCCCAGGCCCCCCTCGCCCCCCACCCCCCAGCCCCCCCTCACCTGTCCGGGGGCGCCCCCCGGGGGGCTCGGCCAGACCCATCCCCCCCAGCCCCACCCCCCACCCTCCCCCCAGCCCCCCCCCTCACCTGCCTGGGGGGCGCCCCCACTCCCCTCGCCCCCCCCCCACCTGGCCGGGGGCGCCCCTCCCGGCTCCCCCCCCTCACCTGGCCGGGGCGCCCTCACCCCCCCCAGCCCCCCCCTCACCTGGCCGGGGGGCGCCCCCCCGGGGGGGCTCGGCCAGCCCCACCTCGTCGCCGCAGCTGAGCGCGGGGGTCCCGGGCAGCGCCCACAGCAGCAGCAGCCGCTGCCGCGCCAGGGGGGCCCAGCGCCGCCAGGTGCTGCCACGGGGGACCCCACCTGCGGGGGGGGGGGGCAGGGGTCAGGGGTCACGGCCCCCAGGCCAGGCCGGGGGGGATTTGGGGGGCAGGGGGCAGGGGTCAGGGGTCACGGCCCCCAGGCCAGGCCGGGGGGGATTTGGGGGGCAGGGGTCAGGGGTGAGGCCAGGTTGGGGGGGATTTGGGGGGCAGGGGTCACTCACACGCTGGGGGGGGGAAGAGGTGAACAGGGGTCAGAGGTCAGGGGTCACACATGGCCCAGGTTGGGGGGTATTTGGGCAGCAGGGGTCAGGGGTCACTCACACTCCAGGCCAGGCCAGGGGGGTTGGGGGGTATTTGGGGTCAGGGGTCAGAGATCAGGAGTCACTCACACTGCAGGCCAGGCCGGGGGGTTGGGGGGGATTTGGGGTCAGGGGTCAGGGGTCACTCATGCTCCAGGCCAGGCCGGGGGTCGGGGGGATTTGGGGTCAGGGGTCAGGGGTCACTCAGGCTCCAGGCCAGGCTGGGGGGTCGGGGGGATTTGGGGTCAGGGGTCAGGGGTCACTCACGGCTCCAGGCCAGGCTGGGGGGTCGGGGGGGATTTGGGGGTCAGGGGTCAGGGGTCACTCAGGCTCCAGGCCAGGCTGGTGTGGGGGGATTTGGGGGTCAGGGGTCAGGGGTCGGAGGTCACTCACGCTCCAGGCCAGGCCAGGGGGTTTGGGGGGATTTGGGGTCAGGGGTCAGGGGTCAGAGATCACTCACGCTCCAGGCCAGGCCGGGGGTTTGGGGGGATTTGGGGTCAGGGGTCAGGGTCACTCACGCTCCAGGCCAGGCTGGGGGGTCGGGGGATTTGGGGTCAGGGGTCAGGGGTCAGGGGTCACTCACGCTCCAGGCCAGGCCAGGGGGTTGGGGGGGATTTGGGGTCAGGGGTCAGGGGTCACTCACGCTCCAGGCCGGGGGTCGGGGGGATTTGGGGTCAGGGGTCAGGGGTCACTCATGCTCCAGGCCAGGCCCGGGGGTCGGGGGGATTTGGGGTCAGGGGTCAGGGGTCACTCACGCTCCAGGCCAGGCCGGTGTGGGGGGGGGGATTTGGGGGTCAGGGGTCGGGGGTCGGAGGTCACTCACACTGCAGGCCAGGCCAGGGGTTTGGGGGGATTTGGGGTCAGGGGTCAGAGGTCAGGGGTCACTCACGCTCCAGGCCAGGCCGGGGGGTCGGGGGGATTTGGGGGTCAGGGGTCGGGGGTCGGAGGTCACTCACGCTCCAGGCCAGGCCAGGGGTTTGGGGGGGATTTGGGGTCAGGGGTCAGAGGTCAGGGGTCACTCACGCTCCAGGCCAGGCCGGGGGGTCGGGGGGGATTTGGGGTCAGGGGTCAGGGGTCGGAGGTCACTCACGCTCCAGGCCAGGCCGGGGGGTCGGGGGGGATTTGGGGTCAGGGGTCAGGGGTCGGAGGTCACTCACGCTCCAGGCCAGGCCGGGGGTCGGGGGGATTTGGGGTCAGGGGTCAGGGGTCAGGGGTCACTCACGCTCCAGGCCAGGCCGGTGTGGGGGCGCAGGAAGCCCAGCAGGGCGGGGGCCAGGGCGGGGCCGGGGGCTGGGGCTCCAGCGCCTGCAGGAAGGGCCCCAGCAGCAGCCCCACCCCCGAGGCGTTGAGCAGCGCCCCCAGCGCGGGCGGGGCCGTCAGCCGCGTGCCCCCCACCAGCACCCTGCGGGGGAGGGGAAGGGTGGGCGGGGGGCTGGGGGCGCCCCTCCCCCGCCAGCACCCTGCGGGGGAGGCTGGGGGCGCCCCTCCCCCGCCAGCACCACCCCGGGGGAGGGGAAGGGTTGGGGGTCCCATGGGTGTCCCTCCCCCCCCCCCCAAAGCGCAGGGGCGGGGGAGGGGCGCGGGAGCCCGGGGCGGGGGAGGGCGGGGCCGCACCTGGGGACGCCGTCGGGGGCGGGGCCGCTCTGCTCCGTCAGGTTGCGCCACTCAGCCAGTGCTGCCGCCTGGGGGGAGGGGTCAGCCCATGGCACCCGCCCCATAGCGCCCGCCCCATAGCGCCCACCCCATAGCGCCCGCCCCATAGCCTGCCCCACAGCGCCCATAGCGCCCACCCCATAGCGCCCCCCCATAAGCGCCCCCCCATAGCGCCCGCCCCATACTGCCTGCCCCACAGCGCCCATAGCACCCCACAGGCCCCCATAGCGCCCATAGCGCCCCCCATACTGCCTGCCCCACAGCGCCCCATAGCACCCCACAGCACCCCACAGGCCCCCCATAGCGCCCACCCCACAGCCCCCCGCCCCACAGCACCCCACAGCGCCCGCCCCCATAGCGCCCCCACAGCCCCCCACAGCACCGGCCCCATAGCGCCCCACAGCCCCCCTTAGCACCCCCACATAGTGCCCCACAGCACCTGCCCCACAGCCCCTGCCCCATAGCGCCCCACAGCACCCACCCCACAGCACCCCACAGCCCCCCAACAGCCCCCGCCGCACAGCGCCCCACAGTCCCCCATAGCGCCCCATAGCACCCCATAGCGCCTGCCCCATAGCATCCACCCCCCCATCCCTGCCCCACAGAGAAATCCCAGCCCCCCAAGTGCCCCCAGCCCCCCATTCCTGCCCCCCAAACCCCCAGCCCTGCCCCACAGACCCCCCCCACCCCTGCCCCACAGACCCCTCCAACCCCCATCCCCAGCCCACAGCCCTGCCCCACAGACCCCCCCCCCCCCCCACCCCTGCCCCACAACCCCCATCCCCGCCCCCCCGCCCCTGCCCCACAACCCCCATCCCCGCCCCCCTGCCCCCCAAGTGCCCCGCCCACCGGCAGGTCCTCGATGGCGTCCAGGAAGAAGCCGGCCACGCCCCGCTCCAGCCACGCCCTCATCGCCTCCTGTGGGGCACGGCCGGGGGGTGGGTGCTCTGCCCCACAGCGACCCACGGCGCACCACCCCCAGCCGCCCCACAGCCCGCCTCGAGTCCCAACGGCCGCCCCACGGCACCTCAGCGCCGCCCCACAGCTGCCCCACGGCACCCCGGCATCGCTCCACCGCCGGTCCGTGCTGCCCCATAGCTGCCCCACGGCACCCCACAGCTGCCCCACGGCACCCCAAAACCACCCCATAGCTATTCCGTGCTGCCCCACAGCTGCCCCACGGCACCCCGGCATCGCTCCACCGCCGGTCCGTGCTGCCCCATAGCTGCCCCACGGCACCCCAAAACCACCCCACAGCTATTCCGTGCTGCCCCATAGCTGCCCCACAGCACCCCACACCTGCCCCACAGCACCCCAAAGCCACCCCATAGCTATTCCATGCTGCCCCATAGCACCCCACACGTGTGCCACAGCACCCCAAAGCCACCCCACAGCTATTCCATGCTGCCCCATAGCTGCCCCACAGCACCCCAAAGCTATTCCGTGCTGCCCCATACCTGCCCCACGGCACCCCACACCTGCCCCACAGCACCCCAAAACCACCCCATAGCTATTCCGTGCTGCCCCATAGCTGCCCCACAGCTCACCGTAACCCCAGAACCACCCCACAGCTGCCCCATAGCACCCCCCACCCTGCCCCACAACTGCTTCACAGCACCCCACACCACCCCACAGCTGCCCTACAACTCCCTATACGGCACCCTGCCCTATAGCTGCCCCATAGCACCCCACTCTGCCCCACAGCCCCCACCCCACAGCACCCCACTCTGCCCCACAGCCCCCCACCCCACAGCACCGCACTCTGCCCCACAGCACCCCACCCCATAGCGCCCCCACTCTGCCCCATAGCTGCCCCATAGCACCCCACTCTGCCCCACAGTCCCCCACCCCACAGCACCCCACTCTGCTCCACAGCACCCCACCCCATAGCACCCCACTCTGCCCCACAGCCCCCCACCCCATAGCACCTCGCTCTGCCCCATAGCTGCCCCATAGCACCCCACTCTGCCCCACAGCCCCCCACCCCATAGCACCTCACTCTGCCCCATAGCTGCCCCATAGCACCCCACTCTGCCCCACAGACCCCCACCCCATAGCACCGCACTCTGCCCCACAGCCCCCCACCCCATAGCACCTCGCTCTGCCCCACAGCGCCCCCATAACTCCCCCCCCCGCCGTGGGGTGCCCCCCACCTGCACCCCGCGCTGGAAGCCTCTCGTTCTGGGCCACCTCCGGCCCCAGCCAGGCGCTGGCCCCCCCGGGGTTGGGGGTCAGGTCCACCAGCACCTGCACCCCTGGGGGGCGGGGGTCAGGGCACCCGAAATGGTGTTGTCCCCAATTTTGGGGTCTTTACCCCCCCATTTTTACCCCCTCCTCCCAGTTTGCCCCCCCATCCCAGTTTGGGCCACCCCCACTTCCACCGCCCCCAGTTTGGGGGCTCCTCCCCCTCCAGTTTGTAGACCCCTCCTCCCAGTCTGCCCCCCACCCCCCGTCCCAATTTGGAATTGCCCCCCTCCCAGTTTGGGTATCCCCCCTTTGCCAGTTCCCCCCCATACCCCATTTCTGGGCGCCCCCCCCAGTTCCCTCCCCCCATACCCCATTTCTGGGCGCCCCCCCCAGTTCCCCCGTACCCCATTTCTGGGCGCCCCCCCAGTTCCCCCCATACCCCATTTCTGGGCGCCCCCCCCAGTTCCCCCCGTACCCCATTTCTGGGTGACACCCCCTCCCAGTTCCCCCCGCGTACCCCATTTCTGGGTGACCCCCCCTCCCGGTCCCCCCCCGTACCCCATTTCTGCCCCCCCCCAGTCCCCCCCGTACCCCATTTCTGGGCGCCCCCCCCAGTTCCCCCCATACCCCATTTTTGCCCCCCCCCAGTCCCCCCTGTACCCCGTTTCTGGGCGGCCCGCAGCAGCTCCCCGAAATCGGCGGGGGTGCCCAGCGCGGGGTCCAGCTCTCCCAGCGGGGGGCGCGTGGGGGTCCCCCGGGGGGCAGGGGGTGCAGGGGGCCCAGCACCAGCCCCCGCGCCCCCAGCCCCGCCACGTGCTCCAGCCGGGCTGCCACGCCTGGGGGGGAACCCCGAAACCTGGGACCCCCGCGACCCCACCCCCCCCTCCGGGACCCCCCCCCAAACAGCCAGGGGGCCCCGAAATTCCCTCCCGGGACCCCCAAACAGCCAGGGGGCCCCCACAGGACCCCCCCACCTCCCGGGACCCCCAAAATTACCCCCCCCAGGACCCCCCAACATCCAGGGGGTCCCCAAAATCCCCCCCGGGACCCCCAACCCCCACTCGGGACCCCCTAACCCCCCCCCCCCCGGGGCCCCCCAACAGCCAGGAGTCCCTAACCCCCCCCCTTGGGCCCCCCAAAATAATCAGGGGGTGAACCCCAAATCTGACCCCCCCGGGACCCCCAATTTCCTCCTGGGACCCCCCCAGGGTCCCCAAAACGGCGAAAGGGGTGCCCCCCCCAAAATGCTGAGTCACTGCCCCCCTCCCGCTGACAAAATTGGGGGGGCTGGGCCCCACGGGACAAATTTGGGGTACGGGGGGGCCCAGTGCACCCCCCCAAATTCGGGTCCCTTTGGTGGGGGGGCACCCAAAATCTGGGCGTCCCACCCCTGGAATCCTGGGCAGTTTGGGGGGTTACTGTGGGGGGGTCCCCAGGGACCAAAATTAGGCTTCCCAGAGCCCCCCCCCCCGGCCCCAAATTCGGGTCCCTTTGGCGGGGGGGGGCACCCAAAAATCCGGGCGTCCCACCCTGGAATCCCGGGCGGTTTTGGGGGGTCACTGTGGGGGGGGGTCCCCAGGGACCAAAATTAGGCTTCCCAGAGCCCCCCCCCGCCCCAAATTCGGGTCCCTTTGGCGGGGGGGCACCCAAAATTCGGGGGTCCCACCCTGGAATCCTGTGTGGTTTTGGGGGGGGGTTCCCCAGGGACCAAAATTAGGCTTCCCAGAGCCCCCCCCACCCCAAATTCGGGTCCCTTTGGCGGGGGGGCACCCAAAATCCGGGCGTCCCACCCTGGAATCCCGGGCGGTTTTGGGGGGGTCACTGCGGGGGGGTCCCCAGGGACCAAAATTAGGCTTCCCAGAGCCCCCCCCCGCCCCAAATTTGGGTCTCTTTGGTGGGGGGGGCACCCAAAATCCGGGTGTCCCATCCCGGAATCCTGGGCAGTTTTGGGGGGGTCACTGTGGGGGGTTCCCCAGGGACCAAATTTAGGCTTCCCAGAGCCCCCCCCAAATTCGGGTGCCTTTGGCAGGGGGGCACCCAAAATTCGGGGGTCCCACCCTGGAATCCTGTGTGGTTTTGGGGGGGGGGTCCCCAGGGACCAAAATTAGGCTTCCCAGAGCCCCCCCTGCCCCAAATTCGGGTCCCTTTGGCGGGGGGCACCCAAAATCCGGGTGTCCCATCCCGGAATCCTGGACAGTTTGGGGGGGTCACTGTGGTGGGGTCCCCAGGGACCAAAATTAGGCTTCCCAGAGCCCCCCCCCCAAATTTGGGTCCCTTTGGCGGGGGGGGGCACCCAAAATCCGGGCGTCCCACCCTGGAATCCCGGGCGGTTTTGGGGAGTGGCCCGTAACCCCCGACCGCGGGCTCCAGCAGCCCCCCCTTCCCCCCTCACCTTTGAGGTCGCCGGCGAAGGCGCGGGGGGGCGCGCGGTAGAGCCCCCCCAGCTCCCACCAGCGGCGGGGGGGCAGGGGGCGGCAGCGGGGGGCGCGGGCCACGATGGCGGCGGCGGCGCCCAGCATGCCCAGCCAGCCCAGCCAGAAGAGGAGGAGGAGGACGGCGCGAGCCTTCGCCCAGGGGGGGGCCCCCGCCGCCCGCACCAGCTCCTCCTTCCCCAGCCCCGTGAATTTTTGGGGGGGCGCGCCCCCCCCCAGCCCCGCCGCCGCCGCCTCCTCGTCCGGGGGGAGCTTCACCACCAGCCCGTTCTTTTCGGCGGGGTGGGGGGGGCCGGGCTCGGGGGGCCCCCCCTCTTCTTCCTCCTCCTCCTCCTCCCGCGCCGCCATCGGCTGCTTCTCGGCCTCCAGCGCCCCCAGCTCCAGCGCGCGGGGGGGGGCGTCCACCTCCATCGCCTGCGGTTTGGGGGGGGAGACACACCCCAAAAATGTCGTAAGGGGGGTGAGGTGGTCCCACAGCCCCCAACCCCCAGAATCTGAACCCCTCCCCAAATTTTTCTGGGGGTTTTGTGCCCCCCCCCCCGATATCTTTTGGGAGGGGGGCTGGGACCCCCCAAATTTCACCTAGGGTACCCCAAAAATTTTAAGGGGGGGGTGGGAGCTTCCCCACCCCCCCCAAATTGAGTATCCTAGGAAACTGGGAGGCAAGAAACCCTGCTGCACCCCTCCAAATTTTTTTTTAGGAGGGGCTGGGGTGCTCCCCGCCCCCACCCCCCCCCGGGCACCTCAAAAACCGCAAACGGGCCCCAAGAGCCCCCCCAACCCACCCAAAATCCTTTCTGGGGGGTCCTGGGACCCCTCCCTGCCCCCCAAAAGTCTTCGAGGGGCTCCAAGAACCCCCCAGCACCCCAAAAACCTTGGGGGGCCTGAGAGGCCCCTGGAAACCCCAAAATCCTTTGTGTGGGGGTCCTGGAGCCCTTCCTACCCCCCCCCAAAAACCTTAGAGAAGCCCCAAAAGCCCCCCAAGACCCCGCTGGGCACCCCAAAAACCTTTGTGGGGGGTCCTGGGATCCTCCCCTGCCCTCAAGACCCCCCCCGGGAACCCCAAAGGAGCCCCCCAAAACCCCCCGGGCACCCTAAAAACCTTGGGGGGACCCCAAGAGCCCGCTAGACACCCCAAAATCCTTTGCGGGGGGGGTCTTGAGATCCTCCCACCCCCCAAAAACCCCCCTGGACACCCCAAAACCCCAAAGGGGCCCCAAAATCCCCTCAAGCCCCCCCGGGCACCCCAAAAACGTTTGTGGGGGGGTCCTGAGACCCTCCATATCCCACAAAACCTTAGAGGACCCCCCCCGGGCCTCCCAAAACCTTAGGGGGGCCCTAAGAGCCCCCTCCTGCCCTTCTGCGACCCCCAAAAGTGCTCGGGGGGCGGGCGGGGGGGGGTCCCGGGCCAGCCCCCCCACAACGCCCCGCTACCTCTGGCTCCGCTGCTGCGAGTGGGGGGGGCCGGGGTGGGGGCGCCGCCTTTTATACCCGGCGCTGGCCACGCCCCCGGCCCCGCCCCCCGCCCCCCGGCGCCGTGCGGGCGGCTCAAAGGGCACGAGACCGGAGGGGGGGGCTGGGCCCCGGGGGGGCAATGGGGTTCCCCCCGGGGGGGTTTGGAGGGTCCCGACCCCCCCTTACACCGCAGGGGAACCCCCAAACTGAGGGGCGCGGCCCCCTTCCCGCCTCGGGGGAGCCCGCCGCCCCCATCCCCTCCGCAGTGTTTGCCCCTCCCATCCGCCATTTTGTCACCACCCCCACCGAGCCGCCATTTTGTTGCCCTCTAGGCGCCGCCATTTTGTTGTCCCACAGGGAGCCGCCATTTTGGGATCCCCCCCCCCCCCCGCGCCCCGCGCGGGGTCTCCTCAGCGGATTCCCGCCTCCCCGCGGCCTCCGCGACCGGTAGACCCCCGGTTCCCGCTTCCCCGGGGGTGTCCGCCCTTTTGCGGGGGTCCCTCATAGCGCAGTCCGCTCCTTCCCCCCCCGTGCGGAATGGTTCCTCCCGGGTGGCCCCCCCCCCCCCGCTACGGCTACCGGATGTCGGCCAATGAGAGGCGCCCCCTGCCGGAAGTAGATCCCCGAAGGAAGCGGCGGGAGAATGGGACGGAGGCGGTTGCCCCGGGTGACGCCCCGGAAGTGAACGTTTCCACTCCCGGAAGTGGCGGCGGCGCCATGGGCTCCTCCAAGAAGCACCGGGAACGCGGCGGGGCCGAGGCGGCCGAGGAGCCTCCGGGAGCGGCGGGCGGCGGAGCGGCGGCCCCGGCCGGGAGCGGCGGCGGCGGGAGCGGCAGCAGCAGCGCGGGGCGGCCCCGCGAGCATCGCAAGCACCGGCACCGCGGCGGCGAGCGGCGGGGGAAGCGCAGCCGGTCGCGGGGGGAGCGAAGCGGCGGCGGCGGCTCCGGTGGCGGCGGCGGCTCCGGTTCCTCCTCTTCCCGCCGCGGTGCCGCCGAGGAGCCGGGAAGGAGCGGCCATGGGCGCGGGGGAGGCGGCGAGGCCGAGCGGCGCGGGAAGAGGGAGCGGCGGGACGAGCGCGAGGAGCCCGGTCAGGGGCGGGGGGGGTGGGGGGGCACAGGGGAGGGGGCTGTGGGGGGCTGTGGGGCACAGGAGGGGCTGGGGGGCTGTGGGGCAGGGGGTTTGGGGGCTGGGGGGCACAGGGGAGAGTATTTGGAGCTGGGGGGGCTTTGGGGCACAGGAGGGGGTTTGGGGGGCTGTGGGGCAGGGGTCTGGGGGGTCTGGGGGCACAGGGAGGGGGCGGGGGGTGCTGGGGGGCACAGGGGAGAGTATTTGGGGATGCTGGGGGGGCTGTGGGGCACAGGGCAGGGGGTTTGGGGGGGCTGTGGGGCACAGGGCAGGGGGTTTGGGGGGTTCTGGGGCACAGGAGGGGCTGGGGGGGGGGCTGTGGGGCAGGGGGTTTGGGGGGCTGTGGGGCACAGGAGGGGCTGTGGGGCACAGGGCAGGGGGTTTTGGGGGGCTGTGGGGCACGAGGGAGGCGATTGGGGCGTACAGGAAGGGGGTTGGGGGGCACTGGGGGGGCTGTGGGGCGAGGGGGGCGCTGTGGGGCACCGCCCCTTCGTTCACTAACGAGCCCCGCCACCCCCCCCCCAGCCGCCACCCCCAAGGCCGGCGCGGCCGAGTCGTCCCTCAGCGTGGAGGAGACCAAGTGAGCACCCCCAACCCCCCTCCCACCCATTTTTGGGGACACCCCACACCCCCACCCCCCAAAAAAGCCCCTCCACCCCCCAAAAAACACCCCCCACCCCTAAAAATCTCTCTGCCCCCCAGCAAACTCCGCGCCAAGCTGGGCCTGAAGCCGCTGGAACTGACGCCGGCCAAGAAAGGTGAGCGCTGCCCCCCCCCATCCCCCCACCCAAATTGGGGGGCACCCAGCACCCATTTATGGGGCGCCCCCCCACCCCCAAAAATTTCCAGAGGCCGGGACGAAGGAGGAGCCGGTGGCGGCGGAGGCGGTGAACCCGCTGGCGCAGCGGCAGCGCGAGGAGATCCGCGAGAAGCTGGCGGCGGCCAAGGAGAAACGGCTGCTCAACCAGAAACTGGGGTGAGGCCCCGGCCGGGGGGGGCGCGCGGCCCCAAAATCCCCGGAATTCGCCCCAAAACCGCCGCTCTGCCCCCCCCCGCAGGAAGGTGCGCACGCTGGGCGAGGACGACCCGTGGCTGGACGACGCGGCCGCGTGGATCGAGCGCAGCCGGCAGCTGCAGCGCGAGAAGGAGCTGGCGGAGAAACGGGTGCGGGGCGGAAACGGCCGCTTTTGGGGGAAAAAAGCGCAAAAACGGGGGTTTTATTTTCTTTTTTGGAGTTTTGAAGCGTTTTTGCGCGCGCCGTGAGAATTACCGGGGAGCTTTGCGGCTGTTTTGCGCCGCCGTGAAAATTTACGGGGAGTTTTTCCCAAATTTGCTGAAAAATTTGGAATTTTGAGGCAGAAATTTCAGTTTGTCAGAAGCACTTCGTTGGTTTTTTGGTGAAGTTCAGTAGGTTTTTTGGGGAAATTAGCATTTTTTTGGGAAGAATTAGTGGCATTCCAGCTGTTTTCCTAAATTTGCTTAAAAACTCGAAGTTTTGAGGCACAAATTTCTGTTTTTAGAGAATGTTTTGTTAGTTTTTTGGCAAAAATTGTTAGGGTTTTTTGCCAGAAGTTGTCCTTTTATGGCAAAAATTGTTGGTTTTTTTGAAAACCGTTGGTTTTTTTTGGCAAAAATTGGGTTTTGGCGGAAAATGTTTCTCTTTTTTTGGCGGGAAGTGGGGTGGTTTTTCTTGGTGGGAAGTGTTTTCTTTTTTTGGCGGGAAGTGGTGGATTTTTTGGCGGGAAGTGGTTTTTTTTTATGCGGAAAGTCTTTTTGCGGAAAGTGGGGGTTTTTTTTTGGCGGAAAGTGGGGTTTTTTTGGCGGAAAGTGGTTTTTTTTTTGGCGGAAAGTGGGGTTTTTTTTGGCGGAAAGTGGGTTTTTTTTTTGGCGGAAAGTGGGTTTTTTTTTTTGGCGGAAAGTGGGGTTTTTTTTGGCGGAAAGTGGGGTTTTTTTTTTGGCGGAAAGTGGGGTTTTTTCTTTGGTGGAAAGTGGTTTTTTTGGCAGAAATTGTTGGGGTTCTTTTACTGAGAATTGCCGGGTGTTTTGGCAAAAGTTGTTGAGTTTTTTTTGGCAAAAAGTTGGCGCGTTTTTAGGGGCGAAAGTCGGTGTATTTGGGGCAAAAATTGTCGATTTTTTTGTATTGATGCATTTTCGGCTGCCGGTCGAGCCCCCGGCCCCCGCTCCGGCCTTTTGGGAATCGTTAACCGCCCTCGTTGCTCTGCGCCCCGTTAATTGCCCGGCGCGCGGATCCTTCCGGAAGGCTTTTGGGCCCGCTGGTCGGCCTGTGTTTATTTTTTGGGTGAAAAATGGAGGTTTTTGGGCCGCTGGGCGACTTTGGGTGAGAAATGGAGGCCTTTGGGCGCTGAGCTGCGGTTTTTGGGCCCCCGGTCGGCCTTTGGGTGTTTTTGGTGACGATTTGAGGTTTTTTGGGGTGCGAGTGGAGGTTTTTGGGGCCACCGATGGGCCCGTGCTTTTTGGGGCGGCAAATTGAGTTTTTGGCTCAGCGGTTGACTATTTTTGGGGCAGAAAATTACGTTTTTGTGGCCTGCCAATCGACTTTTTTTTTTTTTTGGTTGCCAAGTTGTGCTTTTTGGGGCTGAATTTGCTTTTTTTGGGTGACAAATCCAGGCTTTTCGGGCCCGGAGTGGAGGTTTTTCGGGACCACCAATCCACCCATGTTTTTTGGGGCGGCCAGTCGAGTTTTCGGGGAGAATTTTGTGCAGAGAATTGATTTTTTTTTTTATTTTTTTCGCGCTGCTGCTCAGCATTTTTTTTTTTTTGGGTGCAAGCGGCGGTTTTTGGGCCGCAAGCGGAGCTTTTGGGGCTGCCGATCGGCCTTGACTTTTTGGGGCAGCGAGCTGAGTTTTTGCAGCCTCCGCTCGGCCTGGATTTTGGGTGCCAAACTGAGTTTTTTGGGGCTGTAAATTGGCCTTCGTTGTTTTTTAGGCAGCGAGTTGCGGTTTTTGGGGCACCGCTCGGCCTGCTTTTGGGCCCAGAGTTGACATTTTTGGGCGCTGCTGGTCCCTCTTTTTGGGCGATAAGTTGAGTTTTTTGGCGCTGCGGTCGGCTTTTTTAGTTTTTTGGGAGGCAAATTCCGGGTTTTTTTGGGCCCTGAGGGTTTTTGGGGCTGCCAGTCGGCTTTTTTTGGGTTTTTTTTGGGTGATAAGTTGAAATTTTCGGGGCCATGAGTCGGGGTTTGGTTTTGGGCTGCGAGTTGAGGTTTTTGGGCCCCCAAATTGAGGTTTTTTCCCTTTTTCATGGGGTGCGGGGTTCCCAATTCTCCTGGTTTTTTGGGTGGAATTTTTTTGGAGCCACTGCTCAGCCCGATTTGATTCCTTGAGTGCTAATTTGTGATTTTTTTTTTTTTTGGCCGCCGCATTGCAATTTGTTTTTTTTTGCCCACAGAATTGCAATATTTGGGTTTTTTGGGCCCCAAAATGTGTTGGTTTTTTTTCCCACACCCCCAAATAGTGATTTTTTTTTTAATTATTTTTTTCCTCGCGCCCCCAAGCTGTGATTTTTATTTTTTTATTTGATTTTTTTTTTTTTTTGGCCACCAAATTGCACTTTTTGTTTTTTTTGATTACCAAATTGCAGTATTTGGGTTTTTTTGGGCCGCCAAAACACAGTTTCTCTTATTTTTGGCCCCTAAATTGCAATTTTTAATCTTTTTTGGCCCCCAAATTGCAATTTTAAACTTTTTTGGGGCCCCAAATTGCAATATTTGTTTTTTTGGGGGCCCCAAATTACGGGCCCCAAATCACTGGGGGGGTTTTGTGCCCCCAAATTACAATTCTTTTGGGTTTTGCCTCTTAAATTGCGAATTATTCCCCCCGCCCCCCCCAAATTGTGATTTTTTTGCGGCTTTTGGGCCGTGGGCTGCCCCCGGCGCCCCCGCCCCTGACCGCTGCCCCCCCCCGCCCCCCAGGCGCGGCTGCTGGAGGAGATGGAGCAGGAGTTCGGCGTGGGCGCGCTGGTGGAGGAGGAGTTCCTGCGGCGCCGCAGGGTGAGGGGCCGCGGCGGGGACCTGGGGGGACGCGGTGGGGGGCACGGGGACGGCCCTGACCCCCCCGCCCCCCCCCCCAGGAGCTGTACAGCGCGCGGGACCTGCGGGGGCTGGCGGTGGAGCACGACCCCGGCGCCTTTCGGGAGGGGGAGACGCTGGTGCTGACGCTCAAGGACAAAGGTGGGGACAGGGGGTGCCTGGGGGGGACGGGGGGCGCCGGGGGGACACAGGGGGTGCTGGGGGATGGGGGACAGGGCTGCAGCCCCCCCGGGGTGGCACCTGTGTCCTGCCAGTGCCCCCCCCGCCCCCAGGATGGCACCCTGCGCCCAATCCCCCCCGTGTCCCCAAGCCCCGTCCCCCCACCCCGGTGTCCCCAAATCCCGTCCCCTCGGTGTCCCTCGGTGTCCCCCAGCCCCGTCCCCCCACCCCAGTGCTCCCAGTGCCCCCCAGCGCCCGTGTCCCGCGTGCGCAGGCGTGCTGGAGGAGAGCGAGGACGTGCTGGTCAACGTCACCTTGGTGGCGGAGGAGCAGGCGCAGGAGAACGCCGAGCGCCGCAGGAAGAAGCCGCCCTACGTCCCCTACGAGGAGGAGGAGGGCCCCGCCGCGCAGGCGCGTGTCCTTGGCGTGTCCTTGGCGTGTCCTTGGCATGTTCTTGCCGTGCCTGTCTCACGCGCGTCTTCATTTTTGCGCGGCTTTGCTGCTTTTCCTGCCCCTTCCACGCGTCGCGGGGTTTTTCGCGCGGCTCTGTGTTTTTCGCGTGTTTTTTTTGCGTGTGAGCTTCGCGTGTTTCGTGTGGTTTTGCTCCGTACGTGTTCGACGTGTTTTCCACGCGTTTGCGGTTCCGTGTCTTCGCGTTGACGTGTTTTTGTGTGCGTGTGTCTGCGCGTCTTTCACGTGTTCGCCACGTATCTTCATGTTTCACGCGCCTTTTGCGTGCGTTTTGCGTGTCTTGGTGTGTTTCCACAGTTACCTTTGCATGTTTTTACGTGCTTTTCCCGTGTCTTGCTCTTTGGATGTTTTTTGTGTGTTTTTCGCTTGTCTCAGCGTGTTTTTCGCGTGTTTTGGTGTTTTTCACGTCTCAGCGCCGTTTCTGGTTACGTTTCCGTGTTTTTCAGATGCGCTCCGCGTGTCTGAGCGCGTGCGTGTCGCTTTGCGTGTCGTTGCCTTTACGTGTTTTTGGCGTGTCCTGGCGTGCTTTTGAGCTGTTCTTCACGTGTCTCTGTTTGCACGCGTTTCGCGTGCTTTTCACGTTGGCTCTCATGCGTGTCAGCGTGTTTTTTGATTATCTTTCAGCGTGTTTTTCACATGTTTTTCGCATGTTTTTGCGTTTGCGTGTTTTGGCACGCCCTTCGCATGTCTTTCACGCACTTTCCGCGTGCGTGGGCGTGCTTTTTCTGTGTATTTGTCTCAGTGCGTCTGTGTTGGGGTGCGTCCAGCGCTCACGCGTGTCCTTCACGTGTTTTTAGCATGCTCTTTGCGTGTCTCGGTGTGTTTTTCACGTGTCTCTGCGCTTGCATGTTTTGCCGTGGCTGGGCGGGCGCGCCTTCACCTTTGCGCGTCTCTGCGTGTCGCGGCGTGCGCTCTGCGTGTCGCGGCGTGCGCTCTGCGTGTCGCGGCGTGCGCTCTGCGTGTCGCGGCGTGCGCTCTGCGTGTCGCGGCGTGCCAGCGCGTGTTTCCCCGCGCAGGGCCCCACGGAGCGCGTGCTGCTCCCCAAATACGCCGAGCCCGCCCCGCGCCCCTCCTTCCGCCTGGGGGCGGGGGGCACGGCCGCGGCGGGGGGGGCCCCGGGGGACCCCCGGCAGCAGCCCCCCCCCGGCCCCGCCCCCAGAGCCTGGAGCTGCCCCCTGCGCCTGGCGCCCGAGTACCTCACGCCCCAGGAGATGGTGAGGGGGGGGCGGGGGGGGGGGAGTTTGGGGGGGTTTGAGCCATTTTGGGGGGCTCATGGGGGGGAGGTTGGGGTGATTTTGGGGGGCTTGAGCCATTTTGGGGGGGTTGAGCTGTTTTGGGGGGTTTAGGGGTATTTTTGGGGGGAGTTTGGGGGGGGTTGGCATTATTTTGGGGGGACTTGGGGGGATTTTGGGGGCGTTGAGCCATCTGGGAGGGGGTTGGGGGGAGTTTGGGGTGATTTTGGGGGCTTGGGGGGATTTTGGGGGGGGTGGCATTGTTTCGGGGGTGTTGGGGGGATTTTGGGGGCGCCGGGCCATTTTGGGGGGACTTGGGTGGATTTTGGGGGGGGTCGAGCCCTTTTGGGGGGGGCTTGGTGGGATTTTTTGGGGGGGTTGAAGCATTTTGGGGGGCTGTGTGGTGATTTTGGGGGGGTTGAAGCATTTTGGGGGCTGTGTGGTGATTTTGGGGGCTTGAAGCACTTTGGGGGGCTCGTGGGGGGAGTTTGAGGGAACGGGGCTGCTTCGGGGGGGTGGGCGTGATTTTTGGGCCGCGGGGGGGGCGTTGGGACCGTTTTGGCGGGCTGTCGGGTGCCTGGGGGTCTCCGGGGATTTTGGGGTGACCCCGCGCGCCCCCAGAGCGTGACGTTCCCGAAGCCGCGGCGCCGCGTGCGCCGCCTGCGCCGCAAGGGGAGAAGCCGCTGCGCGCCGACGACCTGCTGCCGCTGGCGCCCGGGGACACGCGCGCCGACTTCGGCTCCAGGTGCCGGGGGGGCACCCGTGGGTGCGGGGGGGTGCCAAGGGGCACCCGTGGGTGCTGGGGGGGCCAGGGGCACCCGTGGGTGCGGGGGGGGGGGAGTAGGGGCAACCGTGGGTGCTGGGGGGGGAGGCAGTGGCACCCATGGGTGCTGGGGAGGGTCCTAATGAGCACCCGTGGGTGCTTGGGGGGGCCAGGGGCACCCATGGGTGCTGGTGGGGGCCACCAAGGGGCACCCATGGGTGCTGGGGGGGGGTCCTAATGGGCACCCGTGGGTGCTGGGGGGCCAGGGGCACCCGTGGGTGCTGGGGGGTGCTAATGGGCACCCGTGGGTGCTGGGGGGGTGCCAAGGGGCACCCGTGGGTGCTGGTGGGGGCCACCAAGGGGCACCCATGGGCGCTGGGGGGTCCCTAATGGGCACCCGTGGGTGCTGGGGGGGCAGGGGCACCCGTGGGTGGTGGGGGGTCCTAATGGGCACCCATGGGTGCTGGGGGGTGGGCCGGGGCACCCGTGGGTGGTGGGGGTCCCTAAGGGCTACCTGTGGGTGCTGGGGGGCCTAATGGGCACCCATGGTTCTGGGGGGGGGCCAGGGGCACCCGTGGGTGCTGGGGGGTCTTAGGATGCTTGGGGGGGTTATGGGGAGCACCTGTGGGTGCTGCAGGGGATATCAGGGTGGGGGAGGGGGGGCCTAGGGAGCACCTGTGGGTGGTGGGGGGTCCTAAGGTGCTGGGGGTTAAGGGGGCCCCCCTGGGTGCTGGGGGGGGGCAGGGCTCACCCCAGGGTGCTGACGCACAGCACCCAACCCACCCTCCCCCCCCCCCCCCCCAGGTCCCGGGGCCGCGGCCGCCGCGCGCAGGAGGATGAGGAGGGGGGGGAGGGGGCCGAGGCGGGGAGGGGGAGGCCGAAGCCCCCCCGCGCCCCCCCCGGGCGCCCCCCGCGCCGCTGTCGGACGACGCGCGGCTGGAGAGCATGGACATCAGCAGCGACGGTGCGGGGGGGGCACGGGGGGGGCGGGGGGTGCCGGCCCCCCTAACGCGTGTGTCCCCCCCAACGCGTGTGTCCCCCCAAAGGAGGCAGTGCCCCCAACACGTGTCGTGTCCCCCCCAACACGTGTCATGTCCCCCCCACGCCCCCCTAACCCGTGTCCCCCCCCAGAGGAGGCGGATGCCCCCCCACGTCCCCCCTGCCCCCCCCAACGTGTGTCCCCCCTCCAGAGGAGGTGGGGGCCCCCCCGCGCCCCCTAACGTGTGTCCCCCCCGCTTCCCCCCTAACGCATGTCCCCCCCCAGAGGAGGTGGGGGGCCCCCGCGCCCCCTAACGCATGTCCCCCCCCCGCTTCCCCCCTAACCCGTGTCCCCCCCCAGAGGAGGCGGATGGCCCCCCACGTCCCCCCCCCGCCCCCCCCCCAACGTGTGTCCCCCCAGAGGAGGTGGGGGCCCCCTGCCCCCCCCCTAACGCGTGTTCCCCCCCAGAGGAGGCGGGGGCCCCCCGCGTCCCCCCCCGCGCTGGAGGAGGACGAGGCCGGCCGGAGCTGCAGCAGCAGCTGGAGAGGGGCCGAGCGCCTGCGGCAGCTGCAGCTCCTGCGCCCCCCGGGGGGGACAGGGTGAGCCCCCCCGAGCCCCCCGGCACCCGCGGGACCCTCCCAGCACCCACGGGACCCCTGAACCCCCCTAATGCCCCCCCTGACACCCCCCCAGCACCCATGGGACCCCTGACCCCCCCAGCACCCACGGGACCCCCGAACCCCTCCTAATGCCCCCCTGACCCCCCCCCAGCACCCACGGGACCCCTGACCCCCCCCAGCACCCACGGGACCCCCAAATCCCTCTGATCCCCCCCCCCACCCCTAGCACCCATGGGACCCCCGAACCCCCCTAATGCTCCCCTGACCCCCCCCAGCACCCACGGGACCCCTGACACCCCCCAGCACCCATGGGACCCTCAACCCCCCCCAATGTCCCCCTGACCCCCCTCGAGCACCCACAGGATCCCCAAATACCCCTGACCCCCCAGCACCCATGGGACCCCTGACCCCCCCCAATGCTCCCCTGACCCCCCCAGCACCCATGGGAGCCCCAAATTCTCCTGACCCCCCCCCCCAGCACCCATGGGACCTCTGATCCCCCCTCCAAAGTCTCCCCCAGCACCCACGGGACCCCCAACCTCTCCCCCACCCCCAGCACCCATGGGACTCCTGACCCCCCCATGGCACCCACGGGATGCCCCCCCACCCCCCATGTTTTGGGGCTCCCCAGGGGTCCCTTCCCCCTACCCGAGCGCCCACGGGACCACCCCACGATTTGGGGGTCCTGGGGGTCCCTGACCCCCCAGCACCCACGGGACCCCCCACCCCCCCGATTTGGGGGTCCCTGACCCCCTGCCCCCCAGGTGCTGGAGCTGGTGCGCACGGGACCCCCAGCACCCACGGGACCACCCCCACGCCACCCCGGAATTCTGGGGGTCCCTCGGCGAGATCCCCACCTACGGGCTGGCGGGGAACCCGGCAGCACCCACGAGGACCACCCGCACTGGGACAGATTTGGGAGGTCCCAGGGTTCCCTGCCCCCCCCAGCACCCACGGGACCCCCCAGCACCCACGGAACCACCCCCACCCCTCCTCCGATTTGGGGGTCCCAGGGCTCCTGCCCCCCCAGCACCCACGGGACCCCCCACCCCCGTCAAGGTGATTTGGGGGTCCCAGGGGTCCCTGCCCCCCCCCCAGCACCCCTGGGACCCCCCCACCCCCCCGATTTGGGGGGTTCCCTTCCCCCCCCGCACCCCTGGGACCCCCCCACCCCCACCCCCCTGATTTGGGGTCCCTGACCCCCCCCCCCCCCCCAGGAGGAGCTGCTGGTGCGCACTGGGACAGACTGGGAGGGACTGGGGCAAACTGGGAGCACTGGGAGCACTGGGAGGGGGAAATGGGAGCCACTCGGAATGGGGGGAACTGCCGGACCCTCGGGGCAGATCCCCACCTGCGGGCTGGCGGGGAACCGCGGCGACCAGGAGGAGCTGCTGGTGCGCACTGGGACAGACTGGGAGGGACTGGGACAAACTGGGAGGGACTGGGACAAACTGGGAGCGAACTGGGAGGGGGAAACTGGGGGAACTGGGGGGGAACGGGGCAGACCCCCACCTGCGGGCTGGCGGGGAACCGCGGCGACCAGGAGGAGCTGCTGGTGCGCACTGGGACGGACTGGGGCAAACTGGGAGGGGGAATGGGGGGGGGTTTGGGGGTGAACTGGGCAGACTGGGGGCACTGGGAGGGGCGAAATGGGGAGAATGGGGGAGGTTTGGGGGTGAACTGGGCAGACTGGGGGCACTGGGGGGTACTGGTCACCCCGCGCCCCCCGTGACCGTGCCCCCCCCCCCCCTTGTGCCCCCCAGGCCCTGGAGCGCGTGGGCCGCCCCTCCCCCCCCGCCCCCCGATTCCGAGGGGGAGGAGAATTTGGGCTGGAGCAGCGTGAACCTGGCGCAGGAGCGCGAGCAGCAGGAGGTGGGGGCACCCCCGAAACCAGGGGGGCACCCCAAACTGGGAGGGGGCCCCTGAAATGAGGGGGCACCCCAAAAGTGGGGAGGGGGGCACCCAAACTGGGCTGGAGCAGCGTGAACCTGGCGCAGGAGCGCGAGCAGCAGGAGGTGGGGGCACCCCGAAACCGGGGGGGGACCCCGAAACTGGGAGGGGGCCCCTGAAATGGGGGGCACCCCAAAAGTGGGGAGGGGGGCACCCCAAAACTGGGGCGGGGGGCACCCCAAAACTGGGCTGGAGCGGGGGGAACCTGGCGCAGGAGCGCGAGCAGCGGGAGGTGGGGGGCACCCCTGAAACTGGGGGGCACCCCAAAACTGGGAGGGGACCCCTGGAATGGGGGGGCACCCCAAAACTGGGAGGGGGCCCCTGGAATGGGGGGGCACCCCAAAACTGGGGAGGGGGGCACCCCAAAACTGGGCTGGAGCAGGGGGAACCTGGCACAGGAGCGCAAGCAGCGGGAGGTGGGGGGCACCCCGAAACCAGGGGGGCACCCCAAAACTGGGAGGGGGCCCCTGGAATGAGGGGGCACCCTAAAACTGAGGGGGGCACCCCAAAACTGGGCTGGAGCGGGGGGAACCTGGCGCAGGAGCGCGAGCAGCGGGAGGTGGGGGGCACCCCGCAACTGGGGGGGCTCCCCAAAACCCGGGGGGGCCCCTAAAAGCTTAGGGCACCCTTGAAGCTGGGGGGCACCCAAAGCCTAGTGCCCCCCCAAACGCAGGGTCACCCCAAAATGCGGCAGCCCCCCCAAAAAAAACCCATGGCCCCCCCGAACTCCAGCTCACCCCCAAATGTCAGCAGCCCCCCCAAAGCCCAGGAGCCCCCCAAAAAACGGAGAGCCCCCCCAAACCTCCCCCACCATCTCAGGGTCACCCCAAAACCTTAGAGCCCCCCAAAAATACCCAGGAGCCCCCCAAAACTCCAGCAGATCCCCAAAACCCAGGGCCCCCCAAAAAGTAGGAGCCCCCCAAAAATCCAGAGCCCCCCCAAACCCTGAGGCC
Source organism: Otis tarda (assembly GCA_026413225.1). Classification (NCBI taxonomy): domain Eukaryota; kingdom Metazoa; phylum Chordata; class Aves; order Otidiformes; family Otididae; genus Otis; species Otis tarda. The sequence goes on from CM048589.1 coordinate 1,052,781, forward strand.
CCCCCAAAAAGCAGGAGCCCCCAAACCGCAGGGCCCCCCAGCCCCCCAAACCCTGGAGCTCCCCCCAAAACCCAGCACCCCCAGAAACCCAGGGACCCCCAAAAGCAGGAGCCCCCCCAAAAAATTCAGAGCCCCCCAAAAAGCAGGAGTCCCCCAAACCCCAGGTCCTCCAGCTCCCCCAAACCCTGGAGCCCCCCAGAAACCCAGGGCCCCCCCAAAACCGAGGGCCCCCCCAAAAATCCAGAGCCCCCCCAAACCCTGAGGCCCCCCAAAAACCAGGAGCCCCCCAAACCGCAGGGCCCCCCAGCCCCCCAAACCCTGGAGCCCCCCAAAACCCAGGGCCCCCCCCAAAAGCAGGAGCCCCCCAAAAAAATCCAGAGCCCCCCAAACCCTGAGGCCCCCCAGAACCCCCCCAGCAGGGAGGGTGCTGCTCCTGCACGGGGTGGGGGTGGGGTCCCCCGGGGGGGTGGGGTCCCTCTCTCGCCCCTCGGGGGGGGTTCCCCAATTTGGGGGTCCCCCCCGACCCCCCATTCCCCCCCCCAGTTCTGCGCCGCCTCCACCACCATCCTGGACGAGGAGCCCATCGTGAACCGCGGGCTGGCCGCCGCCCTGCTGCTCTGCCAGAACAAGGGTGCGACTGGGGGCACTGGGAGCACTGGGGGGGACTGGGAGCACTGGGGGCACTGGGAGCAGTGGGGGGGACTGGGGGGCACTGGGAGCACTGGGGAACTGGGAGCACTTTCGGGACTGGGAGGCACTGGGGGGCACTGGGAGCACTGGGAGGGGGACTGGGTGGGACTGGGGGGCACTGGGGGGCACTGGGAGCACTGGGAGGGGGACTGGGGGGCACTGGGAGCACTGGGGAACTGGGAGCACTTTCGGGACTGGGAGGCACTGGGGGGCACTGGGAGCACTGGGAGGGAGACTGGGTGGGACTGGGGGCACTGGGGGGCACTGGGAGCACTGGGAGGGGACTGGGGGCACTGGGAGGGCACTGGGAGCACTGGGGGACTGGGAGCACTTGGGGGGACTGGGAGCACTGGGGGGGACGGGGGGACTGGAGGGGTCTGGGATCACTGGGGGGCACTGGGGAGCACTGGGGCACTGGGAGCACTGGGGGGCACTGGGAGCACTGGGGGGTCCCTATAGGGGGACTTGGGGGCACTGCGTGGGGGGCTTTGCTGGGGTGTCGCTATGGGGTGGCCGTGGGGCGCTATGGGGTGTCTGTGGGTCGCTATGGGTCGCCGTGGGGTGTCTGTGGGTCGCTATGGGTCGCTGTGGGGTGTCTGTGGGTCGCTATGGGGCGCTACGGGGTGGCCGTGGGGCACTGGGGGGTGTCCATGGGGCGCTGTGGGGTGCCATGGGGTGGCTGTCAGGCGCTATGGGGTGTCCATGGGTCGCTATGGGGCACTACGGGGTGGCCGTGGGGCGCCGTGGGTCGCCGTGGGGCGCTGACCCCCGCCCGCAGGGCTGCTGGAGACCACCCTGCAGAAGGTGCCGCGCGTGAAGGCGCCCAACAAGTCGCTGCCCTCGGCCGTCTACTGCATCGAGGACAAGATGTGCGTGCCCCCCCATAACCCCCCGTGTCCCCCCCGGCACCCCATCCCCCCCGTAACCCCCCCGGCACCCCCCTGTAACACCCCCGGCACCCCATCCCCCCCATAACCCCCCCGGCACCCCCCGGCACCCCCTGCATCGAGGACAAGATGTGCGTGCCCCCCCCATAACCACCCCGTGTCCCCCCGGCACCCCGGCACCCCCCCCCGCACCCCCTATCTCTCCCCGTCACCCCCTGCATCGAGGACGAGATGTGCGTGCCCCCGTGCCCCCCCCATAACCCCCCCGGCACCCCCCGTAACCCCCCCGGCACCCCCCCCGGCACCCCCTGCATCGAGGACGAGATGTGCGTGCCCCCCGTGCCCCCCCGTGTCCCCCCCCCGGCACCCCATCCCCCCTCCCATAACCCCCCCAGCACCCCCATCTCCCCCGTCACCCCCTGCATCGAGGACGCCCCCGTGTCCCCAACACCCCGCGCACCCCACAACGCCCCCGTGTCCCCGACATCCCCCGTGTCCCCAACGCCCCCGCACCCCTCTGTGCCCCCCCGACACCCCGCACTCTCCGACACCCCGCCCCCCCGACATCCCCCATGTCCCCAACGCCCCGCGCCCCCCGATACCCCCCATGTCCCCCCTGTGCCCTTGACATCCCCCGTATCCCCAACGCCCCCGCGCCCCTCTGTGCCCCCCCAACGCCCCCGACACCCCCGTGACCCCCAACACCCCGCGCCCCGACATCCCCCGTGTCCCCAACGCCCCCGTGTCCCCAACGCCCCCAACGCCCCCGCGCCCCGACATCCCCCGTGTCCCCCCTGTGCCCCCAACATCCCCCGTGTCCCCAATGCCCCCCTGTGCCCCCGACATCCCCCGTGTCCCCAACGCCCCCAATGCCCCCCTGTGCCCCCTATGCCCCCGACACCCCCCGTGTCCCCAATGCCCCCGCGCCCCCGATGCCCCCACACCCCCTGTGCCCCCGACATCCCCCGTGTTCCCAACGCCCCCGCGCCCCCCGACACCCCCCGTGTCCCCCTGTGCCCCCCGCACCCCCCGACACCCCCCGTGTCCCCCCTGTGCCCCCCTGACATCCCCTGTGTCCCCAACGCCCCCGCGCCCCCGATGCCCCCGTGTCCCCCCTGTGCCCCCCAACGCCCCCGCGCCCCCAACGCCCGCGCCCCCCGCCCCCGACACCCCCGTGTCCCCCCTGTGCCCCCTGACATCCCCCGTGTCCCCAACGCCCCCGCGCCCCGATGCCCCCCGTGTCCCCCCTGTGCCCCCGCGCCCCCCAACGCCCCCGCACCCCCCGACACCCCCGTGTCCCCCCCTGTGCCCCCTGACATCCCCTGTGTCCCCAACGCCCCCGCGCCCCCCGATGCCCCCCGTGTCCCCCCTGTGCCCCCACGCCCCCGCGCCCCCAACGCCCCGCGCCCCCCGACACCCCCCGTGTCCCCCTGTGCCCCCAACGCCCCCGCGCTCCCCCAACGCCCCCGCGCCCCCGACACCCCCGTGTCCCCTGTGCCCCCAACGCCCCGCGCCCCCCAACATCCCCCATGTCCCCCCTGTGCCCCCGACATCCCCCGTGTCCCCAACGCCCCCGCGCCCCCGACACCCCCCGTGTCCCCCCCTGTGCCCCCAACGCCCCCGCGCCCCCCAACGCCCCCGCGCCCCCCGACACCCCCCGTGTCCCCCTGTGCCCCCAACGCCCCCGCGCCCCCCAACATCCCCCCATGTCCCCCCTGTGCCCCCGACATCCCCCCGTGTCCCCAACGCCCCCGCGCCCCCCGACACCCCCGTGTCCCCCCCCTGTGCCCCCAACGCCCCCGCGCCCCCAACGCCCCCGCGCCCCGACACCCCCCCGTGTCCCCCCTGTGCCCCCAACGCCCCCGCGCCCCCAACATCCCCCCATGTCCCCCCTGTGCCCCCGACATCCCCCGTGTCCCCAACGCCCCCGCGCCCCCCGATGCCCCCGTGTCCCCCAGCCCCCAACGCCCCAACGCCCCCGCGCCCCGACACCCCCCGTGTCCCCCCTGTGCCCCCCTGACATCCCCCGTGTCCCCAACGCCCCCGCGCCCCCCGGCGCCCCCGTGTCCCCCCTGTGCCCCCTGACATCCCCCGTGTCCCCAACGCCCCCGCGCCCCGATGCCCCCGTGTCCCCCCTGTGCCCCCAACGCCCCAACGCCCCCGTGCCCCCCGACACCCCCCGTGTCCCCCTGTGCCCCCTGACATCCCCCGTGTCCCCAACGCCCCCGCGCCCCCCAACGCCCCCGCGCCCCGACACCCCCGTGTCCCCCCTGTGCCCCCAACACCCCCGCGCCCCCAACATCCCCCATGTCCCCCCTGTGCCCCCGACATCCCCCATGTCCCCAACGCCCCCGCGCCCCAACGCCCCCGCGCCCCCGACACCCCCGTGTCCCCCCTGTGCCCCCAACACCCCCGCGCCCCCCAACATCCCCCATGTCCCCCCTGTGCCCCCGACATCCCCCCATGTCCCCAACGCCCCCGCGCCCCCGGCGCCCCCCGTGTCCCCAACGCCCCCGCGCCCCCGGCGCCCCCCCGCCCCGCAGGGCCATCGACGACAAGTACAGCCGGCGCGAGGAGTACCGCGGCTTCACGCAGGACTTCAAGGAGAAGGAGGGCTACCGCCCCGACGTCAAGATCGAGTACGTGGACGAGACGGGGCGCAAGCTCACCCCCAAAGAGGTGAGGGGCCACGGGGGGGGGGGTCCCGGGGCCACCCCCGCGCCCCCCGACGTCCCTGACGCCCCCCGTCCCCCCCTCCCCAGGCGTTCCGGCAGCTGTCGGCACCGCTTCCACGGGAAGGGCTCGGGGAAGATGAAGACGGAGCGCAGGATGAAGAAGCTGGACGAGGAGGCGGTGAGGGGGCGCGGGGGGGGGGGGGCGCGGGAGTGGTTTTTGGGGGTCCCCGCGGCCTCCTCGGGGGGCTTCGGCTGCGTTTCGGGGCCTTCCGGGCCCTCTGGAGATCCCTCGGCCCGGTTTTGGGGGCCCTCGGCCCGGTTTTTTGTGTTCCCCTTCATCCCGTTGGGGTTCTTCAGCCCCGTTTTGGGGCCCCCCGACCCATTTTGGGGTCCCCTGGGCTCTTTTGGGGTCTCCAGCCCAGTTTTGGGGTCTCCCCGACCCATTTTGGCGTCTCCTGGGCTCTTTTGGGGTCCCCAGACCCATTTTGGGGTCCCCTGGGCTCTTTTGGGGTCCCCCGACCCATTTTGGGGTCCCCTGGGCTCTTTTGGGGTCCCCAGACCGTTTTGGGGTTCTCTTGTCCTCATTGGGGGTCTCCAGCCCAGTTTTGGGGTCCCCTCAACCCATTTTGGGGTCCCCTGGGCTCTTTTGGGGTCCCCCGACGCATTTTGGGGTCCCCTGAGCTCTTTTGGCAGCCTTCACCCTGGTTTTGGGGTCCCCCCGCCCCCCGCGGCTCTTCACCCCAATTTTGGCTCCCCGCACCCCGATTTTGGGGTCCCCGTCGCCCCCGCTCTTTTCGCGGTCCCTCACCTCCCACGCAGACGGGGCCGTTTCCGGGGCCGTCCCCGCCGTTTTTCGGGGTCCCCGCCCCCGTTTTGGGGGTGTCCCCGTTCTGAGGCCCCCCCCTCGGTTTTGGGGGCCCTGACCCCCCCCCGTCCCCCCCCCAGCTGCTGAAGAGGATGAGCTCCAGCGACACGCCGCTGGGCACGGCCGCGCTGCTGCAGGAGAAGCAGCGGGCGCAGAAGACGCCGTACATCGTGCTGAGCGGCAGCGGGAAGAGCATGAACGCGTGCGTGGGCCGCCGGGGGGAACTGGGAGGGACTGGGAGGGACTGGGAGAGCCCCTGGGGGGACTGGGAGCACCGGAAAGGGGGCTGGGGGAACTGGGAGAGGACTGGGAGCAGTGGGAGAGAAGTAAGGGGAGCTGGGAGGGGGAGCAGGGGAGCTGGGAAGCGTTATGGAAGAACTGGGAGGGAACTGGGGGAACTGGGAGGGAACTGGGGGAACTGGGAAGGAACTGGGAGCACTGGGAGGCACTGCAAGGGGAGCTGGGAGAGAACTAGGGGGAGCTGGGGGCACTGGGAGGGACTGGGAGAACCGCTGAGGGGGACTGGGAGCACCGGAAAGGGGCCTGGGGGGAACTGGGAGAGGACTGGGAAAGAACTGGGAGCACTGGGAGAGAACTAAGGGGAGCTGGGAGGGGGGAGCAGGGGAGCTGGGAAGCGTTATGGGGGAACTGGGAGGGAACTGGGAGCACTGGGAGGCACTGCAAGGGGAGCTGGGAGAGAACTAGGGGGAGCTGGGGGCACTGGGAGGGACTGGGAGATCCGTTGAGGGGACTGGGGAGCACCGGAAAGGGGCCTGGGGGGAACTGGGAGAGGACTGGGAGAGGACTGGGAAAGAACTGGGAGCACTGGGAGAGAAGTAAGGGGAGCTGGGAGGGGGAGCAGGGGAGCTGGGAAGCGTTATGAGGGAACTGGGAGGGAACTGGGGCAACTGGGAGGGACTGCGAGAGCCGCTGGGGGGACTGGGAGCACCGGAAAGGGAGCTGGGGGGAACTGGGAGCACTGGGAGAGAAGTAAGGGGAGCTGGGAGGGGGAGCAGGGGAGCTGGGAAGCGTTATGAGGGAACTAGGAGGGAACTGGGGCAACTGGGAGGGACTGGGAGAGCCCCTGAGGGGGACTGGGAGCACCGGAAAGGGGGCTGGGGGGAACTGGGAGCACTGGGAGAGAAGTAAGGGGAGCTGGGAGGGGGAGCAGGGGAGCTGGGAAGCGTTATGGGGGAACTGGGAGGGAACTGGGGGAACTGGGAGGGAACTGGGAAGGAACTGGGAGCACTGGGAGGCACTGCAAGGGGAGCTGGGAGAGAACTAGGGGGAGCTGGGGGCACTGGGAGGGACTGGGGAGAACCGCTGAGGGGGACTGGGAGCACCGGAAAGGGGCCTGGGGGGAACTGGGAGAGGACTGGGAGAGGACTGGGAAAGAACTGGGAGCACTGGGAGAGAAGTAAGGGGAGCTGGGAGGGGGAGCAGGGGAGCTGGGAAGCGTTATGGGGGAACTGGGAGGGAACTGGGAGCAACTGGGAGGGACTGCGAGAGCCGCTGGGGGGGACTGGGAGAACTAGGGGAGCTGGGGGCACTGGGAGGGACTGGGAGATCCGCGGGAGAGAAGGGGGAGCTGGGAGGGGGACCAGGGGAGCTGGGAAGCGTTATGAGGGAACTGGGAGAGGACTGGGAGAGGACTGGGAAAGAACTGGGGAGCACTGGGAGCACCGGAAAGGGGAGCTGGGAGGGGAACCAGGGGAGCACTGGGAGAGAAGTAAGGGGAGCTGGGAGGGGGAGCAGGGGAGCTGGGAAGCGTTATGGGGGGACTGGGAGAGCCGCTGGGGGGACTGGGAGGGAACTGGGAGGGAACTGGGAGCACTGGGAGGCACTGCAAGGGGAGCTGGGAGAGAACTAGGGGGAGCTGGGGGCACTGGGAGGGACTGGGAGATCCGCTGAGGGGGACTGGGAGCACCGGAAAGGGGCCTGGGGGGAACTGGGAGAGGACTGGGAGAGGACTGGGAAAGAACTGGGAGCACTGGGAGAGAAGTAAGGGGAGCTGGGAGGGGAACCAGGGGAGCTGGGAAGCGTTATGGGGGAACTGGGAGGGAACTGGGGCAACTGGGAGGGACTGGGAGAGCCGCTGGGGGGACTGGGAGGGAACTGGGAGCACTGGGAGGCACTGCAAGGGGAGCTGGGAGAGAACTAGGGGGAGCTGGGGGCACTGGGAGGGGACTGGGAGATCCGCTGAGGGGGACTGGGAGCACCGGAAAGGGGCCTGGGGGGAACTGGGAGAGGACTGGGAGAGGACTGGGAAAGAACTGGGAGCACTGGGAGAGAAGTAAGGGGAGCTGGGAGGGGAACCAGGGGAGCTGGGAAGTGTTATGGGGGAACTGGGAGGGAACTGGGGCAACTGGGAGGGACTGGGGAGAGCCGCTGGGGGGACTGGGAGGGAACTGGGAGGGAACTGGGAGCACTGGGAGGCACTGCAAGGGGAGCTGGGAGAGAACTAGGGGGAGCTGGGGGCACTGGGAGGGACTGGGAGATCCGCTGAGGGGGACTGGGAGCACCGGAAAGGGGCCTGGGGGGAACTGGGAGAGGACTGGGGAGAGAACTGGGAAAGAACTGGGAGCACTGGGAGAGAAGTAAGGGGAGCTGGGAGGGGAACCAGCGGAGCTGGGAAGCGTTATGGGGGAACTGGGGGAACTGGGAGGGAACTGGGGCAACTGGGAGGGACTGGGAGAGCCGCTGGGGGGGACTGGGAGCACCGGAAAGGGGGCTGGGGGGAACTGGGAGCACTGGGAGAGAAGTAAGGGGAGCTGGGAGGGGGAGCAGGGGAGCTGGGAAGCGTTATGGGGGAACTGGGGAGGGAACTGGGAGCACTGGGAGGCACTGCAAGGGGAGCTGGGAGAGAACTAGGGGGAGCTGGGGGCACTGGGAGGGACTGGGAGAGCTGCTGAGGGGGACTGGGAGCACCGGAAAGGGGCCTGGGGGGAACTGGGAGAGGACTGGGAGAGGACTGGGAGAGGACTGGGAAAGAACTGGGAGCACTGGGAGAGAAGTAAGGGGAGCTGGGAGGGGAACCAGCGGAGCTGGGAAGCGTTATGGGGGAACTGGGGGAACTGGGAGGGGAACTGGGGCAACTGGGAGGGACTGGGAGAGCCGCTGGGGGGGAGTGGGAGCACCGGAAAGGGGGCTGGGGGGGACTGGGGCAACTGGGAAAGAACTGGGAGCACTGGGAGAGAAGTAAGGGGAGCTGGGAAGCATTGTGGAAGAACTGGGAGGGAACTGGGAGGGAACTGGGAGGCACTGCAAGGGGAGCTGGGAGAGAACTAGGGGGAGCTGGGAGGGGAGCTGGGGGCACTGGGAGGGAACTGGGAGCACGGGGAGAGAACTGAGGGGAGCGGGAAGGGGAACTGGGAGGGCTGGTGGGGGCACTGGGAGGGAACTGGCGTGGATCTGGGAGCAAACTGGGAGACAATTGGGAGGCACTGGGAGGGAATTGGGAGGCACTGGGAGGGGGACCGGGAGGGAACTGTGAGCACCAGGAGAGAACTGGGAGGCACTGGGAAGGCACTGGGGGAATTGGGATGGGGATTGAGAGAACCGAGAGGGGTTCTGGGGGCACTGGGAGAGAACTGGGGGGACTGGGAGGCAACTGGGGAGAGGTGCTGGGGGAACTGGGAGCACTGGGGCGCTGACCCCCCCTTCCCCGCAGGAACACCATCACCAAGTGAGGCGACGCCGCGGCCGCCCCCGCCCCTCCCCCGGCCCCGCGGGGACAATAAAGGCCCCGGGGCCGCTTACACGCGTCGCTGCGTGTCGTCACGTGTCATCGCGTGTCACCGCGTGTCGCCACGGACGCAGGGACAGAGCCGCCGCGCGTCCCCCTGCCAGCCAGCGTCCTTTATTGGGGGAGGGGCCCCCTCACCGCGGGGGGCGCGGGATCCCCCGGCCGCGCGTCCTCGTCACGCGTGTCCTTGTCGTGTGCGTCCTCAACACGCGTGTGCTCCTCACCGCCTGCGTTCTCGTTGCCTGCGTGCTCGTCGCCCGCGTTCTGCTCCTCGTCACGCGTGTCGTCCTCGTCACCCGCGTCCTCGTCGTCACGCGTGTCGTCCTCCTCATCACACGTGTCGTCCTTGCTGTCACGCGTGTCCTCGCTGTCCCCCGTGTCGTCCTCGTCGCCCGTGTCCCCGCCGGCCCGCGCCCGGTTGGTGTTGACGAAGAGCTCGCCGTCCCCGTCGGGGGGGTGGCTGCCGTGGGGACACGTGGTGACACGCGTGTTGGGGCGGGGGGGTCACGTGGCAACACGTGTGCGATCGTAGGGACACGGGTGGTCATGCAGTGACGCGTGGGTGCGGGGACACGGGGAGGTCACGCAGTGACACGTGTGTTCGGTGCGGGAGCAGGGGAGGGCACGCGGTGACGTTACAGCAACACGCATGTTGGTGTGGGAACATGGGCGGGCACATGGCGGCACGCGTGTTACTTTGGGCATGTGATGAGTCACAGGGTGACCACGTGGTGACACGCGCGTCCATGTCACACGGGAATCACACCGTGACATCACGTAACGACACGCATGTTGATGTGGGAACACGGAACGTCACATGGTGACACGCGTGTTGCTGTGAGCGTGTGGAGGGTCACACAACGACATCACGTGACACGCGTGTCAGCGCAGGACCACGAGCGGTCACGGGGCGACACGCGTGCCCATGCAGCGACACGGGGGGATCGCGCGGCGACGTCACGCGACGACACGCGTGGCTGCGGGAACACGGGCGCTCGCGCACCGCCACGCGCGTTCTGGGGCCGCGGCGGGGTCACGCGGCAACGTCACGCGATCACACGCGTGTCCGCGCGCTGATGCGGGGGGGGGGGCCGCACAGCGACCATCCCAGCGCCGGGGGCGGAGCCAGCGTCCCTTTGGCCCCGCCCCCGTTATTGCCCCTCCCCCACTGCAGCCCCCCTGTTGTGCCCCCCCCAATTTGTCCCCCCCCCCATTTGCCCCCCACTCACCCCTCCCGTGGGCTCGGCCTCTCCAGGGGGGCGAAGGCCTCGGGCCTGCGGGGGAAGGGGGGGGTCAGAGCTGGGGACTGGGGGGTACTGGGAGGCACTGGGAGGGACTGGGAGGCACTGGGAGGGACTGGGGGGCACTGGGGGGTGATGCCCCCCCCCCGGGGGGTCGCGCCCCTACCAGAGCCCCTGGCGCTGCAGGAAGCGCACGTGGGGGGGCAGCAGCACCAGCGAGATCTCGGCCTTCACCTTGGCGCCCTCCGCGATGGGGTCCACCAGCAGGAAGTCACCTGGGGGGCACTGGGGTCACTGGGAGGGACTGGGGGGAGGGGGGTGGCACTGGGGGGGGGGGACTGGGAGGGACTCAAGAGGTGCTGGGGTCACTGGGAGGGACTGGGAGGGACTCAAGGGACCCTGGGGGGTCACTGGTGGGAAACTGGGAGGGACTCAAGGAGCACTGGGGTTACTGGGGGGCACTAGGAGGGACTGGGGGGAGGAGGGGGGGCACTGGGGTGGACTGGGAGGGACTCAAGGGACACTGAGGGGGTCACTGGTGGGAAACTGGGAGGGACTCAAGGAGCACTGGGGTTACTGGGGGCACTAGGAGGGACTGGGGGGAGGGGGGTGGCACTGGGGGGGGACTGGGAGGGACTCAAGGGGTGCTGGGGTCACTGGGGGGCACTGGGGTGGACTGGGAGGGACTCAAGGGACACTGGGGGGGTCACTGGTGGGAAACTGGGAGGGACTCAAGGAGCACTGGGGTTACTGGGGGGCACAGGGGGGAAGGGGGGGCACTGGGCTGGACTGGGAGGGACTGAAGGGGTGCTGGGGTCACTGGGAGGGACTGGGGGGCACTGGGAGGGACTGGGGTGACAGGGGGTCCCGGGGGCGCCGGGGGCCACCTCTCTTGATCCAGACGTGGCGCCGGAAGCGGGGGGCATGCTGGCCAGGAAGCGCGCCCCCTCCGCCGTCACCACCTCGTGCAGGTTGTTCCCCGGCGTCCCCAGCACCTGCGGGGGGGCGCGGGGGGTCAGGGCCGCCCCCTCCCGTCCGCGTCCCCTCCCGAGCCCCCCGTCCCCCCCGATGTCCCCAACCCCCGTGTCCCCCCACCCACCCTGTCCCCCCATGTCCCCAACATGTCCCCCCCCCCCGTGCCCGTGTCCCCCCACCCCCCTTTTCCCCCCGGTCCCCCCACGCCCCCTGACCCCCCGTCCCCCCAACCCCCCCCCGTGCCCGTGTCCCCCCCACCCCCTTTTCCCCCCGGTCCCCCCACGCCCCCTGACCCCCCCGTCCCCCCCAACCGCCCCCGTGCCCATGTCCCCCCATGTCCCACGCCCCCTGTCTCCCCCATTCTCCCCGTGTCCCCCCCCCCCCCCTGTGTCACCCCCACCCACCCTGTCCCCCCATGTCCCCAACATGTGTCCCCCCCCCCGTGCCCGTGTCCCCCCCACCCCCTTTTCCCCCCGGTCCCCCCACGCCCCCCTGTCCCCCCCGTCCCCCCCGTGTCCCCAAACCCCCTGTGCCTGTGTCCCCCCACGCCCCCTGACCCCCCCCCGTCCCCCCCAACCCCCCCCGTGCCCATGTCCCCCCACGCCCCGTCCCCCCATCCCCCCCCGTGTCCCCCCCACCCCCCCGTGTCCCCCCCCCCCCCCCCCGCCCCTGTGCCCGTGTCCCCAACCCCCCCCGTGGCCGTGTCCCCCCCAACCCCCCCCACCCCCTATGTCCCCCCGTGTCCCCCCCACCCCCGCGTTCCCCCCGTGTCCCCTCCCCCCCGCGCCCCGCCCCTCCCCCACCCTGACGATGCGCTGCCGCGGCGCGGGCTCCACGCGCTCCTCCAGCAGCTCGCGCACCACGTGCTTCCGCTTGGTGGCGCGCGACATGGCGGGGCTGCGGCGGCAGCAACCGGACGGGAGGGGAGGGGGGGTGAGGGACTCTGCCCCTCCCCCACCGCCCCCCCTCCCCTCCCCCCCCCCCGGCACCGAGCGGCTCCCGGGGCGCGCTCACCTGCCGCCGGTACTTCCGGGTGCGCGTCCGCTACGTCACTTCCGGGGAAACGGCGTCCGCGCGTCGCTAGGGGCGGGAGCGGGAAGGGGGCGTGGCCCGGGTGTGTGGGGGCGGGGCTTGCTCGCCGCGAAGCGTAAACCGGTGGGCGGGGTTATGCAAATTGGGTGCGGGGGGTGTGGCCATGCAAACGAGGCAGCGGCGCGACCGTCCATCCAATGAGGACGCGGCTTGGAGGCGGTGCCGAGCGCTGATTGGCCAGGCGTGCGCGGTCGCTGATTGGCCGGGTAAGCGCGGTTGCCGCTTGACCAGCCGGGCAGCTGTCGCTGATTGGCCAGGCGTGCGCGGTCGCTGATTGGCCAGGTACGCGCGCGGTCGACACGCTTGACGACGAGGACTGCGGTCGCTGATTGGGCGGCGAGCCCGCGGCGGCCCTGGTCGTGCGCTGTGCGCCTGCGCGGCGGCGTTCCCGCGGCGCCGTGGGGAAGATGGCGGCCGAGCGGGCGGACGCGGCGGCGGCGGGCGGCGCGGGGGCGGCCGGGCCCGGGCCCGGGGGGGAGCTGCCCCCCTACGCGGGCTGGGCCCCGGCGGAGCTGCAGGCCACGCTGGCCGGGATCGGGGCCCCCGCGCAGGGTGCGCCCGGGGGGCCTGGGGGTGCCGGGGGGGGGGCCCTGGGGGCACCTGGTGGGGGTCCCTCGGAGCAGGGGGGTGCTGGGGGGTGCACCTGGGGGTGCTGGGGGGGGCCTGGGTGCGGGGGGGCTCCCTGGGGGCAGAGGGTTGTTGGGGGGCACCCAGGGGTGCTGGGGGGGGGGGGCCCTCGGAGCAGGGGTGTGCTGGGGGGCCTCTAGGGATGAGGGGGTGCTGGGGGGCACCCAGGGATGGGGGGGTGCTGGGGGGGTTCCCTGGGAGCAGGGGGTGCTGGGGGGCACCTGTGGGTGGGGGTGCTGGGGGGTCCCTCGGAGCAGGGGGGTGCTGGGGGGTCCCTCAGAGCAGGGGGGTGTTGCGGGGCACCCAGGGGTGGTGGCGGGGCCATGGGTGCGGGGGGATCCCTCGGAGCTGGGGGCCCCTAGGGATGGGGGAGGGGGTGCTGGGGGGTCCCTCGGAGCAGGGGGTGCTGGGGGCACCCAGGGGTAGTTGGGGGGCACTGGGGGTAATTCGGGGTGGGGGTGGTGGGGGGGGCACAGATAATTTGGGGGGCCCCTGGGGGGTGTTGGGGCCCGGATACAGAGAAGGAGACCGGGGGGGGGGAGAGCACCCGGGGGGCAGAATTTGAGGGCACCCTGACCCCCCCCCCCACCCTGTGCCCCCCCTCCAGGCACCCGGGAGGAGCTGGTGGAGCGGCTGCAGGCCTACACCATGCAGGTGCGCCCCTCCCCCACCGCGGGACCCCCGCCCAAAATCCCCCCCAGTGTCCCCCAGACCCCTCCCAGTACCCCCCCCCCCCCCTCCCCCCCAACCTCCCTCCCCCACCCAAAATCCACCCCCCAATCGCCTTCGAGGTGCCCTCCCCCATTCCTCTGCCCCCCCTCCCCGGGGTGGGGGGGGTCCCTGTGCCCCTCCCCCATCCCGTCTGGGTGGGGGGCACCCATTTTATCCCCTCGTCTCTTCCCCCCCCCCCCCGCCCCAGACGGGGATCGTGCTGAGCCGCCCCGCGCTGCGCCCCGAGGAGGGGGACAAGGCCGCACAGGTGGGGGGGATGGGTGCTGGGGGGGGGGCACTGGGTGCTGGGGGGGGCGGGATGGGTGCTGGGGGGGGGTGGGGTGGGTGCTGGGGGGGGGCACTGAGTGCTGGGGGGGTCACTGGGTGCTGGGGGGGGTGGGATGGGTGCTGGGGGGAGGGGGGAATCTCCCAGGTGCCTGGTTTTGCGGCGGGGGGGGCACTGGGTGCTGTAGGGTGGGGGTGGCTTTGGGGGGTGGGGGGAGGGCACACCATTTGGGGGGGGCAGTGGGTGCTGTGGGAGGAGGGTGGAACCCCCCCACGGCACCCAAGGGTGTTCCTGATTTTGGGGTGGGGGGGTACTGGGAGCTATGGAGGGGGCAGAGCCCCCCAGGGCACCCAATTTTGGGGTGGGGGGGCAGAGAACCCTTAGGGCACCCAATTTCAGCGTGGGGGCGATGGGTGCTATGGGGGGAGCTGCAGCCCCCCCAGTATCCCCAGTTCGGGGGTGGGGGGGCACGGGGCGCTACGGGGGGGTCACCCACCCCCGCCCCCACCCGCAGATGCCGGGGCTGCCCCTGCAGCACCCGCACCCCCTGGTGCCGCCCCCCCCCCCGCCGGGGCTGGGGCTGGGCTACGGGGTGGGGGTGGGGGTGCCCCCCCCGCCGCCGCCCCCGGGCTGCGGGCGCCGGGCGCCGAGGGGCTGTCGGACGACGAGCGCCTCAGCCTGGCCCAGCAGCAGGCGGCCCTGCTGCTGCAGGAGGAGCGCGCCCAGCAGGTGGGGGGGGGCACCCATGGGTGGGGGGGGGCACCCATACGTGGGGGGCCACCTGTGGGTGGGGGGAGGCTGGGAGCACACGGTCGGGGGGGTTGGGTGGTCCAGATGTGTTATGAGGGTGCTGGCGGTGGGGGAGTGACACCCACAGCGGGCACCCGTGGGTGCAGGGTGGCACCCAAGGGTGGGGGGAGCACCCGTGGGTGGGGGGAGGCTGGGGGGCACCCGGTGGAGGGGCGTTGGGGGGCGCTGGAGGGGGCTGGGTGGGTTAAAGGGCTGCTGGGGGGCACCTAAGGGTAGGGGAGTGGCACCCAGAGGGGGCACCCATGGGTGGGGGGGACACCCCTGCGTGGGGGGGCTGGGGGCCGGGGGCCACCCGTGGCGGAGCACTGGAGGAGGTTGGGTGGGTTGTGAGGCTGCTGGGGGGCACCCAAGGGTGGGGGGTGGCACGCAGAGGGAGCCCCCAAGGGTGGGGGGGTCACCCATGGGTGGGGGCTGGGGGGCACCCACGGGGGGTCACTTGTGGGGGTGCTGGAGGAGGTTGGGTGGGCTGTAAGGCTGCTGGGGGGCACCCAAGGGCGGGGTGTGGCACGCAGAGGGAGCCCCCAAGGGTGGGGGTGCACCTATGGGTGCTGGGGAGCCCTCGGGCCACAGGGAGCACCCATGGGTGCTGTGGCGCACAGGGATCCCGTGCGGGTGCTGCGGGTACACAGGAGAGGCACCAGTGGGTGCTGAAGGGGGTGTAGGTGGCACCCATGGGTGCTGGGGGTCGCTGCCAGCGCGGGCGCACCCATGGGTGCCCTGGTTTTGTTTCCAGGGGCAGCACCCGTTCGGGGACAAAGCCAAGGAGCAGGAGCTGCTGGAGCAGCAGAAGCGGGTGGGCGCGGGAATGGGTGGGGGGCACCCACGGGTGCAGGGATGGGGCGGGGGGCACCCATGGGTGCGGGGATGGGTGGGGGGCACCCGTGGGTGCGGGGATGGGTGGGGGGCACCCACGGGGATGGGGCGGGGGGGCACCCGCGGGGGCGGGGGTGGGGCGGGGGGCACCCACAGGGATGCGGGGATGGGGCGGGGGCACCCGCGGGGTGCGGGGATGGGGCGGGGGGCACCCATGGGTGCATGGATGGGGCGGGGGCACCCACGGGTGCGGGGATGGGGCGGGGGGCACCTGCGCGTGCAGGGATGGGTGGGGGCACCCACGGGGACAGGGATGGGTGGGGGCATCTACGGGGACGGGGATGGATGGGGGCACCCGCGGGTGCATGGGTGGGGCTGGGGGCACCCACGGGGTGCGGGGGTGGGTGGGGGGCACCCGCGGGTGCGGGGATGCCGCGGGGGGAGGGGGTGGGTGGGTGCAGGCGCACGCGGGTGAAGCTGGGGGGGGTGGGTGGCGGGCGCGGAGCACCCGTGGGTGCCCCCCGTCACCCGTGGGTGCCCCCCCGCAGGCGGCGGTGCTGCTGGAGCAGGAGCGGCAGCAGGAGATGGCCAAGCTGGCGCCCGCCGTGCCCCGGCCCCCCCGACGTGGCACCCATGGGTGCCCGCGCTCCCCTGCCCCCCGAGGTGAGTGCCATGCCCACCCCGACGTGGCACCCATGGGTGCCCGCGCCCCCCTGCCCCCCCGAGGTGAGTGCCACCCCTCCCCCGATGTGACACCCATGGGTGCCCCCCGGCCCCCCCGGTGTCTGACGGCCGCGTTTTGTCACCCGCAGGCGCTGCCCCCATGGGAGGGGTGCCCATGGGTGCCCCCCGCCCCCGCGGGCCCCCCGCCCCCCGGCGAGGAGAGCAGAGAGGTGGGTGGGGGTCTTGTCCGGATGGGTGGGGGGTGCCTGTGGATGGGTGGGGGTGTCCCAGGTGCCTGGATTTTTTGGGTGGGGGTCTCCGAAATGCCTGGGTTCTGTGGGTGGGTGGGTGGGGGGTCCTGTAGGTGGGGGGGGCTCCCGATCACCAGGGTTTTTTGGGTGGGGGTCTTTTCCAGATGGGTGGGGGGCTGTCTGATGGGTGCGGGCCGTGTAGATGGGTGGGGGTCTCCCCAGCACCGGGGTTTCTGGGTGGGGGGGTACAATTTTGGGTGGGGGTCTCCTTCCTGGGACCCTCTGCAGGCACATGGGGGTCACCTGGGTGACATCTGGGGGCTCTGCTCACCTGGGTGCCCCGATGGATGGGGGGTGTCCCAATGGGTGGGGTCCTGCACGTGGGTGGGGGTCTCCCGGACACCCTGCCAATGTGGGGAGTCTCCTGGATGGGTGGGAGTCCTGCAAATGGGTGGGGGTCTCCCAGCCACCCTGCCAATTTTGGGGGGGGGTCTCCTGGATGGGTGGGGGTGCTCCAGATGGATGGGGGTCTCCCAGACACTCTGCCAGTTTTGGGGGGGTTCTCCTGGATGGGTGGGGTCCCAATAAGTGGGTGGGGGTCTCCCAGACAGCCTGCCAATTTTGGGGGGGGTCTCCTGGATGGGTGGGGGTGCTGCCAATGGGTGGAGGTCTGTTGGACACCCTGCCAATTTTGGGGGGGGGCTCTCACAGCCACCCTGCCAATTTTGGGTGGGGCTCTCCTGGATGGGTGGGGTCTCCCAGCCACCCTGCCAATTTTGGGTGGGGGTGCTGCCAATGGGTGGGGGTCTCCCAGCCGTTTGCTCTCTGGGGGTCTCGTGGTGAAGTTTTGGGGGGGCTCCGGACACCTGGGTGCCCCCATGGGTGGGGGGTGTCTCCCTGACGCCCCCCCCCCACCCGCAGCCGGACGAGGGGGGCGCGGGGCCCAAGATCCCGCAGGCGCTGGAGAAGATCCTGCAGCTGAAGGAGAGCCGGCAGGAGGAGCTGGTCACCGTCCCGGGGCTGGCGGGTGAGCCCCCACCCATGGGTGCTGCCGGGGGGGCGGGGCAGCGCCCGGACCCCCCCCCCAACCCGCCGGTGTCCCCGCAGCTGAGGACGAGATGGAGCTGGAGCCGCGGGCGGCGGAGGCGGAGGCAGAGGAAGACGCGGGGATGTCCAAAAAGGAGGTGGGTGCGCCCCCCCCACCCATGGGTGCACCCCGTCCACCACTGCAGGGGGCACCCGCAGTTGGGGGAGGGGGAATGTTGCTCAGAGGGACCCCAGGGTGCTGGATTTGGGGTGGGGGGTAGGGGATCCTGCGCAGGGGCACCCAAGGGTGCTGGGTCATGAGGGCAGGGGTCAAATTGTGCACAAGGGGCACCCAAGGGTGCCAGATTTTGGGGTGGGGGACGGTTAATGTGTGCAGGGGACCCAAGGGTGCTCACGTCCCCCCCCAGCACCCTTGGGCGCCAGGTTTTGGAGGTGGGGCGGCAGATGTTGTGCAGGGGCACCCAAGGGTGCTGGATTTGGGGGGGAGGGGGATCCTGCGCAGGAGCACCCAAGGGTGCTGGGTCATGAGGGCAGGGGTCAAACTGTGCACAAGGGGACCCCAGGGTGCCAGATTTTGGGGTGGGGGACGGTTAATGTGCCCAGGGGACCCAAGGGTGCTCATGTCCCCACCCCCAGCACCCTTGGGTGCCAGGTTTTGGAGGCGGGGTGGCAGATGTCGTGCAGGAGCACCCAAGGGTGCTGGGTCATGAGAGCACGGCTCAAATCCTGTACAAGGGGCACCCAAGGGTGCCAGATTTTGGGGGTGGGGGGGGTGTTAATGTGTGCAGGGGACCCAAGGGTGCTCACGTCCCCCCCCAGCACCCTTGGGCGCCAGGTTTTGGAGGCGGGGCAGCAGATGTCGTGCAGGGGCACCCAAGGGTGCTGGATCCTGGTTGGGAGGGGGGGAATCCTGCACAAGGGCACCCCAGGGTGCCAGATTTTGGGGGGGGGCGGTAACCTGCACGAGGGCACCCCAGGGTGCCCACCCCCCGCCATCACCCTTGGGTGCCCCCCGTCACCGCCCAGTCCCCCTTACCCCCTCCCCGCAGCGCAACCGCAAGCGCCGCAACCGCAAGAAGAAGAAGCGGGGGGGCGCGGGGGGGGCGGGGGCGGGGCAGGGCGCGCCCCCACCCCCACCCCGGGGGACCCCGCCGAGGCCGCGCCCCCCCCCGTGGAGGTGGAGTACGTCACCGAGGAGCCCGAGATCTTCGACCCCAACTTCGTCTTCTTCAAGAGGATCTTCGAGGCCTTCAAGGTGGGGGGGGGGCACCCTTGGGTGCTGGGGGGGCTGGGGGCACCCTTGGGTGCTCCTCCATGTCACCCACGTGCCCCTAAGGGAACAGGTTTTAGGTTTTTGGGGCGTTTTGGGGATTTTTTTTTTGATGTGATGCTTGGGGTGGCGGTATGCGGGAGGAGTTACGGCACCCATGGGTGCTGGGGGGGGGTGGGGGCACCCTTGGGTGCTCCTCGGTGTCACCCATGTGCCCGCAAAACCAACACGTTTTAGGTTTTTTGGGGTGTTTCGGGTATTTGTTGATGTGATGCTTGGTATGCAGGAGCAGTTACAGCACCCATGGGTGCTGGGGCGGGAGGAGTTACAGCACCCATGGGTGCTGGGGGGTGGGGGCACCCTTGGGCGCTCCTGGGCACCCTTGGGCGCTCCTACATGTCACCAAGGTGCACCCGTAGGTGACACATTTCTTTTTTTGGGGTGAATTTGTGATCTTTTTGAGGTGACGTCCAGTGTAGGGAGCACCCACGGGTGCTGGAGAGCGGCAGCACCCGTGGGTGCTCCTTGAGCGCACCCCCTGGGGACAGATTTGGGGCTCTTTTGGGGCGCTTGGGGCGTTTTTAAGGTGGGCTGGTGGCGTCTGGGAGGGGCTGGGGTCCCCCAAGGGTGCTGGGGTGGGGCGGCAGCACCCATGGGTGTTCCTTAGCGTCACCCAGCTGCACCCGTGGGTGCCAGATTTGGGGTTTTTGGGTGAATTCGGGGCGTTTTTGAGGTGCCACCTGCGCCGGCGGCGCTGGGGGGGCTGGGTGGTGCCGGGGGGGGGGTGGCAGCACCCATGGGTGCCCCTGAGCACCCACCCCGCCCCCGCCAGCTGACGGACGAGGTGAAGCGGGAGCGCGAGAAGGAGCCGGAGCGGGGGGGAGCGGCCCGAGGGCGCCAGCGCCCCCCGCAGGAAGGGCGCGGGGGGAGGGCGGCGCGGCAGCGAGGACGACAGCTCCGAGGACGAGCAGGTGGGGGGAGGGGCACCCCGGGGTGGGGGGGACGGGGGGTGGACGTGGGGGGCGCCTCGGGGTGGGGGGAGCAGGGGCGAAGGGAGGGGGAGCGGGTGCCGGTTTGGGGGGTGGGGGGGACGTGGGATTTGTGGGGGTGGGTGGGTGCCCCTTGCTGACCCCTGGGTGCCCCCCCAACGCCCATGGGTGCCCCTTGCTGACCCCTGGGTGCCCCCCCAACGCCCATGGGTGCCCCTTGCTGACCCCCAGGTGCCCCCCTGACGCCCATGGGTGCCCCTCACTGACTCCCGGGTGCCTCCCGACGCCCATGGGTGCCCCTTGCTGACCCCTGGGTGCTCCCCGACGCCCATGGGTGCCCGTTGCTGACCTCCGGGTGCCCCCCCAACGCCCATGGGTGCCCCTTGCTGACCACCGGGTGCCCCCCCGACACCCATGGGTGCCCGTTGCTGACCCGTGGGTGCCCCTCGCTGACCCCCGGGTGCCCCTTGACGCCCATGGGTGCCCCTTGCTGACCCCTGGGTGCCCACCCAACACACATGGGTGCCCGTCACTGACCCCTGGGTGCCCCCCTGACGCCCATGGGTGCCCGTCGCTGACCCGCGGGTGCCCCCCGACACCCACGGGTGCCCAGGAGAAGAAGCCCGAGGCGCCCAAGCTCTCCAAGAAGAAGCTGCGGCGCATGAACCGCTTCACCGTGGCCGAGCTCAAGCAGGTGCCCCCGGGGCCGCTGGGGGGGTGGCACTGGGAACACTGGGGGGGGTGCTGGTGGCACTGGGAACACTGGGAGGGGTGCTGGTGGGACTAGGGATACTGGGGGGGGTGTGCTGGTGGTACTGGGGATACTGGGAGGGGTGCTGGTGACACTAGGGGTACTGGGGGGGGTGCGTTGGTGGTACTGAGGATACTGGGGGGGGTGGTGCTGGTGGCACTGGGAACACTGGGGAGGGTGCTGGTGGTACTGGGAACACTGGGGGGGCTGGTGCTGGTGGCACTGGGGATACTGGTGGCGCCCTGGGGTGCTCATTGATTGGCTTGTCACCACCCTGGGGACACCAGTGCCACCCTGGGGACACCAGTGCCACCCTGGGGTGCCCATTGCTCCTCTCAAGACCCTACTGGGGCCACCAGTGGCACCTCAGGGTGCCCAGTGCCACCCGTTGCTCCCCTTAAGACCTTACTGGGGCCACCAGTGGCACCTCAGGGTGCCCAGTGCCACCCATTGTTCCCCTTACTGGGGCCACCAGTGGCACCTCAGGGTGCCCAGTGCCACCCATCGCTCCCCTTAAGACCTTACTGGGGCCAGCAGTGGCACCCTAGAGCAGCCGGTCCCCGCCGTGTCCCCCCCAGCTGGTGGCGCGCCCCGACGTGGTGGAGATGCACGACGTGACGGCGCAGGACCCCAAGCTGCTGGTGCACCTCAAGGCCACGCGCAACTCGGTGCCCGTCCCGCGCCACTGGTGCTTCAAGCGCAAGTACCTGCAGGGCAAGCGCGGCATCGAGAAGCCGCCCTTCGAGCTGCCCGACTTCATCAAGCGCACCGGCATCCAGGAGATGCGCGAGGCCCTGCAGGAGAAGGTGGGCCGCCGCCCGGCGCGGGGACACGGGGCTCTGGGGGCAACGGGGGGACGTCGTGGTTGGACGTCGTGGTTGGGCGTTGAGTTTGGGGACGTCGTGGTTGGGCGTTGAGTTTGGGGACGTCGTGGTTGGGCGTTGAGTTTGGGGACGTCGTGGTTGGGCGTTGAGTTTGGGGACGTCGTGGTTGGGCGTTGAGTTTGGGGACGTCGTGGTTGGGCGTTGAGTTTGGGGACGTCGTGGTTGGGCGTTGAGTTTGGGGACGTCGTGGTTGGGCGTTGAGTTTGGGGACGTCGTGGTTGGGCGTTGAGTTTGGGGACGTCGTGGTTGGGCGTTGAGTTTGGGGACGTCGTGGTTGGGCGTTGAGTCGGGGGACGTCGTGGTTGGGCGTTGAGTCGGGGGACGTCGTGGTTGGACATCATGGTTGGACGTTGAGTTTGGAGACGTCGTGGTTGGGCGTCATGGTTGGACATTGACTCTGGGGACGTCGTGGTTGGACGTTGAGGGATCATGGGGACGTCACGTGGGGTGTTATGGGTGTTGTGGTTGGGCGTTGACTTTGGGGACGTCGTGGTTGGGCGTTGACTTTGGGGACGTCGTGGTTGGGCGTTGACTTTGGGGACGTCGTGGTTGGGCGTTGACTTTGGGGACGTCGTGGTTGGGCGTTGAGTTTGGGGACGTCGTGGTTGGGCGTTGAGTTTGGGGACATCGTGGTTGGACGTTGAGTTTGGGGACGTCGTGGTTGGGCGTTGAGGGATCATGGGGACGTCGTGGTTGGGCGTTGAGGGATCATGGGGACGTCGTGGTTGGGCGTTACAGGTGTTGTGGTTGGGTGTTGGGGACGTCGTGGTTGGGCGTTGAGTTTGGGGATGTCGTGGTTGGGCGTTGAGGGACCACGGGGACGTCGTGTTGGGCTATCAGGGGTTGGGCGCTGGGGATGGTTGTGGTTGGACGTCATGGTTGGACGTTGACTTTGGGGACGTCGTGGTTGGACGTTGAGGGATCACGAGGACGTCACAGTTGGATGTTGGAGGCCACGGGGACGTCGTGGTTGGCCGTCAGGGGATCATGGAGACGTCGTGGTTGGACGTTGGTTTTTGGGAGGTCGTGGTTGGATGTTGGGGGTCATAGAGCACGTCACGTTGCATGTTATGGGTGTTGTGGTTGGGCGTTGTGGTTGGACGTTGACTTTGGGGACGTCGTGGTTGGACATCGTGGTTGGGCGTTGAGTTTGGGGACGTCATGGTTGGATGTCATGGTTGGACGTTGGCTTTGGGGACGTCGTGGTTGGACGTTGAGGGATCACGGGGACGTCACCGTTGGATGTTGGAGGCCATGGGGACGTCGTGGTTGGCCATCAGCGGATCATGGAGATGTCATGGTTGGACATTGTGGTTGGACGTTGGCTTTCGGGACGTTGTGGTTGGACGTTGGGGTCATGGAGGATGTCACGTCGGGCGTTAGGGTGTTGTGGTGGCTGTTGGGCATGGTTGTGGTTGGACATCGTGGTTGGACATTGAGGGATCACGAGGACGCTGCAGTTGGATGTTGGAGGCCACGGGGACGGCATGGTTGGCCATCGGGATCATGGAGACATCGTGGTTGGACGTCATGGTTGGACGTTGTGGTTGGATGTTGACTTTGGAGACGTCGTGGTTGGACATCATGGTTGGACATTGACGTTGAGGGATCACAGGGACGTCACTGTTGGATGTTGGAGGCCACGGGGACGTCGTGATTGCCCATCAGGGGATCACGGAGACGTCGTGGTTGGACGTCATGGTTGGACGTTGACTTTGGGGACGTTGTGGTTGGATAGTGGGGGTCATAGAGGACGTCACGTTGGGCGTTACGGGTGCTGTGGTTGGACGTTGACTTCGGGGACGTCATGGTTGGACGTCGTGGTTGGGCGTTGACTTTGGGGACGTCATGGTTGGACGTTGAGGGATCACGGGGACGTCACAGTTGGATGTTGGAGGCCACGGGGACGTCGTGGTTGGCCATCAGGCGATCACGGAGACGCCGTGGTTGGACGTTGGCTTTGGGGACGTCACAGTTGGACGTTGGCTGTGGGGACGTCACAGTTGGACGTTGGGGACGATGTGGGTGGACGTTGACTTTGGGGACATCGTTGTTGGAAGTTGGTGGTCTTGGGGACATCATGGTTGGACGTTGGCTTTGGGGACGTCGCGGGGACATTGGGGATGTTGTGGTTGGACATCGGTGGCTTTGAGGACAGCGGTTGGGCGTTGGGGGCATCGTGGTGGGACGGTTGGGACGTCGTGGTGGGACGGTTGGGACGTCGTGGTGGGACGTTGGGGGCGCCGTGGTGGGACGTTGGTGGCTTTGGGGATGCTGTGGGGACGTCGTGGGGGGACGTTGTGGTGGGGCGTCGTGGATGTCGTGGTGGGACGTTGGGGGCGCTGTGGTGGGACGTCGTGGTGGGACATTGAGGACGTTGGTGGGACGCCGTGGTGGGACGTTGGTGATGCCGTGGTGGGACGTTGGTGGGGCATTCGGGACACCGTGGTGGGACGTTGTTGGTGGGACGTTGGTGATGCCGTGGTGGGACGTTGGTGGGGCATTCGGGACACTGTGGTGGGACGTCGTTGGTGGGACGTTGGTGACGCCGTGGTGGGACGTTGGTGGGGCATTCGGGACGCCGTGGTGGGACGTTGGGGACGTTGGTGACACCGTGGTGGGACGTTGGTGGGGCATTCGGGACGCCGTGGTGGGACGTTGGGGACGTTGGTGACACCGTGGTGGACGTTGGCGTTGGTGGGACGTTGGGGACACCACGGTTGGCCGTCGCTGGCTTTGGCGACGCCGTCGGCCTCGGTGACGCCGCGGTTGGACGCCGGGGACGTCCGGTTGGACCCCGCGCCCCGCCCGCTCTGCTGACCCCGCCCCCCGCGGCGCCGGGGCGCCCCCCGCAGGAGGAGCAGAAGACGCTGAAGGCCAAGATGCGCGAGAAGGTGCGGCCCAAGATGGGGAAGATCGACATCGACTACCAGAAGCTGCACGACGCCTTCTTCAAGTGGCAGACCAAGCCCAAGCTCACCATCCACGGCGACCTCTACTACGAGGTGGGCGCCCCCCACCCATGGGTGCTCCCCCGCCCACCCGCGGGTGCCACCCACCGCCCGTGGAAGCCCCCTCCCGCGCGGAGGTGTCACCCAAGCCTTGGGTGCCCACCACCGAGCGGGTTCTCCCCCCGCCCGAGCTCCTCCAACGCCCCCGAAACCCCCACCCATGGGTGCTCCCCACCCACGGGTGCCCCCTCCCCACCCGTGGTGCCCCACCCCCACCCACGGGTGCCCCATCCCGCGCGGAGGTGTCACCCAAGCCTTGGGTGCCCACCACCGAGCGGGTTCTTCGCCTGCCCGAGCTTCTCCAACGCCCCCAAAACCCCCGCCCGTGGGTGCTCCCCACCCGCAGGTGCTCCCCCGCACCCCGCGGGTGCCCCCCCACCACCCGTGGGTGCCCCATCCCGTGCAGAGGTGTCACCCAAGCCTTGGGTGCCCACCGCCCGCCACGGTTCTTCGCCCGCCCAAGCTTCTCCAACGCCCCCAAAACCCCCACCCGTGGGTGCTCCCCACCCGTGGATGCCCCCTCCCCACCCACAGGTGCCCCCCCCACCACCCGTGGGTGCCCCGTCCCGCGCAGAGGTGTCACCCAAACCTTGGGTGCCCACCACCTGCTGTGGTTCTTCGCCCGCCCGAGCTCCAACACCCCCGAAACCCCTGCCCGTGGGTGCCCCCTTCCCACCCACGGGTGCCCCCTCCCCACCCATGGGTGCTCCCCCACCACCCATGGGTGCCCCGTCCCGCGCGGAGGTGCCACCCAAGCCTTGGGTGCCCACCACCGAGCGGGTTCTCCCCCGCCCGAGCTCCTCCAACGCCCCCGAAGCCCCCGCCTGTGGGTGCTCCCCACCCATGGGTGCTCCCCCCACCCATGGGTGCCCCTTCTGGGCGGCGCCGTCCCCCCCGGTGGCACTGTCCCCCCCCCCGGCGCAGGGGAAGGAGTTTTTGAGACGCGGCTGAAGGAGAAGAAGCCGGGCGACCTCTCGGACGCAGCTGCGCATCGCGCTGGGCATGCCCGTGGGGCCGGTGAGGGGGGCACCCATGGGTGCTGGGGGGCACCCTGGGGTGGGGGGCACCCTGGGCATGCCCGTGGGGCCGGTGAGGGGGGCACCCATGGGTGCTGGGGGGCACCCTGGGGTGGGGGCACCCTGGGCATGCCCGTGGGGCCGGTGAGGGGGGCACCCTGGGGTGGGGGGCACCCTGGGGTGGGGGCACCCTGGGCATGCCTGTGGGGCCGGTGAGGGGCGCCCTGGGGTGGGGGGGGCACCTTGGGGTGGGGGGACCCTGGGCATGCCCGTGGGGCCGGTGAGGGGGGCACCCGTGGGTGCTGGGGGGCACCCTGGGGTGGGGGCACCCTGGGGTGGGGGCACCCTGGGCATGCCCGTGGGGCCGGTGAGGGGGGCACCCGTGGGTGCTGGGGGGCACCCTGGGGTGGGGGGACCCTGGGCATGCCCGTGGGGCCGGTGAGGGGGCACCCGTGGGTGCTGGGGGACCCTGGGGTGGGGGGACCCTGGGCATGCCCGTGGGGCCAGTGAGGGGGGCACCCTGGGGTGGGGGGCACCCTGGGGTGGGGGGACCCTGGGCATGCCCGTGGGGCCGGTGAGGGGGGCACCCTGGGGTGGGGGGACCCTGGGCATGCCCGTGGGTACTGGGGGGTGCCCTGGGGTGGGGGGCACCCTGGGGTGGGGGCACCCTGGGCATGCCCGTGGGGCCGGTGAGGGGGGCACCCTGGGGTGGGGGGCACCTTGGGGTGGGGGCACCCTGGGCATGCCCGTGGGGCCGGTGAGGGGGGCACCCTGGGGTGGGGGGGCACCTTGGGGTGGGGGCACCCTGGGCATGCCCGTGGGGCCGGTGAGGGGGGCACCTGTGGGTGCTGGGGGGCACCCTGGGGTGGGGGGCACCCTGGGCATGCCCGTGGGGCCGGTGAGGGGGGCACCCTGGGGTGGGGGGTGCCCTGGGGAGGGGGCACCCTGGGGTGGGGGGACCCTGGGCATGCCCGTGGGGCCGGTGAGGGGGGCACCCTGGGGTGGGGGGGCATCCCTAGGTGGGGGGAGCACCCATGGGTGCTGGGGGCTGTGGGACCAGTGAGGGAGGGGCACCCATGGGGCCAATGAGGGGCACCCATGGGTGCTGGGGGGGCCGTGGGGCTGGTGGGGGGGCACCCCTGGGTGCTGGGGGGGCCCTGGGGACGGTGAGGGGCACCCGCGGGTGCTGGGGGGGGGGCACGTGTTACTGTGGCCACGGGGCACCCGTGGGCGCCGGGGTCACCCCGATGTGGGGGCGGCCTGGCCCCGGGGGGGCTGTCGGGGGGCACCCGTGGGTGCTGACCCCCCCGCCCCCCAGAACGCGCACAAGGTGCCCCCCCTGGCTGATCGCCATGCAGCGCTACGGGCCCCCCCTCCTACCCCAACCTGAAGATCCCGGGGCTCAACTCGCCCATCCCCGAGGTGGGGCGGGGGGCGCGGGGGGGCGTTTGGGTCCTTGGCGGGGCGTTTGGGGGGGTACTGGGTGCTGGGGAGTTTGGGGTCCTTGGGGGGGGCACCTGGGTGCTGGGGGGGGCACTGGGTGCAGGGGGGCGTTTGGGGTCCTTGGGGGGGGTGCAGGGGGCTGGGGGGCGTTTGGGTCCTTGGGGGGGGGCGCGGGGGCTGGGGGGGTTTGGGGTCCTTGGGGGGGGGGCACCGGGTGCTGGGAGGGGCACTGGGTGCTGGGGGGCGTTTGGGGGGGCACAGGGTGCTGGGGGGCACGAGGTGCTGGGGGGCACCACATGCTGGGGTGGCGTTTGGGGTCCTTGGGGGGTCACGGGGTGCTGGGGGCGTTTGGGGTCCTTGGGGGGGGGGCACGGGGTGCTGGGGGGGCGTTTGGGTCCTTGGGGGGGGTGCAGGGGGCTGGGGGGGCGTTTGGGTCCTTGGGGGGGGCGTGGGGGGCTGGGGGGGTTTGGGGTCCTTGGGGGGGCGTTTGGGGGGGGTGCTGGGTGGGGGCCACTGGGTGCTGGGGAGGGGCAATTTGGGGTCCTGGGGGGGCACTGGGTGCTGGAGGGGCGTTTGGGGTCTTTAGAGGGGGCACAGGGTGCTGGGGGGGTTGGGGTCCTTGGGGGGGCACTGGGTGCTGGGGGGAGCACTGCATGCTGGGGGGGTTGGGGTCCTGGGGGGGCACTGGGTGCTGGGGGGGCACTGCATTCTGGGGGGGTTGGGGTCCTGGGGGGGCACTGGGTGCTGGGGGGGCACTGCATGCTGGGGGGGTTGGGGTCCTCGGGGGGACACTGGGTGCTGGGGGCGTTTGGGGTCCTTGGGGGGGGCACAGGGTGCTGGGGGGGGCACTGCATGCTGGGGGGTTTGGCGTCCTTGGGGGGCACTGGGTGCTGGGGGGGGCACTGCATGCTGGGGGCGGGGGTTGGGGTCCTTGGGGGTGGTGTGGGGTGCTGGGGGGGCGTTTGGGGTCCTGGGGGGGGGGGCACTGGGTGCTGGGGGGGTTTGGGGTCCTTGGGGGGGGTGCGGGGTACTGGGGGGGCATTTGGGTTCCTTGGGGGGGGGCACTGGGTGCTGGGGGGGCATTTGGGGTCCGGGGGGGCCACTGGGTGCTGGGGGGGGTTGGGGTCCCGGGGGGGGCTTTGGATGCTGAGGAGGGAAGTTTGGGGGGATATGGGTGGGTGGGGGGGGGTCAGGGGGTATGGGGGTGTTTTGGGGGGCTCTGACCCCCCCGCCCCCCAGGGCTGCTCGTTCGGGTACCACGCGGGGGGTGGGGGAAGCCCCCCGTGGACGAGACCGGGAAGCCGCTCTACGGGGACGTGTTCGGCACCAACGCCGCCGAGTTCCAGGTGACCCCCCGGGACCCCCGTCCCCCCAAAACCCCCCCGCGACCCCCACCCCCTAAACACCCCCACAAAAACCCCCCAGGACCCCTGCCCCCCCCAAAACCCCCCGGGACCCCCACCCCCTAAACACCCCCCCAAAACCCCCCCAGGACCCCCGCCCCCCCCAAAACCCCCCGGGACCCCCACCCCCTAAACACCCCCCCAAAAACACCCCAGGACCCCCACCCCCCCAAAACCCCCTGGGACCCCCATCCCCCCAAAATCCCCCCAAAAACCCCCAGGACCCCCACCCCGAAACACCCCCCCCCAAAACCCCCCGGGACCCCCACCCCCCTAAACACCCCCACAAAACCCCCCGGGACCCCCACCCCCTAAATACCCCCCCCCAAAACCCCCCCCTGGGATCCCCACCCACCTCAAACCCCCTGGGACGCCCCCCAAAACCTCCCCAGGACTCCTCAAACCCCCCGGGACCCCAAACACCCCCAGACCCCCACACCTCAAATCTCCCCCCCCCCCCCCCCCGGGACCCCAGGGACCCCCCCGGGACCCCAAACCCCCCTGTGACCCCCCGGGATCCCCCTGAACACCCCCACCTCCCGGGACCCCCTCGACCCCCCCTCAGGGACCCCCAAACCCCTCCTTGGGCCCCCCCTCAACTCCTCCGAGGGTCCCCCCACCTTCCAGGGACCCGCCTCCAGCCCCCCGCCCCCCCCCCCCCCCAATTTCCCTAAGCAATCCACCCCCCCAGCCCCCTCCCCCGTGTTTAGGCCCCCCGTAGCCCCCCCTGACCCCCTCCATAGCCCCCCCCATATCCTCCCCCCAGCCCCCCGACCCCCCCCTATAGCCCCCCAGCCCCCCCCCCCCCCCCCCCCCCCCCATGCCATCTCGCCATTTCCCCTCAGCGCTTTGGGGCCCCCTGACGCCCCCCATAGCCCCCCCCAGCTGCCATAGCCCCCCCCCAGCCCCCCCATAGCCCCCCCTGACCCCCCCCCCATAGCCCCCACACCCCCCCCCCATAGCCTTCTCACCATTTCCCTCAGCACTTTGGGGCCCCGCAGCCCCCCCCCATAGCCCCCCCATAGCCCCCCTCGCCCCCCCCCGATGCCCCCTGGCCATTTCCCTCAGCACTTTGGGGCCCCCAACCCCCTCCATAGCCCCCCCCGACCCCCCATAGCCCCCCCCTGTATCCTCCCCCAGCCCCCCGACCCCTCTATAGCCCCCCCCAGCCCCCCCCCCCCCCCCCATGCCATCTCGCCATTTCCCTCAGCGCTTTGGGGCCCCCTGACCCCCCGTAGCCCCCCATAGCCCCCTCAGCCCCCATAGCCCCCCCGACCCCCCCATACCCCCGATCCCCTCCATAGCCCCTCATAGCCTCCCCCCGACGCCCTCCATAGCCCCCCAGCCCCCCCGCCCCCCCATATCCCCCCGCCCTCCCCCAGCCCCCTTGACCCCCTCCCATAGTCCCCCCCACCCCCCCCCCCCCATGCCATCTCGCCATTTCCCTCAGCGCTTTGGGGCCCCCATACCCCCGCCATAGCCCCCCCAGCCCCCCCCCCATAGCCCCCCCCAACCCCCCCAGCTCCCCCCGACGCCCCCCGACCCCCCCCCCCGCCCCCCCCCCCCCCCAGGCGAAGGAGGAGGAGGAGGAGATCGACCGCACGCCCTGGGGGAGCTGGAGCCGTCGGACGAGGAGTCGGAGGAGGAGGAGGAGGAGGAGGAGAGCGACGAGGAGAAGCCGGACGAGAGCGGCTTCGTCACCCCCGCCGACAGGTGCGCCCCCCCCAACCCCCCCCACAGCACCCATGGGTGCCCCCCGCGCCCCCCTGACCCCCCCCCCCCCCCCCCCCCCACCGCCGTGTCCCCGCAGCGGCCTCATCACCCCGGGGGCTTCTCGTCGGTGCCGGCCGGGATGGAGACCCCCGAGCTCATCGAGCTGAGGAAGAAGAAGATCGAGGAGGCCATGGACGGGTGGGGGCCGGGGGGGGGGGCGATTTTGGGGGGGCGGGGGGGCGATTTTGGGGGCGGGGAGGGGAATTTGGGGTGCAATGGGGGGATTCAGGGGGCACGGGGCACTTTTGGATGGCTGGGGAAGGATTTTTAGGGTGCGCAGGGGGGATTTTGAGGGCCGGGGGCAGATTTTTGGGGTGCAGGGGGGATCGGGGGGCAGGGAGGGGATTTGGGGGTGCGGGGGGGCAATTTTGGGGAGCGAGGAGGGGAATTTGGGGTGCAATGGGGGGATTCAGGGGGGCACGGGGCACTTTTGGATGGCTGGGGAAGGATTTTTAGGGTGCGCGGGGGGGGATTTTGAGGGCCGGGGGCAGATTTTTGGGGTGCGGGGGGGGGATCGGGGGGGGGGGGCAGGAGGGGCGATTTTGGGGTGCAGGGATGGGAATTTGGGGTGCAGGGATGGGAATTTGGGGTGCAAGGGGGCAATCGGGGGGGGTGCGGGGAACTTTTGGGCAGGGGGGAAGGATTTTTAGGGTGCGCAGGGGGGATTTTGAGGGCCGGGGGCAGATTTTTGGGGTGCGGGGGGGATCGGGGGGCAGGAGGGGGATTTGGGGGCGCGGGGGGGGCAATTTTTGGGGAGCGAGGAGGGGAATTTGGGGTGCAATGGGGGGATTCGGGGGGCACGGGGCACTTTTGGATGGCTGGCGAAGGATTTTTAGGGTGCACAGGGGGGATTTTGAGGGCCGGGGGTGGATTTTTGGGGTGCGGGGGGGGATCGGGGGGCAGGAGGGGGATTTGGGGGTGCGGGGGGGCAATTTTGGGGGGCGAGGAGGGGAATTTGGGGTGCAATGGGGGGGATTCGGGGGCACGGGGCACTTTTGGATGGCTGGGGAAGGATTTTTAGGGTGCACAGGGGGGGATTTTGAGGGCCGGGGGTGGATTTTTGGGGTGCGGGGGGGATTGGGGGCGGGGGGCGATTTTGGGGTGCGGGGAGGGGAATTTGGGGGGTGGGGATGGGAATTTGGGGTGCAATGGGGGGATTCAGGGGGGCGCGGGGCACTTTTGGATGGCTGGGGAAGGATTTTTAGGGTGCGCCGGGCGGGGTTTGAGGGATCCGGGGTGGGGGTTGGGGTGCCGGGGGGGATTTTGGGGTGCGGGGGGGTGACTGTGGGAGGGGCGGGGTGCTGGGGGTGAGGGGTGCCATGGGGGGATTTGGGGGGGCGCGGGGCAGGGTGCTGGGGGGGATTTTTGGGGTGCTGGGGAGGGATCAGGGTGCTGGGGGGGTCCCCAAAGTGGGGAGAGGGGGGCGGGGTGCTGGGGGGTTGGGGGCTGTGGGGGGTGCTGGAAAAGGGGGTGCTGGGAGGGTTGGGTGCTCGGGAGAGGGGCTGGGGGGGTCTTGGGGTGCTGGGGGGGGTTTGGGGAGGGCTTGGGGTGCTGGGGAGGGGTCAGGGTGCTGGGGGGTCCCCAAAGTGGGGAGAGTGGGGTGGGGTGCTGGGGGGGTTTGGGGGGTGTTGGGGGGGTCTTGGGGTGCTGGGGGGTCGGGGTGCTGGAAAAGGGGGTGCTGGGGGGGTGGGTGCTGGGGGGAGGGGCTGGGGGGGGCTTGGGGCGCTGGGGGGGTCAGGGTGCTGGGAGAGTGGGTGCTGGGGGGGTTGGGGTGCTGGAAAAGGGGGTGCTGGGGGTGGGTGGGTGCTGGGGGGAGGGGCTGAGGGGGGGGGCTTGGGGCGCTGGGGGGTGCTGGGGGGTCAGGGTGCCGGGAGAGCTGGGGCCGGGGCTGGGCGCTGACCCCTTTTGGGGCGCACCCGAGGCACCGCGGGGGGGTTCCCCCGGCGCTGAGGCCGCGCCCCCCCTCGCCCCCCCATCCCCCCCGCAGCAGCGAGACCCCCAGCTCTTCACCGTGGTCCCCGAAAAACGCACGGCCACCGTGGGCACCGCCATGATGGGCTCCACGCACATCTACGACATGGCGGCGGTGAGCCCCCCGCACCGCCCCCCGCACCCCGAAACCCCGCAGGGGAGCGCTGAGCCCCCCAAAACCCCGCAGGGGACTGGTGAGCCCCCCCCCAAAACCCCGCAGGGGAGCGCTGAGCCCCCCCACACCCCCCCCCAAAACCATGCGGGGGAGCAGTGAGCCCCCCAAAACCCCACAGGGGGGCAGTGACCCCCCCCCAAAACCCCACAGGGGAGCGCTGAGCCCCCCAAAAACCCCGCAGGGGAGTAGTGAGCCCCCCAAAACCCCACAGGGGAGCACTGAGCCTCCCCAAAACCCCCCGAAACCCCACAGGGGAGTGGTGAGCCCCCCCAAAACCCCGCAGGGGAGCGCTGAGCCTCCCCAAAACCCCCCGAAACCCCACAGGGGAGTGGTGAGCCCCCCAAAACCCCACAGGGGAGCGCTGAGCCCCCCAAAACCACGCAGGGGAGCGGTGAGCCCCCCACACCCCCCGAAAACCCCGCAGGGGAGTGGTGAGCCCCCCAAAACCCCACAGGGGAGTGGTGAGCCCCCCAAAAACCCCGCAGGGGAGTGGTGAGCCCCCTGAAAACCACACAGGGAGCGCTGAGCCCCCCAAAACCCCCCAAAAACCCTGCAGGGAGCGGTGAGCCCCCTGGGGTCCCACAGGGGAGGGCTGAGCCCCCCCAAAACCCCCCAAAACCACGCAGGGGAGCGCTGAGCCCCCAAAACCCCACAGGGGAGCGCTGAGCCCCCCAAAACCCCCCCAAAAACCACGCAGGGGCGCGCTGAGCCCCCCAAAACCCCACAGGGGAGCGGTGAGCCCCCCCCAAAACCCCGCAGGGGAGTGCTGAGCCCCCCCAAAAACCACGCAGGGGAGCGGTGAGCCCCCCCGCACCCCCCCCCCAAAACCCCCAAGGGGAGCACTGAGACCCCCAAACGCCCCCAAAACCCTGCAGGGGAGCGGTGAGCCCCCCAAAACCCCCCCCAAAACCCCCCAGGGGAGCACTGAGACCCCCAAACGCCCCCCAAAACCCTGCAGGGGAGCGGTGAGCCCCCCCAAAACCTCCCCAAAAACCCCCCAGGGGAGCGCTGAGCCCCCTCAGACCCCCCAGGGGAGCGCTGAACCCCCCCCCACCCCCGTCCCGTGTCCCCCCGCAGGCGCTGGGGCGCAAGGGCGCGCCCCCGAGGCGCAGGGCGTGGAGGTGGCGCTGGCGCCCGAGGAGCTGGAGCTGGACCCCGGCGCCATGACGCAGAAGTACGAGGAGCGCGTGCGCGAGCAGCAGGCGCAGGTGGAGAAGGAGGACTTCAGCGACATGGTGGCCGAGCACGCCGCCAAGCAGAAGGTGGGGGCGTCTCCCCGGTGTCCCCGTGTCCCCCCGTGTCCCCCCCTCCTCACCCTCGTGTCCCCCCCCCGCCCCCCCCACAGCAGAAGAAGCGGAAGGCGCAGCCGCAGGACGCGCGGGGCGGCGGCAAGAAGTACAAGGAGTTCAAGTTTTAGGGCGACGGCGCCGCCGTGTCACCGGCGCCGCCGTGTCACCGGCGCCGTCCACGCGTGTCGGGGGAGCGCGGTGGCCCTGCTGTCCCCCCGTGTCCCCCCCCCGGTTTGTAAATAAACGGTGGGGTGATCCCCCCCAACACACAGCGCCCGCTCTCGTTCTTTGCGTCCCCGTGGCGCCGTGTCCCCACGGTGTCCCCATGTCCCTGGTGTCCCCGTGGTGTCCCCGTGGTGTCCCCGTGGTGTCCCCGTGGTGTCCCCATGTCCCTGGTGTCCCCATGGTGTCCCCGTGGTGTCCCCACGGTGTCCCCACGGTGTCACCGTGTCCCTGTGGTGTCCCTGTGCTGTCACCGTTTCCCTGGTGTCACTGTGTCCCCATGGTGTCCTCGTGGTGTCACCATCATGTCACCGTGTCCCTGGTGTCACTGTGGTGTCCCCGTGGTGTCCCCATGGTGTCCCCATCATGCCACCGTGTCCCCATGTCCCCATGGTGTCCCCGTGGTGTCACCGTGTCCCCGTGGTGTCCCCATGGTGTCCCCATGTCCCTGGTGTCCCCGTGGTGTCCCCATGGTGTCCCCATCATGCCACCGTGTCCCCATGTCTCCATGGTGTCCCCGTGGTGTCACCGTGTCCCCGTGGTGTCCCCATGGTGTCCCCATCATGCCACCGTGTCCCCATGTCCCCATGGTGTCCCCGTGGTGTCACCGTGTCCCCGTGGTGTCCCCATGGTGTCCCCATCATGCCACCATGTCCCCATGGTGTCCCCATGGTGTCACCGTGTCCCTGGTGTCACCGTGTCCCCGTGGTGTCCCCGTGCTGTCACCGTTTCCCTGGTGTCACCGTGTCCCCATGGTGTCCTCGTGGTGTCACCGTCATGTCACCGTGTCCCCGTGGTGTCCCCATGGTGTCCCCATCATGCCACCGTGTCCCCATGGTGTCCCCATGTCCCCATGGTGTCCCCGTGGTGTCCCCATGGTGTCCCCATGTACCTGTGGTGTCCCCATCATGTCACTGTGTCCCCATGGTGTCCCTGTGGTGTCTCCGTGTCCCCATGGTGTCACCATGTCCCTGTGGTGTCACTATATCCATGGCGTCCCTGGTGTCCCCCTGGTGTCCCCATGTCCCTGGTGTCACTGTGTCCCTGTAGTGTTCCCGCGGTGTCCCCATGTCTGTGGTGTCCCTGGTGTCACCGTGTCCCCATGGTGTCCCCATGTCCCTCGTGTCACTGTGGTGTCCCCGTGGTGTCCCCATCATGTCACTGTGTCCCCATGGTGTCCCCATGGTGTCCCCATGTCCCAGTGGTGGCCCCGTGGTGGCCCTGTGTCCCTGGTGTCCCCGTGTCCCCTCCTGTGTCGCCCCCACCCTGTCCCTCCCTCACGTCCCCGTCCCCTCCCCCCGTATCCCCCCCCCCCATGTCCCCGTTCGTGTCACCCCCATCTCCTCGTGCCCCCCCCCCCATGGCCCCCCGTGCCCCCCCCATATCTCCCACCTTGTGTCCCCCCCCCGTGTCCCCCCCCCCGTGTCCCCCCCCGTGTCCCCCCCCCCGTGTCCCCCCCGTGTCCCCCCCGTGTCCCCCCCCGTGTCCCCCCCCGTGTCCCCCCCGCCCCGGCCGCGCTGCTGCCCGCGCCTCCCCGGGAGGAGGTGGGGGGGGCGTGGCCATCACCGGCGCCACCCAATCAGCGCCCGAGAAGCGGCCGACGGGGGCGTGGCCGTGGCCGTGCCCACTCCGCCCGGGCGGGCGGCGCCCCGCCCCTTCCGCAGCGCGGGCCGCACCAATCAGCGCCGCGCGTGGGGGGGGTTGGCCCGCCGACCAACCGGAGCGCGGCGCGGCCGGGCGGCAGCCAATGAGCAGCCGGGAGCGGGGGGAGGGGGCGGGGCCAGGCGGCGCAGGGCCATGGCGGAGCGCGGCGGCCCCCGCGCCCCGGCCCCGCCGCCCCCCGCGGCCCCGCCGCCGCCCCCCCCGGGGCCGCCGCCCCCCCCCCGCCGCCGCCGTCCCCCCCCGGCCCCCCCGGCGCCTCGCCCCCGCCGCCCCCCGCCCGGTGCGGATGAGCCTCTTCGCCACCTGGGAGGTGGACCGGAGCTCGCCCAGCTGCGTGCCCAGGTGAGGACCCCCCCCACGCGGGACCCCCCCCACGCGAGACCCCCCCCCCACGCGTGGGACCCCGGGAGCGCTGGGGGAGCGGGGAACCGCCCCCCCCCCCCCCAGGGCTCTGGTCCCGCCCACGCTCGCCCCCCCCCCACCGACCCCCCCCCATAGTGCCCCCCCTTGTGCCCCCCCCGCCCCTCGTGCCCCCCTCGTGCCCCACCCCCACACTGACAACCCCCCCGCTGACCCCCCGTGCGCCCCCACCCCCTCACTGACACCCCCGCACCCCGGCCCACCCGCTGGCCCCCCCGCTGACCCCCCACGCACCCTCCTTCCCCCTCCCCCCACGGTGCCCCCCCCATATCCCTCACGGCCCCCGGTGTTGGGTGCCCCCTGTGGCCCCCCACCCCGTGTGCCCCACGGCCCCCCCCCCAATTCCCCCGCGTGCCCCCACCGACCCCCCCGCCCCACCCTCCCCCCGTGTGCCCCCCCACTGACCCCCCCCCTCGTGTCACCCGCCCCCCGCGGTGCCCCCCCACTGACCCCCCGTGTCACCCCCCACGTGTGCCCCCCCACTGACCCCCCCTCGTGTCACCCTCCCCCCGTGTGCCCCCCCACTGACCCCCCTGTGGCCCCCCCCCACCCCGTGTGTCCCCCTGCCCCCCCCCCCAATTCCCCCACGGTGCCCCCCACTGACCCCCCGTGTCACCCTCCCCCCATGTGCCCCCCCACTGACTCCCACCCCCAATTCCCCCGCGGTGCCCCCCACTGACCCCCCCGTGGCCCCCCCCACCCCGTGCGCCCCCTTCCCCCCCCCCCCAATTCCCCCGTGGTGCCCCCTCACTGACCCCCCCGTGGCCCCCCCACCCCGTGTGCCCCCCTGCCCCCCCCCCCCCCCCACCCCCCACGGTGCCCCCCCACTGAACCCCCGTGTCCCTCCTACCCCTCCACTGACCCCCCCGGTCCCCCCCCCACTGACCCCCCCATGTCACCCCCTCCCCCATGTGCCCCCCACTGACCCCCGTGTCACCCCTCCCCCATGTGCCCCCCCACTGACTCCCCCGTGGCCCCCCCACCCCGTGCGCCCCCTTCCCCCCCCCATTCCCCCGCGGTGCCCCCCCACTGACCCCCCCGTGTCCTCCTACCCCCCACTGACCCCCGGTCCCCCCCCCACTGACTCCCCCGTGTCACCCTCCCCCCGTGTGCCCCCCCGACCCCCCACCCCGTGTGCCCCCCTGCCCCCCCCCCCAATTCCCCCACGGTGCCCCCACTGACCCCCCCGTGTCCCTCCTACCCCCCACTGACCCCCCGGTCCCCCCCCCCCACTGACCCCCCGTGTCACCCTCCCCCCATGTGCCCCCCCACTGACCCCCGTGTCCTCCTACCCTCCCACTGACCCCCCGGCCCCCCCCCCCCAATTCCCCCGTGTGCCCCCCCACTGACCCCCCCGTGTCACCCTCCCCCGTGGTGCCCCCCCACTGACCCCCCCCCGCCCCAGCCCCCGCCGTGGTGCCCCCCCTGACCCCCCCGCCCCCCAGGCTGTTCACGCTGCGCCTGCAGCGCCTGGTGCTGGTGGGGGAGGGGGGCAAGGACCTGGGCTCCGTCGTCATCGCCGTCAAACTGCAGGTGGGGGCGGGGGGCGCCGGGGGGCTATGGGTGCTGGGGGGGCACCCAAGGAGGGGGCTGGGGGGGGAGGGGGGTGTGCAAGGGGGTGCTGGGGGGGCAAGGGGGTCCCTGAGGGGGTGCTCAGGTGGGTGCTGGGGGGTGGGGGGGGCAGGGGGTGCTGGGGGGGTCCTGGGGGGCAGGGGGGTGCTCAGGTGGGTGCTGGGGGGTTTGGGGGGGGCTGGGGGGTGCACAAAGGGGTCCTGAGGGGTGCTGGGGGGGGGTCCTGAGAGGGGTGCTCAGGTGGGTGCTGGGGGGGGTGGGGGGGTTTGGGGGGGGCAGGGGGTGTTGGGGGGGTCCTGGGGGGCCGGGGGTGCCCAGGTGGGGGGTGGGGGGTGCACGAGGGGGTCCTGAGGGGTGCTGGGGGGGGTCCTGAGAGTGGTGCTCAGGTGGGTGCTGGGGGGGTTTGGGGGGGGGGGGGCAGGGGGTGCTGGGGGGGGTCCTGGGGGGCAGGGGGTGCTCAGGTGGGTGCTGGGGGGGGGTGGGGGGATTTGGGGGGGGCAGGGGGTGCACAAGGGGGTCCTGAGGGGTGCTGGGTACTGAGGGGGGTCCCAAGGGGTTTCTGGGTGCTGTGGGGGGTCCCAAAGGGTGCTGGGGGGGGGCATGGGGGGGTTCCAGGGGGGGGTCTTAAGGATGCTGGGGGGAGGGGTCCTACACCTGGGGCGCAGGGGGGCTATGGGGTGCTGGGTCCCTGGGGGGGGGGGTCCCTGGGGGTTCAGGGGTGCTGGGGGGAAGGGGGGGGTCCCAAACCTTGCCCCCCCAGGGCTCCAAGCGAATCCTGCGCTCCAACGAAATCCCGCTGCCCCCCGCCGGCGCCCCCGAGACCGAGCTGCAGCTCACCTTCTCCCTGCAGGTACCTGGGGGGGCGGGGGGCACCCCTGACACCCACCCGTGGGTGCTCCCCCGACCGCCCTGACCCCCTTGCCCCCCCCCAGTACCCCCACTTTTTGAAGCGCGACGCCAACCGGCTGCGGGTGATGCTGCAGCGGCGCAAGCGCTACAAGAGCCGCGCCTTCCCCGGGTACAAGACCCTCGCCCTGGGGGTCATCAACATGGCGGAGGTGGGTGCTGGGTGGGGGGGGCTAGGGGGGTCGGGGTGTCTCACCGTGGCGGGGGGGCTGGGGGGTCGGGGTGTCTCACCGTGGCGGGGGGGGGGTCCCCTGGGTGCTGGCGGGCTGGGTGGGGAGGGCACCCGCGTGGTTTTGGGGGGCTCCGTGGGGATGGTGGGGCTGGGGGCGGGGTCCTGGCTGCTGGGTGACCCCCCCCCCCCTCCCCCCGCCACCCATAGGTGCTGCAGCACCCCAGCGAGGGGGGGCTGGCGCTGGTGCTGCACCGCGCGGCCAAGGACGCGGCCGTGCCGGTGGCCGAGATCCGGGTGAGCTCGCTCTCCAGCCAGCCCGTCGACCACGAGGCCAAGGGCAAGCTCTCGGGTGAGACCCCCCACCCTTGGGTGCTGCGGGGGCACCCGCGGGCGCTGGGGGCGGCGCTAGGGTGGGGCTGGGGCGCCCCAAGTGCCGGGGAGGGGCTGGAAAATCCCCCCGTGCCTGCGGGCGCGTGGGGCGGAGGGGTGTCTGCGACGGCGCCCGTGGGTGCGGAGAGCACCCTTGGGTGCTGGGGGGCACCCATGGGTGCTGGCGGGCAGCGCTGTGCGCTGGGGTGCCCTGAGTTTTGGGGAGGGGCTGGAAGATGCAGGTATCTGTGGAAACGGGAGGCCTGGGGTGGGGGGGGGTGTTTGTGGGAGCACCCATGGGTGCTGGGGGGCACCCATGGGTGCTGGTGGGCGGTGCTGTGCGCTGGGGTGCCCTGAGTTTTGGGGAGGGGCTGGAAGATGCAGGTATCTGTGGAAACGTGAGGCCTGGGGGGTGGGGGGTGTTTGTGGGAGCACCCTTGGGTGCTGGGGGGCACCTGTAGGAACGAGGAGCACCCTTAGGTGCTGGGGCGGGGCACCCATGGGTGCCAGGGCAGTGCTGGGTGCTCGGAGGGGCTGGATAATTTTGGTGTGCATGGGGCACGTGGGTGTCTGTGACGGCACCCACCCCCCCACACCCTTGGGTGCTCCCCCACCCTTGGGTGCTCCCCCCACCCTTGGGTGCCCCGCCCCCCGCAGATCGCTCCCCCGACATCGACAACTACTCGGAGGAGGAGGAGGAGAGCTTCTCGTCGGAGCAGGAGGGCAGCGACGACGCCCTGCACGGCCAGGTGGGTGCCCCCCCCGACCCCCCCCACCCTTGGGTGCCCCCCCACCCTTGGGTGCCACCCTGCGCCCCCCCCCAGGACCTGTTCTACGAGGAGGAGGAGCTGCCCAAGGTGAAGAAGACGCGCAGGAAGCTGGCGGCCTCAGCGCGGGTGAGGGGGGGCGGGTGCCGGGGGTGCTGGGTGGGTGGGGGGCACCCATGGGTGCCCTGACCCCCATCTGCCCCCCCCCCCCGCAGCAGCCCAACATCAAGCAGAAGTTTGTGGCGCTGCTGAAGCGCTTCCGGATGTCCGAGGAGGTAGGGGGGGCGGGGGGGCGACGGGGGGGTGATGGGGCGACGGGGGGGTGACGGGGGGGTGACGGGGGGCGACGGGGGGCGACGGGGGGTCCCCTCCCCAGAGGGGGTTCGGGGGGTGACGGGGCTGTCGGGGGTGTCCCTGTCCCCAGGGGGGTTCAGGGGGTGACGGGGGCGTCCCCTCCCCAGGGGGGTTCGGGGGGTGACGGGGGGTGTCCCGTGCCCGGGGGGATTCGGGGGGGTGTCCTGTGCCCAGGGGGGTTCGGGCCGGAGGCGGGGGGTTCGGGGGTGACGGGGCATCCCGTGCCCAGGGGGGTTTGGGCCGGAGGCGGGGGGTGACGGGGCGTCCCGTGCCCAGGGGGTTTGGGCCGGAGGTGGGGGGGGCTCGGGGGGTGACGGGGCGTC
This sequence comes from Otis tarda, assembly GCA_026413225.1. Classification (NCBI taxonomy): domain Eukaryota; kingdom Metazoa; phylum Chordata; class Aves; order Otidiformes; family Otididae; genus Otis; species Otis tarda. Next base: position 1,092,901 of record CM048589.1, read on the forward strand.
CCGTGCCCAGGGGGGTTTGGGCCGGAGGCGGGGGGGTGACGGGGCGTCCCGTGCCCAGGGGGGTTTGGGCCGGAGGTGGGGGGGCTCGGGGGGCTGACGGGGCGTCCCGTGCCCAGGGGGGGTTCGGGCCGGAGGCGGGGGGGGGTGACGGGGCGTCCCGTGCCCAGGGGGGTTCGGGCCGGAGGCGGGGGGTTCGGGGGGTGACGGGCGTCCCGTGCCCAGGGGGGTTCGGGCCGGGAGGCGGGGGGTTCGGGGGGTGACGGGGCGTCCCGTGCCCAGGGGGGTTCGGGCCGGAGGCGGGGGGTTCGGGGGGTGACGGGGCGTCCCGTGCCCAGGGGGGGTTCGGGCCGGAGGCGGGGGGTGACGGGGGTTCGGGGGTGACGGGGCGTCCCGTGCCCAGGGGGGTTCGGGCCGGAGGCGGGGGGGTGACGGGGGTTCGGGGGGGTGACGGGGCGTCCCGTGCCCAGGGGGGGTTCGGGCCGGAGGCGGGGGGGTTCGGGGGGTGACGGGGCGTCCCGTGCCCAGGGGGGTTCGGGCCGGAGGCGGGGGCCCGCATGCGCGCGGTGGCGGCGGACCTGGACGCGCTGTGCGCCAGCCTGGAGATGTTCAACCCCAGCGACAGCGGCGCCGAGCCCGACCCCGACGACACCGACAGCGTGCGCAGCACCCCCAAACCCCGCCTGCGGTGAGGGGCCCCCCAAACCGCGTCCCCCCGAAACCGCGTCCCCCCCCGAAACCGCGTCCCCCCGAAACCGCGTCCCCCCAAACCCCGCCTGCGGTGAGGGGCCCCCGAAACCACGTCACCCCCCCGAAACCGCGTCCCCCCAAACCCCGCCTGCGGTGAGGGGGCCCCCGAAACCGCGTCCCCCCCGAAACCGCGTCCCCCCCGAAACCGCGTCCCCCCGAAACCGTGTCCCCCCCAAACCCCACCTGCGGTGAGGGGCCCCCAAAACCGCGTCCCCCCGAAACCGCGTCCCCCCAAACCCCGCCTGCGGTGAGGGGCCCCCCGAAACCGCGTCCCCCCGAAACCGCGTCCCCCCAAACCCCGCCTGCGGTGAGGGGCCCCCGAAACCGCGTCACCCCCCCAAAACCACGTCACCCCCCGAAACCGCGTCCCCCCCGAAACCGCGTCCCCCCGAAACCGCGTCCCCCCCAAACCCCGCCTGCGGTGAGGGGCCCCCGAAACCGCGTCCCCCTGAAATTGGGTCACCCCCCCAAAACCGCGTCCCCCCCAAACCCCGCCTGTGGTGAGGGTCCCCCCTGAAACCACGTCCCCCCCCGAAACCACGTCCCCCCCTGAAATTGGGTCACCCCCCCAAAACCGCGTCCCCTCCAAACCCCGCCTGCGGTGAGGGTCCCCCCCCGAAACCGGGTCACCCCCCCGAAACCACGTCCCCCCCCAAAACCGCATCACCCCCAAACCCCGCCTGTGGTGAGGGCAGCCCCCCAAAACCAGATCCCCCCCCGAAACCGCGCCACCCCCCTGAAACCGCATCACCCCCAAACCCCGCCTGCGGTGAGGGTCACCCCCCAAAACCAGGTCACCCCCCAAAACCAGGTCACCCCCCAAAACTGCGTCCCCCCCAAACCCCGCCTGCGGTGAGGGCAGCCCCCGAAACCGCGTCCCCCCAAACCCCGCCTGCGGTGAGGGGCCCCCGAAACCGGGTCACCCCCGAAACCGCATCCCCCCAAAAACGGGGGTCACCGCCCCTGGATGTGGGGTGCCCCGTCCTGGGACTGGGGTGTCCCCTCCCTGGGGGGTGTCCCCGCCCTCACATTTGGGGTGCCCCCCCCCGGTGGGGGTGTCCCCAGCCCCGGGCCGCGGCTCTGGGCGTGGCTGGGCGTGTCCCCCCGAGGTGACGCTGTGCCCCCAGTGCCCCCAGTGTCCCAGTGCCCCCAGTGCCCCACTCTGCGTCCCCCGTCCCAGTGCCCCCAGTGTCCCAGTGCCCCCAGTACCCCACTCTGTGTCCCACATCCCAGTGCCCCCAGTGCCCCCAGTGTCCCAGTGCCCCCAGTACCCCACTCTGTGTCCCACATCCCAGTGCCCCCAGTGTCCCAGTGCCCCCAGTGCCCCACTCTGCGTCCCCCGTCCCAGTGCCCCCAGTGCCCCCAGTGTCCCAGTGCCACCAGTACCCCACTCTGTGTCCCACATCCCAGTGCCCCCAGTGCCACCAGTGTCCCACTCTGCGTCCCCCGTCCCAGTGCCCCCAGTGTCCCAGTGCCCCCAGTGCCCCACTCTGCGTCCCATGTCCCAGTGCCACCAGTGTCCCAGTGCCCCCAGTGACACCAGTGTCCCAGTGCCACCAGTACCCCACTCTGCGTCCCACGTCCCAGTGCCACCAGTGCCCTGTTCTCCCATGTCCCAGTGCCACCAGTGTCCCCACGTCCCAGTGCCACCAGTGCCCTGTTCTCCCACATCCCAGTGCCGCTGGTGTCCCCATGTCCCAGTGCCACCAGTACCCCACTGTGTCCCCGTGTCCTGTGCCCCCAAGTCCCAGTGCCACCAGTGCCCACCCGCGTCCCCCTGCCTGTCCCATGTCCCAGTGCCACCAGTGCCACCAGTACCCCACTGTGTCCCCGTGTCCTGTGCCCCCAAGTTCCAGTGGCACCAGTCCCCTGTGTCCCAGTGCCACCAGTGCCCACCCGCGTCCCCCTGCCCGTCCCGTGTCCCAGTGCCACCAGTGCCCCCCATGTCACCCCCCCGCACTCTCATTGTCCCAGCACCCCCAGTTGCTCCAGTTCACCCAGTTTCCCCGGTACCCCGCTGTCCCAGTGTCCCCCTGTCTCAGTTACCCCAGTTTCCCCAGTGCCCCCCTGTCCCAGTGCCCCCAGTTCCCCCAGTGCCCCCGTCCCAGTTCCCCCAGTGCCCCCCTGTCCCAGTGCCCCCCAGTGCCCCCGTCCCAGTTCCCCCAGTGCCCCCCTGTCCCAGATCCCCCAGTGCCCCCGTGTCCCAGTGCCCCCCTGTCCCAGTTCCCCCAGTGCTCCCAGTTCCCCCAGTACCACCCTCTCCCCCCAGCCCGTTCTTCGAGGGTCTCTCCCAGTCCAGCTCCCAGACCGAGATGGGCAGCCCGGGCCGCGAGGGGCCCCCCGGTCAGTGCTGGGGGGCACTGGGTGTACTGGGAGCACTGGGAAGGGTATGGGGGGGCCACTGAGCGCACTGGGAGGGCTATATGGGGGGCACTGGGCGTACTGGGAGGGCTGGGGGGGGGCACTGGGCTTACTGGGAGCACTGGGAGGGCCATGTGGGGGGCACTGGGCATACTGGGAGGGCTGGGGGGGCACTGGGCTTACTGGGAGCACTGGGAGGGCTATGTGGGGGGCACTGGGCATACTAGGAGGGCTGGGGGGGTATGGGGAGGCCACTGAGCTTACTGGGAGGGCTATGTGGGGGGCACTGGGCATACTGGGAGGGCTTGGGGGGGCCACTGAGCTTACTGGGAGCACTGGGAGGGCTATGTGGGGGGCACTGGGCATACTGGGAGGGCTGGGGGGTATGGGGAGGCCACTGAGCTTACTGGGAGGGCTATGTGGGGGGCACTGGGCATACTGGGAGGGCTTGGGGAGGGTATGGGGAGGCCACTGAGCTTACTGGGAGCACTGGGAGGGCTATGTGGGGGGCACTGGGCATACTGGGAGGGCTGGGGGGTATGGGGAGGCCACTGAGCTTACTGGGAGCACTGGGAGGGCTATGTGGGGGGCACTGGGCATACTGGAAGGGCTGGGGAGGGTATGGGGAGGCCACTGAGCTTACTGGGAGCACTGGGAGGGCTATGTGGGGGGCACTGGGAGTACTGGGAGGGCTTGGGGTGGGCCACTGGGCTTACTGGGAGCACTGGGAGGGCTATGTGGGGGGCACTGGGCTTACTGGGAGCACAGGGAGGGCTACGGGGGCAGGGTCTTCCAGCCTCTTGGGGGGTGGGGGGGTGATGGGGGGCAGTGCTGTGGGGGGGCACTGGGAGGGTTTGGGGGGCCCGGGGGAATTGGGGGCACCCAGGGATTTCGGGGGCACTGGGATGTTTTTGGGGGCTCTGGGGGAGTTGGGGGCACCCGGGGATTTGGGGGGGTCCTGGGATATTTTGGGGGGCTCTGGGGGAATTGGGGGCACCCAGGGATTTCGGGGGGCACTGGGATGTTTTGGGGGGCCCCGGGGGAGTTGGGGGCACCCGGGGATTTGGGGGGCCCTGGGATATTTTGGGGGGCTCTGGGGGAGTTGGGGGCACCCGGGGATTTGGGGGGGGCTGCGGGGCCCAGCGCACCCCCTCTCCCCGCAGGCGGAGGCCGGGGCCAAGGGGGGCGCAGGCTCCCCGAGGACGGGGGGCAGGACCCCGAGGGGCTGGTGAGGCGCCCCCACCCCCCCACCCACCGCGGGACCCCCCCCCCCGCGAGTCTGCCCCCGCGCTCCCCCCAGTTTGGGGGGCGTCCCCTCGTCCCCCCCAGTTTTGGGGCATCCGTCCTCGTTACCCCCAGTTTGGGGGTCTTCCCCCCGCTCCCCCAGTTTGGGGTGTCCTCCCCAGTAGCACCCAGTTTGGGGGCATCACTCCCCCGTTTCCCCCAGTTTGGGGGTGTCCCCCCTCGTTCCCCCCACTTTTGGGAAGTCCCCCCCAGTAGCACCCAGCTTTGGGGTGCCCCCCACCCCGACGCTGTCTCATTCTAAGGTCTACCCCCAGTTTCGGGGGTCTCCCTCCCCAGTTTTGGGGGTGTCCCTCCCCAGTTTTGGGGGTGTCCCCTCCCCAGTCCCCCCCAGTTTCGGGGTCTCCCCTCCCTGGTCCCACCCATTTGAGGGGCGCTCCCACGGTTTGGGGGGGTCCCTGCAACCCCCCCACCTTGCACCCCCCCCGCAGGACACCCGGGGGGACCCCGAGCCCCTGGCTGAGCCGGGGGGGGCCCCCGAAAAGCTGAAGACCCCCCTGAAGGGTGCCAAGGGGGAGGCGGCGTCGCCCAGGTGAGGGGGGCACCCCAGGGTGGGGAGGGGGCGATTTGGGGTCCCGGGGGGGTTGGGGGTGGGTGTTGGGGTCCTGTGGGTGGGATTTGGGGTCCCTGGGGGATATTGGGGTCCCAGGGCTGGTCGCTGGGGTCCCTGGGGGGGGATTTTGGGGTCCCTGGGGGGGATTTGGGGTCTCTGGGGTCCCCGGGGGTCCCCGGGGTGTGGGTAGGTGTCGGGGTCCCAGGAGTGAAATTCGGGGTCCCTGGGCGGGTACTGGGATCCACGGGTGGGATTTGGGGTCCCCGGCTGGAATTTGGGGTCCCGGAGGGGGAGATTTGGGGTCCCTGGGGTGCCGGCTGGGCGCTGGGGTCCCGCGGTTGGAATTCGGGGTCCCTGGGGTGGAATCCGGGGTCCCCGGGTGGGTGCTGGGATCCCTGGGGGTACTGGGGTCCCTGGGCAGGATTTGGGGTCCCTGGGGGGGGCACTGGGCTCCCGGGGGGCCTGGGGCTCGGTGGGGTGCAGCGGGCGTGGCCGCAGGGCGGACGGGGGGCCCCCCCCGGGGCGGGGCCGCAGGGGCACCCCGCTGCGCGACCGCCAGCGCCCCCGGCCCGCGGGCGACAGGAACCCCGGCTCCGACAGCGAGCGCGGCCCCGAGCCCCCGGGCCCCAGGTGCCACCGCCGCGGGGACAGGGGGGGCACTGGGGGGCATGGGGGGATGTGGGGGGGCACTGGGGGGACGTGGGGACACTGGGGGACGTGGGGACACTGGGGGACGTGGGGGGCACTGGGGGGCATGGGGGCACTGGGGGGACGTTGGGACGTGGGGGGCACCGGGGGCACTGGGGGGCATGGGGGCACTGGGGAGACGTTGGGACGTGGGGGGCACGGGGGGCACTGGGGGGCATGGGGGGATGTGGGGGGCACTGGGGGGACGTGGGGGGCATGGGGGCACTGGGAGGACGTTGGGACGTGGGGGGGCATGGGGGCACTGGGGGGACGTGGGGGGCACTGGGGGACATGGGGGGACACTGGGGGGTGTGGGGGCCACTGGGGGGACGTGGGGGGCACTGGGGGACATGGGGGGGCATGGGGGGCACTGGGGGACACTGGGGGGCACTGGGGGGCTGCGAGGGTGCTGGGGGGCACTGGGCGGCACTGGGGGGGAGGTGGGGGCGCTGGGGGGCACAGTCCCAGCCCGGCTGGCACTGGGGGCCACCCCCAGCCCCCCATGCCGGGTGCAGCCCCTTGTCCCCCCTGTGCCCCCCACCCACGGGTGCTCTCCCCACCTCTGTGTGCCCCCCCACCCCTATCTGCCCCCCACCCCCGGGTGCCCCCCACCCCTGTGCGTGCCGCCCCCCCACCGGTGCCCCCCACACCCCCCGTGTGCCCCTGAGCCCGTGCCCCCCCAACCCCGTGTGCCCCCCACCTCTATGTGCCCCCCACCCACGGGTGTCCCCCCATCCCCGTGTCCCCCCCACCCCCGTGTGACCCCACCCCCCCGTGCCCCCCCACTTCTGTGTGCCCCCCTGCCCCTGTGTCGTCCCCTCCCCACCTCCGTGCCCCCCCATCCCCGTGTCCCCCCCACCCCTGTGTGACCCCACCCACCCCTGTGTGACCCCACCCCCCCGTGCCCCGCCCACTCCCGTGCCCCCCCACCCCCTGTGACCCCCCCACCCACGGGTGCCCCCCCATCCCCGTGTCCCCCCCCACCCCTGTGTGACCCCACCCCCCCGGTCCCCCCCCCCCCCTCGTGTGCCCCCCGCCCCCGTGTTGTCCCCTCCCCACCCCCCGTGCCCCCCACCCACGGGTGCCCCGCCATCCCCGTGCCCCCCACCCCCCCTATGTGACCCCACCCCCCGTGCCCCCCCCACCCACGGGTGCCCCCCATCCCCGTGTCCCCCCCACCCCTGTGTGACCCCACCCCCGTGCCCCCCCCACCCCCGTGCCCCCCACTCTCGTGTGCCCCCCCGCCCCCGTGTCATCCCCTCCCCATCCCCGTGCCCCCCCCCCACCCCTGTGTGACCCCCCCCCCCCCCCCGGGGTGCCCCCCCAGGCCCCCCCCGGCGGCTGCTGTGGGAGCAGCTGGGCCGGGCGCTGGGCGCCGAGAGCGGCCTCCCCGACAGCGTCCTGCTGCTCAGCGCCGGCGAGTGGCAGGGCCAGGTGGGGCACCCATAATTGGGGGGGGACCCATGGGGGGGGCACCCATAATTGGGGGGGGGACTCATGGGGGGGGCACCCATAATTGGGGGGGGGACCCATGGGGGGGGCACCCATAGTGGGGCACCCATAGTGGGGGGGCACCCATAATGGGGGGCACCCATAATTGGGGGGAGACCCATGGGGGGGGGACCCATAATGGGGAGGCACCCATAATTGGGGGAGACCCATGGCGGAGGGCAGCCGTAGTGGGGGGCACCCATATTGGGGGGGACCCATGGGGGGGACCCATGGGGGGGGCAGGCATAGTGGGGGCACCCATAATTGGGGGGGACCCATGGGGGGGGCCAGCCATAGTCGGGGGGGGGCACCCGGAACTGGGGTGGGGGCCCATGGGAGGGGGGACGCACCCATGGGGGGGGGCACCCATAATTGGGGGAGGCACCCATAGTGGGGGGGTACCCATAATTGGGGAGGCACCCATAGTGGGGGGTACCCATAATTGGGGGGGAACCCATGGGGGGGCACTCATAGTGGGGGGCACCCATATTTGGGGGGGACCCATGGGGGGGGCACCCATAATTGGGGGGCACCCATAATTGGGGGGCACCCATAATTAGGGGGGCACCCATAGTGGGGGGCACCCATAGTGGGGGACCCATGGGGGGCACCCGGAACTGGGGGGGGGACCCATGGGAGGGGGACCCATGGGGGGGCAGCCATAGTGGGGGGCACCCATAATTTGGGGGGGCACCCATAGTGGGGGGGCAGCCATAGTGGGGGGCACCCATAATTGGGGGGGACCCATGGGGGAGGGCAGCCATAGTCGGGGGGGCACCCATAATTGGGGGCACCCATAATTGGGGGAACCCATGGGGGGGCACCCATAGTGGGGGGCACCCATAATTGGGGGCACCCATAATTGGGGGAACCCATGGGGGGGCACCCATAATTGGGGGGCACCCATAATTAGGGGGGACCCATGGGGGGGACCCATGGGGGGGGGCAGCCATAGTGGGGGGGCACCTAGGGGGGGACCCATGGGGGGGCATCCATGGGGGGGGGCACCCATAATTGGGGGGGACCCATGGCGGGCGCAGCCATAGTGGGGGGGCACCTGGGGGGACCCATGGGGGGGCATCCATGGGGGGGGCACCCATAATTGGAGGGGGCACCCATAGTGGGGGGGAGCACCCATAGTGGGGGGCAGCCATAGTGGGGGGGGACCCATGGTGGATGGGACCCATGGGGGGGGGCAGCCATAGTGGGGGGGGGCAGCCATAATGGGGGGGCACCCATAATTGGGGGGGGACCCATGGGGGGGGCAGCCATAGTCGGGGGGGGGGCAGCCATATTGGGGGGGGGACCCATGGGGGGGGACCCATGGGGGGGCAGCCATAGTGGGGGGGGCAGCCATAGTGGGGGGCACCCATAGGGGGGTCTCTGACTGGTCCCCCCCACAGTGGGTGGGGGGTGCCAGTGGGGGGGTGTCAGTGGGTGGGGGTGTCGGGGGGGTCTCTGACCGGCCCCCCCCCGCAGTGGGTGGGGGGTGCCAGTGGGGGGTGTCGGGGGGTCTCTGACCAGTGTCCCCCCCGCAGTGGGTGGGGGGCTGCTGCAGGCGCAGGGCCAGGCCCCGGTGGGCGCCGCGGGGGGGGAGCTGCCGGCCGTGCTCTCCGCCGTCCTCACCCGCATCCAGCGAGTGTGAGTGGCCCCCCCGGGACCCCCCCGGGACCCCCGAGACCCCTCCATCCTCCTGAGACCCCCCCCCTGGATCCCCACGACACCCCCGGTGTCCCCCCCAGACCCCCGGGACCCCTCCATCCTCCCGAGACCCCCCCCGGACCCCCACGCCCTCCCCCGGTGTCCACCCCCCGCCCACCCCATGTCCACCTATGTCCCCTCGAGACCCCTCCCCACGTCCCCCCCGTGCCCCCCCCCCCGCCATGTCCCGTCACAGCACCCACCCCCCGCCCCCCATCCCGGGGCACCCCCCGAGTGCTGCCAGCACCCACACCCCCCAAGGACCCCCCCCCCCAGGACCCCCCCCACACACACCCCTCCCCCAATGCCCACCCGGGATTCCCCCACCCACAAACGCCCCCCCCCCCCACGCCCACCAAAGGGTTCCCCTCCCCCCACCCAAGGGTCGCCCCCAACCCCCCCCCCACCCACCCAAGGGTTCCCCTCCCCCCACCCAAGGGTCGCCCCCAATCCCCCCCCCCGCCCACCCAAGGGTTCCCCCCCACCCACACACCCCCCCACGCCCACCAAAGGGTTCCCCTCCCCCACCCAAGGGGCGCCCCCGACCCCCCCCGTGCCCACTCAGGAGTTCCCCCCACCGACACCCCCCACCCCCACCCCCCCATGCCCGCCCAGGGGTTCCCCCCCACACCTCCCCCATGCCCACCCAAGGGTTCCCCCACCCAGAACTGCCCCCCCCCAGAACTGCCCCCCCAACCCCCCTCCCCTCCCGCGCCCACCCACACGCCCACCCGCAACAACCCCCCCCACCCCACCCAAGGGTCCTTCCCCCCCCAACACCCCCCCACCACCCCCGACCCCCGGGTCCCCCCCCCACTTCCCTGGTCTAACCCCCCGCGTGAGCACCCACCCCTCCGTGGGCACCCTCAACGGGGGCGGGGGGGGTGTGCGCATTGCCCCCCCCCACCCGTGCCCGTGTGTCCCCCCGCAGCTGCAACTGCTCGGCGCAGCCCCCGCGCGCGGTGAAGGTGCTGGCGGCGGGGGGGCCCGCGTTCCACGGCGCCCTGCTGCGCTGCTTCGTGCGCCTGCTGGGGGCCAAGGGCCCCGACTGGGGGGGCCGCCTGCGCTTCCTGCTCGTGCCCCTCGGTACGGCGCCCCCGGGGGGGCTGGGGGGCGCGGCGTCCGGTGCTCGCCGTCACGCGTGTCCCACTCGTGTTGGTCCGTCCCCCCCCGGTGTCCTCGTGTCCCCTGTGCCCCCCCTGTGCCCCCCCTGTGCCCCTATGTCCCCTGTGCCCCCCCATGTCCCCTGTGCCCCCCTGGTGTCCCCATGTCCCCTGTGCCCCCCCCCGTGTCCCCTGTGCCCCCCCATGTCCCCTGTGCCCCCCCATGTTCCCTGTGCCCCCCCTCATGTCCCCATGTCCCCTGTGCCCCCTCCATGTTCCCTGTGCCCCCCCCGCTGTCCCCATGTCCCCTGTGCCCCCCCGTGTCCCCTGTGCTCCCCTCATGTCCCCTGTGCCCCCCGGTGTCCCCATGTCCCCTGTGCTCCCCCATGTCCCCTGTGCCCCCCATGTCCCCTGTGCCCCCCCCGTGTTCCCTGTGCCCCCCCGGTGTCCCCATGTCCCCTGTGCCCCCCCCGTGTCCCCTGTGCTCCCCTCATGTCCCCTGTGCCTCCCCCGGTGTCCCCGTTGCCCCCCCCATGTCCCCTGTGCCCCCCCCGTGTCCCCTGTGCCCCCCCGGTGTCCCCATGTCCCCTGTGCCCCCCCCCGGTGTGCTCATGTCCCCTGTGACCCCCCCGTGTCCCCTGTGCCCCCCCGTGTCCCCTGTGCCCCCCCCGGTGTCCCTATGTCCCCCCCTCATGTCCCCATGTCCCCTGTGCCCCCCCGGTGTCCCCATGTCCCCTGTGCCCCCCCCGCTGTCCCCTGTGACCCCCCCGTGTCCCCCAGGCCCGCACCCCCTGGCCCAGTACCTGGCCTCGCTGGACGGGCGCTACGGGGCCGCCTTCCTCGACCCCCCCTGGCGCGAGCTCTTCGGGCGCAGCGAGCCCCCCCGACCGGTAAGGGGGGGCCTGGCACCCATGGGTGCTGGGGGGGGGGCAGGGGCACCTATCATCCCGCACGATTGCTGGGGGGGAGGCACCTGGTGGGCACCCACGGGTGGGCGTGGCATTGGGGGGGGTGGCACCCACGGGAGCACCCACGGGTGGACGTGGCATTGGGGGGGGGTGGCACCCACGGGAGCACCCATGGGTGGGCGTGGCATGGGGGGGGGTGGCACCCACGGGAGCACCCACGGGTGGGCGTGGCATTGGGGGGGTGGCACCCACGGGAGCACCCACGGGTGGGCGTGGCATTGGGGGGGTGGCACCCACGGGAGCACCCACGGGTGGGCGTGGCATTGGGGGGGGGTGGCACCCACAGGAGCACCCACGGGTGGGCGTGGCATTTTGGGGGCGAGGGGGGGTGGCACCCACGGGTGGGTGTCGCTGTTGGGGCGGGGGACACCCTGCAGGTGCACGTGGCCTTTTCGGGGGGGGGGTGGCACCTACGGATGGGGTGCTGGGGGACGGGACGGGACGCCCGCGGGTGGGCGTGGCGTTTTGGGGGGGTGACGCCCGCGGGTGCCGGTCCCGCAGAGCCCTTCAACGTGGCGGGGCGCATCCTGGCCTACGTGGGGGGCGCGGGGGCCACGCTCCCGCTGCCGGTGGCCGAGGCCATGCTCACCTGCAAGCACAAGTTGTGAGTGGCGGCGGGGGCACGGCGGCGGGGGCGTGGGACACGGGGACGTGGGACACGGGGGCGTGGGACGTGACATGGGACGTGACGTGGGACACGGGGACGGTGACGTGGGATGTGACACGATGTGGGACATGGGGACAGTGCCATGGGACGTGACGTGGGACGTGGGACAGTGACACGGGACGTGGGGACGGTGACATGGGACGTGGGGACGGTGACATGGGGACGTGACGTGGGACATGGGGATGGTGACATGGGGACGGTGACATGGGGACGTGACGTGGGACATGGGGACGGTGACACGGGACGTGGGGACGTGGGGACGGTGACATGGGGACGGTGACATGGGACGTGGGGACGGTGACATGGGGACGTGACGTGGGACATGGGGATGGTGACATGGGGACGGTGACATGGGGACGTGACGTGGGACATGGGGACGGTGACACGGGACGTGGGGACGTGGGGACGGTGACATGGGGACGGTGACATGGGACGTGGGGACGGTGACATGGGGACGTGACGTGGGACATGGGGATGGTGACATGGGATGTGACGTGGGACATGGGGACAGTGACACGGGACGTGGGGATGGTGACATGGGGACGTGATGTGGGACATGGGGACGGTGACATGGGGACGTGACGTGGGACATGGAGACGGTGACGTGACACGATATGGGACATGGGGACGGTGACATGGGGATAGTGACGTGGGACATGGGGACGGTGACATGGGGACGGTGACGTGACACGATGTGGGACATGGGGACGGTGACGTGGGGATGGTGACATGGGACATGGGGACGGTGACATGGGGATAGTGACGTGGGCCATGGGGACGGTGACATGGGGACGGTGACATAGGACACGATGTGGGACATGGGGACGGTGACATGGGGATGGTGACGTGGGACATGGGGATGGTGACGGTGACATGGGACGTGGGGACGGTGACATGGGGATGGTGACATGACGTGGGACATGGGGACGGTGACACAGGACATGATGTGGGACATGGGGACAGTGACATGGGGATGGGGACGTGACACCATGTGGGACATGGGGACGGTGACATGGGGATGGTGATGTGACACGATGTGGGACATGGGGACGGTGACATGGGGACGGTGACGTGACACCATGTGGGACATGGGGATGGTGACATGGGGATGGGGACGTGGGACATGGGGACGGTGACATAGGACACGATGTGGGACATGGGGACGGTGACATGGGGATGGTGACGGTGACATGGGACACGATGTGGGACATGGGGATGGTGACATGACGTGGGACATGGGGACAGTGACACGGGACGTGACGTGGGACATGGGGATGTGGGACATGGGGACAGTGACATGGGGATGGGGACGTGACACAATGTGGGATATGGGGACGGTGACATGGGGATGTGATGTAGGACATGGGGACGGTGACATGGGGACAGTGACATGGGGATGTGATGTGGGACATGGGGATGGTGACATGGAGATGGTGACATGGGGACGGTGACGTGACACGATGTGGGACATGGGGACGGTGCCATGGGACGTGACGTGGGAAGCAGGCATGGTGACACGGGACGCGGGGACGTGGGGACGGCGACGTGGGGACAGTGGCGTAGGGCATGGGGATGCGGGACACAGGACACGGTGGCAGTGACACGGGGATGGTGACGTGGGGCGTGGGGGCGTGGGGACATGGGGCACAACGTGGGATGTGGGGGTGCTGGCATGGGGACATGTGGGGTACAGGGACGTGGGACACGGGGCGTGGGGACGATGACGTGCAGTGACGTGGGACACGGGGATGTGGGACACCGGGATGGTGACGGGGGAACAGTGACACGGCGTGTGGGGACGCTGGCCTGGGACATGGGGACAGTGGTGTGGGACGTGGGGACGCTGGCCTGGGACAGGGAGATGGTGGCGTGGGACACGGGGACGCTGGTGTGGGACGGTGGTATGAGACGTGGGGACGCTGGCCTGGGACACAGGGACGTGGGGACGCTGGCCTGGGACGTGGGGACGCTGGCCTGGGACATGGGGATGGCGGCCTGGGACGCGGGGACAATGGTGTGGGACATGGGGACGCTGGCCTGGGACGTGGGGATGGTGGCCTGGGACGTGGGGACAATGGTGTGGGACGTGGGGACGCTGGCCTGGGACGTGGGGATGGCGGCCTGGGACGCGGGGACATGGGACATGGGGATGGGGCCTGAGATGGGATGGTGGCGTGGGACATGGGGACCATGACGTGGGACATGGGACGGTGACACGGGGACGCTGACGTGGGGTGGTGACGTGGGACACGGGGACACGGAGATGTTGGGGTGGTGGCACAGTGACGTGGGACACGGGGACACTGCCGCGGGACGTGGGGTGGTGACGCGGGACTCGGGGACACGGAGATGTTGGGGTGATGACACGGTGACATGGGACACGGGGACATGGAGACGTTGGGGTGGTGACATGGTGACGTTGGACACGGGGACACGGAGATGTTGGGGTGGTGACATGGTGACGTGGGACACGGGGACGCTGACATGGGACGTGGAGTGGTGACGCGGGACACGGGGACACGGAGATGTTGGGGTGGTGGCACGGTGACGTGGGACATGGGGGCACTGATGTGGGATGTGGGGTGGTGACGTGGGACGCGGGGACACGGAGATGTTGGGGTGGTGACACGGTGACGTGGGACATGGGGACACTGACGCAGGATGTGGGGTGGTGACGCGGGACACAGGGATGTTGGGGTGGTGACACGGGGGCGTGGGACACGGGGACACGGAGACGTTGGGGTGGTGACACGGTGGCGCGGGGGCCGGGGTGCCGCTGTGACGCGGGGCGGTGGCACCCGGGGCCCGGGCCACCCCCGCCGTCCCCTCTCTGTCCCCAGCCCGGACGAGGACTCCTGCCAGAAATTCGTGCCCTTCGTGGGGGTGAGCCCGGCGCGGGGGGCGCGGGGGTGCTGGGGGGCGCGGGGGGCGCTGGGGGGTGCTGGGGGGCGCTGGGGGGCGCTGGGTGTCCCCCGGTGTCCCCTGGGTGTCCCCTGCAGCTGCCCCCTCGCCCGCAGGTGGTGAAGGTGGGGCTGGTGGAGGACCCCCCCGCGGCGCCGGGTAGGTGGGTGCCCCCGTGCGCCCTGGGGTGCTCTGTCCCCCCCAAATGGCACCCTGGGGTGCTGTCCCCCCACCCAAGGGGCGCCCTGGGGTCCCATCCCCTCCTAAACGGCACCCTGAGGTGCTGTCCCCCCACCGAAGGGGCACCCTGGGGTGCTGTCCGCCCTCCCCAAATGGCACCCTGGGGTGCTGTCCCCCCACCCAAGGGGCGCCCTGGGGTCCCATCCTCTCCTAAACGGCACCCTAGGGTGCTGTCCCCCCACCCCAGGGGCACCCTGGGGTGCTGTCCCCCCAAAAAAGGACACCCTGGGGTGCTGTCTGCCCCCCCCAATGGCACCCTGGGGTGCTGTCCCCCCAAAAAAGAGCACCCTAGGGTGCTGTCGCCCCCATGTCCCTACGCAAGGAGCACCCTGGGGCTCCTGTCCCTCCCCCCCCCCCCAAATGGTACCCTAGAGTACTGTCCCCCCACCCAAGGGGCACCCTGGGGGTGCTGCCCCCCCCCCCCCAAAGAGCACCCTGGGATGCTGTCCCCCCCGTCCCCGCCCAGGGGGCACCCTGGAGTGGTGTCCCCCCCAAATGGCACCCCAGGGTGCTGCCGTCCCCCCCCAAAGAGCACCCTGGGGTGCTGTCCCCCCGCAGGAGACGGGGACGAGGTGCCCACCCTGAGCCTGGCCGGTCCCCTCCACCTCCCCCCCCGGGGGGGGCCGGGGTGCCCCGCGAGGCCGCCGCCACCCCCCGGCGTCACCCTCCATGGCCGCCGCCGGCACCCCGGGGTGAGTGGGGGTCCATGGGTGGGGGGGGCACCCAAATGCCTGATTTTGGGTGGGGGGCTCCCACGTATCTGTGTCCGTAGGTGGGGGTCACCCAAATGTCTGGGTCCTGGGGGAGGGGGCACCCATGTGTCTGGGTTTTGGGGTGGGGGGCACCCAAAAATCTGGTTTTGGGTGGGGGGGCACCCAAACACGTGGGTTTTGGGTGGGGGGGCACCCAAATACCTGATTTTGGGTGGGGGCTCCCACGTATCTGTGTCCGTAGGTGGGGGGCACCCAAATGTCTGGGTCCTGGGGGAGGGGCACCCAGGTGCCTAGGTTTTGGGGGGGGGGGCACCCATGTGTCTGGGTTTTGGGATGGGGGGCACCCAAAAACCTGATTTGGGGGGGGGGCACCCAAACACGTGGGTTTTGGGGTGGGGGGCACCCAAGCACGTGGGTTTTGGGGTGGGGGGCACCCACGCTCTTGGTTTCCTGGGTGGGGGCACCCACACTCTTGGTTTCCTGGGTGGGGGGCACCCAAATGTCTCAGTCCATGGGTGGGGGGCACCCAAATGCCTGGCTCTCTGGGTTGGTGGGGGGGGGCACCCAGATGCCTGATTTCCTGGGTGGGGGGCCCCCCCCCCTGCCCCCCCCCCCGCAGCGCCTCGGGGGACGTGCTGGGGCTGCAGGTGGATTACTGGGGGCACCCATGGGTGCCGAGCGGCGGCGGGAGGGGGAGCGTCGTGAGGTGGGGGCCAAGAGCACCCTGCGCGGGACCTTCCGCTCCCTGCACGTCAGCCGGCTGCCCCCCCGGGGACCCCCCGGCAGCACCCTGACCATGACCCTCGTCACCCGCGAGAAGAACAAGAAGGGTGAGGGGGGGCACCCAAGGGTGTGGGGAGGGGGATTGGGCACCCAAGGGTGGGCGTTGAGCACCGGGGGGGGGGGGCTGGGGGGGCTTTCAGGGGAACTGGGCACCCAAGGGTGGGCATTGAGCACCCGGGGGGGGTTCAGGGGGAACTGGGCACCCAAGGGTGGGCAGTGGGGGGGATTGGGCACCCAAGGGTGGGCGTTGAGCACCCGGGGGTGGGGGGGGGTTCAGGGGAACTGGGCACCCAAGGGTGGGCACTGGGGGGGATTGGGCACCCAAGGGTGGGCGTTGAGCACCCGGGGGGGGGGTTCAGGGGAACTGGGCACCCAAGGGTGGGCACTGGGGGGGGGATTGGGCACCCTGGGATGGGTTTCTGGGAGCCGGGCACCCAAGGGTGGGTGTTGGGGGGATTGGGCACCCAAGGGTGGGCACTGGGGGGGATTGGGCACCCAAGGGTGGGCACTGAGCACCCGGGGGGGGGTTCAGGGGAACTGGGCACCCAAGGGTGGGCAGTGGGGGGATTGGGCACCCAAGGGTGGGCGTTGAGCACCCAGGGGTGGGGGGCTTTCAGGGGAACTGGGCACCCAAGGGTGGGCAGTGGGGGGGGATTGGGCACCCAAGGGTGGGCGTTGAGCACCCAAGAGTGGGTTTCAGATGGAGTGGGCACCCAAGGGTGAGCACTGGGGGGGGATTGGGCACCCAAGGGTGGGTTTCAGGAGTGCTGGGCACCCAAGGGTGGGTGTTGGGGGGATTGGGCACCCAAGGGTGGGAATGGGGGGAGGGGGGGGATCAATTGGTCGATTGTGGGGGCATCAGTGGGGTGGGGACACCCTGCGCCACCTCTGTCCCTCATGGAGGGGCCATGGGTGCTCCCCCCACCCATGGGTGCTCCCCCCACCCATGGGTGCTGTCGGGTGCCGGCAGTGCCCACCCTCTTCCTGAGCAAGCGCCCGCGCGAGCCTGACTCCAAGAGCCTGGGGGTGGAGGGCATCACCCGCCTGATCTGCTCCCCCCGCCAGCCCCCTGCCCTGCTCACCGGTGGGTGGGGGGCACCCAAGGGTGCTGGGGGCACCCAAGGGTGGGGAGGGCACCCGAGGGTGGGGGTACGGGAAATTGGGGGCGCCCAAGGGTGAAAGGCATCACCCATCTCATCTGCACCGCCCCCAGCTGCTCACAGCGTGTGGTCATGGGTGGGGGCACCCAAGGGTGGTGGGGGCACCCAAGGGTGGTGGCGGGCACCCAAGGGGGGGGGGGTATCACCCGCTTCTCTGCACCCAATGTCTTTGGCACCTTTTCACAGGTGGGTGGGGGGCACCCATGGGTGGGTGGAGGCACCTGGGGAGGGCGGGGGGTGTTTTCCCGAGGGGGCACCCATGGGTGCTGTCTCCCGCAGTGACGGTGGACGGCACCCAGTGGGACGACATCAAGTTCTTCCAGCTGGCGGCGCAGTGGCCGTCCCACGTCAAGCACTTCCCCGTCGGCCTCTTCGGCACCAAAGCCCCCTAAGCCCCGCCCCCCCCGCCCATGGGTGCCCCCTCAGCACCCATGGGTGCCACCCCCCACCGCCAAGCTGATGCACCCACTGCTTCTGCGGCGTTGCCCTGCCACCCACCCCTGCGCACCCGTGGGTGCTGGGACGCCCCCAGTGCCAGTGTCACCCCCCCCCCATGAGCACCCATGGGTGCTGGGACAATCAAACGCCAGTGCCACCCACCCTGTGAGCACCTATGGGTGCTGGGACAGTCAAACACTGGTGCCACCCACTCCTGGGCACCCATGGGTGCTGGGACACTCCAGTGCCACCCATCCTACAAACACCCCCCATGGGTGCTGGGACCCCGAGTGCCAGTGCCACCCATGCTGTGAGCACCCGTGGGTGCTGGGACACTCTCAAACACCAGTGCCACCCACTCCTTGGCACCCATGGGTGCTGGGACCCTCTGAGCGTCGGTGCCATTCACCTCATGAACACCCATGGGTTCTGGGGACCTCGTCAGTGCCAGTGCCATCCACTCCTGGGCACCCATGGGTGCTGAGAGAGCTCCTGAGCATCAGTGCCATTCACCCTATGAGCACCCATGGGTGCTGGGGATCCCCTGAGCACCAGGGCCACCCACCCTATGAGCACCCATGGGTGCTGGGACCCTCTGGACCAGCAGTGCTGCTGACTCCTGGACACCCATGGGTGCTGAGACACTCCAGTGCCACCCATCCTATGAGCACCCATGGGTGCTGGGACAATCAAACACCAGTGCCATCCACTCCTGGGCACCCATGGGTGCTGGGACCCTCCAAAGCTCCAGGGTCACCCACCCTATGAGCACCAATGAGTGCTGGGGACCCCCTGAGTGCCAGTGCCACCCACTCCTGGGCACCCATGGGTGCTGGGGAACCCCTGAGCACCAGGGCCACCCACCCTGTGAGCACCCATGGGTGCCAGGACCCTCCGGACCACCAGTGCCACCCGCCCCTGGGCACCCATGGGTGTCAGGGACGCTCCCGGTGCCAACGCTTTCCACTCCAAGAGCACCCATGGGTGCTGGGACCACCCCCAAGTGCCACTGTCGCCCACTCCACGACCACCCACGGGTGTCAGGACCCCCTGCCACCCGCTCTGCAAGCACCCATGGGTGCCCAGACCCCTCCCAGCACCCTCACCACCCACCCCAGGAGCACCCGTGGGTGCTGGGACCACCCCCAAGTGCTACTCTGACCCACTCCCCAAGCACCCATGGGTGCCGGGAGCCCCCTTCCCCAGGACGCCCCCCCCCACCCCCGACACCCATGGGTGCTGGGACCCGTGCGTGCCCCCCCTCCCCCATTCCGGGCGGTCCAGGCCGCCCCTCCCCCATCGCACGAGCCTGCCACCCATCCCACTGCCAAACCTGGGGGGAGGGGAGGGGCTCGGCACCCCGACTCCCCCCTCACCCGGCACCCACCGCCTCCCCCCCACCCATGGGTGCGTGGGGGTGGGGGGGGGAGGGGCCGCTGCTGGGGGCACCAATAAACGAATGTGGGAGCCCGGAGCTGCGTGGTGAGCACCCCTCCCCCACCCTGGGTGCCCCCCACCCACACGTCTGGGGCGGGGGTGGGGGGGGGCACGGTGAGGGGGGGGGTCGTGCCTGGCACACGCGTCGCACACGCGCGGCGCTCGGTTTGTACACGCTGTGCGCGCATCTCGGTCGCGCGCGCCTCGCACACGCGTCGCGTGCGCTTCACGCGGGCCCGGCGTGCCTCGCACGCGCGATTGGGAGGCCTTGCACGCGCCCCGCACGCCTTGTACCCGTACGACGGCGCGCGCACGGGTCGCACACGCCTCGCACACGCGTCTCGGGCGCCTCGCGTGCCTCACACGCGTGTCACGGCTTGCACACGTGTCACACGTGCGGCTCCTCGCCCGTGCCTCGGGCTTCACACGTCGCGGCCAATTCCACACGCCTCACGCACGCGTGTTGTGCACGTCTCGCCTCGCACGCGCGCCTCGGACGTGCCTGTCACTCCTCACACATGGTTCCACAGACCTCGCGCACGCGTGTCACGTGTGGCACGTGCCTCACGCGCGCTCGGCAGACGCACGTCCGCCGCCTCGCACGCCTCGCACACGTGTCGCGCTGCGCGCGTTGCACGTGCCGCGCGTGCCTCACGCGCACGTTTCGCACGCCTCGTACACGCAGCTCGGGCCTCGCACGCGTGTGGTGCCCCCCCCTCGCCGCCTCCTTGCACGCGCTTTACACGCCCCCCAGGCCACCTTGCACGCCCGCGCACGCCCCTTGCACGCTCGTTGCACCCACCGCTTGCACGCCCGTGGGTGCTGGGACACCCCCCAGTGCCAGTGTCACCCCCCTCCCCCCATGAGCACCCATGGGTGCTGGGACAATCAAACGCCGGTGCCACCCACCCTGTGAGCACCCATGGGTGCTGGGACAGTCAAACGCTGGTGCCACCCACTCCTGGGCACCCATGGGTGCTGGGACACTCCAGTGCCACCCATCCTACAAACACCCCCCATGGGTGCTGGGACCCCGAGTGCCAGTGCCACCCATGCTGTGAGCACCCGTGGGTGCTGGGACACTCTCGAACACCAGTGCCACCCACTCCTTGGCACCCATGGGTGCTGGGACCCTCTGAGCGTCGGTGCCATTCACCTCATGAACACCCATGGGTGCTGGGGACCTCGTCAGTGCCAGTGCCATCCACTCCTGGGCACCCATGGGTGCTGAGAGAGCTCCTGAGCATCAGTGCCATTCACCCTATGAGCACCCATGGGTGCTGGGGATCCCCTGAGCACCAGGGCCACCCACCCTATGAGCACCCATGGGTGCTGGGACCCTCTGGACCAGCAGTGCTGCTGACTCCTGGACACCCATGGGTGCTGAGACACTCCAGTGCCACCCATCCTATGAGCACCCATGGGTGCTGGGACAATCAAACACCAGGGCCACCCGCCCCTGGGCACCCATGGGTGCTGGGACCCTCCAAAGCTCCAGAGTCACCCACCCTATGAGCACCAATGGGTGCTGGGGACCCCCTGAGTGCCAGTGCCACCCACTCCTGGGCACCCATGGGTGCTGGGGATCCCCTGAGCACCAGGGCCACCCACCCTGTGAGCACCCATGGGTGCTGGGACCCTCTGAGCGTCGGTGCCATTCACCTCACGAACAGCCCTTGCACAACCGCCGGGCACGCTCCTTGCACGCCCACCTCGCACGCCCCTCGCACCCCTCGCACGCCCCTCACACCGATTCCTTGAGCACCCCCTGCACCCCTCTTGCACGCGCCTTGCGCCCCCATTTGCACACTCTCGTGCATCCCCTTCGCACGCCCCTCGTGCCCCCCCAATCCCTCGCACGCCCCTCGTGCCCCCCCGCACCAATCCCTCGCACGCCCCTCGTGCCCCCCCGCACCAATCCCTCGCACGCCCCTCGTGCCCCCCCCCAATCCTCGCACGCCCCTCGTGCCCCCCCCCCCCGCATCAATCCCTCGCACGCCCCTCGTGCCCCCGTTTGTCCCCGCCCCTTGCACGCCCCGCCCCTCGCACGCCCCGCCCCTTGCACGCCCCGCCCCTTGCACGCCCCCCCGCCCGCCCTTTGCACGCTCCTCGTGCCCCCGTTCGCACCAATCCCTTGCACAACTCTTCACGCGGCGCCCCCCCACCTCTACCCCACCCCGCACGCCCCTCCCCCTCCCTCCAGCCCCGCCCCCCCCACGTGCTCCCCCCCGCCCCCCCCCCTCTCCAGCCCCGATCGGGCCGTGGCGGGCGGCGGCCCCGGGCACCGGTTGGGCGCCCCCTCCCCGTTTCCCACCCCCCCCCAACCCCCACCATGGCCGAGTCCCGGGGCTGAGCGCCCCCCCCCCCCCCCACCCCGGGTCCCCTCCCCCCACCCCTCCCCTCCCCCGCCCCCCCCGCCATGGCGTTCACGTTCGCCGCCTTCTGCTACATGCTGACCCTGGTGCTCTGCGCCTCGCTCATCTTCTTCGTCATCTGGCATGTGAGCGGGGGGGGCGTGGGGGGCACGCGTGGGTGGGGGGCCGGGACCGCTACCTGCGTCCCCCCACTCGTGGGGGGGGGGGGGTGGTGTCAGGGATGGAGGGGGCACCGATCCCTGCATCCCTACCTGCACCCCCCCCCCCAACTCGGGATCTTCGTCTGGGGGGGGGACACGCGTGGGTGGGGGTCCGGGACCGGTACCTGCGTCCCCCCACTCGTGGGGGGGGGGGTGGTGTCAGGGATTGGGGGTGCACCGATCCCTGCATCCCTACCTGCACCCCCCCCCCCACCCCAACTCGGGATCCTCGTCTGGGGGGGGTCTGGGGGGGGGGGGGCGGTACCGGTACCTGCATCCCCCCACCACGAGGATCCCCGTTTTGGGGGGGGGGAGTGGGGGGCGTGAGGGATGGGGGGTGTCCGGTACCGGTACGTGCACTCTCCCACGCGGGATCCTTTTTTTGGGGGGGGGGGGCGTGGGGTGAGGGGCTCCCGTACCGGTCTCTGCACCCCCCACTCGGGAATCCTCGGCTGGGGTTTGGGGGGGGGGGGGGAGGGGGTGGTGTCGTGGATTTTGGGGGGAGTCCGGTACCGGTCCGTGCATCCCCCACCCCGGGAGCCCCAGCTGGGGGGGGGGGGGGGGGGGGGGGGGGCGTTGGGGGGAGGGGAGCACGGGTGGGTGGGGACGCTCCGGTACCGGGGCCTGCATCCCCCCCCTCGGGATCCCCGTCGCGGCGGGGGGGGGTAGGGGGGGGGTCCGGTAGCGGTACCTGCACCCCGCCCCCCCACCCGGGACCCCCCCATCTGGGTCAGGAACCGGTACGGGGGGGGGGGCGTGCAGGGACCACGCTGGCAGACGGAGGGGGGATGGCGGCGTTGCCAGGCAACGGCGGTACCGGGGGGGGCGGGGCACGGAGATGCAGGGCGATGGGGGGGGGGCGTTGCCAGGCAACAGAGGCATCCGAAGTGGGGGGGGGGGGGCGCGGGGGCTGGCGGTTGCCTGGCGACGGGGGCAGCGGGGGGGGGGGGCAGGGAGCGGGTGGGGGTGGAGGGGGAAGGGGGGGGGCGCGCTCCCCGCCCCCTCCGGTCTCCAGGCAGCCGCCGTCACCATGGCAACAGGGTTCAGCAGGCGCCCTTTTTTTTTTTTTTTTTTGGGGGGGGGGGGTGTCCAGTGCCTGGGTGCCCTCACCCCTCCCCTTTTCCCCCCCCCCCCGGCCCCCCCCCCCCCCCCCCCAGATCATCGCCTTTGACGAGCTGCGCACCGACTTCAAGAACCCGATCGACCAGGGCAACCCCGCGCGGGCGGTGAGCGGGGGAGGGGCGGGCCCCCCCCGGGCCACCCCCCAACACCCCCATGGCTGTCCCCCATCCCCTCCATGACCCCCCATCCCCCATCCGCGGGCCCCCATCCCCCAACATTCCCCCCCGTGGACCCCATCCCCCCTCAAAAGACACCCCCCATCCCCCCTCATGGACCCCCCCATCCCCTAATGACCCCCTAATGACCCCCCCACCCAGCCCCCATCTCCCAACACCCCTCCCTCCCCCACCCATGGACCTCTTCCCCATGGACCCCCCCGCACCCCTCCCCCAAACACCCCCCGTAGACCACCCCCCCCGCACCCCTCCCCCAAACACCCCCATAGACCACCCCCCCGCACCCCTCCCCCAAACACCCCCCATAGACCACCCCCCCCCCCCATCCCCCAACATCTCCCCCCATGGACCCCTCCACCCCCCCCCAATCACTGCCCCCCATCCCCCACCCATGAACCCCCCCCATCCCCAAAAGCTCCCCTCCCCCACGGACCCAGCCATCCGGATGCCCTTGACCTCAGCCCCGCCCCCCCGCCCCCCCGCACCCATGGGGTCCCAGGCGGGGTGGGGGGGGAGGGGTGAGCAGAATCCAGGCCGTTGTCTATTTATAGCCCCCCCACCCCAAAAAATCTGGGACGGGCCCTGCCCCTCCCCCCGACCCCATTCCCTGCTCCCCCTGCCCCCCCCCCACAGCAGCACCCACAGCCCCTCCGCACCCCCCCACCCTGAGGGGACCCGGGGTGGGGGCGGGGGCACCCAGGGGTCCAGAACCCCCCAAATCTAGGGGGCACCCAGGGGTCCAAGACCCCCCCTCCATGGAGAGACCCAGGTGCCTGGGACCCCCCCCCCCCCCCCATCTAGGGGGCAAGCGAGGGTCTGGGTCTCCCCCCAGCCTTTTGGGGGTCCTCACCCTGACACCCCCCCCCAGCGCGAACGGTTGAAAAACATCGAGCGGATCTGCTGCCTCCTGCGCAAGGTGGGCCTGACCCCCCCCCCCCCCAAATCGCGGGACCCCCCCCCCCCAAAATCATGCAAGACCCCCCCAGATTGCCAGGACGCCCCCTGCAAATCATGCGAGACACCCCCTCCCCAAATCACGGGGACCCTCCCCCAAAATCACGCGAGACCCCCCCAAATCACGGGGACCCCCCTCCAAATCATGCTAGACCCCCCCAAATTGCCAGGACCCTCCCCAAAATCATGCGAGACCCCCCCCCAAATCACAGGGACCCTCCCCCAAAATCACGCGAGACCCCCCCCCCAAATCACAGGGACCACCCCCCTCCAAATCATGCGAGACCCCCCCCCAATCATGGGGACCCTCCCCCAAAATCATGCGAGACCTCCCCCCCCCCCCATCACGGGGACCCTCCCACAAAAATCACACGAGACCCCCCCCCCAAATCGTGGAGACTCCCCCTGCAAATCATGCAAGACCCCCCAAATTGCCAGGACCCTCCCCCAAAATCATGCTAAACCCCCCCCAAATCACAGGGATCCCCCCCTGCAAATCATGCAGAGACCCCCCCCCAAATTGCCAGGACCCTCCCCCAAAATCATGCGAGACCCCCCCCCCAAATCACAGGGACCCTCCCCCAAAATCACGCGAGACCCACCCAAACCGCGGAGACCCCCTCAAATAGCAGAGACCCCTTGAAATCGAGTGGGACCCCCCCCAAATCACGGGGACCCCCCCCCAAAAATCACGTGGGACCCCTCCCAAATTGTGTGGGACTGCCCCCAAACCATGTGGGACTCCCCCCCAGACTACAGGGACCCCCCCAAATTGCATGAAGACCCCCCCTCAAATTGCACGGGACCCCCCCCAAATGGCAGGGACCCCCAAACCCACATGAGCCCCCTCAAAACCACACAAGCCCCCTCCCCCAAACCACATGGGACCCCCGCCAAACTGCAGGGACCACCCCCCCAACTGTGCAGCCCCCCCTAAACAGCACAGACCCCCCCCCCCCAAATCACCTGGGGGCCCCCCGAAACCACAGGGACCCCCGAAATCACAGGGGACCCCCTTCCAAACTGCGTGGAACCCCTCCCCCCCCAACTGTGGGGACCCCCTCAAACCAAAGGGACCCCCCCCCCAAAACCATAGGGACCCCCCGGGTGTCTCCCCCCCACAGGGGCCCCCAATTTCCTTTGCGCCCCCCCCGACCCCTGTCACCTCCCTGCACCCCTGGGAAGCTCCTGATGCCCCCCTCTTGAGACCCCCCCAACCCCCCCAAGACTCCAGGGACTCCCCCCAAAACCCCCAGACCCCCCTGCCAAGCACCCACAGGCCCCCCCCCAGACGCCCAGCCCCCGCTAGGGACCCCAGGCCCCCGGAGACCCCCCCCCCCAAAACCCACCCAGGGTCCTCTGCAGGGACCCCAGAGCCCCCCAAGACCCCCAGCCGATCCCCCCCAGTACATTTGGGACCCCCCCGCTCCCCAAAACCCCAGGGACCCCAAGACCCCCTCAGAGCCTCCCCACACCTCCCCCAGACTCCCCCCCAAGACCCCCAGGGTGCCCCCCATATCCCCTAAGAGCCCCCCAGGGCCGCCAGACCTGCGCCCACCCCCACCGACTGCTCCATCCTTTAGTTACCCTGCTCGCCGTTACCCTGCTCGCCCGCCAGGGGGCGCTCGGGAGGGGGGCGGCGGTGGAGGAGGGGGCGGGGCCGGGGAGGAGGGGGCGGGGCCGGGGAGGAGGGGGCGGGGCCGGGGAGGAGGGGGCGGGGCCGGGGTGGAGGGGGCGGGGCCGGGGAGGAGGGGGCGGGGCCGGGGAGGAGGGGGCGGGGCCGGGGAGGAGGGGGCGGGGCCGGGGAGGAGGGGGCGGGGCTGGGGGAGGAGGGGGCGGGGCCGGGGCGGAGGGGGCGGGGCCGGGGCGGAGGGGGCGGGGCCGGGGCGGAGGGGGCGGGGCCGGGGCGGAGGGGGCGGGGCCGGGGCGGAGGGGGCGGGGCCGGGGGAGGAGGGGGCGGGGCCGGGGCGGAGGGGGCGGGGCCGGGGCGGAGGGGGCGGGGCCGGGGCGGAGGGGGCGGGGCCGGGGCGGAGGGGGCGGGGCCGGGGCGGAGGGGGCGGGGCCGGGGGGAGGAGGGGGCGGGGCCGGGGCGGAGGGGGCGGGGCCGGGGCGGAGGGGGCGGGGCCGGGGCGGAGGGGGCGGGGCCGGGGCGGAGGGGGGCGGGGCCGGGGCGGAGGGGGCGGGGCCGGGGGAGGAGGGGCCGGGGCCGGGGTGGAGGGGGCGGGGCCGGGGAGGAGGGGGCGGGGCCGGGGCGGAGGGGCGGGGCCTGACGGAGGGCGCCCCCAGCTGGTGGTACCCGAGTACTGCATCCACGGGCTCTTCTGCCTCATGTTCCTGTGCGCGGCCGAGTGGGTGACGCTGGGCCTCAACCTGCCGCTGCTGCTCTACCACCTCTGGAGGTGGGGGGCACGGGGGGCACGGGGGGGGCACGGGGGGGCACGTGGACACAGGGCCCTGCGCTGCTGCTCTACCACCTCTGGAGGTGGGGGGGGCACGGGGGGGCACGGGGGGCACGGGGACACAGGGACCTGCCGCTGCTGCTCTACCACCTCTGGAGGTGGGGGGGCACGGGGGGGCACGGGGGGGGCACGGGGGGGCACGGGGACACAGGGCCCTGCCGCTGCTGCTCTACCACCTCTGGAGGTGGGGGGCACGGGGGGGCACGGGGGGGCACGGGGACACAGGGCCCTGCCGCTGCTGCTCTACCACCTCTGGAGGTGGGGGGGCACGGGGGGCACGGGGGGGCCCGGGGGCACGGGGGGCACGGGGACACAGGGCCCTGCCGCTGCTGCTCTACCACCTCTGGAGGTGGGGGGGCACGGGGGGGGGACACGGGGGCTTGGGGGGACACGGGGATGGGGGGGACACAGGGACACGGGGGGGACACGGGGGCTTGGGGGGGACACGGGGATGGGGGGGACAAGGGGACACCGGGGGGGACACGGGGGGGACACACGGTGACAGGGGGATGGGGGCACAGGGGTCGGGGAGCTGCCACCCCCCGTGTCACATCTGGGGGGAGGGGACACGGGGGGTGGGGAGCTGCCAGCTCCGCTCGTGCACTGGGCGGGGGGGGGCTGCCGGAGGGGCCCGGCCACCCGGGGGGGCCCCACGTCCCCAGCACGGTGCCATCGTGTCTCCCCCCCCCCCCCCCCGTGTCCCCCCGTGTCCCCACACCCCCCATATCCCTACACCCCCCCACCCCCCACAACCCCCGTGTCCCCACATCCCCCCCGTGTCCCCAAACCCCCCCGTGCCCTCCCGTGTCCCCACCCCCCATATCCCCACACACCCCCACCCCCACACTCCCCCCGTGTCCCTACACCCCCCATATCCCCACACCCCCCACACCCCCCCGTGTCCCCACACCCCCCGTGTCCCCACATCCCCCCCATGCCCCCCCCGTGTCCCCACCCCCCATATCCCCACACCCCCCTACACCCCCCGTGTCCCCACCCCCCATATACCCACACCCCCCACCCCCTCACCCCCCCTGTGTCCCCACACCCCCCGTGTCCCCACACCCCCCACCCCCCGTGGCCCCCCTCATACCCCCACCCCCCCGTGTCCCTACACCCCCCATATCCCCACACCCCCCACACCGCCCGTGTCCCCACACCCCCCACCCCCGTGGCCCCCCACACTCCCCCCGTGTCCCCACCCCCCATATCCCCACACCCCCCACACCGCCCCGTGTCCCCACACCCCCCACCCCCGTGGCCCCCCACACTCCCCCCGTGTCCCCACCCCCATATCCCCACACCCCCCCACACCGCCCATGTCCCCACACCCCCCACCCCCCGTGGCCCCCCACCCCCCCCCCGTGTCCCCACCCCCATACCCCCCCGCCCCCGCGCCCCCCAGGTACTTCCACCGGCCGGCCGACGGCTCGGAGGGGCTGTTCGACGCCGTGTCCATCATGGACGCCGACATCCTGGGCTACTGCCAGAAGGAGGCCTGGTGCAAGCTGGCCTTCTACCTCCTCTCCTTCTTCTACTACCTGTACAGGTGCGGGGGCACTGGGAGGGACTGGGAGTGGACTGGGAGGGGCTGGGGGGGCACTGGGAGGGGACTGGGAAGGGCTGGGGGGGAACTGGGGAGCACTGGGATGGACTGTGGGGGCACTAGGTAGCACTGGGATGGACTGGGAAGCACTGGAGGGGGACTGGGGGGCACTGGGATGGACTGGGAGTGGGCTGGGGGGGGCTGGGAGGGGCTGGGAGGGGGCTGGGATGGACTGGGAGGGTGCTGGGAGGCACCGGGAGGGAACTGGGAGGCACTGGGATGGACTATGGGGGCACTAGGTAACACTGGGATGGACTGGGAAGCACTGGAGGGGGACTGGGAGGCACTGGGATGGACTGGGAGTGGACTGGGAGGGGCTGGGGGGGCACTGGGAGGGGACTGGGAAGGGCTGGGGGGAACTGGGGAGCACTGGGATGGACTGTGGGGGCACTAGGTAGCACTGGGATGGACTGGGAAGCACTGGAGGGGGACTGGGAGGCACTGGGATGGACTGGGAGTGGGCTGGGGGGGCTGGGAGGGGCTGGGAGGGGGCTGGGATGGACTTGGAGGGTGCTGGGAAGGGCTGGGGGGGAACTGGGGAGGCACTGGGATGGACTGTGGGGGCACTAGGTAGCACTGGGATGGACTGGGAAGCACTGGAGGGGGACTGGGAGGCACTGGGATGGACTGGGAGGGGCTGGGGGGCACTGGGAGGGGACTGGGAGGGGGCTGGGGGGATGGACTTGGAGGGACTGTGCTGGGAGGCACCGGGATGGAACTGGGAGGCACCTGGATGGGGGACTATGGGAGGCACTAGGGATGGACTGGGAGGGGCTGGGATAGACTGGGAAGGGGCACTGGGAGGGGGACTGGGAGGCACTGGGAGGGTGCTGGGAGGCACCGGGAGGGAACTGGAGGAGGGACTATGGGGGCACTGGTAGCACTGGGGCTGGAAGCACTGGAGGGGGACTGGGAGGCACTGGGAGGGTGCTGGGAGGCACCGGGGAGGGAACTGGGAGGGGCTGGGATGGACTGGGGGAGGGTGCTGGGAGGCACCGGGAACTGGGGAGCACTGGGATGGACTGGGAAGCACTGGAGGGGACTGGGAGGCACTGGGATGGACTGGGAGGGTGCTGGGAGGCACTGGGAGGGAACTGGGGAGCACTGGGATGGACTGTGGGGGCACTAGGTAGCACTGGGATGGACTGGGAAGCACTGGAGGGGGACTGGGAGGCACTGGGATGGACTGGGAGTGGACTGGGAGGGGCTGGGGGGGGACTGGGAGGGGACTGTCGAAGGGCTGGGAGGGCACTGACTGGGAGCACTGGGATGGACTGTGGGGGCGCTAGGTAGCACTGGGATGGACTGGGACAGCACTGGGAAGCACTGGGGAGAGGACTGGGAGGACACTGGGAGGGCACTGGGATGGACTGGGAGGGTGCTGGGAGGCACTGGGAGGGAACTGGGAGGCACTGGGGTGGACTGGGAAGGGACTGTGAGGTACTGAGATGGACTAGGAGGGTGCTGAGAAGCACTGGGAGGGAACTGGGATGGACTGAGGGGGGACTGGGAGGGGCTGGGAGGGGACTTAGGGGGGCTGCAGGGGGCTGGGAAGCACTGGGATCGACTATGGGGGCACTAGGTAGCACTGGGATGGACTGGGAAGCACTGGAAGGGGACTGGGAGACACTGGGATGGACCGGGAGGGCACTGGGATGGACTGGGTGGGGATTGTGAGGCACTGGGATGGACTGTGAGGGTGCTGGGAGGCACTGGGAGGGGACTGGGGGAGACTGAGAGGGTGCTGGGAGTCACTGGGAGGGAACTGAGATGGACTGGAGGAGGACTGGGAGTCACTGGGAGGGAACTGAGATGGACTGGAAGAGGACTGGGAGGCCCTGGGATGGACTAGGAAGGGACTGTGAGGTACTGGAAGGGGACTGGGAGGACACTGGGAGGGACTGGGGAAGGCACTGGGATGGACTGGGAGGGACTGGGATGGACTGGGGGGTGCTGGGAGGGACTGGGATGGACTGGGAGGGTGCTGGGAGGGACTGGGATGGACTGGGAGGGTGCTGGGAGGCACTGGGAAGGGACTGGGATGGACTGGGAGGGGACCGGGATGGACTGAGAGGGAACTGGGAGGCACTGGGATGGACTGGGAGGGCGCTGAGAAGCACTGGGAGGAACTGGGAGGGGACTATGCGGCCACTGGGCTGGGCCTGGGGATCACTGGGAGGGACTGGGGGGCACTGGGGTGTACTGGGAGCACCATGCTGCCTTTCTCCCCAGTATGGTGTACACACTGGTGAGCTTCTGAGGGGGGGGCGCCCCCCCCCCGCCCCCCGCTGCTGCCTGGACGCCTGGGCCCCCCCAGCACCCATGGGCCCCCCGCCCACCCATGGGTGCCCCCTCCGGACCCCTGGGTCCCCCCCGCCACCTCGGAGCTGCCGCTATGACCCCAGTTTGGGGAGCGGGGCTGGGGGGGGGGTTACTGGGACGGCCCCCACCTCAGGAAGGCGGGGGGGGAGGCAGGGGGAGCACCTCCCAGTCCGGCCCAGTGGCCTCCCAGTTTGTCCCAGTCCGGCCCCCGCTGGGTTTCTGTGTTGGCCGAATCGTCCCCGTTGTGGCTCAATAAAGACAAATGGCACCAGTGAGCTGCTGGGGTGGAACTGGGAGCACTGGGGAGGGGAGGGGGGCATTGGGACTGGTTTCCAGCCGGCACTGGGAGCACTGGGAACACTAGGGTGGGTTTCCAGCTGGCACTGGCAGCACTGGTGCTGGTTTCCACCCAGCACTGGGAGCACTGGTGCTGGTTGACTGTTGGGAACTGGGAGCACTGGGACTCGTTTTCCAGTCGGCACTGGGAGCCCCCACTTGCCGTCCACATGGCCCCAGTTGCCCCCCCAGTTGCCCCAGTTGCTCCCAGGGCTCCCCCGGACCCCCGGGTCCCTGCGGGGGGGGCTGATGGTAGCCCTGCCGGTGGCACTGGGAGGCATACTGGTCATACTGGGAGCACTGGGGGGGCTGAGGAGACCCCCCCAGGCACCTCTCCCGAGCCCCCGTGGGTGAGGGAACTGCGGGGGGGGGGCAAACTGGGAGGGACCGCCCCCTAAACTGGGAAGGGACCCCCAAACTGGGGCTGGGACCCCTCCCAGACCGGGATGGGAAGCTCAAACTGGGATGCCCCCTCCCCCCCAAACTGGGAGGGACCCGGTGGGGGAGGGGCGGGGGGGGGGCTGTGGGAACACCCGGACCCCTGGGTCCCCGGGGTGGGGGAGGGGCCATGACGTCATAGCAGGGAGAGATGGGGGCGGGGCGGGGCGGGAGAGCCCGGGTCAGTGGCTGGGGGGGGGTGGGGTGGAGCGTGTGCGCGGCGTGTGCATTGCGTGTCCATGGCGCGTGCATTGCATGTCCATGGCGTGTCTGTTGTGTGCCCATTGCGTGCCCATGGCGTGTACATGGTGTGTCCATTGCATGTCCATGGTATGTCCATGGTGTGCCCGTGGCGTGTCGGTTGCGTGCCCACGGCGTACCCATTGCGCGCCCATTACATGCCCATTACACGCTCACAGTGTGATCATTGCGTGCCCAAGGTGTGCCTATGGCGTGTCCATTCCATGTCTATAGTGTGCCCACAGCTTACCCGTTGCATGTCCACGGCGTGTCCATTGCATGGTTGTAACGTGTTCACGGTGTATCCGTCGTGCGCCCATGGCGTGCCCATTACCTGTCCATCACGTGTCCGTTCTGTGTCTGTGGCGTGTCTGTCATGTGTCCATGACACGCCCACAGCATGCCCATTGCGTGCCCACAGGGTGCCCATTACCTGACCATTGCGTGCCCATGGCGTGCCCACTGCGTGTCCGTGACATGTCCACGGCGTGCCCATTGTGTGTCCATTGCACGCCCACGCTGTGCGCATTGCGTGCCCATGGCATGTCCATTGCGTGTGCTTCCCCACCACCCAGATCCGAGCGGCGGCCACGCTGCGCCCACCAGCCCCACAGGAGCCCCCGGGGCGGCAACTGGGCCCAGCGCGGGGCCCGACGTTGCCGAACTGGCCCAGACCCGGCCCCGGGGGTTTCAGAGGGTTTAAGCTCGGCCTAAGGAAGGCCCGGCCTAAGGAAGGCCCAGCCGAAGGAGGCCTGTGGACGCCGCCGACGATGACGAAGGGGCCTTGGGGACTCATCACCCTTGGGGTGGTCAACGCTGCGGGCCTTCACCCTTGGAGTGGTCAACCCAGGAGACGCATGACCCTTGGGGTGATCAACCCTGGGGGCTCATTGCTCTTGGGGTGGTCAACTTTGGGACTCACCACCTGCGAGGCGGTCGACCTGGGAACCCATCACCCTTGGGGTGGTCGATCTTGAGATCCATCATCCATGAGACGGTCAATCTTGGGACCCATTATCCATGGGATAGGCAACCCTGGAGACCCATCACCCATGGAGTGGTCAACCTTGAAGACCCACCACTCTTGAGGTGATCAACCTTAGGGATCCATCACCCATGGGGTGGTCAATCCTGGGTGGCCATCACCCACGGCATGAGCAACCTTGGGGACCCATCACCCTTGGGACAGTCACCCTTGGGGATCCATCACCCTTCGGGTGGTCAACCTTGGGACCCATCACCCTTGGCCTCACCCACGGGAGACGGCAGCAGCCGCGGTGCCGGCCCAAGATGCGCGGGGCAGGAACATGGCCGCAGAGCGACGCGGGAGGAGACTTCTTTTACTGGGAGGTGGGCGACCACCACCGAGGCGCTGGAGCCCCCCACCCCCCGCGAAGGTCCCCGCGGCGGCTTTCCGAGCAGGGGTGACACCGAGGCCGCGGGCGGGGGTCTCAGCGCCCGCCCCAGGCCAGCGCGTGCAGGCGGCGCGCGACGCCGCGCAGCCGCTCGCCGTACTCCAGGCCTTCGTGCAGGCCGGGGGGGACGGCGGCCAGCCCCCAGCGCAGCCCCCAGCACCCGGCGGCGATGGTGCCGGTGGAGTCGTTGTCCCCGCCGTGCAGCACCCCGCGGGCGCACAGCTCCTCCCAGCTCGGCCCGGCCGCCAGCAGGGCCTCCAGGGCCACCATGGGAGCGTCGTGGCCGCTGCGGCCCGCCCAGCCCCCCAGCGCCCAGCGCGCGTAGGCCTCGTCCCGCTCCGCCGGCGAGAGCAGCGGCGGCACCCGCGGGGGGCCCGCGCCCTCCAGGAGGCCCCGGGACTCCAGGTACCTGCCGGGACACGGGGGCGCTGGGGTCACTGGAGATACTGGGGTCACTGGGAACACTGGGGTCACTGGGAATGCTGGGGTCACTGAGGACATGGGGACACTGCGGTCACTGGGAATGCTGGGAACAATGGGGACACTGGGAATGCTGGTGTCACTGAGGACATGGGGACACCGGGGTCACTGGGAATGCTGGGAACAATGGAGACACTGGGGTCACTGGGAACACTGGGAACAATGGGGACACTGGGGTCACTGGGGATACTGGGATCACTGAGGACATGGGGACACTGGGGTCACTGGGAATGCTGGGGTCACTGAGGACATGGGGACACTGGGGTCACTGGGAATGCTGGGAACAATGGAGACACTGGGGTCACTGGGAATGCTGGGATCACTGAGGACATGGGGACACCGGGGTCACTGGGAACACTGGGGACACTGGGGTCACTGGGGATACTGGGGTCACTGAGGACATGGGGACCCCTGGGTCACTGGGAATGCTGGGAACAATGGGGACACTGGGGTCACTGGGAACACTGGGAACAATGGAGACACTGGGGTCACTGGGAATGCTGGGAACAATGGGGACACTGGGGTCACTGGGGATACTGGGGTCACTGAGGACATGGGGACACCGGGGTCACTGGGAACAATGGGGACACTGGGGTCACTGGGAATGCTGGGGTCACTGAGGACATAGCGACACCGGGGTCACTGGGAACACTGGGAACAATGGGGACACTGGGGTCACTGGGAATGCTGGGGTCACTGAGGACATGGGGACACTGGGGTCACTGGGAATGCTGGGAACAATGGAGACACTGGGGTCACTGGGAATGCTGGGGTCACTGAGGACATAGTGACACCTGGGTCACTGGGAATGCTGGGAACAATGGGGACACTGGGAATGCTGGTGTCACTGAGGACATGGGGACACCGGGGTCACTGGGAACACTGGGAACAATGGAGACACTGGGGTCACTGGGAACACTGGGAACAATGGGGACACTGGGGTCACTGGGAATGCTGGGATCACTGAGGACATGGGGACACTGGGGTCACTGGGAACACTGGGGACACTGGGGTCACTGGGGACACTGGGGTCACTGAGGACATGGGGACCCCTGGGTCACTGGGAATGCTGGGAACAATGGAGACACTGGGGTCACTGGGAATGCTGGGATCACTCAGGACATGGGGACACTGGAGTCACTGGGAACAATGGGGACACCGGGGTCACTGGGGATGTTGGTGTCACTGGGACATGGGGGTATTGGGGTCACCAGGGACGTGGGGACGCTGGTGTCACTGGGGACACTGGGGACACTGGGGACATTGGTGTCACCAAGGACATGGGGACGCTGGTGTCACTGGAGATGTTGGTGTCACCAGGGATGTGGGGACATTGCTGTCACTGGGGACACTGGTGTCACTGGGGACATCGGTGTCACCACGGACGTGGGGATGCTGGTGTCACTGGAGATGTTGGTGTCACTGGGGACATCGGTGTCACCAGGGATGAGGGGGTGTTGGTGTCACTGGGGACACTGGGGTCACCGGGGATGTTGGTGTCACCAGGGATGTGGGGACACTGGTGTCACTGGGGACACTGGGGTCACCGGGGACGTTGGTGTCCCCAAGGACGTGGGGACACTGGTGTCACTGGGGACGTTGGTGTCCCCAAGGACGCGGGGACACTGGTGTCACTGGGGACGCGGGGGCTGGACGGGAAGCCTCGGCGCCCCCAGCGCCCCCCTCCCGGTCCCCCCGCGCCCCTCACCGGCGCCAGGCGTCCCCGAAGAAGCCCCAGGCGGCGGCGTTGTCCCCCACGGCCACGCCCTGCCGCTCCACGTGCCGCCACGCCAGCGGCAGCGCCCGCAGCAGCTCGGCCCCCCAGCGCTCGGGGGGCTCTCCCCGCGCCCCCAGCGCCGCGAAGAGGGCCACGGCCAGCGCCCCCAGGTACCCTGCGTGGGGGACAGGGGGGGTGACGGGGCGGGGTGACGGGGCGGGGTGGCGGGGTGGGGTGATGGGGTGGGGTGATGGGGCGGGGTGACAGGGGGGTGACGGGACGAGGTGATGGGCGGGGCGGGGCGGGGTGATGACGGGGGGGGTGACGGGGGGGGTGATGGAGCGGGGTGACGGGGCGGGGTGACGGGGCGGGGGTGAAGGGGAGGGGTGACGGGGGGGGTGACGGGGCGGGGGTGAAGGGGAGGGGTGACGTGGTGGGGTGACGGGGCGGGGTGACGGGGCGGGGTGACGGGGCGGGGTGACGGGGGGTGACAGGGGGTGACGGGGCGGGGTGATGGGGGGGGTGACGGGGGGGTGACGGGGCGGGGTGACGGGGCGGGGGGGTGACGGGGTGGGGTGATGGGGGGGTGATGGGGTGGGGGTGACGGGGCAGGGTGACGGGGAGGGGTGATGGGGCGGGTGACGGGGCGGGGTGACGGGGCGGGGTGACAGGGGGTGACGGGGCAGGGTGATGGGGAGGGGTGACGGGGCGGGGTGACAGGGCGGGGTGACGGGTGACGGGGGGGTGAGGTGACGGGGGTGACGGGACGGAGGTGATGGGGTGGGGTGGACGGGGCGGGGTGATGGGGGGGACAGGGCGGGGTGACGGGGCGGGGTGACAGGGCGGGGTGACGGGCAGGGTGATGGGGGGGTGATGGGGGGTGACGGGGGGGTGACGGGGTGGGGTGATGGGGCGGGGTGACGGGGGGGGTGACAGGGCGGGGTGACGGGGCGGGGTGACGGGGGCGGGGGTGACGGGGCGGGGTGACGGGGGGGCTGACGGGGAGGGTGACGGGGGGGTGACGGGGGGTGACGGGGGCGGGGTGACGGGGCGGGGTGACGGGGGGTGACGGGGTGGGGTGATGGGGCGGGGTGACGGGGCGGGGGTGACGGGCGGGGTGACGGGGCGGGGGCCCGGCCCGGCGCGCGTGGCACCCACCCGTGGGGTGGTGGTGGGTCATGCGCCCGCTCTCCACGCTCAGGCCGATCAGCGTCGGCAGCTCCCGCGCGTGGGGGTACCTGCGGTGGCGGCGGGCCCCCCCACCCCCACCCCCCGCGCTGAGGCACCCGCCCCCCCGCTGACCCGTCACCCCTGTCCCGCCGGCCCCCGGCCCTGTCCCCGAAACCCCCGTGTCCCCAGCCCGTGTCCCCACCCTGCCACCCCCAGGTCCCCAATCCCAAAACCCCCGGGTCCCCACCCCTGCCACCCCCGTCCCCACCCCTGCCACCCCCGGGTCCCCACCCCAAAGACCCCCATGTCACCAGCTCTGCCACCCCCATGTCCCCATCTCTCCATTACGGCCACCCCCCTGTCCCCACCCCCTGTCCCCACCCCCATGTCCCCACCCCCATGTCCCCACCCCCTGTCCCCACCCCAATGACCCCCACGTCCCCATCCCCATCCCATCCCCACCCCCGCGCTCTGGGACCCCCATCTCCCCGTGTCCTCGTGTCCCCGTGTCCCCCCCATGTCCCCATGTCCCCCCGTGTCCCCATGCCCCCCCATGTCCCCACATCCCTGCGTGTCCCCCCATGTCCCCATGCCCCCCAGTGCCCCCATGCCCCCCATGTCCCCATGCCCCCCATGTCCCCATGCCCCCCGTGTCCCCATGCCCCCCATGCCCCCCCATGTCCCCATGCCCCCCCATGTCCCTGTGTCCCCCCATGTCCCCATGTCCCCATGTCCCCCCATGCCCCCCCATGTCCTCATGCCCCCCATGCCCCCCATGTCCCTGTGCCCCCCATGTCCCCATGTCCCTGTGTCCCCCATGCCCCCCCGTGTCCCCATGCCCCCCCGTGTCCCTGTGTCCCCCCATGCCCCCCCATGTCCTCATGCCCCCCATGCCCCCCCATGTCCCCCTGTGTCCCCATGCCCCCCGTGTCCCTGTGTCCCCCATGTCCCCCCATGTCCTCATGCCCCCCATGCCCCCCCATGTCCCTGTGTCCCCCCATGTCCCCATGTCCCTGTGTCCCCCCATGCCCCCCCGTGTCCCCATGCCCCCCGTGTCCCTGTGTCCCCCCATGTCCCATGTCCCATGCCCCCATGCCCCCCCATGTCCCCCCATGTCCCCCCTGCCCCCCATGCCCCCCCATGTCCCTGTGTCCCCCCATGTCCCCATGTCCCTGTGTCCCCCCATGCCCCCCCGTGTCCCCATGCCCCCCCGTGTCCCTGTGTCCCCCCATGTCCCCCCATGTCCTCATGCCCCCCATGCCCCCCCATGTCCCCCCATGCCCCCCCATGTCCTCATGCCCCCCATGCCCCCCCATGTCCCCCCGTGTCCCCATGCCCCCCATGTCCCTGTGTCCCCCCATGTCCCTGTGTCCCCTCATGCCCCCCGTGTCCCCATGTCCCCCCGTGTCCCCATGCCCCCCCGTGTCCCTGTGTCCCCCCATGTCCCCCCGTGTCCCCATGCCCCCCCGTGTCCCTGTGTCCCCCCATGTCCCCCCGTGTCCCCATGCCCCCCCATGTCCCTGTGTCCCCCCATGCCCCCCGTGTCCCCCCCCGTCCCCCCACCTGAGCCCGATGGCCAGGCTCCGCATGGCGGCCCCGCAGCCGGTGCCGCTGGGGTTGAAGGGGATGCAGTAGCCCCCGGCTCCCCGGGCCTCAGCTGCGATGTCCCTGGGGGGGGGTGACACATGGGACCCCCTGCCACCCCCCCCAGCCCCTCCCCCCTCCCCACCCCGAAACCCCGCTCACCCAAAATGCTGGTGGGCCCCGGCTTGCGCCCCTCCATGTCGCCCATGGCGGCCACGTAGCGGCCGGCCAGCTCCTGCAGGAGGGCCTCCCCCTCCAGGCCTGGAGGGGCTACTGAAGCCCCTCCTTGGGCCACCCAAATTGAGGGAGTCCCCCCCCCCCAAACCCCCTTCTGCCCTCCTCCCCCCAAAAAAAGAAATCAAAGGGGAAGAGGAGGGACCACCCCCCCCCCAACGTGTTCCCCTGTAGGGAAGGGGAAGGTGGCACACCCCCCCCACCTTGGGGCCCCCCCCATGGACTCCCCCCAAAAAGGAGAGGGAAGAGGGGACCCGCCCCAATGGACCCCCCCCAAAAAAAACAAACTAAAGGGGAAGGGTGAGGCCCTTTTAGGGTCAGGGGTACAATGGGGACCTCCACCCCCCCATAGACCCCTGGGGTACAACGGGCACCCCCCAACCCCCCCCCCCGAGCCCAGGGGTGCAACAGGGACCCCCAACCCGCCCCCCCATAGAGCCCAGGAGTGCAATGGGGACCCCCAAATCCCCCATCTCCACCCCATGGACCCCAGGGGCACCAGGGGGACCCTCAAACCCCCACCTCCCCCATAGACCCC
Source organism: Otis tarda (assembly GCA_026413225.1). Taxonomy (NCBI): domain Eukaryota; kingdom Metazoa; phylum Chordata; class Aves; order Otidiformes; family Otididae; genus Otis; species Otis tarda. The sequence continues at coordinate 1,131,519 of CM048589.1, forward strand.
AGGGGCACCAGAAGGACCCCCCCCAAGTCCTCAGGGGTACAACAGGGACCACCAACCCACCCCAGGGACAACACGAGACCCCTCCAAACCCCCCATCCCCCCCCATAGACCCCAGGGGTGGAAAGGGGACCCCCGAACCCCCCATAGACCCCAGGAGCACAACGGGACCCCCCCAAACCCCCCAATAGAACCCAGGGGCACCACGGGACCCGCCCAAACCCCCTCCAACCCCCCCCCCCCATAGACCCCAGGGGTGTAACAGGGACCCCCAATCCCCATAGACCCCAGGGGCAACACGGGACCCCCCTTCCCCCCAGACCCCAAACCCCCTCAGAACCCCCCCCATCCCCCCCCCCAATAGACTCCAGGGACACAACGGGACCCCTAAACCCCCCAACCCCCCCAATAGATCCCAGGGGCACCACGGGACCCCCCTACCCCCCCAGTAGACCCCAGGGGGGGCAAAGGGGACTCCCAACTCCCCCCAGGCCTCCCCTCCCAGACCCCAGGGGCACCACTGGACCCCCCAAACCCCTCCAACCCCCCCCATAGACCCCAGGGGTGCAACAGGGACCACCAACCCCCTCAGACCCCAGGGGCAACACGGGAGCCCCCCCCCCCAGATCCCAAACCCCCTCAGGACCCCCCAACCCCCCCCAGTAGACTCCAGGGACACAATGGGACCCCCACCCCCCCAACCCCCAGTAGACCCCAGGGGCACCACGGGACCCCTCCCCCCAGTAAACTCCAGGGACACAACAGGACCCCAAACCCCCCCAACCCCCCAATAGACCCCAGGGGTACAAGGGGACCCCCCACCGCCCCCCAGTAGACCCCAGGGGGGCAAAGGGGACTCCCAACTCCCCCAGGCCTCCCCGCCCAGACCCCAGGGGCACCACGGGACCCCCCATAGACCCCAGGGATGCAACAGGGACCACCAACCCCCCAACCTCCCCCAGACCCCAAACCCCCTCAGGACCCCCCAACCCCCCCCCAATAGACTCCAGGGGCAACACGGGACCCTCCCCAACCCCCCCCCAGACCCCAAACCCCCTCAGGATCCCCCCAACCCCCCCAATAGACTCCAGGGCACCACGGGACCCCCCAACCCCCCAATAGATCCCAGGGGTAACACGGGACCCCCCACCCCCCCCCGACCCCAAACCCCCTCAGGACCCCAACCCCCCCAATAGACTCCAGGGCACCACGGGACCCCCCAACCCCCTCAATAGACCCCAGGGGTACAAGGGGACCCCCCAAACCCCTCCCCCGTGCCCCCCACCTGTGGCCAGGCCCTCGGCCGTGGCGAGGTGCAGGACGGTGTCGTCGCTGAGGGGCCACTCGGGGGCGCAGGCGGAGCCCCCAGCCCCCAGCTCCCGCAGCTCGCCGTGGATTTGGGGGCCCGAGGTGCAGTACTCCCAGCGCCCCCCCGGTACCCCAGCGCGTCCCCCACCCCGCTCAGCACCATGGCGGCCTCGTACGCCTCCACCGACGGCACCCTGGGGGGGGATGGGGTTCGGGGGGGACTCAGAGGATTTTGGGGGGGGGGGGCACCCCCGGGACACTCACGGCTCGGCCATGGCGGCGGCGGCAGCTGCGGACGCCCCTCAAATTGGGGGCACGGGGCCAGCGCTGGCCCGGGGCCCTTAAGGGGACATGGAGGGGGGGGTGGGGGGGGCACCCGAAGCTGGGGGGAGGGGCAGTTAAAGGCGTGGGGGGGGGGGCACCCAAAGAGATAGCGGAGGGGCACGCAAATGGATGGGGGGGCACCCGAAAGGGTGTGAAGGGGGGCACCCAAAGGGGCGGGGGGGCACCCAGGGACATGGGGGGGCACCCAAAAGGTGGGAGCACCTAAAGGGGGGGGGCACCCAAAGAGATGGGGGAGGGGCACGCAAATGGATGGGGGGCACCCGAAAGGGTGTGAAGGGGGCACCCAAAAGGGTGGGGGGGACGCAGCCACACGGGGGGCTCCCAAAGTGGGGGGGCAGCCAAAGCTGCGGGGGGGGCACCTAAAAGGGTGAGGGGGCACCCGACGGGATGGGGAAGGGCTCCCAAAGGGGCAGGGGGGCACCCAGGGACATGGGGGCACCCAAAAGGGGGAGCACCTAAAGTGGGGGGGGGCACCCAAAGAGATGGGGGAGGGGCACGCAAAAGGATGGGGGGCACCCGAAAGGGTGTGAAGGGGGCACCCGAAAGCGGGGAGCACCTAAAGTGGGGGGGGGCACCCAAAGAGATGGGGAGGGGCTCCCAAAGGGGCAGGAGGGGCACCCAGGGACATGGGGGGCACCCAAAAGGGGGAGCACCTAAAGTGGGGGGGCACCCAAAGAGATGGGGAGGGGCTCCCAAAGTGGCAGGAGGGGCACCCAGGGACATGGGGGGCACCCAAAAGGGGGAAGCACCTAAAGTGGGGGGGGGGCACCCAAAGAGATGAGGGAGGGGCACGCAAGTGGATGGGGGGGCACCCGAAAGGGTGTGAAGGGGGCACCCAAAAGGGTGGGGGGGACGCAGGCACATGGGGGGCTCCCAAAGGGGGGGCACCCAAAGCTGCGGGGGGCATCTAAAAGGGTGAGGGGGCACCCGACGGGATGGGGAGGGGCTCCCAAAGTGGCAGGAGGGGCACCCAGGGACATGGGGGGGCACCCAAAAGGGGGGAGCACCTAAAGTGGGGGGGGGGGCACCCAAAGAGTTGGGGAGGGGCACGCAAATTGATGGGGGGGGCACCCAAAAGGGTGTGAAGGGGGCGCCCAAAGGGGTGGGGGGTTGCAGGCACACGGGGGGCTCCCAAAGGGGGGAGGCACCCAAAGCTGCGGGGGGCACCTAAAAGGGTGAGGGGGCACCCGACGGGATGGGGAGGGGCTCCCAAAGGGGCAGGGGGGACGGGCACGCAAATGCATGGGGGGGGGCACCCGAAAGGGTGTGAAGGGGGCACCCAAAAGGGTGGGGGGGGACGCAGGCACACGGGGGGCTCCCAAAGGGGGGGGAGGGCACCCAAAGCTGCGGGGGGGGTTGCAGGTAAAGGCGGGGGGGGCAGCCAAAGCTGCGGGGGGGCACCTAAAAGGGTGAGGGGGCACCCAACGGGATGGGGAGGGGCTCCCAAAGGGGCAGGGGGGGCACCCAGGGACATGGGGGGCACCCAAAAGGTGGGAGCACCTAAAGTGTGGGGGGGGCACCCAAAGAGATGGGGGAGGGGCACGCAAATGGATGGGGGGGCACCCGAAAGGGTGTGAAGGGGGCACCCGGAAGGGGGGAGCACCTAAAGTTGGGGGGGGGGCACCCAAAGAGATGGGGAGGGGCTCCCAAAGTGGCAGGAGGGGCACCCAGGGACATGGGGGGGCACCCAAAAGGGGGAGCACCTAAAGTGGGGGGGGGGGGCACCCAAAGAGATGGGGGAGGGGCACGCAAATGGATGGGGGGCACCCGAAAGGGTGTGAAGGGGGCACCCAAAAGGGTGGGGGGGACGCAGGCACACGGGGGGCTCCCAAAGGGGGGGGGCACCCAAAGCTGCGGGGGGGCAGTTAAAGGCGTGGGGGGGCACCCGACGGGATGGGGAGGGGCTCCCAAAGGGGCGGGGGGCACCCAGGGACATGGGGGGGCACCCAAAAGGGGGAGCACCTAAAGTGGGGGGGGGGCACCCAAAGAGATGGGGGAGGGCACGCAAATGCATGGGGGGGCATCCAAGTTGGGGGGGGCACCTAAAGTGGTGGGGGGCACCCGAAGAGATAGGGGGCACCCAGGCACGTGTGGCACACACGGAGGGGGGCACCCAAAAGGGTCGGGGGACACCCAGCAGGGTGGGGGGCACCCAAAGGAATGGGGGGAGGGTGCCCAAAGGGGTGGGGGGGACGCAGGCACATGGGGGGGCACCCAAATGGGTGGAGGGGCACTCAAAGGGGTGTGGGGTGGCACCCAGCCGCATAGGGGGGCACCCAAAAGGCGGGAGGTGACACCCAAGGGGGTGGGGGCACCCAAAGGGTCACCCAAACACATGGGGGGCACCCAAATGGGTGTGGGGGGCACCCAAAGTGGTGGGGGGGGCACCGAAAGGAGTTGGGGGGGGGCACCCAGGCACATGGGGGGGCACCCAAATGGGTGTGGGGGGCACCCAAAGTGGTGGGGGGGCACCTAAAGGGTCGGGGGTGCTCAAATGGGGGGGGCACCTGAAGTGGTGGGGGGCACCGAAAGGAGTGGGGGGGGCACCCAAGCACATGGGGGGCACCCAAATGGGTGGAGGGGGGCACCTAAAGTGGTGGTGGGGGGCACCGAAAGGAGGGGGGGCACCCAGGCACATGGGGGGCACCCAAATGGGTGTGGGGGGCACCTAAAGTGGCGGGGGGGGGCACCGAAAGGAGTTGGGGGGCACCCAGGCACATGGGGGGCACCCAAATGGGTGGAGGGGGCACCTGAAGTGGTGGGGGGGCACTGAAAGGAGTGGGGGGGCACACAAGCACATGGGAAGCACCCTAAAAGGTGTGGGGGGGCACCCAAAGCTGCGGGGGGGGGGGCACCTAAAGGGTCGTGGGGGGTGCTCAAATGGGTGGGTGGGGGGGCACCTAAAGTGGTGAGGGGCACCGAAAGGAGTGGGGAGGGGGCACCCAGGCACATGGGGGGGGCACCCAAAACCCAACAACCCACCCCCTCCCACCCCCACGGTGGGTCGCAGCCAGGCCGGGGGTGGGGAACCCCCAAACCCCACGGCTCACGGCCGACGGGGGGGCACCCCCGGAAACCTGGGGTGAGGCCGGGATGGAGAGGAAACCCCCAAATCCTGGACATGGCGCCAAATTTGACCCCCCCAAAAATGATGATTCTGGGGGTCAGGACTGGGGCAGGACACCCCAAAACCCCACGGATCACAGACCAGACCCCAAATTCTGTGGGTCGGGGTCAGGATATGGGTAGGACACCCCAAAACCCCACGGATCATGGACCAAACCGGGATGGGGCACCCCAAATTCCATGGGTCAGGGCCAGGACAGGGGCAGGACACCCCAAAACCCCACGGATTGTAGACCAAAGCCCAAATTCCGTGGGTCGGGGGTAGGATAGGACACCCCGAAACCCCACGGATCATGGACCAGACCCCAAATTCTGTGGGTCGGGGTCAGGATATGGGTAGGACACCCCAGAACCCCATGGATCACGGACCAGACCCCAAATTCTGTGGGTCAGGGTCAGGATATGGGTAGGACACCCCAGAACCCCACGGATCACGGACCAGACCCCAAATTCTGTGGGTCAGGTCCAGGTCAGGAGCAGGACCAAGCCAATTCCCACCCTCCCACCCCCAGGGAAGACCTCCGTTCCCCAGCCCGGAGAAGACGCGCGGCGTTGTTGCCGAATCGGTTGAGACTCTCCCACGCTGCTCCGCGCAGACCCAACGATGGTCGTTTTTTCGCGGCGCGGGCTCCTCCTTTCCAAGCCGAGGGCGCGTCTAAACCCCCGACAATCCCGGGTAAGATCTTTGACGGATTCAAAACCGTCTTCCCGTAGGGCAATAATGACCCCCGCTCGTTTATTTAGGGTTGTGAGCGGGGCCGGTACGTGAACCGGAGATTTTTTTGGAGTTCGCTAAACCCCAACCAAGGAAGAAATTGTCCGACGGAAAAACGACAAGTGATATTCCGCTCCGTCGATGAGTCGTACGATCTTTTGTTGGGTTTTAAATGCGATTTTATTCTTCTCGCGCCGTTTTATCAACGGGACGATCGTTGCGAGAAGCTCAAGGCCAGCCGGCAACGCGCGCTCGCAAAGCCAACCGCGTTCTTGGTGACATCAAACAAAAGGGTGGCCAACCGCCCCCGCTCCTTCCAACCCAAACCGTTCTTTAATTGGACGAAAAAGCTCCAACTCAAGCGTCGAAACTTTTGACGCGTCCTGCCTGGAGATCCAGGAGTCATGTCCCGCGCCGAGGAATGACGAAGACGGGCTGAGGCGAAACGCTTCGGGCTCTGACGGAGGGTCATCCGTGTGAGTTACTCAATGCGCCTGTGAGTTCGGACCTCGTTGAGGAGGATTCCCAGTGAAGAAGACGAGGAGCCGGGGAGGGGGGGACACGCTCTGGTTCCCCAAATCCAAGGAAAGCGCCCCAACCACCCCTCCCTTGGCCTCTGGTGTCCAATTTCTTGAGAATCAAATCTGTCGGGGCTTTCGGTCAATAAATTTCCATAATTCTTCATTTTTTTGATGATTTCCCCCAGAGTATCATCATCGACCAAAAACGAACAGCCATTTTTGGTCATACTCGATCCTCCAAAGCGGCCCAGGCAACGACAGAGTGGGTCTCGCAAATCTTTTATCCCCAAAGCGGCCGCATCCCCTTCTCAGGACAGACTCCTCGGCGGGAAGACGCGGCCTCGGGTGTTGCTCAGCTGGTGCTTCATTCGGCGCCTCTTCTGACTTCAGCGGTGCTTTTCTGGAACTTTCCAGGCAGGAGCTCAGCAAACGGCAACGGTTTCGGAAAAGACGGCCGAAAAGGCCCCGTCACGGCCAAGGCTCCAGAGAGGTCCAGGAAGCTTCCAAGGGCCAAGAAGAACTGAAGGACTCTTCTGAAGACCCTCCATGAGCAGCTGGCCATGAGTGGGTCCAGGTGGGAAACGAGGAGATGGAGGTTGGCTTTCACGAATCCTCGTGCCCAGAAATGGAAAGGGGTTGAGATTTGTCCCGGGAAGATCCCGTTCCTAGGAGATGGGGATCAGGGATTGGCCGTCCTGCTTGCTTGAAGACATCAAGGGCTTTCAATCACCGCCACGTTTCTTTTTCTACCAGCATCCGGCGCTTCCGGGCTCCTCCAGCCCCCGAGGACGGTCACCTTGTCTGCTCGTCCCCGCCACGGTCCCTCCAGCGATGGCCCTCAACGGGGGCTCCCAAACGTTCTCAGAAACCTGGAGTTCTGCTGCCCGCTCCTTCTCTAGAGCCGCGTCCGATCTCCTCCCAGGAGCTGCAGTTCAGGAACTCGGCACCAGAGGGCTCATGAACACCGAAAAAAAAAAAAAAAAAAGAAAAAAGCCCTAAGGAGCCGCGACTTGGAGTAATTTTCCTTAATTCTGCAATGATCGGAGGGATAAACCCTTCCTTCCGGCGCGTCAGTCGGCGAAGTCGAGGGTGCGCTTGCTGCCGCCGGCGTTAAATGGGGTCCGTCCCAGAACCGACCCCTGAGGGACGTCGCCCATCGCCGGTCTGCGCTTGGCCGTAGAACCAAGCCATCAGCCATCCGGCCAATTCCTTACGCGCCGAGCGCTCCGCCCGTCAAAGCCATGTCGCTCCGGCTTAGAGAGGCGTCTCCGGGTCAATCCAGGTGCAAAAACTCTCGGAAAGGTGATTTTTGCCCAATTACAGCTGCCCTTTATTTCTTTTTCAAACCGTTTTGTCGACGTGAGAGCTACCGAGTGACGGCTGCGTCACCTGCCAGAAGGCTTGCGTGAGCTGGAGCAAAGGTTCCTTTTAAGCCCTTAAAACCAGGCTTTAACTTTGGATCAAGCCTAAAGTGGACTAGTCAGAGTAGATAATCGTTGCAGGTCTCTTGTGACTGAAATTAGTCTGGTCTGTCCTATTTTATTCTCTTCTATTCTGTTCTGTTTCATTCTGGTCTGGTCTGGTCTAGTCTAGTTTTGTCTAGTCTAGCCTCTTCTATTTTATTCTATTATGTCCTAGTCTAGTCTAGCTTGACTGAAATTATTCTATTCTAGTCTAGTCTGTTTTATTTTATTCTGTTCTATTTTATTCTATTCTGGTCTAGTCTAGTCTAGTCTCATTTTGTCTAGTCTAGCCTGTCCTATTTTATTCTATTCTGGTCTAGTTTAATCTGACTGAAATTAGTCTAGTCTAGTCTAGTTTAGTGTCCTATTTTATTCTCTTCTATTCTGCTCTATTTTATTCTGTTCTGGTCTAGTCTAGTCAGACTAAAATTATTCTTGTCTAGTCTAGTCTGTTTTATTTTATTCTGTTCTATTATATTCTATTCTGATCTGGTCTAGTCTAGTCTCATTTCGTCTAGTCTAGCCTATTCTGTTTTATTCTATTCTGTTCTAGTCTAGTCTGGTTTGACTGAAATTATTCTAGTCTTGTCTAGTTTAGTGTCCTATTTTATTCTGTTCTATTTTATTCTATTTTGTTTTAGTCTAATCTGACTGAAATTATTCTAGTCTAGTCTAGTCTGCCTTATTTTATTCTCTTCTGTTCTATTCTGTTCTCTTATTCTATTCTGGTCTAGTCTAGCCTAGTTTAGACTTTTCTATTTTATTCTATTTTGTTCTAGTCTAGTCTAGTCTGACTGAAATTATTCTAGTCTAGTCTAGTCTGTCTTATTTTATTCTCTTCTCTTCTGTTCTATTCTGGTCTAGTCTAGCCTAGTTTAGACTTTTCTATTTTATTCTATTTTGTTCTAGTCTAGTCTAGTCTGACTGAAATTATTCTAGTCTAGTCTAGTCTGTCTTATTTTATTCTCTTCTCTTCTGTTCTATTCTGGTCTAGTCTAGCCTAGTTTAGACTTTTCTATTTTATTCTATTTTGTTCTAGTCTAGTCTAGTCTGACTGAAATTATTCTAGTCTAGTCTGTCCTATTTTATCCTATTTTGTTCTAGTCTAGTCTGTCTTATTTTATTCTCTTCTCTTCTGTTCTCTTCTATTCTGGTCTAGTCTAGTCTAATGCAGTCTAGTTTTGTCTAGTCTAGCCTGTTCTACTCTATTCCATTCCATCCCAATTCTATATCTGGTTTCCCAAAATCCCAAATTTACGACCGGGATTTGGGGCATTCCCCGAATTCCTGTGGCGAATGGTGACGCTTTTGTCCATTTTCGCGGCGTTTTGCCACAAATCCGGGCTGGTTGACTCTTTTGAGGATGGCTCATTCGCTCTTCCAAAGCCAGCCGCGATTTGATGCACCACGGTTCTGTGGCAGCAGCTTTAAAGCTCTGAGAAAATGAGGAACTTAGGCCTAGAAGGGCTCCTAAGGGTGCGGGTGTCAAACCCAATAAATCTGTGCGAGCTCAGATTCCTGTCGTCGTCGTGAGGTGTCAGCGCTAACGGAAAAAAAAAAAAAACGAACGCGGAACGTGTTAAACCTGGCAAAGCCATGGCCAGAAATATTGGGGCACCTTCAAGAGACTAAAAATTCTGCGACGGAAACCGAACAGTCCAGGAACAGGACCTGGAAAAGCCTGGCCTGGGTGTTAACTCGCTACGCCTCGTCTGGGTACAAAAAGAAGGCAGAGCGCATTGTGGGATAAGCTGTCACTGTGCAATTCACGGTTAAGGTCTAATCTTGAATCTAACCCTCAGCCTAAGCCTAACCCTAAGCCTAAACCTAACACTAACCCCAAGGTCTAACCCTTATCTTAAATCTAATCCTCAGCCTAAGCCTACGCTTAAGCCTAAAACTAAGACTGAGCCTAACCCTAACCCTAATCCTAATGACCCTAACCCTAACCCTCAGCCTACATCTAAGCCTACGCCTAAGCCTAAACCTAAGGCTAAGCCTAAACCTAACCTTAACCCTAACCCTAAGCCTAAACCTAACCCTAACCCTAACCCTAAGCCTAAACCTAAACCTAACTCTAACCCCAAAGTCTAACCCTTATCTTAAATCTAACCCTCAGCCCAAGCCCATGCTTAAGCCTAAGCCTAAACCTAAACCTAAGACTAAGACTAAGCCTAACCCTAACCCTAACCCTCAGCCTAAGCCTATGTCTAAGCTTAAACCTAAGGCTAAGCCTAAACCTAACCTTAACCCTAATCCTAACCCTAATCCTAATCATAACCCTAACCCTAACCCCTAACCCTAATCCTAATGACCCTAATGCTAACCCTAACCCTAAGCCCAAAGTAAGTCTAACCCTTATATTAAATCTAACCCTCAGCCTAAGCCTATGTCTAAGCCTACACCTAAGCCTAAACCTAAACTAACCCTAACCCTAATCCTAACCATAACCCTAACCCTAACCCTGAATCAGCCCTCCCATAACTTGAACCCTACTGGTTCTAACTCTAATCCTTACCATGAAACAAACACAAGCCTAACTCAAAGACTAACCCCTAACCTCAGCGTAACATTAATCCCACCACTAATCCCTACCACTAACCCCAACCCCAACCATAAACCTAATACTAACCAAAACACATCACACTAACCCTAAACTCTGACCTGAACACTAAGCCTTACCACTAAACCCATCTCTAAATGTAATCCTAACCCCAATCCTAACCCTAAGGACCACCTTCCACTAGAATTAACCCTAGCCTTAGCCCCCACCATAAACCTAAACCCAATACGAACCCAAACACAAATCCCCAGCCTAAACTCTAACCCAGACACTAAGTCTAACCACTAAACTCAACCCTAATCCTGATACATAACCCAACCCTAAGGATCATCTTCCACAAGAAGGAGGCCAAACACTAAACCCAACCCTAAACCTAAACCTAACACTAGCTGGAACCTTAATGAGCATCTTCCACTGGAAGGGAACCCTAAAGAACCACTAAACCCAACCCTAAACCTGACCTCAAGCCTAAACCTAAAGATTATCATCAAATAGGAGGAACCCAAAGCCTAGACCCAACCCTAAACCTGAACCCAATACTAACCCTAAACACTCCAACCCTAAACGCTAACTCGAACGCTAAACCCAAACCCTAAATCCAGTACTAACCCAGACACGTTACTCCAACCTAAAACTCTGACCCTAAGACCAGGCCTAACCACTAAACTCAACCCTAAACCTAAGCCTAACCACAACCATAACCCTAAGGATCATCTTCCACAATAGGAACCCAAACCCTAGACAAAACCATAAACCTAAACCCAGTACTAACCCAAATATGTTACTCCAACCTAAAACTCTGACCCAAAGACCAGACCTAACCACTAAACTCAACCCTAAACCTAAGCCTAGCCACAACCCCAGCCTCAGGGACCAGCTTCCACCACGGACACCGGCCTCTGTGGGCCCCCGGAGCGCCGGGCTGATCTCCGGGAGCCGCTGAGGCCGGCACCGCGCTCTCCTCCCGCGATGGGTGGTCCTCACGGCTTTCTGGCCCCCTCGTCATCGTTGGGCGGCATCCGCAGGCCTCCTTAGGCCGGGCCTTCCTTAGGCCGAGCTTAAACCCCCTGAAACCCTCGGGGCCGGGTCTGGGCCAGTTCGGCAACGCCAGGCCCCGCGCTGGGCCCAGTTGCCGCCCCGGGGGCTCCTGCGGGGCTGGTGGGCGTAGCGTGGCCGCCGCTCGGATCTGGGCGGGGGGGGAGCACACGCAATGGACATGCCATGGGCACGCAACGGACACGCTTTAGGCGTGCAATGGACATGCGATGGGCTTGCCATGGACATGTCATGGACATGCAACAGACACGTCAGGGACACATCATGGACACGTTGCGGGCACGCAATGGACATGCAATGCGCATGCAATGGACCCGCCATGGACACGCCATGGGCATGCAATGGGCACGCCTGGGGCATACCGTGGGCATGTCGTGGACAGGCAATGGACACACCACGGACACGCCGTGGGCAAACAACGCACACGTCATGGACACGCAGTGGACAGATAACAGGCACGCAATGGACACGCTACGGGCACGCAACGGGCATGCTGTGGGCATGCCATGGGCACGCCATGGACACACTACAGACATGCAATGGACACACTACGGGCACGCAACGGGCATGCTGTGGGCATGCCATGGGCACGCCATGGACACACTACAGACATGCAATGGACACGCTACGGGCACGCAACGGGCATGCTGTGGGCATGCCATGGGCACGCCATGGACACACTACAGACATGCAATGGACACGTCACGGGCACGCAATGGTCACGCCATGGACATGTAATGGACACGCGACAGGTACGCTGTGGGCACGCAACGGTCACGCAACGCACACGCCATGGACACGCCACGCTCATGCCTCGCCAGCACTGTGCACACGCCACACACACGCCACGCACACAGTTCCCCCCCCCCCCAGCTGACCCGGGCTCTCCCGCCCCGCTATGACGTCATCCTCCCCACCCCGGGGACCCAGGGGTCCGGGCGTTCCCGCAGCCCCACCCCCCCCCCCCGCCCCTCCCCCCCAGGGGACCCGGGCGTCCGAGCGCGATCGTGACTCAGCCGCAGCCGCGCCCTCCCTCCCCCCCCCCCCCCCCAACCCCGCAGCTGGATTCGGTCAAGAGCTGGGGGGGGGGGTGGGGGGAGGGGAGCCCGCGGCGGCCGGGAGCGACCCCACCCCCCCAAAAACCCGCGCCGGGGGTCCCGATCCGCCCCTCACCCCGAAAAAGGACCCAGATTCGCCCCTCCCCCCGCCAAAAAAAGGACCCAGGAGTCCCGGTCCGCCCCTCCCCCACCCCCCGGTGCCTGCCCCTCCCCCACCTCAGAGGCGTCAGGGGTTCAGCGCCGGCCCCTTTATTACCCCCTCCAGACCCCTGCCCCTCCCCCGCCCGGGGGGACAATCCCAGTTTGGGGGGGACAATCCCAGTTTGGGGGGGGGGGGGAATCCCTGTCCCAGTTTGGGGCCAACAGTCCCAGTTTGGGGGTTCCTTTCCAGTTTGGGAGGGGGTCTGTCTCAGTTTGGGGGGGGTTGGAATGACGGCATTCCTGCAGTTTGGGGCGGGGAGGGGGCATCCCAGTTTGAGTCTCCCATCCCAGTCTGGGAGGGGTCCCAGCCCCAGTTTGGGGGTCCCTTCCCAGTTTAGGGGGCGGTCCCTCCCAGTTTGCCCCCCCCCCAGCTCCCTCACCCACGGGGGCTCGGGAGAGGTGCCTGGGGGGGTCTCCTCAGCCCCCCCAGTGCTCCCAGTATGACCAGTATGCCTCCCAGTGCCACCGGCAGGGCCACCATCATCCCCCCCCGCAGGGACCCGGGGGTCCGGGGGGCAGGGGGAGCCCTGGGGGCAACTGGGGCAACTGGGGGGGCAACTGGGGGGTCGTCGGCTTGGGAGGCGGCAACTGAGGGGGCAACTGGGACAGCTGAGAGGTTAACTGAGGCAACTGGGAGGGTAAATGGGGCAACTGGGGGGGTCTGGGAGTTGGGGGGCAGCTGGGAGGGTAACTGGGTGTGGAACTGGGGCAAATGGGATGGTAACTGGGACTACTTGAGGGATAACCGGGGGGTCCTTGGCTTGTTGGAGAGTAACTGGGGGGTAACTGTGGCAACTGGGGGGGTAACTGGGGCAACTGGGAGGTCCTTGGCTTTGGGGGGAGCAACTGAGGGGGTAACTGTGGCGGTAACTGGGGCAACTGGTTGGGGTCTGAGAGTTCGGGGGAAAACTGGGAGGTTGGTTGCTTGGGGGCTGGCAACTGGGGAGGTAACTGGGGGAGTAACTGGGGCAACTGAGGGAGTAACTGAGACCATTTGGAGGGCAACTGGGGAGTTGTGGGCTTTGGGGGCGGCAACTGGGAGGGTAACTGGAGGGCTAAATGGGGCAACTGGGGGGCTCCGAACATGGAGGAGGCAGTTGGAAGGGCAACTGGGGGAAACTGGGATTGATGGGAGGCAACTGGGGAGGCAGTTGGGGGGTCCAGGGGAATTGAGGGGACAGTTGGGGGGTCCCTGGGGTGAGACTGGGGGTCCTGGGCTCTGTAGGGGTCCCTGGGCTCATTCTGGGGGTCCTGGGCTCTATAGGGGTCTCTGGGGTCATTCTGGGGGTCCCCAAGTCTATAGGGTTCCCTGGCATCTGTCTGGGGGTCCTGGGCTCTGTAGGGGTCCCTGGGGTCAGGCTGGGGGTCCTGGGCTCTATAGGGGTCCCTGGGATCAAGCTGGGGGTCCCCAATTCTATAGGGATCCCTGGCATCTGTCTGGGGGTCTCTGGGGTCAGGCTGGGGGTCCTGGGCTCTGTAGGGGTCCCTCCATACCATAGGGAGGTTTGGAGCCCTATAGGGGACCATGGGATGAGTTCGGTGGCCTCCAGCCCTATAGGGGTCCCTGGGGTCTGGCTGGGGGTCCTGGGCTCTATAGGGGTCCCTGGGGTCATTCTGGGGGTCCTGGGCTCTATAGGGGTCCCTGGGGTCAAGCTGGGGGTCCCCAAGTCTATAGGGGTCCCTGCGGTCTGTCTGGGGGTCCTGGGCTCTATAGGGGTCCCTGGGGTCAGGCTGGGGGTCCTGGGCTCTATAGGGGTCCCTGGGGTCAAGCTGGGGGTCCCTAAATCTATAGGGATCCCTGGCATCTGTGTGGGGGTCCTGGACTCTATAGGGGTCCCTGGGGTCAGGCTGGGGGTCCTGGGCTCTGTAGGGGTCCCTCCATACCATAGGGGGGTTTGGAGCCCTGTAGGGGTCCCTGAAGTCAATGTGGGGGTCCTGGGCTCTATAGGGGTCCCTGGGGTCAGGCTGGGGGTCCTGGGCTCTATAGGGGTCCCTGGGCTCATTCTGGGGGTCCCCAAATCTATAGGGATCCCTGGCAACTGTCTGGGGGTCTCTGGGGTCAGGCTGGGGGTCCTGGGCTCTATAAGGGTCCCCGGGCTCGTTCTGGGGGTCCTGGGCTCTATAGGGGTCCCTGGGGTCAAGCTGGGGGTCCCTAAATCTATAGGGGTCCCTGGCATCTGTCTGGGTGTCCTGGGCTCTATAGGGGTCTCTGGGGTCAGGCTGGGGGTCCTGGACTCTGTAGGGGTCCCTCCATACCATAGGGGGGTTTGGAGCCCTGTAGGGGTCCCTGAAGTCAATGTGGGGGTCCTGGGCTCTATAGGGGTCCCTGGGGTCAGGCTGGGGGTCCTGGGCTCTATAGGGGTCCCTGGGCTCATTCTGGGGGTCCCCAAATCTATAGGGATCCCTGGCATCTGTCTGGGGGTCTCTGGGGTCAGGCTGGGGGTCCTGGGCTCTATAAGGGTCCCCGGGCTCATTCTGGGGGTCCTGGGCTCTATAGGGGTCCCTGGGGTCAAGCTGGGGGTCCCCAAATCTATAGGGGTCCCTGGCATCTGTCTGGGTGTCCTGGGCTCTATAGGGGTCTCTGGGGTCAGGCTGGGGGTCCTGGACTCTATAGGGGTCCCTCCATACCATAGGGGGGTTTGGAGCCCTGTAGGGGTCCCTGAAGTCATTGTGGGGGTCCTGGGCTCTATAGGGGTCCCTGGGGTGAGGTGGGGAGTTCTCAAGTCTATAGGGGTCCCTGGGGTCTGGCTGGGGGTCCCAGGCGCTATAGGGGTCCCAGGGCTCAGCCCTTGGATCTGGGGCTCTATAGGTGTCCCTGGGCTCATTGTGGGGGTCCCTGTCCCGATAGGGCCCTCGGCCCCTATAGGGCTCTGTATCGGGGTCCTCGTAGGGGTCCCAGGGCCTGGTTTGGGGGTCCCGGCCCCTACGGAGGCTGCCAGGCTGGGGGTCCTCATCCCCGTAGAGGTCCATATAGGAGTCTGGATAGGGGTCCTCGTCCCCATAGGGGTCCCCATAGGGGTCTCCATAGGTGTCGGGGTCCCACAGCCTCAGAGTGGGGTCCTCGTCCCCATAGGAGGTGGGGTCCTCGTCGCTATAGGGGGGAGCAGGGGCGGGGGGGGAGTCACCGGCTGTGGTGGGTGCCAGCGGCGAGCCGGGCGAATCCTCAGGCAAATCCTCGTGCGAGCCCCCGCGTGAGTCCCCACGCAAACCCCGGTGCCAAGGCAGCCGCGAGTCCTGATGGCGCTCTCGGCGCAGACCCTCGTGCAAATCCTTGTGCAAGTCCCCGTGCAAACCCTGCTGCCGTGCCGGCTGCAGCTCCCGCTGCCTGCCTCGGTGTAAACCCTCGTGCAAATCCTCGTGCAATGTCTGGTTCCTCCCGGGTCGCGGATCCTGGTGCAAGTCCTCGTGCCAATCCTCCTGCAAAGCCTGGTGCCTCCTGGGTTGCGGATCCTGGTGCGAATCCTGGTGCAAACCCTCGTGCAAAGCCTGGTGCCTCTGGGGCTGCGGATCCCCGTACGAATCCTGGTGCGAGTCCTCACGCCAATCTTCCTGCAAACCCTCACGCCTCCCAGATGGCAGGTTGCGGCGCGAATCCTCGTGCGAATCCTCGTGCGAATCCTCGTGCGAACCCTCGTGCTGCAGATCCCGGCTGGAATCCCGGCGCGAGCCACCGCGTCGACCCTCCGGCTGCGCCTCCCGCCGCCTTCCTGGGCGCCGCTCCTCGTGCCCGTCCTCGTGCCCGTCCGGCGGCGGGGCCGCCTCGCGGGCCCTTCCTCGCCCGGCCGCCTGCCGCCACCAGGCCCGGCTTCGCCAGGCCCAAGCCTTCGCCCTCCGCCGCCACGCGGGGGCCGGGGGCGCCGCGCGCGCGGCGTCGGCGTCGTAAGAGGCCTCCTCGTGCGAGGCGTCCTCGTGCGGCGAGGCGGGGCGGCAGGTGACGCGGTCGGGCAGCAGGACGAAGCCGGCGTGGCAGTGGCAGGTGAAGCCGCCCTGGTGATTCAGGCAGACGTGGTGGCACACGGCCGCCCTGCCGCACTCGTCCTCCCCCCCGCACTCGCCCCCCGGTCCCGACCCCCAGCCCAGGGGACAGGGGGGGCCCGGGGTCACCCCCGCCGCCACCCCCGCCGTCACCAGGGCCAGCAGCGCCAGCATCCTCCTGCCTTCCTCCTCCTCCTGCCTTCCTCCTCCTCCTGCCTTCCTCCTCCTCCTCCTCCTGCCTTCCTCCTCCTCCCCACCCCCACCCCAAGGGCGGCACCGCTGCAAGGGCCGCACCCAAAGATTGGGGGTGGGGAGGATGGGGGGAGGGAGGAGGGAGGAGGTGGGGTGGGACTCGGGGTGACCCCCACCCCTGCTCCTCCCAGTGCTCCCAGTACCGGTTGGGAAACACTCAGTGGAGCACCCTGAGCCCCCTTCCCAGCAGCCTGACCCCTCCCCCACCCCTCTGCACCCCGACCCCCCTGCACCCCGACCACCCCCCCAGCACCCTGACCCCCACCATGGGTCACCCTGACCTCCTCCCTGCACCCTGACCCCCCTGCACCCCGACCCCCCAGTACCCTGACCCCCCCCCCCCCAGCATCCCAACCCCCACCATGGGGCACCCTGACCCCCCCACCCCCCTGCACCCCGACCCCCCCAGTACCCTGAGCCCCCCAGCATCCCAGCCCCCACCATGGGGCACCCTGACCCCCCCCACCCCCTGCACCCCGACCCCCCAGCACCCTGACCCCCACCATGGGTTACCCTGACCTCTTCCCTGCATCCTGACCTCCCTGCGCCCCGACCCCCCCAGTACCCTGACCCCCCCACCCCCCCTGCACCCCGACCCCCCCAGTACCCTGACCCCCCCCCCCCCCCCAGCATCCCAACCCCCACCATGGGGCACCCTGGCCCCCCCACCCCCCTGCACCCCAACCCCCCAGCACCCTGACCCCCACCATGGGTCACCCTGAGGCCCCCACCCCCCTGCACCCCAACCCCCCCAGTACCCTGACCCCTCCGCCATGGGGCACCCTGACCTCCTCCCTCCACCCTGACCCCCCTGCACCCCGACCCCCCAGTACCCTGACCACCCCCAGCATCCCAGCCCCCACCATGGGGCACCCTGACCCCCCCACCCCCTGCACCCCGACCCCCCAGTACCCTGACCCCCACCATGGGTCACCCTGACCTCCTCCCTGCACCCTGACCCCCCTGCACCCCGACCCCCCCAGTACCCTGACCCTCCCCCAGCATCCCAACCCCCACCATGGGGCACCCTGTCTCCCCACCCCCCTGCACCCCGATGCCCCAGCACCCCGACCCCCCCCACCATGGGGCACTCTGACCCCCGCCACCCCCTCCAGCACCTCGACCCCGTCCCAGCATTCTGACCCCTCCCCTTGGGGCACCCTGACCCCCCTCAATTTTGGCTCCCCCTTAAATCTCTTCCCCCTTCCCCTTCGCTGCTGGGGGGCTGCCTCCACTGATGGGGGGGGCTGGGCCAGAGATGGGGGGCCGCCCCATAGCGGGGGGGCTGCCCCATAGCGGGCGGGGGGGCATAGTGGAGGGGCTGATCCACAGATGGGGGCTGACACAATGGGGGGGGGGGGTTGCTAGCCTAGAGCCGGGTGCTGCCCCCAAGTGGGTTCTGCCCCCTAAGTGGGTGCTGCCCCAAAGCCGAGTGCCCCCCAACCCCCGATTCAGGGTGGGGGGAGGTAGGAGTTTGGAGGAGGGGGAGGGGTAGAAATTTGGGGTAGGGGGAAAATTTGCTGGGGGGACCCAGCAGTTTGTGGGGGGTGGAGAATTGGGGGGCGGGGGGGGGGGCAGGAATTTGGGTGAGACCTAGAAGTTTGGGGAGGGTGGAGGAATTTGGGGGGTCCCTGGAGTTTGAGAAGGACCCAGAAATTTGGGGGGACCCAGGAGTTTGGAGGGGGACCCAGGACTTTGAGGAGGGGGAGGGATTTGGGAGGGTTCCCAGGAATTTAGGGGGGGGGAACCCAGGTGAGAAGAGCTTGCGGCCCAGGCGGCCAATGGCACCCTGGGCCACGTCAAGAGGAGCGTGGCCAGCAGGTCCAGGGAGGGGATTGTCCCCCTCTGCTCTGCCCTGGTGAGACCCCACCTGCAGAGCCGCGTCCAGTTCTGGAGCCCCCAACATCAGAAGGACACGGACCAGTTGGAGAGCGTCCAGAGGAGGCCACGGAGATGACCAGAGGGCTGGAGCAGCTCTGCTGTGAGGACAGCCTTTCCCACCTCCACACGGGTTTGTCTCTTCAGCAGCATGTCCGCCCGCAACGTCATTTGCACCTGGAATGGCATCTGCAACGGTTTCTGCGTCTGTGGTCGTGTCTTCTTCTGCAATGGCACCTTCATCTGCAAAGGCATCTCTGTCTGCAGTGGTGTTGGCTTCTTCAAAGGTGTCCACGAGAAATGTTTCTGGAGATACATCAGCAGCAAAAGGAGGGCTGAGGAGAAGCTCCGTCCTTTCTTAGACGTGGATGGGAAACATGGCAAAGGCTGAAGAAAAGGCTGAGGTACTTCACACCTCCTTTGCCTTGGTCTCTCACGGTAAAAGACCTTACTGCGGTGGAAGATGGAGATGGGGAGCAGCATGAGACCCCCACAACCAAAGGGGAAAAGGTCAGACAGAGTCTGGGACCAGATGGGATCCACCTGAGGGAGCTGGTGGAAGAGCTTACCAGACCACTTTCCGTCATTTATCCGCAGTCCCGGCCAACCTAGGGACTCCCAGTTGACTGGAGGTTAGGAAATGTGACGTCCACCTACAAGAAGAGCTGGAAGGATGACCCAGGGAACTACAGGCGTCAGCCTGACCTCAGTGCCACGGAAGGTTATGGAGCAGATCATCACACTGCATGGACAGGACAACCGGGTGACCAGGCTCAGTCAGCACGGGTTTAGGAAAGGTAGTTCCTACTTGACCAACCTGACCTTCTCCTATGACCAAGTGATCCACTGGAAGAGCGAAAAGCCATGGGCGTTGTCTACCTGGACTTTAGTAAAGCCTTCGACGCCGTTTCCCATAGCATTGGCTGCTCATGGCTTGGATGGGCATGCTCTTCGCTGGGTGAAAGACCGGCTGGACGGCCAGGCCCAGGGGAGACCTTACTGCTCTCCAGCACTATCTGAAAGGAGGGTGCAGCGAGGCGGGGGTCGGTCTCTTCTCTCGAGTAAGAAGTGATAGGACAAGAGGAAATGGCCTCAAGTTGCGGCGGGGAAGGTTTAGGTTGAGTATCAGGAAAAAATTCCTTACCCAAAGGCTTGTCAAGCCTGGAAGAGGCTGCCCAGGGAGGTGGTGGAGTCACCATCCCTGGAGGTCTTTAAAAGACGTGTAGATGTGGCACTTTTAGTGGTGTTCTTGGCAGCGCTGGGCTAACAGTTGGACTCAATGATCCCAAAAATCCGTTCCAACTCAACGATCCGAGGATACTACGACTCAGTTCTGAAAGCTGTGGCGGCATTGACATCTGGTGTGGTGTCTCCATCTGCTGTTTGAATTGGTACCTGCAACTCCAGCGTTCTCGACAACGAAGCGAGCGTCCGCAGTGGTGCCGGCAACGGTATTTCATTCTGCAGTGCCGTCTCCACCGGTATTTCCACTGGTGCTCACCGTAGAACCTGTCACGGTATTGGCACCTGCGATGGCATCTGCAGTGGCATGTTCTGCAGCTCCTTGTGAGCTCCTCTGGGCAACCTGTCCCAATGTTCCACCACCCTCATTGTAAAAAATATTTTCCTAAGATCTGATCTAAATATACCCCCCTCTATTTTAAAACCCTCACCCCTCCTCCTGTCACACCAGGCCCTGCTGAAGAGTTTCTCCCCATCTTTCCTGTAGCCCCCTTTAGGCACTTGAAGGCCACTCTAAGGTGTCCCCGGAGCCTCCTCTTCTCCAAGCTAAGCAGCCCCAGCTCTCTCAGCCTGTCCTCACAGCAGAGCTGCTCCAGCCCTCCCATCATCTGCGTGGCCTCCTCTGGACCCTCTCCAAGTGGTCCACCAACAAGGTCCTGCAGTCAGTGTGAAGGGAGGTTGTTGAGGATCCTCCAAGGCACGGTGAAGTCTGAAGAGCGATCCTGTAGGGAAGCAGAGGAAAACTGAGATTGCTGTCAGCTCCTCAGACCGTCGGACGATTGCTCCCACACCAAAAGTGCCAGCACGGAAAGCTCTTGCTGCTCTTCACCGGCCCTTCACACCGCATCTACAGCACCACAGACATTGGGCTCCGTGCTTTCCTGTAAGAACAGACCTTCAACTGCACATTGGCGCCCAGTTAAAAAAAAAAAACATAAAAAGACAAAATGTTGGTGGACCTGGAGATGCTGGGTCAAGAATCTGTGAGGAGCAGAAAGAGCTTTCAGAGCTGGAACTTTCTATGCTGGCGCAATGGTTCGACGTTTGCGATTTTTAGTTTTTCTTGTTTTCCAAGTGGGCTCCCCTTGCAGTTGTTGGTCCCCAGCACTGTCCTCTGAAGTCTCGGCGGAAGTCTCTGGAGACCTCTCTGGAGAGCTCTCCGCAGAAGTCTCTGGGCAGCTCTCCCGGGAAGTCTCCCAGGGGCTCAGTGGCAGCCAGCTGGGAAGGTCTGCCGCCAGCCCGCCCTGCTTCCCCTCGGGGTCCTGCGAGGGGGAGGCCGCCGCTCCCCAGAAGGGGTCGGTGTCCCCCAGCATGGCTTTCGCCAGGCGGTTCTTGGGGCAGCGCCCCTCCGACCTGGACTCCAAGAAGTCAGGGACTTGGTTGAAGGAGGTGCTGCAGGCCGGGCTGCCGGGGACATCGGGGAAGGTGGTTTTGCTGTCCGTCAGCATCGCCGCCACCACTTGCTCCTTGTTGCAGCCGCCTTCTGCCCTGCACTCCAAGAGGTGTGGGAGCTTGTTGAGGGAGGTGGTCAAGTTGGGGACACTGGGGACGTCGGGGACAGTGTCCTCAGCATTCCCCAGCCCCGCTGCCCCCACTCACTCCTTGAGGCAGCTGCCCTCCGCCACGTACTCAGAGAGGTCGAGGAGCTCAGCGAGGGCCTCGGCAGTCAAGCTGGCGACATTGGCGGTCAAGGCGGTGTCCTGGCTGTCCCCTCGCTGCGCCTCAACAGCTTGGTCCTGGGGGCAGTGGCCATCCACCACGTCCCCCGAGAAGTTGTGGTGCTCAGGAAGGAAAGCAGTGCTGGCGAGGCTGTTGGGGAAAAGCAGGACGTGAGGGACGGTGCCCTGGCTGTCCCCCAGCCCTGCCAGTGCCACTTGCTCCTGTGGGCAGCTGCACTCAACCACGGACGTGGAGAGGTCGGGGAGCTCCTGGAGGAAGGCGGTAAAGTGGGGACATGAGGGACGGTGTCCTTGCTGTCCCCCAGGCCTGCCAGCACCACTCCTTCTTGATGGCAGCCGCCCTCCGCCACGTACTGGGAGAGGTCAGGGAGCTCGTGGAGGAAAGCGGCCAAGCTGGGGCTGTCGGGGACACTGGGGACAGTGTCCTCAGCATGCGCAGCGTGGGGTCGGCTGAGCGAGTTGTTGCTGGTGGCGTGCGCTGGCTGCTCCGGAAAGGGCTGGGTGAGAGCGGCTGGCCCCTTCTCGGGCACGTGAGCAGGCTTGCCCGGAGCTTCCAGCGTGCTCAGCGCTGCAGGAAAAGCCAACACAGCCGAGCCAACCGCGGGGCGATGCGAGCTTTCCTCAGCTTGGCCACCCGCCTGCAGGCTCCGTCACCCCGCAAAGCTCACCCTTGGGCTTTGCTGTGGTTCTGCCAGTGGGCAGAGCGAGGACAGGCTGGCGTGGGCTGGCGGCAGGGACGCTGTTCTTGGTGGTCTCCCCGTCCTCGCTGGAGGCCTGCCATGGCTTCTGGGTGCTGCCGGGCAGGGTGTGGAGCGCAGGGGGGCCCTGCACCCAGTGCTGAGCCGCAGGGCGGCAGGGTGGCGGGGGGCCGGGGCAGGCAGCGATGTGCAGCGGGCGGGAGCCTGTGGGGTAGAGGGGCTCCCCCTGGACCACAGCCCACAGACCCAGCCCCGTTGGCTGGTGGGACACCAGCGTCCCCGTCACCACCTGCTGTCCCCAGCCACGGGCAGGGGGACAGGGAGCAGGCACGGAGGGGAGCTGCACCACGGGAGGGAGCTGCCAGCTTTCGGGGAGCTGCAGCAGCTGCCCCGCGGCGCCCAGGGGCCCTGGCACCCCGTGCCAGACGCTGGCCTGCGGCACCTGGTAGGTGACGGGCTGGACCTGGGCAGGCTTACAGGACCCCGGCAGCCCTGGAACAGAGGGCAGCACACAGGCAGGGACCGGCGGCGGCACGGCCGGAACCGTGAAGCTCACACCGGGCACCTTGGGTGGCATCGGCAGCTGGAGAGGGAGCTTCTCTGTGGGGGAAGCAGAGAGGGGCGATGGGGTGAGCTATGGGCAGGTGGGGCCGACGGGGGGTTACCTGGAGGGCAGGAGCCCCAGGAGGAGCTGGAGCCTGCTGCTGTACCTGCCGTGGCGGCTGGTCAGAGTGGGGTTTGTGGGGGGCAACCAGCCTGCGTCCCCGTGGCGAACACTGCGCCAGCACCTGCTTCAGCCAGCCTTGCCAGGGTTTGACTTTTCCTACCACAGCAACTTCCCAGCTCAAGGATTTCCTGTCCCGCGGATGATTTCCTGTCCCCAGTGCTCATTTCCCATCCCCACAATGGTTTCCCACCCCAGCCATGACGTCTCAGCCCCGTCACGGTTTCCTACCCCAACGGTCTCCCATCCCCACCATTTCCCACCCCAAGCGTGATTCTTGCGGGGAGGTGAATTTCCTGCCCAAGGGGAAGGGATGGGGCCAGCACCCGTGGCCCGGCCATGCCCACCTTTGTGTGCTGCTCCACCCTGCCCTGCAGTGGGGATGGGGCTGGTTTTGGCACTTTTGAGGTTATCTGACCCTGTCCCTCTCTGCCCCAGTGGGGCAACTGCTGTTCCCAGCTGTGGTGGGACTGGTGCCGGTACTGTGCAGACACGATGGGAGCTGTCACAAAAAGGCGACAGCTGGCCCGTGCCATCCAAGCAGAGGGGCTGGGGCGCAAAGTACGGCATCACAAGAGGAATTCTTGCAGTCGTGCATCTGAATGCGCGCCCACACTCTGCTGTTCTGCAAAGCAACTCCAATTCTGTGGCATCGTCAGCCGATTTTTCTTGATCCAGGCATCCCTGGAGTCGCTCTTGCTGCAGTTCCCTGTCTCTGCTGCCAGAGAAGGGCTCAGGCACTTGGGAGTTGTCCTTGTCTCTCTTCTGGTAGAGCCCTGAAGCAGCTTGCCCCCAGAACAGACCTTCTTGTGCAGAGAAAGCCCTGAAAATGTAGAGCAAGAGCTTGCCGAACTCTCCTCTTGGACCCAGAGAATGAATGATCTGGCTCCTCTGGGAACCTCGTGCTGCAAACATTTCTGAACCTAACAAGGACGTGTATCCTGAAGGATTGTTTGTCCTGGCCAGAGTAACAGGGTGGCTTAAAACTGGCACCCTCATGCGAACAAGTAGAGGAAGTTGTCGGTCCTTGGTTTTTCTTTTTAAGGCAGGCGAGTGTCTGCGTTCCGTCTTGTCCTCATCTCCCTGACCTTTACCAGTTTTCCATAAAATAAGTCAGAATAGAGATGTGGAGAGCTGACTGACCCTACTCTCTCCTTGCTGTCTGAATCCCATCCTGACCTCCTGAGGCGTTTATTTAGCAGGCTGGAACAGCCTCATGCCCTAGCTGCAGCTCCCCGGCCATGCCTTGACCTGCAGCCGTTCCTCTCACAGGAATCCTTCACAACAGGCAGGCAGACGCCTCTCAGGGTCTCTTCACATCTCATTCCCATCTCATCTCCTCTCCGCTCCTTGCAGCCGGGACGCGTCGAGTCGGGCCCAGACGCCGCCCGACGGGAGGCCAGAGGGTGAGGGGTGCAAGGCTCGCGCCTCCCCCTCCCTGCCCCCGCTCAGCTCCTTCACATCTTCTCTACTCTTTTTTTTTAATTTATTTTTCCCCTTCTTAAGTACGTTATCGCAGAGGCGTTACCACGGAACATTCTGGTACCAATCGGCTCGGCCCTGGCCAGCAGCGGGTCCGTCCTAGGCCCGGCCGAGTCCACTGGACAAGGGGGAAACTTGTAGAAGCTTCTTACAGCAGCTGCCAGCGTAGCCCCCCCTCACTAAACAAAACCAGAACAGAACGTGGCACAGCACAGGAAGAGAGAATTTGCTCAATACCTGCTCAGGCAGAGAGAGAGCTGAGTTGCTTTGTGCTCAGTGGTTTGGCTTGGCTTTCAACACCAACTATGGACACTCAAAAACTGGCAGGCAGGCTAGCGTCTTAGGATCTATCCAAATTCAAATAAGGTTTATCATCACCAGCGGGCAGTGTCTAAGTTGGCTGGAAGGACTGAAGAAGTCCGTTTTTAAGGTCTGCAGCAGCAAAACGCAGACATCCACATTTTCCCTTTCCTTTCTAATCTGCCATTCCCGATGTTTTAGGCGCTGGTTTTATACGGTTATATTGGGAACGCAAACATTTCATAGAACTGTTTGTGAGTTTGAATACAATTCTGAGCATTGCCATTTCCCTGTCATTCAGTAAAACCACATCCAACGCTATTTCCACCAAAAGCAGCCTGACAGTCCTTCTCACAGGCCCTTCCAACCCAGCCCTCATGTCAAAGACCTTTGAATGAGACTTCCAAACTCCTTGCACCAACAGCCAATGCGGACAGTCTAGAGCATCTCTAAAATCAGCTTCACTGAACACCGCCTGCAGTGTAAAGCCTTCCCCAACAAAGACCTTCCAGCTGGAAGGAAATTCCGGTATCTGAGCAGTATTTCTTGCGTCATCTCCTACGTCTGTGTTTCAGCAGGGATGGAGTTAATTTTCGTCTCAGTAGCTGGTGTGCTTTGGATTTCATCTGTGAAGACTGTTGGCAAAAACACTCTGATGATAGGAGTTGTTGTGAAGGAGACCACGGACGCTGTCTGGCTTGCCAAGTCTCGTTAAAGTCTCGTTAACGATGCGGGAGGCTGGGCAGAAGACAGACAGAATAACTGGCCCAAGCTGGCCAAAGAGAGTATTCCATGCCATGAACATCATCCTCAGCACAGAATTGGGGGTTGCCCATGGGAGGGGGCATCCATTCGGGCATTCCATTCTGGCATGCACCCTTGGCATCCATCTTCTTTCCATCTCTCTTGCTTGCTGGCATCGTTCCCTCTCCCTTGCTGGCTTGCTCTCCCCCTTTGCTTGCTGCTCGGTGTCATTTCGTGATCGCTGCTCGGGACGGGCTGTGTTGGTCATTCGGACATCAGGTGGTGAGAAATCCTACACTGTCCATTTTGTATATTTTGTAGATATTATTATCCTTATGTTATCCTTGTAGTTTTTAGTATTTCAGTAAACTGTTTTTATCTCAACCCACAAGTCTTCCTTTCTTCCCAGCTTCTCTCCCCCATCCCACTGGGCAGGGGGAGGGTGAGGGAGAAGCTGTGTGGTGACTTGGGCTAAACCACCACACTCCAGGACACAGAAGGGTTTCCCCCAGCTCCCGAATCTGGAGCTCACTTCCAAAGCAGAAAGGCAATGAAAAAAACACTTGGCATGAATAATTGCGATCAAAATTCGTTAGCAAGCAGTCTCAAGATAGATCAGAAAGGCGAGCCGCAGCCCATCAGCTGGAACCCTTGTCGGTGCAGCAGAGCCAGCCCTGAGGAAAAAGGCACACAGCTTCTCCTGAAGAATACCAATCCCTGACGGCAAGCACTGAGAATGAAAACGTTTGGGTAAGGATTAATAACGGGCTGAGCAGATAGAAGTCCAGTGTGTGACAGGCTTGTCCTACCAGAGTGGCTGTCACGGCCAGGAGAAACTGCAGGTCCTCCAGACAAAGTCCTTGCTGTTCAAGGAGCTTACAGCCAGCGCACAAGGGGACCTGGATTGTCACACGCGGTGACAAGGCCAAGGGAGCTGCGTGCAGGCCTCCCACGCGCGGCTTGGACCACGTTTGCAACTGAAGTCTCTCTCTGAACCAGGAAACAGCAACGGTAAAGACCGTCCAAGAAGGTGAGAACCAAGCACCACCCCCGCTGAACAGGCTGTTCCCGTGCCCCTGTAGCCGTCGCTCACCAAGGACGGACCCTCACGGCAAGACGAGGGAGCCGTGGCTCCGGAGAATGAACTCTCAAACCTCCCCAGACTTCTCCCTCCTCTGCCTCACACTTTTGTTCCATGTTTGGTACAGAAACCCAGAAACAGAAACATGTAATACCTGCACTCATTTGCCGGCCAAATGAAAATATGCAATAGCCAGGCAAAACAACATCCCTTCATCGACTCAGAAAAATACAGATATCCTTCAAAACAAAAGCGCACTTGGATGAGCTGCACAGCAAAAGCTGTTGGATCCTGGGGATTTCCACACCCGTGTGTACAAGAACGGCGGCACACAACTGGTGAACTGCTTGTTGGGGTGGTTGTGCCCCAAAGCCTTTTTTAAAGGACTGTTAGGAAGGAACGGCTGGCACACCCCGTCAGCTGCGTGTTCTGTTGGCCTCTCCCGGCTGGTGGAAAGGGTTCCTGCTCTTGAATGTCTCCTGAAGGTCCTGCTGGGCATAAGCGTCTACAGGCACCGGCTCATTCTGTTAGCAAATTTCATTCTTAAGAGCTGAAGCCAGCTCTGCTCCCATCAGGAGTCACAAGAGAGGGCTCGATGGCAATCCAAACTCTTGCCTAACGAGTGAGCACTGAACAGCCGCGGGCTGAGCGCAGCGCTGGCAGAAACGGCTCCGTTGGATCCTTCTGTCAGTGCCTGAAGGGCACAAAGAACTGGAACTCGGGAGATCAGCACGGCATTCTGGGGATAGTTGCACAAATGAGATGGGAAAGCCATTACCAGCCTTTGGCAAGGAAATTGGATCTCAGTCTTCACTCACTAACGTGCTAAAAACCCCTGAAGAGACCGACACGCAAAGGCTACAGGTGATGTTGAGAGGCTGTGGTTTCAACTGGGAAAAGGGGGCAAGTGCTGACAAACAAACCCATTTCATACCACCCTGAACGGTAAGGCAAGGCACCCAGGATTGCCCCCGCTTCACCATTAAGGACTAACATGCTGAAAAGCAACCATAAATCAACGAGATCTCAAAAGACAGATTTTTGGGATGGTCACAGGAGGTGATAGGGCTCGGGGGCTTCCGCTACCAGTCAACCCTTGCTGCCAGGGAATGAAGGACTTGGTGTCATTCTGCATCCCAGCGCACCCTGCTCAGCTGCCAGAAATCAAGGTGTGGTTTTCCTTGCTCTGACTTTCTACATGGGCACTATTAATGTCTGCCCGCTAAGTCCCAAATTGTTTCTCTATTAGAATGCAACTCTGCAACATACTCTACTTTTACAACCACTAATTTGATGGATCCAGCTTAAATTAAGAGGAATAGACACCAATTAGAACTCTTTTAATAGACTACGGGTGAGGGGCAGCTTTGTCCAGGGACCTCCCAAGGGGGCACGGGTCACTGGGGAGGGGGGAGGCCCCTGAGGTGGCAGACCCAGGAGATGCCTGCCCCTCCCTGGGCAGGAGAGCAGCACCTTGCTGGTGAAAGGGGCCTCGTCAGCGTACAGGCCGGCCTCCAAGGAGATGGTGATGGAGGCGGTCTTCCTGGCACGCCAGCTCTCAGGGCCCCTGATGGTGAAGGCCAGGTGCTCCACTGGGTCCTGCAAGGCCAGGGGCTGCGGGAAGAGGTTTTTGAAGGGGACGGAGGTGGTGGTGCTGCCGGCTGTAATGGTGAGGGGTCCCTGTGCCTTGGGCAGGAGGATGAGGCTGAAGAGGGATACGTCGGACTCCCCACCAAGCCGGATAGGGAGCTGCCGCCTGGCCCTGGCTCTGCACACTTGGTGGGGCTTGGAGGTCACCTCCGTGCTCTTCTCTGACCTCCTCTGTCTGGCACGGGCCATGCTGATGGTGAGGGGTCCCTGTGCCTTGGGCAGGAGGATGAGGCCGAAGACGGATACGCCGGACTCCCCACCAAGCCGGGTAGAGAGCTGCAGCCTGGCCCTGGCTCTGCACACTTGGCGGGGCTTGGAGGTCACCTCCGTGCTCTTCTCTGACCTCCTCTGGCTGGCACGGGCCATGCTGATGGTTTTCGCTGACTGGAAGTTGGCCCAGTTGTTCTGCAGAGGAGAGAGAAGAGACAGTGGAGGGGCTGATCACCAAAGCAGAGCCAGCAGCTCGGGAAGGAACCTCTGGTCCCCTGCCATCACACTGGCTGGGGTCCCTTTCCCTAGCCCATCACCCACCTGTACCCTCCCACCCCTCACACCACAGCCCTGGGGAGTGCCCGTGATGAATGGCCATAGGGGCTGCTGCCCAAACGTGCCCAGCAGGGACAACCCCGCACCCAAACGCTGGGGACCTCAGAGCCCAGCTCTGGCAGCAGCGGAGAAGTGCTTTGGTTGCCCATCTGCAAAGGCACTGCCATGCACCCGCATTACTTTGTTTTGGGGGCACCCCCTGACCTTGAGAAACGCTGGTGCTCAGAGCAGGGTCGCCGGCCTCTGCAGAGATCTCGATGTTTTCGGTCTGAACGACCCCCAAGATGTTTTCTGCATCTGAAACCTGAGGTGACAAGAAGCAAGCACTGCTTAGCCCCTTCTCCTCCATTCTTTTGTTAGACAATATCTGAGTCCTTGTCTCTACCGGCTGCTTCCCCCACGGCCTCCCCTGCGTGACAAGCGCTGTGAGCACACAAGCTTTCCTAACCTGATCATCTCCCGGGCTGACCCAGTGGGGTTCTGCCGCAGTAAGAAACCCTGTCAGCCCAACTCTTCTCTCCGCCAGCAGCCGCGTGGCTGCTAAAGCACCCTGGGAAGCAAAGGGATCTTAAAGCCACCACAAGCGTGAGGTGTCCCAGAGCAGGGGGCATCGACAACCAACCCTCTCCTCTTCAGTCACCCAGCGTCCTCACTGAAATGCATCCCCGAAACCATGGGGAACAGCCTCCCGGGGCGAGAGTTTGTCGCTCTCTGTTAAGAGCCCCAGACGGAGGCCAGGACGGGTGCAGCGAGCATGCCAACGTCTGGACAAGCCAAGGACAGCGTTCAACCTGGCACAGCAGCAAGGTGGTTGTAGTGCGGGCTCAGGGCGCAGGCTCATAACCCAGCCGTAAGCCCTGCAGAGGCAGCGGCTGGTTTTCTGGGGTGACGTGGATGCCTGCGGATGCAGCGTGTGTGCTCGCGAACCCAGCTGGAGGCAGCAGAAGCTGGGGTCGTAGCACCCTTGTCCCTGTCAGGCCCATCTCCTCCTGACTCCCCAATACACTTGCCCCATGGAGCTCAGCTACCAGGGCACCCGAGCAGTCACTTCGTCCCCAAGAGCCCCTTGCTGCTACGGGCACGGCCCCCCAGCAGTGCAGGAAGGAAAGAATCTCTGGAAGCTCATCCTTTTGCCCTCTTGGCAGGGTACCCTTCAAGCAGCCTCCATCCCTAAGAGCACAGGGCTGATCACTCTGCCCTGCTCTGCCAGGGAGGGCACAGTCCCCCTCACCTCCAGCTGGATCGTCTTCAGAATGCTGAGAGCCTTCGTGGCCTTGAAACGCAGCTGCACACCAAACTCCGTGTGGGGACCCACGATGCCGCTGCCTTCTGACACCGAGAAGTCCTCGCCCAGGTCTTCCAGCCCCATGAGCCGCCAGGCCACGGGCAGCGGTGTGCGGTTTTGCAGGGCCAGGGTCTCATTGTCCTTCCTGCAGACAAAAAGAGACACTGAGCACCAGCTGCTTGATGGGCATGTTAGTCTTGCAGTTGAATGGAACTTGGAGCAGCCCTGGCTGACAGCTCTCGTCCCCGGCAGAGGGGCTGTGGGGTGACTGACCTGGGCAGAAGCAGCGTGTTGAACAGCAGCTCCTTGGGGCTGACCCCCAGCTCCACCTGCACCCCCTGGCAGCACAGGCGGAAGACCACCGGCTCTGGGTTCCCCTGAATGCAGCAGATGAGCTTGTCTTCCACCAGGCCAGCTGAAGTGGGGTACGCCCAAACGCTCAGCTCCTAGCCCCGTCCCCGCAAAAACAAACACACAAGAGCATTCAGTCAGCAAGAGAAACAGCTCCTGGGCACTGCCACCGCTGCCTGTCCTACCTGCCTGTCTCCTACCTGCTTCTCGTTGGGTTGCAGCCTCATGCTGGGAGGCTCTAAAAGGAACGTGCTCTCCTGGAGATCGCGCTCAAAGGAGAAATGCACCTCTGCTTCCAAGGGGCTGACGTTCAGGATGGTTATCTTCTCGCAGTTGCTGGGATAGCGCAGCTCCTTGTACCTGTCCACAAAAGGGGCAAAGGCTGCAGAGGAGATGCCAGGACCACGGCCTTGATCACATCTTGAGGAAAGCACCGTGTCCTGGCAGCGGCAGGCTGCACTGGAAGACCATGTTCCCACGAGCAGGCTAAGAAAAAGGATCACTTTGGGGCACATTGCACGGAATATGGGCTCATCCTTGCATTGCTTTGATGTCTGCCCCTGTACTTGGTGCGTCCATGCCAGAGGTGTGACGATGCAGTCACGCACTCAAAGAGCGTTTTACAAAATCTAAATGGAAAGGCACCTGGAAAAATAACAGTATGCCAGGCACATGGCTTCTTCCGCCTTCTGTGTGAGCATCAGCTGCTAACTCAGGGCTGGGAGCACGTACCCGTCTCTTGGCTTCCCACACAGCAGCGGTCCAAAGTGGAAAATGCCCGTGTCCATGACATACTGCTTGGAGATGATGTCCTCATCCTCCTTGCTCTCCCTCTGGTGGGGAAACACCAGCCTGGGGAGAGAAACAGGGAATGAGGAGCTGTGAGATGCTCCTAGGTAGGAAACCTGGTCAGAAAGCCATAACCCTTCTGGGTGGCTGAGGTACCAGGACTGGTTCCCAGCTCCAAGCACGGGAAGATGCTGGGCTGCTCAGGCAGCACGCTGTGCCCAAGCCAGAAGGTCCCAGGGGTACAAGGGGCAGCCCTGGCTCTGAGTTCAGGGGGAGCCATGCGTGAGGGCTCCCACGCGCCAGCCTTACCGCGGGTCCTGGCTGATGGCGGGATACAGGCAGGTGCCCCTGCAGGGCAGCTGGTACAGACGCTTGGTGCCCAGGATCTCAAAATGCAGCGTCTGCTCAAACTGGCCCAGTTCCGTGGAGCTGAAGTGGACCTTCAGTTGCACCTCACCGTGGGCAGGCACTGTCCACCGACAGCTGCTCAGCCTGGCAATTAAAAAGGAGATTTCAAACACTGGTAAGAAGCAAATGAGGAACAGAGGGTTGTGGCCTTGCCATGCCATGGAGGCACCGGCTGAGGGTGCCTGCAGAGCTGGAGATGAGGGACCTTGTCTGGCGAGATGGCTGCAAAGCAGAGGGGTCACCTCCTCCCTCACAGCTCGCCTGACAGGTCTCCCTGGGGATGGAACTGTGTCCATATCACTTTGGTCCAACCTGGGAGGACATGTGGGTGCTCCTGTGTCCGGCCTCTGGAGCTCTCTGCTGCCCCGGCTGGAGCTGCGCTTCTTCCTCAGAGCCTCCAGGCTACCCACAGCTTTCTCCTTCCTCGACCGCCCCCTTGTTGGAGTGACCTGTTTCTCGGAGGTCTTAACAGCAAGGGGAGAGAGAGAAGGGAGAGAGAGGTGAGACCTGCCCGGAGACATCCCCACCCTGGAAAGAAAGCTGTGGCTCTTTCCTCTCATGTTAAAGAACCATCCTATTTCTCAGCAGAGAGACAGCACAGCTGTCTCTTTTGGACAGACAGAAGGGATGCCTGCAGACACGTGGCCCCGTCAAGATTTGACCACCCTTCCACAGTGATTCTTTTCCATCTCGCCTGCCCCCCGTGCCCCCATGCAGCCTGGCCCCTGCCCTGAAACCTTCACTGCGGGCACAGCGGGGGCATCCTCGACACTTACAGTCGCTGCCTGTTCTCCTTCCGCAACAGCACCTTCTGGCACAACAAGGCGGAAGTGCTGGAGGGCTTCTCCTGCTGCAGGGGCCGTTCGCTTCTCCGGGTAGCGGATCACGGAGTACAAAGCAGGAGGGGGAATGGGAGGCCCAGAGGGACCCAGTCCCAGCTCATCCAAGATCTAAAGCAGAAGAGAAAACTCTCTTTATACTCCCGTCACCTTCAACCTCCCACTTCCTTAAGGGCACTGAGCTTTTGGCAATGGGGTTTTTTAAATTATTATTTATAGGGAGTACAGTGCTTTTTTACGCCCAGTGGAGTGGGCAGGCTCCAGAGCAGTGCCAGGACCTACAGCTGAGACCTAGAGAGCAATCTCTCCTCTGAGTGACTCAGCTGAAGGCAACAACGACCATGAGCTGCCCTGCCCTGGAACCATTGGGAATGATTTCCACACTGGGAAACTGAACGGACAGGATGCTTGAAGAGAGAGCACTCCCGCTTTGCACCCGTCTGAGGGATGGTGAGAACCTCTCCAGCCACGGGGCTGCTCCGGAGCCGTTGTGGAACAGTGGCCTGGACAAGGCTCTGTGCCCTTGTCCGTGGGACGCAATGCACCAGGGCAGAGCATGGCAGGCTCAGCACCTGAGCCTCACAGGGCTTTACCTGCTCTGCCACTGGCAGCTTGCTGCTCTCCAGGATCTTCCTGGTCACATCTTCTGAGCCCAGTGCTTCAATGGTCAAGCAGGGCACCCTGCCACGCTGGCCTCGGCCTGACCCTTCTGCACCTTCCCCTTCCAGCTCAGATAACGCCGAGTCCTCAAGAGCCTCCAGATCTTTCAGGTGCTCCTCCTCCAGGTGCTCTTTCTTTGTGCGCTTCTTCTCTAGGCGCTCTTTCTTGGAGCACTCCTTCTCCACGCGCTCTTTCTTCACAGACTCCTTCTCCACGTGCTCTTTCTTCGTGGACTCCTTCTTCACGCGCTCTTTCTTCACAGACTCCTTCTCCACGCGCTCTTTCTTCACAGACTCCTTCTCCATGCGCTCTTTCTTCCTGCGCTCCTTTTCCGGTGTCACCTGACGCTCCTTCCCTCTCTTTTTCTGGCTCCTGTGGCTCAAGGCACGCTGGTGCCGGGCTTCTGCTTTGTGCCGCACCTCCGCTTGGTTCAGAGGGGACAGCAGGATACCCTCAGCCCTGTCCCAGAATGACAAAATATGCGCCACATCCTTCTGCGATGCCTCATAGATGTTAAACCTCAGGGCCAAGTTCTCGCTGTCACTCAGAGCCCCCTGTTCTGGGTCTGAGTGTTGCACACGCACGGCTGGGCAGGCATCCATCAGGGAAACCTTGCTCTGCTTTCTCTTCTCTTCCTTGTCACTCCCAACAGCGCCTGAGTGCTTCTTTACAGATCCTCTCTTGTCTACCCCTTTGGTGGCATCCAACTGGTTGCTGGTGGAAATGCTGGTGTTGCTGGCGGATGCGTTCGTGTTCTGGGCAGGAGGAGCAGGAAAAAGCAGTGAGCATTTCAAAGCACCAACTCAGATGCTGCAGGGCAGTGATGATCTTTGCAACAGCACCCCAAGCCTCGCCTGAGACCTGTGCTGGGTGCTCCACAAATCCCAATCCAGAACACAGCTGGTACCCAGTGTAGCTCAACTGAAACCAAACTCCCCAGTGCCAGACTGATGGGGAGTGCTGCCCACCAGATGAAAAGTAGAAAAGCTTCTCCAAACCAAACAGGGGAATTAAAACACCTCCGTACCCCTGTGCACTCCTCTGGGCTCCATTCTGGTGTGCTGAGCGTCCCTGTGCCTGGCTGACCCTTGAGGAAGTCTGGTTGAATACCTAAGGCCTGGTGGGATCTCCTGCCAGGCATGTAGCAAAAGGCACCCCATCCCAGACGGATCATGGCCCAGAGGTGTAAGTCATGTGCAGAGTGGGGAGAAATGCTGGACTAGAACTATCTAGGGCTTCACAGTGAATGTCTGGAGTTATGGGAAGCCATGACTCAAAGGCAGCATGATCCCACAAGAGCAGCTCCCCAACAAACCCATGGGAAAACATCCCTGGCGAAGCAGCAGCATGAGCAAACACCGGCTCTTGTTTCCCAGCACAACCCCACGTGTTACTCACTCAGGCCCATTCCTGGGCCCAGCGGCGCGTGTGGCTGCTGGCTTCTCGGGGAATGGTACAGCTCCGTGGGAAGAAGCTCCCCAGGGCTTTTACTCATCTCTACAAACACAGCCACCCACCTGTCTGACTCCAGGCTGCATTTTCTTCCCTGAAGCGTTAACTTTGTCTTTTCCAAGCTCGCTCCTCCTCCTCTTGGAATTCTCCAGCTCTTCTTTCTCCTTCAGGGGTTCCAGCTCCTGACGGTGCTTTTGTCAGGCTGCTCCATCGCCCTTCAGGAAGCCAAACAGAAAACAGCCCTGTGAGTCACCACCAGAAATGTGGGCTCGCTGCAGTCCCAGCTGGCCCTGCACTTCATTCATTGACCCTGAGGCCAGACAGAACTCTTAGGCCATCGCCATGGACTTCCCTCAACCTGGGGAGCCTGGGAACATCCAAAGGGCGGCAAGGTGAGAGGGGTCCTCCAGGGCCAGCCAAATCTAGGCTTTGCTGTCCTAAATATAAATTGTGCTGCTTCTCCAATCAGGTCCACCTGGACCCCTCCAGCACACTGCCAAGGACGGATCCACCGTCTCTGCGCACTGATGCCAGAAGCCCTCTCTTGCTCTCCCAGTTTCAACCAGCTCACAAATCACTAACGCCTCCTTATCCCTGCGCCAACACCTACGAGGCTTATCCAGCCCTTCTCCCTGGGCATAGCCTGCTCCTTAGTGAGGACACTCACATCAGTCAGAAAGCAAAGGTAACTCCCCTCCTGCAAAACAGGCTCTCATCAGCCAGGCTTCCTGCTGGAACCCAGCCGTCACCACGGGAAACTTGTGCCGTCTCTCCTGGAAATCAAGATTGGAAGCAGCCCTAGCCATCTCCTCCCAGAGCAGCAAACTGGGGCCTGTGCTGACAGAAATGCTGAAACGCATGCTCACTTGAAGCAGGTCCCCCTCCCAGTTTGACACTTCCCCTGTGCATCCTCCTGAACAGGGCTGCTTTGCTGGATCACAGCTTCTCCCAGGCTCCCCTGCTGCTGCAGCCGAAGGGGAGCCGAAGAGACACCAGCTTTTATGGCTGGCGGCGCTCAGTCAGGAAAACCCTGGGAGATGAGCGTTGCACGGGCTTCACCTCCAGCAGGACTGCTCTCTACACCAAGGCAGCACAGCTGCACCTCACACCAGCCCACACCACAGCCCCTCTGGTTTGCTGAGGAAGGGGGATGAAGAAGATGGCCATCAACAGCATTAACTCAGAGACACTTCTGGGTGCAGCGGCAAGGCAAGCACAGAGCCCAGCTGCCTGCAGCCAGCGTCTACGCCAGAGGGCTCACTGCTGAATCGCAGAGAAGATGTTCTCTTCTCTACCAGCGCAAAGTCCCTCCCCTGTCGGGAGCCAGGGAGGTGGAACTGGCATCCTTGTGCGGCTTGGAATAGACACTTTTGGCCTTTGCTCTGAAAGCCCTCTTAGCTCAGCCAAGGTCTCTGGAGCAGGGAAGCCCCTGAGGGACACTATCCTGGGGAGTTGTCCATGGACGGCTTACAGACCTCCTCCTCCTCTCACGCCGGGCTTGTAGTAGCTTCTCATTAAACTGAGTTTTCTGCTCCTCCGTGAGGGCATCGTACTCGTCCTCATCCATCTCCCAGAGACGTGCTTCCTCCCTCCTGGCAGCTTCTTCCCGCTCCCGTTCTTCAGCACAGACCAGAGGTGAAACCATTAGCCACTGCAAGTGCTGGAGGAGCTGCGAGGATTCACAGCTCTGTCCCGACCCAGCCTATCATCCTGCCAGGCCATCCTGGGGAGCTCATATCCCTGCTCCAGCGTTCAGAGAATCCCCCAAACTGTCGCCTGTACCTTGCCTGGCTCACGTGCACCAGCGCTGTGGGCAGCTGGAGGGTGGGCAGTTACTGAGCCACAACAGCTTGCACTTGTGCCCAAGCTTTCATGGCAGAGACCAAGGGGAATCTTACAGCCTCAGCTCTGCTTAAGCAACTGTGAGCTGAGTGCTGGCTACACTGAGGCAAAAGGTGGAAGGATTCATAAAACCATTTCTTACAAGCTCTGCTGGTGACACAGATACTCATGGGTAAGGTTGAGGGCTTAGAGAGATTGGAAAGGTGCGGAGATGAAGATTCTTACCTTCCTGCTCTTTCGCGGCTGTCTCCCTGGCTTTCAAAGAAGCATAATCCCGGAACAGGTTCACAAAATAGATGTGAGGCCGATTTCCCACAGCTTTGAGCAGGCAGAGGAGCGCAGATGCCGTGCTGCCTGCAAAGCAGGTCTCCAGGCCATCAAACACCACTCCCTGGAAGCAGTCGCTCAGCTGTGAATCAAGTGGCAAAGGAGGAGAAAGTCAGCGATGGCACGCGCTGGGCTCTCAGCTAGTCAGTCAGCCCAAACGGCAAAGGGCAGCGCGTCGTCGTTCCAAGAGCATGGGCTCAGACAAGCTCTGATCTTTCCCTGCGCTCTGCCAGCTTCTAGCATCTGCAGCTTGACCCAGGCGTGCCTGCACGCAGCCCAGGACTTCTCCAACAGCAGATACAGATCCCCTCCTCTGCAAACTGTACCTCACCGCCTGTCTCTCTGTAGCAGGAACCTATCATTTGCCCCCACCCCACGTACCTGCAGCCTTTCCGAGAGGATGGCCACCAGCAAGTCCTCAGGCAGCACGCAGCTCATCAAGCCCAGCTCTCCCGCTGTGCTGTCACTGATGCTCAGCCATCGCTGCGCAGGAACGCAGGGAAGGGCTGAGCTGAGCTCAGAACTCGATGAGCCCTGCAACATTGAACACCACGAGAGAAATAAACCACCTTGGAACCCCTGAACACTTCCAGCTGCTGGGCTTGCAGCTCAGGTCTCTCGCTGGCAAGAGAATAGACCCA
Organism: Otis tarda; assembly: GCA_026413225.1. NCBI lineage: Eukaryota > Metazoa > Chordata > Aves > Otidiformes > Otididae > Otis > Otis tarda. Next base: position 1,168,717 of record CM048589.1, read on the forward strand.
AAGGGCAGGCCAGCAGCTCCAGGGGACAACCCTGGGGGTCACATCCCTTGGCCAGAAGAGACCCAAGCTTGCAAGCCCCTGGCACAGCGTCCCACCTGCTTTGCTCACCACCTGCAGCCACTTTGCCAACAAACCGTACGACTCAGTCGAGTTCTTCTGGCAGAACACAGGGTTCTGTTCCCACCCCACGCCATCCCCAACCTGCCCAGCTGCCTCTCTGCACTATCGTTCCCCACACCAGGCTCTGGCTGACACAGAGCCCCCACTGTAAGCAGCCCCTGCACTTTTAACAAGGCCTGTAGCGACAGGAAAACACCTAACGGTTTTACACTCAAAGAGGGGACATTCCAACTAGAGAGAAGGAAGACATTTTTCATGATGAGAGCGGTGGAACATCGGAACAGGTTGTCCAGAGAGGTGGTGGATGCCCCATCCCTGGAATCATTCAAGGCCAGGTTGGACGGGGCTCTGAGCAACCTGATGTGGTTGGAGATGTCCCTGCTCCCTGCAGGGGGTTGGGCTGGGTGGCCTTTAAAGGTCCCCTCCCGCCCAAACCCCTCTAAGATTCTATGATTCTCAAAGGCAACAGAAAGGTCCCATGCACTAAGCTGTGCCGATCACGCTTCACCCGGGAGCCTGTCAGGTCCATTACATGCTGTTTCTGGGACAGGCGCTCCTTCTTCTTTGTCTTGGCCGCTGCAGAGCTTTGGGAAACGACGGACTGCAGGCTGACTTTGTTGGCAGAGGGCGACTGGCTCCCCTCTGGGCTGCGCTTGCCACGGGCCTGGAACTGCCGGCGGCGGGAGGCATCTGCGTTTTGACCTGTGGAGGGGACAAACGGCTCAGTGGGGCTGGCGACGGGCGCTGTGGGGAGCAAGCAGGCACCTCGCACCTCCATGAGCACAGCCTTGTGCCCTGGTAGGGACACAGCACTTGTCCCCCAGCCTGCCTGGCACTGGCAGCACTGCTCCCAGAAGCAGCTCCCTCCCTGCTTCTCTTATTAGCACGAGAAAGCACACCACCTGAAACTAGATTGGAAAGCTAGAGAGCTTTTAATTCACAGCCCTGTGTCCGTCCCAACAAACGTGCACACAAGTAACACCGTTTCCACAGTCACTCCCCTACGGATCAAGCCAAGGATTTGTCCTCCAGGACTATCGTTTCCATACCTTGCCCCCATCCTACATTGTCACATAGAGACCGTAACACGCAGCCCTGCCCCAGCTGCATCACCCATCTCTGCTGGAGCTAAATCCTCCACATGGGATAACCCCACCGGGGACCCAGGCCCTTCTTCCTTCCACCACCTCCCAACACAACCAAGTTCAAAGCTGAGCAACTCAAAACTGCCCCCACCACAGACAGGGTCTGGCCTCACCCTGCAGAGCTGGGGGCACCAGCTGCCCAATAAAGTTTCCTTAAAGTCTCCGGTCTCACAACGGAGAACAGACAAGTGGCACGAGCTGCCTAACCTGACAGCCTGTATAGGAACATCTCTGGAGAAAAGAGCTCATCTGCAGCATCTCTCTCATCTGAAACTGCCCCAGAAGGTGATCCTTCCTTTCCTCTCATGTTTGTGAAGCCACACTCAAAGTCACTCGTCTAGTGCTTCATGAGCCACTTCAGAGAGCTTTTTCCTTCTTAAAGTGGGCAGCAGTTCTGCCTGACGGCCCTGAGCAGCAAGCTGGATTCAGCCTTGAGGAAACAGGAGAACTCTCAGTAAGACACAAACAAGTGTGCTTCACTGCTCCTAGAAAAAGGAACCCGTGCCAAGAAGCTCAGGAGCAGGAAAAGTGCCCCTGCTGGATCCCGGAAAATAGAGAATTTTTTTAATACCCAGAGCTGTTTGATGAAACAGCTTTGCATTTCTGCACGCCGCAGCCATGTTCCCCAAGAGACCCAAGGGCTGTCAAGCTGCTTCTCTGGAGCAAGGGAGGTGGATGGTCACGGTGGGTTTCTGAAGCGCTGCTGGGGGTCCAGCGTTTCTCCTTACCCGCACGCTCTGTCTCCTTGCGGCTCTTCTGCTCGATGGCAGCCCTGACGCACAGCTCCCGGGCACACAGCCCTGCTGAGCTGCTCCTCTTCGAGATGGCTTCCTCCACCACGGCATCAATGGACAAGCAGGCAGCGCCGTAGTATTTGGACAGCGCGACCGCTGCCGTGGTCTTGCCTTGAGAGAGAGGAAGACTGCTTGGTGACACTTGCACATGAGGCATTGTCAGGGACAGGCTCTGGAAATGCCCCAAAAAGTATTTCACATTTTCAAGGACAGTGGGAAAGCACGTGCCCCTTAAGGAGAGACCACGAGGGAGGCAGCCTGAGCATGGTTAGAAATGTGGATCATCTCCACCTCATCTTCAGATGAGGACTTTGTCCCTTGTGGTGACCTCGACCCTGGGCCAGAACACTGTTTCCAGCCCTGTCCCACCACCACTCAGACCATTCGCTAGCCTGTGCTGCTCGCTGCTGTCTCAGGCAACCTCTGGGCACACTTTGGGGTCAGTGTGGGCTAGGGACTGCTCCCACGAGGCAACATGGACCCGAGGCAAAGTGGTCCCACAAAGCAACAGGAACATGGCCACACTGCCTGGGGGAACGAGAGCCCAGCTCCTAGCAGGGACACAAGATGAGCCACACCACCTGCACCAGCTAGGCGAAGGCCTGAGGCTGCTTCATGTACCAGCAGAGCTGTGGCTCACCTTGCTTCACTTCACTTGGTCAACCAAGCACCGTGGTCCACCAGGAGATATATGTCTCTCCTGCTGCCCCCCATCCTGGCAGCCAAGGGCTGCCGCTCACGTACCTGTCAGGGGTGCCCCATGGACGATGACGACGATCCCCCTCCGGTTTCGGGCTGCGCGCCCTTCTGCAGAGAGATCGATGCCAAGGTGGCGGGCAATGGCCTTAGACACAGGGCTGTTGTCCAGTTCTCCCGCTGCCTCCTTGCTGCTGGCGGTGCTTTGCCGATGCTCTCCTGTGCAGAAGCAGGTAGAAAAGTCGGTCTCCTGCCTACCTGTGATCCTGATCATCCTCCCATCCCCTCAGGTCCTGGGAGAGGAGACTGCTGAAACCAACGTCACACCCAAGATCTCACCATGCCCTTCCTCTAGACTTGTGCAGATCAGGGTCTGCCCTAGATGCTGGTGAAGGTGCCTCTTCAGAGTACAGGAAATGGGGTGGCAGAAAGAGAACAGAGAGAGCAGCCAGCAATGCCTAAAAGCCTGGGCCAAATCTTCCATGAACTGTCGTCATGGGAGCTTGGTCTCAGGTCCTGCTGAGTAAGGGGACACAGGCAGAACCAGGCGTCTTACTCAGTCCCAAGGCAGAGGCTCCAGGTGAGGACCAAGCCATTATCCAAAAGCCGGATGCTTGAGGAATATTACTAGCAGGACATCTGGCCGGGCTCTGAATGCACCAGAACAGCATTTACAAAGAGTTCCCACCTTTGCCCTCAGGAGGTCACCAAAAGACAACTCAGCTTGCAATGCCACGTAGGACAGCGAGCGCCCTGCCCTGCCCTGCCTAGCAAAGGGAACAGCATCATCCTGATCCCAGCAGCTCCTGGGGGCAAACATGCTCCTGTGGCAAAGCTGGGGAAAACCTCCCTGGCCTCTCCCTTGTCCCTGCCCCAGACTCCTCCCGGGATCCTGCAGACTTCCCAGAGAAGAGCGCATTCCGGGCTCACAGGAACGAAGGTGGCCCCAGGCTGCAGGGAAGTGATGGAGCTGACACTCAAGTCCTCCACTGAGACCCCTTTGCCACAACGGACATAAAACAGGTGACGAGCTTCGGGTTATTATCTGTCCCGCATCTTTTCTCAACGCCTTCCTCCTCCTCTTCTCCACATGCAGCTTTAGAGTCCACCTTGTTGGACTGGCTTTCATCAAAAATGGAGGAGGGAACGACCGAGCTGTGGGATGAGATGGTGTGAATGATCCCAGCAGAGTGCTTCCCTCCTTGACCTGACAGAGACCGGACATTTTCAAAGTTTGCTCAGCAGGAAGGACACAGGGAGGGAAGAAGAGAGTGAACATGCTCAGGCATCTGCTCTCTGCCATTTGACACTTTGCACAGCCACATGCAAAAGACACAAAATTGCCCAAGGAGGGAGACTCCCAAGGCACAGGGAAGTCTGTCCAGGCTCTGGCTGCCCTCAGGGGAATTCTGAGCTTGTGCTTTTGTTGCTGGGAAGAAACAAATCGGACATAGCCAGTGGTATTAGACCGGGTCCTACTGTCTGAAGAACTCATCCCATCCTACTCTTTGTGGATGAGGGACCCAAGGGCACATCCTGACTACTGCCCCAGTCCACGGCAGGCAGATACCAGCTTGCTTTGGCTGCACTCAGGGCTGGCAGAGGATGCGTGTTACAAGCCACAGATTTCCAGCTGGAAATTCCTCCACCAAGCCAGGGAACGGGCAGCTGCTAAAAGCATGGGCTTTCCACGGACAACGAGGTCATGGGGGAGCTCAGGGTGTGTGGGCTGAGCTCCCTGCTGTGGCCACACTCAGGAGAGCCAATGCCAATCCCTCACCGTTGTCCTGGCCTGCTGGTTCCCCAGTCCTGGACTGTGCCTGCTCCTCTTCCAGCCTCTTCTGGTCCTCATAGTACTCCAGCACCTCTGGGGGCAGCTTCTCACCCGGGGCACGTGGAGGCAGCAACAAGGTGTTGTGGCGATCGTAATCCTTCAGCGTGCGCAGGATCTGTGCGCACAGGGAAAACAAACCGTAGATGGGATGCGATTCTTGACCTTCATCACACGAATAGACTCCCCAGCCAACCCATCTTCTCCCTCATTCCTTCCTCCCAACGGCACGGACCATCCAAGCCCCTACACGCCTGCCAGCAGAGGTGGCCAACCCTGAAATGCCACCAGGCTTTGCCCTGGGGACTGCCTCCACCTCCCTGGCACTGGCAAGGCTGGAGCGCTAGGAAGCTACGGGAGCGTGCCCACGGGGACCAGACCTTCCCTCTCACCTGCTCCTCAGCAAGGTACTGCTGGTCGAACTCCAGGGAGTAAAACTCGATGGGGAAATCGCACGGGTTCTTCACCACCACTGTCCCCTCTGCCCCGCGGCTGCACGGCAGCGATGGTCCCAGCTCCAGCACCGAGGGGCTGAACTCCAGCTGTGGCTGCAGCCCATGCCCCGACATCTGCAGCTCCAGCTGCCGGCTGCTCTGGCAAATGTTAATCTTCACCTTGCTTCTGTAGGATTTCTGCAAAGAGAGAAGCACAGAAAGCTCCTCCATGAAGCCCCAGGTGACAGGGCCTCCCATTCAAGCCTTCCCCAAGGTCAGGGGTGGAATCAGCACCTCCAGGGTAAATGGAAAACAGATCTCTACTGATAGCAGGGGCTCCAGCATCTGCATGCTGGCTCTGAGTGAGCAGGGTGAATCCTGGTGTGCAGTGGAACTGGATATTTGTTTATCAGATGGACCTAAATTGGTCTATCAGATTTTTTGGCCTCGCCAATCTCACCTCTTCCACGGGTGAAAACCTGACTTGCACGTGGCATCGCTCTCCTGGAGCCAGGACTCCAGCTGGGGGCAGCACCTCAAAGACACAGGGCTTGGCCTTCAACTCCTGCAGCAGCTTCCGATGCACACGCACCGACAAACGTTTGTCCACCTGAGCACAGAAACCAATCGTGTGAGGTCTCCTTGGTCTGTGAGGACAGACTCTCGGTTCCTGCAGTGCCCTGAGATCCTGTCATGGTGCTGCGAGCACCCACGTCCAAACCAGCCACGGCCACCACTGGCCTAGAACTGGAGGGAAAATGTGCAGGCAGGTGGGCAGATGCACTGTCAGAAGAGGAGCAATGGGTGAAGCTGGCAAAGAAGTGAAGCATCAGCTAGTGAACAGGTGCAGGCGAACCAGATTTGCTCTGTACCTCTAAAGCTTCCTCAGGTGGGCTGTAGCCCAAGGGCTCAGGCAGCCACAGGGGCAGAAAGGGCAAGAGAGGCAAAGGAAGCCCAACCACGACGTTACGCGTTCCACGGAGTCTGTGCCTTACCTTCTGAACAGGCTCACTCGTGGTGGTGAACCATTTGCAGGGGACCTGGAGTGGATTGTGGAGCTGGATGGTTTCTTCCCGGCACTGTCCGCACTGGACAGTGGAGAACTCCACTGTGTCCTTGGAGAGGCAGAGGGACGGCACAGCAACGTTGGCACGGAGGCGCACATGAAATGTGGGGCCTCCTGTTACCTAGTGAAGGACAGAGCATCCCGCTGAAAGCCCAGGTGACATCTGCTGCTGTCCCAACCTGCCACCTGCCCTGAAAGGTGGGGAGGGAGGTGAGGAAGCATGCGGTACCTTGATGGGCAGGAGCACGTCCACCTCTCCCAGCGGCAGCTTGGCACTTTGTGGGTCGAAGCGCACCTCCAAAGTCTCTGTCTCCCAGCAGGGCAGACGTTTCACACGGGCAGGCTCCACACTGAAACCTTGAACAGATGAAAATAAAGCAGCTGAGAGGCACAACCCACATCAGTGTGTCACAAGCGTGTTAAGGCCATACGAGTGTCCTGGCTGCTGGCTCTCTGAAGGACCCCTTGGCATCTCCGGAGAAGCCTGCCACTCTTTGTCCCTTCTCACCACACACGGACAAAGGGTTTTCACAGCCAGAATCCAAGGTCCACATGGTAAAAAGGAAATCTACCAGTTGAGGGCCTCCAGCAATTCCTTCTTCAGGCATCCCACAGAAGGATGCACAGACCTCTCCAAAGGGGAATCTCCAACTAAGACCCCTCCATGCCATGGTGCTCCCTGGAAAACAACTTAGAGGAGACACCTGACCACCCCTCAGACACAGCGAGTCACCGTTGGATGGCAGTGCAGCCTTACCTCAAAGGCCTGCTTCAGAAGCCTGTTTCCATACAACACAGGACCTCACAGGCCACGTTCTCAATAAAGGCTGAACACAAGCGTGATATCTTTATGAACTCTAAGCAAAGCACTTCCAAACCCCAAAGAGTCCGTCTGCTTGCAACACAAGCCCAGAGTGCACAAAGAAACTCAGATGACGCTCCTGGCAGTCAAGAGCAGAGGATGCTGAGAGGTGACCACACTGATCAGCCCATCTCGCCCCCAGGGAAGTGTTAGGGCAGTCACAGGCAGGCCAGGTCTCTGGGTCCTGCTGGCCAGGAGAACTCAGGTTCTAAAGCAGCAGGTAGAGAGGGTCGCAAGGAGGAAGAACTAGACAAAGAAGCACTCAAAAAACTCCCCATGGCCAGCAGCTGAAGCTACTTTGTCAGAGAAGGCTCCTTCAAGCCCACGAGAAGTCTCTCAAGCACTGGTTACCTGTGTCACGCAGGACCTGTCCATCGGCGTGGAAGGACACAGGGAAGTGGCCAGTGTTGGTGATCTTCACGCTGTGCGTGTGGATGTCACCAGGAATGACGGAGCCAAGGTCCAGGACGTACTCGGGCAGCTGAGCCCTGAAAGGACGAGTAAGGACAGTTCTTAAACCACAGCCTGGCTACGTTTCCAAGTGGGTGGACGATGCAAAAAAAGTGGGTATTTCTGTGTCCACTGCTGTAGAAACTCAGCTCTAGTCAGTGAATCCCAAGGCCTGACTATCTGGTAGTAAGACTTTGGTAAGTCCCAGGGAGTGTAGGTCCTAGGCTTCCTCAACTAGCAATGGGACCTTAAAATAAAGTTACTTTAAAATGGATACTGGTCACCGCCCGTGTGCTATGAAAAGCCACTGCAGACAAGTTCACTGGACCTCCACTGGTCTCCGTGGAACTGCTGAGGCAGGGGTACAGCCCAAGCCTGAACTTGCTTCAGGACCCTGAAATAGGATTTGCCCCCACCGCTCTGCAACCAGATCTGTCCCCAAAACAGCAGCAGCAGGGCTGCGCCTCTGGCTGTTACCCTCGGGGTGCCTGGAGATAGGCTATGGGAGTCCCCACTGACTTGAGAAGGCGCTGACGAGCACGCTGGTCAAAGGCTGTCTCCTCCGGGGGATGGGAGGCAAGAGCTTTCTGCTGTGCCAGGGCGTGTTCCTCTACCAGCATCTGCTCCATCTGCATCTGCAGCCGAGTGTCCAACTGATGACAAGGAAAGACAGTGGCTGGTTAGCAAAGGTCCTTCCCGAGGCACAGCCCTGTCTCTGCAATAGGATCCCAGCCTGCTCTTGTGGAGAGGGGTGATGGGGTCCTCCTGGCTCACTGCTCAGTGTCTGTGACACCTCCTGCTCTCTTAGCCAGGACCTTCTCTCTAGGGAAATGAACTGCAGCGCCTTCGCCTGCCCCGTCACTGTTACAAAAGCTGATCTCGTCAGAGAGACAGACAGACAAGCCAGGAACCTTCCAGTGCTCGAGTGCCTACGCCCAGCCGGTGCCAAAGCAGCTTGGACAAAAGCTCTCTTGAAAAGGGAACCTTTTGTTGGGCCACTGCCACTTGGAGCTGAGCACCCACAGCACAACCCCAGGGCACAAGTCAGGCTGCTGCGATTAAGCTCTGTAAACCTGGCAGGGCTTGGGTTCAGAGAATCCTAGAAACCTGGAATGGTTTGGGTCGGAAGGGATCTTAAAGGTCATACACTCCAACCCCCTGCAGCGAGCAGGGACATCTCCAACCACATCAGGTTGCTCAGAGCCCTGTCCAGCCTGTCCTTGAACATCTCCAGGGATGGGGCATCCACCACCGCTCTGGGCAACCTGGGCCACTGCTTCAACACTCTCATCTTAAAAAAATTTCTCCTTATGTCTGGTGTGAATCTGCCCTCTTTTAGTTAAAAACAATGACCCCTTGTCCTGTGGCTGCAGGCCCTGTTAAACAGCTTGTCCCCATTGCTGTGAGCCACAGACACCCCAGCCATGACCTGCAGCGCCAGCACAAAGAACCATCAATTCCATGCCTTGAGCAGGGTCTTCAGGATCCCTCCCTGGGGCAGTCAGGAAGCTGGTGCATCTCTGGGAGGGACAACGCCCAGAGGTGGGCAGCCCATGGGTAATGCTGAGTTGATGCATGACCATGGGCAGGTGTGGGCAGGGAGGTCCCAAGTGCCAGCAGGACCCCAGGAAGCCTGCTGTGGGGTGCAAGGGGCCCAAAGGACACAGGGGGAGCACCCTGTGCCAAAGAGGGAAGCAGTTGTTCCTCACCAGACTCTGCGAGTCGTCCATGGGTGGCTCCGCTGCCGCAGCCTCCCTCAGAACAACTGCTTTGTCCCTCTGGCTGTCTTTTCCCACCTTTTCTTTCGCCTCTTTGAGCAGCTTCTCATATTTTTCATTTCCTGAAGGAACAGAACATCCACAAATACAAGTGTGGGCGCAGTGCCATTCCCATTCAAGCTGGGAAGCCCCATTCCCCTAACGCTGGCCTCTCCCAGAAACACATTCCTCAAGGAAGATGCCCTAGGGACACATAACATGGGGGAAAAAACCCCAGGGCCTTCCTGGGGAGCAGACGGGCAGTGCTTACCTTTGACGTTCCTGGGCAGGTCCAAGCAGATCCTGGGAAAGCTCCCCTCTCCTTTCAGGGAAATTTCTTCTGGCTCCAGGTGAGCCACTCGGATCTGGAAAGTCCTGCAGAAGCCTCCAGGCACTCCCGGCAGGTAATAGACTTTGAGTGCTTTCCGCGTGCCAGGTCCAACGTAACCCTGCAGAGCGCGGGAGAAGAGGGAGGGAATGCACCAAAGAGGCTTTGGTGGGGGGATGGCTCAGACGATAGACATGCTGCCAAGAGAAGGCACGTTCTCCAGGCTGAGAAAGGATTGACAACATGGCCTTCTGGCCTTCTTCTGTCCCACGGCTCAGGCCTCCTGCACCAGGATGCACGGTGTCCTTCAGAGGGCTCCTAAGGCTGCATTCCCACAGCACTGCCTGCCCTTTGCTCAGCGTGAGCACAGCTCTTCTGCTCACGAGGTGTGCCCTCTGCCAGCCAGAGCCAGGCTGAGGGAAGAAAGGCTCTTTGCCAGCCGCTACGCAAGAGGAGGGAAGTGCCCGCACTCTCAGACGGGCCGGCAGCTCCTGTCCCAGCACGTCAGTGGTGCCCAGGCTGGTGTTGAGCGCCTACTTATTCACAGATCCCAACCAAACGTCTCCTGCCTGTGTGGTTGCACCCAGGGTGCTCGAGTCTCTCCAGACTCACAGTGATCTGCAAACGTACATCTCTGGAGAAGCAGGAGCCCAGTGCAGGAGGAGATCCAGGGAAGAAGTTGCTGCCAGGAAGGCCACCTCCTCTCTAGGCTTCCAGAAGGGCTGTCCGAGTCCCGGGCTGGGCTGACGCCAGCCGGGTCAGGAGCAAATACAAGCAGACAGCAACGCTGCTCGAGGTGACAGGACATGGTCTCAGCTTTTGCAGCTCGCCCTCTGCACACTGGGCTGGACCCTCAGCTCCCGGCTCCCCTCCACGCTGCAGGGAGAAGCTGCTGAGCGGGACACATCCTGCCACTTGCTCTCCTGTGCCCTTACTGCAGCGCACAACACAGCTGCAGCGAAAGCCAGCCCTGCCAAGCTGCCCGGGCCCATGAAGCACCTCCAGCAACCACTGCCCGGGCCCAGGCAGAGCTGTGCTTTCGGGAGCTCGCGGGAAGGGGGCATCAGCGTCTCAGCCCTTGTCGGAGACAGGCATGAGGAAAGGTGAAAGCCATTTGGCTTCCTCTTCCCATTGCACAAAGGGACATAGATAGGAACACTGCTTCAGCTCAAAGACACCCACGCAGAACGGAGAAGCTGGGATGGTGGGGTGCTGCAAACTCCTCTCCTTGCTATTCCACAGCCCCGCTCCTCCCTGGCCCCCCTCACTGCCCCACAAAGCTGCTGCAGAGCAGCACAGCTGGAGCAGTGAGGGACCAGTACAGGGGCTGTTACCATTTCTGGCAAAGGACCTTCACGCCCAAACAAGAAAGTATTTCAGTCTCCCCTGCTTAGTGCTGGCAGGGGGCAGGCAGGGTTTGTGCAGGCAGGCACCAGGAATAAGTCCTGTCCCATCACACAGCCGGGGGAAGGCGACCCTCAGCAGAGTCTGCGCCATCCGGCTCCAGCGCCAGCACGAGCAGAGAGCTCAGCAGCTGGGGGCCAGAGAGCTCCCCAAGCACTCGTGCCTCCCGCCGGTGGGTGCTGTGTGACAGCACAGCCACCCGCCAGCAGCGGCCGATAAGGAACTCTCTCAGGCCCGCACCTGCTTGACCCTCTCTGCCCCCCAGCAGCAATTGCTTACAGCCCTGTCTCTCCTGGCTGCTTTTGTGGGTCTTGTCTTTTTTTCCCTTTTTCCCTTCTCACCCTCTCCTGGGCAGCCTGAGACAGGCCCAGGGTTCATCGCTTGTGCTACTCACCGTGCTGGGCACAACCAGGGGCACGCCGGGCAGCGGGCTGTCTGCAGTGGCCGTGCTGGGGCTTAGCACCGCGTAGGTGATTCCCACCTTCCCGCTGTTCTGCAGGGTGAGCTCTGCTTCCGCCACTTTGTGAAACGGCTGAAGAGAGGGCAGAGGAGCGGGAAGTTACACACACCGGTCTGCTGCTGGGAGTCTCCTGCTGCTTGCATTGGGATGAGAGCAAATGAACACAACGCAAAGAGAAGCAGGGATGCAGAGAAGATACGGGCACTTGACTCTCCCAGGTCAGGCTGGGGAGCCCACAGCCACAGGGTAGCTCTTAGCCCTGCACAGGAACAGAGAGTGATGGCGGCATGCAGAGGGGCAATACCAACCACAGACAGATCAGGAATCAAGAAACCAAAGAGGATGCCAGCCCTCTGCACTTCAAGGTGTCATCTAACAGCTGGCTGAAAGAAAGGAGGAGGCACCAAGACATTTCAGAAGAACAGGCATCCGCACACAAGTATTTGCAGAGCTTGCAGTGACAGCGAAAAAGGGAGATGGACGTGCAACATGTACAGGGCCAACAGCTGGAAATATCTGGGGGGTTTTGAGCTGAAAAGAAGCAAAGCAGGGATCATTGTGGGACATTCTCTCCAGCTACAGTGACGGGAAGCCCAAGTTCACTTCCTCCCTGGTTTACTGTGTTGGTTAATCCAGAGCATGGAAAGAGAGCATCTCCTTGGACCTCAGGCTTTAGGAGCGGATCAGTGGATGGATGTCTTGGGGCGTGTCCTCCTGGAGATCACCTCTGGGATCCTGCCTGCCCCAGGAGGCAGCATTAGTGACCTTGAAGAGGAGGAACTGCCAATTTTGGGGGAGCAGGGATGGAGATAGCCATCAAAACCCAGCTTGGATGCAGGACACATCACTCAAAAAGTAGGTGGGAAGGGGAAAGAGCCCTGGACCTAGGTGGGCAGCAACCCGCCGGTGGTGGTTTCGTGACAAGGACCTCTGCCAAGAGAAGTGCACGGTACCTGCAGCCCGTAGTCAATCTCCATGATGTCTAGGTGGTAGCTGATGAGCGAAGCCTCCCCACTCAACGCCATCTTGTAGGTCGGGCCTCCCTCCACCCTGCACAGCGCCATGGCGCGGGCAACAACGTTGGCGTGGCCAAAGAAAGTGAAGGTGACTCGCTGGCTCTCGCCTGGCTGCAGCACACCGTGCAGCGGCAGGATGTCGAAAACCTGGAAGTGAGGGAGGAGAGATCAAGATGTCGAGCACTGAAATGGGTGCAGAAGGGGAGCCGTGGCTTGCAGCAAAGGACAGACATGGCTGGAGGGGCCTCTCCCTCAAACACAGGCAAAATCATCCTCATCTCAGCCCGCATCCATTCCACTTTCCAGCACAGCAACCACGGCAAAAATCTTCTCACTTGCTTACTCATTAAGGCATTCATTAATACACTACACTAAAGTAATTTGGGAGGTCTCCTGGCAGCAACAAATTCTCTCTGCTGCCTTTAGAAACAGGTTTTACTGCCTTTAGAGAAACACAAAGACTTGGAGGTGAGAGCCCTAGGAGCCGCTAGGAAGACTCCAGCCCAGCTCCTCTGACTCCTGATGCTTTGCACTCTCTCTCTGATTTGCATGCTGCTCTCTCTCAAGACGCTACAGCAAAATCTACGGCAGAAATTTCCTGCTGACCACTCGATTAGAGACAAGATGGATAATGCCCTCCATGGGTGCAGCAGAGGTAATGCCCTCCGTCAATCCTATGACACGTCCCACACGGCCTCTCCAGTGACCAGTCGCTGCAGCAGTGCTGTGGGATGTGCTTGGAGGGGTGCAAAGCTGCTCTGTGAGCAGCGTCGAGAGCCACCCGTGGGAGCGGGAGCTGCATAACTGCTTGCCACACTGGAAATGCAGGAGAGAGACACATTCCTACTTACATCCTCCGCTCTCAAGGCGAGGGGCTCTGCCTCCCCCAGCTGCGTCAGTTCCTCGATCCTCACCGGGCTCTGAGTCTTGATCCTCGCCGCGCTGCCCGGGGATGACGCGCCTCGCTGCTGGAATAGCGCTGGTGCGGGCAGCTGGTAACTGGTTGCAAGGAGAAGTGGGAGAGGACAGAGGTGAACGCCTTGTGGGGAGGTAAGAAGCGCAGCAAGAAAAGACACATGAACTGTGCAAAAAGGTGAGACTGAGACACAAAAGGGCAGATCTGGACAGCGATGAGCTACAACAGACCCCCCAGTGCCCTCCTGAAAGCACCCACCCCTGCAGACCGTGCCTTCCACACCCAGAGGGCCAAAGTGAGAGAATCTGCAGCTCTACTCGATATTTCTCCTGAAATTTCCCTTGACAATTTCCCACAGCTGTAGGTCCGGCCAAGCAAGCAGCGGTGCTGGTAGCGTTCTCTAAGTGCGATCAGGCCGGAGCAGGGATGGAGCCTGCTTGTACTTAAACCCTAGTCTAATTCAGCAGGAGATGGCAGGGGCCTCCAAGCAGAGCTTACAGCCCTGCTCCTCCTTCCCTGCCCACCTCCCTCCACCTGCTCTTGCAGACTTCCCTCTGCCTTTTAGGGTCTCTTCTTGAAGGCGCCGTGCATCAAGAAGGGCCACACTGAAGACTTGTTGTTACTTGGTAAGGCTCAGCTGTGAACGGGCTACCCCAGTTCCCAGGACTCCTCCCCCAAGCCCTGCTCGGAGCAACAGCTCATTTCCAGTTCCAACAGCTCGTCTCCTCCGGGCCAGATCCCAGTTCCCTCAACAAAACTGTTTAGTGGTGATTTCTTTTATTTGGAATAGCAGCACTTCCATGTCCAATGGTAAACTTGGCTTCGTTTCCTACAGCGTTACAGCAACACCATTGGCTGCTGTAATTAAAACTGTCCAGACCAGACTTTTGCCCTGTGCAGAGAGGCCACAGCGGGAGGAACTGCTAGCAATGTGTTGAGAGATGTGCTCCAGCACAACTGGAAGACTGGTCCTGGGCATGGAACCAACAGGCCAGCGCTGGACAGCCCTGCTCACCAGGGATGCTCAGACAAGTCCTCCCGCCAACATCTACAGCTGTACCCGAAGCCACAGCAGAACCTGCCGTTTGCTGTGAAACACTCAAGAGCTGGTTCGTGAAGGTGACGTGCAGGTTAACAGATGGAAACTCACTTCACCAAGGTGCTGTTTGCCTCAGGCCACCAAGCTCTGAGAAAGCAGCTTTCCACGCCAGCTTTCCTTCCCAGGGGAACCAGTACAGAGGCTACAGCCAAACAGCAGCAAGAGGCTGGGACAGCAGCACAGCGTGCTGGTGGCAGTGCCGTTGTAGGTTCTTAGTACGAGACGACAACAAACAGAGTTGGCAGGGAAGGAAAAGAGGCCACATGATACATCTGCTTGTCCAAGTGCCTAAGCATGGCTTTGTAGCTCCAGAAAGAAAGCAGGATTCTAGCTTACGGCTCTGCAAAACGTGCTGGTAGTATCCTACAGCCCCAGCTTGGCTGGAGAACATTGTCTCCTTCCCAGCATCAAACTGGTGGAGATCACCTGTCTGATGAGCATCTCCCCTGACCACAGCTGGCAGGTGTTATTTCCACAAGGCAAAGTGGAAAGCAGTTTGTCAGATCCCAGGCAAACAGCCTTGGTCTTTGCAAAGGACAGGCAGGACACCAGGAAGAAGAGCTTCAAGGAGAGGGCAGAGGTGCACATACCTCCTCCGGCTCACGTGGCTGTCTGGCAGGAGCATCCAGTGGTACCGGACAGGAAGCGGGCTGCAGTTGGTCATCTCGACGCAACGCTCCTGTTCGGTGTCATTCAAGATGCCGCCAAAGTCCACGGCCGTGGTCTGGATGCGGAGACTGGGAAAGTAGACCTCTCCCCTCACGGGGACCAGCTCCACATGCGGGTGCTCAAGAAACTGTATCTTCAGAGTCTTCTCCGCTACCCGGCTCTTCAAATCCTTTTCGTAAGCAGGGTTAAAGCTGATGAAGAGATGGAGCTCCTCCCCTACCTCCAGCTTCATGGGCTGCAAGGAGATGAAAAGCATTCACCACCAGCTGATGAAGTCCCAAGGTCTGAGGGCATAAAACGTGTCAATGCTCAAAGTGTGACCCCTGCGTGGGCTTCAGGTCATGCTTCATTTTCTGGACAGTGTGCACCTGACCGCAAGCACCACAGCAGTCTTCTCTGAGACTGCCTCAGGCTCACATCTCTGTGCTCTGCATCGATAGCGATACAAGGGGGAAATAAATATTGTTCTACTGTACTCGGAACCCACCAAAGCTGTACGCTGAGTACATCACCAGAGCAGCACTCTGGCAAGCCAGCGCCTTTTCCCCTGACTCTAGAAAAGCTTCTTTATCCTCACACTCAACACAAGCCCAACGGCACTGCGTCCTCACCCTTGCCGGGGCTAGTCACCAGCACGGCACAGAAGTGGTGGCCGTGCCTACAACAACACGTGTTTAGCAGGGTCCACGTCCCACACCTTCCACTAACAGCAGGGCAGGCACCAGGCTGAAGGCAGAGCTGCCCTCCAAGAGAGCAAGCAGCTCTTGAAGTGGTCTGAGGATGGCGGCTGGAGAGCTGGGACGGCTTCCAAGAGACGCCTTTACTACACGGCTTGCCCAGACCTACTTGCCTGCTGCCTTCTCTCCATGTCTTACAGCCAGCTGTGTTTCCCCAATTCAGATGATATTCTGTTTCCTTCAGCAGCTCCTTTCAAATCTGATGTAGTTCAGGCCAGTCTACTGCTGACCCTAAAGTATCAACTTCTCTACTGGAAGGCCTCCCACCAGAAACCCACCACCACACTCCTCCCTCTCCAACACCCACCAGCAGGAAGGTCCACGGCTGCTCACCTGGACATCTGCAGGGAGGGGCTGCCGGTGCGCATCGCAGATGAAGAAGGGGTGCTCTAAGGCCAGGACAAGGCTGACTGGCAGGCGGGAGTCGTTTTTTAAAGAAAGAGACTTGTACTGAAGGCAAAGGACATCACTGGGTTGCTGCAGAAACAGAAGACAAGGGGAAAAAATCAAGTTCAAGTGGCCATGGACCTCCTTCCCTTTCTGACGCATTGCAACTTTTTCAACCCCAGACACGCATACATCTCTATTTACGATTTTTATCAGTTTGTATCCTTCTAAAAGTTTTCCCTCTAAGACTATCAGATGCTCTCCATGTTCAGAAACTGCAGCATCCCGTGTGGGGACAGCGGAGGGAATAGGATTTACCCTGCAGTGGAGAGCCTGCAGTAGCCTGAGGTTAGTTTGGAACATTTACACGCACACACAGTCAGCCAGAAACCTCAGCTGCCCGGTAGCAACCTGTCTCCTGAGGCCCCTGCTACAGGGGGCATTGCTCTGGGTTTCCTGCATGGTTTATAGAAACCAGACAGTGTCTGGGAAACTAGTGCTGTGCGTGCTGATATCAAACAGCTGCAGTGCCATAGCCCTCCATAAATCGGAGCGCGTGGCGTCAAGCACACCACAGGCAGACATCAGGGAGAGCTGGAAAGCTTCTAATTAAATCTGGACTGCCAGCTCACAGGATTTTGTGCTTCTCAGGATGCCTGGGAACCAGAGGAGAGACGTGAAAACACAGAAACTAAACGATGAAATATCTTCTCTTTGTCAGACACCTCATGGGAGAGGGAAAGTTCACGCAGGAGTTGGGATCCAGAGAGTAAAGGGCACCTGCTTTGGGTTGGTGTTCTCACCGCTGCAGCTGAAGACGTCTGCAGGTCCTTTGAAGAAGGTGAGTGTTGGGGAAATGCAAAGAGCGAGCATCCATCCCAACGTCAGAGAAGGCAAAGAGAGACAAGAGATGAGAGGTTTTGCTCATCAGCCTGAGGAGCTGACAGCAATCTCAGTTTTCCTCTGCTTCCCTACAGGATCGCTGTTCAGACTTCACCGTGCCTTGGAGGATCCTCAAGAACCTCCCTTCACACTGACTGCAGAACCTTGTGTCTCTCTGGATGTGGCCATGATCCCCGTCAGCGCAGCAGCTGTCATCTCAGTTTTACTTGGGTGAAGTTAAAAAAAGTCCCGTCTCTGACTTGGAGAAGCTGTTTCCCTTCCTCCTTTGAGCACAAGCACACACGCCCCACAGGCTTTCAGGCCTCAGCCACGCTATTAAATGCCAGGATGCAGTCCCGAGACTTACCTTCTCCACCCGGAAAGTGATTGCCCTGGAGGACATTTGCAGGACGGGAGCAATGAACTCGCACGTGACGTCCATGTGCATTATCTGCCTCTTCCTTCCCTCCCTTCCCACGATGGCGTGACACAGCAGCCGCTCCTTCACCACCTGTGTGCAAGAGTCGCAGGTCACCCGGTGGGTGCTAGCACGGCATCCAGAACACACCCTGCATTTACCATCACCCAGCCACGGACCGTACTGCTGCCGTGAAGTGACAGCCTCTGGTCTCCTCAAGAGCCCCCTTTTCTTTTGATGCTGCTTCCTATTTATTCTGCACGCCAGTGTCCATAATGCTACACCCCAACGTCCACAAAAGGCACCTGTGAGTCACCTGCTGCCTACAGCTGTAACAATCCCTGCCGCAAAGGATGATTGCTTTGATGTGCCCCCTTGCTAAGCACAATACGTACAGAGAGCTGTTGGAGTTGATTAAAAATATAGAACCATATGAAGGGAAGGAGGTGCTGGAAGGGCCAATGCCAGCAGACCCTGCCTTGGAAGCTTAGTGGAAAGGATCCATGGAAAAACCCAAGGAGCCAGCCTGCTTTCAGGTCAAGAGGGGATCACTCCTGTACTCTGCCCTCCTAAAGCACCCCAGGAAAGAGAGGTCTTGCCCTCCACATGGAAAGCCTCTGCTTAAGCCGGATGCTCTTACATTCAAGACTTTTTCCTCATTTCCCATGGTTTCACTTCTCCAATTCCTCCTTTCATTTCTCACTCTTCCCTCTTGTACAACACCACAACCCAACTCCTCCTCTGAGCCTACAGCCTTCCAAATCATCTGTGTCGCACGGGCAAGGCAGGGAGTTGGGCTTCTGACCAACCTGAGGAGTATTAAGTTCTCAAGACCCAAGGAAGGTGGAGAGCCCACTCCCAGAGTCTTGGCTTTGACTGCAGGAGCCACGAAGCCACAGCTGTGCTCACAGGTGCCCTTTCAGCTTTCCAGGCAAGACACCCTCACCAGTGCCCTGAGCACTTTATTTCCTTTCTGGTACCTTTGTCTCCTCTTCAGCTAAACCTGTGGGCTCAGAGCTGCACTGGGACAGTCTCATCACAGTCAGCGAGGTGAGTAATCAAGTCTTCTTCAAGCTACCACTGAGGCAACGCTTTCAAACAACCTTCAAACCACTCACACCAGCAGGAGCTTAATGCAGATTTCGTTCCCATTCGCTTCAACATCTGTGCCCAGCCATGCTGCAGGCAGGGAATGCGCAGCAGCGTTAGCTGGCAGCTTCTCTGCAGAGCTGGATTTCCCCTGGAAAGAAGGGGCCTGGGAGGAGAACAGCCAGCAATCCTGCTGAAATTTCCCTCTCTGAGCTGCCATCCAAGGCTGCTGCAAGACCTGGCTGCCCTTGGTGCACCTGGGCCGGCTGAGAGACTGGGGCGAGCAGTTATGGAAACACTGACAAAAGTCAAGCTGCCAAATACAGGGATGCCTGGGAACAGTTTCCCATGTGGGGACCGTCACTGTGATCACCAGAGCTGGCACACTGTGTTTGTTTTTCTCCTCCAGGACTTAGAACTAGAGCAGCCCTCTGTCCATCTTTGTCTACAGAGGAGAAAAAATGTCGTTCCCAGACACTCCCTCACTTCACCAGTGTTTTGTTTTATTCGCTGCTTCCCCCAGATAGCTTTGCACTTTGCATTTTTATTTCCTTTCTGCCTGTGCTCCTATTCAAAGTGTAGCATCTTTTCTCTGCCTTTCCCTTCCGCCTCAGCACGTGACACCTCGTAACCTGCCGTTTGCCCCTGAGCTAGTAATGCTTCCTTCTGCCCATCTTTTGGTAGCAGCAAGGTGGGTTTATGGTAGCTACAGAAACATGAAAAAGCCTTAGCAACTGATGGTGGCCAGCAAGGAAAGCAACTGGTACCGCCATGGTGGCAGCTTGCTTGTGCCACTGCAACAGTTCCTTGAAAGCACTTGCTCATTTTCTCAGGGAAATGTCAAGGGGCTGCAGAAGAAGTCCCAGCGCAGGTGATCTGATGGGAAAGGCTCAGCCCTCGGGGGCAACCTCACCTGGGGAGTGCTGGAGAAGCCTTCCAGCACCATCTCCATGCTCTGGCCTGGCATCAGCTCCATCCTCGGAGGATGAAGCTTAAACACTGGGCAGGCAGGCTTGCGGCTCTGCAAGGAAGCTTTGCCCTTGGTGTTTGTGATGGGAGGGAGACGGTCACACCGGTGAGATGGGGCAAATCCTTCCATTGTCCCACAGAGATGATGAGTGCGTCCTCCTTTTTTCATTGTCTTGAAGCAGTAACAGCAGCAGCACGGAACCAAGCTAGAAGAGAAGCAGAGATGGAAAATGTCATGGGAGCTGCCATTTCCCAGTAGTCCCCCAGCTTCAGCACCCCCATGGCCTTAGCGCACTGCACACTGCGCAATAAAGCCACCTCCAAAAAGGCTGACCCAGCTCAGAGCTTCAGCAAAAGCCAGACCTTGGCTGCCCCTCAGTTCATCACCATCCACTAGCTGGTCTGTTTGCCTCACGGGAGAAAAGCTGCGTGAAGAACATCATCTCAGGTGCTGCGGACAGAGCAACACCAGCCTTTGGCGCTTGAGACCCAGAGCATTTTTCCAAGGTGCTTCCTGCAGGTCTTGCTGCTTCGGATGCCGAGCTGGCCTGTCCTGGCTGCAAGTGGATGGCGGAACAGCTTGGCTGCCGTTTCACCTTCCCCTTGGGAGCTGCTGCCTCAGCTGGCTTCCTCTGAAGATGCTATTTGGGAGCTGCAGGGTTTGCAGCCTCATCTGCCCACCTGGATGCTGGGCTGGCCCCCGTGGTGGGGTCCCTGCCCTGGCACCAATGTTATCCACAGCGGCCCCCCATCCCTTAGGGAACAGCCAACCGGCACTGCCCCACACCTACCACCCTTTGCCTCAACAGTGCAGCTGCTTTAAATTTTAGGAAGATGCACAGTGAGAACACAGGACCAACAGACGTTTCCCTGAGATTAACGCTGCAGTGACATTGTCAGATAAATAACTACAGCTAGACAGAAAGCAAAATGAATATGCAATGGAAATGGATTCCTTCGTGTTCAAGAAACACTCACTGTGTCTTTTAATAGATTCCCCTCAATAACCCGGTTTTGCCCACCCAAGGGATGCCCATCCTCAGGAGAAGGTTATTTCCCCCTCCAGTCTCTCTTCTGGAGCACGCGCCAAGGGAAGCTACTTTATCGCTGCTGGCTCCCCAACCAGGGTGGCCAGGTTTGCACAAAGGCTCAAGGGCAGAGGAAGCCAGCACTGCTCAAATCCCACCGCAGCAGCCACGTGGCTGGGCGATACTGCTGAGAGCATGAATCATAGAATCATAGAATCATAGAACGGTTTGGGTTGGAAGGGACCTTCAAAGGTCATCTAATCCAACCCCCCTGCAAGAGCAGGGACATCCCTGACTAGATCAGGCTGCTCAGAGCCTCATCCAGCCTGGCCTGGAACGTTTCCAGGGATGGGGCTTCCACCGCCTTTCTGGGCAACCTGTTCCAGTGTTCTATAACTCGCATTGTAAAAAATTTTTTCCTCTTATCTAATCTAAATCTACCCCCCTCTATTTTAAAACCATTACCCCTCGTCCTATTGCAACAGGCCCTACTGAACAGCCTCTCCCCATCTTTCTTGTAGGCGCCCTTGAGGTACTGGAAGACCGCTATCAGGTCTCCCCAGAGCCTCCTCTTCTCCAGGCTGAACAGCCCCAGCTCTCTCAGCCTGGCCTCATACGAGAGGTGCTCCAGCCCTTTTATCATCTTCGTGGCCTCCTCTGGACCCTCTCCAACTGGTCCATGTCCTTCTTGTGTTGGGGGCTCCAGAAGTGGACACAGTACTCCAGGTGGGGTCTCACCAGGGCGGAGTAGAGGGGGGAATCCCCTCCCTCGACCTGCTGGCCACGCTCCTCTTGATGCAGCCCAGGATGCGGTTGGCCTTCTGGGCCGCAAGGGCGCATTGCCGGCTCATGTTGAGCCTCTCGTCCACCAGCACTCCCAAGTCCTTCTCCTCAGGGCTGCTCTCAATCCGTTCTCCGCCCAGCCTGTATTTGTGCCTGGGATTGCGACAACCCAGGTGCAGGACCTTGCACTTGGCCTGGCTGAACTTCATGAAGAACAGCTCTGCAAAACCGGTTGATCAAAAGCCCAGCACCAAAGTCTTCTTTCCCAAGAGTCAGGTAGCGCTTGCCAACAGCCCCTGAAGGACTGAAGCACTCACTTCTGTTTCTGGAAGACGGCAACCAAAGCAAAACCTGTCAGCAGAGCTCTGCCTGCTCCCCCAGAGAGACCACAGCCACTGAGCCTCCTGAGACCACCCAAACATCAGCACCAGATGCAGTTTTGTCTCAAAGGCCAGGGATCCACACAACCCCAGGAAGGCAGACAAGAGAAGTGGCCTCAGCGACCACGTAGGATCCCACCAACCCTCTTCTCTTGTCTCTGCATCCCGTGCGGAGCCCGTCACTAGCCTCAGAGGCACCCACTGCTCTGCCGTCAGCCAAGGGCTACCCAGCCAACACCCTCATACCCAGCTGGCAGCTGGCAGGTTTTCATTGACATTAATGTACAACTTCTCCTGGGATTCATGCTGACACAGGGGAGCTCGCTTGGAAAGGAGACCTGATGGCTCTGCTGCGGAGGTGAATCTGCAAGGCTGCTAACTGGCAAAGCTCATTTATCAAAGCTTGCCAACGAGCCGCGCAGGACGTTGCACCCCAGAACTCTTACAGAGGAATGGCGATAGGCTGTCTGGATGGAGCCAGGCTTTGCATTCCCCAGGGGGACCCAGCGCAGACCACCATGCCCTGCCAGGCCAACGGCCCACTCCACAGGAGCACCATTTCCCTTTTGTTATCACCTTTTATTCCACTGCCTCTGTGCTTTCTCACTGCGGCACTGTCACCCTGCAATTCCGTGCAAAAGCTCCAGCACAGCTGAGAGAATGACCAGGAGCCTGGTGTTAAACCTTCCTGCTCGCTCTTTAAACAAACGCCGACTCTCAGCTGGCACTGAGGTGGACCAAGCTCCCTCCCAAGAGGCTGCTGGAGATCCACAGCTCCACATGCTGCCATGTACAGCTATGGCTCCTGCCTTCAGGCCTTACACCACGACTGTCTCTTCTCCCAGCATTTCCCTCTGCTCTCCTGCCTTCGCAACTTGCACCAGCTCTGTCTTTTTATTTACTCTTGGCCGCGCATCTGGCCCACATTTCCATTTGGGTCGCAATGCATCAGAGCTCCCATGCAGCTGGCGACTTTGGAAGGGAAGAGCAGAACCCAAAGGACTATGAGTGGATCCCCAGGGCAGCAGCCAGCAGCCAGACGCGCGGTCAGAGCTGACTGCACTGCTGAATCCAGAGCAGCAGGTGAGCGAAGCCGTACCACTCCTGAGGGGCTCCTGTCAAGAGCCCATCCCAAGTTCCTGGGAATCACAGGAAGACTCCTGTGGGGATCAGATTGTCTCCACACAGGACACATCTCACTCCACAGCAAATGCTTCGCCATGACACTTACCCTGGCCTGCAAAGGAGAGCTCAGATGCAATGACCACTGCTGTACTCCCCGGGGGTTACAGCACACGAACCTCTGCTCTGCTGACACGCAAGGATTTGTTAATCTACCACGGAACTGCACAGCCATGCTGGGACAAGGGGCACTGCCAGCACCCCGAAAAACCACCCTCTCTCCCGTTCTGAACCGTCTCTTGGCGTCTGCAGCATCAACTCGACGCGCACAGCACAGGCTGCACGACGCCCACATCCTGACCAGCTGCCTTCACCAGCCAGGACCCTGAGAGCTCAGGCATCAGCCCCGTTGTCTGAAATGGTCCTGTGCACCTCCACCCAAGCCAAGCTGGATCAGCCTCCAGCTTCAGAACCTTCCCAGTGAAACAGTTCTGCCTCTTCATGCCCAGCTCTCACAAAGGCCTTTCAGCCTCAGGAAGAACAGAATCACGGATCGCATCCAAAGGTGCCAGAGTGACGACAGGGAACCCACCAGAAGCACAGGCAGGAATACCACCCCCCAGCCCCACCTTGGCTGCCTCCAGCCTCGCACCCACTTCTCCAGCACACACACACTACTGGCTGCCAGGACAGGAAAAATCCTGGATGTACGGGATTCCTGCTGTACTGCTACAGCACTGGCTGTAAGCCCCAGGCGGTACAGAGCACACTTTGGCTTCACCGGAGTCCTTTCCCACCCTTCAGTCGGGGGCAAGGCTGGACAACCTGGTACGAGGCAATCTGCACCCTCCTGGAGCAGTCCAGCCGTGCTGTTTTCCCTAGCTGTACGCAGGAACCGCTCCCCAGAAAACCACCCACGGGTTTAAAACGCAAGGGGAGTCGCGGTGAGTTAGCTTTGCAGTCCCTTCCAGCTGGGCCAGCTGTTGCACTTCTCATCATAAGCCTTCACAGCATTTTATCGACAGAGCAAGCACAAATAATCTCACCCCTCATTGACAGGCTGAGCCAGAACACTCAAAAGGCCACGTGCAAGATGAGGAGGGCAACAGCAGCAGCAGCGAGGCAGGCAGCCTCTGTCCCCTCCACGTTTAACCCACAGCCTGGATGCAGTCACAAGGGCATCCCATGGGAAGAAAGGAAGAAGTTTTGGCAGTTTCTCTTTCGGGGAGCAAAGCTTGCTCCCTGTCCAGCTCTGCGGGGGAAGAAGGGGCTCCAGCTCCCAGGCCCTGACACGGAAAGCGCTGCCGCCCCCAGGTGCCTCTCAGGCAGCAGCAGAGCCCCCACTCTGCTCCACAGGCCACCTCACCCCTCAAATCCTCCCCCAGAAAAGCAGCTTGGTCGCAGGGAAGGGATCCCACAGGAGGGGAGCACAACCTGCTCCCAGGAGAGCTCTATCAGGCCCGAGGTGGCCCTGCCCCAGGCGCAGCCCTGCCTCTCTCCCCCCTCTCACACAAGGGGTGCCCCCATACCGCTGCGTGGGACAGGGGGTGTCAGCCCTCCCCGAGCTCCCCCACAGCCCTGGGTCTCTGCCCAGCCCCGCTCCCCAGCCCATCCTCCCGACCCTCAGCAGCCTGGGCTCAGCGGCACCGACGGCTGCCCTCCCTCTTTCAGAGGGGACAAGACGCAGCCACGTCAGCACGGGGGTGCTCACCAGCAGCCCTCACCTTTCCCACTCCAAGGGGACACCGAGGCAAACTCACCCGCTTGATCCCAGCTCTCAGCCGCACTGTTGCCCTCGTTCCCGTAGCAACAAGGGCATCCCAACACCGCCATGGCGACAGCAGGGACAGAGGGGGAGGAGGCGGCTTCGGAACACCATGGCGGACACGGAGGCAGAGGGGACGGGGACGCTCAGCGCCCACCCGCTCCCGCAGGAGCAGCGCACGGCATCGGCAGGGATCTCTGACCCGCTCCTTGCTGCCCCAGCGCCACAGAAACCAGCCGCACTTCCCTCCTTTGCTGGGGCACGCACACCAGAGCGCCTGGCTAGCAGGGCCTTCTCTCACAGCAGCAACAGCAGCTCAGGGAAAGCACACAATGGCCACTGCAGGCATCTCTGACATTGCCGCCAGCACAGCCTCCCCGCTCCAGCACAGCCACAGCCCTCGGGGTGTTACCCTGAAACACAGCAGCCGCCAGAGAAACTCACGGCAGGACCCAAAGGCTTCCTCCCAGCTCTATCACCTGTGCCAGGGCTGAGACCAAGCCAGCCAGCCCGCAGGACTGACCGTGAGCAGAGCCACACACCACCTGCAAACACCCACTCTGGCCCAAGATGCCAAAAGCCAAGTCCCCACACAGCCCACACAGGTGCCAGCGCTGCCCCTCAGAAGGGGCCAGCTGCTCTTCTCTCCGCCACGCTTGGTGATAACTTGGACCCCGCTTCAGCCCGCTGCCCTGCTCTGCTGGCACCTCGCACCTCCCAGCCTGCCCGTGGCAGGGCTCTGGGCACAGGCTGACACCCACGCGCACAGCCCAGCACAGCCGGCCCTGTCGCTCTCAGGAAGCACCCCGAGAAGCACAGCCTGACACACACAGCTC
Organism: Otis tarda; assembly: GCA_026413225.1. Taxonomy (NCBI): domain Eukaryota; kingdom Metazoa; phylum Chordata; class Aves; order Otidiformes; family Otididae; genus Otis; species Otis tarda. The sequence goes on from CM048589.1 coordinate 1,194,160, forward strand.
TCCGCTCTCTCCTGAACCCAGGCTCCCCCTGACTCCCTCACCCAGGAGCTCCACACAGCCTCCGCTCTCCATCGCTCTGCGCACCAGGGCTCCTTCAAACGGATGCGTTTCACCCCAGTGCCCCTGCCCAGGGCTCTTGTGCAGGCTCTGGCACGGGGCTCAAGGGAGGTCAGTGCCTGCTGAGTGTGGCTCAGATCCCTCATCTTCATCTCACGGCCAGAGATGCTTCTGCAGCTAAGGAAACAGAACTGCTTGGCTGGCCGTCACGAGCACAGCGGGAAACTCCAGGTGCATAAGATGGCAAACCAGAGCACTTCCAAACCAGGTCTCTGCAGAGTAATTTGTGCTTCACAGGGAGCATCGCCGCTCTTTCAGTAAGACTCCATCTATAGGATAGCAGAAGCGGGGCGGTAGGGAGGCGGGACAAAAATGGGGAAAGCCAAACAGGGGCGAGAGGGGGCGGGCTAAGAAGGTCACGGGGTTCCGGGGCGGTCGGGTGTACGGGTGGCGCGCGGTACATAAGGCTGTGTGACGCAGCAATAAATCGGCATTCGGAGCTAGATGCAATGTGTCCGTCTCTGCGTGTCCCTGTCCTGGGAGGGCAGACGAGACGGGTCTGAGCGCGAGTATTCGGGACCTCCTGAGGAGAGCAGCCCGGACAAGAACGCTACAAGTGGTGACCCCGACGTGACAAAGGCCCGGCTGGGTGAAGGGGTCCTTGAGGTAGCTGTGTGCTACAAGAGAAGAAGGACGGGTCCAGAGGAAGAAGGGAGCGGTTCTGGAAGAGGGTAGCGCGTGCTCTTCAGGAACACGTGTGGCACCCGGGATAACCATGGCATCCATGGAGGCGGTGGTGAGCAGGTTAAAGACATTAGCATCTCGTGCAGGCACGGAGGTGCATGGCAAACAGACGCGCGCGCTGCTCCAGTGGATGATGCGGCGTGGTCTGGCTTCGAGTCCAGGGGGTGCCGGGACTGAAGCGTATTAGAAAAGGCGGGGGAGGAGTTGTTTCAATCGGCTTGTGCGGGAAACAGGGAGGCCGCAGGGCTAATCTCGGCATGGGGAGCCGTGCGAGATAACTTTAAGGTGGTGAGAGAGCACCGCGACGCGCTACCTGCCGCGGTCGTGAACCTCTCCGACCCGGGAGAAGGGATGGGAACACCCGCGGACGGAAAGGAGAGCAAGAAGGGCGAGTCGGAGGGGGGGTGGTCGAGGAAAACCCCGGAGAGCCGGAGATGCTGTTAGCGCCCGTTGAAAAGGAAAAACACGCTCAGTATAGGGGTTCAACAAAAATAACTCCGTGGGGGGAAACAGTAGGATTCCCAGGGTGGACGCACCCCGTCGCAGAGGGAGGGGGATGGGGGGAGGCCCATTCCCCACTCCGTTCCCCACGCCGCCATTCTCCTCTTGGAGTCAGAAGCAGGGAACAAATCAGCCGTTAGACCCCTGGGCGCCACCGGCGTATTCGGGCTGGGGGGGTGGAACCGGTGGATAAAAAGGGGGAACAACAGGAGCGAGAGGCGGGTGGGGGACAGGGCTTGGTGAGGAAAATGATAGATCTTATGGGGCAACCGAGCGAGATGGGGAAAAGGCCGAACAGGCAGCCCAGAGTGTCCAGCAAGCGGCCCAGAGAGCAGAAGCAGCAGAGGGGGTAAAGCTGGGGGAATTGGGGGGATCTTGCAAAAAATTAGGGGATCTTGCAAAAAATTGGCGTTTGCGAGCGCGGGAATGCATTTTGGCAGGCTGCAGACTGGAGCCGGGGGAGGGGACCTTCCCTTGTTGTGCCCGATTACCATGGGCCCGGAGGGGTCGGTGTGGAATCCTATGGATTATAAAGTTCTGGTTCAGCTGCGAAAAGAGATAAAGGAGGGGGGCATACAAGGGGGGCCGGCTCAACTGCTCCTAGATACGGTATTCCAAAACGGTCCGAGTGCTTTTGACTGCAGGCAGATGGCCAGAGCAATATTCTCCCCGGCACAATGTCTGCTTTGGGAAAACGCCTTCCAAGCAGCTTGTGAGGGCGCTTTCTTAGAGGCACAGCATCTTCCTGCGCACCCCGCGCGTGGGGCCACGATGGAGCAGCTAGCGGGGAGGGGGGCCTTCACAGACCCGCAGGTCCTGTGCCATCTGCCGGCGGGTACTTTGATGGCGACGGCGACTGCCGCTCGCAAGGCTTTTGACAAAATGGGAGCGCTTATAAGAAGTTGCCCTGCGTATACCCTGAATAAACAAAAACCGAGGGAACGTTTTGGGGCTTTCGTTGATCGGCTGTCTGCGGCTATGGAGGCGAGTAATTTAGACGATGGGGCGAAAATGCAGTGCTAAAAGATCCGGTACGAACAAACTGCATGCAGAGTTTTCAACAGGCACCGGCTCGTCTCCCATGGGAGGCAAGTCTCAGGGAACTGTTACAAGCTGGGGTAGATTTCGAAAAGGTACAAGAGGCAGCGCCGCTGGCGGCAGCCATCTCTGCAGCCTCTCAGCTGGGGCAGGAGGACCAAAGTGCTTTGGTGTGGGGGAGAAGGACACCTGCAAAGAGAACGCCCCAACAAGGAAAGGTCGGGGGGGCGATCGCCTGCCCGCTGCGGGGTCTGCGGGGGGCAGGGCCATCTGGCCCGGAGCTGCAAACAACGAAAGCAGGCCTCGGGAGCGGGGAAAGGTGCAGAGGGAAGGAATATCGTGGCGGGAATCGGAGCCGCGGCCAACCGCGGGCCCAGGTGGCTGCGACAACGTCACGGGCCCAGAACCGAGACCAAGCTACGACTCTGACGGCACCGCTCGTTCCCTGGGGGGGACCCTGGCCGGGGCCCAACCAAGAGGAAAACTAACATGTGCCCCTATCACGGTCGCGCCCGGTGAAATTCGACTCGCGCGAATAACCTCTCCCATGGAGCCTGGATCGGTGGTATATGGGGCGGGAGCACACGCTCGGGGGGTGGACATCCCTCCTCAAATAGCGAATGGACACACGGTGGTAGTAGAATCAGTAGGGGTAGAAGGGCAAGTACCGGGAGAGTGCCCGTTCGTAGGCCTAGCAGTGCAGGTGAAAGGCGCCCGACCCATGGTATTCCTACAGCTGACGTGCTCAGCGGGGCCTTGTAAGGATCAAACAACACGCGTTGCGGCAATGATCGACACGGCTGCGGACGTCACCACGGTACCGGGCAGTGTTTGGCCAAAACACTGGCCCCTGAGCACAGCACGACAGCTGGGAGGGGTAGGCGGGATGGCGGTTGCTAGGCAATCAGAGGTAATGATTACAATTCAGATAGAAGGAGAAAAGGGACAGGGCCGATGTCGGCCGTACGTCCTCCGAGTTTGTCCATTTCGTTGGTGGGAAGGGATGTCCTCTCACAAACGCGAACACACATTGTCACTGGGGAACATTTTTGTTAGGGGCCACTGCAGTGAGTTGCCAGCGGATGAAATGGGTTTCCGATAAGCCGGTCTGCGTGGACCAGTGGCCCCTCACAAAAGAGAAGCTGGCAGCTTTGCACGAATTAGTGGACAGAGAAGTAAAAGCAGGACATTTAGTCCCTACCACGAGTCCATGGAACTGCCCGGTGTTCCTTATAAAGAAAAAGTCAGGTCAGTGGCGATTTTTGCATGACCTGAGGGCGGTAGCGCTGTGTTAGAAGCCATGGGCCCTTTACAACCTGGTCTTCCCTGGCCTTCCATGTTACCGGATAATTGGCACACCCTCATAATCGATATAAAAGATTGTTTTTCCAGTATTCCGTTGCACCCAGATGACGCTCCAGGATTTGCGATGAGCATCCCCACTACCAATAATGCGGCACCCGCAAAAGGTATCACTGGGTGGTGTTCCCACAAGGGATGACAAATTCACCCACCTTATGCCAGTTACACATTGCTGCGATACTAGAGCCGCTCCGCCAGAAACATCCAGAGTGGGCTGTGCATCATTACATGGATGACATCCTGACAGCAGCCGACCCTTGGCCTAGCACTCTGCGTGCTGAGGTTGTAGGGACCTTGGAGTCAGCAGGACTCCAAGCAGCCCCTGGAAAAATACAAGAGGGATGTCCCGCGAACTACTTGGGGCATTCAACAACGCTTTATCCCTCCGCAAAAGATAGTAACAGAAGACCCTAAAGTGCACACCTTAAATGACATGCAAAAACTGGTGGGGGCACTCCAATGCCTGCGGCAATTCGCCCTCTTTTCACCCGAAGAGATGAAGCCGTTCACAGACGAACCGGCAGGGACTCAAGATCTTGCAGCCCCGCGGGAACTGACAGCTCGGCATAAAAACCTGCTGCCCACCTTCTTCCGCCGACTACAGGAAGGCGGACTACGGCGGTGGGGACCCGCAAAAAGGAGATGGGGACGCCACATCATTCTGCAAAAAGAGGGAGCAATCGTACTCATATTTCAGGGTTTGCCGGAAGCACCCCTGATGTATGGGTATGTGGGAATTCCAAGAGTGGCGTTACCCCAGTGGTCAACAGTACCGGCCGGAGCCATCTCCTGGGGCCGGAAAAGATCACACAATTATGCGGGGAGGAACCTCAGAAAATCCAGGTAGAAATGGAGGCAACATCCCTCCACCACGTTATACAACATAGTATGGCGGTGCAAGCCGCCTTGGCCGACTGTCCTGGCCTGCTCATCGGCTCTGCGCCCACAAAAGTAGGCACAGTCCTGGCGGTGGTTCGTGTCTTGCCAAAAATACTCATTGCAACTCGGCCGGTAAATGGGCCGACGGTATTTACAGACGCCGCAGGAAAAACAGCAAAGTATGCGGTCGTTTGGTTGCAGGGAAGCAATGGCAACAACGTGTGGTACATTCACCTGAAACCCCCTCAGTACAGCAGCTGGAACTCGCGGCAGCGTGCGCAGCGCTCCAGCTGTTCGCTACCTGCCCGGTCAATACAGTGACAGCCAATCCTGCTTTCGCATGGCACAACCGTGTAAAGACTGCTGTGGGGCTCGCACCCCCACGGCGCTACGACTGTATCAGGCGCTGAGTGAACGTGCATCCCCGTGTTTATCATGCACTGCAAGAGTCACACCTCCTTACCTGGGTTTATAACAGAAGGAAACCGCAGAGCCGACAAAGCCTGCGCCATGGCCGTGGGAATCTCGTCCTTAGATCTCGCAGGCACCTCGCATGCTCGGTTCCACCAGAGCGCAATTGCATTGCAAAATTTGTTCCATATTCCTTTAGCGCAGGCCCGGCACATCATTCAAGAATGCGAGGCCTGCACGTCACGCCCCACTTTCCCTTCAAATCCCCATGGCTTAAAACCGGGAGATCTCTGGCAAGGAGATGTCACGGAATACCCCGCATTCGGTCGCTTTCGTTACCTTCATGTAGTGGTAGATACCTGCAGCGGAGCCATTTGGGCAACGGCCGAAACAGGGCAAACGGCAAGGCATTGGAGAAGGAGTTGGAGAAGGTCCAGAGGAGGGCCACAAGGACGATAAAAGGGCTGGAGCACCTCTCGTATGAGGACAGGCTGAGAGGAATTGGGGCTGTTCAGCCTGGAGAAGAGGAGGCTCCGGGGAGACCTGATAGCGGTCTTCCAGTACCTCAAGGGCGCCTACAAGAAAGATGGGGAGAGGCTGTTCAGTAGGGCTTGTTGCAATAGAACAAGGAGTAATGGTTTTAAAATAGAGGGGGGTAGATTTAGATTAGATAATAGGAAAAAATTTTTTACAATGTGAGTTATAGAACACTGGAACAGGTTGCCCAGAAAGGCGGTGGAAGCCCCATCCCTGGAAACGTTCCAGGCCAGGCTGGATGAGGCTCTGAGCAGCCTGATCTAGTCAGGGATGTCCCTGCTCCTTGCAGGGGGGTTGGACTAGATGACCTTT